>OY282558.1:405626524-406910411 GCA_958295665.1 Tipula vernalis | reverse complement strand
TATCTTGTGAATGTTGTGTTGTTATTGTTGCTTTTAATATTTTTTCGTTTTTTTTTTTTTGTAAGTCATGACGAGATATAATTTAGATCGGATTCTTATGTATCATATATGTATAAATGAAAACACGTCTGTATTGATATAAAACAGCTGCAAAATGTTTACGTCACACAGCAGATATTTAAAAACATACATATGTGTAGACAATTTGGTATGACCTGTTGAATTATTATCTGTAATACGATTTGCTAACAAGCTGTTTTATAAAAATTTTAGAGGTCATATATACACGAGTATACAACTGTATTGCTCGCTTCATTAAGTTTTAAAAACAATAGGCAAGGTACTTTGTATGTACAACTAGTAGTACTAATTATTATTATTATTCAGATTTAAATTACAAAACTAATCTAATCAACTTTATTTGGATGTTTGATTTGTCATAATTCAGTTATGTTCATAATTTAAATTATCGCGTATATATGTCGCATATCGTCACAAAGTCACAATAAGTATACAAACATTCCAGATTAATCTGTTTACTCATTACATATTTTATAGTTCTGGATTGTGCACGTCTTTAATGTGCCATAGTTTATCATTATCTATATAAATAAAAATTAATAGTTTTAAATTATTTCCTTGTCGGTTCATTGTCTTCAAGGCATTAAGTACTCCGCGATAGTTGTTGCCTTCAAAACGGAAATTTTCCATTTTCTCTTAACGGAAATCATTTCAACTTTGACATTATAAAACTGTTTTTATTGATTAAATAACAGATACAGTTGGATTTCGCTAATTTAATAATTATCGGTTGGCACTTGGCACAGATGTGTTGAAACTATTAAATTCTATTTATTTATACACATACTCAAATCTACGTTTAAATAATAACAAGAACAATAATGTCAAGATTTTATGGCTAGCCTTAAAATTTATTATGACAATATAGTAGAGGGATCAAGTAGCTGCCTCTGAACCAATTGTAAACCCGGTTTGCTTGTTAGAATTTTTGTTACATCAATAAACATATTGAAATAAAAAAAATAAATCATAAAATTCTTCTGCTATAAGGTTTATGGTGGCCCTGCAAATTTGTTATATTGGCTTAGTAGAGGGTCCTATTGGCTACCACTTGGCTGATTCTGAACGCGGTTTGCTTGTTGGAATTTTCGCTACATCAATAAATGTGTTGCGTTCCCTTAGTTAAAAATGAATAAAACAGAAATTTTTAAAATTCTTTTGCTCAGGATTACGGTGGCCCACATTTATGATGTGGTAAAAATTCTAACAAGCGAATGAGATCCCCTCCTGAACTGACATAGCAAATTTGCAGGGCCTCCATAATCCTGCGCAGAAGATTTTTTAATTCTTTTTATTCATTTTCAACTAACGGAAGGCAACACATTTATTGATGTATCGAAAATTTCAACAAGCAAACCGTGTTCAGAATTGGCCAAGAGGTAGCCAATAGAACCCTCTACTAAATCCTGAGCAGAATATGTTTTTTATTTTTTGATTCATTTTTAACTTTGGAAAGCTTCGCATTGTCAGAGGTAATTTCAAATTTTCCTGGGATGAAAGTCTGGGATAACTTCAGGGGGTAAATAATTTATAAAAATTTACAATATTTATAGAAATTATAAAATTCGTAAACATTATAGAGTTTATCGGATTTACAAAATTTGTAAAAATTATTAAATTTAAAGAACTTAACGAATTTTTAGATTTCATAGAATTTATAGAATAGAATTTGGAAATTGGAATTATGAAATTATGGAATTTTTGGAATACGTAAAATATGAGTTTACAGAATTTATAGAACACACAATTTTACAAATTATAAAACTTATAGAACCTACAAAAATTAAAAAATTTATAAAATTAGTAGAATTTAAAGAATTTTTATGAATTTACAAAATTTGAAGAGTTTAAAAATTTATCGAATTTAAAGAAATTAGAGAATTAAGTGAATTTATAAAATTTAAGGAATTTGTAAAATTTATAGAATTTATAATATTTTTAGGGTTTTAGATATTACAATAATAAATTTTTGAAATAAATAATATTTGTAGAATTGGTGGTATAAAGAATTTATGGAACTCGAATTTTTTGAATTTCTAGAATTTACAGAATTTGTAAAAACAATTTAGAAAGTTAATGAGTATATAAAAACCTTCAAATATATTTTATAATTTGCTGAATTTAGTGGCTTTATAAAATTTGGAGAATTCATAAAATTTACGAAATCTACAATATTTTAGAATGTAAGGAATTTTTAGAATAAGTAAGGTTTGAGTTTAAAGAATTTAAAAACTGGAAGCAATTTACAAAATTTCAAGAATTTATAAAATTCATAAAATTGATAGAATTTTAGAATTTGTAGAATTTATTGATTTTATAAAATTTATAGAGTTTATCGAATATATGTAGATTTCAGAAATTTTCAGAATAAGTAAATTTGTAAAATTTGAGGAATTTATGGAATTGTTAGAATTTGAGATTTATCGAATATATGTACATTTGACAGAATTTATAAAATTTATTGGATTTATAGAAATTGTGAAATTTTTAGAATAACTAAAATTTGTAGAATTTGGGCTAGAACGCACCCTGAACATAAAGCAACAGACATAATTGAGAAAATTTAAAGATTTTTAGAATTGTTAATTTATAGAATTTATAACAATTTTAGGAATTTATCAAGTTTATAAAATTATTCTAATTTATAGAATTTAAGAAATTTACAGTATTAAAGAATTTATGGAACTGACAGAGTTCAAACAATTTATAGAAAACCACAGATTCTATAAAATTTAAAAAATTGTAGAATTTATAATAATACAATAATTTGCAGAATTTATCGAATTCATTGAATTCATAAAATTAGGGTAGAATTTATCGAATTTTTGGAATTTATTGGAATTATAAGATTTATAAAATTTACTGAATTGAAATTGATGATATTTTCAAAATAAGTAAAATTTGTAGAACTTATCGAATATAGATTTCAAAGAATTTATAATATTTTAGAATTTATGAAATTTTTAGAATAAGTAAAATTTATAAAATGTGGAGAATTTAATATCGAATTAATAAAATTTTCAGAATTGAGGAAATTTAAGTGAGAATTATTGAATTTAAATTTATAGATTGTAGACCATTTATAAAATTTACAGGATTTATAGAAATTCGAAAATTCTTAGAATAAGTGAAATTTGAGTTTATAGAATTTAAAGAACTAACAGAGCTGAGACAATTTATAAAATTCATGTAATTTATTCCACATAAAATACTAGAATTTCTAGAATTTATCGAATATAAATTTGATAAAATTTATAAGATTTATTGAATTTATCGAAATTATGAAATTTTAAGAATAACTAAAATTTGTAGAATTTGGGAAGAATTGAGAAAATTTAAGGGTTTTTAGAATTGTTAATTTATAGAATTTATAACATTTGGACAATTTTAGGAATTTATCAAGCTTATAAAATTATCGTAATTTATATTATTGGATTTATAAAATTTGTAGAATCCAAATAAATAAAGAAACTTACGGTATTAAGGAGAAATTAAGGAATTTTTAGAATATCAAAAATTCTACTTTTAAGAATTTATTGAACTGACAGAGTTCAAACATTTTATAGACAACCACAGAATCTATTGCGTGTACAAATAAATTTCCGACCTATTTACTGAAATAAAAGACATTAGTTTGTGTAGAAAATGAAAGAATGTTTTATTCAAAGTATGCTCCTTCGGAAGCTATAACCTTCGCCCATCATTCAGACAATAAACGGATTCCCCGAAGGAAGAAGTCTGGTGGTTTCGAGGCGATCTAGTCATCGACCCATTTTTTGACGTTTTCATATCAAGTGAAGTGCTGCTGTGCCAGGGCTGATTGCATCGACCGGAACAAGTGGTACTCAGAGGGAGCAATGTCTGCTGAATTCGGCGGGTGGGGTACAATTTCCCAGTTCTGCCTGTCCAAGTAATTTTTGACAGGTATAGCAACATGTGGCCTAGCGTTTTCATGTTGCAAAATAATCTTATTGTGCCTTTTGTCCCATTCCGGTCGTTTTGCAGCTAGAGCTTGCTTTAAAGCCATCAGTTGTCGATCGTCGATAAACTTGTCCCGTAATAGTTTCACGCTCTTTCAGCAGCTCATAATAGACGACACCCTTCATATCCCACCAAATACAAAGCATCTCCTTCGAACTATGGATATTTGCTTTTGGCGTCGACGGGCCTGGACCCACGCTGGTTTGCGCTTTGGGTTGTCATAATGGATCCATTTTTCATCCTTAGTGATGATCCGATGCAAAAACCCCTTCCTTGGTTGTCGTTGAAGCAACAATTCGCACATGGTTTTCCGATGTTCCATGTCCCTTTGAAAAAACTTCCCGCAAATGTTGTTTTTTTGGCACAAAATTCGACATTTTCAATTACATGAAAATAATTGTTGTTTACGCTTTGAACAAATGTCACTAGTAATTATTGAAGCTTGACATCTAACCTCCAAAAACATGTATTGCCCGATTGAATAATATGCAAGCAGTGATACTAACGACACCTATCCAAAAAGGTCGGAAATTTATTTCTACACCCAATATAATTTATAAAAATTATAGAATTTATGGGATTTACAAAATTTATAGGAATTATTAAATTTAAAGAATTTAACGAATTTTTAGATTTCATAGAATTTATAGAAAAGAATTTGGAAATTGGAATTATGAAATTATGGAATTTTTAGAATACGTAAACTATGAGTTTACAGAATTTATAGAACACACAATATTACACAAAATATAGAACTCATAGAACCTACAAAATTCAAAAAATTTATAAAATTAGTAGAATTTAAAGAATTTTTAAGAATTTGCAAAATTTAAAGGGTTTAAAAAATTTATGGAATTTAAAGAAATTAAAGAATTAAGGGAATTTATAACATTTAAGGAATTTGTAAAATTTATAGAATTTATAACATTTTCAGTGTTTATAGATATTAAGAAATTTTTGGAATAAATAAAATTTGTAGAATTTGCGGTTTTTAATAAAGAGTTTATAGAATTTGTAAAAACAATTTAGAAAATTAATGAGTACATAAAAACATTCAAATATATTTTATAATTTGCCAAATTTAGTGACTTTATAAAATTTGTTGAATTCAAAAAATTTACGAAATCTAAATTATAATTTTTAGAATAAGTAAGGTTTGAGTGAAAACTGGAAACCATTTACAAAATTTAAAGAATTTACAAAATTCATAAAATTTATTGAATTTATTGATTTTGTAAAATTTATAGAGTTTATCGAATATAGATTTCAGAAATTTTTAGAATTAGTCAATTTGTAGAATTTGAAGAATTTATAAAACTTCTAGAATTTATCGAATATATTGAATTTAAATTTATAGATTTCAGATGATTTATGAAATTTAATTTCAGATAATAAATGAAATTTCAGTTTATAGAATTTAAGGAACTAACAGAGTGGAGACAGTTTATAAAACTCAAAAAATTTATTCCACATAAAATTCTAGAATTTTTATAATTTATCGAATATAGATTTGACAGAATTGATAAAATTTATTGGATTTATAGTAGTTATGAAATTTTTAGAATAACTAAAATTTGTAGAATTTGGGCTATAACACACCCTGAACATAAAAAAACTGACAGAATTGAGAAAATTTGAGGATTTTTAGAACTTATAAGTTTATAAAATAATTTTAATTTATAGAATTTATTGGATTTACAAAATTTGTAGAATTCCAAAAATTTAAGAAATTTAAGGTGTTAAAGAGAAATTAAGGAATTTTTAGGATATCAAAAATTTTACTTTAATCAATTTATAGAACTGACAGAGTTCAAACAATTTATAGAAATCCATAGAATCTAAAATTCAAAACATTGTAGAATTTATCGAATTCATTGAATACATAAAATTTATCGAATTTAAAGTATTAGTAGGGTAGAATTTATTTAATTTAAAGAATTTATCGAATTTTTGGAATTTATTGGATTTACAGGATTTATAAAATTTACTTAATTGAAATTGATGAAATTTTCATAATAAGTAAAATTTGTAGAACTTATTAAATATAGATTTCAAAGAATTTATAATATTTTAGAATTTATGAAATTTTTAGAATAAGTAAAATTTATAAAATGTGGAGAATTTAATATCGAATTAATAAAACTGACAGAATTGAGGAGATTTAAGAATTTTGAGAATTATTGAATTTAAATTTATAGATTTTAGACGATTTATAAAATTTACAGGATTTATAGAAATTAGAAAATTCTTAGAATAAGTGAATTTCAGTTTATAGAATTTAAAGAACTAACAGAGTTGAAGCAATTTATAAAATTCATAAAATGTATCCCACATAAAATTTCAGAATTTGTAGAATTTATCGAATATAGATTTAACAGAATTTATATAATTTATTGGATTTATAGAAATTGTGAAATTTTTAGAATAACTAAAATTTGTAGAATTTGGGCTATAACGCACCCTGAATATAAAGGAACTGACAGAATTGAGAAAATTAAAGGATTTTTAGAATTGTTAATTTATATAAATTATAAAATTTGTACAATTTTAGGAATTTATCATGTTTATAAAATTATTCTAATTTGTATTTATAAAATTTGTAGAATTCAAATAATTTAAGAAATTTACAGTATTAAAGAATTTATGGAACTGACAGAGTTCAAACAATTTATAGAAAACCAGAGATTCCATAAAATTTAAAAAATTGTAGAATTTATAATAATACAATAATTTGCAGAATTTATCGAATTCATTGAATTCATAAAATTGATCGAATTTACAGTATTTGTAGGGTAGAATTTATCGAATTTTTGGAATTTATTGGATTTATAGGATTTATAAAATTTACTTAATTGAAATTGATGAAATTTTCAAAATAAATAAAATTTGTAGAACTTATCGAATATAGATTTCAATGAATTAATAATATTTTAGAATTTATGAAATTTTTAGAATAAACAAAATTTATAGAATGTAGAGAATTTAGTATCGGATTAATAGAAGTGAGAGAATTGAGGAAATTTAAGGATTTTGAGAATTATTGAATTTAAATTTATAGATTTTAGACGATTTATAAAATTTACATGATTTATAGAAATTAGAAAATTCTTAGAATAAGTGAATTTCAGTTTATAGAATTTAAAGAACTAACAGAGTTGAAGCAATTTATAAAATTCATAAAATGTATCCCACATAAAATTTCAGAATTTGTAGAATTTATCGAATATAGATTTAACAGAATTTATATAATTTATTGGATTTATAGAAATTGTGAAATTTTTAGAATAACTAAAATTTGTAGAATTTGGGCTATAACGCACCCTGAATATAAAGGAACTGACAGAATTGAGAAAATTAAAGGATTTTTAGAATTGTTAATTTATATAAATTATAAAATTTGTA
Source organism: Tipula vernalis (assembly GCA_958295665.1). NCBI lineage: Eukaryota > Metazoa > Arthropoda > Insecta > Diptera > Tipulidae > Tipula > Tipula vernalis. Next base: position 406,902,947 of record OY282558.1, on the reverse strand, counting down.
CAATTTTAGGAATTTATCATGTTTATAAAATTATTCTAATTTGTATTTATAAAATTTGTAGAATTCAAATAATTTAAGAAATATACAGTATTAAAGAATTTATGGAACTGACAGAGTTCAAATAATTTATAGAAAACCAGAGATTCCATAAAATTTAAAAAATTGTAGAATTTAAAATAATACAATAATTTGCAGAATTTATCGAATTCATTGAATTCATAAAATTTATCGAATTTACAGTATTTGTAGGGTAGAATTTAGCGAACTTTTGGAATTTATTGGATTTATAGGATTTATAAAATTTACTGAATTGAAATTGATGAAATTTTCAAAATAAATAAAATTTGTAGAACTTATCGAATATAGATTTCAATGAATTAATAATATTTTAGAATTTATGAAATTTTTAGAATAAACAAAATTTATAGAATGTAGAGAATTTAGTATCGGATTAATAGAACTGAGAGAATTGAGGAAATTTAAGGATTTTGAGAATTATTGAATTTAAATTTATAGATTTTAGACGATTTATAAAATTTACAGGATTTATAGAACTTACAAAATTTTTAGAATAAGTGAAATTTGGGTATATAGAATTTAAAGAATTCACAGAGTTGAAACAATTTATAAAATTCATAAAATTTATTCCACATAAAATTCTAGAATTTGTACAATTTATCGAATATAGATTTGACAACATTTATAAAATTTATTGGATTTACAGAAATTGAGAAATTTTAAGAATAACTAAAAAGGATTAATAACAGAATTGTTAATTTATAACATTTGTACAACTTGATAAAAGTTTATAAAATTTTCATAATTTAAAGAATTTATTGGATTTATAAAATTTGTAGAATCCAAATAATTTAAGAAATTATACAACAAACACAAACACTTTATAGAACAATTTATAGAAAACCACAGAATCAATAAAATTCAAAAAATTGTAGAATTTTTAATAAAATAATGATTTGCAGTTTTTGTTGAATTCATTGAATTCATAAAATTTATCGAATTTACTGTATTTGTAGGGTAGAATTTATCGAGTTTTTGGAATTTATTGGTCGATTTATAAAATTTACTGAATTGAAATTGATGAAATTTTCAAATTGAGTAAAATTTGTAGAACTTATCGAATATAGATTTCAAAGAATTTAAAAAATTTTAGAATTTATGAAATTTTTAGACAGTAAAATAAAATTTATAGAATGTGGAGAATTTAATATCCAATTAATAGAACTGACAGAATTGAGGAAATTTAAGAATTTTGAGAATTTATTGAATTTAAATTTCTAGACTTGAGACGAGTTATAAAATTTACAGGATTTATAGAAATTAAAAAATTCTTAGAATAAGTGAAATTTGAGTTTATAGAATTTAAAGAACTAACAGAGTTGAAACAATTTATAAAATTCATGTAATTGATACCACATAAAATTAGAATTTGTAGAATTTTTAGAATTGTTAACTTATAGAATTTATAAAATTTGTACAATTTTAGGAATTTATCAAGTTTATAAAATTATTCTAATTTATCGAATTTATTGGATTTATAAAATTTGTAGAATTCCAAAAATTTAAGAAATTTACAGTATTAAAGGGAAATTAAGGAATTTTTAAAATTTCAAAAATTTTTCTTTAAAGAATTTATAGAACTGACAGATTTCAAACAGTTTATAAAAAACCACAGATTTTAAAAATTTCATAAAAATTATAGAATTTATAATAATACAATAATTTGCAGGATTTATCGAATTTAATGAATTCATAAAAAATTTATCGAATTTACAGTATTTGTAGGGTAGAATTTATTAAATTTATAGAATTTATCGATTTTTTGGAATTAATTGGATTTATAGAATTTATAAAATCTACTGAATTGAAATTGATGGAATTTTCATAATAAGTAAAATTTGTAGAACTTATCGAATATAGAATGAGGGGAATTTAATATCGAATTAATAGAACTGTAAGAATTGAGGAAATTTAAGAATTTATCGAATATATTGAATTTAAATTTATAGATTTTAGAAATCAGAAAATTCCTAAATTTTATATACTCAAATTTATCCAATTTATTAAATTTATAAAATTTGTATAATTTAAAGAATTTATTAAATTTACAATATTTATAAAATGTGTGGAATTTTTGAATAAATAAGATTTGAGTTTTTAAAATTCAGCGAACTGGAAACTTTTATAGAAAGAACTCATAGCATCATCTGCAACATTTAAAGAATTTTTAAAATTCACAAAATTTTTACTGAGTTTTTAAAATTTAAAGAATTTATCAAATATAGATTTCAAATATTATATAAACTATATAGGATTTGTGAAATTTTTAGAATTAGCAAAATTTACAGAATTTATAGCGGTTATATGATTTATAGAAATTAAAGTATTTATACAATTTATAAAATTTACTGAATTTATCGAATTAATATTAAAATTGGCTTTATAGAAATTATGACATGTTTAGAATAAGTGGAATTTGTTGAATTTGGAGAGTGTAACATAGAATTTGTAGAACTGAGAAAATCGGAGGATTTTTAAAATTTTTTAATTCATAGAATTTATAAAATTTTGTTGAATTTTATAAAACTATCATATCAACGCTCGAATATCGATGTGTGTCGATGTGATCTAGTTTATCGTCAAATTTTGAAAATTTTCGATGTGCAATATAGTCTCGTGAAGAATTACCATCACCAGGTACTCAAAATTAAAATCATGGAAGAATACGAAGCGAGGAAGAGCAATGTGCGAGCAGCAGTTCCCGATGCGTAATTTGCAAAGAAATTTGCGATGAAACAGAAATTCCAAAGAGGAAATAATGATGAAATAAAAACGCCGAAGAAAGAGAAATCCCCCCTTTAAGTGCAATGTATGTAATAAAGTGGGTCACAAAGGGGCTGATTGCTGGCACAGATCTAAGCAGAGTAATTCAACTTATACGAAGAGAGAATTCGCGAAAAACATCGGAATCCCTCCGCACTCAAAGCTGAGAAGGAAAACATGAATCAACGATGCCGTCTCGACCGTGTATGTTCCACACATCTATGTAAGGATGAAGAAAAATTTGAGGACATGACTGTTGCTTCAAACGATAAATTAAATCTAGCGAGCAACACATCTACGATGGTGAGTGCCAAAGGATCCGTAAAAATGAAGGCTACAGTAGGGAACCAAAAGAAAAACGTAAGTTTAAATAACGCTCTCTATGTACCGGATTTGCGTACGAATTTACTGTCAGTCGAAAAAATAACTGATAAAGGTTATCACGTAGTGTTTAGAAAGAACGGAGCTACGATCGAAGACGATCACGGAAATACAGCGGTATCGGATACGGCAAACAAGAAACCTACAGATTTATCTGAAGTTTGGCATCGTCGATTGGACCTTCTTTTAGTTAGCTGGCGCGAAATAAAATTCATCAAAACAAAAGATAAAGTTTTCAAAACATTCAAAGCGTTTAAGGCAAGCGTGGAGAATCAAACCGGAAGAAAATAAAATATTTACAATCGGATATCGGTAAAGAATACGCAAACAATAAATTCGATGCATTTCTACGAGAAAATGGTATCGAAAGACGGCTCACGATTCCATATAATCCACTCCGATCATTCTAAGCCCTATCGAGTGTGGTTACCGCAAAAAAGAACTCGAGACGTTAAATTTCTAAAGAATCAAAACAGATTGACGGTAATAAAAAGTGTTCTAAAACCTTAACATAACCATGAACACGAAAAGAAGATAAGCCGAGAAGTGGATATTGAATTAAAATCTATTGATTTTATCGACAACAACGATTTTATGAATGACGACGAAATTGATATGAATCCAGCAAAATTATTCACATCATCATCCTCATCCTCATACGAAAGTGAGAAAGAAGAAAATTCTCAGCCAGGGGAAGAAGAACGTTAAGAACATGTAGTTCGTAGAGCTCAAGAGAGACCTGGAAGAATTCTCACTGATCAGAGAGGTCGAAAATGTATATTGATGAAGCTAACTCTGGAGATGATGTTGCAGAATAGCATAAAGCAATCGCGTCTGAACTCAAATCAATCATTAAAAATGATACATGGAAAATCGTAGATCATCCTAACAGAAAGAAAATCATAGGCAGTCGAGTCGTACTCCAGAATAAATATAAGCCTGATGGAATGATCAACAAACGAAAAGCTCGAATCGTGGCGAAGGGATATACTCAACGTTCTGGTAAAGATTTTAACGAAACTAATGGCTGTCGCAGCACGATACGGTATGACCGTTGTCAATCGGAAGAAAAATAGAACGAAATTTCGAAAAAGGCAGTAACAATGCTTATTAAAAAAGGCATTGTACGGTCTTCGTCAAGCAGGACGACAGTGGAATACCAAGCTAAATGAAGCGTTGACGAAGATGAACCTTAAACAAATGAACTCGGATACATGCGTTTATTTTATGCACGAAGACGAATGATTTAACGATAATAACTGTTTATCTCGATGATATAATCGTCGCGTCACGAAGTGAAGTATAAAAATAACGAATATCAAAGAACAATTATAACACAAATTCGAAATCAAGGATCTGGGAAAAATTTATCATTGCCGAGGAGTTGAAGTTACTGAAAAAGAAAAGAAAATAACAATACATCAAAAAGGATTTGTGCGAGATCTTCTCGGTCGATACGGAATGGCAGGCTCGAATCCGGTAGATACTCCCATTGCATACGGATCGAAATTGGAAAAACAATTGGATACTAAGGAAGACGAGAAAAATTTGCCATATCGTGAACTCATATACGAGCGCTGTCATATCTCGGTGTTTCAACAAGGCCAGATATTTCACACGCAATGAGGCAATGAATTTCGGAATCTCATTCAAACCAAACACCGAATCACTATGTGGTACTGTTGATGAGGTATACAGGATACGTATTCAGGAAACCTATTCACCTTATAGTGGCCCAATATCCTGGCAATGAAAGAAGCAGCAAACTTTCGCGTTATCGTCTAACGACGCTGAACACATGGCGCTCACCGAAGGTACAAAAGAGGCCATTTGTTTGAAGAAATTTCTGACGGAGTTGGCACTTCATGATTTGACTAACGTGGAAGTTTTCAACTACAACGTGGCAGCACAGAAACTCGCTCAAAACCCTGTATTCCATTCACGAACTAAACAAATTGACATTCGTCATCATTTCGTGAGAAATGCGTTGAAAGATGGTAGTGCGTAACTACTTCTAATTTCAACACCATCATATGAGAATGAGTAGTTGTGAGTAGCTCGCTACAAATACTTTACTACCGTGAATGGAAGACAGCTACTATACTTGTGTCTACTTAATTTGACTTTGACTCCAAATGTTACGCCATCGCTTAGATTAAGTTTAGCACACCCAAATTGTGTTACATGTTATTCAGTGAAATCGGTATCACCAAATTTGAAACAGGACCATCTTTTTCGACAATAAAGTTTTCTTTAGCACACAAATCTTCCTTCACAATTGCAAATTTAGGCTTTAAAGTTGTCATAGTCACTTCAATTTTGTTAACCAACATATCATAATTTCAACACAATCATTACTCTTTCTTGAATCATGAACGTTTCATAATTCTTATGTATTTTGGATCAATCAATTTGTTCATTTTATAGTAGCACAGTAATTTGAATGTAATAGAACCAAATTAGGTTGATGAGTAGTCACATCTTCAGGAAAATCATTTGGCTCAACGTCATCAGCAGAACATATCACCAGCGATTTTCCACTTTCGTTTTGCTTACGAACCAGGTTTGGGTTCATACCAGTTGTTAGCTTAAGCGACCTCAATTTCATTTTTTTTCCTTTTAATTTCAATTTCAGTATGAATTACCCTGTGGCCGGTTTTACGTTTCAAATTCGGTACGTTGCAAATTCGGTCAGTGTAATTATCGATCACTTTGTGTGTGATTTTTATTGGATGAATTTGTTTTTTTTTTTTTGTTAAATATGGTTGTCTCATTGGGTCTTGTCAGATAATCCTTTGAGAGAGAGGGAGACGGAAGGAGCTGAATGTAATTTTTTTTTGTTTTGGCGAGATAAAAATTAAATTACGCAGTTCGGTTTTGGATATTAAGTAAAACAGTTCAGTTTGGATTTGGAGTCGATTGGAAAATGGAAAGTAGGTCCGCGCTGGATCGAAATAATAAAGAAAATTATAGATCAATATAAAAATTAATTGAGTTGAGTTCCCGTGTGGGCAATAAAATAAATTAAAGTTTTTTTATAATTGAAAAGAAAAAGAAAAGAAATCAATAGAAAACATTAAATTAAAAAATTATAAATAGATAATAAGATAGAAAACTGTTTAGTCCTAGTGCCTTGTGAAAAAAAAAAAAAAAAAAAAAAATTTCATATACAATAAAAATTTAAATATTAATAGAAATAGCTAGTTTGTGTAATGTGTAAATGTGACCACTTGAAATAAATGTGTATACAAACGGAAAGAGAAAACGTGTTTGAGATTTACATTTTCTTTTTGGTGACATTACACATCTTATCCGCTACCAAAGAAAGCAAATTAAATGATGACGTCATCACTGGAGGAAACGAAACAGGTGGTTTGTGAATTATGTTTTGGTGTCATTGGTTATGAATCGAGGAAAAAATCGCAAATACAGAAAGTAAAAGAAATTGAATGAGATCGGGGTTAGTATATCCTCGTCTAAGTACGATTCCGTGAAACCGTTCAGTTTTGAAAATTAGCGCCGTTTCGTGAGTTGTGAGAGCAGCCGGAGGGTGGGGAGAGCCATAGCGCTCGTATAAGTGAGGCCTGCGTCTGTTTCCTGCGACTTGTTCCGGATTCCATCACAACAACTGCAGAAAAAAAAACCGTTTGTGACAATTTTTTTAAATCAATTTTAATTCCTTTATTTTTTAATTAATTTTAATTCCTCTTCTTGATTCATTATATTAAATTTAATCATTTCTTAATTAATCATATTAAATCTAATTCCTTTTCTTTAATTAATCTTTTAAATTTAATTAATTTTTTTTCTTAATTAAGTTTACCAAATTTAATCATTTTTGGATTAATCATATCAAATTTAATTAATTTATTTTTCTTAATTAATTAAATTAAAATTAATCATCTCTTAATTAATTACATTTACATTTAATTCATTTTGTTTTCAAGTTAATTTTATCAAGTTTGAGCAGTTGATTAATTACATTAAATTTAATTCATTTTGTTTTTTTTTAATTAACTTTACCAAGTTTTATCAATTAATTAATTGCATTAAATTTGATTCAATTTTTCTTAATTAATTTTTCCAAATTTGATCAATTTCTTAACTTCTTAACTGTCAAGTTTAAATTAACTTGAATTTTCTTGAATTTAATTTTCGATTTAATTAAACTTTTCCAATTTAATTGCCAAAAAGAATTTTTTTTGATTTATTTTCGCTCGTTAATGCGTCGCGCATTCGGAAGCACGCTTATATTATATTATTATATTTTTTACTTTTTACTTAAATAATTATTTTTCAGCTTCTTTCGCTCTCTCTCATCTTCGATTCCTCAACGGCCAATGGGCTCCAAGTGTTTTTATTAAAACAACAAAAAAAGAAAAAATAGTAATAATTTATCTTGGGTCGATTCCTGTTTTTATTTCCTCCGTCCAATTGTCCAAATAAAATACAGATTCGGCGAATTTTTTCTTTCATTTTTTTTATTTTTATTTTCGCTTTATTGGGGTTATGGTTATTTCCTTTGATGATATGATAATGATGAGCTAAATTTTTCCTTTTATGGGGAGTGAGGGGGAATCACAGCCCTCATCCTGTCCACGCTCATGCGGTGATTACAGGCGGCGCTGTCTCCTCGCGCACACTCGCCGTAGGGTGGAGGGGCATCGCGGAATATGTGCTGTACACTGTGGGGTGGCCGTGAACCCTATGTAAACTGGTGGGCATTGCTCCTCAAGGTTCTTTTGGGCCTTGAGGGGTCGTGCCTTCTTGGGTGGCCTGGGACCATCGTGTGTTGGATGGTATTGTCTGTCCTCGGGATTTCCCCCCATTAGCTGACTCGTCATGGGGAGGAATTGTGGCACCGGAGGAGTTGTACCCGGTGATAAGGGGAGGTCCTTGGGGCAGACCGTATGGTCTGCATACCGTGGTCCGGCCATCCTCGAGTGGGCACACCCGGATTATTATTATTTTCACCCCCCACATATAAAACTTTTGATCGACTCTTGAAACTCCCAAGCCATATCCTGAGTCTAGTCAGCTACCCATACCTCACCGGACCTCTGAAATTGTGTCTGTTAACGAGATCCCCTTGTGGGATTTCGTTACAAAACATATAAGCAAACAATTTTTTCATTGGCGACATCTTCAAAGAGATCTTATAAATTCCTCCCAATAAATTTTATAGAATTAGTTCTCGAATTTATCGATGGGATTTATAGAATTCATAGGATTTGAAAAAAATAATAGAATTTATTGTATATTCAAAGGATTTGGGAATTTAAATTTAAATTTAAAGATTTCTGAGAATATTTACAATTTATAGGTTTATAGAAATTATAAAGTTATTAGAATTAGTAAAATTTGTAGTTTAATTTAAAAATTTATAGAATTTATTGAATATATAAAATTTATAGAATCCATCAAGTTTAAAAATTGATTCAAATTTATAGAATTTATTGATACAAATTTATAGAATATTGTATTTAACATTTATTCAAAGAATTTGGGAATTGGAATTATTAAATTATGGATTATGTAGAAGTAAAATTTTATGTTGTAGAATTTATAGAATTGACGGAATTAAAACAATTTATATAATTCATAGAATCTATAAAATTTTTAGAATTTATTGAATTTTTAAAATTTGTAGGATCTTAAATGTATTGTAGGAATTTATAAAATTTAGAAAATTTGTCGGTATTATAGAATTTAAGAATTTATTAAATTTTAATTTAAATTTAAGTAAGATTAGTAGAAATTATGAAATTTTTAGAATAAGTAAAATTTGTAGCTTGAATTTCAAAATTTCTAGAATTTAATATAGAATTTCTAAAACTTACAGAATTGACAAAATTTAAGAATTTATTGAATTTATAAAAATGGATAAATTCAAATAATTTGTGGAATTTACAATATTTATAGAAATTATGGAAGTTTTAGCTAACAGAATTAAATTATAGGCCCCTTGTGGGTACTCCGATTGCTGCGGAGCCTATAAATATCATTTTGGGGTAGGGCTAATCCACTGATCGGCCACTACCTGCTTCGTTTCGTATTCCCTACGGTTGTATGAGAATACTGGTCACTTTGACCGTCGGCTGTGGAAAAGTAACAGACCGACGGCAATTCCCAAATTGATTTCAATAAATGCACCAACACAGACTTATCGTTATTAATTATTTTTTATTGTTTATTAAATTGCGAGACATTAATTATTGCCCTAGAAATTGCAGGGATTATTTAAGGGCATCGACTAGAATACCATAAACGGCTAATGGCCGTATAAAATATAATTTAACTATGGTATTTGTAGTCGATTAGCCAAGTAACTAACTTTTATATTCACCTTTTTTCCTTAATTGCAAAACCCGTTGTTTTGCGCCGCTAGGTTCGATTCTACAACTTATTATTATTATTTTAATCACCACACCATAGGAACGAGTATAATTTGAATGATTTGGGGAATTAATGGTAGAGGTCACCCGGCATAAGGAAAGCGAAACGTGTAGCTTAGATTGACGTTTCGGAAGATAAACATTTCATTAAATTTTGCCGACGGAGAAATAAAACTAGCTAATTCTTTATTCGTATTTAATTGGTTATTTATCTTGTCATTGTTACAATATAAAACCATTCACCACACACCCCCTTACCAGTGAATTACTGATGACCAAAATTTTTGTACCGTGCCGGAGTTCTTGTTTGTCTCCCGGCTCGTGTTATCGTTGTTGGAGGAACTGCCTCAGTCCACCTTGTGAACCGGTCTATTATCGTTATGCAATATCGCTGTTCTTCGGAGATTGGTAGTGGACCGAATATGTCCATATGAATCTCGTGGAACCGCTTGCTGGCAGGTGTGAAATTTCCGATAGAGCTTTTTGTATGGCTTGTCACTTTTGCTTTTTGGCAGGCTATGCAGCTCTGGACCATTCGTCGTACGTCTCTCTTAATGCCCGGCCATATGTAATTCTCCGTCATTGGATTAACAGTTGCTGCAACTCCGGTATGTGCCAAGTGGCTTCGAAAACGTTTTTGCGGAAATTTAATGGAATAAATGGTCGTGTTTTGCCGTTTGCGACTTCGCAGTAAAGGGTTTTTCCAGAATTAAATGAAATTTGAATTTTGACAAATTTTAGTTCGGTGTTGGCCTGAATGAGTTCTCGTAACTTTTCGTCTTTCTCTTGTGCCTCAGCAATTTCTTCGTAATTAACCGTTTCTGGTAATTTGATTTGTTCTAATCGTGATAGCGCGTCAGCTACCACGTTCTCAGATCAAGCGACGTGTTGTATGTCTGTGGTAAATTGTCCTATGTAGTCCAGGTATCTGAACTGACGCGGGGACGCTTTATCTAAATTTTGGTTAAACGCATATACCAGTGGTTTATGATCTGTGAAAATTGTGACTGTTCGGCCTTCTATGAGATGTTTGAATCTCTTGACTGCGGTATAAATTGCTAACAGTTCCCTATCGTAAGCGCTATATCTCTGCTGTGCAGGGGATGCAGGCGTTTCTTGACTTTGTTGTTGTATTACCGCTCCCACAGCATTTGGTACAAATATTCTGTAGAAATTTATTATGTCCAAAAACGACGCAGGTGGTTTACCGTTTGCGGTAGCGGAATCTTGCTAATTTCCTCGATGCGCTCTGGGATCGGTTTTATCCCTTCACTGGAAACCTCGTGTCCTAAAAATGTAATTTTGTTTTTGGCGAACTTGCATTTCTCTAAGTTGATTATCAAACCATTCGTGCTTAGCTGTGAGAAAATTTCTTCCAGATGCTCTACATGTTCCTCCATCGAGTGTGATGCGATTAGCACGTCGTTCAGATAGCTAAAACTGTAATCTAGCCCCTGTAAAATGGAATGCATGAAACGCTGGAAAGTATTCCCGGCGTTTCTTAATCCGAATGTCATGCGGACGAATTCATACAACCCAAATGGGGTAGAGATGGCCGTTTTTGCTACATCGCCTTCTTCTATCGGAATTTGATGGTACGCTCTTACCAAATCTTTCGTTGAGAATACCTTTGTGCCCTCCAACTGTTGTACGAAATCCGTGATATACGGAATGGGGTACCTGTCTGGCACTGTCGCCTTATTCAGTGCCCGGTAATCTCCGCACGGCCGCCTCCACTCTTCGTTTTTCTTTTGCACTAGATGTAACGGGCTGGCCCATGGGCTGTCTGACCGTCTACAGATGCCCTGGTCTACCATATACTGGAATTCTTTCCTCGCGATCTTCAGTTTCTCGACACTCAACCGCCGCGGCCTGGCGAATACCGGAGGGCCTTTTGTCATTTTGTGATGTGTGACTTGATGCTTCGGTTGTTTCTGTGTCTAATTCTCGCTTGTTATAATTTCGAATTTCTGCAATAATTTTGCTATCCTAGGGTCCAAATTTGTGTTTCCTATCATTCGTACTGTAGGTGCTGCTTCCCTGGTTCTTGTTGCCACTGAGAAGATAGTAGTGATAGGATCGATTGGCCGGCCATGTTGAATGTCTACGATAAGTCCCGTTTCTTTTAAGAAATTGGCTTCGATTATTGGCATCGTGACTTCGGCTATTATAAATGACCACTGGAATTGTCGTCGTAGTCCCAAATACATGGTGATCCTGCGGTTTCCGTAGGTTTTCAATTTGGCGCTGTTTGCTGCATATAAATATAAATCCGAATGTTGGATCTTCGACTGTTGTTGAGCTACAAGTATGACGGATACGTCCGCCCCCGTATCGATGAGATAGCTCGTGTTTGTTGTGGCGTCGTAAATTTTGAGGCGACAGCTGTTACCTTGATTGGAGCACGTCGCTGAGTGCACCGGTACTCTTAGTTTTTTTCTTTGTACTCTTCCCAGTGTGGGTAATTTGGACGGCAAATCCGGGCTGCGTCTTGGAAACGCCGGTGGTAGTAGCATACTCGCGGTGCGCTGCTGCTATTCTCCTCCTTTGGCCCTGGTGTCAGCTTTCGTCTGGACCCTCTGTGTCCCGACTGACTTCGTGCTCGTCCTTGGCTCTGGTTTCGCCGCTGTTGGTTCATATCCATTTGATCCAATCTTTTCATGATGGCGTTAATCTGGTGGGCTAAATTGTTGTTGGCATTGTCTAGGTATTTCAGTTGCGACGGTTAGTACCTAAGACTGCGTCATCGTCTCCAATAACCTATCAGCCAACTCAGCCAATTTCGTGGCGGACAATGCTTCGGTGGTTGGGGCGAGTATTTCTTGAGCCCGTGGAGGCAACCTTTTTAGCCACAGTGTTTTCACCAACTCGTCGCTGACGGCAGATCCACCGCTGGCTTTCAACTGTCGGAGCAATTGAGATGGCTTCATGTCTCCCAACTCAATGCCCCACAGAAGGCAGTGAATCTGCGTCTGGCATGATTCTCGCAATCTGTCGAGGATCGTTTTTTTTTGGTCCGCGTATGGTGTTTGAGACAACGGTCCCACAATTATATCGCTGACTTCCCTACTTACTCGTTCGTTTAAGGTGCAGAGAAGATGGTGATACTTCGTGGTATCCCTCGTTACCCGGGTCAACTCGAATTGGGCTTCGACCATGTGGAACCACAATCGAGGATCCTGAGACGTTAGCGGCACTATTCGAAATGAGACCGCTGACATTGAAGGTGCGCGGCGGGCACTGTGTATTTAGGCGACGCTGTAGCAGAATGTGATTCAGTACATCCTAGTGCTGGGCGGCTTTCCGACGGTGTCGGTGTATTTGCGCAATTAGCTCCATTTCCGTGACCTGGTCGCTAGTTGAAGCTTGCATTCCCGACGAGCCTTGTGATGTGGCTTCGTTAATCACATTTGCGGCACCGGATGAGGCCTCGTTTGTGGACATCGGTAATTTTTTTGTAAACTCACTTCACTAAAATTGGAATGTTTATATACCCGACAAATGCACGGCTTTTCCGTGTTTAATAAAATATAATGGTAAAATGCCAATTGTCTCGATTACCCTATGCCGAGCAACGTACATGCATACCAAATGCGTCAAAACAAGACATAAATATATAAGGATCAGCAATGACTGACTCGTTTTTATGGTGTGGAGAATGCGAAATCGTGAAACAAATCATGGGGGGAATTTATATTGCGAAAAAGGTGGAACATAAAAATTAGTTCTTAGCTCACCTGATCTTTCTCGTGAAACCCGATCCAATATCGTTTGTTGGGCTACCTAGCCGCTTAGCTGACCAATGTATTAGCGGACTTCTGGCTCGTTCTCCCGTCTTTCTCCTGCAACGTGGCTTACGCTTCTTCTGTGAGCGCTTTAGCCAGGAATAATTGTTCACGCTTCTTGCGCGTGCTTTTACCGTCCAGGCGAGGTGATACTTAGCTCGCCGGGACGATGCGATCGGCCTTCGGATTAACGGGAATCCGATCGCTTATGGCATACGGTGCATTGCATCACCACAAAACGGTTATACATTTTTAAGCTCTTCAAAATTGGCCAATTTACGCATAAAAAGCAACATCCTATAGTAAAATAAAGAGCATGATCCAAGTTACAACCAAGAGCAGACACATTAAGAATAGAAACATGATCATTCCGTGAAATAATGCTTAGAAGGAGCATCACAATTTCTATAAACCACATTGCAATAGTTGACAGCGCCTTCGCCAGGTAAACGAGTTCCATCGATGGTTTGTTCCAAATCATTTCCACAGATATAGAAAGGTATCAGAGCTTCGTTGATCGAGACTACAGGAAAAGAAAGAGATTTATTCAAAGACCACCTATGCACTCCAAATGAAGATAAATTGAAAAGTTATAGAATTTATAGAATTTAATTTTATAGATTTCAAAGGATTTATTAAATTAATAGGACTTCTGTAAAAGTTGTAAAATTTTTAGAATTTGGCGAATGTAATCAATAGGATTTATAGAATTAAGAAAATTTAAGGATTTATAAAATTCGTAGAATTCCTAGAATTTATTAAATTTTAAGCATTTATAGAAATTATGGAATTTTCAGAATTATAAGTAAAATTTAAGTTAGAATTTATAGGACTGTCAGAGACAAAATAATTTATGGAACTCATCTCAAACTCATAGAATCTAGAAAATTTAAAGAATTTTCTCGAATTTACATAATTTATAGGATTTATAGATTTTAGTAGTTACTAAAATTCTCTACTCTAGAGCTCTAGAAACATTATGCAGATCGATTGCAGTCGGTTGGTGAAGGTGGTCGTTAGTGCGGTGATTCGGAAAATTCCAGATTCGTATCACTTCTTCAGCACAATAATACTTGTTCGGAATGAATCAATTCAGAAGGTGGCACCTGGATTATTTAGGAATTAAAATTGCAGGGTACGGTCTTGCCTGTACGAAATACTTTTTCAAAAATGCAATACACATTTTCTAATGTTATGGTAAGCAAGCAATTTAACGATTGCTCTATCAGTAAATAGAAATAGAAAATTGAACACCTCACATAAATTAATCAATAAAATATGTAATTTAAAACTTTTTAATTCCATCAACTTTAAAATGTTTTGCTATTATTATTACTACTATACAACTTTGTTATTTTTTTTTTCGAATTAATTATTTCAAATTAATTCAAAACTATTTAAAAAATAAAAAATAACTTTATTTTAATTTTAAATTGGATGCCAGCCAAATAGACTTATAGCAACTTATAGAGAGTAAAAAATATAAATAGTTGACAGACAACAACACACAACAAATACCTAATAAAATATTTAAACCCTACCAAAATAGATATCTAACATAAATAATAGTTTTTGCTGTCTGTGCATATATGTAGGTATATACGCATATATACATAAACGAACAACATACGTGACTCAAGTCAGTCAATCCATCCATTTTTTGGTTGGTTTGAATTTGGACATTGGTCTAGTTTTAGGTTTTCAAATCAAATATGCATTTTTTTGTTCAACTTTAAATGCAATAACTTGTTATTGGAAAAACTAACAAATGCGTTTAGATATACGTCTATTCAAGGTAACAATTATTTATCTGTCAGCGTAAAATTGATGCTGTTCTGTTCCATTACACTATAACAAACGCGCATACATTATGTAGCGTGAGACTAATTAACCACGTTATGTAAACATATAAACAGACGTTATATACCTGTTCTGTTATTTACACTTATTGACACGTAATGTCTGATGAGCAAAGTTTGTTTTGATGAATATTTGTTGTACGTGTTTAAGGAAGCATCGAATTGCGCGGCTGCTAATTAAAAATCCATAACATATATAGAAAAATTGCTACATGATTTTGAACACAGAGAATTTAATTTTCGGAGCGACCTTGTCTTGAAATTGAAGCGTTATATAAATATTACAAGTACCAGAAGTTATTAGGACTTGTGGGAATTGTAAAATGTTTTACCATCTTATAAGATTAAGTCAGCCCAACAAATTATTAAGGGAAGTGAAATACGAATTTCTTAATCGTGGAACACTTTTATGTCCACGGATTAGAAACCGGTTGCTGTCCCAATTATTTACAAGTTGAATGTCGCACAAAATTACTATGCCACGCACTATATAAAATTGGTGATCCAATAGGTTTATTGAAAAAATCGACTTAGGGTCGGCCAAAGTTTTCAAACTAGAATTAATAATCGTTGCAGTTTGACAAGCAACAGTGTGCAGCTTACCGACAGTTTGTGGACCAAATGATCATTCGACAAACAATTGGTCAAGCATTTCCCAAAGTCCTCCGCTTTTAATATGTTTGACCACAAAACCTTGCACAAACGGTAAGTATCGGAACTTTTTCACACGATCGGAAATTTTTGAGATTTCCATAATTCCTGAAAATTCCTTGAGTGATATTAATAATGATTTAAAGTTGTGAAATGTTGTTGTTTAACTCGTACTGTTCACAACGTACGGGTTATAATTGATAGCATTTGTGCTATCACTCAAAGAGTTTTCCGGAATTGTGAAAATTTTCCCAACTTAAAAGCATTTTTAACGTCACTCAAAAAAAATTTCTGAAATTGCAGAAATTTCCGACCGTGTCATGTGTGGGGAAATAAAATGTATTCAAAACCACTTACGTACCAAAGTATCACTCAACCGCTTTCCAATTAATTTGGACCGCTTCCCGAACACTTTCTGAGGACTCTTTACTTAAGTTATTCTTCTGAATTATCTCTTGTGGCCTTGTTCTTAAAATCCTTCCAATCGGTATGCAGTCCCCTGAACTTTGGGGCTCGACTTTTGGTAACTTAACATTCATTAGCAACGACATTTGTGTTAATGAATAGTTTGTCTCAGAAATTGAATATTTTGATCTAAAGTCAACATGATCTGAATCAATCTGTTTAGCTATTAGCCCCTCGTTCTTCAGAAACTTAAACCGTGTGTAATGCAAATCAATTTGCCTTTACGTGAGCTCTAAACTAACAATATTATGTGGGACCCTATACATCGATATATTTTCGAGAGCATTCACACTAAAGTAGGTCCGGATTTACAGTGGGAGCAAAAGGGGCTTTTCTTGTGAATAAACTAGCTATTCTGGATCTCCCCACCATTGTGTCTAGTTGATTAACTTAGCCGGAGCCACGCCTCTGTTGGCAATGAATATCTTGCTATGCACGGGGTAACTAGAGGCCCAGGCGAGTACAATCGTAGAATCTGTCAAGCCAAAGTATCGAACATCCTCTTGTAGAGCTTTTTTGACCATTGACATTAACTTTACCGGTAGGTGAGCAGCACACAGCTCTAGTCGTGCTAGAGATTTTTTTTTTGATTGGAGCTACTTTTGTTTTAGACTAAAGTAGTTTAATGGTAATGCTTCCATCTGCGTTGACTGTTCTGATGTATAACACTGTGCAGTAAGCCACTTCGCTCGCGTCTGATAAATAATAGTTTTAAAACGATAATTGAAGAGGAAAGGAAACCGGGAGGATCAAATAATCGAGATGATTCAGGTATTAATTTACGTTTACTAACGACCCCATCTCTTTCCGCTTGAATTTTGTGAATGTGTCATTCGTAAGATGCCATCGTAATCCCCGCATCTTGGTCGTTGACAATTTATCGCCACATATATCACTAATATTTACTTCATTGGGGGTATCGAACAAACAGGGTACGTTCGACTTCCATTTGCTCAGATGAAATCCATCTTTCGCTATAGTTCACTGGTCAGTTTCTCATACAATTTAACGGCTCGTTTCAAATTATCACTGCCTGTCAAAAAATCTTCTTCGTAGAAATTTGTAAGTATATCTCTTAATTTCTTTATCATTGGTATCCATTGTCAGTCGCTGCATCGATCTGATTGATTGAGTTGATAATGTTTCAAAGGTTTTCTCGCCATGAAATTATTTGAAATCTCCGATGTTCCTCAGACACGTCAACCTGCCGATTCATTTTCTTGATATCAGCCACTAGTACGATTTTGTGAGATCGAAACCTTAGTAGAATTGCCCACAGCGTAGGTTGGATAGTTTGAGTTTAATGAGATACCGTTGCTTTTTTTGCTCGATTCATCGAATACAATTCGCCCTTTGATGGTACTGCTGGTTTCTTTTACCACGGAGTGATGAGGTAGTAATATGTATCGCTGTCTTGTTAATTCGCATGTGATCCAATCATACGTCGCAAATTGATATATGGTATTCCCTATATCACTTAGTTCCGGATTAGCTAATAACATCAGTTCGAGAGAGCGGGATCCCAAGTGTGTTTGCAAAAAGATTTTCGCTCTCTATTTCCTCTGGAGTAAATTTCTCGCTGTTGGGTATTTCTTGAATTTCCCAAAATTTACTTAGCGTTTGGTCCAAATTAGGGTTCTCTTGCGTGTATGTATTAAATGATTCAGTGCTGTCAGTATCAGTAACAGCGGTTTCGGTTGACCTGCAATTACCCATCCGAATATAGTTTTATTAAAAATTATAGATACAATTTTATTGCTTTCGGTGTCCTCTGTAATCCCGAAAAATTTATCAGCCCCAAACAATAAATCAATGGAAGCTAGTACATCAAAGTACGGTTCAGCCAAATTAAAACCTTTCAAGAAATTTTTATTTTTACATAACAGTCGTACATTGATCGCAATACAATTGTTGACTTGCCTCGTGATGTCAGATTCCCAGATGTTATTCCCGAAATGGTGATGTTTGCTTTCTCTCGCTTTAATTTTAATTTCTGAGCATAAATTTCAGATAAGAAGGATGATTGCGACCCGGAATCTTATAATGCTCTGTACATTTCGCGAAACTCATCTTCAACTAAAACGATCGCCGTTGGTAAAAGAGCTTGGAATAAATTTGTAGCACAATTTTCAGCTTTTACAGCAACATATACGGTAGGCATAGATGCTACTACTTCTTGATCAATTTCACCATCACTGGAATCAGTCTTCCAATTTTCGTTTACCTGTTTACCTAAACGGCTGCAACAATTTTTTTAATTTCGATTTTTTGAATCAGACTGAACGTTGCAAAGTAAGTTATGATGGAGGTTTAAAAAGAGATGTGCTTCTGATGTGCTTATTCTTTGGTTGATACGGCATTTTTTCACTGAGTTGAATAGCTCATTTATTGTGGCACTTGATGAAAAGAGTTTTGTCATTTTGTTTGAAGGCTTCATTACACAAGCTTTTTAATCATAGAGCCTCCTAAATGGCATTAGATATGGCCATATACTCTGCCTCTGTTGTAGATAGACCAACGGTGGGCAATTTTGTTGAGCCCCAGGAGCTTCTCAGATGCTTCTCCATATTCCATAAATACATATCGAGTTGTTGATCGCCTATCTATTAAATAAACTGACTAATCAGAATCACAATATCCTTTCAATTTACCTCCAACCATTCTTGTGATAAGTTAATTTGCACTGAATGGTCCCCTTCAGATATCTCAAGATGCGCTTTACTGTGAGCCAATTTGGTATTCCAGGTGTTTAGTTTGCGCGAGTCAGATGAACTGCAAATAATATGGAACCCAGAGCTTCCTAATATGGGATTCTTTCCATCTTCTTTCGAGACTCTTCGGTATTCGGGCATATCCATTGTTCATTTTTGATTCAAAATTTTTGATTTCATAATCAATTTCGAGCATTATCCATACCGAGAACGAACTTGGTTGCTAAGATATCCTTCATCTTGAATTCGTCTGAAGATTTCCGTTCTGAAGATACTAACGTTGTTGGAAAATATTAAAAGACCGTCGACTTATACTGCAATTGTAATAAATGCATTCATCAACTTTAGATCGACTTAATCCAAATTTAATAAAAACTGCATTTAACTTCTGATTCCTGTTGCCACTAGCAGATTTTTTTTTAGCGAAATACTTTTTGCATTTCATCAACGAATTGTTTTGGTTCAACGATATAAATGTCGTCATTTAATTCGGTTGCAAAAAAGCCGTTACCACATCCATCTTGTCAATTTGTAAATTATGCTCCACAGCCATGGAAATCACAAACGAATTGAAGCATAACGTAAGTCGCCCACATCGCGTCACAAGGAAATGCGCTTTATTCTGGTTTACAACTTTGCTAGCACTGAATTTTGTTTTAAACACCCATTATTGGAATGGTTCAAGTTTAATTTTCCGCAAGCGACTTATATTATTCATTTTACATAGCTTGCCGCCATATCGTTACATTAGGTGATGATAAGGTTTACTGGACTGTAGCTGGAAATTTCTATTCTGAAAAGGCTCTGAATTTCCGCTTGATCGTCTAGTTTCCAAGTTGTCCAAATTCATTGACCGTGATGGCAAATACCAATCACCTTATTTTTGAAATGTTTCAGACTCCTGCATGGATCCGCATTCAACTTGATCATTAAAATCAACCGGATCTTCATCTTCCATCTCAGGTTCTTCGATTGGCTTATCTAGATTGTTCGTGGCAAAAGTTTGCGTTAGTCCTTTCTCCACTTTAGTTTTATTTTCCACATTTTCTAAGGTAAAATAAAATTGACTTCTACGTGATACATGGCAATCGCTTCCAATATTTTGCAGACCTCATCTTCGAGGAAATCTATATCACGGCTAACGGCGGTTTTCATTTTTAGCGGATTAGTAATTATGCATGGTATATTATTTATTATTGATTGAAGGGCCATGTGGGCGATAAGCCACCTCGCACTGCGACCTAAAAGATTTATTGTGCTGGATCCTACTTAATTATCGGTCCAGTCAATATTCAGGCTCTTAATGAATCTGATATTACTATTGGCCGGTACAAGATACATACTATCCGGGCTCATTGTTCTCCCTCCTAGATGTTGCAGTCTTTGCTGGAAAATGGCTGGGTATTGGCACAGAACATGTTCCGCTGATTCCGCTTCCAGATCGCAGAAGCGGCATCCATCTGCCGTACTTAGACCCATCTTCTTAAGGTGATACCTTAAGGGGGATGACCTGTGAGGAAGCCAGTAAGCAGCCTCAACTCAGGTTTCCTAAGTTCAAGACACTCCTTAACCCTGACAGACGAAGGTGATATACATTTCTGCCTGCCGCAAACCTGGAATTCTGCGCCAGTAGGAGGACTTTTGACCATTCTTCCAGCGTTTTACCGCTGCTCTGAGGTGTCCCTTAGTGACACCACAGAAGGGTTCTGGTCCAATAAATGGAGAGGCAGAACCCTCACGGGCGAGGCCATCAGCTGCCTCATTTCATTCGATTCCAGTATGACCTGGCACCCACATAAGTGTTTCCTTATTTGAGCCTGCCAGATGTTTAATAACCTTCAGACAATCCCATACTAGCCTTGACTCAACGGTACAAGACCTAAGAGCCTTTAAGGCCGATTGGCTATCTGATACAATAGCCGCATTTCTTGACGTTTGATCTGATCGAGATCAGATCATGTCTCATGAAACGACACAAAAATGCGTAAAATAAACAAACACAAAAATTCAATTTTTTTGTCTCGTTTCGTTTTGAATCTGCCTCTTCATACTCGTACTGTATTCATTATATTCTTTGTCGTTTTACAAAATATTGTTCAACTATTTTTAGATCACCATTTGTGATCGAAAACGAATGTTGGATCAAATGTTGTTGTTGCTTCAAATGTAAATTTTGATCTGATCCGGATCACTATGCGTCAAGAAATGCAGCTAATATATATCTTTGCATCGTTTAGGCCTTTTGCTATGCCTATCCTAGTGCAACGTTCTATAGCATGTACTCCTGCTTGAAAAACGATAGCATTGGTACCCAAGGACTTCGAAAGGGTAGTGCCACTCCCGTGTATTCCTATACCCGCCCCATCTTCCGTTTTTGATCCATCTGTAAACCATACCATGGACCCCCGCTCAGAGGATGGTCCACCTGCACTCCACACATCCTGGTCAGGTAACCTAACACAGAATGGTTTGTGGAAGTCCAGTTTTGCTGGCATACAGTCGGAAGGCATTCCCATGGTAGGGTCTGTCTGAAATTCCTTAAGGATTTCCATATGACCCACCATATTGCCTGGTTTGATATTTCCTTCCGCCTGCATTTTCAGGGCCATAATTACAGCATCCTTTTTAACATGCAGGTGTAACGGTGTCAGTCCTAGAAGTGACTCTATCGCAGCGGTTGGACATGTTTTCATTGAGCCCGTAACACCGATGCAGGCTATACGCTGAACCTTATTCAATAAAGTTTGCGTTGCCTTCTGCTCAGTTTTAGGCCACCATACAACCGATGCGTAGGTGACCATAGGCCTAATGATTGTAAGAAATGACTAGTAGATCTTTTTTGGTTGTAGTCCCCAAGTACGCCCATAGAGTCTTTGACAGGCCCAGAAAGCCTTGGTGACTCTATTTTGAACTTTCAACAAATGTTGGTTCCAGTTCAGTTTTTGATTATTATATTCAAAAATGACCTCATTAAACTTGCCTCTGATTATGATAGCCACATCATCCGCATAGCCCTGGACATCAAACCTATGGCTACTCAGAACGATCAGTATTCTGTCAATAAACAATGACCCAAAAAGGAGATAGTACGCCTCCTTGGGGACACCCCTTTCCGGCACTGATGGTTACTGACTCGCCACCTACTTAGTCTGGCAGTAATCTCACGATGTTCCAGCATGGAACGAATCCGCCTAATTGTAGAAAGCGGAACCCTTTTTTCCATTGCTGCCCTCTCTATAGATCCATAGGAGGTATTATCAAACGCCTCCTCAATGTCCACAAAGGCACAATGGGCAATTTCTTTATATGTCACTGCTTCTTTAATCTTCGTGACTAGACCGCTAGGGGCCACCACAGTGGATTTACCAGTTTGATAGGCAAACTGGTCCCGATGCAGCGGATTTTTTCCAAGGACCTCACTTCTTATTTGATAGTCCAGTATTTTTTCTATTGTCTTCAATAGAAACGATGTTAGGCTAATTGGCCGATATGCCCTGGCCTGGGTTTCTGGACGATCCTCCCCCCTCCTTTGGAATAAAGACCACATTTACCTTCCTCCACAGTTTGGGGAATATAGTTAAAAGCATAACTGGCCCGAAACATCTGGATCAAGCTGGGGAGTATTTCCTCAATACCATTTTGAAGTAAAGCTGAAGTAAAGTAATACCATCCCCTCCAGCGGATTTGAAAGGTTTGAAAGACCCAATAGCCCATCGCATCTTGCTGGATGTGAATATTTTCCCAGAGAGACTCCAGATCCTACTGTGAGGCGCATAGGCCACCTCACTAGAGGGATCATTCGGGTCCTCTTGGGCTCCTACCACTACTGAATCCGGAAAGTGGGTCTCTAGCACTATGTCTAAAGTTTCCTTCCGGTTTTCAGTGAACCTCCCATCTTGCTTCTGGAGAAGTCCTAAACCGTTTGAATGATCCCTGGAAAGGACTTTCTGGAGACGAGCTGCAGAGGGCAATTCATTGATTCCCTCACAGAAATTCCTCCAGGGAGCCCTTTTGGATCTTCTTAATTCGAGATTATATTCCGTCAAGGCCATCTTATACTCGCCCCATTCACCGGTACGTTTAACCTTGTTGAATAATATTCTCGATTTTTTCCTCAGTTTACCCAGTGTCCCGTTCCACCAAGGGACCATTTTTGTGGACTCTCTTCGCTTAACCGGGCAGCTGTTCTCGTAAGCCAAGTGTATAGAATTATGCAGCTGGTTTGAACAGATCTCCAAACCCTCTGGAGACTCTATGTTCCCTACAACCGAGGGCAATTCTGATTCGAGTGAGACTCTATAAGAGTCCCAGTCGGTCATTTTTGGGATTCTGATTTCCTGCCGCTGCATGGTCTCAGCCGCCAAATCGAATCTGATGTGCAAGTGATCCGATAATGAGCCCTCATCAGACACATGACAGTTTTTGGCCAAGTCGCTGAAATGCGGACTAGCAAGTGTCAAATCTACAGTGTCTACATTATTTGAGATCAAAAATTCAAAAAGGTACTCACCCCTGTTATTGATGTCCATGGTGTAGTGCGCGTTTGCATCGCATCCTATCAGGTAGGCCAGCCCATTGCGTTTGCAATGAGCTATGAGCCGCCTAACTTCAAGTGGAGGGATTAACTCTGAGTCTCCAGGAAAGTAGGCGGAGGCCATTATAGCCTCCGGTTTGCCTCTTTCCCCCAGAACCTCCACCATTACTGCAACCAAGTCCCTGGAGATGAACTCTGAAATGGGAATAAAATTAATTTGCGAACTGGCCAAAATAGCCGCTCTTGGACTCTCAGTTCCGTTATGATAAATTAACTTACCCACTTGATTTGGTATACCTCTAATCTGGTTACCTGTCAACCATGGCTCCTGGATTAGGGCCATTCCAATGTTTTGGCAGATAAACCTACGACAAAGGACGTCTGAAGACGCCTTTGCATGATGCAGGTTTATCTGCAGGCTGGCGATGGTATATACTTCGGATCGAATTTTTATCTTTTTTCTTTTGGCACGTGCATCATTCTTCTTCCAGCATATTGTTGCTGACGCAGTGTTGCAGTGTTAACAGCTTTCTCTCAGAATTTAATGGATAATTTTCCGTTAATAAGCATACATCAGCTCATATACGTTCGGCCATACCATTTTGCTGTGGTGTCTACGAAACACATTAGACTGATGCACAATTCCACAGTCTCTTGAAAAATTCGAACAATTTTTGATTGAAATATTACGTTCCGATCTGTTCGTGGCACTTTCGTTTTTGACCCTTCTGATTTTTAGCCAAGCACTTAAACTTCGTCCAACTTTTGTTTGATTAAATAAACGACGACTTTTCCATCAAATGAATCAACGTTCAAAGCTTACGATGAACTGGAACTACAACTTCTAAGCGATTTTCTTGACTGTTGCCTTCTAAACAAAATTCGCACACTTTTCTTTCAACACTGATAAAATTCAAATAATCAGAAAAATACTTTTTAATTTGTTCAGATTGTCAAACCCAATATGGCCGAACCGAATGTGCTATAATTATTCACTCCGACTTTCAATGTTTACTGTCATTTGCGGTCATCAACGCTGCTTCCACCGACAATTTACCGCCTCACAATTTACCAGACTCTATAATTCAACCATTCGTTTTGCACTGATTAACTTTGAAACAAGTGTAACTCGAATTGTCACTTTTCAATAGGAGATAATCTGCTTCACGACATTTTGAACACTCCGCAAAATCAAATTTAACACGAGAAAATTACACAGTTTTATAAAGTTTTCATATTACACTTTTAGAACGAAATATTTTTCATAAAACTTTATTTACACGACAATCTACAAATTACAGTCCAACATAACATGTTGCAAAGTAAACTATTTTACAGTGGATTATTGAAGATAACTTTTTATTGAGATATAAACACGTTGATGCAGGTTTTAAAAGACAAGAGAATTCATTGACCAAAAAAACAAAATGCATAAAGAGACATCTATTGAGAAGTTCGATAACTGAACAGGGATATTCAATTTAAACCCTGAAAAATTGATTTTGAAAATTCATATTCCCCCTCCCGACCTATTACATTTTATGTAATTATAAAGACCAATAAACCCAAAGTTCTAAAGTTGCAAACGTTCGTAAATTTTTAATCTGAACAACCATTTATCGACAGGGGCACATGTTTCTCTCACATATACTCTTGATATTTGTGTTTATACGAAGCCATTAAATCTTTCACCAGCGATCTGAAGTGGTAGAATGGTAATTTAAACGTTTTCGAGTGTGTTAAAAAACGTCTTAAACCAAATGACCATTGATTGATTGATACAGGTTTTCGACCAAGCCGAAGCCAGATTTGCGGAATTCGCCGGGTTCATCGTACTACCTTTTACATACAAAAAAACTAAAGGACAGGGGAAAGAAACGTTAGTATTATAGAGACTCGACAAATTGTTTGACTTTGTAGTGTACGGAATTACAAATCGTTGTTTGTTGGGAAAATGTCAATGTTAAAAAATATAGAAAAAACTACTCATCGGGTAACATGTATTCGATGTTATCTTTTTTGATAAAAAAAAAATCATTACAAAAGAATATTTTTCCTTGTTAACACAAAAAAAAATCCGACGCCATTCTTTGGTCATTTTTTGGTCACGGGTCTAATTACACGTATGACAACGCAAGGCTTGTCATATATTAATCAGACAACGGTCCCATCAAAGGTACACGATCTGTTTAAACAATTTTAAACAATTCCCTGCGATAACGAGTCGCTCATTAAGCAGCATTGCTATAAAACATAACGTCACGCATCGGTTAGAAACAACTGGACAACCAATTTACGCGAAAACGCGTCGTTTAGCACCGGATAAACTCCTTATCGCAAAAGCCGAATTCGATAACATGTTAGCACAAGGTATTTGTCGTCCTAGCAAAAGTCCGTGGGCAAGTCCTCTTCACCTTGTTTTGAAAAAGAATGGAGATTGGAGACCATGCTATGATTATCGTTCGCTAAACCGAGTTACAGTTCCTGACAGATATGCCATACCGAATCTATTGGACTTTTCGTACCAACTCGCGGGTTGTACAGTTTTCTCGACTATCGACCTTGTTCAAGCGTATCATCAAATTCCGATCGAACCATCACATGTCCCCAAGACAGCAATTTCAACACCTTTTGGTCTTTTTGAATTTACCAAAATGACTTTTGGGCTAAGGAATGCAGCACAATCTTTTCAAAGACTAATGTAATGCATTCTGTTTTATTCGGCCTCAAGTTCTTTTTGTCTACTTGGATGATATTCTGATAGCATCCAAGTCTTTCGAAGATTATCTCGAGCACCTCAAAATCGTTTTTCAAAAATTATCAGAACATGGTTTGATCATTAATTCCGACAAATGCGTCTTTGTATTACCCGAAATTAAATTCCTCGGTCACTTAAGAAACGAACAAGGCATTCTTCCACTTCCAGACAAAGTTCACGTCATTAAAAACTTCGAACGGCCTGTAATGGTTAATCAACTCAAACGATTCTTGGGAATGATTAATTTTTACAGACCATTTATTCCCAGCGCTGCTGACGATCAAGCTGTATTATTATTATTATTATTGCAGGGGCCATGCGGGCGATCAGCCACTTCGCGCTGCGACCTAAAAGATCTATTGTGCTGGCCCCTGCTTAATTATCCGTCCAGTCAATATTCAGGTTCTTAATGAATCTGACGATACTGCCTCCCGGTACGTGATACATACTATCTGGGCTTATTGCTCTCCCTCCTAGATGTTTACTACAGTATGTCGTTCCGCTAGAAAGACGGTAGCATTGGAGCTCAAGGACCTCGAGAGGGTTGTCCCACTCCCGTATATTCCTACTCCTGCCCCGTATTCCGTTTGATTTTACTCTTACGAGTTGCTCGGGATTGCAAATCACCTGTAGGTCACCCAGCTTTACTACAGGAAGGCTAAATAAATCTGGAGGGTGCCTGGTATCCAGAGTCCGCATATTTTGGGCTGATTAACCTATCAGCCATTCATCTTTCGGCATATGCTGTTCCACCTTAGATTAGGGTTTTTTGTCAAGGTTTTCTCCTTTAGCGCCGTACTTCAGCCTGTGCCAAATGGCCAAACATGTACCAAGTGGCCTTAGTTACCAGTGGTTGTCACGAGGAGGCAGTACGTACACTTGCGAATTGTGAACAGGTTACCCCTTACACAATTGTACCCATCACGCAGCTGCGTTAACAACGTCGTTGCAGATACCTTATCTCATATAGATCAAATTTCTATTCCTGAAAGCATTGACTATACAATAATCGCGGAAGCACAAACCAACGATGCAGAATTGCGAGAACTCTTGCATAGTAACAACATGTCACTAAATTTCAAGCAAGTCCCAATAACGTTTAATTCCAATAAACATATTTATTGCGATATTTCGACTGGCATACCGCGTCCATTTATTCCGTTAAACTTCCGGAAACAAATTTTCGAATCATTTCATAACCTTTCGCACCCCGGAATCCAAGCCACAACCAATATTTTAACTAAAAATGTTATCTGGCCCTTGTTACGAAAGGATTCGAAAGTTTTCACTCAACGATGTGTTCACTGCCAAAAGTCGAAAGTTTCAAGGCACACCAAGTCCCCTCTCAGCAACTTCAGACTAGCTTCGCAACGTTTTGCAGAGACACATCTAGACAACATTGGTCCTTTACCGATTTCTGATAATCAACGATATTGCATCACGCTAATTGTTCGTTTCACGCGTTGGCCTGAAGCGGTTCCTGTACCGGACATGTCGGCTGCCACTGTAGCGTTCGCTGTTTATTCTACATGGATATCCCGTTTTGACGTTCCAGTGTCCATTCTTACAGATCAAGGAACTCAGTTCGAATCCGAACTTTTCAACGAGTTATCTAAATTACTAGGTTTCAAACGAATTCGAACTACGGCTTATAATCCTAAGTGCAACGGCATGGTTGAGAGATGGCACCGCACTCTCAAGGCCGCGATTACGTGCCACAAGCGAGCCGACTGGACCAGCATTCTTCCGACAGTCATGTTAGGGTTACGATCGTCGTTCAGTGATGAATTACAAGCTTCATGTGCTGAACTTGTTTACGGAACAACAATCCGATTACCAGGACAATTCCTGGATAACTCAAATACGGTTCCGCAAAACGATTTTGTGAACCAGTTAAAAGGGCATTTCTCTGAGTTAAAACCAACACCAGCATCTCGACATTGCGTTCGCAAATCATTGCAACCTCCGTATACTGGTCCGCACCGTGTAATCAAGCGCGGTGACAAAAATTTCATGATTGAATTTAACAACAGGCAGGTCAACGTCAGCATCGACCGGCTTAAGCCTTGTTTCACGACAACTTCAACATCTGACCAACAACCTTCCACGCAGAACCCGGACACGTCGTCAGATCACAGACAGACGCATACTCAAGTACAAACTAAGTCAGCGAAAAAAACACGTAACGTTTCACGAGCCCGAAATAATCGAACAGTTACCTCTCCGCTCTGGCAGAGGGCGTCAGATAAAGACACCGGCGCGTCTTTTGGACTCGTTGTCTCGCTCAGGCTACGCCTTCGCTGGGGAGGGAGTATTGTAGTGTACGGAATTACAAATCGTTGTTTGTTGGGAAAATGTCAATGTTAAAAAATATAGAAAAAACTACTCATCGGGTAACACGTATTCGATGTTATCTTTTTTGATAAAAAAATAATCATTGTAAAACTAAAATAATTCTTATTCGATTCGGCAAATCGAAAAAAGTATTGTATCAAACTCTGTTTTCGTCCACACACATTGTGGCACATGCGATTCATTTAATTTTGGTGTATATTCGGTCGATCGCTGTGAATCAAAAGCGAATCTATTCGCATACATCATCGATTTCGCATATATCACGTGTTAATCTACGCTAAACAATATCTATCCCGTAACGTCTTAAAAATCAATTGGAGTCAGATTTAAAGAAATTATATGGTCAATAAACACGAGGAGCAACAATCCGTGAAGCGCTCCACATTATACACCACGCTACTACGTGTTCCACCTCGCATCACCAACCATAACTTTTATGACAAAATGTTAAAGCAGAATATAACATACAATCTCCTAATACAGCGTTCCCCATTAGAACCGCAAGTTCAGAAAAGCGTGAGGAACTTTCACCGGTATGAAATTTGTGTCTTCACGTAATAAACGGGCCCTAGGCATGTGCCTAATTTGTCTATGCGTTAATCCGCCTCTGCGTTGACAATAATAGTTACATCATGTAGTATCATCTGTGAGACTAACAATAGCGGCCAAGGTGTTTAGAGAATGGTAATTAAATTACCAAATTAAAAGTATGCACCTAGTAGTAATTGATGAAGATTTAGATACAAATTCGCTTGGGAAATGACTAACCAACGAGAACAAGGAATACCTATGGCTAAGCTTAGACGAACGTCACAAAAAAAATCTGTACCATATATTCTGACATTAATAACATCCAGGACCTTAAATGGCGACCCAGTGGCTTAGTTGTGATATAATGAAACAACCGCTCATTTACACACTGGGTCTTTAAAAAGCAAAATGTTGGCGTACATAAATTCTTCCTTATTGTTCATCGGTTTCGTCGAGCACTGATTTCAATTTCAGCTACCATACTACTCAGTACGCCACGAGTCAAAGCAGCCTATTTCAATTAATAAAACAATTTTTAGTTTAGCCTGCGAAACTATCGTTGAATGAACTATATCTTGAATTTTTATTAGAACACATTAAAGATTTAATCAAATGATAACTTGAAACTTATCGACGAACAATTATTCAACAGATCAGATTTAAAAAAAAAACAAACCTGATAATGTATGCCAATTTTTGCATATTTTGAAAAGTTACTTGACCCTGATATACATATCGAAAACAAATTTGAAACTAACATTAAAAATGGAGCTTCCGAAATCATTCAAATTACCATCAGAGCTCCCCAAACCTGTCATTCAACAATCGAAATCTATAAAGGCAAACACAAAAAATTAAAACACCCATGAACTTTTCTAATTCGCCCAAAATCACTTGTATCGAAATTACGTTTTTTTTCTAAGATTTTGGAATTTATTTAAAAATACAATTGTTAAGTAGTGGACTAAAGTAACCTTCACATACTTTTATGTATAAAAACAAATTGAAAAAAAAAATCGTAAGGTAAAAACCTAAAACTAAACAAAAAAAAAAAAATTCTACGCAGATTGAATTGATTGTATGTATGTATATAGCGCGGAATTTGAGAGTTTATTAAACACCCTGCATCCATTATTGCAATATGATGATTTTACGAATTAAGATATTAACATCTAACCGCGAACTAATAAAAAAAATAAAAAAAATTCTCATTATTACATTACAATTAAACCATAACCAACAACAGCAACAAAATTGTGTTTAATCTCACTAAACTTAAGCGCATATACACAGCAAAGTTTTTCATTAGCAGGTTGTTAGACAATGAAATTACATCGCCTCGAAGATTATAAATAGAAATCTCAACCAGCATAATATATAGCGCAGCACCGAGTGGCGCATGAAAAAAAAAAAAATAAAAACCGAATTTTAAACATTGAAAGTGTTTTTGTATGTACCCTTGCTTCTCTTCATTTTTTTTTTGTTTCATTTCGTTTTGCTGTTCACTCGCGGTTTAATGTACATAAAGGCGAAGAAGAAGAAGAAGAAACGTTGAAGAAAGGTTTTTTTTTTTCTAAAGAAGTTCATAAATTTTAATGATCTTTGGCTGTTTTATATGAAGTAACTGTTATTCTTCTTTTAGGTATTGTTGTTCTTGGTTTTTTTTTTTTTTTTTTGTAACAATACCCGTATTTATACTTTCAGACACGAAGAGCTTTAGAAGTTGTGAAACAATGAGAAAATAAAAAGTTTATTTTTAACAAAAACAAAAATTCAGTATAGAACAGAGAAGTTCTGGAATTTTTTTTTTGTTTTTTTTTTTATTTTTTTATTGGTGATGTTATAAGTAATAGAAAAGGGAGGAAATTATTTAGGATAACAGGATGCAGGACAACAGATTATGCTGCGGTCTGTTTAATAATAGAGGAAATAACTATACAGTGGAAGTTGAAACAAATTATCCGCCAACGAGCCACAATGGTCACAAGTTAGACCTTTAGTGAATGCATTGAAAATATCTATCGGTTTTGAGTTAAACCCTTAGTTTTAATGAGGCTGTGTTACTCTTTGAAGCTCATGAAGAGGCGGCAGTGTATCTCTCCAACTAAACGTTCAAATTTATGATTTTTTCATTTTCATAAATTCTCCATTTCATGCCAGTAACAAGAGCGTTTATCACGCGATAAGCGTTTGGAAACTTTATCAAATTTTCCCAGTTTTCCAAATGGGAAACTTGAACTGAACTTTTTTCCTGTGATAGCTATAATTGACAAGTCATTTCAATGCAATCCAACTTCAGACATAACACTCTAGAGGCTGATTTTATACCAATTTTAAATTTTTTTTTGAATTTCGCAAATTTTCCATAATTTTTAACGAGGAGCTGGAGGCAGGTTTTCCCACTTAACACGGCTAAACACTATAGACTGATTACGTTGGATCTGCATTTTGACTTTTTACTTTCAGCTAACTTTAACAGTATTCTAATGATAGCTTGGAAAACTCATACTTCATAATTTTGACATCATAAAAATCAATCATAATTTTGAGGCTATCACTCATTCCAGTCGATTCTAGTGTTGGGATAACACTGGCATCCCAGTCTTAGGTGAATTTTTGATCTGGTTAGTTTCTATATTTCACCAATTTTTAGATTAGCCGAGGACTGAGTTTAGCGCTGAGTTTGGAGTGTGCTTGAGCCTTGAGGGTCAAGTGGAAATCGAATTGCGCGTTCAATAGAGGTTGAGTACGAGTTAAGTTGGGATTTGGTAGTTCGGGATTTATTGGGGGGTTAATTGAGCGATGAGTTTTTAAACCCTTGTTGATTTGCGAGTTCTGTTGGGCGTTGTATTTGGGATTGAGTTAAGGGCTGATTTGCGGGTCGCAGTGACGTTGGGTTGAGGTTGGGTCAGCGATTAAGTTGGGGATAGGGCTGTCAAATAAAAGTAGTCCGACCGGTCAGAGGTAAAAAACAAAATAAAACACATCGGCTACAAAAACATAAATTTTTTATTTTCATTCATTCAAAATAATTTTGCAAAGATTGAGCCTTGTAACACTATTTATGGTAAAAAAATTGAGGTGAGCCAACGTATGACTTTGTTTTTCGAATGGAGTATTTTCAGATCCTGACTAAGCAAAATTTAAAAACATTTTTGTTTTTGAACATTTTGTTTTTAATAATTTTTCTATACATTTTGTGCTCCCCAGAAACTGCCATGTCCGGTTGGCCGATTTTCACTATAAACTCAAAATTTATGAAAAAACTTAAATATGTAGTTTCAATTCGATTGGTTAAAGGTTAAATCTTCTGTGCTATAGAGAGTACACAGTCAGACAATACATTTTGTCTCTGATAAAATATTCAAATTTACAGTGCCATTAATTAAACATTTATTTAGACTCACGTTAGAAAAAAAATTTGAAGATGGATTTTGGTTATTACACTTCTTTTAAAAACAACATAAATCTGTGGCACTCAGCAATCATTTTATGAGTGTGAAGTTTATACTGTTAAATTAGCTATTTTTCCAATTGGAATTTAAATTATATGAAAATTTAAATTTTTTGTAATTTTGGATTTTTCGTACCACCAAACAGGTTCTTTTCATCATTTTCAGATAGCTGGACCATCAGTTTATCTCGTTAACCAAAAGCATCCAATTGTGTTGAGCATTACTATATTTCAGATAATTTAAAAGTTGACTAATTTTTGATGGTTTAAATAATTATTTAGCGCCGATCCTGGAAATGTCCCGAAGGTCCCGCACATTTCTTAGAATAGCTAAGCCATATAGCGGTCAATGTCACCAAGCCGATCCAATTATGATGAACTATAATATATTTCACAGTTTTTGGAATTTTTAATAATTTTGGATTATTTTAAAAGTTTTATATCGCCGACCGCAGAGATGCCTACAAGGTCTTGCACATATTCTCGGATGGACCATATTGTCGGATAACTTGGCCATATTCCAGTATACGTGGTCAACGTTATCCAATTGTGATGAACTCTCCTATATTTCGCCGAATTTAGAATTTTTAATAATTATGGATGGTTTAAAATTGTTGTATTTCCAATCACAGAGATGTACACAAAGTCTTATCCACATTTTCACATAGTTTGGTTTAGTAGCAGTCTCTGTGGCCAACGTGATCAAATTGTGATGACCTTTACCGTATTTCGCAGAATAAAAAATTTTCATAAATTAAAAAAATGTGTACCGCTGATCATAGAGATGTTAACCGGGTCTTGCCCATATTTTCAGTAAAGTATAGTTTAGTTCATCACAACTGGATTTGCTTGGTCACGTAGGCTGGCACATTGCCAATTTATCCGAAAAAAGGGGCAAGCCCTTGTGGACATCTCTGTGATCGGAGATACAATTTTTAAAACCACCAAAATTATTAAAATTCTAAATTCTGTGAAGTATAGTATAGTTCATCATAACTGAAGTTATCCGAAAATATTGGCAAGACCCGGTGAACATATCTGTGATCAGCGGTACACATTTTTTTAATTAAATTTTATTCTGCGAAATATGGCAAAGTTCATCACAATTGTATCACGTTGGCCACAGAGATTGCTACTAAACCAAGCTATGTGAAAATGTGGATAAGACTTTGTGTACATCTCTGTGATCGGAGGGGACAATTTTTAAAATCATCCATAATTATTAAAAATTTTAAATTCGGCGAAATGTAGGGGAGTTCATAGCAATTGGATAAGGTTGACCACGTAAGTTATCCGATAATATGGTCTATCCGAGAATATGTGCAAGACCTTGTAGGCATCTCTGCTGTGGCGATATAAAACTTTTAAAATAATCCAAAATTATTAAAAATTCCAAAAACTGTGAAATATATTATAGTTCATCATAATTGGATCGACTTGGTGACATTGACCGCTATATGGCTTAGCTATTTTAAGAAATGTGCGTGACCTTCGGAACATTTCCAGGATCGGCGCTAAATAATTATTTAAACCATCAAAACTCAGTCAACTTTTAAATTATCTGAAATATAGTAATGTCCAACACAATTGGATGCTTTTGGTTAACGAGATAAACAGATGGTCCAGCTATCTGAAAATGATGAAAAGAACCTGTTTGGTGGTACGAAAAATCCAAAATTACAAAAAATTTAAATTTTCATATAATTTAAATTCCAATTGGAAAAATAGCTAATTTAACAGTGTAATTTTTTGTTATTGTTTTTTAGCATAAACTTCACACTCTTATCATTTTGTACTTTTTTAAATTGTTTCCTAAAACAATCTCCTGCATACGGCTAGAAAAATAAAAAACAAGGCCCCCCAAAAATCGTATTCGGTTTCTTAGGAAGTTCGACGTTGGACGATAGGAAGCCGTTTCAGCTCTCAGTCAGTTTAAATTGAATACTGCGCACACTTTTAAATGTTGTAAAGATTAGACAGTTGTGAATAAAACGTTTGTCACAAAAGGTCCATATGGTATTTATTGACCCCATTTAAGAATAACGTATGCTTAGCAGTATTTAGTGATAAAGTCAATAATGTGTTTGAGATAATAACTCAGTTAAAGTTCATGTCGTAAGTACTGCTAAATTGTAACTCCTCTTCCAGCCAAAATTCCTCTTTAGAATATGAATTGGATATATATTTAATTAACAAACTCCAAATCAGAATTCATGAAATTTTGGCTCTAATTCGGACAGAGATCACGGTCAAATTCAAAAAGTAGTAAACTGAAAATCTAAAACCCAAACTAAATTTACAAACAAAATTTTTGATTGATACTGGGAGAGATGTTGTAGTAATCCACCCTTTCTATAACATCGAGAAATGGCCAATGAATCCCAAAATTTAGCAAATTTTTACACTGATTTTTCGAAAGTCTCTCAGCGTACAAATGACCCTTGTCCGGTAGAACGTAGTATTTCACAACGTTTGGAAATTTCAGAACAACTAATTTCTTGTAAAATTAGACGTACGACATATTTCTTATTGCTAACGTTTAGTACAAGCTAATAGTATCACGAGGGATTTTTAGGCCCAGTAATAGCTTTTTGCTTCTTTATACCTTATCCCGACCTACCCCTAAATTCCCATTGAATAGTTATAGATTCCAGAAATAGCCATTTATACCCTGTTTGTCTGTTTGAATTTTGTAGAATGATGTTTGGCCTTAGAAATGCAACAAATTTTAAAATTAAATATTTTTTTAGGCCATACAATAACCCAAAAGGTATCGTAATATGATTAATGTGTATCGCAGGTTTTATTACTGGTGCTGCCGCAGCGGAATCTACAAAAGCTTTTGAAAATTGCTACAAAAAATCAAAGGGTTGCACTTAATAAAGATTCTAAGGGCTTTAATTATTACTCCTCGTTAATTTTAAAATAGCAGTATTGCGTGACTTATTTGATCGTTACATAAAGCCTGGGGCTATTTCTCTTCCGAATAATTCTTCTTGGATTTCTCATTTTGGTGTTCTATCAAGTCTGCTTTTGTAGAGAAATGTATTGGACATGGAAAAATGTTTACGTCAAAAAAGATCAAATTCCTGAGTCCGATTGGATGAATATATTAAAAAACATTTCAACAAATTTAGGCAGGCTCAACATCGAGATTAACATTGACAGTGAAGATCTGTTATGTGTCATTGATGCAACCCGTCCATATTTTTTTTTTAGATGTATTCAGTTGTTGTTCCGTTTTCTGTGGCCCTGTGGTACATAACCTTAATGTTAACATTAGTGTCTGTTTCCCTTGGCTGCTTCAGATTCCAGAACCCGCCTCCGGAAATTTGTTGTTGCAATCTGATTAAAAGCTGCCTAAATCAAATTATTAACTAACTATCTAAATCTAATTGTGTAGACTAACAACTGCATTCTGAAATAAGGTTTATTATTTGGCTGGGTCAGATTTCTGTACACTTCTTTAATTATAATCACTATTAATTTAAATTTCACTTAGGACTTGTCAACAGTAGTTCGAAGACGATCTACCATAATAAATATAATTAGTATCAGCTACTTATTCAAACGATTTCCGCCATACTGGCCACTATCGCAACTTGAACTAAAATTTAACACAACTGCTATTATAAATGAAGCATATCCGCGGGCCTGCCACTAAGATTATAGACGTTTGATCTGAACGCCACTTTGAACGCCACTAGTAGCCTAAATCAAAATGATAAGACGCTAACTAGTTTCTAAAGTACGATATCTGACCTGGAGTTCCTGTGAATTTAGATGATAAAAATCAAGACAACACAATTTCTAAACTACCTATCCGCTGGGTGCTTAAATTTTCTGGAAATCTGCATTAGATTCCTCCGATATTCTGAAAATCCTTCTGAAAAGCTGTTAAATAAATTGTACTTACAATTTAATTAACAGCTTTTAGTACTTATCTAACATTTGTACTAGAATAACATCCCAAAGAAACTACAAATTGCGGCTAACTTCGTTGATAGCTAAATTGACATTTCGCAAAACAATCACCCATCATTTAAAAGTAAGCAAAATTTTATCCAAAGAAAGTTAATTAACAAAAAACAGCCATAAGCAAGAATATTCCGCTTTAGACCCGACCAGCAGCAATCGATATTGCAGTGACCCTCCACTGGGACAAATCAAATACCGCTAAGCCACTCTTATAATATTTAACCAAAATACACATCAGACATGTAGCCAACATTGTTTCGATCCGACTACAAATTATATAAACCAGCATTATGTGAATCTTATTATAAATGTGAATAAAGAAACGACACAAGGTTATACTCACCCAACTACGGGATCCAATTCACAATTAGTTCAAAACCATTGGAAATGTTTTTGTTTAATTTTTTGATCAAGTGCGTTTCGAAAAAGGCCACGAAAAGTTGTACCAAAATGAGTCACCACAAATGTACGCCCTCCTTTTAACATTTGTAATTTTTAAAACACGGCGTGCCACAATTTAACTCCAGCTTCACAGCAAAACCACGTTTGCAACTTCGACGTTCGTACGCCGATCAATCAACAATAAATTGTGAATCATTCATTCGTCTCTTTCATTTCGTTTGTGTCATTCCCTTCCGTTTCTTATTTAAATCATATACGAATATTATCAAAGCAACCTTGATTATATAAAGCCATAGTCTAAAAAACGAAGCTTTTATAAGGGAATTAGAAACGAGGAGAAAACCAAACTTTTCATAGTAAAACACACAAAACATAAATGGAAAACCATTTTTTATCCTAAGACAAATTTTAAATGAAAACGTTACAAATTCTTAATTATGATTTCTGAAATACTTTCATATATGTTTGAATTTCAACATATGAATGTCGTTTAAGTAAATCGTTTTCATTTTCTTGTAATAATTGATTTATTAAAACCAAAATATAAAACAAATTTCATAACATCAGCATTCTGGTCAAATTGAAATAAAAGCCTACTACAATTCGTTTGGTCATTAAGTCAATATACATTTCATAGATGGCAGTGATGGCCGTAAAAATTTGGTAAAATTCTACGAAAAATTACCGCCTGGGGAAATTTCAAGTTCAAAAATTGTAGGAAAAACAAAACAAATTCACAAAATATAGTAACGTGTGATAATTTTGTGATTAAATAACTTTTTTTCGTATTTTTCTCTAAACATTTAAGACATCTTACGTACAATAGTAAAACTAAAGATAAATTTAACTAATGCTGTGTGCCTCAGAAGACTTTTCAAACTAAACTTTTCAAATTTTGAAGCTTTCGCTATTTCCTCATATATGTTTGATGAAGAGGCAGTTTACGAGGTTACTTTTCGATGACTTTTCAATTTGTATGACATACAGTTTAAAATACGTAGTAAGTAAATGTAATTGAATATCAAAAACAAATTAAATAAAAATAAATTACTAACATTGAGTTAGAGACTTATATGAACATAAAAAAAATATTTATTTTTATCAATTTTAATATTTTACACTTTTATGTTGTTACATTCTTAATTTTAAAATCTTAACTAACTAAAAAATAATTTTGAATTATAATTTATTGGGATATTTTTGATAGGGATACACCTCCTGATAGCGTCCATATCCAATATTGGTGGCCCGTTTGTGTGAGATACCCTTGTGATAGCTTCTTACGATTTTGGATATTTTGTTGTTTGATTAACTCGATATTGGTTTCGTTTACTAGCTGTCGGCTTATTTGTAGGTTGTGTAGAGTTCCTTGGATTTCCTGGATCTCACTTCTATCTCTTTTTTATTGTTGATTGTTAATGTACAATTGCCTGTCAGCGTGCGATTGTTTGGTGGACACTCCGATGATAACGTTTCATTTTTTGCGTTGTCTATTAAAAATGTATCCTCTGTAAAGAGATGCAGCATTGTTTCTATGTTTTAAGAGACGTTGCAATGACTTTTGGTCCCCATTATTAATGGTTTAATACAGTCGTCCTCGAATTCCTGGATTTCTGCATGTCTTTGAACAAAGTTTCTATAGTTTAATGTTAAAAATAACTGTTGTTCTGACTTGATGAGATGCTGTAGATAGTTTTTGATAATCGTGTCTTTAATTGTTAATGAAGCGATCATTAATGCAGCAGATTTTGCCTTTTGTAGTTTCGGCACCTTTAGTATGTACAGTAGTGTGTCGCTTTTTTACAGTTATCTTCGATCTTACATATTATAAGGCCTCATCCGAGAGTGTAATATTGACTCCTTGATTGATAAGTAGATGTTTTACCATAATAATCTCCTTTAATGATAGAATCTTACTGCTAGGTAGTTCGATCTTGGTTCAGATGATCGCTTCTTGAATACCCTCCATTATAGTGTTCACCGTCTCTATTTTTATTATTAGCGTTATCGTTTCCAACTCGCTGTTGGCTATTGTAGTACTTATTACGGCCTTATTTACGGTGCCTATAGTTAATCGGATCCTCTCAATAATTTGTTCATTCACCCGGAATTGTTGGCTGTTTTCTTCAATCAACTCATTCATTGTGTTGTTTATTATTCGTAAATCCATTGCATCTGGATTACCTGCCACCCATTTCGAAGCTGAGCCTAATGCGTCCCATCGCTTGTATCTGAACGAAAAAAAAAATTAATTTGGATGGTTCTGACGGGCACCAGTTTCATTTCCATAAGTCCGAAAATGCAATCCGGTTCCATTCTTGCTTCCATGACATGTGGTTTTTGATCAATTCCAATCGGTTTGCTTTGCGTGATGCATTCAAAGGAGGTTTCTTTTGGAGTGTTTTCAATTTAAGATGCGTAGCATTGTTAATCACACGTCGAACCGTTGATAAGCTAGCTTTGACTCCGGTGGTTGCCTTAATTTTTTTAGGCTGATAAGCATGAATTTGAAGTTGATCGAATAATTTCCCGTTTATTCGTGGGCGTAGTAGCCTCGGCAATGCTGCCTTCTCTATTTTTACCATGATTTTTAATATTATTGATAAAGTACCCAATAAAGGTTTCCATGTACCAATTTTTTCCGCTATTTCACGATTTGAGAATCGTCCCTCCTTCAAAACTCCGATCTTAGCTGCTGGATCTAATGCATATTTAAATTTATTTATTTTTTTAACGATTAAATTGTTTGCTGTTAAGACTATATGAATCTAGACTTAGCAATTTTATTACCTTTTTTGCAAGCTTCACAAACATATGAACAATTGTGTGAACAATTGTTCTCACAGTATATCAATATATCAATTGAAACTTATACCAGTGACCAAGGCTGGGCAAGTTACATTACACTGAGTAATTAAAATACTTTTCCAAATTACAGCAAACTCAGTAATTAAAATACAAATTACAATTGCTTTCGAGTGGAGTAATTAAAATACAAGTTACAATTGCTTTGAAGTGTCATTTGTAATTAAAATACAAATTACAATTACTTTACATATGTAAATTGATACATTTGATTTGACAAAATTCATTTAGTGAAAAAACGTATCATTAGAAAAAAGATTATTACGATTAGGTTTTATGCTTATCACTCTGGAACCAAATTTTAATAAGCCTTGTAAAAATTTAAATAAGAAATTTCAAAAACTGGGGTAATTAAAATACAACTTACAATTACTTAGAATTTAAGTAATTAAAATACAAGATACTGTTACTTGGAGAATGAGTAATTAAAATACAAATTACAAATGTAATTTGTATTTTAATTACGTAATTCAAATACATGTAATTCGTTACTGCCCAGCCTTGCCAGTGACCCTATAGCTCGCTCCACTGGTCAGTCAATATAGAAAAATAGAAACACGGAATTTTATTGAAGATTTGAAACATTTAAAAGTTTTATATTGGGCGAATATACAGCATATTTTATTAAGTGGATGAGCAGACAGTCTTAAGTGTTTGCGGGTATAAGCATTATCATTAGCAAATATATGCTTGTAAATTTCAGTTTTGTTATAGTTTCGTGTTATCTACAAGTAAAATAGAAACTTTACTGTAACATAACCTCACAAACAAATTATATACATATAAAGGGTGTTCAAATTTGAAGTGTATTTTTAAATATTCCGCCATTTATATTTTTTGTACTAGAGTACCACATGTTATTTGACAGATGACAAGTACAAACATTTCAGTTAGTTATTAAAACTTATTTTAAATATGGTGAAAGTTATTCAGAAGTTGGAAGAAAATCTCGTTCAAAATATGTTAGAGAAAATGTTCCGACAAACACCGTACTATTAAATTTACCATTGATAAATTTGAAAAAACTGGTTCAGTTCAAGGTCAGAGAAGCAGAATTTATTATCGTAGTGGTCGTCCAAGTGAAAATATTGCAGCTGTTAGAAAAGTGTTGCTAAAGAGCCAAGGACATCAATTCGTCGTCGGTCACAGCAATTAAGCCACAAACCAACAACTTTTGTGGAGTCAATTGGAAGATATTGATGTGCAGAATATGTGGTTTCAACAGGATGGTGTAACATGCCACACAGCAGTGGAATCAATCGATCTTTTGAAAGAGAAGTTTAATAATCGAATAATTTCTCGAAGAACAGACATGAAAGATCATGCCATTTAACGCCATTAAACTTCTTATGGGGTTTCTTGAAGAGTAAAGTTTATACGGATAATCCTCAAACTGTTCAACACCTCAAAGAGAACATCATCGAGCAAATATCACTAATTGAACTATCATTACGCGCAAAGTTATTCAACATTTTGGTAAAAGATTGACAGCCTGCCGAGCTAGCAGAGGAGGTCACTTGAACGGCATTCCTTTTCATTATTAACCGGAACCAATGTGCTTTATTTAAAACCTCAAATTTGAACACACTTTATATATATATATATATATATATATATATATATATATATATATATATATATATATATATATATATATTTATTTTGAATTATGTACATACTTTTAATAAACCACCCGGTTTATTTTTTATTAGACGTCATTTATTTGAACGAGACATTGAAAAGTTTAGTTGGCTGTAAGGCCAGAGCCTACTCTATAAATAAGAGCCTCCACATTGACTGTATTTTTTACTAAGCTTAAAATAAAGTACATAAAATTTTTTCTTTACTATGAAACTATATGGGAAAACGATTGTTTTCATTTACATTTTTAGCCTTTAAGAATTATGAGCTTTTACATTATTTTTATACGAAAATGTTCATAAAACATGTAATTTTATTTGATTGAAAAATCGAATCATGAAAATGTTTATTTCTTAGTGAAAATCCTCTTGGAATATAAACTATTGCTAAACTTTTTTGGAATGTTGTTGTTGTAAAATACGTCATAACATAAAATTTATATATTATAAAGATGGCATTTATCCATTTTTTATCAGGTGCCGTGGCTTTTATCACTGTATATTATAGTTTAAAAAACGGTGGTTTTTTAAAAATTTTACAATTTATTAACGTTTTTTATATAACAATATATGGTTAAAAATTTTTTTTTTTTTTTTTTTTTTTTTTTTTTTTTTTTTTAATTACAAGCACAAAAAAACAAGCTAAATAAAATTTTCTAACTCATACGATTCTAAAAAAACACAAATTGGTAGTAAAATATCTTATAGTGATAATTTTAATAATTTTAAAAAATTTTAAAAAATTTATTTACTATGGAGACTAGTTTCGGAAATTTCTTCCTTCATCAGATCCCATTACTACACTCATCGTAATTAAAAAAAAAAAAAAAAAAAAAAAAAAAAATTTTTTTAACCATATATTGTTATATAAAAAACGTTAATAAATTGTAAAATTTTTAAAAAACCACCGTTTTTTAAACTATAAAATTTATAAACAATTATAACCATCTCTTTTTAGTCTCCTTCTAAAAGTATTGCCACATGACAAAAATCTGCCCGAATACAGATTCATATCATGTGGCAATGCTTTATTAACGACTTTTGTTTAAACCATAGATGTCGCCTACAATTAAAAACATATAAAAAAAATCAAATAGGTGATCGAACCGGTTGGATTCTAAAATCGGTCAGATTTTTGATTCGGTTAAACATGTTTTTGGTGTCTTCCCTCTATAGTAATAACTAAATTGTAATAATAATTAATTTAATATAATTTTTTTTATAAATTTACTAAAATTAAACCATTGCTATGAAAGAAATTATGTTAATTTTACGTAAAAAGTTTTCTTTCAAATCGTTTACTCAGTAACCGAATCCCTGTTGTTTTTATTTGTGTATTAAGTGACATCTAGGAATGGGAGTAATAAGTAAGCGCTATTTTATTTTAGACACCGCTCTCAAATGTTATGACAATTCAAATATTCTAAACAAAAACTTAGTTTGAATGGGTCATTCATTTTTGGGAATAAAAATCGATGGCAATTATTAATCATGTTGTATTTATTTTCAGCTGTGACTTATTTTCAATAATATTTCTAATACTTGAGAAATAAATAAAGCATTTATATTACAGTTAATGTTTGTTGGTTATGTCGTTTATTTGTGATGCATAATCTGGGTTGATTTGATTTTTTTGATTTCTTCTCGCTCAATGCATATTATTATAATTTTTTCTCTTTGACTCTCTTTGATTTATTTTAATTTTGGCTGTTCAACGTATTGTCTTTTTTTTACCATTGATTTTAGTTGTGAATAAGTGATGACGTCATTAAATATAATATTCTCTTTTTAATACATATTGTTGTTGTTGTAGAACGTTTTTTAATTTAATTCCCTTATTTTCTTTTGATTATATCTGGAAAATGGGGAAGCTTGAGAATCTGTGCTTTAAATCAGTTAGTCATTGAGTTGTTTATTAGTGATTTCAGAAAAAATTATTTATCTAGGTTTAATTTTTAATTCATATTTTTTCGTCAATCGAAATCGCGTTTTTTCATACAAACTCTATGAAAATAAATTATTTTTTAGTGTTTCTATGTCCTTTATTTTAAGTTCATTTTTTACATGCCGGCTCTATTCATATCAAGATGGTTCTGGTAAGGCACAGTTGAATACTTTTAACCTAGTGACATCTATTTAAATATTGCATGAATTACTGGGTCTTACAAAAGTTTAGTTTGAAAAGTCTTCTGAGGCACACAGCATAAATAATTTTTTTTCGTATTTTTCTGTAAACATTTTGGACATCTTACGTATACTAGAAAAACTAAAGATAAATTTAGCAAGTATTTTTTTAATTCGTCAGAGTCAACTTTAGCCGCGTTTTTTATTCGCTCCGGATAGCTGCTATCGAGAGCCGTCATATAAAAATTGGCTCCCGATAGCGCTCCGTATAAATAGGTAGAGCCAAATATTTTTTATATCACGTTTTCGCTAAACAATTGAAATAAAAATGATAGTTTGATGTTAACTAAGTTTAGTTAAGCAATAAATAGCGCGTCAAATTTAAATTTAGGCATAGAAAAATGACGGCTCTCGATAGCAGCTATCGGGAGCGAATAAAAAAACATAGCTTTTGATGTATTTTTTTAAAATGAAAGTTCGAAAAATATATTTTAGAAATAATTTAATTTTAATATTTCTGCAACTAATATTTATTTAATACCAATATAGCCTTCTTGTAAATTGTTGTTAAAGATATGTTGAAAACTTTTATATAAAAGTTTTATAAAATT
This sequence comes from Tipula vernalis, assembly GCA_958295665.1. NCBI lineage: Eukaryota > Metazoa > Arthropoda > Insecta > Diptera > Tipulidae > Tipula > Tipula vernalis. Next base: position 406,858,607 of record OY282558.1, on the reverse strand, counting down.
TTTGCTTTTTTCATTAAAAAACTTGAAGCTAAAAAACACCATTTTTACTATGGATTCCTATGGAAATCAGTGAAAAGTTATACCACTAAAAAAGCTTCCAAAAAATACGTCATTATGTTTACGGCTCTATACTCTAGAAGGCTCTGATACAGTGCATCGCATTTTTATTAAAAGCATACTAGATGAACAAAGTGCTAGTGAGTTGCAATTCGTTCACCACATAACATTTTTGTTCAAACGATGCAACATAAATATTACCCCTCATTCAGAGTTTGTAGGCAAAGAAGTACGAAACGAGGAAGTGTTGCGATGCGCTGTGTACATGGTGCGAACAGGCTAATTGACATTTCTGACATTGACATTTCTGTGGCCTTTTATTGACATTGTATTATATTGTAATGCTTGAAATTTCAACGACATGTTGATTGATACATTATTTGTGAATTACTTTAATATAATCGCCTTTAAAGGTATTTTTTCTGAGTAATAAATTCTCTTGGTATTAAATAATATCAAACCATTAGGTTGGAGCACGTTAAGGAGAAAGGAGCTGGCAGATGTAGAAAGTAAAATGCGATGTGACAAAGAGATTCGGTGACCAAAGATAATTAATGTTAATTCTAATTTTGTGTTATTTGTGTTTTATTACTTTATTCGTCAAATGGTCCACAGCGATGCCCCGTCAAGACTGAAGCACTGAGTAAAAAATTATATCAGCCAATTCTCACGTTGGGAGAACGGCACAAATTTTCAGAAAAGAAATTTTGAACATTGTAGATGCTCTCTGAACGGAATAATTTAAGTTCTTAAGGATTTTCAAAAGTACACTAGAGATGTGTAACTGGATCGTCTGTGGGTTGATGTCTGTGATTTGGAGGCATGAGAGTAGGAGATTTATATTGTCCTGACCAATTATGATATTGAGGAGGGGGCTTCAAATTGAAGAAAAGCCGTGACATCTTTTAAGGACCCTGCCTAAAATAACGGAAAATGTGTGTAAAATATAAATGGTTTGTTGATCTATAACGGACGCTATGTGGGGAAAAGTGTCATTCGAGGAGTCGGATAGGCCCATAATTTTTTGTTTGTATTTCTCGGCGGATTTTCAATCCTGTTTTCTTCACTTAATAATGTACGACTTAATAATGTCTCATTTTGCCAAAATTATAAAAATTTAATTTTCACCATTACTAATTAAAGTGTTAAATAACACAATAATATAAAATGACGAATGATTACGAACAATTACGATTAATATACGAAGTTTGCGAATGTGAGAGTGGATTGATTTTTTCGACGCAATTTTCTTTTGAGTTTATGTTTGTTGTCTGTTAATATTATTATTAATTGAATATTGATGAACAATATAAGCAAAATTTCCTCATGGAAAATGTTTAGTTTTAAAAATGAAAATGGACAGTTTTGGAACCATATAGAGAGCTTTGGAATAAAAGATAATCGTTGAAGTCGATGTGTTATAGAATATGGGCAGTTTTGAAACAAAACAGATAATGTAACACACAATTTGAAGAATTTGGAGAGTTGATGATTTTTATTACTGATTGTGTGATTGAAAGATTCTTTTGGAACATTATTTTGGCTTCTACGTTTTGTTGCTCTCATCAAGGGCGCCTCATTTGGAGTACATTAATCATTAATAAATAACTTTTCTAAAAACTTGTTGGCTTAGCAAAAAACGTCATTATTTACACTTTTAGGGGCCTGCACGAGTACTGAAGTGTTGTTTTCTCGTTGCGGCTTATGGCATTTTGGTGTTAAGCTAAAGACATTCTTCTACTCTTTTTTCGCTGTATGAGTACAATTTTTGTTTGACGTTGACAGTTTTTGATTGTTGGATCGCATATTTAAATTTAATTTATCTTATTTTGATTAATGCAAGAGGATGATATGACCAAGTAGTTGTACTGTGTGGTTTTCATATTGATTATAGTTTGTTGAAAGAAAATCATTCAAGGCAATTGAATCATTCAAGGCAATTCATTTCCAGTTCTACAGATATTTTAAACTTCGGTATACATTCGGTATCTAGTTGGAGTTTGCTCTCTTTCGTTCTCATCTCTTTGGCTCTGAAATGATGTGATCCAAGTAAATCACTTGGTTTCGAAAAAGTTTTGTTTGCTCGGATTAAGTTTGAGATTGGTCTGCTGATAGATTATGTAGATTATACCATGCATATATTACAACAACATCTATTGCATCTTCCATCCGTGGAAAACAAACTTTTCCGTGTTACTTAAATCGTTTTTAATTTTCCCCGCTCCTGTTATCGTTTTTGGTAGTTACTGTTTCCTTCGCACTGTATACTGGAATCGTCAAAGGGACAGCCAATTTCAACACTTATGTGAACTCTTTTATTCTGCCAAGAAAAATGCAATACATGCCTTAGCCATTTAGTATTTTGGTGTGTGTCTAACAAAAATCGAACGAAGCTTAAATTCAATTTTCGGCACAAAAATGCTATGAAATATCATTGAAACACATCGTTAATCACATGGGGCCCGAGGACAGTAGCAGCTACATCTGCAGTTTTTCATTTTATTTTCAGATGGCAGAGTTTTTGGTAGTACACTACATGCCTTCCCAAACGTCGAAGCTGATATTAATAGCATTGACCCTATACTATTGATTATAAGCGGGTCTTTCACTTTTCAATCATCTTTCCTCTCTAATAAAAACTGTCACTCAGCTTCTGATAGCAGGCGATGTTAAGTGACTAGGACATTGGTGGTCGGGAAGATTAGAATATATAGTGGTCCGTTAGAGTTTTGTTTGTTCCCTTCAGTTTATCAGCGTAACATCATTTAAAACCAATTTTCTCTCGACGTTCTAAAGGTCTCTGAGTTCGGCAAAACCAAAAACAAATGTCCGTCCATCTATCTGAATGTCTGTTTAGACATTTGAACGGGTTGTACGATTTTGAATTTTTGGATCGCCAATCTATTTCTATGGTCAAGGCGGAGAATTAAAATCTTTTGGAACCTGTACGTCAAGAGGGTGAAGTACCTGCCATACAAATTGGTTCACAACCAATAGTTATTAACACGTGGTATTACCGCATGGGTTTCGATCAGGGATCGGAAAACCCTAAGATTTCGTTACGTTTTTGGAAAAAATTCCCAATTTTTTTTTGATTACGTTATAACGTTATTTAACCTTAAATCATGTGAAACGTTACGTTACGTAACGTTATTTAGCATTAAATAATGTTTTTAACGCTATAGAACAAATAACGTTATCTAAAGTTAAATATATTATTAACCTTTTCTTTAGTAATGTTTTAACACTAGCACTATCGACCAGTCAAAATGAGGATTCAAGGATGAGGAAAAATAGTGAATTCAATAAATGTACAATCCGTCATTTTGACCGATCGGTAGTTCTAGTGTTAAATAATGCTACCAGGAATTAAAAATATATCGAAATTTAGCAAAATAAGAGTGAATAGAAATTTAATATTATTTCGTGTATTTTTCGACCACATTGCACAGTTTTAAATTTATTAATTGATTCGTGCATTTTTTATTTTGTTTTCTTTTACAATGCATAAGCAGTTAAAATATAGTTGATAATTGAACAATTTGGTGTCACCGAAATTATTGTTATTTTTTTAAATTAGCTGTTACCAATGTATATATATTTATTTCATTCATGTGTTGGTCAGTTGGATATACGCGAACCATGAGAAAGTAACAAAAACATTTTTATAACGTTATTTTATTTGGTTATTCCTAAATTATATAAAGTTATCTGTACGGTTACGTTATAATATAACGTAATGGGTTTGGTTACGTTTTCTTGAAAAACTTCGCTGTTTTAGCGTTTCTTAACGTTATTCAGGTAACGTTATATAACGTTAACCGTCCCTGGTTTCGATACACGTTGACCAATTTTTATAAAACAGGAGGATTGAGTTGAACGTTGTATTTGGGGTTGGGTTGAGGGTTGAGCTACGAGCCGATTTGCGAGTTAAGTAGGGGTTTGGCTAGGGCTGAGTGAGCAGTTCAGTTCGGGATTTATTTGGGGGTTAATTGAGGGTTGAGTTAAGAGTTAGTTTGAGTTGAGTTCATGTATGCATATAGTTTTTAAGACCACGTTGATTTGCGAGTTGGGTTGGGTGTTGAATTTGCGATTGAGTTAAGGGCTGAGATGGGGTCGAGGTGAGGTTGAGTGGTCGAGTTAGAGAGAGACATGTACGCATGCAGTTTCGTTGAGGGTTGGGTTCAGTTAGGGATCAATTTCTGGGTTGAGTTGGAGGTTGAGTTGAGGATTGAGTTAAGACTAGTTCATATATGTTCGTAATTTTTCCAACCGAAGTTCTGAACATCTCGTCATGTTTCAGCTCGGTTTATAGTTTTAAATTATTAAAACCGAATTTAACTTTTGTAGCAACTTTATATCGGGATTATTCGTTATTGTAGATATTAAACTATTTGAAGTAAACTTTATAATTAATATTCTAATTTTAATTAACAAATATTATTTAACGAAATTGGAAAATTCAACCAACTGTAGATTTAATATATCAAGATTTGCGGTTTTATATTCTGAAATATCTTGGTAATTTTGCTATTTTGAAGTTTTAAAATGTTTGATCCCCTACTGTCTTTCCCCCGAGCTATGCTTAAAATCGATTGTCGAATTCTTAATTAGTAAAGGTAGTATCCGGTTAAAAATTTATTGAGCCCTAAGCAAGTTTAACTCACAGAATGTAACTGCATACATATATTCATGCAAAAGCTAATCAATGGGCTTACAAATAAAACAACTCGTTATCTTTATACCACACCACTTAATTACAATCACAAATACATACACAATATATACGTATTACAAAACTGATAACTAGTTTGTTGGCCCCAACTTAAAAATAAAAATTTCAAATCTCAGCCATAAATACACTACGCTTGTTTATTTTTATACAAATTAATTGGATTGATAAAATTGATAAGCGTTTCCTTGCGTTATGTCGAAAATGCACTTTTACTGTATTACTACATCATCTAATTGCGACAAAAACTGGTGAGTTCAATAAATATCATGTTTATGACCATACACTATAATTAGTAATGACTACTTTATAGTATATGTAGTATGATAATTATAGAATGACATAACATCTTATTTACTTAACAACTTAATTTATACAACAATTTCTTATCGCGCCACAGAGTTTCTGGTTTATTTCGGTATGTGGTAGTATGCGTTCTAAATCATAATTACGCCTTTATTGCGCATTTACGTATCGGCGGTGATGCAATCCGCGTAAATCACTTTAAAAGCAAAAAATTTAAGTCCCATATAAATATCTCATCGAATCTTATTATAAATTCATAACACAGTTGTGTTGGTACATTCCAAATTATGCAAATTATAAAACAATAAATTTAACACTTTAGAATTTAGTTGGTCGTTGTCCGCGGCCGCTTGATACTCAAACGTACCTACATAATATATACCTTGCAAGAAAAATATGAAAATTTCAAATTAAGTTTAATTTTATTGCTAAAGTTTAAAAATATACAAAACATGCAAAGCTTAAATAAAACATAAAAAAAAATCATAGCTATACCATTAACTTCTTGGTAATGTAAAACGAATTCTGTATAAAAATAGCGTGCAACAACAAAACCGCGATATATGTACATACATACACAGACAAATATAATTTGTATAGAAAATCGCGAAATAAGAAACCGAAATGAATAAGAAAATTTCAAGTTCAACGGTTACACATAAATATGGATTAAATATCGCATACAATAAAAGTTAGTGAAATGAGTTATGTTAAGTAAGTGAATTGGTCATTGATTTCGTAGCTCACAATATATAACAACACTTGATTGACTGACCCACAAATACTGTAGGAATTCGAAACTTTCAGAGTACGATGACTATTTAAACTCATTAGGTTTGATCTATATTTTTGTTAGAAAGCAGTAAACGAAATTAAAACAGTCCTTCAACCAGTAATAAAACGTACCCAGAGTATTTCCCGTTTCATATTTACCAGGGTAGTCATTTTGTCACTATATTTTGTCAACACTAATTTTCTTGCTAAGTTTGAGAAACAAAAAAAATCTTTTTTTCTCAAACTCAACAAGAAACATTAGTGTTCTCATTAATAATTGTAAAGTAACGGTAAATATACTAAAAAATCATAAAAAGTCATTTTTCACCACAAAATTAGCTGAATAAACAAAAATTTAACCAAGGTTACCAACATAATGTAACCAAAATGGTTCAAAGGGCAACAATTTTGATTCATAAGGCAGAAATTTAACCCGCAGGGTTACTAACCTAGCAACCAATTGGTAACGTATTCAACACACGTAGCTAACTTCGTGGTGTACATTTTTTCATCAGAAATCTAACATGTACATTGTACACACCTTGAGGGTGAAAATAAATCTTTTTCCCCAACAAACATAAAATCGTCTTGTATTTAGGAAATTTCTTCTCATGTTTTTAACAGTGCTCTAAATTTACTGTACGATCATTGATTGCTGAGAAACCGATAATCAAAAAGAAAAGAATCCTTTTTCATTCAAAGTCAGATATGTTCGCCGATAAGGACGTGAAAAAGAGCGAACCTGAAATTGCAAACATTCAAAAACAGGCAAGTCGAAAATACAAGCCACCTCCAATCTACTTGCGTGAAGCTGATACACACAAAATGGTGCAAGAACTCAAGCGTGCTAACGAATGGAAACCATTTCACGTAACAAATTTACTTCATGGCAAAATACACGAAGTCAAATTTCAAACACACGAGGTCAACGACTATAGAGAAGTCATTAATTATTACCATGCTCATAATAGAAACTATTATACATACCGTTTGAAGTCTTCAAAGGGTCTGTCAGTCGTTATTAAAGGCATCGATGTCCAAGTTCAGGCAACCGAAATTCAGAATGTATATAGGATCATCAACCAAGAGCACTTTGAAAAAGGGAGAAAATCCAATATATAAATTAAAGTACCTCGTGCATAGATGCATAACTATTGAAGAACCTATTGCAAGTTGATATCCGTATGTGTTGTATGCGGTGAACTACACCCAAGCAATAGTTGCCCGAAATCAAAAAATTCCTCAACAGTAAAGAAAGGTAGCAACTGCGGCGGAAACCGCACTGCAAACTACCGGCTATGCCCAGTCTACAGAAATATTATTCAAATGTCATGTCCCAGGCGCGAGAATAAAATACTCTCGGATGCGTCGAATGAATCTCGTTTGCCCAGAACATCAGCCTGGAAACCAATATATACAAGCGTTCTCAGTGGTAAATCCTCAAATGCTGAACCTACCCTGAATAACTGTATGCAACTGTTGATGCAGTTAATGACAACAATGCAAAATATGCTACAAGCAATGCTGCAAAATCAAATCATTATCATCCAGAAACTAGAATGTCTCCGATAAATTATCTGAAGATATGTCACTGGAATGCCAACTGTATAAGCCAACACAAACTAAAATTACAACATTTTCTTGCAAAACACGAAATTGATCTTATGCTGGTTTCTGAAACCCATTTAAGGGATAAACATAATTTTAGAATAAATGGTTACGATGTCTATGATACTAACCATCCCTTGGGCAGAAGTCGAAGAGGAACTGCTATCATTCTAAAAAATCGGATTTGCCTCTATGTTCTGAATGAGTATAGCACTGAAGAAATTAAAGCAACCTCTTTATGTGTCGACCTTGATAAAGTAAGTTTAGTCATATCCATAAAACTTTTTTTGCAACTCTGGGTCAACGCTTTGTAGTCGCCGGAGACTTTAATGCCAAAGATACCTATTGGGGTTCAAGATTGACTACTCCAAGAAGACGTCAATTAATGAATGTTATTCAGGAAAATCATTACGATGTTGCATCGTATGGCCATCCAACTTATTGGCCTACTGCTCTTAGAAAAATTCCAGACATCCTTGATTTTGCAGTCACAGGTAAAATAAACCGAAAAATGATCGAGGCTAAACCACTTTCAGAATTATCTTCTGACCACTCTCCGGTCTTACTACATTATTGGGCTGACCAAAAGCCATATCCTACAATCAACTTCCTAACGAACACCTTCACTAACTGGTTGAAATTTAAGATGTGACTTGACATCCACACTGTAGACGGCAAACGATATAAATATGGCAATGGAAAACTTTAATCAGTTACTGATCATTTCAGCCTCGCTTAAACAAAACAGCAAACATCCGCTGAAATAGAGAAATTGCTAACAGAGAAACGCCGCTTAAGACTCATAAGGTAAACTAATCGATCGCCTGATGCAAAATACAACTTTAACAAAAATAAACTGCAAAGCCTGCTCCAAAAAAAAATCAAAATTGATTGATTATCTGCAAATCTACCTTAAGCAGCTATCTCTCCACTCTGACACAAATTATTCATTGTGGAAGGCCACTAAATACCTTAAACGGGCTCAGCAACCAAACCCGCCATTTCGCCCAACGGTGACTGGGCTAGAAGTGACGAGGAAAAAGCTAAATCGTTCTCTGACCATCTTGAAGGTATTTTCACTCTCAACCATGGATTATCGGTGGTTTAAACAGATGTAGCAATCGTACCTGAGAGGAAATTCAATATAAAGAGGCCACTAGTAAAGTTTATTATTGCTCACCAAACTCAATTAAAGAAAGCCCCTGGATCAAATTACAGGTCAAATGCTTAAAAAATTGCCTGAGTATACCTTTGGTCAACTAGTTCAACTATTCAATTCAATCTATGAATTAGGATGCATCCCTGAGTGCTGCAAACTGTCAAGTATAAAAATGATCCCAAAACCTGGCAAGGATCCTACTATTATGGTCTCGTCATATAAACGACTTCGAAACTTCGAAATGTTGAGCAAGTGCACCGGTAATAGCTACAGAAATAAGATCAGCACACGAGGAAAAGAAATACTGCTCTGCAGTTTTCTTGGATGCTTTTCTTTTGGCTCAAGCATTCGATAAAGTTTCGCACGAGGGTTTGCTTTATAAAATTAATATTAAATTGCCAGAAATTTACCAACTTATGAAGTCTTATTTGTCAAATCGCAGAAATTATGTCAAACACAATATCTCTAAATCGGGTGAGAAAAACGTCCTGGCAGGAGTACCACAAGGCAGTATGCTTGGCCCAACCTTATATTTAATATTCACTTCTGATCTACCAACATCTTCGCAAATTATGACGTCTACTTTCGCTGATGACACAGCAATCGTATGTACTCATAAAATCCCACAAGCAGCGTCCGAAACCCTGCATATAAATTACATTGAATTCTGGCTAAAAAAATGGAGGATAAAGGTCAATGAGGAAAAATCAACTCACGTAACATTCACTTTAAATAAGCTTACGTGTCCGCCGGTCACAATGAAAGGAATACAAATCCCTCAGGCAAACGAAGCAAAATACCTAGGCGTCCATCCAGACCAACGATTAACCTGGCGATTGTAGGCATGACGTTGGTCCCTTTTTCAAGCAAATTCTTTTATTTCAACCTGGATTTCATTACTGTCTTTTGGCAAACTCTGACTAGATCATTAAGTTCTTCTTGTGAAAATTTTCTCGGCTCTTTTATCTTCTTACTACTTGGTAAATACTCATATAAGCTCTCGTTAAATTGGTTCTCGTTTTCGTAAAATTGGCTTTCTTATGTATACTCTTCAACTTCCAAGTTCTTGTTAATTAAGTTTGCTTCCTGAGGCATAGGTTTAATGATATTGGTCGTGTTTGTATCTGTTGTATACAAATACAAATACGAGTATAGGTATGAATGATTATCGAATTCCGGCATAACATTTCAAATTTTAACATCCAAAACTCAAACTCTGACATGAATTAATGAATTCTGACATCATAAGGTCAAACGCTGAAGAGTTTTATCGAATTTTGACATGAGATAACGAATTCTTTGAAAAAATATGAAGAATTTGATATATCATCCCAAAATTTGAGATTTTATGTCAAAATTCGATATTCGATAATATATCCAATTCTGATATGAAATCTCAGAATTGGATATAGTATATCATCCCAGAACCCAGACACCTTTTGAATTCTGACAAGACATATTGGTCCATGTTGACTTCTGGCATGATCGAATTCTGGCATAATATATAGAATTCTGACAGCATAAATACAAATTCTGATATTGCATATCTAATTCTGATATGAAGTATGGAATTCTGACACGATAACTCGAATTCTGGCATCAAAAATTCTGACATCGAATTTTGACATCAAAAATTCAAATTCTGACGTGAATTCTGTTATGATTTATCGAATCCTGATGTAAAGTATCTACATATCGACATATCGAATTCGACATAACTCATCGAATCTTTCATATCGTATCGATTTCTGTCATGCTATTTTTACATCTGAAACTCAAATTCAGACATGATATACCGCATTCTAACATCAAATTCTGAAATTCGGATATGACACATCAAATTCAGACATATTTTATCGAGTTCCGACATCACAACTTCCAATTTTGACATGACTTGTCGAAATCTGAAACATTGATACATCGAATTTGGAGATGAAGCATCAATTTTTGGCATCACAAATTCAAATTCTAGCTATAGCAACTTATATAAGATATAGAATTCTGACAGCATAAATACAAATTCTGACACAAAGTATGGCATTCTGACATGAGATATCGAATTATTTGAAGAAACATGAAGAATTTGATATATAGTATCATCCCAAAATTCGAGTACCGTATCAAAATTCAATAAATTGTGTTGAATTCTGGGATGACATATCCAATTCTGTTATGAAATCTCGCATTTTGAGATGATAAATATCGAATTCTGAAGTCAAGATATATCATCATCAAATTCTTCTATGACCTTTCGAATTCTGACAAGATATATGGAATTTTGGCCCAATATATCGAATACGGAAAAACTTAAAATATCGACGTGAGTTATAAAATTGACTTGTGAGATATAGAATCTTGTACGTAAGATATAGAATTCTGACAGCATAAATAGAAAATCTGATATTTTAAACCAAATTCTGACATCAATTATCGGTTACTGATATGATAATTCGAATTTTCTATCTAATTCTGACACAAAGTATGGAATTCTGCCATCATTTATCTAATTTTCACATAAGATATACAATTCTGACATTATAAATTCATATTCTGACATGTAATATCAAATTTTAACGTCTTATGTAGAATTCCGACACAAAATATTCAAATTCTACCTTTAGACATATCGAATTAACTCTTTGATAGGACAAATCGAATCCATGCTTGACATATGGAATTCTGACTTAACATACATAAATTTGAATTCTGATATGACGTATCGAATTTTCACATGAAGTATAACAAATTCTGACGTAATTTAATGGATTCTGGCATAATATCTCAAATATGTGGTATGTCGATTTCTGGCATGATATATCGAATTCTGTCATAATATATCGAATTCTGGTATCATAAATACAAATTCTGATATTGCATATGTAATTCTAATATGAAGTCTGGAATTCTGACATGATAACTCGAATTCTGGCATCAAAAATTCTGACATGAGATATCGAGTTTTGACACCAAAGATTCAAATTCTGATAAGACATATTGAATTCTGTTATAATTTATCAAATTCTGACATGATGTACCGAATTCTAACATCAAATTCTCAAATTCGGATATGACACATCAAATTCAGACATATATTATATCGAATTTCGACATCAGAACTTTCAATTTTGACATGACTTGTCGAAATCTGAAACGATGATACATCGAGTTCGGAGATGAAGCATCAATTTTTGGCCTCGTAAATTCATATTCTAGCTGTGACAACTTATATAAGATATAGAATCCTGTACATAAGATAAAGTATGGAATTCTGACATGAGATATCGAATTATTTGAAGAAATATGAAGAATTTGATATATCATCCCAAAATTCGAGATTTCATGTCAGAATTCGATATACCGTATCAAAATTCAATAAATTGTGTTGAATTCTGGGATGACATATCCAATTCTGTTATGAAATCTCGCATTTTGAGATGATAAATATCGAATTCTGAAGTCACCTTTTGAATTCTGACAAAATATATGGAATTTTGGCCCAATATGTCGAATACGGAAAAACTTAAAATATCGACGTGAGTTATAAAATTTGACTTGTGATATCGAATACTTACGTCATTTGTAGAATTCTAAAACCAAAAATTGAAATTCAGTTATAACATCTCGAATTCTGGGATGATATATCGAATGTTAAAATTATATGCGGAATTCTCAAGGCTTCATGAAAATTTTTTCAAATTGTGACAACATCTTTCGAATTCTGAAATGACATCACGAATTCCGATGTATTGAATCTAGACATAAATAATTCAAATTCTGGCTCTACGTATCGAATTCGGTAACCATTTATCTAATTTTCATATTGAATTTTAACGTCTTATGTAGAATTCTGATACATAGAATTACGATACAAAAAATTCAAATTCTACCTTCGAATTTAGACAGCATTAACTCTAATTTTGATAGGGCAAATCGAATCCATGCTTGACATATCGAATTCTGACTTACCATAAATATATTCGAATTCTGATGTGACATATCGAATTTTCACATGAAGTATAACAAATTCTGACGTAATTTATATACGTATGTCGATTTCTGGCATGATATATCGAATTTTGGCATAATATATCGAATTCTGGTATCATAAATACAAATTCTGATATTGCATATGTAATTCTAATATGAAGTATGGAATTCTGACATGATAACTCGAATTCTAACATGAGATATCGAATTTTGACATCAAAGATTCAAATTCTGATAAGACATATTGAATTCTGTTATGATTTATCGAATTATGACATGATGTATCGAATTCTAACATCAAATTCTCAAATTCGGATATGATACGTCAAATTCAGACATATTATATCGAATTTCGACATCACAACTTCCAATTTTTACATGACTTGTCGAAATCTGAAACGATGATAAACCGAATTCGGAGATGAAGCATCAATTTTTGGCATCACAAATTCAAATTCTAGCTATAGCAACTTATATAAGATATAGAATTCTGACAGCATAAATACAAATTCTGACACAAAGTATGGAATTCTGACATGAGATATCGAATTATTTGAAGAAACATGAAGAATTTGATATATAGTATCATCCCAAAATTCGAGTACCGTATCAAAATTCAATAAATTGTGTTGAATTCTGGGATGACATATCCAATTCTGTTATGAAATCTCGCATTTTGAGATGATAAATATCGAATTCTGAAGTCAAGATATATCATCATCAAATTCTTCTATGACCTTTCGAATTCTGACAAGATATATGGAATTTTGGCCCAATATATCGAATACGGAAAAACTTAAAATATCGACGTGAGTTATAAAATTGACTTGTGAGATATAGAATCTTGTACGTAAGATATAGAATTCTGACAGCATAAATAGAAAATCTGATATTTTAAACCAAATTCTGACATCAATTATCGGTTACTGATATGATAATTCGAATTTTCTATCTAATTCTGACACAAAGTATGGAATTCTGCCATCATTTATCTAATTTTCACATAATATATACAATTCTGACATTATAAATACATATTCTAACATGTAATATCAAATTTTAACGTCTTATGTAGAATTCCGACACAAAATATTCAAATTCTACTTTAGACATATCGAATTAACTCTTTGATAGGACAAATCGAGTCCACGCTTGACATATGGAATTCTGACTTAACATACATAAATTTGAATTCTGATATGACGTATCGAATTTTCACATGAAGTATAACAAATTCTGACGTAATTTAATGGATTCTGGCATAATATCTCAAATATGTGGTATGTCGATTTCTGGCATGATATATCGAATTCTGTCATAATATATCGAATTCTGGTATCATAAATACAAATTCTGATATTGCATATGTAATTCTAATATGAAGTCTGGAATTCTGACATGATAACTCGAATTCTAACATGAGATATCGAATTTTGACATCAAAGATTCAAATTCTGATAAGACATATTGAATTCTGTTATGATTTATCGAATTCTGACATGATGTATCGAATTCTAATATCAAATTCTCAAATTCGGATATGATACGTCAAATTCAGACATATTATATCGAATTTCGACATCACAACTTCCAATTTTGACATGACTTGTCGAAATCTGAAACGATGATACATCGAATTCGGAGATGAAGCATCGATTTTTGACATCACAAATACAAATTCTAGCTGTGGCAACTTATTTAAAATATAGAATTCTTAGAGCATAAATACAAATTCTGTAATTGTAAACCAAATTCTGACATCAATTATCGGTTACTGATATGATAATTCGAATTTTCTATCTAATTCTGACATGAAGTTTCGAATTCTGACATGAGATATCGAATTTTGAAATCAAAGATTCAAATTCTGATAAAACATATCGAATTCTGTTATAACACTGACATATCGAATTCTTTATATCCCATCGAATTCGACATAACGTATCGATTTCTGGCATGCTATTTTGACATCTGAAATTCAAATTCAGACATGCTATATCAAATTCTTACCTGACAATTTCAAACTCTGATATTTCACATTGAATTCTGACACGATACATCAAACTCTGATATGATGTACCGAATTCTAACATCAAATTCTGAAATTCGGATATGACACAACAAATTCAGACATATTATATCGAATTCCGACATCACAAATTCCAATTTTGACATGACTTGTCGAAATCTGAAACGATGATACATGGTACATCGAATTCGGAGATGAAGCATCGATTTTTGGCATCACAAATTCAGATTCTAGCTGTGGCAACTTATATAAGATATAGAATCTTGTACACAAGATATATAATTCTGACAGCATAAATACAAATTCTGACATAAAGTATGGAATTTTGACATGAGATATCGAATTTTGATAGTAAAGTTTCAAATTGTGGCATGACTAATAGAATTCTGATATGAAATATCTCCTTCTGGAATAAAAATTCAAATTCTGACGTAACATATCGAATTTTAACAAAATACCTCCAATTCTGATATGATTTGTCGAATTCTGACATAATTGAATTGTGGTAGCTTGCATACATATATATTGGGTTGATATAACTGGCAGTTAATTTCTGTTGGTTTTACGGACGCAGCCGCTAATGGATATATCAACTTAATTTTTACATTAAACGTCCAGCCAAGCAATCCAAAGGAAATTACCCTATTGATTTGGACGATACTCCGATGAGGTGTATTGATAGAAACTTGAAGGTGTATTGATGTGAAACTTTTTCATAAACTGTAGCTATATTCGAAAAAATTAAGAAAAGGAAATTATCCGGCAAAGAAATCATAGCAGTCAGTTTAAGGTTGAAATGACAAGTCCCAAAATGACATAAGGCACACAACTGGCGATTTCGATGAAAATGGATTCTAAAATGAATTAAGATGAAGTTCTGGAATATGGCCAATTAGTTTGAAACTTGGATATTTTTTAACTGATTGTGATAAACATTGAACGATAATTATAAAAAATTCTGATCATTTTGGATGAAATTTGGCTATTTCTTTACCGATTTTCATGACAAATAACGCATATACGATGGAAATTGGATTAACTGACAAATAAACAAACAAATTAAAATGTTTTAATTGATAACAAATTATTGTATTTCTCTAATTAGCATTTGTCTTTTCAACCTTTTTTTAAATGCTGTTGACCATCCTCAGAAAATTTCATTTTACGGTTCAAAAAATATCTAAGTTTTTAAAATCGGATATCTTTGTATTTGAAGACAGAGCAGTAAACAACATTTTTCATGTGACAATGATTATTCGGTCAGTGAAGAGTGAATAATTAATTTTAAAGAGCGAGTTTTAGAATGCTGCATTTTTCATATTTAAAATTGATCTAAAATTAGAGAACTTTTAAATTGTTTGACGATTTGTGGAAAAGGTTGCTGAAAACGTAATTTTCACTTTAATAAAGTTATAATTAAATTTTTTGTTAACTTTGTATTTTGTTAACTTATTATTATTTGTTATTTTTAAAATGTAAATTTGTTTACATATAATTTACATTTTAATCTAATTTACGTAGTTTTTACACGAATGTGCCCAATTGTGCAGGTTATCTTGCAGGCCTTGGATTATGACGATACGAGATGCCACGATACAATTTACAACTTAAACATCTTAATCACTTTGTCAAACAGACATTTAATCGAAAATACGGCGGTACACCTTATAAATGCCTTTCACTTTATTTAACGCGTCTAGACAAAGTCAATTATGCGACATTATATTTACTTAAGCGTTTAAGATGCATTTACTAAAAACCTAAAATAAGCGGGTAAATTTTATAGACAAATAAAGATCCAAATGATTGATAAAGATCACATATACTAAGTATGTACATATAAAAAGATTTGTCGATGTGTGTATGTATAAAAGGGGTACGGTTTGTTGACAAAATAAAAGAAAATTTCTTAACACTCGCAATTGTGTGTATAATACTTGTCTTATGAAATCTAAATTTAAATTTTTTTTTTTTTTTGTAAATTAACAGAATATTATGTGGTCGAACCGAAAGTTTTTTTTTTAATATTAAATTATTGCTGTCTTAAAGATTTACGGACCAACCTCGCAATTAGAGAGTATAAGAATATTGTTAAGATTTTAAAATAAAATAAAAATAACAAAAACAATAAACGCGTTTTTCAAACTGTTTACGCGATGTGTATAGAGTATGGTATGGATATGATGATGGTGATTAAGGTTTTATCGTTGTTGTTAATTAATGGTAAAGTTGATTTTGGGTAAAATGCTTGGTTACTTGGTGTTTTATGAGTCGACCTTATTGAAAATCGTATCTGTATGCGGGAGGATCCAAATAACTAAAAATATTGATCGAGTTTCTTCTTCTCGATGTCTTAGCTTATCGTATACGTATGTTTATGTATAACAAAAATTTTTTTTTTTGTTTTCTTTAACGAGAGTAGGTGTCATCACTAAATGTATAATTCGAGTCATGATAAATTAATGCTTTTCAACAGCATAAATAAATATTTTTTTATCTTTTTATGTTGGTTGGGATGTGTGAGTAGAATTGTTTTTGTTAATGGCTCTGTATGTGGGTGAACATATCCACCCGCAATTTTATCTAAAAATATGGATTGATGATATTGATAGTTCTACAAAAATTTGGGTTTCTCAATATTTGTCGGGCTATAACGGCCTTCTAGCAAAAATATTCCATATTAAATAAAACATTTGTGTGCCCAATTCTTGACCCAGACAATAATTTATATTACGCTATTTGCTATAAATATTATCATTCAATTAGCTAATTATCGCCGTATACAGCAACACACCAATTCCTAAACAGATAAACATTAAAGAAAATCAATGATTTAATTTATTGTTTTTAACGAACACTTTAATTTTATTTGCTGTTAAATGATTTAAAAAAAAAAATGAAAATCAATTAAAAAACAATTTTTTTTGCGAAATTTCCAAACCATTCACATTTTTCATTTATAGAAATTAATTACTATAAATTTGACTACAATACAGTTGAACATCTGTATGTTAATAAACTGAAACTTGGAGGAAAATTAAATATTAGATTAAAATTGAGAGAGGAATACTTCTTCCAGATTTTTCGGCTATTTCGATTTTTAGAAGATTGATCTCAGATAGCTGCTTGTATTATAGGAGTGACTCAACAAGCACATCGTTTAAAATCATTGGAAATGATTCAAAAGTAAGGAAATTGGGTTCCATATGAACTGAAGCCGAAAAACATTGAACGCCGATTTTTTTCATGTGAAATGCTACTTGCCAGGCATAAACGAAAGGGTTTTTTGTGTTGCATAGTCACTGTTGATGAAAATTAGATCCGTTACAATAATCAAAAGAACAAAAACGACAGTTATCATATGAAAACACTTTCGCTACTTTTTTACACGGTGTAAATTCACTACTTTCCTACACAGTGTAAAAAAAATTTATTTTTTTATATTTTCACCTTGTCAAAACAAGCAACATGTTAATGTTATCTAGGTATTGCGAAAGAATTTTCCGAGAAAAGGGAATGCCGCCTCACCACAAATTTACTCATCTCACTTTTTCAATAATTTTAAAAGAATCCGCTTAAATATATGATGATTTGATCCATTCAGTTAATCTTGTCATGTCTGTTTCCATCACCTTTCATGTTTTTCGGTTGACATCTTTATTTTTATTGTAAATTTTCCTAATAAATATTGTCTTCCCAATATATTTTCTAGGTTTCCGTGAAGTGTAGATATGTTCAAATCCTCGTTTTCAAAGACGGTTTAAGTTAGGTTATATTTAGATTGGGTTGGTGACGGCTTGTGTTTGGTTTTGCGTCGGGCTGGCGACGGCTTGTTTTGAATTAGCATTAGTGTTCGTATAATTTTGTTCCACCTTCTTGAGAGAATAATCGTTTCCGTGTTCATTTTTCTGAGTTTGGTTGTATTTTATGGAATCCAACTATGGCGGCTCTCCTACGGCATATTTTATTTGTCTGGTGGCTGTGTGACCATCGTGTTGATCTTCATGTTGTTGAACATATTTTCTAAACTGTTGCCTTGAGTTTTTTGATTGATATGGTTTTTCGCTATTTGTAGTGAGAGCAGTACTTCGTTGGTTTGGCCGTGACGTATTTTTGGTCGGCGATTGGCTATAGTTGGTCATGTGTACATATTTGGTGGTTCTGATTTGTATAGTTTTGAAATGTTTTTTGCCTTTGTGTCTTATGTTCTATTTGGAAAGAATCTCGGCTGTATTGTCCTTTGTTTTGCACATACAGGTTTCTTACTGGATATCGTGTCGTTTGTTGGTATTCTTGTGATCTACATTCTTCATACATTCTTCTTCTGCATATGTCCCATGTGTAATTCGGTATTCCGCAGTAGTTACACGTTATTTGTGTTTTAAGATTCTGTAAAGTTTGATTTTTTGCTTGTGTGCTATTTTCGGCTGGACTGGCTTCATAGCCATTAATATCTTTTCTATTTCATCTGTTGCGTCTAAGAGGTAGGTACGGTTTTTGCTCTGCTGGTCAGTACTTTCTCCCTCAGTATGATATTGTTTAGACCTCTTTTGAATATCTGAGCTGCATTTGCGTTTAAGTTCTTTGTGTATGTTTCGTCAATATTGCGTAATTCGTACTTTAACTTGCACCCTTTTTTGTATTTCTCCATGGCTTCGCAAATTCTGTATACATAGTCTCTTAATATCTCGTTGTACTCCTGTTTGATCTCTTAAATATTTTTCTCTAATTCTTCACACTAGAAGAATTAGAGTTAGTGTAGCCGTCATGGATTAATCTGAATTTAATTAACCGGTCGAAATTAGCTTTTACTTCTGCTGTTGTCAATATACTGAAAACCATGTCAGCTGAACCTGTTTAATTCATCTAGTCTTCTATTTGTGTTTGGTCCGCTGAATTCTTGTATGCATGCGGCGATTTGTCGCTGAATTTCTTATATGTTCAGTTTTGTTTCGTCTGTGTTTACCAGGACCAACACTTTGGTGTAGGCTTACATTTTGTTCGTGTTTTTTTTCTTTTGACGTCTTGCTCCTTTCTCATCGATTTAAATCCAAATTAACTAACCCCAAATCAACCCCAAATAGCTCCCTAACCCCTTATTACTCAACGTCTAACTTAAAACTCAAATAAAAACGAATAGAAAAAGTACATTCGTACATCAACTCAACTCAAAAAAACTTAAGCTAACTTAAGATTCAGTCAACTCAATCCCAACCCAAACTCAACCTTATCTCGACCTACAACTCAACCCTTAGATCAGCTCCATTAACCTCTCAACCAACCTCAACCCTTAGATCAACACCGTATTAAAAACTACATGCGTACATGAACTCAACTCAAGCTAACTCTAATTCAACCGTTAATTCAACAGACAAATAAATTCCCAGATAATCTGCTCCCTAAACCCTAACCCAACCACAACTCAACCTCAAATCAACCAGCAAATGGAACTCAACTCAACCCTCAACTGAACCTGAAACTCAACGCACGATTCAATTCTCAAACAAGGTAATAATCAACACGTGGTTTTGGGTTATTTCTTATGAGAGGTACCCAATCCTCATGACGTTCAGCTTCCAAAAGCAGCTTTCAAATTAACTTTTCAATGGTCAATAGAAACATATTGGCGAAAAACAACTAAAATCGGACAAACTGTTCTCGAGATACCCTAGATAGGTAAAGACAGACAACATGGTTCGATAAAGCAAAATAAAAAAACAAGATACCGTTGGTCCATCTGGAGATATACCAACGGTATCTTTTTTTGTTTGCTTTACAGAACTTTCAACATTTTACATTTTAAATTTTAAATTTTAAATTTTAAATTTTAAATTTTAAATTTTAAATTTTAAATTTTAAATTTTAAATTTTAAATTTTAAATTTTAAATTTTAAATTTTAAATTTTAAATTTTAAATTTTACATTTTACATTTTACATTTTACATTTTACATTTTACATTTTACATTTTACATTTTACATTTTACATTTTACATTTTACATTTTACATTTTACATTTTACATTTTACATTTTACATTTTACATTTTACATTTTACATTTTACATTTTACATTTTACATTTTACATTTTACATTTTACATTTTACATTTTACATTTTACATTTTACATTTTACATTTTACATTTTACATTTTACATTTTACATTTTACATTTTACATTTTACATTTTACATTTTACATTTTACATTTTACATTTTACATTTTACATTTTACATTTTACATTTTACATTTTACATTTTACATTTTACATTTTACATTTTACATTTTACATTTTACATTTTACATTTTACATTTTACATTTTACATTTTACATTTTACATTTTACATTTTACATTTTACATTTTACATTTTACATTTTACATTTTACATTTTACATTTTACATTTTACATTTTACATTTTACATTTTACATTTTACATTTTACATTTTACATTTTACATTTTACATTTTACATTTTACATTTTACATTTTACATTTTACATTTTACATTTTACATTTTACATTTTACATTTTACATTTTACATTTTACATTTTACATTTTACATTTTACATTTTACATTTTACATTTTACATTTTACATTTTACATTTTACATTTTACATTTTACATTTTACATTTTACATTTTACATTTTACATTTTACATTTTACATTTTACATTTTACATTTTACATTTTACATTTTACATTTTACATTTTACATTTTACATTTTACATTTTACATTTTACATTTTACATTTTACATTTTACATTTTACATTTTACATTTTACATTTTACATTTTACATTTTACATTTTACATTTTACATTTTACATTTTACATTTTACATTTTACATTTTACATTTTACATTTTACATTTTACATTTTACATTTTACATTTTACATTTTACATTTTACATTTTACATTTTACATTTTACATTTTACATTTTACATTTTACATTTTACATTTTACATTTTACATTTTACATTTTACATTTTACATTTTACATTTTACATTTTACATTTTACATTTTACATTTTACATTTTACATTTTACATTTTACATTTTACATTTTACATTTTACATTTTACATTTTACATTTTACATTTTACATTTTACATTTTACATTTTACATTTTACATTTTACATTTTACATTTTAACATTTTCCGTTTGACGTTTTGAAAGTCCATTAGTACGGAAAAGCAACCAAAACAAAATGACTGTCCGTCTGTCTGGATGCCTAAATAGTTGTCTAGATGTCTGTCCTTATCAATAAGTGATATCTCGAGAACGGCTTGTCCGATTTTTAATTTTTTTATGCCAATCTGTTTCTATGGTGAAGGCCGAATAATTGAAAACCTTTTGGTCTGGTACCTGTAATATCAACTGACGTCCTTCGCCTTAGATTGAACCCGTATAGGTTCTTCAAGATGAGCATACGATACCTTGCTAAAACGAGCCCTGGAAACTCTAAAAGAGACACTTTTACAAAGTACTACTGCGTGCAAGATTTTTTACTTCCTAGAACCGTTACTTTCAGCAGAGAGTTTGCATCAAAAATTTGTTTACGCACAAAATAGGACTAGTCCAATATAGAGTAGTTAAGTTTTCCAAAGAGATGAGAAATCAAAACCGGGAATAGATTTTATTATCTAATACGTAATGATCATTATTAGTCAGTCTCAGTTATACTCCCAATTTAGAGCTTGTTCAACCAACTTATTTTATCAGTAATAATTATGCCTGACGGAATTTCGCCTCTATCTGAGTTGTATGGCATACTATTTGTTATACACCTAGAGATAATATAAGAGTACCGTTACCAATATATCACCTTTTACTTGTACCTTTATAGTTTCCTGGAGCAACAGCCAAACATTAAACTTTCTCTCTAATTAAAAATGTATGACTTGCTTTGCTACGATTTTCATTTGGTAGGTAAGTGTGCAGAATTAATGTTCTATCATTTTTGCACCGATATAGGTATACAAAAAAACCGTTTTCTTCCAATACACACGCATGCAAAGTATGTATTTTACATCCAACTATAAATAACTAATTAGTAGCGCATTTAAGACATTAGATTAAATTAGATAGAAAAAAAAAGTGTAAAGCGCAAAAAATTCATCATCGTCTTCCATGGTCAGTTTTATTGAGCTGCGCGAGATGAAAACGAACGAAGAGAAAAAACACACAAACAAAAAAATGTGTGTCAATTATTATTAGAGAAAGAGAAAGTTCCTAATTATAAAACTTTATTTTTTAGTGATAATCTAATTAATCATTTTATAAACTATTTTGCCTGAGTTCATCGACCTTTCAGCGATTTTTTTTTTGTGTTTACAACTTATTTTATAGTTTAGTGGTATAACAACGCAAATAAACAGCAAAGTAGTTTTTCTTCTTTCTTAGCCTTTGCAGTAAACGATTGTTTAAAGTTTTGGTTGCTTAATTGAAAAAGAAATAACAAAACTAATCAAATCAGGGTCAGATTTATTGAATTTGTATGAGTTTTAGTTTCATCGCGAGATTGGTAATTCGTTGTCGTTCCTTTGTTTAGAAGAAAGTGATATTTTCTTTGGTTGTTACAGTGTTTTTCGGGTGAAAATATTTTATGGCCTCTTACTGTGATTTATAATATATTTTTGGAGTACTGCGCCAACTATAATTAGCTCATAATAGAGCATAACCATCATCTCTATTATACACTTATTTATAAAAAAAAAAAAAACATAAAGTAGAACGGGTTTCTTTTGATTTTGCCACCCGCGGATTATAAATTATGTACGATGATGAGGATTTATTGATTATTTTCCCATTTAAAATATGTTACGGTTTGGGTGGTCATAAAATCATAAAGATTTAGGATTTTTCGTATAATTTATTGCTGTGTGGAAATATGAGTAATCCAATTTAATATATTTGTATAAATGTCAGAAACATAATTTTTTAGAGAACTATTGTTGAATTTTAAGTAGTCTTACATTTCCATTTATTAATAGAATTAAGGCCAAATATATCTGGGGAAGCGTTTTATTTAATGGAGGCACGAAAAGCTTGGATTCACTAATCGATATTACTGACGGTCCTCTTAGAAAACCCTTTTCATTATCGCGTTCACGAAAAATTCGCGTTAGGTTATCCGCCATGAGACTTTCATATTTGTGGTGAAGCAAAAATGGCGAATTCAAGGTGATAAAAATGTTAAAAGTTGAAAACATTTTTTCCAGCAGAAAGTTTTAGCAAATTCGTTACTTGAAGAGCGATCAGTTGGTGATTCGAAATATTTCGTTACATTTGTCGATGATTACAGCAGAAACCATTTGTTTTCCCATTGAAAGAAAAAAGGAAAGTTTTCAATGCTTTTTTAGAGCTCAAAGCTCTCTTCAAAAATCAGTGCTCAAGAATAACGAAAGTTGCGGACTGATAATGGAACGGACTTTCGCGAAAAGTAACACACCCGCTCTGGTGTTGGAGAGCATATCAATAGGAAGTCTTTTCAACGGCAGCATACACCATAACAATTTTGGTCTAAACGAAGACGAGATATCTTGTTTATAGTGCCAAGGCTTCCTGAAAAGCCCGATCTGAAGCTAATTGAACAAATAGATGTAAGTACGACTTGGCGGCATTAATTTTGACCAGTGGTGAACGTGAAGTTGATGGCAATGTTAATTCGGTTGTAGAAACACCGCCACAAGTTCATAAATGCAAACGAATTTGAAATATGAAACTCATGAAAAAACACCTATTAAATGCAACTAACTGACTTAAAACCAAGAGCAATGCAGACGGTGAAGTTGGGCGGTACAAGGCGAGATTGGTAGTGAAGTTTTTCTCGCAACAACATGGCGTTGATTACCATGAAACATTTTTCGGCTTGTAGTTACAACTTTTCTCTAAACGGCGAACTGAAGGAAGAATGTATCAATGATTCGAGGAAAGTTTGCAAGTTGCATAAATCGTTATTCGGCTTAAATCCATCAAATCGTGTATGGCCATCAAACTCATTGGTGGTGCTGATGAAATTTGGCCTGAAAAAATGATTAAAAGATAAACAGAAAATGGCCGACTGTTTAGTCTTATTAAATAAAAATTTAAATAAAACTTTCTTAAACGAAACTTTCTACGTATGAAAATTAAAAATGGCAAACACTGATTTAAACAAACGCAATGCTCTCAAAATTGGTTCAGAAAGATCGTAATTTATTGATATGTGGTCGATTAATAACAGTCCATCGCGTGGACGCATTTGGCCTGCAGGCGCGTACAGATTTAAGCGTGCTCGGGACAATCAATTCAAGAACTGAAAATACCACAAATGAATATTGATGATGCTACAACAAATCGATAATCTAAACGGTGTAGTTTTAACAGGTTACAACGATCTTGTTAAGGTGGAAGAACATATTCAATGGCCCGTGCAGATGGTAAACATCGAAGTGTGTATACAACAAACTGCTTCTAAACGCTCTCAATCCATTCTGAATGACAATGATAAGAAGGTGTCCAAAAGAGCGAACTAAAGAAACGTAAGGTAATATCAGAGTAATCGGGTTGGTAAAGTCCTTACGTGCCTCTTAATGAAGCCCAACATAATATATCACTTAGGTATGATGGTGTCAATATGTCTGGTAAATGTGGAACAGATGAAAAAAATTATACCCAGATCAGATATGAACTCCACTCTATTAAGAATTTAATTTGTCTGTCTGTAATCAGTTGATTGGCAAATCAGAAAAATACAGAGTCCAATCGCTCATAATATATCTACTGAAAAAAAGTAGAAATATCTTCCCCCCTCCCTGTAATTTTGGCTGATTTTGGATACCAATGTACAACTCTGCAAAAATGAGATCCCTCCATGAATTCTTTATGTTGGTAGTTACATATTCAAATGAGGTTTCTCCATGGGTTTTTGATATTTGATGTAGTGAATAATAATTCGCTATGTCAGTACGATCTATCCAGATACTTAATGCATGTGGCTAGAGTGGAATTTTTTGTAGTTGTTTGGTCATAGCTGCCTGATGAGTAGACCAACTTTTCAGTACGAAACCAAACTACCAACATAAAGAACTCATGGAGGGTTCTCATTTTTGCAGAGTTGTACATTGGTATAACTCTTTGGGCCTTCAGCCAAAATTACGGGGAGGGGGGAAGATATTTATACTTTTTTTCAGTAGAGATATTATGAGCAATGGGCCTCTGTATTTTTCTGATTTGCCAAATCGAAAATATTGGGATTGCCATGAACAATTAATACATTTGTCTATAAAAAATGCCGAAAAATCAACTGAACCCACTCTGTCAATATCTTCATAGTACATTAAATCATCTTGCAGCTGCACGCAATTGGACACGCTGTTGATCCGGGCGAAAATCTTCATATCATCGGCGAACAAGAGGCAGCTGGCAAACTCAAATCAGTCGACAATATCGATGATAAATAACAACATAAATAAAAAATGGACCAATATGACTACCTTGAGATACGCCAGAAGAACACAACCATCCAATTGGGCTGAAGTGACAATTCAAGTTCTTCACCTTGGTGCCTTCGCAAAATCAGTATAAACAACGTCCAGTTGCTATTTGGAGTTTAAGCTGTTAAATAATTTGCCAAACCATATGCCGGAAAGCACGCCATGACGAAATCCCTCGATAGTTACTTCGTCTTGAAGATGATATGGATGCATGAAATTTTCCAAGGTTTAGGAAAAAAATCGCTACTTAGACTTTCATTAAATATGAAGTAATTGGATGGGACAAATTCTCAGCACAATACTTATGGTGACGAACTGTGAGCTTTTAAATGAAAACTACGCCAATTTTCGAGGGCTGACTAACGACGGAGCTCTGGTAAAACATATGCAACGGAAGACCAACCACTTTTCTGTTACTATTCATGAAATTCCAGAGCTCCTTTGGGCTAGATGTAGTTATGATTTTAAACTCTTTGCGAGCTTTATCAAAATCGACTGTATAAGGAATGGAGCATATTACGGCGTTTCTCTAGATCCAACTCATTATTGTATCACTACTCCTGAAGACCGCTTTTTTTACCAACGGAATGTGTCTTTTAATATCATTCCTGAGAAGGTCGTTAAACTTGAAAACATTATCATTTAAATTTCCGTCATACGTTGTAAAAAGTTCCAATCGAAATTGCAGTAGAACTCTTTTAGATGATATCTAAACTAGGATGACTGGCTGCCAACTCATAAGGAACACAATCTTTAACGGCAACTTACGGTGAGAAGTATTCTTCAGGATACACATTGATAGTAAGCCAGGTCTAGCAGATTATTATGATATCATAATCGTTGTCCAAATCGCCACGGTGAAAATACTTGGCTTTACCTCGGATGCTACAGGCATTATGGTAATAAATTGAGGTGAAGCTAGTACGATCAGAGCTTAATTGCCGGATTCCGGCACTGTTTTAACAGAATTTAACTAAATCTATTCACTTCCTGCATGTAATTGATTGATTGTGACAATCAGTTGTGCGTTCCTATGCTCAAATAAGATAATTTTCTGAATTTATCGTTATCGCGAGTCGTTCAAGCGAGTTATCAGTTACCATTTATATAGCGTGATGACTGCCGACAGGCAAACATATATTTGATAAATTTTTGGGCGCCAGCCTGGATTTCCAGAGAGCCTTTTTGCGCTTAACGCGGATGCCTATGCTTGCTCAGTTGAGCATTCCACTCCAGTGCAAGCGTTAAAGGAGGACCGCTCCAACCTCCAATTTATACATACAACATATTTAGCAATGATGTGATCTAACTTTGAGTTTCGTGCTTCTGTGGCCTTCGACTGTTTGAAGTTTTCCTTCAAAATCACTTCTCCAACCTGAAAATTCCTATATGTACTTGGACCTAAGGTTATATTTGTGGAAATAATTTTGATATGTATCAGCCAGATTCTCTTATACCTTATGAAAAATGCATATTGCGGCCGAAATTAACGTAATACGTCCGACCCTGTCATCCCAGTTTCTTTGATTGTCCCCCAAATAACACCGAACGGCAGAAAGCACACTCCGGTTAAACCGCTCGACCGGATTATTTGAGGATTGTAAAATGCATTAGTCAAGTGTCGATTTTGAAGAAAAGTCTTCAGCTACTAACAAATGTTGGTTATCCCGTTTTTAAAGCGGTAAAGGACCCCTATAATCATTGGCGACCATTTGCAAGAGAATCTTAGAAGTTATCGCTGGTCCCTCGGGAATTGTAATTGCTGTACTTTTCCAGTGCACAGCGAGCGGATCAACGTGACAACGCCTTAAAACTTTCCTACCTGATTCAGTCGGTGTGTACAAACGCCAGAGACTCTCATAGCAGCCAAATTCGATTTTGACTTGCACATATTTGAACAGTTTTCCTTCCTTCACGTGAAAGACTGAATATTTTTCGGGGCAGTTTTCGACGTCATTTCGCGGTTTCTCATACCACTGAATCTTTAGTTTCATTTGCTCTTGATAGCGCATCATCATCTCATTTCTACATACGTTGCACTTTCTGAATTTTTGATTTTTCGATTTTAACAGTGACCATGCATGGACTAAAATGCTTCGATAGTCAAACACCATCGTAAATGAAAAAGTTCGGCTTGCGCCGTATAAGACAAACAGTCAGTTATTAAGACCGAAATCAGCAAGTGTAAGTGCAGATGGATCGGGTAAAGTATTGAGAAAAATGTCTAATAACATAATCAGAATGTCACAGGAATCGAATTCACCAGCGGTACAACGAGCGAATTGATAAAAATGAAAGAATTTCCTGCTAAGATTAGACGAAGTACTAGCCGTGGAAAAATGTCCCCACGCAATATATTGTGTTTCCTTTCAAGGAGTTTCAAAGTTATAGGTTTCCGGTTTCCTTTAATGTTCTTATATTCCATGCAGGATTTTACAAAACTTACTCACATAAACTGCAACATAAACTATAAGAGGGATAGTATGAAAAATACGAACATACGTAATACACGGGAGTCCCCAAACGGGGATTAAGTATTTCTTCTACGTTGCTACTATACAAAAATTTTCGGACTGGTCATCTCCCAAACTTCTTGCCCTTTAATCACCTTTTCCAAATTGATGCTTGCTTGATTGAAAAAAATCTTAATGAATAAAATTTTGAAATATCACAACCATCAGAATTAATTTTACAAAACCACATGTCGATTAAATTTTGCTACAACTGTTAGCCATGCTTATACATAATGTTCATTCATTGTATTTCCTTGAAATCAGGCAAACCCATATGTGTATTTTGTGTACAAATTGTAATCTCCATATTGGACCTAAAATATTCAAAAAATCATGTCACACGATAATACGATACCGAATTGCTACATCGAAATTTAAAAATTATTGAAATCTCAAATGCAATTAAATTTTTTTATTTCTAGATATTGCAATCAAACTTGAACATGAACAAAACATAAGTTAAATACCCACAACAATAATTTACAACTTATTCCCATAAAACATTTTGTGATATAGTTTTGTATTCGCTGTTATATTAAATAATAAAATAAACAGACAAAATGATATTCGACATCGTGCAACAGGTTCGTACACAATTACACGGAAGAGAATAAATGTTGGTCGTAAACGTGTGGTCAAGTAATTGTCCTTAAGAGGATGCTCGAACAAAGTGCCTCCGATAAAAATAATTTAATTTATAAAATTTATTGGCTCATAAAAATAAAACACTAGATTATAACCCATTTTTTTGTTGTTGTTTGATTTTAAGGTAAATAAGCTTTTACAAAACAAAATATAAAAAGTGGTGACCCCTGGTCAGAAAAATATAAAAAGTGGTGACCCCTTGACATAGCAATTTTCAGAAAAACACATTTTTCTTGAATAATAATATAATAAAATGTAAAAGGAATACCATTATATAAAAGAAGTTTTTATTCCCTGTCACATGAGCCATCAACCATTAAAATCGGTTAGTTTCTGAGAATGAACACTTTGAAGATTTAAGCTCCAATGATTGTGGTTCATTTTTTGAGGATTCACCGTTAAGCCGGCAAATTCAAAGACGTCAATTAACTCGTTTATGTTAGATCCTAGACCATTGGTATCCCGCGTAAAGGACGTGTGTTGTCCGCATAAGACAGATTTAGTGGTAGTTGTAGATTTTTGCCGCTATTTCTAATTTTAGTTCTTGGAACTGATCAGCAACAGTCATTAGTGCTTCGTTAAGTATAAAATTAAATAAAAGTGAGGGGGGAGGTTGTTGGGCATCCTTCTTCGGGCAAAATTTCGCATACACTTTGTATCCCACATTGCGTAGGGTAATCCTTCAGAAATCGATAACAACTATTGGGATGTCGGACTTTGGGTATTGGGATCTGGATAGTGTTCATCCACTCTAGTGTGTTATCACTTCTAATCAAAGATTAATCCAAAATTTTATGGATTTCTTGGATTATATTGTAAAGTACATCTCGATAGGAATCCCATCCTTGCCTGGAGCGGTCCCGGATCGAATTTGCTTGATGGTGAACTTGACCTTATCAATGATGGGCGAAAGACCCGGTAGACAGAAATCATTCTCTTACAATTAGAGGTGGCCTGCAGATTTTGTCAATTCGTTAGACCAAGGGGAAATTGGGCGATAATAGCCCTTGTTGCTTGAAGAACAAAAATGCTTTAAGTAAGCGCTCAAATGGGTTGTGTTGATATAAATTCTGGAAAAAGGTGTGACATTCTAGTGCTCTGTGACTTGAAATCCAACCCCTCAACTCCTGTAGGATGAGATTCAGTGTACTACAGAAGTAGGTTGCACGAGATTTTTGTATATTTGTCCATAATAAACGGTGATCAATCCATAATAAACGGTGATCGCTTATTTCTTTGTAGAATAAGTCGGCCTTGACCAATTTGATATAAATGTACTGGTAATTTAGCCGAGTAGTCTTCCATTTAGTAATAGTGGTGGCCATCAGTCTATGTTACGGCAGTTCTTCTTCGGCCCCTACTGGTATGAATGTTTAGTTGCGCTAAATTGGCTATTCTCGTTTGTAGATTAAATTGGTACCAATATTTTTCCCATGTCGAACATTTTTTGATCTAATATGGATCGTCGACGGTTATACTGTGATGTTTGTGATGGAACATACACTGAAATGATGAGAACCTCTCTAAGAGTTGGAATCCTTTCAATGAGCGTAATAATGGCTCTAAAGTGATTTTTAACTTTATTGACCTAATCAGAATGGCCAAACCCCTTTTTGTAGTTTGTGGATCATTGACGAGTTACCACGTATAATGTTTGGTTGAACATGACCATGTGATCATGTTTGTCTCCTGAATAGAGCATATATCAACTAAATTTTTATTTAAATTGTTGTCGACTGCATCTCTCTGTATTTACTTGATACATTTACAACAACAATTGCACTAAACAATCGCTGAGATAAATTAAATAAAACCAAATGTTTTTCCAAATTTTATCATCCTGATGAAGACCCGGCACTCCTCACCTAATTCAAAGTAACGTTTCAAGTCTAAACAGTTTCTTGAGAAGTTCCGTTTTAATTTCGTACTTAACAAAACATTCAGCATTCCAATACAAGAAGAATCATCTCTCTTAAATTGCTAAATCGTTAGCAAACCACGAAGAAAATTTAAAATTTGATAACTGCGGCAGCCACCGTGCCCGTGGGCTAAGTTAAAAATGTGAAAAACACTCGAACCCTCATCACTACATAAACGAGTGTACATTACAATCAAAATTCAAAATAAATTTGTCCAAACTTCCTGACATAGTCGACCCTCAAACCTGACGAAAATCACATTAGGCGTATTTTATTTGACCATTTACAACAACAATGCCATGAGTCCAATACCATTTTGGTATTCGTGAATACCGGCTGTGTACTTGGTTTCCAAAATCCAATAATATTTTTTTAGTTATTGTGTAGCGGGGACGCGATTTCGAAATGAATACCAATTTGAATTTGGTCAAATAAAATGCGCCTATTGTTTAAATTCAAAGTCAAAAAAGTGACTGATTATTTAGAAAACAAACCGTTATAACGCATGCCAACTGTGCAAGATTGAATTGTCTTTTGGGGTTTGTGTGACCAATAATGTGTACCTGCATAATTCCCGCAGGCCTCGATTCACACTTTATCCATTTATTCACTCAAACCAACGGTAAATTTCACGTATATCCTATTTATCTTTAACATTCGTAAGACTTCTACCAATTATCATGGACACGATTGGTAATGTAGATTCATTCAGCTGTGAAACAAATCACACAACACAAATTAGCAATCGATTAACAAGGTACCAGTCAGATATGAACATAGGTCAAAAAGAAATTCAAAAAATATATATAGACACATACACATATGTGTACATAAGTATATAAATGAAGCATTCTCTGTCAAATCGGCCAACCCTCTCCTGTGCATTTCAATTTGTGAGATGAATAAGCTTTTTTAAGCTTAAAATGTACGTTAACATCGATAGAATGTTGGACCAAACATGATCTAGGGAGTTTTCGGGGTCGCTGTTGACTGATTTGAGGTCAGAATTTGAAAAATGTATCCAAAATTTAGGCATTGAGACATTTTTACGTCCAGAAACAAGGGCAAAGCCCCAAAAACCGCCCTATGGATGGGAATGAGCTAAAGGATTTTGACTAAAAGCCATTTGTAGGATCATAAGAGTCCCGAAATCTCCAACTCTCAAAGAAAAAGGGACCAACTTTGGATTATTTCTGTTTGAGTCGAAATGACAAGAAAATACACGAAAAAATTTGGTTAATTTTTGCTGTTGTTTTGACCAGTTGTTAACCAAAAAAAAATTACTTAACTCATTTTGGTTGAAAGCAATAAACTTATTAATGTCAAGTTATTAGAGAATGACGCACTAATAACAAAAGCCGATGAAGCGAATACACTTGTTATTATGAAAACAGATGACAAAGCCTACTGTATAAATGTAGACATCTGACGTACACTAGTGAAACTAGAGATAAATTTAACAAGTATTATTTTAATTCCTCAGAGCCAACTTTGATGTATTTTTCAAAATGAAAGTTGGAAAAATATATTTTAGAAATAATTTAATATTAATATTTCTGCAATTAATATCTACTTAATATCAATATAGCCTCTTGTAGGTTGTTGTTAAAAATACGTAGAAAACATTTATATAAACATTTTATAATATTTTTGCTTTTTTCATTGAAAAAAATGAAGCTAAAGAACACCATTTTTACTATGGATTCCTATGGAAATCAGTGAAAAGTTAAACCACTAAAAAAGCTTCTACAAAATACGTTCTAATGTTTATGGCTCTATTCTCTAGAAGGCTCTGCTATAACTCGAAGATTGATGACTATATCGAAAACAATAACATACTTGAACTCCAAGAAGACCCAACAAACAAATATCACAAGACGATCAATAATATGATTAACAACTGCTCTACTTTGTTTAGCCCAGGACAAAAAAGACGACTTAAACCAGAGCCATCTAGAGTATAGAGCCATAATTATTATGACGTATTTTTTAGAAGCTTTTTTTAGTGATATATCTTTTCATTGATTTCCATAGGAATCCATAGCAAAAATGGTGTTTTTTAGCTTCAAGTTTTTCAATGAAAAAAACAAAAATATTATAAAACCTTTTTATAAAAGTTTTCTACTTATCTTTAACAACAATATACAAG
This sequence comes from Tipula vernalis, assembly GCA_958295665.1. Taxonomy (NCBI): domain Eukaryota; kingdom Metazoa; phylum Arthropoda; class Insecta; order Diptera; family Tipulidae; genus Tipula; species Tipula vernalis. The sequence continues at coordinate 406,825,249 of OY282558.1, read as the reverse complement.
AAGGTTATATTAGCATTAAATAAATATTAATTGCAGAAATACTAAAATTAAATTATTTCTAAAATATATTGTAGGAACTTTTATTTTGAAAAATGCATCAAAGTTGGCTTTGACGAATTAAAATAATACTTGCTAAACTTATCTTTAGTTTAACTAGTGTACATCAGATGCCTAAGATTTTTACATAAAAATATGAAAAAAATTATTTAATCACAAAATTGTCACACATTCTTAATATTTTGTGAATTTGTTTTGCTTTTCCTACAATTTTTGAATTTGAAATTTACCTAGGAGTTAATTTTTGGTATAATTTTACAAAATTTTTACTGCCATCACTGCCATCTAAGCAACGTATAGTGACTTAACTACCATAATTTTGGTTTAAATAAATCAATTATTATAAGAAAATGAAAACGGTTTACTTAAACGAGATTCATATATCTTGAAATTCAAGAAAATATTTCAGAAATCACAATTAAGGATTTGTAAAGTTTTCATTTAAAAATATCCCATATGTTTTATGTGTTTTACTATGAAAAGTTTGGTTTTTTCCTCGTTTCTAACTCTCTTATATAAGCTTCGTTTTTTAGACTATGGCTTTGTATAATATAGGTTGCTTTGCTTAAACCCTTACAACCAATGGTACCAAAAATCAGAGCACATAAAAGGAAAGAGTACTAAACTGGCAACATTCGACATAACTAACATGTATACAAACATACCAACTCAAGAGACAATTCAAATAACCAAGGAACTGTTATAGAGGAAAGGGAATCAGGAAAGAAAAAATTGACGAAATTATCACTATAATCAAAACAATCACCCACAGAGGAATCCTCTATCAGGAACCTTAGCTAACATATATGTTGGGTATATGTGTACATTTGTATTCATACAGTGTAAGGAAATTTAGTTTAGTGTGGTAACACCAACTTAATCTTGTTTTTATATAAATGTTAGTAGAATGGATATGAACAGCAGTCTAAGAGAAAATGTAACAAAGTAAAGAACTAAATAAAACAACACAGTGAAACATAATGGCGGTTTAACCTTTTTATTAACTATATTAACATGGTAGCAGAGCGGCATAGTTACTAATAAAAAAATAAAATAAAATAAATTAAAATATGTAATAACATTTTTTGTTTAAATTAATAAATAAATTATAATAGTTAAGCGAAGTAAAAATAATATTAAAAACGTGTTCAGTGCAAAACAAAGGAAAAAAAATAAACAAGATGTCGGATGTAAAAAAATCAGGATATTGCTATTCCAATTTTCGATGGGTCCGATTATAAAAATTGGAAAATACGATTAATAAAATTTCTACACTATAAAAAGTGTAAAGAGGTTGTGGTACGGGAAAAATGTGCCACTGACGATGCTGCTAAGTGGGAAGAAATAGATATTCAGGCTACAAATTATATTTTTAGCGCCATTAATAATAAACAACTGGAATACATAAGTGAATTCGATTCGGCTTTCGAGATTATGCGTAAATTTGATGAAATTTATTTAAAACAATCCACCGCTTTACAAATTGTTCTAGAAATAACCTCGAAAACATTAAATTAAAAAATTATTCGAATGTTAACGTGTTTTTTGATACTTTTGAAAAAAGTGTAAATGAATTAAAACAAGCCGGTGCAATTATAATTGAGCAAGAGAAATTAAAATACATGTTAAAGGCATTACCATCAAATTATAGTCATATTGGAGATTTGATTGATGTGTTACCGGAAAAGGACACAACTGTTGATTATTTGATGAGCAAAATTAAAATGAAAACGTTTGAAGAGAAAACTGAAAAATCAAATAAGGCACAAATTGAAAAGTCAAACGTGTTTAAAGCAGAAACTAATACATCGTCGATGTCATCGTTTCATAATAAGGTTACATGTTTTAGATGTGAAAAATTTGGTCACATGACCAGTTTTTTTCTCAACAACAACAAAAAAGTGAACAACCGGGAAACAGTTTTCTTACTGAAATTTTCTACTGAAAGTCATACAATAATTTCAAAAGGATATTCAGCAAATAATATATAATCCAGACAGAAAACTAATAGCTATAGCTAAGAAGGATGAAAGATTATACAAAATAACTTGTTTTATTTCAAAAGATAAAATATGTGCAAATATGACTAATACTAAAATTCCAACATTAAAAGAAAAACTGCATCGTACACTTGGACATGTAAATTTTAATTATCTAAATATTATGTGTAAAAATGAGCTACTAGAAGGTTTACCTAAAGAACTAGACTCGGATTATATGAAGTATGTAATATGTATTGAGAATAAAATGCATAACATGCCGTTCAATAATAATAGGCGAAGAGGTGAGGATGTACTGGAAATAGTACACACAGATTTGAATGGGCCCCACAACTCCATGGGAGTTTCATCGATGATTAAATTGGCAAAAGAATATTGTATTCAATCAAAAGATAGAGTATTCGAATGTTTTGAAGAATATGTAAATGAAGTACAAAATTTAACGGGAAAAATTATTAAAGAATTGAGATGTGATAATGGAAAGGAATACAAGAATGCCAAAGTCTATCAATTTACCAGAGCAAAAGGTATTATAATAAAATCATGTCCAGCATATGTACATGAATTAAACGGAACAGCGCAGCGATACAATAGATCAATAATGGATATGGCAAGATGTCTTAGCGGAAGCGAAAGTAAACAGATGTTTTTGGCCAGAGGTAGTAAAAGCTGCTGCATATCTTAAAAATAGGACATTAACAAATAATATGGACAAAAAGACACCGTATGAGATATTCTTCAAAAGGAAGCCATCTGTAAAAAATTTGAAAATGTATGGCAGTAAAGTGTACGTTAGAATACCGGAAGTGAAACAACGATCAAAATGGGACAAAAAGGCTGAATTAGGTATTTTGCTCGGGTTTACAGAGGTTGGTTACAGAGTGTTAGTCAACGACAGGGTTATTGTTGCAAGACATGTGGATATTATTGAGGAGGATGTAAGATGCATTGGTCTTGAGGACGAAAGTGCGGAGCAAAATGAGAAACAGCAAAGACGTTCAATAAATAAAGTTAGTGAACCTGATGAAGAAATTATAATGAAATCAGGCGAGTCAATATCAAGGAATAAAATAAGTGATAACGAGAATAAAGAAATAACCATTAAGCAGAGTTCATCTAAAAGAGAAATTAAGCCTCCAGTTCGATTTGATGAAGAATTTGGCTACTATTGTATAACTGTTATGCTATGATTCCGGATACGTTTCATGAGGCAAATATGAGTGAGGAAGCCAAACAATGGAAAGAAGCAATGAATCAAGAAATGAATAGTCTTATCAAAAATAATACTTGGACATTAGTAAGTAAACCACCGGATGAGAAGGTTCTAGATGTAAAATAGATATACAAAAAGAAATCTGAAAAAGAGTTTAAAGCAAGGTTGGTGGTTAATGGTTTTCAACAAGCTGATAAAATTGATGATACTTATTCACCTGTTGCCAAAATGCAGACTATCAAATTATTGTTATCATATTGTTGTCAGTATAGTTTGGAAATTCAACAGATGGATGTTGAGACTGCTTTTTTAAATGGCAAAGTGTTGTCTGAAGTTTATGTAAATCAGCCACTCGGTTATGGCGAGAATACTGATAGAGTTTATAAATTAATTAAATCTTTATATGGTTTAAAAGAAAGTCCTCGTGCTTGGTATGAATGCTTTAACGAATTTGCAACAACTCTCGGTTTTCGCAGATGTAAATATGATTATTGTATATATTATTGTTTGTCGATGATTTGCTAATTTGCTGCAAAAATGAAGGAAAAATAATCGAAGTAAAAAATAAATTAAGTGATAAATTTAAAATGGAGGATTTAGGCAAAGTTAGGAACTATATTGGAATTAATATTGAATATGCTTATACTAAGTGCAACATATTGACGCTGAGTCAGAAAACATACACAGAATCTTTAGCTAAACGATATGAAATTGAAAACTCAAAGCTGTGTAACACACCAATGGAAATTAGCCTCAAACTGGAAAGAAATTTAGTTGGTGCACTTTTGTATATCAGTACTGGTACAAGGCCAGACGTATCTTTTAGTGTAAATTATTTAAGTAGATTTCAAAATTGCTATAACGAAACACATTTCAAATATGCTTTGCGAGCTTTAAAATATTTATATTTAACGAAATATCTAAATTTAAAATTTTATCAAAATGATGAGGCCGATACCATGGATTGTTTTGTGGACTGGGCAGGCGATATTGAGGATAGAAAATCTACTTCAGGATTTGTTATAATTTATAAGATTATTTGGAAACGTATTTTATTGGAAATCAAAGAAACAAACCAGTGTATAGCAAAATCGTCTACGTTTGCTGAATATATAGCGCTATCAGAAGCTGTAACGGAGATAAACTTTTTGCGCAGTGTGCTTAACGATGTTTTCATACAAATCAGTAAACCTGTCAAGAATTATGAGGATAATTTGGGTGCCATAACAATTGCAAAACATGGAAATTATACAAAGAACTCTAAACATAGTGAAGTACATTATCATTTTGTTAATGAAAATTACAGAAATGGAACTATTGATGTTATTAAAGTAGATACAGAGAATAATCTTGCTGACATCTTTACCAAATCATTATAGGAAATATAAAGTTCATAAAATTCAGAGATATGTTAAGTTTAAAGGAATAACCATTTCTTAGATGATGAATATAAATGTAAGGAGGCGTGTTGGGTATATGTGTACATTTGTATTCAAACAGTGTAAGGAAATTTAGTTTAGTGTGGTAACACCAACTTAATCTTGTTTTTATATAAATGTTAGTAGAATGGATATGAACAGTAGTCTAAGAGAAAATGTAACAAACTAAAGAACTAAATAAAACAAGACAGTGAAACATAATGGAGTTTAAACTTTTTATTAATTATATTAACAATATACATGAACCACTTTGAAAATCAGCATTATATTAACAGAACCGAACAACAAAATTAAAATAATCAGGTACATGCACGTGGACGATATTCTAATACTATTTAACGGCACAATGAGATAGCTCAGCAATCTTCACAAAAAACATAAACAACAAACATCCGAACACAAAATTTACTCTAGAATAGAGACGAATAAAGCCATTAATTTCTTAGACTTTTCAATAACATATATTAACAAAAAGCATAAGTTCAAAATATACAGAAAAGACACGCAAACGGATCACACCATAGACAAATCATCTAACCAGCCATACCAACATAAGATGGCAACGTTTAACTTTTTAATAAATAGACTAAACACGACCCCGATGAAAAGTCAGGACTCAGCAATATAACACACTTAATTGACAAATTGAATAACAGGTACCTTTGGAAGAAACAACAGAATATGATGACCATTTTAAATAAGCAAAATGAACAAACAGGAGTACATTTTGGAGTACAATAACAACATCAGCAAGAATATAACCAAGGTGTCATTTAAAACAAACAACAAGTTAGACACCGGAATCTATTAAGAATACATGTAATGATTGCCTCAAATTCTACATCGGACAAACCGGCAGAAGTTTTGAAGTCAGGTTTACAGAACATATAAAAGAAATCGGTGAAACAAAAATCGATTCGAAATATGCACAACACTTGACTGCAGAAAAACATAATTACACTGACATTAACACGTATTAATTTTTATGATCAAATTCGTAATCAGAATCACATCAATATATGTAGTCTACCATATAATTATGTAACTACAGGTACAAACATAATATTATCGTTACTACTAGTTCCAGGAGTATTCGATCCGCCACCTTGGATGCACCATCTTGAATTTTAAAATTCTAACCTCAAATTCGTGATAAGTGACTCCGAAAACGTCCTACAACATGTTTCTATCGATATTGTAGTGGCCATCTTGTGGCTGCAGCAACGAAATTCAGCCACATTTATGCAGAATAGGCATGGAAAATTTCGACAAAAAAGGGCATATGTGCCAGCAAAGCCATGGAGGCCATTTGCCCGATGTGTTATTCCATAAATAACCCTATCCTATGTACTTTATGATTCATTAAAAAATTAACAATTTAAAGACTAAAAACTGTGTTTTCTATTTAATTCAAATTTTGCGTTAATTTTGGGACACTCTTTATAAGCCGTTCTTGCCTTCATTTATCAGCTCTTTTGACCGCCTATAAATTTTCCAGTTGGCATCCATGACTGCTATTCATAATAGGTTTCAATGAAGTGTTAGCCTCTTTTCCCATTTTAAACTGTGCACAACCTAAATTTTTGATCGCAATACACCAATCAGCCATACATATTTCACTTTACCTTTTCACATATTATCCACATAGTTTTATCGAAGTTTTCTGCCAAAAACCAACACGTTAACTTTTAATTTTATCTTACTCCCTTTTACGCCCACCTATAAAGTTCCCAATTAGGATTTACACCTGCGATTTTAAAATAGCTTTCACTAGAGTTATAGCTTTTTTTCCATTTTCAAATATGTATAACCTCACTTTTGATAGCACTGAATTAAAGCAAAAATTAAATTAAAAAAAAAAAAATTAAAAATTAAACATTTCTATTTTTGACATTTCTACGCGACTAAAAACAAAACCGTTCGCTAAGGCTACTCGATTCTTCCAACCAAAAAAAAAAGAAGAGAAGGGAAATATTAAATATTTTATTATATTGTCCCTGTCTTAACTGGCTAGATTTGAGCTGGAATAAATTTCTTAGATTGAATATTCAAATGTAAATATATTCTAGATATGGAAGTTCCACATCTGTGGATTTTTTCTGTGGTTTGATGTCAAAAGCTGTGATTTCCAACGAGTTTAGTGAATTCTAAATAAATACGAGCGTATAAATGAAGCTTCTTCGTCATAAAGCATGGTTTCCACGATGGCGAGGCGAAAAAATTAGTCAAACTAAAAAGAGAAAGCAAAAATTCACCAATAGTACGATAGAGAGAAAATACCATTTTGACAGAAAAATTGGGACGTCCAATTTTAAAAATTTTAATTCAGCACTCCGAAATAGGGCGTCTAATCCGAATAAAAGATTAGATAGATCATCTTTTTACGGACTAGTCGCTGATTTTCGGAATTCATATTGTCAATTTGAAGAAAATTTTATATTTATTTTATTATTAAATATATTTATTTTTTTTTTTTGACTTGGGGAACACATTTTTCATCGCCAGAATCACTCTCAGTGCTACTTGAAAACATAACGGCATATATTGTTTCCTCAACAGTATCCATTTTTAACAAAATTTAATTTTAATAATCGAAACGTCCAAAATAAATAAATAAAAATTCGGAGTAACGACTTGTTGCAGTTTCACTCACTCTTATGTTATTTTTTTATTCCTTCCTCTTTTTAATTTGACTAATTTTTTCGCCTCGCCATCGTGGAAACCATGCTTAAGATAAGCGACAAAAATATGTATTACCGCTTGCTTTCCAAACAGAGTAAGTGTCTCCTGAGCTATCGGATGATAGAGTAAATTTTTTACAACAGTTCATCTACCCAATTATTAGTACTACTTGTTGTACAACCTGTACAAGGTGACAGTTTAGGAAAGCCAAGTTACTATTTTTTTTTTTTTCTAATCTTGTAGGAACCTGTAAAGAGTGTATCAATAGACATACATACATACATATACACGGTGTTGTATAGTGTAACTTAAACTTGTACGTACCATAATAAAAATTCCACTCAATTTGCATTTCATAATTGCAAAAATAAAAATAAACATTTCTTGAATTTCTGTTTTCTTTTTTGTTGTTTTTAGCCGATAATAAAATATACATAAAACAAATACATACAAACAAAAATATATATTTATAAATAAATAAGAAGTCGACACAACAAAATCATGTATTAAGAAAGAAAATAAGAAAACCATTCAATCAATCAAATCGATAATCAATAATAAAACTTAAACACGATTTTATTGCTTCATCATCAACGACAAAAAAAGGTACAAAAAAAAAAAAAATCGGAATTTTTAATTTTTGAAGTACATTTTGTAATTTAAGAAGTCTTTGGGGCAAGAAGAAAACGAAAACCTTAAATTAATTGCCGAATTAAATTAATGTCGTACGTTGTTATGCTATTATTTGTCAACAAATTGATTTTATGTCGGTGAGTGCATGAACATGCAACATTCGTTGTGGTGGAGGGGGGTTTAACAAGTGGATTTTCATTTTTTTTTTTGTATTTACATACACATTATATGCTTAAATATTATTTTTCCGGTTTCGTGACAATTTAGATTTTGATTAATAATGTTCGGGTGCGTTCATAACAACGAAATTAATAAGTGAATATAACTCACAACTTCTTTAATATTGTGTACATCGAGAGATGGGCGGAAATACATTTTATTACCATCATTACTAAATTTGATAAAAACCGGAAGTGAAAAAAAAAAAATCATTTTTGCTGTTTTATGTTTGTTTAGATTTTATTTAGATTTTATTTTGATTTATTTTTTTTTTTTTTTTTGTTAGTCATGATACTGTTTTCGTTTTTGTATTTTTAAGAAATTGGAATAATCTAAATCGATCTGAATCAAATTGAATAGAAAAATTAACCGGAAACGAAGCATTTTCACTTTATATTTACTAAAATGGTAAATATTTATTTTGTTGTCCGCCAAGCGCCAAGTGTGCGTGGAGAGTGTTAGTATTTAAATAATTCTTCTTCACAACTTTTGAAAGATGGATTCGTCTTTCAACTACGCCAAATTGGTAAGAATTGGGAAGGAGTTTTATCTTTTACGACAATCTAGCGTCTCTCTTTCTCTCTTTCACTCTAACATGGAAGTTTTTCCTTAGACTTTCTTTTTTATAACTGCGCGATTTTTAACCGTTTTAAAATCGATCGCTTCTGTCTCTCGACTCAATTGCTTTTGTCTCTCAAATTGTTTAAATTCGTCGACAATTAATCTCTCGGGAAAATCAAAAGGTGTAAAAATCGGTTTAAAACTACCGATTGTTTTCTGACTTGTAATCAGTCTCATAATAACTACGAGCATATATCGATTGTAATCGTCTGATTCCAAGGACCCTTTTATGCATAACGGCTCTGATGCGACATAAACAGCATTTTACAAATTTTTAGTAATACCGATATAAACTCGAATATACTCAAATGAGCTCGAATACCTCGAATGAAGTTAGAATCGTTGCTAGGCTAAAGGACGTTATTAAATTTCCTTAGGCAGTACTCGGACAAACCGAAACTAGAGAACTGCTATTACCGGAGAGATTTTTTCAGAAATCGGAAAAGGTACCATAATCTGAATGTTTTAGTATGTTGCGATTCGAATATGTGAATTAACTATACAAATGCTAGGTTTCCTGGTTCGGTAAAAGACTCGGCATTTGGATGATGTCCCAAATAAGAAAATATTTTGTCGATAATTTTTCAACAATTGCAAATCAAAACCTTGGATAATGGAACTAAAGAATTTAATTATAACGAGAGGATTATTAGGGCGAGAATGATAATTGAAAAATGTTTTGGAGTTGTAAAATCTCGATGCCTATTCCGCCATAGAACGTTGCATTACTATCCAACCATAGCGTGCAAAATTATTTTTGCTGTATTTGTATCACATAACTTGTATTTAGACAGTGAAATGGAAGATGATGAAAGTTTGGAGGATAATGTTTTGAAATAAATAAATTAATAATTCATATTTAATTGTACAAAAAATGTATAAAAAAATATCACGAGTTCAGGCTAATTCAGTTACCTACCTATGAAATTAAATTGTTTAAACAGACATACACTCCAACTATCGCAGTCGCATCCTATATTAAGCCAAATAACAGTCAAGCTTTAATATTTCTTCAAAAAACAAAAGTGACAAAAAAAGTCATTTGAAATTACGTCAGTCGTAAAAAATCAGGGTAATGTTTTTTTCATGGTAGTCATCTCGTATCTATAGAAGGAATATTACAACTTGACTGTTATTTTGGGGTGACAAAGCATATGACGACTACGATAATTGGGGTGTTAATTATTGCAAAAGCAATTTCTTGCATCGCTTCCCATTGCACTTCGATACGGTTCTACTCCAGTTTACTCTAATTTTTTCTACCGAACAAAGAGTTCAAAATTCAAAGCAGAGGACAAAATGGCAATCTTATTTAAATGATTTACTTACCATTTTGACGTCATCTTTTTCTAGCCCCTAGGATCACTTCAAACTCCGTGGAAGATGTTGTAGTTGGTTCAGGAGTCGACTGGGAGCGATGATGGCCAGTTGTACTTGGCGAAGTACCAACAAGTTCAGCTTCAATACTCAGTACCGCAACAGAAGCAATAGCTCCCGAAGCGTTAAGCGAGCGTTCCTCCAAACCAGTTTCGTTTAGGCTTATAATCACTTTCCTTTTTTTTTATGCAACGCGTTGCGCCCGTTTTCAAAAATCTACAATAAATTAAAATTTTTAGTTTTCTTTACACAACAATTAATTAATTTAAAGTTAAACCTTTTTATTGCTGTAGACTAATTCAGCCGCGATCACTCAACAGCAATTGGCAGCCGTTCTCTACGCACTTTGAACTGTATGAATGTAGAAAGGCTGGCCCGTAAAGCATTTTCCACTCTACCAAGAGAGGTGTTGGATCGAATCGCTCTTATGCAATTTAAAGATGGCATATATGAAAGCGAGGTGCAAGATTTAGGCAGAATGTCTAGTACTGCAACATTCCTGGATGCACTGCCTAAAGCTGTCGAAGTGGCGGTCGTCCGACAAGCAATTGGAATGAACCGGCGGACAATCTGCGAAGCAGTTCTCGATTAGACGCAAATATCAACACCTTCTGTAAAGACGAATTAACGTCACAAAGCAAGCCAAGAGGGAACAGTTTACGATATCGCTATAGAGGGGAGCCGATACCTCAGTTGGAGAAGAAAGACGGGAACGGCGGTAGCGTATAGGTAACACCGAGTATGAACACGCTGTCGGAAAACTCAAATTAGTCGCTGCTGCGGAGCTTCCAGCGACTAAGTCAGAACCAAATGCCCCCAATGAAATAACTATTCTGGCGACAAATGAGGCCTCTGTAACAGCTGATGGCTTACTTAACCAACGGAAGTGCATGTTCGTTATCGACACTGGTGCAACAGTGAGTCTAGTTAGCAGAAAATTCCAAATAACATGGCCCTACTATGTAATTTACGTATCAGGACCGTGACTGGGGATTCTTGCCCTATCAGTGGTGCAACCGAGCTAATCGTCAAACTTGGAGAGTTCTCTAAATCCACGAATTTTATCATGGCCGTGATATACGGGATAATGCAATACTCGGCACTGACTTCCTAAAAATATTTCAAGTACAAATCAATTTGACGGAAGAATGCTTGATCCTCGATAACAAGACAATTCCAATCGCTATTGCAAGCAGCCTGGCTTTCGCCACTTCATCGAGGGTGACGCTACCTCCGAGGTCTGAAACGTTATTTTCTGTCAAAATTGCCACAAATCAGGTAGGTGTTTACCTAATCGAACATCAACGGAGTCGAATGTGTCCGAGCGAATACTAATTGCGAAAGGACTGGTCGACCCGAGCCGCCACCTACTAAATACGACGGATCACGAGAAAACACTCCCGGAAAATACTCGGGTGGGCGACTTGAAACGTGTAGAGATCAGTCCACCTGCCAATTGGGATACCGCTACAGAGGATCAAATGGGTGAATTGATTCAAAAATCATTGGAAGGTGTGCCGAAGGAGTCACAGCATTTGGTTAAGAACTTTTTAAACGAGAATCGCGATGTATTTCCTCGTTTTCCCGGAGGCTACGGGAAAACGACGCTAGTGAAATATGGAATCGACGCTGGGAATGCAAGGCCAATAAAACCGCCGCCTCGCAAAGTACCCATTGGCAAACGAGACAAAATGATGTTTTAAAAGCGAAAGGTGTCATTGAACCAGCCATTAGCCTCTGGTCCTCCCCAGTTGTAGGAAGAAAGATGGTACGTTGAGATTCTGTGTTGACTACCGGCAACTTAACAATGTCACTCAAAAGGACTCATTTCCCCTGCCTCAATTCGATGTTACACTAGATGCTACGAAGGATGCCTGTGTATTTTCCACTCTTGTAGTTGGGCTACTGGCTGGTCGAACTCGATGCAAAGGATTGACCAAAGACGGCATTTTCACTGGGGGAAGTTCTTTGGCAATTCACTGTCATGCCATTTGGCCTCTGTAATGTCCCGGCCACATTCTCGAGATTAATGCAAATGGTGTTCGTTGGACTGCCTTGGGAAACCTGCCTAGTATATTTAGATGACATCCTCATCTACGGAAAAGACATTTGTGAACTAGTTAGGAAGATGAGGTTAGTTTTCGAGAAACTACGGTTGGGTAATTTGAGCTGAATCCGAAAAAGTGCAATCTATTCAAACGGCAAGTTCATTACCTCGGGCACAAACCAGCTAAAGTAGCGACTGTTCAGGATTGGCCATGCCCAGACGGTAAGCCGCCTATACGTACGTAGCTTACTTTGCTCCTACTGTCGACCATTCATCAAAAACTTCGCTTCCATTGCCAAACCATTTTTCGAGCTGACAGAAAACACCGTAAATTCGAATGGAACGACAAAGTAGACCGAGCCTTCAAAGAGCTAAAACAGTTACTCACTTCAGCACTAATTTTGTCTTATCCTCTCGATAGACCATTCATTGTTGACACAGATGCCAGTCTTTTTGGAATACGAGGAATCTTATCACAAGAAATAGAGGGCAAAGAAAAAATGATAAGCAATTTCTAAAGAACTCTGCGGAACGCTGAAAGAGATTACTGCACCATGAGGCGAGAACAGTTAGCGGTATTTCTATGGGCAACGTTTCATCGTGCGTATGGACCATGCGCCGGTGTATAGAAATTCTGCAGCAATATGATTTTGAGATCCTATACCGCCATGGCCTAATACACGGAGAATGTAATCGACTTGAGGCTCATGAAGGGGAGACCATCATTCGTGTGACAAGATTAGATACAGGGGAAGAACGATTTTCCAAAGCGCATCAATAAGATGACATTCTAGGCCGAATTTATGAATGGAAGCTCATAGTAACGCGCCCTACTTGGGAGGAAATCGCCGCACTGACTATACAACAATCAAACGGTATTGGGCACAATGGGATTCCATAATACTATAAGAGGGACTCCTCAAACGAAAATTTCAATCAACTGATGGGACATCCGTCCTCTTTCAGATCTTACTGCCAAAAACATTGATCGAAGAGGTTTTAAGTGACGCCCGCAATGGGAAAATCTCTGGACACCTCGGGTGCACCTTTCGAAAGGATTGGTATTGACATCAAAGGTCCTTTTTAGTCATCATGAACTACTTTACCAAGTGAACAGAAGTTGTCTCGCGTTATGGTGTCCCTCTCGAAATTCATTCGAACCAAGGCCAAAATTTTGAAGCTGCAGTATTCAAGAAGACAATAGAACTCCTCGGAACGAAAAAGACGAAGATAACACCATTACACCCACAATCGGGCAGAGAGCATCACAACCGTCGTTCATCAGTCCACGAATCAACGGAGGTGTCTCTCGCTGAAATGTTACAGGGGCGGAACTACGTCTACCTGTCTGATTATTGGTCGGCTCATCTCCCGAACAAACGTCAGTAGACGATTACGCTAACGATCTTTGAATACGGATGGAGCGCATTCATGACTTTGCTCGTAAGCATCACCAAATCTCAACCGACCGGCTGGCGAAACAATACGACTCTAAAGCGAACCCAGTACACATTTCAGCATCGCAGATCTAGTGTGGTTATACAACCCAGTCAAAAGAATAGGAGTTTGCCCAAAATTGCAGTACGACTGGGATGGATCATACGAGATTATCGCATGATTGTCCGCTTAAAGAAGCCTACGGGAAGAGCAAAGGTAGTTCACGTGAATCGCGACGGGACCTTCGCAAGTAAGAAAGGAGCAGTGTAACAAACGCATATTCGCCTGGATGAGCGCATCCCAAAGAATTTACATACACCGATTGATAAAACCAATTTAAATATAATTTTGTAATTCATAAAGTAATTCGCTAGATTAAGCTGGTTATTTGTAATCTAATTGATAGAATAAAGTTTGCCTAACCAGTTTTTTGGTACAAGAGAAATTGGCCGGAAGTATTTCCATTTATTTTCCTACTCTCAAGCAATCCAAATCCAAAGTCTCAAACAACAAACAAAAATCCTCGTAGAGGAAGATCAATAACCTTGATATTTGTTAAGTTGATGTCACCCCTTTTCTTTTTTTTTTTACAATATGTAAATATTTCACTTTGGTGCAAAAAGCACATTCCGCTTTGCTGTTACGAAATTCATTTTAAAATTCTTATTCCGAAATTTACGAAATAAGCTTAATCACTTTCCAGTCGTACTTGTATGTGTCACCACGATTCGTATACTACAGGCTGGTACTAATAACGATATTTTATTATTAAAGTAATCAATCATATCTCATTAATATTCAAGCACCAGAGCCCCACTCAAAGAAGACCATGTAAACAACATACATTTCAGTTTCCTATTAAAAACAAGTTAATTTCAGTAGTTATTTATATCTCGCAGACATAATCAAGTACATCGAAGACATAATCAAGTTCACATATTTCGTTATTGCTCCATATTCTCAAAGGATTGCAAGAATTCTACGAGAGGACTACCATCTTTTATAGGCTTCGGAAGCTGAACCATTTATAAACTTTCAGACAGACAAATACATTTTCCATATGAATTCAGATTAAAGGCGCACATCGATACGGTCTTCCAGAGGAAATTAGAAAAGTTAGAGTCTAGGGTGTACGTGAATCTTGTTTTAACTATCATAAGCTAATAAGCTATCATTGCGTCGATTATACCGATTAGTCGATTAGCGAACTGTACACATAATACATACACACACCATGTTTACAGATTATCCACCTTAAGAGTACTAATTGGACTCACTCTTCCTTGGCAAGGGATCACTAAATTTTCACCGATAGAAACGCAGAAGTTAAGGCTGTTTGAAACTGACAGAATATTGTTCACCAATTAGAAGAAATCGTACTTGTAATAACTTAAAAGCACGTTATAGATTGCCTATGTGGTCCCGAACCCGAACATTTTGATCGAATTTCGATAACACAGTTAAGAAATATAATTCACTTATTGGTCTGTACTTTCCCCTAGGCAGCCCTTTTACTTACCTCTAATACACTTTTCAAACTCTTCACTGAAACTTTTATGTTGTATTAAAGGTTATGCATGTACGAGTATGTATGTATATGTTCTTGTTCATGCTTTTCTTCCTTTAAAACATTTTCCAAACGGAATCTAAATATTAGGCATAATTTTTTTATCAATATACAAACACACACACACACTTATAAAGAAGATAAATTTTATATCGACGTTCTTTATTTTTCCATTTCCCGTACCCTTTTCCATTTCCCATAACTTCCCTATAAATGTATGTACACTCGAAAAAATTAATATCATAAAAAATGAGCCATAAAATTTATTTATACAATTCGTGATAATGAAATATCACAAAACTATACTCCCTTTTCTTTCTGCCTCTCTCTCTCTCTCTCTCTCTCTCTCTCTCTCTCTCTCTCTCTCTCTCTTTCTGTTGCCGCACGACGTCACTCAGCTCAACTCGTCTTTCTTATAACTCGTCCATAAGTTCTCCACAATCTCGCATGTTTATTGAAAATTAAAGTATTTAGTGAATACCAATAAACGAAAATATCGTCGGAAAAGGAAACAAAAATAAAAATTGAGAAACAAGTGTCAGTTTTTTTTTTGTTTTGTGATGGAAAAGCGTCGGTCGTACACAGTGCGCGATAGGTGAGAAAATTTGAAAAATTAAATTTTTATTTCGTGATATACAAAGAACAAACGAAAAAGAAAATCTTTTGTTTTTTAGGTTATTGTTTTGCAGACACATCAAATTAATTTACTTTTTTTTTTTGCTTGGGTGTATGTGTTTCGAGGGAAAATTACACGTCATATTGGATAAAACAATATTTGACGATTTTCTTTTGAAGTCGCCTGTTATACATATGTATTTGTATCGATGCAGTATAACCTCCTTTTTTATTTTTATTTGTGATTTTCCCCCATTTTCGTTTCTTATAGAAAATCAAAAGTAGCACATGTAAGCACGATAGTCACGAACAAAGGAAATATTCCATAAAACATTTGGTGTGGTGGTACGATTGTTGTTGTTGCTGTCGAATTATTAATGGAAATTTGCCATAATATACTCGATTAGAACAATTCGTTTGTTTATTTAAAAAAAAAAAAAAATCTTTGCCAATCTGCAATTTTTATTTTTTTTATTTTTATGTAATTCATGATGTGGAATTCCTCCATTTGGTGGCTATTAATATTAAGCGCGATTACGAGTGTACATTGGAATACAAAAATTCAAAACAGAATGTTTTTTTGATATAAATACTGAAAGTCTGTGCGTTTCTGTTTATGTTTATAAAATGTAATTCTTCTTCTTAGCCGTGATGCTTTTTCTACTTAAGAAACGACAAATATTTGTCTTGTACATACGTCTAAAATATCTTTAAGCTGTTAAGTATGCGTTTTTATTTATAAACCCCGTGTACAGTAGACGAAATAAAAATTGGTTGCAATGCGAATTTATGTTGAGAAAAATTTGCGTTTTCCTTTATTGTACAATTTTGTATGTTTGGTTTAAAAATTTATAGAATTATAAATTATTTACATACAAATGTACATTTAAATGAAAATAAGCGTCAATATTTAAATTTGAGGGAATGTAACATGTGTTTAATATGCAAAACACTTTAATAGGCCTCTATATTACCATACAGATAGAGAACGAAAAAGTTCTCAAATAATTAGTCGAACAATATGAGAAGTTGCCAAAATATTTAAAACATTTGGTTTTGAACGCAGTGGCATTTTATTTTAACCTTGCGCGCGTCCAAATGTTTCCATATGAAATTGTAAGGCTGAATTTGGACATTTGCCAGTTTTCAATTTTCGATTAGCGCATACAATGTTTTCCACACTTCTTTGATTTTTTTTTTGACTCGTTACGACGGTAATTAACTCTACGTTAACTATAGGTATATTTAGTGTTACTAATTGAGCGGATAAAAGAAGGCAACGCCAGAAGTTACAGCACCAATATTTTATTTGATTACTTTACTTAATTTAAATCCAGGGTCGGCCTTCTTCATGAAAAGGGTGCGAATGATTTAATCAATTTCCACCAAACTTGTTACACATAATATACTATACAGCAGCACTCCTAGTTTTCGGAGTCGCTAATATGAATAGCGGCACTATGGACCCGACGCATAGGGGTGTGTGTGAATGGATGAAAAATAAAATAACAGTGTTTGGGGTCCAACTGATTGGTGAAGGTCCCGATGACATTTAAGTCTAAATTAAGTCGTAACTAATTTGTTTAATGAGCATCTATATAAGTGTTTAAAGGAGACTACCAACATTGGTCTGTAAAATGAAAATGAGGTAGAAAATTTACAAACGTAAATGTCTCAGGCAACCAAGAAGGAGCATAGCCTAGTCATTAAGGGACCTGTGCGCATTCCAGTCGTCGCTGTATTCCAGATTCAGTGGATTAAATAATTGTGATATCCAATATGGTAATACACAAACTACAGCTGATATGGAGTAGTGATTTATACAAATAAATTAACCTCCAATTAATTTTCGAACGGCTTGGTAGGTAACAAAATTTTAATTTTAATATTCAACAAATTATTAATTTAATTAGGAGCTCCTTTCGTCTCGGCGTCACACTTTATTCTCGTGATGAATGTGGTGAGTTATTAACGTCGATAAATGATTTTTACTGGACAAAATTACCGGATGTTTCGCGTTATATGGTAATTCCGAATTATCCAGGACCTGTGAATTTACAGGTTAAGCAACATTCGGAAGTAATGGGTTGCACCTTCCATTGACGATATTACTTTGCGGAACTCACTTCCGCCGCGTTCTACGGAATAAATAAAGTGCATCGGCATGGTCTAGTAGGGCTGATTAACTGGCGCTCAACCATGGGTGATTCTAACCGAACTCATGTGTTCGCACTCACTAGGCCTCTTCTTGCTGGTATTAGTCATGCGAGATAAGGGCGTCGTGGTTTCCACACTGAAACTTACTTCGACAAATAATACAATCAGTGCCCAACTTACTAATCGCCAAGCCGCTAGCGACGGTCATGCGAGGCATGTTCGTTGTGGTTCAGACACCGAGGCCGTTTGAAATTATTTAATTTATTTATTCATTGTATCAATTGGGCAGCAAACCGGTAAAACCCAATAACATGCTGCCACATTAACCAGCCGTGATTTTTTGATCACACGCTGGGAGTCGAACCCGGGACCTCCGAAGCTTAAAACAAGCAAGCTAACCACTGTGCCACGCGGGCGGCGCGATAATCGCCACAATGCCTCCATTTTCCGTTTTTTTAGGTACTGTTAAACCGTGTAAGACATTAGGGTAATGTTAAACCGTGTAAGATAGAAGTGGGGGGCCACCGTATATGAGTATCTGGTCACTTCCGTCATTATATTAGCCACTTGTAATTGTTGCTCCACAATGGGAAACCCCCGGATTTTGGTTGTATAATGGTTGCGGAGGCTTATATGCTGCATGAAATACTCCCGGATGTTTGTAGGAATTCTCTGAACTTAATGAGGTGATTAAGGCAGGATTTGCATCCGCACCGGGCTCGTTACAGCGCTTATTATTTATTTGGCCGCTGGAGGACGGAGCCGACTCTTTGTAAATGGTGGATAATGCGTTTAAAAATATACGCACTTGATTTTCATAAGGACGCCTTAGCGCTCTTAATGCCCTTATCACCTACATTTACTGAAGGAGTTGTTAGTACGGATTACGGACACTATCGTGTTGATACTACTCCTCCTTTATAGATGGCGATACTGTGTATTGTTTTTTTTCTTTTGGCTTTGACTTATTCTGGCGTGATGAGATGAAAGGGTTCTTACTTTTTCCGCCTCTTCCATACAATTTGTGCGCCGCTATCTGGTATTGGTGTTTTGGGCTCCGTGTTACAGCTTGACTTTGTTGTCGCTGTTTATGGCAATCCATTTTCATTAGATAAGTTGTGTTGTGTTTTTCTTGTCTGGAGCCTCCAAAATTCAATAATCAAACCAACAGTTCAGCATATTGCCAATCAATGCATCCTTTTTAGTTATATATTTAAG
This sequence comes from Tipula vernalis, assembly GCA_958295665.1. NCBI lineage: Eukaryota > Metazoa > Arthropoda > Insecta > Diptera > Tipulidae > Tipula > Tipula vernalis. The sequence goes on along the minus strand of OY282558.1, from coordinate 406,805,967 downwards.
TCATCGAGCCCTCAAGAGCCCTTGATACAATCGATAGAGCTCAGAGGAGCTCCAAGCAATATGCCTGTTCTGGCACACGATCTATCTCGTGACAAATTTGTCGCTTGTGTCAAGTATATTGATGAATTTATGGAAGAAATTGGTTAAACGAGAGAATTATTATTCGAATTTTTCGCCCAAAATCAGTTCCTAGATAGACATAAGTCGTGTTTTTTTATTAATCTCGATAGATCTCAATAGATTGCCTCCAAGTGTTCTCTATTTTTGTGGTTAAACTGCACTCCAGTTTAATTTCATCCAGTAAGACTTTTTACGCTACATTTTATCGTTTTTAATTCATTTCCTTACAGATATTCTATCGAGACTATAGATTTTCCCTTTCATGAGTACAGACACATATTAAAAATTTGTATTTCAGCATTGAAACGTACCAAAGTTAATGTTTAGTACATCTGTCATTTTTATTTAGTACAATAGGAAACTAGTAGCTGGTTTACATTTAATCATTTGCTCTATTTCAAAAGACAGAAGATGTACGATAAAAGGATGCATTTTTTATGATTTCCTTGCATTATGAAGAGGCCTATTCAAAATGTGTTATTTAATACTGTTACGTTTTTGCCTTGTCAATCAAGGTTCGAATCACTGGATTGTGAATAAAACAAAATCAATTTAATTTATTTATTTCACACAAAAATTATTACAACAGAATTTATTAATAAAAATTCACAAAATCACTTTATATAAATTATTCTCAAATTTTACTATACAGTTATAATTTTTAAAGTTGATTTTTCGGCATTTTTTATAGACAAATATATTAATTGTTCATGGCAATCCCAATATTTTCGATTTGGTAAATCAGAAAAATATAGAGGCCAATCTACCAAATCGATCTGATTTACCAAATCGAAAATATTGGGATTGCCATGAACAATTAATATATTTGTCTATAAAAAATGCCGAAAAATCAACTTTATTACAGACAGACAAATTAAATTCTTAACAAATATACGTGTGGGCATAATACACACACAAATGAGGTTTCTCCATGGGTTTTTATATTTGATGTAGTTGAATAATAATTCGCTATGTCAGTACGTTCTGGCCAGATACTTAATGTATGTGGTTAGAGTGGAAATTTTTTGTAGTTTGGTCGTAGCTGCCTGATGAGTAGACCATACTTTTCAGTACGAAACCAAACTACCAACAGAACTCATGGAGGGTTCTCATTTTTGCAGAGTTATACATTGGTATAACTCTGGGCCTTCAGCCAAAATTAAAATTACGGGGAGGGGGGAAGATATTTCTACTTTTTTCAGTAGATATATTGAGAGCGATTGGCCTCTATATTTTTCTGATTTACCAAATCGAAAATATTGGGATTGCCATGAACAATTAATATATTTGTCTATAAAAAATGCCGAAAAATCAACTTTATTACAGACAGACAAATTAAATTCTTAACAAATATACGTGTGGGCATAATACACACACAAATGAGGTTTCTCCATGGGTTTTTATATTTGATGTAGTTGAATAATAATTCGCTATGTCAGTACGTTCTGGCCAGATACTTAATGTATGTGGTTAGAGTGGAAATTTTTTGTAGTTTGGTCGTAGCTGCCTGATGAGTAGACCATACTTTTCAGTACGAAACCAAACTACCAACAGAACTCATGGAGGGTTCTCATTTTTGCAGAGTTATACATTGGTATAACTCTGGGCCTTCAGCCAAAATTAAAATTACGGGGAGGGGGGAAGATATTTCTACTTTTTTCAGTAGATATATTGAGAGCGATTGGCCTCTATATTTTTCTGATTTACCAAATCGAAAATATTGGGATTGCCATGAACAATTAATATATTTGTCTATAAAAAATGCCGAAAAATCAACTTTATTACAGACAGACAAATTAAATTCTTAACAGTTATAATTTTTATTTCGCACTCCAACACTTTTTAAATCACTTTTTAATTCCTTTTTAATCTTCACACTGTCGCTTTCCAAATACTACTAATCCAATTCGACTTCGTTCGCCTTTTGATATACACAAACCAAACTTCTATAAAACTCAGGACTTTTTCAGTAAAAATAGCGTAGAAACATTTAGAACAATTTTATCATGGAAAATTCCATTTTAGTACAGTCAAACATTGAGCTATTAATTTTAACTTAATCTATTACACACTAGGTGTCACCGTCACAATACTTTTGGAATAACAAAATATTGGGACGGTGACACCTAGTGTGTAATAGAAGAAGTTAAATGAATGCTGCTCAATATTTAACTGTATTAAAATGGAATTTTCCATGATAAAATTGTTCCAAATGTTTCTACGCTATTCTAACTGTAAAAGTCATGAGCTTTCTAGAAGTTTGGTTTGTGTATATAAAAAGGCGAACGAAGTCGAATTGGATTATTAGTATTTGGAACGTGATAGTGTAAACTTGTAAGATTATTAGTAGTGTTACGTTTTTGCCTTGTCAAATAAGGTTCGTATCACTGGATTGTGAATAAAACCAATTCAATTTAATTTATCACCAACGAATTTATTTATTTCACACAAGAATTATTACAACACAGTTTATTAATACAAATTCACAAAATCACTTTATATAAATTATTCTCAAATTTTACTGTTCACTTATAATTTTTATTTCCACAAAAACACTTTTTAATTCACTTTTTAATTCCTTTCTAATCTTTACTCTTTCGCTTACCAAAAATTACTTATTCTTACAACTTTACACTATCGCGTTCCAAATACTAATAATCCAATTCGATCTTGTTCGCCTTTTTATATACACAAACCAAACTTCTCGAAAGTTCACGACTTTTCCAGTTGGAATAGCGTAGAAACATTACGTAACAATTTTTATCATGGAAAATTCCATTTAGTACAGTAAACATTGAGCTATTAGTTTTACTTATTCTATTACACACTAGGTGTCACCGTCACACTACCCCTCACCTAAGCCTGTTCGTCCCGAACAGGACCGAAATTACCTCCTCGGTAGAGGGCCAGCCTCTCTAAATGTACCGCCATTGGTTTGCCTCCTTGTCCTTTTCTTGTCCTGTAGGGTGCCGTCCATAAAGGCTGCACTTTCGCCGATAAATCCCCCTTCTTTTGTTGCGAGTTATGAAGCCACACCAATTGCCCCTCGTGTAATCCCTGGCCATTTGCCCGTATGGCACATCGAGTTCTCATCCAGTCGCCCGTCACTTGCACTCTACCTCGCACAACTCGGCCCTTCTTATCCAAAGTCTGCTTAACCTGGTGTTCTTTGGTTTCCTCAACAATTGTTTCAGATTTCGATGGCAGCTCCTCGTAATGACTGATTGTTACTCGCCTTACTGTCGCATCCGTACCGTTAAACTTAAGTTTCAGCTCGATGTTATCGCTACTCAATATTCCTCGGCCAAAATCCAACACAAAGCCATTCATCCTCATGAAGTCCGTTCCCAAAATGACCTCGTCCACAATGTCTGCGACTAGAACTTCGTGTGGGAAAAGAGTTTCGCCGATCCTTATGCTCACGATCTTTTTCCCTTTAATCATTGCACTCTCCCCATTTGCCATTCTTAATTTTAACCCATCAACCAGCTGCACTGCTCCTGCGATCAAATCTTTCCGAACAATTGTGTGGGTTGCTCCGGTATCCAGCGTAATAATACACCTCCTCCCTTCAACACCGCCCCAAACTGTGGCGCTGCTTCCGCCTCGTGCTTCACTCGTAACAGGGATGAATGTTATGGGGCAACCAGACGGCGAAGCCAGCTTCGGTTCCTTCAAACTGACTTCTAACCTTTCCACTTTACCGACTGTTGCCATCCGCTCATCCGATTCCCGCTCTCCTCTTCGTGCTCTTTCCACGGAAGATGGTAATCCGTGCCGCTTTCCTCCTGCTTCCAAACAATCTCGCGAGATGTGGCCAATCCTGTTACACACCCAACATCTTCGCTCGCTGCCTCTAGACCTGTGTCCCGACCGTTCCGTGTTTGCTCGTATAAAAGGTGGCGATCTTCTCTCTCCATGTATTACTTTCCGACAGTCCATTGAGATGTGACCCAACTTGTCACATTTCCAACACCTAAGCCTGCCTCTTCCGACTGTCGGTACCATTCGCTCCATGCTGCCGTTCTTGTCTGAGTTCATTTGACGCCTAAATACTGATGGTCTGGTGAAGTTCTGCACAGCCTCGATCGTTAACGCAAACGCAACGGTTTCCGCAAAGGTTGATTTAGGTGACAACATTACCACTTTGCGTGTCTCTGGATCTCGAATGCCGTCAATGAATGCGTCAATTTTTAGTCTTTCCATATAATCGGCCGATGTACTGGTATGTGCTAGATGTACTAGCCGCTCGATTGCCGATGAAAATTCCTGAAGTGATTCTCCTCCCTTTTGGTAGCGGCTTTTCAATTCCATTCGATAAATTTCTCGCTTGTGATCACTGCCGTACTTCCTATCCAGCGCCTTCATAATTTCGAGATAACTGTTGCGATCTTTTTCCGGAATTGTTTGTAAGGCCTCCGCTGCTTCACCTTTAAGGGCTACTATTAACGCTGCGACAAGATGTTCATTATTCCAACGGTTTTGATTGGCTGCCGTTTCAAATTGAAATTTGAAAATGCCGAAAGATGTTGTACCGTCGAAGTTTGGTGATTTTAACTTAACTGATTGAACGGTTTGTACCACTTGTGTCGTTGTTTCACTTGCTCTGACATCAATCAGCTCTTTCTCTAGACGTTGAAACTTTTCTTCAACCTGTTGAATCTCCGTCTTAAATTCAGTTCTAACATGTTGAATTTCTGATTGTAAATCCGTCTGCAATTTCTCTATTTCACCATGAACATTTTTAGATAGTTCTAAAATTTTCTCGTCCATTTTCTTTTGACCTTCGGCAATTTCCCCCATCTGACGCTCTATAATTTGGTTTGACTCCTTAATTTCGCCCAACTGTTGTTTCATTTCGTGTTTTATTTCCTGGTTAGACTGATTTTGTTGTTCCAACTGTCGCACATTTTGTTGTTCCATTTCATTTTTAATTTCTTGATTTGACTGCACTGCTTGTTGCGCCATTTGATTTTTAATTTCTCCTAGCTGTCGTTCGTTTTGTTGTTTCATTAGACTCATCTGTCCCGTCATCTGGTTCATAGCAGCTATTAACTGCGACAAATCGAAACTTCCAGAATGTTCTTGTGTCTTTTCGACCAACGGTTGTTTATCTTCTGCTTTCTGCTCTATGGTTGCTGCATCCGTTACTTTCTCTCCAAAATCATGATGTTCCGCGTCCAGCCCTTCGTTCTGCATGGCCTCACGTAGTCGCGCTTGTAAAGCTGCTTTAGTACCATCAGTAGCCAAACCCCGTTTCTCTAGTTCTCTTTTTAATTCTGGAACTTTTAATTCGTTGAGAATCATTTTCTTTATCTTTTTATTCACAATCCCACCGCTGTCACCAAATTGTTACGTTTTTGCCTTGTCAAATAAGGTTCGTATCACTGGATTGTGAATAAAACCAATTCAATTTAATTTATCACCAACGAATTTATTTATTTCACACAAGAATTATTACAACACAGTTTATTAATACAAATTCACAAAATCACTTTATATAAATTATTCTCAAATTTTACTGTTCACTTATAATTTTTATTTCCACAAAAACACTTTTTAATTCACTTTTTAATTCCTTTTTAATCTTTACTCTTTCGCTTACCAAAAATTACTTATTCTTACAACTTTACACTATCGCGTTCCAAATACTAATAATCCAATTCGATCTTGTTCGCCTTTTTATATACACAAACCAAACTTCTCGAAAGTTCACGACTTTTCCAGTTGGAATAGCGTAGAAACATTACGTAACAATTTTTATCATGGAAAATTCCATTTAGTACAGTAAACATTGAGCTATTAGTTTTACTTATTCTATTACACACTAGGTGTCACCGTCACAGTAGTATTTGGAACGCGATAGTGTGAAGATGAAAAAGGAAATAAAAAGTGATTTAAAAACTGTTTTAGTGGAAATAAAAATTATAAGTGTACAGTAAAATTTGAGAATAATTTATATAAAGGGATTTTGTGAATTTTTTACTAATGAATTGTATTGAAATTGTGTTTTCAAAAGAAATAAAAAATTATTAGTATTGTTAATAAGACCGAAAGTGATGAATCAAATAATTTATTTATAGGAATTATTAAAAATTCAAATTTATTATCTAGTTTAATAATTAAGATTATAATTAACGGTGTAGAATTAAAAGCTTTAGTAGATACTGGAACACAAGCAAATGTTATGCCGCTTGTTACATTTGAATCGTTGAATTTGGATAAGAATATTATTGAACGATCATTGACTGAGTTAACGTCTTTTGCGAATGAGAAAATTTGTCCTATTGGAAATTGTAACGTAGAATGTCAGATTAATAATCGCATAGAAATTTTGAAATTTTTTGTTGTGAATGTAAACTGTGAAACGATAATTGGCATAGAATCTAGTTTCTCACTAGGTTTAATAAAGAAGACGTTTGTAGTCGGGCAAATTGATTTGTTCAGTCAGATATTTTTGAAGGCATTGGCTCTTTACCAAATATAGTACATTTGACGGTATATCCAAATATTAGCCTTGTAATAGAACCTTTGCGTAAATTTCCCCTTAAATTAGAGAACAAATTGAAAGAGGAATTGAATCATATGAAACAAATCCAGGTTATTGAAAGGGTTACTAAACCTTCTGATTGGGTAAACAGCATCGTAGTGGTAGAAAAGTCAAATGGTAAATTACGAATTTGTTTAGATCCCAGAAATTTGAACAAGGCAATCAAAAGGTTCCATTATCCTATTCCCACGATGGAGGAGATTTGAAGTAAATTAAATAAATCATGTGTATTTTCAACACTTGATGCAAATTCGGGTTTTTGGATGCTTTCATTAGACAAAGACAGTTCTGATTTGTGTATGTATATTCAATACTCCCTTTGGGCGTTATAAATTTTTAAAAATGCCTTATGGAATTAATTCGGTGCCCGAGATTTTTCACAGAATAATGATGGAACACTTCGGAGAACTTCCTGGGACGTTGGTATATATAGATGATATATTGGTATATGGAGAAAACGAGACAGAGCATAACAAAAATTTAGAAAGAGTCCTAAATAAAGCTAGAGAAATAGGGCTTAAATTCAATAGGGAGAAATGCAAATTTAATCAGGACGAGGTTAAATATTTAGGGCATATTTTTGATAAAAATGGTATGAGAATAGACATTGCGAAAATAAAAGCAATTAAGGAAATGGCGATTCCAGGCAATATCAAGGAACTTCAACGGTTTTTAGCAATGGTTAATTTCTTAGGTCCTTTCATTCCAAATTTGTCTGATAAAAATGAAGTTTTAAGGCAGTTTTTAAAAAGGATAACAGTTTTCTGTGGGATGAAAATCATACATGTTAGTGCATTTTGATCCCGTAGTGCCTATAGTCCTATCGGTAGATGCAAGCCAATTCGCCATGGGAGCTGTAATTTTACAAAATGGAAAACCATTGGCATATGCGTCTAAATCTTTGACAAATACGCAGAGAATATATGCTCAGATCGAGAAGGACCTTTAGCGATAGTTTTCGGTTGCGAAAAGTTTCACCAATATTTGTATGGTAACAGGTTTTTGGTTGAAACAAATCATAAACCTTTAGAAACCTTATTTAAAAAATCGCTAGCATTAGAACCAACTAGACTTCAGAGAATGATGTTGAGGATACAAAAATATGATTTCATAGTAAAACATGTTCCAGGCAATAAAATGTTTATTGCGGATACCTTATCGAGATCTCCAGTGTCCACTGATACTGAAGATTATAATGACCTAGATAGTGAAGTACAAATACATGTCAACTTGATTTATAAAAATTTATCACTGACTGAGTCAAAGCTAGAAAAACTTAAGGAAGTTACTAGTAAAGATCAAACTAGTCTAGAAATTGTTAAAAATATAGAGTCAGGATGGCCAGATAAAAAGGCAAGCACAGTAGACTGTGTTAGGCAGTATTTTAATATCAGAGACGAATTGCACTTAAAACGGTTTAATATTTAAAGGTACGGCATTGGTGGTGCCTCAAGAATTAAGAAAAGAGTTTTTGAAGCTTATACACGAACGTCATTGGGAATTGGTAAATGTAGAGATTTAGTGAAAGGTAATATAAATTGGCCCGGTATTAATAATAGTAAAAATAATCAAAAAGAATCGTTAATACCACATGAAATACCAGAAATTCCATTTGGAAAAGTCGGCATTGATTTATTTGAAATCAAGAATAAACATTATATAGTGGTAGTTGACTATTATTCGAAGTTTATTGAAATTGCACAATTAAGTAACATGACGGCTCAACAAGTGGTGTTGCATTTGAAATCTATTTTTGCTAGACATGGTATTCCATTAATCATAATTTCAGATAATGGTCCACCATTTAATTCAGAAGAATTTAAAACATTTGTCAGTAATTGAGACATAAGTCATAATACAATTAGCCCATACCATTCTCAATCAAATGGCTTAGCAGAAAGGTCAATACAAACGGTTAAAAAATTAATTATAAAATCGGAGGAAGAACAAGTAGATCCTTATATAGCTTTACTAAATCTACGTAACTCTGCAATAAATGGCTCTTTTTATAGTCCGGCAGAACTTTTAATGTCAAGAAAATTACGATCGAAAATTCCCACTCTAACAAATACTCTAAAGCCTAGAATTACTGATGAGAATGAATTTAGACAAGAGATGATAATAAAAAATGAAAAAATGTCAAAACAGTTTAACAAAACAACTAAAGTTGGTTTGAAGAACTAAAAGTCGGCGATAAATGTCTTTATAAAAAATTAAAAACGGATAGTTACTGGTCGTTCGGTAAAATAATCGAAAAATTGCCAAATAGGTCATATTTGATCGAAGATAACAATGGTAGAAAGTACAGGCGAAATAGATATCTTATAAAAAATCAATAAAAATAGTTTAAATCAAGAACGTAAAGAAAACTTGCAAAATTCAATAACAAACAATGAACAAAGATTATCTAAAAGGGTTATTAAAGCTCCAAACAGAATTAACTGGTAATATCAAAATAAAATAAAACCATTTTGATATTTAAAATTTGTTATGTATAATTTTATTAATAATTTTTTTTTTTTTTTTTTTTTTAATTTAAAATAAATTTTATTTATTTATTTTATGTAATTACAATCTAGTCTCCTGGACTAATTAGCAATTTGTTTCTGACTTAATTTACTAACTTAAATTAATCGATGGCTTCTTCCCATTGGCATTCCATAGTGTTTGGTAAATTGATGTAAACCACATCTTTGTTGTGGATTTTAGATCAGCATAATGCTGCTTAAGCTGACAATCACACCAGCTCAAAAGGTTTGGTTCTTTTAAGTCTGCGAACTAAATTCGTGATGCTTAGGAGCTGAGTTGCCTCAATGTTCACATGTTGGCGGAGCCTTTCTTCATGTCTCCGTGCTTTTTCCTGGATTTCATTTAAGATGAGGTTCATTTTAAGGTCCCTATGAAGGTCATTGTTCCTAACATACCAAGGTGCATCAACGATGTTCCTTAATACCATATTCTGAAATCTTTGGATGATATTTACGTTGCTCTGTTTGGTACAACCCCAAAGCTGAATACCATAAGTCCAAATCGGTTTCAATATTTGCTTATAAAGTAGAAGCTTGTTGTATGTTGATAAAGAAGAGTTCCTTCCCATCAGCCAATACATTTTTCTGTATTTAAGTCTTAATTCTTCACTTTTCTTCTTGACGTGTGCTTTCCATCGTAGTTTAGCATCCAGGGTCATGCCGAGATACTTAGCTGTGTTCGCATGCGGTATTATTTCCCGATTTATGGTAATCGGAATATGTTCGATTCGTCTGTTTGTAAAGTTGATGTGAACTGATTTAGCTTCATTTAGTTTTATTCTCCATCTTTTTGTCCATTTATATATTTGAGTTATGGCTGATTGTAACTTCTGTGTTGATTCTTCGTTGCTTTTCCAACAGCTAAGATCGCCGTATCATCTGCAAAAGTTGCCACTGTGTTGTTTTCTAATGTAGGAAGATCATAAGTATATAGTAGGTATAAAACCGGGCCTAATACACTGCCCTGTGGAACATGGAACTCCTGCATTGATTTCTTTCAATTCAGAAAATGTATCATCTAACTTAATCCTGAAGACCCTATCTTTCAAGTATGATTCTAGTATCTTAGCAAATTGCATTGGTAGAAGATTCCTTAACTTGTGGTTAAGTCCTTCATGCCACACTCTATCAAACGCTTGTGCAACGTCTAGAAATACTGTTGAACAGACTTTTTTCTCCTCTAATGCTTTCTCAATTATACTGGTTATTCTGTGTACTTGATCAATTGTTGAGTGTTGGTTGCGAAAACCGAACTGATGATTTGGGATCAAGTTTTTACTCTCGATTATCGGATTTAATCTTTTTACCAGAAGCTTCTCAAAGAGTTTGGACATGACTGGCAATAGCGAAATTGGCCTATAAGACGATGTTATGTGCGGTGGTTTCCCAGGTTTTGGGATCATAATTACTTCTGCAATTTTCCATAAGCTTGGTACACATTTGATTCTAAATGCTGCATTTATAAGATTGGTGAGTTTCACCAGAGCTTTCCTTGGCAGTTCTTTTAAGATTTCTGCAGTAATAAGATCGTACCCAGGAGCTTTTTTCGTATTCATATTAGCTGTTATCTCACGCATGACTTCTTTTGGTGTTGTGGGTAGGATTTCTTTACTTTCTAGCACAGCTTGTTCAGTTATTATCTCGGCTTCCAACGTTTGGTCTTCATGTGGCTGGAATATTTTTTCGAGGTGTTCGGCAAATTCTCGAGCTTTGTCTTCATTATTTCTAGCCCATTTCTCACCTGCTATTTTTATTCGGGGAATCTGCATTATTGGTCTTTTGATTCTTTTGGTTGCTTTCCAAAGAGAATAATCAGTACTGTTTTCATTAGTTAATTTTCTTAAATAGTTGCTGATTGATTCATCTTTCAATTCTTTGATCTCTCTTCTTAATTGTTGAGTGAGGTTGTTCAAATGAGTTTTATCTTGGGGGGCCCTTGTTTGTTGCCATACTCTTCTCGCTCTTCTTTTTTCTGCGAGGAGTTCCCTAATTTCCATAGGGTAATTGTTTCCCTTGATTTTCGTTTTAATTTCAGGAGTATTTTCCCAAGCTGATTGCTGTATATCGTTTACAAATTTGTGAACTTCTTTGTCTAATTGTTCTTCAGTCTTTAATGGAACCATTAAGTTAATTTTTTCTTCTAGCGATAGTCTAAAGCATGCCCAATTAGTGTGATTATTTACTAGGAAAGGGTTTCTTTCTCTCTGAATGATTTTTTCACTTAACGTTAGAAGTATTGGTGAATGATCAGAGTTTAAGTCGTGGCTTTCATCTACTTGTACATAATTTACAGATATGTTCTTTATTATAAAGAAATCAATCAGATCTGGCACTTTGTTTGGATCAGTTGGCCAGTAGGTTGGTTTTCCAGTTGAGAGGGCTTCACAACTGCATTTTCTGATAGCTTTTAGGAGTTCTTTACCCTTAGTTGTTGTTAATCTGGATCCCCAGTGGACATTTTTTGCATTAAAGTCTCCTCCAAGTACAAATCGTTTTCCTAATTTACTGAGGAACTCGAGATAATCTTTTTCTTTCATTGAGTGCTTCGGTGGGCAGTAAATACTAGCAATACAAATATAACTACTTTTGGATTTGACAATAACAGCAGTTGCTTGTATTTCTTCCGTTTCATATTTTAACTCCTCATAGTGATGAATACTATTTCTAATAATAACAGCACTACCTCCTTTAGCAGTGTTTCCAGGGTGAATAGTGTGATATATTTGATAATTTTTAAATTTAATGTTTGATTGTCTAGTGAAGTGTGTTTCCGTGATGAGACATACATCGATTTTTTCTGTGTCCAGGACCACTTGCAGTTCTTGTTGATGTTGCATCAGTCCATTGGCATTCCAACATAAGATTCTAAGATCTTGGGCCATTTTTCTGTTTAGGGATGGCTCCCTTAGTGCTGTACTCTAGTTTCTGTAATCGCTCATCAAATGTATTTAGTCTGCTTAAAATTAATTTAAGTGTTTGACTTATATCGTCATTTTGAGCAGTTTTTCCTGGATTTCCGTTGCTCATCATTACTTGAGCATAAGTCATTTTACCAAATTGTCCTTGAGTAGTTCCCGACACTCTACGATTTACTTCGAGTCGGTTCATCTTAACCGCTTGTTTCCTGAATGAACTTGGATTTTTAGCAATCACGTTCTTATTTTTGATATTTTGCAGTTCAATAGCAACGCTGCATCCTCTGTAGTTAGCCGGATGGTTTTCTCCACAGTGAACGCATTTAGGTTGAACATTTTGGGCTTTTACACAATCTTTGGTATGATGTTTACCTAAACATTTGACACACCTAGGTTCCCTGTTGCAATATTTTTGTGTATGTCCATAGGCTTGACATTGTTTACATTGTGGTATAAGCTTAGACCTTCTTAGAGGCTGAATAACCACTTTGCACCCCAAGATGTACTTAATTTGATAAATTTTTTCGATATCTTCATCAGTATCGAAGGTCAACATAAACATGTTGAGAGGTACTTTGCCTCTCCGTTTTAGCTTAATCGATGCTTCAGTTGCCTTAAATCCTTTTGCTTTCAGGTCATCAATTATTTTATCTGGTTTACACGTAGAGTGTAAGTTTTTAGGCATGACCCTAATTGGTCTGGTTTGTTTATCTTCAAACGTGTGCCAAGCACGTTTTTCTTCATTTAACATTTTTGTCAATTTTCTGTATGTTTCAGCATCTTCTAAGTTTATTTTGATGGTGTTTCCATTCATCACCTTTGCATTAAACTTATCAGAAGCAGTTATGGTTTTTATTTTTTCATAGAGTACATCGTAGTCTTTGACTTCATCTATTACTATTGGTGGTGGTGGAGGTATTTTTTTTGGTTGTTTCTGGATAATATTTGGAACATTATCCTTTAATTGAGGTGGGGAGGGCGTATTATTCCGTCTCCTTTTTTTTCTCCCACCTTTATTAATAATGTAAACAAAATTATAATGAATTGATTTGAAATGTATGTAATACTGATATGTTTATAAAAAAAAAAAAAAAAAAAAAGGCATGTAACATAAAGTAGTGCACACCTCTTATTATAGTTATGTAAATGATAAGATGTGTGCATCTCTGAAATAAGTTCAGTGGTTTTTGAACAAATAAAATAAGTCAGAGAAAGGCTGACATTGAGCAATAAAGTTGTGTTTCATTTATTAAAATATGTATATACAAATATATATAAATCATTCTTTCTCGAAACTTTATTGTGTGAGCGTCTCATTTTAGTGAAGTGTTATAAATTTTACAATTTTCTTTTAATTTTAATTAATTTGTATTTTATTTAATTATATCTTATAGTTTATTTTGATTTGTTTATTTTTTATCAGTCGGGTAAGTCTTTTCATAGTCTTTTTCTATCCACAAAATAATAAATCCACGTAACACAAGCAAGGAGGGACAAAGTACGCAGTACTTTGTACCTCCAACATTTACTTCTACTGATTTCTCAGATTCCGAAGATGAAATAAATACTAAAAAAATCAAAAATTGTTTTTAATAATGAAATAATAGTAAACGGTGAATTTGATAAAAGTCCCAATATGTTAAATAAAAGGAAAATTAATAATAATAATAATAAAATTCACGTCGCAGATTCAAAAAATACAGTAACAGCTCCAACATCATCTTCAACTTTATCTGTTGATTCATCGAATAACTCAAATATGCCGTCAGTTACTGCTGAAAAAATTAATCTATATAACCGATCAGATAATGGCCCATTTACTGTATTTATCAGTAAAGAGAATTTAAATATTGTTCTTTTAGCTAAAGCCCTTAAAATAAATAATTTTAAAAATGTCAAAGATATCTCTAGCGTTAGCAAAAATGTTGCTAAGGTTATCATTAATAATTTTGAAGACGCAAATAATTGTGTCAAATCAGATATCTTTAAAAAATTTGATAATTATACGACATACGAGTACATTCCTAAAAATTTCACATCTTCTATTGGTTTAATCAGGAACATTCCTATTGGGCTTTCTAATGAAGAAATACAAGAAAATATTAGATCTAAATACCCTATTTCTAAAGTAGAAAGAATGACTAAATGGAATAGTGCCACTAAAACAGCTGAGGAAATTGAATTGGTTAAACTTACTTTTGAGTCTGGAACTATTCCATTCAATGTCATTTTATATGATAATCTCTTATTAAAGGTAGAATATTTTATACCTAATCCATTATTTTGTAAAAAATGTCTAAATTACGGACATACAATTTCTAAATGTAAATCTAAAACTAATAAATGCCTAACGTGTGCTAATACTATAGAGGACGAACAAGAACACGTTTGTGACATGAAATTTTCTTGTAAATTTTGTGGAATGGGTCATGTTACTAATTTTTTCAGATGTAATGAACGATATAGGCAGAAACAAATTAGGGAACATATGATTTTAAATAAAACTAGTTTCAGAGAATCCAAAAGCCACCTTTATGGTATCCAACAAAAAGTCCCTAAACAAATAGATTTCGCTAATGATATCTGTGTTGAAAATCAAGCCTGGAAAAATAACTTAATGAATTCTGATGCTAGAAAAATTCAAATCCTAAATAAATTAGTAAACGAATTAAAAAATCAATTAAATGAAAGAGATTCTATTTTTAATGATGTCAAATCACTTTTAAATAATTCCGATGACTTTAATAAAAATCCAGCTAATTTAGACTCACTTAAAATTAAATTAAATAAATTTATTAAAACATAAACTTTTCTTTTTTCAGTTTTTTTTATTTTTTCATTTTATTCTTCCATTATGTTACCTTTAAAAATTTTACAAATTAGCATTCGTAGTTTAAATAGTAATAAAGATCTATTATATCATTATATACAATCCAATCAAATATATATATTGATATCGTTATTCTATCTGAAACCTGGACAAATCCAAATAGTAATTTGACTTTTAACAATTATAATCTTGTTACTGATGATAGACCAGATGGTTTTGGCGGAGTAGGCTTTTTAATACATAAAAAAATTTCTTGGAGAATTATTGATTTAAATTTTCATTACATCCGTTTTCAAGCTTTCAAAATTAACCTCAAATTTAAAAACATTAATTTTAATATCTTATCTTTTTATAATAATTCTGTTATTAGACCTCAGGAAATCGTTAATGAATTTGAACATCTTATAACTCAGAATCTAGATAACTGTTTAATAGCTGGAGACATAAATATTCATAATAGTCTTTGGGATAGTTCATTGACCCCTACTTACGACAGGGTGGGTGATAAGATTGCAGATATTATCACTGCTAATAATGTCTTTTTATTAAATGACGGATCTCATACAAGGCAAGATTTTTTCAGAAATAATTCTGCAGCACTAGACATTACTTTGTGCTCAATCAATCTAATTGAAAAACTATCATGGAAAGTAGATCCCATTAATTTAGGAAGTGACCATCTCCCAATACTTATTGACTTTAAACTAAATTATTATCAAAAAAAACAAATCACAAACTGGTCAAAAGTATTGAAAGACTTTGATCTAAATTCTATTAATGATAAATGCAATATTGAAGAACACCTAGAAAAATTAATTTCTGAAAATACTTCTATTATTACAAGTAAAAATACTTTTAAACCTAAACCTTGGTGAAACGATCTTATACAAAGACTATGGAACATAAAAAAACACAAACAACTCATTTATAATTTAAACAAAAACCTTTTTACCGCTATTGAACTAAAAAAATCTATACAAAAACTTAAATTAACAATCAGAAGGGAAAAGAAAAAATCTTGGAATATTTTTTTAACAAGCATCAATCACAAAACTAATAATTCTGATCTCTGGAACAACATCAATAAAATTAAAAATAAAAAACAGTCCAACTACAGAATCCTAGAAGATCCCACACTAGCTACTAATTTTCTAAATTACAATTTTCCTTTCTCCTTTGAATCCCCTCATAATCTCTCTAATAACTTCAATCCTACTATTAATCCTGTGGAATTTAATAACATTGAAATTCTTGATATTATTAAAAATTCAAATAATACTGCTCCAGGATATGATAAAGTCTCATATAAAATCATCAAACAATTAGTATCCTCTAATCCTAACCTAATCAATACTATTAAAAATTATTTCAACAACATCTGGCAAAATCAAATTTACCCTACAAAATGGAAAACGTCATACACAATCGCCATTTTGAAAAAGGGGAGGGATGATAGAAATATTATTAACTACCGTCCTATTTGTCTTTTACCTATTTTTTCAAAAATCTTCAATAAACTCATTTTAAAACGAATTAATGATCATCTAATCTCCCATAATATTCTTAATTATTACAACTTTGGTTTTAGAAAAAATAAAAATATTACTGACTATTTTGTAGAAATGTTTAATTTCATCATCTCCCTCAAACAACAACAAAAAAAAAATTGTTTTAGTTAACATTGACATTTCCAAAGCTTTTGATAATGTAGATAAAAATATTTTATTAAACACCTTTAAAAACTTCAATTTCCCTATTAACATTACACATTGGATTTCTCAATTTCTTACAAATAGAATTATATCTATTCGAAATATCAATCAAACTTCCATTCATTACACTAATAAAGGCATTCCTCAGGGTAGCTGTTTGAGTCCTACCCTTTTTAATATCTATACCACTTCTTTACACGACAACAATAACCCCGATACAAAAATTTTCCAATATGCCGATGATATTTGCATTGTAATTTCTGCCGATAATCATGATAACTTACAATTAATAACAGATTCTACTTTACTCTCATTAACTAATAAATTACAATCTTTAAAACTACAAATTAACACTGATAAATCTCATTTTTTAAGACTATTCACTAATAAAAATAATTCCAAATCTCTAAATTTAAAAATTAATAATATCTACATAAAAGAAAGAGTGACTACTAAGATACTGGGTACAACTTTAACAAATAGACTTTCATTATCAATTCATTACACAAACTTAAAAGCAAATATTTCCAACTCCATTAATTTACTTAAAACTCTCACCCATTTTAATGGAGGTGTAAATCCTGAAACAATGATCAATATTTTTAAAGCAATAGTTAAATCTAAACTTGAATACACATATGTTTTTACAGACACTAAATATAAAAAAGATATTAATATCTGTCAATCTATTAAAAATGCTTGTCTGAGAGCTTGTCTAGGCTTCTTAAGAACTACTCCAATTCCAGCTATTTTATCTGAATCCCTAGAAACATCTTCAGATCTAGATTTTATTAAAAAATCACTAATTTATATTTCAAAAAATCTATATAATAATTTCAAAATCGGTAACGACATTAAAAACAATAGATCTCTTCATAAACTTAACGGCTTATATTCTAATTATACTTTTCTTTCCAAAATTAAACCTTTTCACATAAAAAAAACGTCTCCCACTAATTTTAGCATCATAACAAATATTGAGGGAATCACAAACAAAAATTTTATAACCCATTCTGAACAATATGCATTATCTATGGCTGAAATTAATAAATATAATAATTTCGCAAAAATTTACACAGATGGCTCTATAATTAACAATAAACCAGGAATTGGAATTTTTGTTGAGGATAAAAATTGGAAATTTGCCATTCAACTAAAAAACCCTACTTATATTAAAAATATTGAAACCATTGCTATATTAAAATTGGAATTACTATATCTCTAATCATCAAAAACAATAATTACTGACACTCAAAGTTCTTGTATTTCATTAAAAACGGCTCTATTACACTTTACAAATAGACACTACGAAAATCAAATTATTGATACTATCGGCCATAACCAAATTAAAAATTTTGTCATTCATTGGTTCCCGGGTCATTGTGGCTTAAGAGGAAATACTATAGCAGATAGTTTAGCAAAAAAAGCAGTTTTTTCTCCTACTCACTTTCTTGATAATGAACCAACTCTCACAGACCTATTTAACGATATCTCCAGATCTATAAATAATAAGTGGAAGGAAAACTACACTTTAATGTGTAATTCATCCGGCCACTTTTATAACAAATTTGCCCTTCTCCAAGATCATCTTTCCTATTTAAAGACTCTAATTTTACATCCTGCCAAACCAGGCTAATTTACAGATTAATCTCTGGTCATACAGTTAACAAGAAATTTAAATTCCTTTTGGGACTTGAATCTACATCTAATTGTGAGATTTGCAACACCGTTGAAGATAACGAACATATTATTAACGATTGTGTCATATACATATAATAATATAAGAAATAATTTCCCACTTTTATACAGAAAATCCTTATTAGATATCTTAAAGGACCAAAAAATGGAAGAATATAAAATATTGTGTGATTTTGTGGATAGAATAAATTATAAACTATGAATTAAGACTACATTTAATTTTTTATTGACTTTTTCACACAATGATTTTTCTTTTGGAATCATTTTTTATTTTATTTTATTATAATATTAAGATTTATGAATATTATATAATTTAATTCTAAATTTAAAAAAAAAAAAAAAAAAAAAAAATTATGAATTAATGAATTATAAATTTATATTTTAATTTTAAAACTTTTATTTTTATATGTATCCTTCATCTTCTTTCTAATATAATTTATTTATTAACTTTCATTTAATCTAATTTAATTATCAAACTTTGTTTTATATAATTATGCTTTTATTTTATTATTTTATTTTTAATCTAATTTGATTTTGTACACTTTATTCAACCCTCCAGAACCTCTCCTGAGTGGTCTCTGGAAATTTTGGGCTGTTTCTCAACTCACTGGTCTTATGGATTGAAAGATCTGACCTGAGCAAATTTAAAAAACAAACAAACAAACAAACAATGTATATACACTGCGCCAATTAAAAAACGGAACAGAAATTTTCTTCGAAAAAATACCCAGATTTGAACGCTTGTAACTTGGTGAATTAACATCTTTCAAAAAAAAAAAAATTTGTTTCTAGTTGAAGTAAATTTTGTTTTCTTTTCGTTGCTGGAAACCGTTTTATTTTATTTTGTTTTTTTATGACTTTTTTGAATAAAACAAAAGGTGTCTATAAAAATAAAAACTTTGCTGCTGTTTGAAACTGTAAACGAACTTGCTCGATATTTCATTCAAAAATCCAAATCGGCCATTTTATAGAGAATTTAGAAACCTTGCAAAATGATACTAGAAAAATTTCTGTGCGCCCACTCCTTATTTGAGTTATTGAAGTTTTAGAGAAAACGTATCAAAAAGCGTATACACGTTAACAAGTAAATTTTTTTGTCTTGTAAACTAAGCACTCTACGATCAAATTTTAAGCCACATTTTGATATCAGGCGTAATTTTGGTGATCCAAATTCAAGGAGAAAATATGTTTTTACAGTGAAAAATATGATTTATTACATAAGGTATATTGCAAACAAAATCCTTTTAAACTTTATTCAAACGTAATAAAACTAAAATCTACGAACAAACTGGAATTTTCAATAACGCGTGTTACCCCTCTAGCCCGCATTACTTCATAAATATGCCGTGGCATATTTAAAACACTGTGTATTTGTTGTATGGTGATTTGTTGCCATTCTTCTTGTAAAGCGTCTCGAAGTTGTAACATATCCCAGACGTGTTCTATGGGGTTTAAATCTAGACTTCCCGGAGAATGGCTTATTAAATTAATGCGGTGCTGTTGCAGAAATTGGCGTGTGTTTAGAGCTGTGTGCGGCCGGGCATTATCATTCATAAAAAAAAATCCGCGCCCAATTTTCCTTTTCTTGGAAAGCATAAGAAGCCTTAAAATTTCTTCCACGTATCGTACTGATGTTAAAGCTGGAAGAAATACCCGCCCAAACCATCACCGAACCTCCATGAAATGTTACGACTGGCGTCACGCAATTAGGGTGTAATCGTTCCCCTAGTGAACGCTAAACTCTGCATCGGCTGTCTGAAGCATACAAATTGAACTGGCGATTCATCCGAAAAAAGGACCTTACACCAGTTCCTCTGAGTCCATAGTTGCCATTTTTTTTTTTTTTTTTTTTTTTTTTTCGTCCCTGCCCAAAAGCGGCTAGCACTACGACCTAAAAGATCTTTTGTGCTGTTGGGTACTGTTACTCCAGGAGCTTCTCCACCTCTCTAATAAAGGCGAGAATGCTGTTTATAGAGGCCAATTTACATTTCTCCGGGGTCAGATACCTCTCTTCAAAATGAATCCACCTCCGTGTGCACAGAGCAACACACTCACATAGTATGTGTTCTGCGGTTTCTGTCTCTTCCAAACAGAGTCGGCACTCCGTCTCTGTGGACAGGTTCATTTTGTTCAAATGATATCTCAGGTTACAGTGACCTGAGAGAAAACTCACAAGTTTCCTAATATTTCCTTTGCTGAAATTGATCGCCAAATTTTTGTGGTGAAATGGTCTGATCAAAGATTTGGCTTGTCTAAGGCCGGGAATATAGTTCCAATAAGTCAAGCACTGTATTTTTTCCCATTTACTGATTGTGTAGGTTGCAGAAGCCCACGGGATACCACAAAAAGGCTCAGGGCCAATGAGTGTAGTCGACGAGCCTGCCCGTGCAAGTTCGTCGGCTATCTCATTTTCAGTGATGCCCATGTGACCAGGCACCCACCACAACCTTACTTTGTTTTGACAAGAGAGAGATTGTAGCAGTTTATAACAACTTTGAACCGACTTGGAAACCAAGCAGTTAGAAGCCAATGCTTTCAGTGCTGCTTGGCTGTCAGACAAAATGTGGATGGATGCGCCTTTAAGACCTTTGGTCATAATAATAGAGGCGCAGATTTCGATGGCGTGAATTTCGGCTAGAAAAACACTGGGGTAAGTACCCAGTGATTTCGATATTTTGTGATTGGGTCCAAAGACACCAATGCCGACTCCA
The DNA here is from genome assembly GCA_958295665.1 of Tipula vernalis. Lineage (NCBI taxonomy): Eukaryota > Metazoa > Arthropoda > Insecta > Diptera > Tipulidae > Tipula > Tipula vernalis. The sequence goes on along the minus strand of OY282558.1, from coordinate 406,784,903 downwards.
CTATCCATTTTTGATCCATCAGTGTACCAGACTAGGCTGTTAGGTTCCATCTGCGGTAACCCAGTATCCCAGTCTGTTCTATCGGGGATTGTTACCACGAAATTCCTGCCAAAGCAGAGTTCTTTCGGCATAACGTCCGGGACACTAAAGAACATATTCAGGTCTGGAAGTTCATTCAAAATGTCCAGGTGACCCATATGGTCATCATGACTGTATTGATTCGCGAGCTTCAATCTAGCTGCACAGGTAGCAGCTGATTTTTTGACGTGGATATGAAGTGGAGTGAGCCCGATGAGAGCTTCCATTGCCGCCGTAGGGCAGGTGCGCATAGCACCTGTAATTCCGAGACATGCTAGTCTCTGTAATGAGGTCAGCTTGTTCATAATAACTTTTTGCTGTACCTTAGGCCACCAAACTATTGCCCCATATGTTACAATTGGCCTCACTATCATGATGTACATCCAGTAAATCATTTTTGAGTTCCCAGGTCCTGCCGAACATACGCCGGCAGGCCCACATGGCCCTGGCCGCGCGTTCGGTAGTTGAAGTAATATGAGAGTTCCAAGTTAGTTTCTTATCTAGGACAACACCCAGATATTTGACTTCATTGGAGTATCCGATATTTATATTATTAAGACTAATTGAACCAAGGTTCAAATTACGTCTTTTGGTAAAGGGCACCAGGACTGTTTTGCTAGGGTTAATCGAAAGGCCCTCCCCAGTGCACCAATTCGAAATAACAAGCAAAGCCTGTTGCATGCTGGCGGACATCGTACGTTCATGCCCTCCAGAGACTATGATAACCAAATCGTCCGCATAACCAATGGCATCGTACCCAAGTAGATGTAAATTATCAAGCAACTCGTCGATCACGAGTGACCACAGCAAAGGGGACAGGACACCGCCCTGCGGACACCCTCTTGCTGCCGTAGTCGTGACTGACTCATTACCTAATTTAGATGTAATCTTCCTACTAACCAACATGGAACTAATCCAGTGGTTAGTCGGATCGTCAATACCTCTACGCTTGATTGCCCTAGCAATTGAGTCGTATCCAGTATTGTCAAAAGCTCCCTCAATATCCAGAAATGCACACAGAGCAATTTCTTTCGAGCGATAGGCTGCTTCAATCTTGGTGACAAGTAGATGCAGCGCACCCTCTGTGGATTTGCCTTTCCTATAGGCGAATTGATTTGGATTTAGAGGTCTGGTTGCCGTTAACCAGTCTCTGATATGAAGATCTATAAGTCGTTCCATGGTTTTAAGAATAAACGATGTAAGACTGATAGGTCGAAAGGACTTAGGAAGTTCACATGGCCGATTGCCAGGCTTTGGGATAAAAACCACGTTTACTTGACTCCAAGCCTGTGGTATGTGACCCCAATTGAAGCTAGTTCTAAACAAGGCCACCAGAGCAGGGGTAATCAAGTCCAGGCCCCTTTGAAGGAGGGCTGGGAAGATTCCATCCCCTCCTGGAGCCTTGAAAGGCTGAAAAGAGTTAATGGCCCATTTGACTTTATCCGGAGTAAAAAGCTTACCGGATAAACTATTAACCCAACCCATATTTACACCCATATGTGTACCAGATATGGAGTTAGTGATTGTATTTGTGTCGCAAACAGTGCAGCCCGGAAAGTGCACTTGAAGCAGGGTTTCGAGCGACTCTTTGCGACCTGATGTATAACTACCATCGGATTTCAGAAGAAGCCCAATCCCGTTGGACTGATCTTTAGCTAGAACTTTATGGAGTCGAGCAGCTGTAGGTATATCCTCGATATTTCCACAGTTTTTCCTCCACGTGAGGCGTTTGGAACGCCTTAGTTCTGTGTTGTAACTGGTTAGGGCTTGCCTATATTCATTCCACTCATTGGAATGCTTTGCCCTATTAAATAATTTCCTAACCTTCTTACGAAGTTTAGCCAGCTGTTCGTTCCACCATGGAACTTTGCGATTAACCACAACGTTACGCACCACACAGCTGCTTTCGTAGGAAGATAGGAGCACGTCATTAAGCAGACCAGCTGCGGTTTCTAGGTCACTAATTGAACTCAAAGATGTTGGCAGCATGTCTGCTTTGATAAATAAAATATCCCTATATGTTTTCCAATTTGTAAAACAAGGGATACGACGCTCTGTTGCCTGTATGATCACTCCCGGTATATCGAACCTGATGTGCATGTGGTCCGACAGAGAAGCTTCGCTTGAAACATGCCAGTTTGCAACAGAGTTGGAAATAAACTGACTTGACAAAGTGAGGTCCAACACCTCTCGCCGAGTCGAGTTTATGAAAGTGGGGTTCGAACCTTTATTTAAAATGTCTATGTGACTACTCATAAGATAATTTAAAAGGGACTCACCTCTGCCATTTGTATCACTGCTGCCCCAAATGATATGGTGTGCATTAGCATCGCAGCCTATGATGAAATGCTTGTTTTTTAGGTTGCAGTAATCCACCAGATCCTGTACAACTACAGGTGGAGCACTAACCGACTCACCAGGGAAGTACGCAGAGGCACATATTGTCTCCTGCATTCCCCTGCTAGTCGGAACCTCCAGGATTACTGCAACCAAATCCTTAGTGGTGAACTCTGGAATTGGAAGAACGTTAATATTAGATGAAACAAATATTGCTGCTCGGGGAACTTCCTCCCTTCGATCGTAAATCAACTTACATGACTTGAGGTGGAGGCCTCTGATTTTTCCTCCATTAACCCAAGGTTCCTGGATAAGGCCAAGGGTTAAGTGTTGTTTCGCGAACCTGTTGCAAAAGGTATCCGAAGCTCCTTTTGCGTGATGCAGATTCGCTTGTAGTACCCTAATAGTACCAGCCATACTGGATGATTAGGGTAAAGGAGCTCTACGCTCCTGGCTGCTTGCCAGCCGTCTGCTTTGCGGGATTTGGCCTGTTTCTGCCACTTTTCCCAGTAACACCCCGAGCGCCCATATGCTTAATTTTCGGGGTGAGTGCTGATTTACTCGATCCCACAGTAGGAGTTGCGGAGAGATCCGTTGATCGTGCTCCCGACGAAGAGGCAGCAGGAACAGAATGCTCAATAGCGCTGCTGTTCCTGGATGCCTCCTCGTCTGTGATTGTGCCTACTACTGGGGCTGGTAAAGTACCCTCCTTACTGGAGCTGACTCCAGTGGTTGGGTTGGTAGAGGGGGAATCCTTCTTGAGAAGGAGTTTTATCCTACCAAAGCGGTATGCGATGTTCCCGTTGGATTCGCGTAGTTTCTTCATGGAAGACTCGCCTATGGCCATAACCAAATGGACGAGTACGCCAGTTGTCGTCCGTTGCAGTATCTTCCATGAGTTGGCCGCGAGACCATCGTTCTGCGCGGCCATGGTGGCGAGAATCTTCTCGCTAGTTAAGCTAAGGCTCTGTGGAAAGAACCCCCTAACGATGTTTGGCCGAGGAAAATCATCCTCTTCCACCAAAGTTATGTTCAGACCAATTTTTTCCCTTAGGCTTACAAAACTGTTCCTCATCCATTCCGCTGTGGAATGATCGGAACATATAAAAAATAGCCAACCTGTTCTCCGGAAACAGCCAAGGAATTGCGGCTTGTGGTTTGAGCCTTGCATCCCAATAATGAGGTCAATGACACACTCCTGTATGTTTGCCATTTGCTCCATACTAAGAGGATTGCCACTGAGATCACCTGGTACGATGCCCAGCTTAACACTGCCTGCTACCTGGCTGAAAGAGGGCTTTACCGGAGAAGGCCCTTCTTTTGCTTTTTTGGCAGGTGGTTTATTTGGTTCCGGAGCAACCTCGAAAGACCTCTCACGCTTACCACCAGACCTCTTGTCTAGGGTAGGAGCAACAGGCCCCGAGGATGCTTTCAGAGGGGTCGCGGACTTAGCAGCAGCTAGAGCCTCTTCTCTAGTTTTGCCTTCCTTGAGCCCCTTTTTAAAACGCCTTCTTTCGAAGGAGTTGAGCTTAACCCATTCCCCGGCGTTGAGGGACATGTTCCCAATATCAACACCAATGGTTGAGGTGCCCGATAACTGTGAGATTACACTTATGTTGTCGTCACAGAAGGTGTCCGTAGTAGAAGAGGTGGACTGTTCCACCTTTTCCTTGGTCCGGACGTTAAGATAATCAAGAGTGGTGGCCCTTGTGGCATCTACCATTCCATCATAGCTTAGGAGACCCAACTCAATAGCTGGTGAAGTTGATGCTTTTAAAGAGGCATCACCCTCTATGTTTGTTTTAAATTCGGTTTCCATTTGAATCCCACGAGTATCCGAGAAATGAAGGTCACCCACAGCAGAGATCGGTATACTGTGGGAAGGCTACTTTAAACCGGGGGTCGCCTGGTACCCGGAGTTCACATACTAAAGACTAAGCTCCCCCTTAGCCACGCAGCTCTCAGCGTATGTTGTCCCACCAAAGCTTGGGGCAATGGATTTACCGCCATTGCACGGTCGTGTAAGTTACTTGGCTACATTCTAGGATGCATTGCCCGGTTGTCGCCACGAGGAGGCGTAACTACACTAGGAAGAAGTCTTATGAGAATCGCATATCCTAGAAAGCTTTGACTCCTAAAACTACTCCCCCAACAACCCCATAGTTGCCATAGTGCAACGCATAATTTCTTCTTTGTCGACGGTGATTATCAGTCAGATACGGAACTCTGACAGGTCGAAGTGATCTTAGTCGATAAGCTTTCAACCGATTTATTATCAACTGTTTTGATGTCTGGTTTTGTTTAGGTACAGTACTTCTTTTTTCTTGAGCACTGCTTGTCCTGTTTTTTCTAGCATAACGTACGATAGCTCGATCTTCTCTTGATGTAGTTTTCCTTGGTCTTCTAGACCCTTCGCGCCGACTCACACTGCCTGTTTCTAAATATCGATGCCAAGTCCGGTTTACAACAGACACACTAATATCACAGATTCCCCCAATTTCCCGATAAGTTTCACCGGCTTCAACTAAAGCCACAATTTTTGTAGTGCGAACGAATTGTTCTTTTCGATTCATCTCGGTTGACTCTTCAAATAACTATGCGATAAATTAAATTCTTGTTTTCTATAAAATAACGTAAAATTTAAAGTGACTTAAAATTTAATCGTAGAGTGCTTAGTTTACAAGATAAAAAATGTACGTTAACGTGTATACGCTTTTTGATACGTTTTCTCTAAAACTTCAATAACTCGAATAAGGAGAGGCCGCACAGAAATTTCCTAATATCATTTTGCAAGGTTTCTAAATTCTCTATAAAATGGCCGATTTGGATTTTTGAATGAAATATCGAGCAAGTTCGTTTACAGTTTCAAACAGCAGCAAAGTTTTTATTTTTTTAGACACCTTTTGTTTTATTCAAAAAAAGTCATAAAAAAACAAAATAAAATGAAACGGTTTCCAGCAACGAAAAGAAAACAAAATTTACTTCAACTAGAAACAAATTTTTTTTTTTTTGAAAGATGTTAATTCACCAAGTTACAAGCGTTCAAATCTGGGTATTTTTTCGAAGAAAATTTCTGTTCCGTTTTTTAATTGGCGCAGTGTATATAAATCATAAAATACCGAAGTGATCGTGAAAGTAAAATGTAATAAAAAGACGAAATAATAATTAACATTATTCACAATCCAGTGATACGAACCATGATTGACAAGGCAAAAACGTAACAATAGCTTTGTTTTTTTATTCGCTCCCGATAGCTGCTATCGAGAGCCGTCATTTTTCTATATCTAAATTAAAATTTGACGCGCTATTTATTGGTAAACTATTGCTAAACTATCATTTTTAATTCAATTGTTTAGCGAAAACGTGATACAAAAAATATTTGGGTCTACCTATTTATATGGAGCGCTATCGGGAGCCAATTTTTATATGACGGCTCTCGATAGCAGCTATCCGGAGCGAATAAAAAAACGAAGCTAATATAATGAACACAACAATGTCATAGCGTTGTCGAAATAAAACCATTCTTCACTAGCGAGTGCCAGTATTTTTAAGTGGATGATAGAAGAGCTGCAATTTCCCATTTTTTTTTTTACAAATATCTGAATAGATCTATCGAGACTTATAAAAAAACACAGCTGTAGTTTGTTGTAAAACTGGTATAGTAAATTTTGCATCGATTATGCTCAACTTAGCACACATAAATAACAATTGCTGCCTTCCATTTAACGTGGCAAAGTACACACAAGTACTTCTGACTGCACGCAGCTACTCTTGCTAAATTTTATGAGTAGTTTGCTTTTTGAATTTATGCCGACTTCATTGCCAGAATATTTAGTACAACTAATCGGTAAGAAATGCCTGATCAGTTTTCAAATTAATAATTAATTTTCCAACTTTCCATGTTGCACATAAATTTTTTTAAATTAAATTTTATTTTCGCAACTAATTTTCTGCATTCTATCTACCATCTACTCCCAGCAAGTAACGCTGCTGGTCTAATTAATGGAGAAACAACCAGCGCATTGTGGTAAATTGAGGTTACTGCTGCGATCGGTCTCATTGAGGGCGACTTACTATTTATGAAAATTGTTTAGTTATACTAGACTAGCAAAGCCAAATAAACGTGAAAGAAAAGTTTACAAAGAAGCGAATAAGTATTCCACAAAGACAGCTCCTATTGAGGTCATTCTCAACACACACAAAAAAATATCGAGAGCACTACTAAATTGAAGTGAAAGAGTAATGATCGGCGATCAAATGAAATAAAGGGTTTTAAAGTGAAGTAACAGTGAAAAATGTTGAAAACTGTACATCTTGAAAGGAAAACCATTTAATATTTAAGCCAATGGTATTTTATGATGAAAGACACAAAGATCAGCTTTGAAACTGGAGTCTTTTTCGGTTTATTGCGAGCTGCTGTGACGAGTTACGAAGAGTTAGGCACAAAGCCTCCTTTACCACGGGTCAGATACAATTAATATTATGAAGAAGAAATTTGCCATTGTGTTCGAAAACAATAAAATGCATTCTGATTCATATGCGGTTACACATTCTTTCTTACATTATTATTTAAATCCATTTAAAATATCACAATTCTGTAAATTTTCACAAAGAATTTCTACACCTTCTTAAATTAAATAGACAAAAAAAATATTCTTCCGCTACAACACAAAGACGTCGACAAGATTATAATCAAAATTCTATTATATTTCCAAAAACAACTTTTATATTAAGGAATATAAAAAACACAACCCCCATAAGACAAATAAAAGAATAAAGATGATAATAGCTAGAGCACAGAACAGAGTTAAACGAATCAACTCAAACCCTTGGAGTAATCACCGAAAATATGTACTGGAGGAAAGAAATCAAGTAATTGTCTCTTCTTAGTTTCTTACCAATGTACGATGTATTAAAGACAACAACATTTTTTTTTGTTTTTTTGTTTTATAAAGAATTTTAATAAAATTACCAGAGTTGTTAAATGCCAAAGTATTTTAATGTCGCAACCGCAAACCCTAAGAAAAAAGAGATAACAATTCTTGTTGTTATATTCCAGACCGCAGATTCTATTCATATACACATAAGAAAGAAAATTAAACTTGTTTCTTAGTAACTTGAGACTATCCGTGAGATGCGGTAATATTTTGGTTGGTTCAACTGTTTTTATCTCCTTCCCTCTATGTAAGTAAATAGACGACGAGAGTAGTATATTCTATTAACAGTCGTTTTATTGTTTATACATATTTAAGATTATTTTCATTTTATATTAAGAATACGACGTCTTTATAGTTAAATTTAAAACGCATTAACATTGTATACATTTTTTGATGTTTATTGTCGTGTACATGAAATAGTTTTGTTTATGGTAGGTAAGTAGTTTTTAAATGAAATTTGTAAAGCATGTACGAGTTTTACGATTTCGGTTCATAAAATATGATCATGGAATATGTTAGCGCGCATTTATAACTGTTTCAAATAACGAATAATGGTAATCACGTCCTTTGTTGTGACCTCGCACAATCTTATCAATAAGGGTTCATTCAACTGGAATCGGTGACTCATATTTATATAGTGGATGCGGTTGTAAATGACGGCTGTAAATGAATAAATTCTCAGGTGATTCCAACTCGTGAGCTTGCTACGTATAATTGGCTAGGTAACAAGAACGATTCCTTCAAGTTGATGTTCTTACTACAGGTCAATTTGACTGGGGATTGTAATCGTTTAAAACTGAAGGGCAATTTGGACGAAATTAAAGGTGTTGGCTCGTTAGTATATTCTGATAATGAGTTGCCCGACTCACTCGTCAATACGATTTGGCCGGAATTTTCGTCTACTGGGTAGGTGCTTTCTCCTATTTGCACAAGTGTTTCAGCAAATAATTGCGGTCTTTCGTCTACCAAGATTCGCGCTCTCATATTTGTTGTTAATTTGATTCTTTTATCGTTGAGTGTTTCAAGCACGCGAAAAATTAGGGGACTTTCTGTGGGTCATTGTGTATTCGTTCATTGCAATTTTTTGATATTGGATCTTGTGAAGTCATATACCTGGAATTCATGTTCAGAGACGTATGTTGTTTGTCCGTTATCCATAGGTGTAGTCGCTATTCCCGATGATGCCATGGCGGATGCTAATTCTTTGTTTGCATGAATTTCGGCCAGAATTAAGTTAATTAAAAATATTTTCCTCTTCCACCGGGTGCATCTACTGGTCCATTATTATGTCATAGGCCCGTTTTTGATTCTAAATTAGTAAGGATTTATTATGTTGGATGTAGCATCGCAACTCGTCAATATTGTAACTTTTTACCCTTAATTTTTCACTTTTCGTAGCGTCAAATTCACTTCATATTGGTGGCTGGATTACCAGTTGTATTATCGTTTTGTTGATCATCGCTAAACATTTATTTTCCAGTAATATCAGAGATTTATTGAAAATTTCATCGTTGAAATTGATTTCCAAATCCCGGTTTTGTCGTCGAAGTTCAGCCAAGATATGGTCGCTCACACTTTTTCGATATTTCAGCCATAAATGATTAGGATTTGATGGATTACTTGTTGTTAATATAATCGCAAATAGTTCCCGTATCTGATCTGCTGTTGTCATTTGCACTGCCTCTCTCATACAAAATTTTCAGTGGTTGCCGTTCTCTAATAGGCCTAATCGCTGACATGCTTCTCGATATGTTTCACAAATATAGTCGCCGATATTTCTTAGACCTTCAAGACTTGTCGGGCCATGAATAGTGTGAAGCAGTGAACGCAAATAGAAACATTCAGCGTTTAGCAGGTAGAGTAAAGTCTTATCAAATGGGTCATCTTGGCACAGCTCGAAGAAGGCAATTAAGTTCCTGCTAGTGGTTCCGTCATAACTGTTTCTGCCGTTTCCCTGCTGAAATACACATACGTTGTAAATTTTGTAGATGGACAGTTAAATGGAATTTAATCTTTTGATCTGAATTTTTGATCTTTAATTTCGATTTCATCGTGGCCTCTCGTTTTAATCCTGTTCTCACAATGTTTTTCACAATTATTACGTAGAGTTCGGGATTTTCTTCCGTACTTGGAAATTTAGACTTGAGGCCGTCGTCTATTTGATTCGTTCGAATTTTTCTAAAAGCCGAATCAAGTTGTGCGAATGTCGCAGTCCTCACTTTTGTCACTCAATTGAATACATCCAGCAGATAACAACATCAAATGGTCAATGGTTGCCTGTCCGTATACAAGTTTTTGTATAATTTCCGGCCAAGAAGAATTACATGTAAAGGTTGTGAAGACATCGAGTGAAACACGTTTTGTAACATTTGTCATTGCATGCTGCACATATTCATGCATATGACGTCGGCTTCCGGTGAACATTGATGGCAAAATGATCAGTTTTCTCACGTTATCGGCGCGCTTAATTTGTTATATTCATCCGAATGCAATTTTCGTTGATTGCCAAACGTTCATTTGATACTCGTTCATCACGTTGATTCACATCAATGAATCGACATTCACGACAATGAATGGCAATGATAATTCAAAATGTATTTCGGTGAGCCTAGAATCGCAACGATGTTACTTACTTGTTGGTTTCCATACCTGTACTTGGATTGCCTTGTTGGATATTGAAGTGGTAAATGTCTTAGCCTTGAATAATGTTGTCACGCTGGCTATATTTCATTGACTTGAGGTGTATTAAACCATCACATCGTTCTTGCTCACCGGCTGGTCGTTTATAGTTGGCCGAGACCATTTTTTTTCAGAGAAGTCTTGAACCCGTTGATCATTTGATTATGGTTATGGACTAGATGTTGAAACTCACGGATGCAACGCTGAATATATTTGTAGGAATTTCGGCGTTTAATTTGGTGTTCGTAGAAGCGAGCCCACTTTATAATAAATTTATCCTCGAACTTTTAAAATTTGCCTGAAAGTGTCTTCGTCGCGTATAAAGCAAGCATTGTAATGTAGTATATTTTTTTGGATGTTGACTGTACGTATTCTTTCATGTGATCATAATGAAACGCTGCAAGTTCCAAATTATAATTCTTAAGTGCTTAAACTCGTCGATTGTCGATTTTGTTGTTCGTCTGATTCTCTTTTTCGATTTGAACGTACTCTAATTCACGCCTCTTCTCAAATATCTTCATGTTGTTCAGGTTTTTCTGTATTTTTGGTAAGAAGTTTTTCGACTTGCAGTAGTCGGGTAGTTGCTGTTTTCTTTGAACGACCCGGTTAGATGCCAATTGCTCGAGTTTGAAGGAAGTTCTTATTTTCATATTCCATCAGCATAGTGCGAATGCCCTTTGTTGTAGATTTCCTCAAATTCAGTTTCTTCTTTTGTGAATTTCCTTTTATTATCCACTTCTTCAAGCTCCCAGAATTATCTGCCAGTCGACCTCTGCTGTCGGTACCATAGTACGTGTCATTACCATCTTAACATTGCTTTGTTGCGCAATTGGCTGATTTGGTGCACCTTTCGGCGGATTCGCTATTATTATTTGACCGTAGTAATCAGCGGTTATATTCTTGAAGACCATAGCCTTGACTTTGACGTTGAAGTTTAATGAAAACCTCTGTCTAATGGTGAATTCTAAAGTAGATTTCGATATTTCGGCTTCTGTTAGTCCCATGCTGGGAATGTTTGCTTGAATCGATGTCCTTGTTAACCTGTGTGGCCTGGGAGCCGGGATCAATCAGAAGCCGAACTAAATTTTGTCCAATGTAGGTGCATAGCGGTTACCAATAAGATGCTATCTTAAGTTATTGGTCTTAGGTCCTTAGGATAGACATGTGAGCTTTTCCCCGCTTTCGGTATGAACACCACATTGACCTCCGTCCAGTACCTAGGAATATAGCCCAGCAACAAACACCCTTTGAATATAGCTTCCAGGTAGGGAAGAATAATTACTGAGTTGTTTTGAAGTTCCGCTGGTATAATTTGATCCGGACCAGCCGATTTAAATGGTTTAAAACCCCTCAGTGCCCATAGGATCCGTTTCCTGGTTACGATATCCTCTGTGGTTACTGACAGTGATTCCTGATGATTGCTACGCACTGACAGGCCTTCAAAGCTCCCTGGGAAGTGTGTCTCGAAGAGAAGCTCCAGAGATTCTCCACTAGAAGCTGTCTGAAGATCTGTCCAGTTTTATCAAAAAACTGGGACTAGATGTACTTTTGGAAAGAATCTTCCTAAGGCGGGAGGTTTCGGATACCTCTTCAATATTATCACAGAAGATTCTCCAAGACCTCCTTTGTGCCTTTCTTAATTCTTTCTTATAAATTCCGAGTTTCTCCTTATAGGAGTCCCAATCCTGAGCCTCCCTTGTATTTTTGGCTCTATTAAAGGCTGTCCTACAAGCCTTACTATAGGTTCCCAGTTCCCTGGACCACCATACCGGTTTTTGCCTACCCCTAGGCTTAGCCAGTGGGCAGGCAGCGCGAAAGGATCTAGTAACGCTAGCCACCATGTCCTCCAGCTCCCCAACGGTCGTCGGGGGCTCCATAGCCCTCGTCGGTAACATTTCCTCCAATAATTCCCCATATTTGCTCCAGTTGGTCCTTCTAGGGTTCCTGAAGGCTTCCCGGGTAGCAGGGTGAATATCGAGGCTATAGGTTAAATATCGATTATCAGAAAAGGAGTGTTCCTTATCCACCCTCCAATTTTTAACCATATGAAGAATATTATTTGAGGCAAGGGTCACGTCTAGAACCTCCTGCCTGTTACTAGTAATAAATGTGGGTTCCCGCCCAATATTACACACTGAAAGGTTAGTACTCATCAAATAATCAAAAAGCGATTCACCCCTTTCATTAATGTCCGTGCTTCCCCAGATAGTGTGATGCGCATTAGCATCAACTCCCAGTACCACACCTACCTTTGATTGTTCCGCTTTACGGATCAGCTCCTCCAGGTTATCCGGAGGAACCTCCTTATCCCGGTCCATGTAGGCTGAAACTAGCCAGAATCTACAAGTGCCTACTTCCAGGCTAACTGCAGTAGTGTCACCATGCTGTATTTAGAGAGAAGGAAAAGATTAATATTATTTTTCCTAAGAATACAAGATCTGATCTTCCCAGACTTACTAGAGGATATAATTTTATACCCCTTGGTTCTGAGGCCACAGATCCTGCTGTTGTTAATCCAAGGTTCTTGGATTAGTATGACACCCTCGCCAGAACTAGTCAGCCTGAGGAGTAGAGCTGCCGAAGCAGCCTTAGAATGGTGAAGGTTAATTTGTGTTATCTTAATCATAACCATTTAACCTCTACCTATCTCTATGGTATACTCCTGCTACCGCAGGAATATACCATAGAGATAGCACTTATTAAGTCACGATAATTATTTATTTTTTCTTATTTGTTACTTTAATCGAATATCGCGCACAAAACTGTATATACCATATGTGTTGCTTGTTACGTATTTCTTTGTTAAGTGTTTTTTAATTTTTAATTTTATTTTTCGAGTAAAAAAGAATACTTCACGACGCCTATCGGTGGAGGGAAATTTTTTTTTTCTATGTCAAAAGGAACAGGGTTGTGCATCTACTGATTTCTATGTTTTTATTTCGGTGCTGTGAACCTGTTTTCATTTTTACTGATTATTATTATACCGACTATGTCGCCACATCACTCCCCTACCAATGCGCGACCAGCAAACGCTACTATATAAACCTACTTGGTCGTTTTACTGTACGGCCCGATTTTGTCTGAGCCGCAGACTGTACATTTTGACTAAACGTTACTTTCTATTCAGGACATGTTTTTTGAATTACCTCATTTGGGATATTTAATATTTGGGTAAACGAAGGTGTGTGCATGGAATCAGGTTGGCACTGCTCCACAAAACAAGGCTTTAGTCTATTAATTGAAATATTTGTGTCTCTGTTCCTCACCCTTACTGTGAAATATTTAAGGTCGCGTCGTATGACCCCGACTGTCCGTCGTATGGCGATTGTAGAGCTCGCTTTACTGAGATCTTTGATAAATATGTCACGGCTACCATGTCTTATTATCGGGGTAGGTTGAACATTTTTGAAATACTTTCGCAGTTGCTCTACGAAATCGGAAACGGTTGTGTTTGATTTAGACTTTATAAAGAAATCTCATGGTAACCGCAAGCATTCCCCGTACACCAATTCTGCGAGAGAAACTTTTGGTTCTTCTTTCAGTACTATTCGGAGACCTAGAGTTACTATTAGTAAAATTTTAGTCCATTGTGTGTTGTTATGACACATTAAAGCGGCTTTTATTATAAAACGCGATGCCACCTTTCAATAATGCCATTACATGCCGGATTGTATGCGGTAGTCCGTTTATGTTTAAAACCCATGAACGTCGATAACTCTGTGAATAGAGCTGACTCAAACTGTGAGCCCTGTTCTGTTGTGATACTGGATGGTACTCCGAACCGACAAATCCAGTGTTTGAATATGGCGTTTGCCAACGCGTAAAGCGGTCTATCAGCGATGCACAATACTGTTTTCCCTCCGATGGTGTAAGTGGCCCGATGATATCCAAATATATCTCATCAAACCGCCGACTTGCGATTTTATATTCAGCTATTGGGGACTTAACATGTCTTGATGTTTTTGATTTTTAGCATGCTATGCAAATGAACTTGAATTTTTGGTCAACATTTTTGCTATTGTTCGAATACTTGGGTGTGCTAAATTATGCATACTGTCAAAAATTAATCTTCGGAATTTTTCCGTGACGTACGGAAATTTTTGGAATACAAGAGACTTGTTTGTTTCCATTAACTTCGCTAACGTGTGATCTGTGATTTGATCCTTTGCTAGGTTGTCATAATCGATTGAGTTGTCAAAAGGGTTATATTTTCAATCCTTGATAATGTATCGGCTACGATGTTATCTTTACCGAAAATGTGCCGAATGTCTGTGGTATATTGAGATACGAAATCTAGGTGACGTCATTGTCGAGGTGATGCCTTATCTAACTTTTGCTGTAAAGCATAGATAAAGGGCTATGATCTGTGTATAAAGTAAATTGTCGCCCCTCAAGTAGCTAATAGTTCACGATCATACGCACTATATTTGCATTGCGTATCGTTCAATGGGTGTCCAGATCTCCGACACTCGCTGTTGTACCACGGCACCGATGGCTGTATTGGACGCGTCCACCATAACTGCTATTTCAGCTTCCGAAGAAGGGTGTGCAAAGGTAATGGCATCTTTCAATTTAGTTATGCAGATATCGAATGCTTTATTACTTTCGTCAGTCCACGTAACTTTTCTTTTATCGTTTTTTTTGCTCCCTTCGAGTAATTCGTTCAAAATTACTTGATCTTCCGCGGCATTCGGAATGAATTTCCTATAAAAGTTTATCATTCCCAAGAAACTGCGTAAAGATTTAATTGTTTCTGGTTTAGGGATTTTACTTATAGCTTCGACTTTTGATTCAGATGGTTTTATGCCATCACAAGAAATTTCGTGCCCCAGAAAAATAACCTTAGGTAACGCAAATACGCACTTGCTAACATTTATGACTAAACCCGCATCCTTTAATCGTTCGAAAACGATTTTAAGATGGAGTAAATGTTCCTCCATTGAATGTGATGCTACTAGCAGGTCATCAATATATGGAAAACTGAACGCCAGATTTCTTAAAAGCGAATGTATGCATCTTTGAAATAATTGCACGGCATTTCGAAGTCCGAAAGTCATCCGTGTGAACTCAAAAAGTCCGATAGATCTATTGTTGAAAATACCCTACATCCCTGCAACTGATAGGCAAAGTCGTTTAGAAATGGAATGGGATAACGATCGGGTTTGGTTTGTGAGTTCAGCATGTGGTAGTCGCCGCAAGGACACCATGATCCGTCCTTTTTTTAAACGGGCTTTAATGGGCTGAGTCCGACAAACGGCAAAATTCTTGATTTAACAGTATGTCGAATTCTTTTTTTGCTATCTCCAACTTTTCGGGAGATAACCTCCGAACCTTAGATGCGCAAGGGAGTCCCGTGGTACTGACATTTAATTTGTCTACTGTTATTTCTTTGTACTGATCTAATAATTTGAATATATCCAGGTACAGTGATTCGGAAGAAATTGTGCTTAGCATTGAAAATGGTCCCGTTATTCTTCCTTTAGAACGAACATAAATCGACGACAGTGGATCTAGCAGGTTTTTATTTTTAACATCCACCAACAAGCCGTAGTGTTTCAAAAAATCTGCACCTATGATAGCTTTATCGACTTCCGCTATTATAAACTTCCAAACAAAATCCCTACGAAGATTTAAATTTAACTTTAAAATTTTATGTCCGTATTACTCGGTCCGTATTATAGTTTTCCGACTTACTACCGGATGATTTTTGTGATTCAAAATCACATGGTGGCGAGCATTTAAAAGCTCTATCACCAAACTTAAAATGATACCAGCACAATGGATGCCTTGACTTTTCGTTGTTATTGTGTTTATCGCGAACATTGGCGAACGACTTTTGTTAGGTTATACGTGACCTGTTTGGATAGCAAATTAACTTGCTGGCGGTGCTGTGAACCTGTTTTCATTTTTACTGATTATTGTTATACCGACTATGTCGCCACATAATTAGTAATTCATTCCGGTGAATTATCGGTATTGCCTTGATTCGCAAGGGATTTCGATTTAGATCATGTAACCATATTCACGTCTTCCACTATGAATCTTGTTACATTAGTTGTGGCAATTGGAAAGTTAGATAAAACCCTTTAGCTGATCTAGAAGATTATATAGGAATTAATAGTTAAACTTGAATCGTAGTTATTAAATTCTTGATAACTATTATTGTGGGTCTAGTTTACATTAAGTTTGGAACATTGAATTTTGGAAGAATTGAATTCAAAATTAGAAACTAAAGAGAAATTGGAGGAAATTGTACAATTGGATGAACAATTGGAGGAACAATTATAAAATTGTTAATCTTTAATCTAACTGGCTTAATTCCTTCAAGGGTAATTAAATGTCCTAGATAAGTTATCTCCTTTAGAAGGAACTGGCACTTGTCTGGTTTGATTTTTAAATTGTACGAACACAAAGAATCGAACATGGCGCAGAGTTTTTGATTATGGTCGTAAACAAAGCACTTAAGACCTTTAGGACCTGAGAAAGCTGTATTCATAAGATCCTGAAACGTTGCCGGAGCACCTTTCAAACCAAGTCCAAAAGGCATTTGTCTGAAGTGAAAATGACCGAAAATATTACTGAATGCTGTCTTTCCCTTGCTAACCATTAGTCAAATCGACGGTGCTGAAGTAGAAAGAACGGCTGACTGAGGAAGAGTCTCATGAATGTTTGGTAACAGAAATACTCTATCGAGAGTTATGTTATTGAGACGGTGAAAGTCGATGATCACCCTCCAATTTCGTTGCGCATCGTTACTCCGTTTTTGTAATGCAAGAAGTGGAAAATTCCAACGGCTGTCACTTGGGGCTCAATCATATCATTTTTTAACATTGCTTCTACATGTTTGTTGTTTTCGGCCTTAGTCGATTCGAATTTGGTAACAATGGAATAGAACGAGTTGTCGTATTTGAGGCAGTTCAAATATCACTATCTAAATGGAAAATATTATTGTATTCTTTACAGATCGGAGGCTGAGCAGGGCCTTCTAAAGAGACCCTCGAAAAAATGAAGGCATACATCGCCTGCCTGCCTGTCTTCGGACGTCCTTTGTCGTAGGTTTATTTGCCAAAACATTGGTATGGCTCTAATCCAGGAGCCATGGGTGACAGGTAACCAGATTAGAGGTATACCAAATCAAGTGGGTAAGTTAATTTATCATAACGGAACTGAGAGACCAAGAGCGGCTATTTTGGCCAGTTCACAAATTAATTTTATTCCCATTTCAGAGTTCATCTCCAGGGACTTGGTTGCAGTAATGGTGGAGGTCCGGGCGAAAGAGGCAAACAGGAGGCTATAATGGCCTCCACCTACTTTCCTGGAGACTCAGAGTTAATGCCTCCACTTGAAGTTAGGCGGCTCATGGCTCATTGCAAACGCAATGGGCTGGCCTACCTGACAGGATGTGATGCAAACGCGCACCACACGGTGTGGGGTAGCACAGACATCAATAACAGGGGTGAGTACCTTTTTGAATTTCTGATCTCAAATAATGTAGACATTGTCAATAGGGGAAGGAAACCTACTTTTATAAATGCAATTAGGAAAAAGGTTCTAGATTTGATACTTGCTAGTCCGCATTTCAGCGACTTGGTCAAAAACTGGCAAGTGTCTGAAGAGGCCTTATTATCGGATCACTTGCACATCAGATTCGATTTGGCGGCTGAGACCATGCAGCGGCAGGAAATCAGAATTCCAAAACTGACCGACTGGGACTCTTATAGCGTCTCACTCGAATCAGAAATGCCCTCGTTTGTGGGGAACATAGTCTCCAGAGGGTTTGGAGTTCTGTTCAAACCAGCTGCATAATTCTATACACTTGGCTTACGAGAACAGCTGCCCGGTTAAGCGAAGAGAGTCCACAAAGATGGTCCCTTGGTGGAACGGGACGCTGGGTAAACTGAGGAAAAAATCGAGAAGATTATTCAACAAGACTAAACGCACCGGTGAATGGGGCGAGTATAAGATGGCCTTGACGGAATATAATCTCGAATTAAGAAGATCCAAAAGGGCTACCTGGAGGAATTTCTGTGAGGGGATCAATGAATTGCCCTCTGCAGCTCGTCTCCAGAAAGTCCTTTCCAGGGATCATTCAAATGGTTTAGGACTTCTCCAGAAGCAAGATGGGAGGTTCACTGAAACCGGAAGGAAACTTTAGAGGTACTGCTAGAGACCCATTTTCCGGATTCAGTAGTGGTAGAAGTCCAATAGGACCCTCATGATTCCTCAAGTGAGGTGGCCTAAGCGCCTCACAGTAGGATCTGGAGTCTCTCTGGGAAAATATTCACACCCAGCAAGGTGCGATTGGCTATTGGGTCTTTCAAACCTTTCAAATCCGCTGGAGGAGATGGTATCTTTCCAGCTTTACTTCAAAAAGGTATTGAGTAAATACTCCCCAGCTTGATCCACAAGTTTCGGGCAAGTTATGCTTTTAACTACATTCCGAAACTGTGGAAAAAGGTAAATGTGGTCATTATTCCAAGGGGGGGGGGGGGTCGTCCAGACACCCAGGCCAGGGCATATCGGCCAATTAGCCTCACATCGTTTCTATTGAAGACGATGGAAAAAATCCTGGACTATCAAATAAGAAGTGAGGTCCTTGGAAAGAATCCGCTGCATCGGGACCAGTTTGCGTATCAAACTGGTAAATCCACTGTGATGGCCCTTAGCGGCCTAGTCAAGAGGATTGAAAAAGCAATGACATATAAAGAAATTACCTTTTGTGGACATTGAGGGGGCGTTTGATAATACCTCCTATGGATATATAGAGAGGGCAGCAATGGAAAAAAGGGTTCCGCTTCCTACAATTAGGTGGATCCGTTCCATGCTGGCGAGTCAGTAACCATCAGGGCCGTAAAGGGCTATCCACAAGGAGGCGTACTATCTCCTCTTTTGTGGTCATTGGTTATTGACAGACTACTGGTCCTTCTGAGTAGCCATGGGTTTGATGTCTAGGGCTGACGAGGAGGAAAAAGCTTGCGCTACCAGCTCCCTCGTTAAACGGTACTACTGTTCCTTTTTCCAGCGAGGTTAAATATCTAGGGGTTATCCTAGATCAAAAACTGAACTGGAACCAACATTTGTTCAAAGTTCAAAATAGAGCCACCAAGGCTTTCTGGGCTGTCAAAGTACTCTATGGGCGTACTTGAGGACTACAACCAAAAATGATCTACTGGTCATTTCTTACAATCATTAGGCCTATGGTCACCTACGCGTCGATTTTATGGTGGCCTAAAACTGAGCAGAAGGCAACGCAAACCTTATTGAATAAGGTTCAGCGTATAGCATGCATCGGTGTTACGGGCTCAATGAAATCATGTCCAACCGCGGCGATGGAGTCACTTCTAGGATTGACAGCGTTACACCTGCATGTTAAAAAGGATGCTGCAATTATGGCCCTGAAAATGCAGGTGGAAGGAAATATCAAACCAGGCAATATGGTGGGTCATCTGGAAATCCTTAAGGAATTTCATACAGACCCTACCATAGGAATGCCTTCCGACTGTATGCTAGCTAAACTGGACTTCCACAAACCATTCTGTGTTAGGTTACCTGACCGGGATGAGTGGAGTGCAGGTGGACCATCCTTTGAGCGAGGGTCCATGGTATGGTTTACAGATGGATCAAAACCCGTTTTTCAAGCAGAAGTACATGCTATAGAACTTTGCGCTAGGATAGGCATAGCAAAAGGCCTAAACGATGCAAAGATTTATATTGTATCAGACAGCCAATCGGCCTTAAAGGCTCTTAGGTCTTGTACTGTTGAGTCAAGACTAGTATGGGATTGTCTGAAGATTATTAAGCATCTGGCAGGCTCAAATAAGGTAACACTTATGTGGGTGCCAGGTCATACTGGAATCGAAGGAAACGAGGCAGCTTATGGCCTCGCCCGTGAGGGTTCTGCCTCTCCATTTATTGGACCAGAACTCTTCTGCGTCGTCACTAAGGGACACCTTAGAGCAGCGGTAAAACACTTCAAAAGTTCTTCTATTGGCGCAGAATTCCAGGTTTGCGACAGGCGAAGAAATTTATATCACCTTCGTCTGTCAGGGTTAAGGAGTGTCTTGAACTTAGGAAACCTGAGTTGAGGCTGCTTACTGGCTTCCTCACAGGTCATGTCCCCTTAAGGTATCACCTTATGAAGATGTGCCTAAGTACGACAGATCGCTGCCGCTTCTGCGATCTGAAAGCGGAATCAGTGGAACATATTCTGTGCCAATGCACAACCATTTTTCAGGAAAGACTGCAACATCTAGGAGGGAGAACAATGAGCCCGGATAGTATGTATCTTGTACCGGGCAGTAGTATTATCAGATTCATTAAGAGCCTGAATATTGACTGGACTGATAATTAAGTAGGGTCCAGCACAATAGATCTTTTAGGTCGCAGTGTGGGTGGCTTTTCGCCCACATGGTCCTTCAATCAATAATAATCATAATACAGATCGATAAAATGGACGATTCATCTTCTGCGTTAAGATCTTCTAGTAGGAGTTTGGTTTTAAGATTTTGTAAACGGTGTTCTACGATATTGGTTCACGAGTTGAATTGAAAAATGTCATAATAGGATAAATCGAAATGACAAATGCTAGTTTGACTAAATTGGGCTTTACTTGAATTGAAGAGTTCCTAACAAATACTCTCGTACTAATTTCTTTCGATATATAGGCACAAATATTCTTTAGAGTTGGCATTTGTCTGTATTGTCTAGAAAGATAGAAGTAATTTTTTCACTTCGAGACAGAATAGAACAGTGCACCTTTTTCAATGGAATTCCAAGGGATTTGTTTTCGAAATCGATCTTACAATTAGACCAGCCTAAAAAGTTCTTACGTCCGATTAGACTAATATCGGCTCCCGTTTCGACAAGAAAATATGAAAGATTAAAACTACAGCTATCGAGACATAATGTGGCATAAACTTTATACATTGTCGGAATCTTTGTTTTTAAATTGTGTTTTATGGATATCACTCGCTGTTTATTCCCTAGATGGCAACACTAGTTAGTTTTATGGTTTGTTCAAGTACACACAATTTTTTTATTATTATTCGATCTATTGAAGAGAGCTAAAAACATGTGTTTTTTTTCATTACTTTGTGATTAACAATAGATACTTTTGTTCATTAAACATCCGAAGTTATTAAGTTATTTACCCATAATTCCACATATAATCGATAGGTTATGAATCCAGAAACGTGTTTTGGGTAATATTTTCGGAAATAAAAGTGAAAATAAGACAAATTTTGTGAGGTTATATCCAGCCGTGTGCGAAGTGAAAATTGTAACCGTCGACCAAAATTGTTTAGAAGATGGATTCAGAATTGTCCAGAGTAAGCAAATTACAAGGAATTGAAAACTGGAATCTATGGAAATTCCAGATTCAGATAATTTTGAAGTCAATCGAAGCAAGGGAAAGCATAGTAAATGGCACAAACAAACAACATGCACCCGTGGCAACAGATGCGATGGCTGATGCAAAAAAGGAAAATGCCGAAGCGATACGCAAATGGAATAAAACCGACGGGATGGCGCAAAAGGTAATCGTTACCACAATATCTGAAGAAACGATGATGCATATTTTGACCTCGGGGGATTCTGAGGCAATGTGGAAAAAGCTAACCAATATATATGAACAAAAATCAGAATCTACAATCCACATTTTACATTATATCTAATAGACTACAAGCAATGGGAGAGAAAATTGAAGATAAGGGAGTAATAACCAAAATTCTCCTAACTTTGCCCCCAAATTTTGACCATTTTATCAGTGCCTGGGAATCAACGGCTACCACCGATAGAACGTTAGCCAACCTAACCTCGAGATTGATAATTGAAGAGATGAGACAAAGTTAAAGATAAGTAGAAGTTAATGCACTTGCTTCTAATGTAAGAGTAAGCAGTAAGAATCATTTTTCCAAGAATAATATTGGTAACAAAAATACTCGGTATGTTAAGAATAAAAACGATGACCAAAAAAATACAAAAAGAAAACCTGGAAAATGTAATTTTTGTCATACCTGGACATTGGGCAGCAGAATGTTGGGACAATTCAAAAAGTAAACAATATAAATTTAAAAATTCCAAAGTTTCAAGAGAAGAGAGAGGTGAAGCTCTTATAAGCGAAGCATTTGCCTCAGTACAAAAGACAGCGCAAACCACAGTCGAGGCCTGGTATATGGACACTGGAGCGAGCGATCACATGACTCATAAACTAGAGTGGTTCATAAACTACACACCAATGAAAGATGACAACAAAATAAAAATTGGAGACGGAGAAACCATTTCAGGCAAAGGTAGAGGTAGCATAAACATTTCAGCATTTAATGGAGAAAAATGGACAGAATGTCATCTTTCAAATGTACTCTACGTGCCTAAGCTGAAATACAATCTCTTTTCTGGCGGTGTGGCCTTGGATAGAAATTTAACTCTAGAAGCTGATAAAAGAATCTGTAAATTCAATAAAGAAGGCAAAACCATAGCTGTAGGTGAGAGACAAAACAAATTATTTGAAATGAAAATTAAGGTAATGCCAATCGAAAATGGCAAAGAAAGTGCTGATGAATATCCAGCATGTATTGCTGAGAAAAGTTCCTTTCAAGAATGGCATCAAAAATTAGCTCATCAAAACTACACTCAAGTTAAAAAAATTTTGAAAAATTATGACATTAATCCAAGAGGAGATGACAAAATAGTCTGTGAGCCTTGCGCATTGAGTAAAATCCATCGACTACCTTTTCCTCAGCAAAGCAGTACAAAAACTAGTCGTATTGGCCAAATAATCCACGCAGATGTGTGTGGACCACTACCAGAAAAGTCATTTAGAGGTGCAAAGTATTTTCTTCAATTAAAGGATGATTACTCACATTACAGAACCGTATATTTCTTGGGTGCAAAATCAGACGTACTGGAGTGCATAAAAGACTTTATAAAGAAAACAGAAAAACATTGCCCCGGAGGAATAGAAATTTTTAGATCTGACAATGGCCTGGAATTTGTCAATCAAGAAGTCACAAAATTGATGAAAGAATATGGAATTTCTCACCAAAATTCAGTGGTCTATTGCCCTGAGCAAAATGGCAAAATAGAACGTGAAAACAGAACTGTTGTAGAAGCTGCTCGTACAATGCTACATGCTGCAAAATTTGAACTTAAATTCTGGGCAGAAGCAGTAAACACTGCCGTTTATATTTTGAACTGCACAGAAACCAGTAGCATTAAGAATTAATCACCATATGAAATTTGGTACAACAAGCGACCAGATATTCAGGAATTCCATATATGTATTTGGAGAGAAAGTTTACGTGAAATTGCCTGAAAATAAAGTAAAGAAGCTAGACCTCAAAGGGGAAATAGGTTACTTTGTAGGCTACGGCGATACTGTAAAAGGTAACAGAAAACATATTATCTTTACAGGAAAATTGATGGAATCTACTAAAGAAAATCAAAATCAAGCATTATTGTATTTACCGGAAGAAGAAAATACACAATTCAAAAATAGTCAGGCTGAAAGAAAAGATGATGAGGAAATTGAAGAAAATTTAGAAAATATTGAGTTACCTAACCAATTATCTGATTCAGAAGAAGAAAATGAGAAATTTTGTACGCCAGAAGCCGAAAGGAGTACAGGGATACAACTAAGAGATCGATCCAAACTAAATAAACCAAAGAAATTATAAGACTACGAAGTAGATTTAGATAATGTCTGTGATTATTGCATTGTAAACCCAGAAGAACCGCTGACTTTTCAACAAGCAGTAAATGGTACGAATGCACAAGAGTGGAAACAAACTATGGAGGAGGAAATGAATTCCTTAAAAACCAGCAAAGTGTGGGAGCTCGTTGAAATACCAAAGAACTCGACCATAGTTGAAAATAAGTGGGTTTATAAATTAAAACTGATACGAATGGAAATATACAAAAATTTAGAGACTAATCTGGCTCAAAGGCTTCTCTCAGCGTGAAGGAATAGACTTCAACGAAACCTTTAGCCCTGTAGTAAGGTTCGACTCCATCCGAATATTATTAACAGTGATCG
This sequence comes from Tipula vernalis, assembly GCA_958295665.1. Lineage (NCBI taxonomy): Eukaryota > Metazoa > Arthropoda > Insecta > Diptera > Tipulidae > Tipula > Tipula vernalis. The sequence goes on along the minus strand of OY282558.1, from coordinate 406,760,840 downwards.
TTCAAGAAAATTTAGTACTTAAACAGTTTGACGAAAAGACTGCGTTTTTAAATGGTGATATAGAGGAGGTTATATACATGAAGCAGCCAACATGATTCAACGATGGTACAACAAGAGTATGTAAGCTACTAAAAAGTTTATATGGTTTACGTCAATCGTCTAGATGTTGGAACCAAAGAATAAAAGTTTTTCTAACAGACTATGGACTTAAACAATCAAAGGCTGATCCTTGTATGTACATGTTAATCAAAAATAATCTGATAATACTCCTAGTGAGCATCTATATAGATGATGGACTAGTAGCTGGAATCGACGAAGAGACTGTGAATGATTTCTTGTGTGCACTTCAGAAAGAATTTGATATCACTTCTGGCGATGCTAATACTTACCTGGGTTTACAGATTGAAAGACAAAACGATGGCTCTATTCTCTTACGTCAAAGTGCCTACACAAGAAAAATTCTCAATAAATTTAATTTAGAGCAAGCAAATGCTCTTGCAATACCAGCCGATCCACATCAACAGTTGAATGTAAATGATAATGAGAAGACTGAGTTAACAACTGCTCCCTATAGAGAAGCTGTGGTCAGCTTGTTATATTTATCAAAAGGTACGAGACTAGATATATCCTTTTCGGTCAGTATGGTTAGTCGATATATGGAAAAACCAACGAAATTGCATTGGAATGCAGTCAAGAGAATAATGGAGTATCTAAAAGGAACTGTTGATTATGGTTTGCACTTTAAGAAGCAGAAAACATTGTCCTTATGTGACTACAGTGATGCAGATTTTGCAGGAGATATTGAAACACGCAAATCTACTACAGGATTTATAGTTATTTGGAGTGGATGTGTTGTTAGCTGGTGTTCTCAAAGACAGTCTACAGTCGCCACCTCTACCACTTATTCGGAATACATTGCAGCCTTTCAAACAGTCAAGGAAATAATTTGGCTCTTAAAGTTAATCGGAGAAATCTATCCTCATCAAAATATAGCTACAACTCTCTATATTGACAATCAAAGTACGCTTGAATTGATTAAAAATCCTGTTCTTCACAAACGAAGTAAACATATTGACGTACAATACCACTATATCCGAGAACAGTAAGACAAGAAAGTTTTTCAACTCAAATACATCAACACCAAGGAACAGCCAGCAGATATCCTCACCAAACCCTTGGAAAAAAGAATCTTCGAATTTCATCGCAACAGAATATGCTACAAACTTGAAGGGGATTCATAACTTTTGCATACTGAATTTTTTTTGTAAAAATTGTTTGTTCGATTTTGTATAATTTTGATATTCCATAAAACATTGGGAGTGTCAGAATTGTTGTTTTTAAATTGTGTTTTATGGATATCACTCGCTGTTTATTCCCTAGATGGCAGCACTAGTTAGTTTTATGGTTTGTTCAACTACACACAATTTTTTTATTATTATTCGATCTATCGAAGAGAGCTAACAATAAATACTTTTGTTCATTAAACATCCGAAGTTATTAAGTTATTTACCCATAATTCCACATATAATCGACATACATCGACCAAATTTTACGAAATCGAATTGGATTATCATCCGTAGATTTTTTATCGAAGAGTTTGGTATTTAAATGATTTCTTAAGCACTCCTTGGATGGATCTGGACTCGATGTGGAGCGCCTTCTCTGTGCAATTCGAGTCCCGACAAGTCATCTCAATACGTTAAAAGTTAAACATACCGGTAGCGTTAGATGCTGGTTAAAACATGTTTTGATAAATAAAATCCGTTTCATGTAGACTGAAAAGTTCAAAAGTTATTATAAAACCCGGATTTAAATAATCAATTTAGTTAGAAAGTGAAAGTTAAAATTTGTTTGGGATGGTATCTAACAACAAATTAATGCGCTGTTCATTCAACCAAACAACCAAACATACTTGGGATGAGACTCCACTGCGTAATATTAGTCTCTAAATCATCGTCTCTAAAATCGATATATTAAAGATGGGCAATAAGAGGTTATTCGGTTCGATTTTTTATACAAGCAAGCTTACCCTCATTAATTTAATTTAATTAAAATTTATTACACTGCATTGATAAAAAAACAAAAGAAATCTAATAATAAATGAATAAAAAAAATTGTCTTAGGAAGAAAAAAAAAAGCAAAATACAAATTCTTAAAAGTCTCTTGAGATTTTTTCATAAATTTCATAATTTTGCTTTCATTCAGTTCTATGAGTTTTCTGTGTCTTCGGTAAATATAGCTATGTAGTGTTATAATTAAAAAGAAAACTGATGAAAACCATTGAGTGGTATAAAATTTCCAAGTGTAGATTTTGTATACAAATTTTAAAATTTCGCTTAGTATGTATGTACATACATACATATATGAGGGATTTTATGCTTATGCTGCACTAACATATAACAGAACACTATTTCCCATTACTAAGAGACGAAATATTTCATTTTTAATTAATTTCATTTCTTTATAAACTAAAGTTATGTATGTAAATTAAAAAAATTTCAAATGACACAACAACCAGCAAAAAAAACAACAATCCCACCAAAAATTCCACCCGTTTAACAAACGCCCAAACAACATAAATTCGCGCTTTATACCAAACATACAGAGTATATCATAGTCATACACAAAATATGTAATTAAATTCGATGTAATATTCAAGTGAATCCAACTGTGATTACTTCAAAGTGTTTTCTTTTTGTGTAAGAGTTTGAGATAACCATATATGGTATGTACGAACGCAAGAGTAAAGTTTTCGAAAAACTTTTTTTGTAACATTGTTGATTTAAAAAATTTATGAACCAGAATGGCACACCAGAAAATAATGGAGACTGTATCACAAAATTGTTTTGTGTATTGGACGCAGGGAATTTAATTACGGATGAAAAATTAATTTTTATGGATTTTTTTTATTTTGTTTATTGAAAAAGTTGGGTGGTGGGGTGGTAGAATACTATATATGAAGATTTAGCTTTTGTTGGTACTTGCTACGTCCATTGACTTCGTCTCTCATAATTTCGCGCGATTCACTTTTGCTTCCTGTTAATCTTTTAAATTTCTTCCTCGATATTACGTTTTGCGTCTTTGTCAATCGAATTATTGAGATCTGCCTGTTGCGTGTCATTCAGATAATAACCATTTGTCTCAGTGTCATTGGAGATTTATTACTTTTGAAGGTTTCTTTTAAAATTTCCTTCTTTTAAGATTTTTGCTTTTCGCTTCAAATAGTAAACTATTTTGCTTTCTACACTTCTCCACCGGCTTGACAACGATACTACTCTTCATCTATAGCGGATAGCTTGTCTATAATGATTTTGAAAAACTCAGATCTTTTGTCGAAAGTTTTGTCCGAAATGTGCCTAAGTCGAGATGCTTGAATTGTCTCAGAGATGTTTCAATCGAATTCTGTTGAAATACTTAAATTAAAAGCTTTTAATCAGTGAACAACGTAAATTTACAACCCTCAACTATATAAATACGTATATCTAAAATGTTTAATACCCGAGTAAGTCACTTCTCTTAAATCTCTAACCTTTTGGATTCAGTTTTTATTGAGAATGGTCTATATCTACACCTCACATTAAAACGATCCTTGATTAAATCTAATAACTTTTACTTTTCTAAAAAAATTTAAAAAATTCAACATGGCTGACACAATCAACAACAACATGGCTAAAGCAATATTGAACGCGCAACAAAAATGAATGGCGGAATTGTTAAAGCAGCAAAAACAGTGGATGGATGGATACATTTTCTAAATCATCAAATGGTCTTGATTCAAATGTTTAAGTTGTCCACCATTTGATGCAACAAAACAAAATTGGGATAATTACGTTTTGCAACTTGATATGCATTTTCAAGAGGTGAAGATTGTAATTTTATTTGTAAAAATAGTACATGCAAACAATCGTATGCGTACGAGATGACACGCGATCGATATGAGAGCAATATATACGCCGCGTTGGCATAATTGGCACGGATTGGTTTTAGCTGTCTCACTTGACAGGCGACGATGGAAAATTTTGGAAAAGGAAGATTTAATTTGTTTTTAAATTAAAATAGGAATTTACTAATGTTTATTCAATTGTGTATTATGTTTACAAATTTTGGAAAAGGAAGATTTAATGTTTTTTAATTAAATAAACAGCGATGTTTAGTTATTAATATTTCCACAGCAAGAAATAAATGGCGCCACTTTGACTGAGTCAGCTAAAACCAATGCTAGCCAAAAAGTGAACCGCCACTGGATGAAGTTTTATCAATTGCAAATATGTACATACTTACTTATAAGACCCAACTCAGAAGTCGGTGCAAACGATTAAGGGTGTAAATAGTGAAACAGGTTTGACGGGCGAAGTTAATAAAATGGACAAATTTCATAATCCCAAATATCGATCGCATGAGCCTGTGAAGTTTCTAACAAAAACAAAAAACACATACATATACAAATCCAATAAGAATATTCAGATGTGAAGTTTCTAACAAAAAAAAATGGCGAATAACGAAATGTATATATTTAACCGTAAATCCAATAAGAATTTTAATTTTTTATTTGTGTCACATTTTAGTTGTAATTCTATGGCCAGCTGGCCTAAGAGTATATAAGATATCTTTCAGCTCCCCAACTTCATATCATGGGGATATAGTTGATTAATTTAATTCCGACTATGACTGATTGCGTCCATGTATAATGGTGAAATAAAAAAGAGTCGAGCAGCAATTAAAAGAGATAAATCTAAGTAGGGGAGGGTGGGGCAAGATGACGATAGTAAGCTATTTTACTGTTTTTTCTTTTCATGTGTGTGTGCTAATACCTTGGTTTGTTAATATTGGTATTCGTTGTAGTTTTACTTTCCACTACAAATTTTCTAGGTATCGTAACTTTAACAGTTTACAAGTTTTTTAAGCTTTTGTAACTTGATATCAAATTCGCCATCTTGTCCTCATAAGCGGGTAAGATGACTTCACCAGGTGGGTAAGATGACGACGAATAAGAAATCAAAGAAAACCAAGACAATCAAAATAAAATAATATATTTCAAAGTATTTCTACAAAATTTCACAAATAACTTAAGCTATAAAAATAATGTCTTAACAGAAGTCGCACACGTACGATTTGCATTTTGCCTCTGCCAGAGTAAGTCCACTACATGCGGCATGAGCCCATTTCTGGCATATTGAACACTCGAACCAGGTCTCACGTTTGCTAGAATCATTGCACACCAGACAAAGGTCGTGTTCCACGATAACATCAGTGTCATTGTCATCATCTGATTCGACATAGTTGACTGATATTGAGGAATCTGAGGATTCCTCATTATTGGAAACGTAAATACTCTTATGTCTATGACTTTTATGTACTACACTCCTTTCCGCTTTTTTTATCTTGTTTTCTGCTTTTTTCTTTTGGTTTTGTATTTTCCTTTGTTCTTTGGCTTCATTGTCGGCTTTTCTAACTTCCAAAGCATTTTTGACTGGGGTACCCGTAATGTGCAAAGACGGCAACTTTTTCCTCTGCCTTCGTTGTTTAGGAGCTGCACGGGGTAATGGAGACAGAGCAAAAGGTGATTTATAAGATGGCCCAGCTATACCACGATTTATGTCAGCTGAATTACCGTGGGCTAGCTCATGAGATGACCCAGCTACGTTGAGTTCAGCTGCTGAACTAATTTGGACTAACTCGATATTGTTTGTGAGTAACGGTGGTTCTGCCTCGTTGGGGTGGTTGGCATAAATTTCGGCGGCATTGTGCAAATTGTATTTTTTAGCCATTGCATTTACTGCAGCACCTTCTTTCACTTGTTTCATAGCAGCGGTCATCGATTCACGAGACCACCCCTGCCTATTTGTTTTCCTTTCTTATATTTTACGCATGTCACACTACAAATACAATTTACAAAACCATCAAAATAATTTATGAACAGGTCGGGTAAGATGACGAGTTCGTCATTTTGTCCGCTTAGTGAATTCGTCAACTTAGCCGACCCGCCATTTTTTAAAGTTTAAGCTTGAAAATATATTTACTAAATATATCTTCCAAGTTTAGTTATTAATTTACACATTAGAATAACACACAATTTAAGAAAAAAATTAAATTAAAACAATAGCACTTACCCGATTTAAATGTTTTTATATTTTCTTATCCTTTTGTTTCACAACCAATTTGCACGTAAACACATAGAATGATTTATCACAACTAAAAAATGTCTGTTCTCGGGGATTTTTATTTTATAACGTATGGAACGCATGCGCAATACTATGTAAAAGAATGAAATAGTGCGACCTATGGGAAATTTCAAGAAATTAACGATTCGTCATCTTATCCGATTCGCTATCTTACCCCTCCTACCCCTAGTGGGGTACATGGTCAGCTAGCCCAGGACTATATCAAAAATCTTTGAGCTCCCCAACTTCATACCATGGGGATAAAGTTGATTAACTTAATTCCGACTATGACTGATTGCGTCCATGTATAATGGTGAAACAAAAAAGATATAGCCCAGGACTATATCAAAAATCTTTGAGCTCCCCACCTTCATATCATGGGGATAAAGTTGATTCATTTATTTCCGACTATGACTGATTTCGTCCATGTATAATGGTGAAAAAAAAAGGGTCGAACAGCAATTACAAGAGATAAATCTAAGTAGAGGGGTATATGGTCAGCTAGCCCAGGACTATATCAAAAATCTTTCAGCTCCACAACTTCATATCATGGGGATAAACTTGATTAATTTATTTCCCACTATGACTGATTGCGTCCATGTATAATGGTGAAACAAAAAAGGGTCGAACAGCAATTACAAGAGATAAATCTAACCAGCGGTGTAAATGGTCAGCTAGCCCAGAACTATATCAAAAATCTTTGAGCTCCCCAACTTCATATCATGGGGATAAAGTTGATTAACTTAATTCCGACTATGACTGATTGCGTCCATGTATAATGGTGAAATAAAAAAGAGTCGAGCAGCAATTAAAAGAGATAAATCTAAGTAGCGGGGTACATGGTCAGCTAGCCCAGGACTATATCAAAAAACTTTGAGCTCCCCAACTTCATATCATGGGGATAAAGTTGATTAACTTAATTCCGACTATGACTGATTTCGTCCATGTATAATGGTGAAACAAAAAAGGGTCGAACAGCAATTACAAGAGATAAATCTAACCAGCGGTGTAAATGGTCAGCTAGCCCAGGACTATATCAAAAATCTTTGAGCCCCCAACTTCATATCATGGGGATAAAGTTGATTAACTTAATTCCGACTATGACTGATTGCGTCCATGTATAATGGTGAAACAAAAAAGATATAGCCCAGGACTATATCAAAAATCTTTGAGCTCCCCACCTTCATATCATGGGGATAAAGTTGATTAATTTATTTCCGACTATGACTGATTTCGTCCATGTATAATGGTGAAACAAAAAAGAGTCGAGCAGCAATTACAAGAGATAAATCTAAGCAGCGTTGTAAATGGTCAGCTAGCCCAGGACAATAGCCAAAATCTTTCAGCTCCCCAACTTCATATCATGGGGATAAAGTTGATTAATTTATTTCCGACTATGACTGATTTCGTGCCTCCGTGCAACCATGGCCTTGAGACGGGTTTGAATCGCTTGTTGAGACACTGCCAAAGTTTCAGCGAGCTCCTCTTGAATGTGGCATGAATCTTGGTCCAATAACGTCTTCAACTCAGGGTCTTCAAACTTTGTTCAAAGAGTAAAGATGTTCGCTTAAGGATGTTTGATATTGTCCTGGGCTAGCTGACCATGTACCCCACTACTTAGATTTATCTCTTGTAATTGCTGCTCGACTCTTTTTTGTTTCACCATTATACATGGATGAAAGTTGCAGCCTAAAGATGTTTGTTGTATTTTTTTGTGTTCAAAACGACACCCTATAATTTACTTTTTCTCTTTTTAGTTGCGTTTATTTCCCTTTCTTTGAGAACAACCAAATAAAATATAAAAAAAATTTAATTCCTATTGGATTTTAAGTGCATGAATTACTAACACATACATATTTTTTGTTATTTGTTATTTTTTGTTAGAAACTTCACATCGGTGATCGCATTCCCTTTCGCATAAATCAAAACAAAATCAGGTAAATGGTTCACAATCACAAAGTTTACCCAAATCCAATGATCAGAATAAGGAGTTAAAGTCCTGTTCAGCGTGTATAAAAAATCTTAGTTGTGATAGGTGTTTTCATAGAAATTCTAAATGTGTTATATGTCGTAAATGAGGTCACATTGCGCCAGTGTGCATTTCGAAATCGAATAAAAAGACGTCTCAAGACAATAGTGTTAAGATTAAACACACTATACACACGTTTATAATTCATTGGAATGTTTTATTAGTAATGTCAAAAGCTATTTTGGAAATTTTTCGAGAGATTCAGGCAGTATGTCGAAAGAAGGCAATAAATTGTTTTTTGGACCTAGAAATAAATGATGTTCCATTGAAATATAAATTAGACAGTTAAGTTAGGTATAGTTTTTCAAATTCCAATCCACATTCCACGAATACATTCAATTGGTTCAATGAATTTAATTTGAAGATAAAATCTGATAAATTGAAGTATGTAAATGTTATTTCAGTTCGTAAACAGGAAATTGATATTATTTTGCAAAATTTTTGAAGCCGAGACCTTTGCCATTCGCGCAAAATCCGTTGTAAAGTAAGAAATTGATCGACTCTGTCAAATTCATGTTTTAAAGCTTATTCGATAGAGTCAATGTGCCTCACCAATAGTTGCGGTTGAAAAATCATACAAAACCGATTTTAAGACGACTGTGAACTCTCAACTTCACACTGAGTAATTCTCTATTCCGCGAGTCGAGGGGTTGTTTCTTAGGTAGCAAAATGGCGAAAAAATTTCAAAAATTGATCTCTCTGACTTGCTTACTTACAAATTGAACTTGATACCGAGTCCCGAGGGCTATAATGGTTATAAACACACCTTACGGGTTTTACCAATATTAACGTTTACCTTTTGGAGTGGCTAGTGCTCCCGCCTTATTTCAGAAAATATTTGAACAAGTAATCACAGGTTTGCCTAATTCTGCTAATTATTTGGATGATATTATTATTACGAATAGAGAAGACGTTAGGCATTTAAAAAATCTTCTGAATTTGTTCGCACGATTTAAAGATTCAGGTCGTCGTAGATGCAATAAAACTAATTGTAAGTTTTTTCAGCCTAGTTTAGAATATTTAGGACATTTGATTTCGTCTGAAGGGATTAGTCCATCCGAAAAGAGGGTTGAAGCTATCAAACAAACAACCAAAGAATATTGCCGAAGTCGGAACATTTATAGGCAAAATTAACTATTATAATAAGTTTATTGGAAATTTTTAAGAACTAGCCGCTCCTTTAAATGAGTTAAGAGCTACAAATTCTGAATTTTGTTGGTCTTCAAAACAGGAAAGTGTTTTCCAAGCTTTAAAAGCTAAATTGTTGAACGCAACTATAGTTGGTTCATTTCCGGGAGAATTATCCGGTAGTTTTAACAACTGATGCTTCCAGCTACGGCATTGGTGCCATTATTTTTCACATGTTTACATAGACAGGTCTGAGCATCGCATACCGTTTGCTCAAAACTTTAAATAAGCGCTTTCTATAATATTTGGAGCTAAGAAGTTCTGTGGGGGTATATAGTATTTATCTCTATATTTATCCCTTTACACAAGGTGATGATTATATTCAACTTCGGTCTAGTTTGGCGCTGCTCTTTGTTGTTAGATATTACATGACATCAATTTAAACACTTAATAAAACTTCACTTATATTTTTATTTAATTATCAAAATTACACCGTTCTAGATAGTCTTATAATAACTATAAAATTAATTTATTAGAATGGAAGTTACAAGATAAAGAAGCAATATACATTAATAATTTTATTTATTTTTTTTAACCAAATTTACTACGTTGCGTTTTACGTCTTGTCTGAACCTAGTTTTTTTTTTTGTTCTTTTTTATTTTTATTATTAACTACTAAAAAATTGGTGTATCTCTCTTTTTCTATAGCACTACATATCCACCTGCATTCCGGTGTTTGTACTAAAGAAATAAAGAGATGTACACCTATACTTCATATTATTCATTCAAAAATATGCCAATTCAACTCAATCGGTTGTTAAACAAAAATAAAAAATTCAAATTGAAAATGGATCGCCACAGTTCCATTAGTCATTGTATGGACGATCTTTCGAATTCATTACAGATCACAAACCTCTTCAGTCTCTATTTAGCCCTGAGAAGCAGTAACAGACCATGACATCCCATCGACTTCAGCGGTCCTGAACGCTATACTACATTAATGCCTTATAACTATTACATTAATGGCTTATAAGTATAATATTCGATAAAAAAGTACTAAGCAATATGTGGTTTGTTTTACGCGCTTGCCTATGGGCTCCGATTACAATTTTCAAATCAGAAGATGCTTGTATGGAAGTATCCGAGAACCTTGAACATGAACTTGAATCGTTTCTTATAAGTGTTGTGATAATTAAAAGATTTTCGAAAAATGATAAATTACTTTCAAAAGTTTACAAATATGTTGACCAAGTATAAGGCCGACATTTTTAATGAAAGAAGAAGAAAAAGCCTTAAAACCAATTTTTGATCGCCAACACTAATTAAATATTTGTCAAAGTATTATAGTCATAGAAACCAATAGTTTGCGAGTAGTGATTCCGGAGCAATTGCAACAGGGACTTTTAGATATGTGCTTCATATTGGGCAAAGCGGTTAGCCCGACGTTATTGTTAGTGGACGACGATTGAAAACGATATTAAAAACAAAATACAAACTTGTGATAACCAGAGACAACATTTTTGGTTAATATACGTAGACTTGTGGCGTCAGGCGTCACCGTTATTTTTATTTAAATTTAATAAAGTTTGTTTCCAAAGTTGAATTGGCATTAAGTAAGTTTGGAAGGTATATATATATATATACATATATATTTTAAAAAAGAGTTGTGTAAGACGCACTTTAATAGTAGATGTCGCGACAAGCGACAGAATTTTGTAGCGTCAGTCATTTTGTTTTTTAGTACTGTTTTTAAGTTTTTCTCTGTTCGAGAAGTTGAAAATAAAATTAAATCTTGTTAATATCAACGGTAATAATTTTGGTTAAACTTAATAAAATGAATAATTAATAAGTCGCATAGCGAAGTAAAAATTGTATTTAATTGGAAAAAATAAATTGTACGTGAATTAGCAAGTGTGTTAAAATTTGCCCCAAAAAGAGCTTTAGAGGTTACGTTTTCCGCATGGGTTTTCACGTATACCGCCTAGCGTAACCGCACCAGCACTAATATTCATCAAACCAAACGGGGATCATATACAATATATATCCATTAACCCCAAAAACTCTTATTTGAAGTACCCATTTGTTATAAAAATGAGTGTAACTACAGTTGAAACCACCATTAAAGCATTACAGAAAATGTTTGCCTTGGAAGGACTCCCAGTTACAATAGTATCTGATAATGGTCCACAACTTTCATCACAATTATTTGAATTGTTTTGTAAAAGTCAGGGAATTTACCTTGTTAGAACCGCACCATTTCACCCAGCGTCAAACGGGGAATCCGAGAAATTGGAACGTTGGAACGGTTGTGTTGCGTTCGACAAAACTCTTGTTATAAAATTCAAGAAGCCAAACAGAAGTAAATATGGCTATTTTAGGAATAATAGATGGTTTCGAAATTCACAAAAGTCCAATTTTTTTTGGTAAATTTTAGCTTAAATGTAAAATTTTATTAAAATCCATCCACAAACATGCTACGCAGTTCGTTTTTGTGGTGTTCCGCAATATTCCATGAATTTGGCTCTTATTTTATTTAATTCGACCGCAAATGATATGACCCAAGGAACTCTTCAGAGTGTGAATAATTCTATTTTATACGAGGAACTACACAGACTCAGCTTATAATAAGTTGCGTGTTCCATTTGGTGCTCTGATTGTTGAAAAGGTGTGGACTGGTTATGTATTTAAAAGTCAAATTTATGGTTTGTATTTTTGTACCAAAGTATCATTACCAGTGTCCCGAAATATTTGTTGAATTCTGGCCCCATGTTTTTTTTAAGAAACACCATTGCTGCCCCCAAACGCGACTTCTACGATTATGCACCAATTCCATTGAAATTTGGTATCTTACTTTACCAACATATTTGATGATAAATGAATTAGTTGCAGCATGTGCAAATGATGAATCAATGTGGCAGATTTTGAAACTTTTCTAGAAGAGATTTCACTACAAATTTGCAGGGCTATTTGGGGATTCGATTCGAACGTGATCGAGTCTTCGATGTATAAGATTCATTTTTGATTTAAATAAGAAACGAATGAATCTGATTCAATTCAAATAGGAATCTAATACATCGAAGACTCGATCACGTCCGAATCGAATTCCCGAATAGCCCTGCAGGGGGCTATTTGTGAATTCGATTCGAACGTATTCGACTTCTCGAAACATAAGAATCGTATATGATTTAAAAGATAAACGAACGAATTTAATTCAATTCAAATACGAATCCAATTTTTCGAACACCCGAATACGTTCGTATTGAATTCACAATAACCCCTCCCAGAAAAACTCGCCACCCCCTGGTAAAGCCAATGTGATTGCTGAATGGATGAATGTATTGTGCACATATTGATTTCGTTACTCCTTTTATCCGGATTTGCGAATTGTTTCAGATCAGAGACCGAAGAGCTCCAACTCTACATTGATTACATTTGTGTACAAATGAAACTGGAACTAATTCCTATTTTGAATTACAATTACAACATCCTAACGAAAGTATAATGGAATGTGCTTGATTCGGCTCATGTTGAAATGTACACATGGTGAAATGTTTGAAGCGATTATTATATCAAATAAACGTAAAACTAAAAATGTTTATTATTTTCCAACAATTAAGCATTGAAAACATAAAACTTTCGAATATCTTTTCCGGATAATTTAGCCAACAAAATTGCACAACTACACACCGGCCAATTATACTAGTTTAAATGCTTGCCTCTAGATGTCACCAATTGTCATTAAATAAAAGTTTCTATTTGCAAATAAAATTGTTGAACTATATTTATTTAAAATATTTTATACGTAATAAACCATTAATTTAGTAGTTTTATTAATTAAATTATTAGTTTTCTGTAATAAATCCCGATTAAATGGTTCGAATTAGCCAAGAAACAAACCAACCACTGTTTAAACAATCTGAAGTTATATAAAGTTCCGAAAAAAAAAATTGAACGAAATCTGTCAACACTGAGCACACGTCGCCATCTTAGTTTTAGTTGCGTACTGTCAATTCTTCACACACATGAAGAAAAAAATGTTACTAGAGTTTATTGTTTTTTTTTTTTGTATTTTTTTTAACAAATCATCATCAAAATAAGAACTAAAATTTCCGCATTTTAATCAAAAAACAAAACGCGAAAAACATTTCGTGCATAGTTTAATTGTTTGTTAATTATTTTTAATTATGAAATAGTATTTATGATAAAGTTTGATTCGTGTAGTGAAAAATCTCGTGGTTGGATTACAGTATTTAAATTATAAAAAGTAGCGGTGGCGATGTGACATGTGATAGTATTAGTGTATGGTGGTGCGCGTTGTATATTGTTGTGGAGCCCCTTTTCAATATTTTTGTTGTTGTACTTTTGCTACGTACTTAATTTTTTAATTAAATATTTACGAATAATAAATTTGTTGTTTAATTAATTAGTAACATACGATTTACGAATTCAATTGAATTTCTAATAATTTAATTATGTTTCTGTTCGTATCGTATATAAATTCGACCTTCTCAATGACAGATTTCCTGTTGTAAGCATAATACAGTAATAAATTGAGAATTTCGGTGATTTTTTTTTTTAAATTCAAGCTGTCAAATGTGTTTTTGACAGATGGAGATTTGGGTGTTGATTGTATTTCTATATATCACGTAATACGGCGGGGCTCCACATCGTGTTATTCCAGTTTAGTTGATGTCAGTGTCTATTTAAATGATTACGGATTCGTAATTACTCAATAAGTCAAGCTTAATTCCATTTTTTATTAATAAATCTTGTTTGTGTTGTCATATTTTTTTTTCTTCTAGTAGGTGTATTCTAGTATTTCATATAAGTAATAATTTTCTTGTACCTGGTTAATTAATAATTAAAAGTAAATAATTAAATAAAATAAATTTAATGAATTTAGTTGTGTGAACCATTCTTTTTGTAAATTGAAAGTTTTATTATTATTATTATTTTTAAATAAAAACGTAAACAAATCGCGTTCGTACGTCACACAGGTTATGTGCGTGTTTTGATTGAACACTAGAATCCAATAACAACGAAAAATTTATACAAATAAAAGCAAAAAAAGAAAAATTTGTTTTTCTTTTTTATTTCTACTTTTTCTTTTTGTACTTCATTCAATTTTCTTTGAATCAAAATATTATACAAAACAATTAAAATTTATAACACAAATTAGTGCTTGGGGTAAATATTAAACAATAACAACAACAATAACAAAATAAACAGCTATCTATCATAACATAATACAAACCAGTGATTTGGGGACGTCGTCTTCGTGTTTGTAATTAATGCTGTTTTCCTGTGTCATCTTTTTTAAGGTGCTGGTGGGCAGAGTGTATGTTATATCTACAGATGTTATGTGTGGCGCATTGAACCCGTCCATATATAAATAATACGCCACATTAAAAGTGATAGTAAAATAAGCGCAAAGAGAACGAGGAGCACATGTCGGACATGTCATGTCACCAAGTTGTATCATCAAAAAATTCTGATGATCCATACATATTTCGTGATACGCCTGTAACAACATCTGTCTACAGTTCACAGGTATGCTATATAATCATTGTACGTACATATAATATTGCCAGTATTCTGTTTCTGTATTGTATACCCAGGAGTTATGTGATCTTTGTGTTTTTTATAGTGAAAGTAATGAGTCTATGGTGTGGTAATTCATAATCCATTGTATGTTCAATGGGATGTTGTAATTTAAAATGCCAATTGGTTCCAGTTTTATTTGTGTATGCGAATGTACAGTGAAACAGCTGTAGTTAATGTGAAAGTACTCTAGTTTAATCATCGTAGATAACCTCTATGTTGTTGGGTTAAGATTAGCGGCACAGACTTATTGCCTTGTTAATGACTGAATCATTATTTTTCGTAATCTTATCCTGGAGTATATAAATAGGGGGTCCTCTCTAATTTTTTATCGATTCGCAGAAATTAATTTCCTGTCTTTTCTAATCGATAATGTTGTATTGTTTGCGTTTTGATAATCTCTATAGAGCTTGATACGAGATAAGCGTGATGATGGCCTTGACAATGAACAGCTTGTTGTTTTTCTATTCTGTGGAGTTGGATGATTGTTTTGATTTTTTTACCGCTCTGGTGATTCCAATCTAACGCACTTAGTCCATAACTATGTAGTCTATGTAGAGGGCCTATTTTTTGGGCGTTGATTTTCCTCATTTCTTACCTCTTTACATACCAACTAATTTTATAATGGATTAGGTGATATGAAACGGGTAGTATGTTTAGGTATTTGCTTTTATTATGTTGACCTTGAGATTTACCATATGTCCTAGTTACTTATCTTTGAAGAACAACCTTCTGGTCATAGAAGCACTTCATTTGTCTATCGAGCGGCTTATTTACAGGTATTTGGCATTGAATATCCAGTTCTGATTTTATAAAGTACCCACCTGCAGCCACGCAATCCCGAACTGCTTGTTCTACACAATCCATGATTAAAAGTTTTTCCCGTCAACAAATAAAAGCAAGATCTATATTTTTATTCATAATTTACGTTTTGTGACTTGATGATGTCAGGAGGCATAAAACAGTTTAATATCTGGATTTAAATCTGGATCCAAATCTGGTTGGTTGACTGCGTGTTTTAACCAGCCGAAGAACTTTAGAAATTTTCGATAGTAACTAGCTTCAATTTGTTGAATTTGGCAAGGAAAGGTGGTTAGGAGTTTTCCAAGATGTATCTGGAGCTTGGAGCTTTTCATTGTAAGTGTAAGTAAAGGATGCCTGCAAGGCTACTTCTTGGGACCACATATTTAGAAATTATTGTTCAGCGGTAGATAGGTAAAGTAATAAGTTTTACTGGAAATTCAAGGCAAGCTTTTCAAGATAAATCGGAGAGCGCGTTAGACATAACCGTTGACTGGGGTAACGTTAAAATGGAGCTACGCTCCGCCAAAACTGTCGTGATCCAACTTAAAGATACACTCGACATTATAAGACCACTTTTGGTGTTAGTTAACGGTTTGAGAATCAAGCTGGTGAAAACAGTCAAATAGCTAGGCGAAAAAAATCGCTCTCGAAGATATAAGATCTTCCATGACATATGCATGTGATGAATTGACATCACCGTCGAACACTAGCAAGCACTTAAAGAGGAATAATTTTTGGAAAACCAAGGGCATATAGGATGGTGTCAACCGATGCTGTGGTGTTCTAGCTGGCTTTATTCCGATTGGTGTACTATTAAAAAAAAGGTCGGCGGTTAACAAGTGTCATTAAGGAAATAGCAAGATAGATGATGTAATTCTAGTCAAACAGCCACATACACGCAAAAAATTTAACAAGCAGATTCAAACTTACTAAAGATATCAGGGCTGATTGGCCAGCTAGTAAACTGACCTAAACTAGGATGGACGAAATCTTATATAAGCAATGGCGATCATCCCTCGCCTGTCCAAAGGTCGATAAATTATACCGAATACGCTTATTCTTAGTCATCAATAGAGGATCATTCATTTCTATTCCAATTAAATGTCGGTTAATTTCTATGGATAAGTTTCTTGAAAAACTTATAAGCTAACTAAAGCTGCTTGCTTTATTTAAAATTTCTTATTAATTATTGAGTAATTACATATTTTGAATTAGCTCGTTACGACTAATTCCGAAGTTGATTCCATCACAGTTTACTCCCACTAATCGAATTGTTGCGAAAAGATTATTAACCATGTGTCCCAGCAGAAAATGAAAGGTTACTGTAAAGGACATCAAAGTTTGTTGGGTTGGACAATTTGTTAAGCTGGTATGTTTATTGATTTTATTCGAGAATTCTGTTACTCGATTCTTGTAATTTAGTAGAGAACAACTTGTTTACTTAACCTCCTTTTACTTGTGATATAGACTTTATTTAAAATATTTCGATATAATTTGTAAAGCATAAGATAGGATGAAGATCAAATTAATTAAAATCGTCTTTCGTTTCAAACTTACAAAAATGGTCTTTAATATTTTACGTTAAAGTCGTACTTTAAGCAAATGACAAACATGCCACATACAATGTTTTAAGCGTGAGCGGGTCGTAAAATCACCACAGCTACGCAAATGTAGCCAAACCAGTAGTAAATGTGTCCAGTGAACGTAACGTCCGCTGAAATAATTACTCCCAGGTCGGAAAAGTATTCTATTCTGCATATCTATTGTACATCAATTTATTTAAACAAATTTTCAAAATTACTCAATTAAAAACATTTAAATGAAATATTAGCACTAAACTCTCGCCCTTCCATTTTGTTGTAGTGGCCTACAATATTCTAGTGACATCTGCTATATGAAGTGACCTTAGGCGTAACAAACAATTAAGAGAATAGGAAAATTGATTTGACATGACCTATAATCATGAAAAATGACGTTAAAAGACTTTAGGAATTGTGGTAAATAACTCTAGAATTCTGTGTCCAAAAGCGAAAACCACATAAGCAGATTTTAACTTTTTTATTATTTTTGGCTTATTTAATACAATTTTATGTCTCAGAAATAAAATTCAGATGGCAATTCATAGGGGGAATTAGCGATAGCCAAGATACTGGAGAAAAAAATTCACGGCTCGAATTCTGGAGGAATCAAAAATTTTGGTAAAAAAATGTCTCGGGGAAATCTCAATCTCTAGGCCCTTAGCTTTTTTAATCGTTTTTGCAGTGGTGCGGGAAATGCTTTTTATCAAAGACAATTTTGAAGTATTGTTTTTGGTGTGATATATACAGTTATTTGTGGTACACTTTGCTAAATAGGATTATGCGACTTATGCGAGCACGATAGCATTTCTGGCATTTTTCGCTCATGGATCAATGATGGTGCTCGTCGGCATCCAAAGGGTTAAAAATGAAAAATAACATTTATCCCGTAAATTAAAAAAGAAATATTCCCACCACTTGTCAGAAAATCTCTGATATGTTCAATATATATTTTCAGAAAGTGTAACTGGAACTTCCCGAACCCGAAATGAGGGTTTTAAACCCCCCCCCCCCCAAACATGGTCGTCATTTGTGTATTCTGGTTAGGTTATTTCCTCAGTGTACCCGATCATCACTTGCGTTTTCTAATTTCTGTCTCGATTTCTGTTTATCTCGTTTGTCGCCTAAGGCCTTCATTGGTGATGACATTTGGCTAGATGTACTTCACAAGCCAGTCTTACACGGTTTGTTTACAAATATTTGGAGTTTACTTGTAATATTCAGAAACATAATGGACACATTCAGATCTCCCATAAAGGAAAAATTGACATTTAAACTATCACATTGCCATGCAATTTTGAATGTATCAAGTGCGTTCAGGTCTCAACGCATTGATTTTACTCAACATGGCTAACAGTTGGCGGAGCGGAATACATCCAGTGACCCAAATGCGTTGAACATTCACATGATGCTTTCTAGACCTTATGCTTTGTTAAAGCATGTCGTTATGTTTGTGTGTCATCACAAAATTAATTCGTCTTGTATACCCATTGATTGTTGTGAGGTGTTGGGTAGTCTAATTTACGCTTGACGCTGTTGTGTTCAGTACTACGAGAAACAGTAATGGAGATAATATACGACTTTCCCTTACTAGTGAAGTTTAGTATTTCTCACGCCGCCTTGCTGTGTCTTTTTTGATGAGTTTTAATTGTTTTCTTTGGAATTCCCATATCGCATAGTGCTTTTCAGACTGCGCTTCTGTTGATCGAGTCGAATATGCGTTTGAAGTTCACAAAGTGTAGCTAAATTAAGGTCCGCGAACATTATTTCTTAAGTCGAAGGTGTTTAATAACTTTTTCATTTGGGTTTTATGCCAATTGGGAAAACCAATAAAGCCCTCTTTAGAAATGAAAATAGTTTTATGGCGCTCTAACATACGGCTCTCTCAAGGACATTATCCCCAATCTTTTTTCTGGGCATTGACGGTGGTTGTGTCCCCAAACTTCCGATTTTACGATTTGTAGAAATGGCAGCATCCATAGAACGACCATTTTTCAAAAATTTGTGCTATAACTTCAGTGGATGTTCCGAGTTGTTTTTCTGGTTGGCTTAGTCCTTTTTGTTAGAATAGAACCGACGAATGTATTGGGGCGCATTTCGAATTTCGTTAAATTGGTAAATGCTTCTTCAAAGTTACAGATCCATATCAAAAGAATTGCTTCGTTTCTATTGCTAGTTCCATCACAAATGTTTCAAGTCCTTTTTCGGTTGGTAGAATCGACGAATGTATTGAGGCGGATTTCGATTTTGACTCTGGAAAAGGAAGATTTAATTTTAAAATTCGAATGTAAATCTCCATTTTCCAGAATATTTTAAAAATAATTTCCATTTTCCGGAATTATCACTTATTGGCCTTGTACCAATCCGAAAAGATAATACGCACCGTGGGCCTTAACGGTTTTGAATTCATCCTTTATATTATTTGATGGTAATATGGATTTTGTTTAAAAAATCTGGACAACTTCTTCCTGGTCTAATGCCGGCTTACTCAATTCTTAGATGACGATTAATTGTTGTAGATGTGAATTGTGTGATGTAGTATGAAGTCGATGTGTAATTCTAAATTTTATATTAAAATCTCCTTGGATAATGTTGGGATTTTTTTTAAGAGTGGTAAACACTTTAAAAAACGGAATTACTATAATTGGAGACAAAGATGATCAAAGGCTGAAAAGATTTTTTTATTTTTTTTTATGTTTCCGATTTAATCCAAATCGCTTTCATACAAACCCTTTTTCATGTTAGGAAACGTAATAGTTTAATAGTTTTACAGGGTGATAAATCTTAAGAATAAGGAGCGTGGAGAATAACTTTTTAGCTTAATTCCAACAATTTTGTCATTACAACTGTAGAGGAGTGAGCTGGTGCATCCTGAGGCAAAAAAAAACTTTTTACGCCAAATCGTCGTTTTTTCTTTTAATTCATTGTTTAAACGGTCCGGTAAAGATGACTTATACAGTCCATTTATCGTTTTGTCCTTTCGTAAGGTGTCACTAAAGATTACGCCATGAGCATCCCAGAAGACAGTGGCCATAACTTTCCCGCCGATGGATTTGTTTTTACCTACTTTGATGCTCGTTCACTGTTTTTAACCTCTAATTTCGTCGAAACAGCTCCTTATCGTGCGGAGAAACGTTCACCATTCATAGTTTCATACCATTCAAGCGCTCTCAGCAATTCCACGCATTTCATCTTATGTCGCTTATCATGGAGCGTCAAGGCCATTTTTCGTGATTTGTGCTGTATAAGTAACATTCTAGTCGAAGGTGCATTCGCATGTCATTCCGAAAATTGGATGTTAACTCCGAAAAAGACTAACGATTGAAACATTTCTTTGATTCGTAAGTAAATTTTCGGAGAATTTTCTGTCAAAAAATAGTCTAGAAATCTGCTTTAACCGCGCAAGAAGAATTTTCTTTAAGTTTATTGATAAGTATTTTTTTTTTATGGCAAGGAAAGTATTATAAGTATATCGTTTTCGAGTCCAGTAAAGCCTGAGGCACTTAGGATTCATTTCGTTCCGATCCATTTCGTTTTCAATAAGTGTTTCTTAATAGCTAGGCACAAAGTTTGTTTCGTTTCGTTTTTTGTTGTATACCAGAAGTTTCCAGTAAAGATACGAGTTTCGACAACTCGAAATATGTTGATAAATCTTCTTTAAAAAGAATCAACGTACGTAATGAAAGCTAAAACATGTTTGGTTTTATACCTGAAACTTTCAAATATCTCGAAAAATAAGCACTCTACGGAAAAAATGGCCATAATCAAAATTTAATCATTCCGCGGGGAAATGCATTAGTGCCAAAATTAGTTCCTCCCCCTCCTTGTAGATGGGGCGGAGGTAACTTTGAAATCATTTACTTGTTGATTCTTATTTTTAAACTTTGTCTTCGAGATAGCTCCACAAAAAGAAATCTGGCGAAGTAAGATGTGATGATCTGGCAGGCCAATTTATCGGACCAGCTCCACCGATCCAGCGACCATTGTAATCACAATCAAGTACCTTACGTCCTACAACCGAATAATATTCTGGACAACCATCATGTTGAAACCACATGTTCTGTCGCACTTCTAGGCTCAAATCTTCAAGTAATGTTAGCAGTTAATTTTCCAAAATGTCTTGGTACATTTGACCATTCAAGTTGCCTTCAATAATGTGGGGGCGATGAGTTTGTTGCTAATTATTCCTCAAAGGCAACTCGTCGGAGAAAAATACTGCTAAGCATATTTTCCTTAACTACATTTTTGGCCAAATTGAGTTATTGATGCCAATCGATAGCTAATAACAAACTTTATCAATAAAATTTAAAAAAATAATTAAAACTAAATTGAGAAACACGTGATAAGAAAAATAGTTTTCATTTTTAATACAAAATTCACTGATTTCAAAACTTTAACATCAATTTTCTCAAAATGCGTTTTTTGTAGTTAAGTAAAACATGCTTAGCACGGCAGAATACGTAACGAAAAAAATTTGGAGTTTTGTTGTATTTGTTTACGGTGCCGCCCACTGACAAAAAGTTATCGATTTTTCAATTCATGGCGCATACTCGAAAATTCATTTCAGTAACTTTTATGGTAATTTCGCAACAAGCGAACTTGACGGAGATAAACTTTTCTCAATATTTTGGTAATTTTTTTCCCCTCCATACCAACTTATGTATGGAGGGGAAAAAAATTACCAAAATATTGAGAAAAGTTTATCTCCGTCAAGTTCGCTTGTTGCGAAATTACCATAAAAGTTACTGAAATGAATTTTCGAGTATGCGATCAGTGCCGTGAAGATCTTGGTGTAATACGGATGATACTTCTGACGTTTTAAAATTTTCCAAACACTGGTCAGCCAGTACAACAATTTCACTGTTGCTCCACGTGTCGTTTTTTCGGTTGAAACTATCAACAGTAATAAATTGTTTGGCAGTACTGTAAAATGAAGCACGAACGACTCCTATGCGGAAAACGCTGAGTGAAGAGAGTGCAGCTCCTCCATAAACCAGAACCTTTTCAATTTTCTCTTGTACAGTTAAATACTTCATTCTGACGTAGTATTAACACCCTAACGAAAACAGGTCTATTCGTTTTCGAAATAGGTTTAAAAATATTGAAACGTTTTTATGAAAATTATTTTTTAACATAGGTATTTTCAAACAAAATATTCGCCTGTTCCTGGTTTGTTTACGATAACTGTAGCTTCAATTGTCAAATTGATTGAAAATTTATTTTATTTTTATTTTTTTATTGCAAACGAATTGCAGAACCGTATGCTTAAGTTCTCAGTAGGAGAAATCGGATAAATTGAATTTCGTCAATTACAGCACCATTAATCATGAATCAAAAAAAATCCTACGTACTTTTAGCTGTTCTAATGTTAATCTAAACAGAAGTTAGATTTCTGATGTAAACAGATGCACACTTTTAGTGTTTGAAAGAACATCTGTTTTACAATGGAATAGTATAGTAACTGATTGTATTTTGCCAGACATTTTTCTGTTTGATGTAAAATGTAATGTGCTATAAAAGGTCAATTTGATTCATTTCAAAAGTTTAGTACCGTGCTACAGAGTCTCTAACATCGCAATATTTTAAGTGCTATAATTGAAATTGGATTAACTTAATCTTCATCGTTCACAATACAAGAAAATCTAGATTTGAATAGTCTGAATATTAGCATTACAAAACAATTAGATCAAATATTACCTGTTGAACTCTTCGACTACCTAGTACAACGATGTAATAGTTTTATTGACTATTATTAAGTAAACAAAATTAAATTTGATTCAATGTTAAATAATTTAAATTTATTCCTTTGAACAAAGTCATAAAATTAAATGTTCATATAGCGTCATTCGCCATTCTCGAGCCATTCACCTGTTTCAAAACTCTACGTATCTAATAAAAATAGACACAATACCAAAGTCACAGATGGTTAAATCTTATTTGTCTACTACAGAAATACAGCATAAGACGCGGTTTTAGTATAAACAACGATTTTAAATGTTTGAATTTTTAAAATTATTGAATATTCTGAAATGATCATAAAGCATTGTACGAGGTAGTCCTGTCTAGTAATTTGGCAAAAAAAAAAAAAACTCAAAAACAATCATCACTATGCGATTTATATTTACTCAGGGTTAACTATATAAAAACAAAAACAATTAACAAAAGCAGCTTAAACTATGAATTTTTTGCTGTTCTCTTCACAACTTAAAGTTCTAATATTTCATTACCGGTTAGTCGGTTACATTCACTTTAATTATATTTTATTTTATTTCATTTATACTAATTTATATTGAAAAATAGGTTTTTGTAAAGCAAAATACATTTATCAGAAAGCACGGCATTGTTAATACCAAAATATTAACTTTGTGTTGAAAAAGCATAATTTCGTGGCAAGCACTATTTTGATTAATTGGATTGGATTGGCAACAAAAAATGCTTTACATATTTTGGTGTTCATATATTTAGCTGTGCTTAGTGAAAGGTTAGAATGATTTATGGTTTTAAGCGCTGATATGGTTTGATAATATATACATATGTAATATAGAATGTTTCGGGAAGTTGGTTTCCGTTGCGCTCAAGTGAAAGTCAAGAATTTTTAATTGGATGACGTAGGTACATACTAACTAATCAATATTCGTTTATTCTCGACTGTTTATTTTTTTTATAAGAGGCACTGTAAAGATTTTTTTTAATTTGTAAAAGATGAACAAACATTGTTTGGTAACATTGGATGCCAAACATTAATAATTTCGTTCAAGCCAAAGATGGGCAACCGGTTTCCAATCGATATTTTGGTGTTGCTGATTACATTTTTGTGACTATTGATTTTTTTTTTTGTAGATAAAATGGAATTATAATGCGTAACTAAATTTAGTTTGGTTTTTATATGGGCTAATACCGCATTTGAAATATTTATTAATTGCTCAATTTATTAAAAATCTCTCGATCACGATCTTAACTACAAACTATTTCAAGTATTTGTGCGTTTAACAACATGTGTCAATATTTTTGAGATCATGATTCTTATTTGTCTACTATCATTGATTGTAATTGTTGTGTAACTAATGCACAGTTTAACAACATATTTAACACATGATTCGTGGTAATTAAAGTTAATCGACCGATTTTATGAGTTGTTTATATTTAACAGTCTGTTAATATATTTTTTTCTGGAGGTTTTTTGCATTCAGCAACTTAATGAAAACCTAATATTTATCCGCTTATTAGATATTCATTTCGATGGAATATTGTTGTAAAATCGACCATAAAATAGTTATCACATGTTGTGATTTTACAAATCATTTAGATAAATAAGACAGTGGAAGAACATTTCTTTAATTTTCAGTTGAGTAATAAAACGCTTGAGCACAGGAAACTCTTGGATAATATTTCACCACCTGTCAGTTGTACGCTCATTTTACAAAAATACATAATGTTTACCACGTATTATTTTTAAATATTTTGGCTTAATCACACATTTGTACATAAAAACTACTTATTTTGAGTTTTAGCACATACTTACATATTTTATGTTTCTTCCAAATATTTTCTTCAAAAATCAAATGCTTTGAAATTATTTGATAAAGCAAAAAACTACTTTTGCCTGAACTGTTCTAAGTTAGTTCAATAAATCAAGAGCGAGTAAAATGTCGGTTTGTCGGTCCGTGCAAGTTGGATGTCTATTGTTGGTATTTGAGTTTCCTGACCTTTCTTAAAACTGAACATTTATGGGATGTAAAATAATTTTTGGAATTCTAATGAAGCAAATAACAAGCGTGCTGATTGCAGGAAATATATAATACATACTGTCAAAAAGTAGAAAGAATATAAACACTTCCTATGTCATACAAAGCCAATATCCTAATAGCTGGGGTACAGAAAAAGTTGATTTAAATAAAAAAAAATTAAATCTTTTGTAGTTTTTTAAAAAAATACATGAATTTTTCCCACCCTGTTTGTGCGTATATATATCAGATATGCATTATTGATGTTTTAGATTCAGTGCTTTTCAAACGTTTTCTCTATTGCGGCTCACGTAATTTGAAAAATAAAATCCAGAGCACCTGAATCATATTCCTTCAGCTTCAACCGATTTGAGGGATTAAAAAAAAATTCTAGTAAATAATTTAACTGCAAATTTTATGACTGACTATTCTCATTTTATCAAAATTTAAATTTTTGCACGTCCTCATCCATTTTATGTTATATTAATTTCGGCGTACATTAGTTTAGGATTAGCTAATTCAGATCTAGGTCTTTTTAAATAATTTTCTTGATTTTTAAAAATGAACTTGATTAGTCATAAACGGGCCAATTAGTTGATAAAATATGAATTGAATCGAGCAGAGTGTAGATCAAATTTAGGGCAACTTACGTCTTTGGGTATTTTTAATTAAAATTACAATATAGATAATTTTTATTAACTAAATTTAATGAAGAATTGGGTGTTTTACAAATTGCATTCATGCCTCAAATGCGGACCGCTTGATACGAATTAGATACTTCTAGGAGTCTTTTTTGTACTTAATGGAGATCTGGACGCCGTGAGGTATGGGTATGACTATTTACACGGCTAGAAAGCCTTAACTAAAACAGCTTTATATACTTAACAATTGAAAAAAAAAATGGTGTGAGTCTCGCGACCTATGACAGAAGTGAAACTTAAAGCGTCTAATCGAACGTATATACTTATTTAAGGTCTGTCGCGTAAATTATAGAAACGATTTTACCTTTATTTACATCGAAAACGCAAAATTTTTTTATCAAAATTTTTTGTTTTTTGAAAAGTACAGTTTTTTTCAAACTAAGTGTAAACTAGTGTTATTTTCGTTTGTTTGTGACAAAGTAAACATGGAATATCAAAGAGAAATTGTTCGAGTAAAAATTGTGCATGAATGGCAGAAAAATAATCAAACTTCGTCGCAAAAAATTGTAAAACAACAAAATCAAATGTTTGCAAGACGATAAATCGATTTCTCAATGAAGGCACAGTAAAATCCAAACCAAAAAGTGGGCGACCAAGAGGAACGCGAAGCAAGAAGTTAGAATTAAACGTTTTAAAGACATTAAAAAATACTCCCTCTAAGTCAGTTCGGGATATTGAAAAGAAACATAGAACAACAAAAGATATGGTTCAGCAAATCAAAAAAAATCATGGACTAAAAACTTACAAGAAGCAGAAAATTCCTAAACATTTTTTATGTAAATGATTCAGTACAGTTGTTTAAAATGGTTTCCTTACTTTACGCGACAGTCCTTAGTTGATAATTTGAAATTGTTGGCTTATCTTGGCCTGAATTAAACTTCGCCGATAGACATGAATTTGTTCCGCGCGAAATTCGTTTTTAGTATGTATTGGGCCCAAGACGGCAAGCTTTTGATAACTGAATTGAACCCGGGCAAAATTTATTCATTTTAAAGAAGTTTGATGTCGCGGACTTTGTTCATATTGGGGATGAATTGATAATTCGTCATACAAAAGTTTTTGGCGGAATTGGTCATGTATTTAGTTTTGTTGTTGTTCTGAACTGATTTTTTAAGCCAATGGGCCTATCAAAACAAGTAACAGTTAGAATTCCATATAAATCTTTCAGCACCTCGATTCTCTAAAAAATAAGAAATTGGGTAAACGTGTAAACTTACAAAAAGCAAAGCCTATGAAAAATTGCAAACTTATAGAAGACAGCTTTGCTTTTTACCCATTATCTTTTTTTTTAGAGAATCAGGGTGCAGGAGGTCTTAATCGAAACATCAAGCCACTATAACATTAAGGTGACTATATGATGCTTTTTAACCTTCTATGTGTTGATCATCCAATTTTTTAATCCTAAAATTCAATGTGTGCACCGAACCAAATCTATAGTGTTATATTGCCTTAATTTGAGTAATATTCGAATTTCTAGTACTGGCTAATATCTATATTGAATTTACGATTATTCTCTCCGACAGTCATAAAAATATTTGATCGACTTAAACAATGAACATTGGGTCGCGGTGAACTAGTTGATAGTCATAATTCTGTAAAATTAGGGCCTACAAAAGCTTTTATTAAAAACAGGATTTGAGAATATTTATTTCACTCAACAACATTGAAACTCGCTGTATCGCTTATTGGAACTTCTACATCGCACTGCATAAAATCCGGACTTCCATATATACTTATTTGACGGCTGTCAATGTTATAGATTGGGTTTGTGAATATGACTCCGCCCTTTCTCAATTGGTGTCGTTATTTTTACTGCTTACGTAAACTATAAATGCACAATACTTGTATTCTATAGTACTTGATGTCAGCTATCAATTGCAGTATACGACATTTGGTTGAAGTGTAAACAAATAGTATTTTTAACTTTTTCAAAATGTCGAATTTTATTCCAAATAAACATCATTTGAGGGAAGTTTTATTACATTATTTTATTGCAAAGAAAAGTGCAGCGGAAACTTATCGTTTGCTTGTGGAAATTTACGGTTAGCATGCTGCATCGAATACAACGTGTAAAGAATAGTTTCGACGATTTAAAATTGATGATTTTGGCATTGAAGATAAAGAGCATGGAAAACCATCCAAAAAATTTGAAGATGCTGAATTGGAAACGTTATTGGCTGAAGATTCTTCTCAAACACAATCAAATCAGAATTGGCTGTAGCATTAAATGTTGATCGATCAACTGTTGCAAAACGTTTACAAACAATCGGAATAGTTCAAAAAGCTAACAACTGGGTTCCACATGAATTAAAAGAAAGAGATCTTGAACGTCGAAAAACCATTTGTGAAATCTGATTCAAAGACAACAAAAAAAAAGGTTTTCTGCATCGGATAGTTACTGGAGATAAAAAATGGATTTATTATGAGAATCCCAAACGCCAAAAATCTTGGGTGAAGTGTGGTGAAGCTGATCCATCGCAACCAAAGCGAAATATCCATTGCAATAAGGTTATACTCTGTATCTGGTGGGATCACAAAGGTGTGGTATATTATGAACTGCTGGAATCAGGTGAAACTAGAAACGGCGATGTGTACCGACGACAACTAATACGTTTGAAGCGAGCTATAGAGGAAAAACGACCAGAATGGGTGAATAGATACAACAAATTAATTTTTCAGCATTACAATGCAAAACCACATGTTGTAAACGTTGTGAAAAATTATTTACAAGGACATGACTGGGAAGTTCTACCCCACCCGCCGTATTCACCAGACATAGCTCCTTCAGATTACTACTTATTCCGGTCGATGCAGTCGTCTCTTTCTGAACAGCGTTTTAGTTCTCGCACAGAGATCGTAAATTGGCTTAATGATTGGATCGCCTCCAAAGACCAAGATTTTTTAGAGAGGGAATCCGTAAACTGCCTGAAAAATGGGGGAAAGTTGTAGCTGCAAATGGAGCATACTTTCAATAAATAATTCTTTCATTTTCTAAACAAGCAAATGTGTTTTATTTTAACAAAAAAGGGCGGAGTCATATTCACACACCCAATAAAAGCCGGATTTGAGAATATTGATTTCAGTCAACAAGCGAAATTATCTTACCCTAACATTTTTATTGATTTTACCAAAAACTCTTTCAGTTCTTAAAACATACTCTTTGTAAAGTTGAAATAATTTAACTAGCATATTTGGCATATTTGATTTGACATTTGCTAAAATGACTGACTTACTGTAAGAAATCGATTTTATTGTTTTCCATCGAAGCATGAAGAGAAACCATCATAAAACAGCTTTGAGAAAATGCTTTATGGTAAAGCCAGCGAGCTCCTAAGCTGTTAGATTGAGATTTTTAACGTAAATTTAATTCGCGGAATAAAAGTATTAAATGAATCCAAAAAATTATCAATTTCCGAATTTGGAATGGCCGCAATAATATCATCAACATACCTGTAAAAGATGATAGGTTTGACGGAAGATATTTTTAACACTTCGGTTTCAACGTGTCCCATTACTATGTTTGCCAAATTCAATATCAACAAATTTCAACGCTTCCACCAAATTTTTTGAATCCAGATTTATATTACTAAATGTTTATAATTTACACAATTTTTTAACCAAAATTATTACCAGAGATAAGTTAAAGTTTGTGACCAACGAGACGACATCTAACGATACTAATACATAATTTAATGGAAGAGACACATTTTTATTTTTATTTTTAAAACCTTCCGAGTTTTTTACAGTCAAAAAGTTATTTCCCACGTAATGCCAAGAGCCAATGATTACGTTTAATTTTAATTGCATTGAAGAAATACCAACGAATTTCAATGTAAATGTTATTGTCTGACAATAAGAGTAACTCCATTTTTTCTAAATATTCAATTTTTGGCATACGTATCGTTATGTTACCCTTGTCAACTTTCAACACATACAATCCGGAGTGTTCATTGAAAAATTACTTTGCCTTTTTAGGCCCTCGAATCTGTTAACTTTCTTCAACACTGACAAATGTTTTAGTTTTACCCAAATAATTGTTTGATTTGAAATTTGTGAATATATTTACTAATCTACTTCTAAACGTATTATGAGCCGTCTCACCCAATCCTGATATGTCACTCTCCACAACCGCTATAATTTTGTGATAAGGAACAATTTCTTTTTTAAAAGGTAAACAAAACTTCTTACCTACCTTTACAATTTTTATGATATCCACAGGAATTTCCAAATTTATCAAATTTACGACCCACTTTTCATCGTTAATATCCCTTCCTTCAATATAACCATGTGTTGGATGAATCTCTGAATTATTTGCTGTAGTGGTTCCGACAAAACTGGCGTTTCACAAATCTCTGGGCACGACATGTTGAAACACTTCTTAATAAGTTGTTTTTTAACCTCTTCTCTAGGTACCCAATCTACCGAAATTGAAATTTTGAAGCCAAACGTGACAAAATGTCATTTGAAATTTCAAATTCAAATAAAGATTGAGTAATTTTTTGAAATTACGAAATATGTACTACCATTTTCAATACCAAGTTTATAAATTTTCATATTTCTAAGTTCTTAACTTTTAATTTAAATTTAGCTAATAAATCACCGCGAATTTTCTTCTGATATCGAACCCATAATAATCGTTGTCTTTGACATTAGTTTTGCTGTTTATAAGAGATATTATGGGGAGGTTTGTTTCCCTTTTCCCAGATGTCGATTTTTGTACATTCGTACAAAAATACATTCGTATTAGAAACTAGAAATTTAATTTTGTAGTTTAAAAGCTCCACCGCCCACAGTAAGAGTAGTGCTCTTTTAGAAGCTAAAGTTCGGCTTGGTCATTTGCCATCGGAATAGGTGAAGCAAAACAAGCACATACCGTTTAATGCGGTGAAGTTCTTAAATTATTTTGTGGTGTAATACGACCTTCTATAGGACTAACTGTTTTGGTCTGCTGTAACTATTGAAACATCGATCAAATGACCCTTATCGTCGACCCTTATCGACACGGGCAGTTGTATATTTTTATTGCCTCAATCGACAGTCTCTAAATGATTTATGTTATTATGACCGAGCGGTCACTACGTGATATTTTGTAAGCTCAATGTATTGATCAATCCAATTTTTTAATCCTAAAATTTAACGTATGCATCGAACCAACGCTATAGTCTTACATTGACTTAATTTGAGTAATATTCCGATCTCTAGTGTAAACTGACTAGTAGTCAAATTGAATTTAAGATTATTTTCTCCGACAATCATACAAATATTTGATCGTCTTAACAATCAACATTGAGTCGCGATGAACTAATTGATAGTCATAATTCTGTAAAATTATAGCCTACAAGTGCTTTTATGTTTGCTAAAGTTTCTAGTTAAAATTCATTTGATGTCCGGGCGAATACCTTAGAAGACAGTTCAATTGCTCAAGTACTCGTAGATGCAGGTTTTCGATTCTTGCACCAACTTTAACCTATTTCTTCGTGGATGATTGCCATCCGATTATCCATTGGTACAAAACTCTGCAGTTAACGCGGCAAATTGTTTACTGGTAAACTGCTCACCATTACCAGTACAGATGATTCCCGGAGTGCCGATTGCGTTTGTAGTTGCTGACCGAACCGATTGATATGGTCCCATAAGATAATAAATATTCTCTGCCATGGGCTCACAGGTTTAAACAGACCGGAAATTGTGGGTGTTAATGTTTGGTTACTAGTTTTAGTCATTTTAAAGTTTATACATTTTACAATATATTGATAAACTTGTGGGTACATCTTTGGCCAGAAATAGAGCCGCCTTAAGCTCCAACGTTTTTCTGATTCCTCCAAACTTTCAAACTAGTGAGTCGAGTATGGAATCACGTTTATTCTCAATGCGAATATATACTTTATCATTTTGAATTCGTAGTGAAGATTTTATTTTTAAAATATATTCCTCCTCACCAAAGGCTTCTGAAATCCAGTCTACGGCATTTATGTTTAACGGATAATCTGCTAAAAATTCCTCCAATATATCGCACTTAGGAGATCTACCACCACATTTACCCATTACAAAGTACCTTTTTGATGTTCTCGCAAAATCATAATCTTGGAGTTTAAAATTCCAGCGGGCTAGTTTACCATTCAAGTCCTTTTATGACATTAGCCATTTCAAACTTGAAGCTAAACCAGGCAGGATTGAAGAAGACATTAATCAACGCTTCAACAAAGCAAGAATCACCTTCAACATGCTTCATAAGATCTGGAATGGATCCGTCCTGTCCAGAAACACATAGCTACGAACGTTCAATGGTAGTATAAAATCTGTACTCCTATATGGATGTGACACAGAGAACCATACTCACGAGAAAACTTCAGATTGAAATCAGAAAACCCAAGTGGAGATGGATCGGGCACACATTGCAGAAATCACCAAATGATAAAATCCGGACACCATTAGGATGGATTTCGCAAGTTAAGCGGAAAGTGGGAACGTCAGCAATGATTTGAAAAAGAAAAGTGCTAGCTGAAGACAATAGCCATCAACAGAGTGAGATGGTCTAGCCTAGAACACGTTCTAAGCTCCTACATTGGAAATAAAGGAAAAAAATCAGTTAGATTTCTTTCATAATTCTAATAAAATGTTATCTTTGCTACTACATTTAAAACATGAATCCTTTTCTATAATTGGTTTACTGCATTTCAGCAGAGCACTTCATATTCCCAAATAGCCCACAATTGAAGCATTTATTTATTTATAATATTTTATAAATAATTTAGTATTAAAAGCAAAAGCACACATGGAAACAAAGCAATCGAAAAAAAAATAATGAAGTTGCTTCCATTAGGCATAAAAACCTCTTAAATTTTTCTATTCTATTTTGAGCAGTAGCTCATTTACAATAAAATGTACAGCACGAGGTGAAATAATATTAAAAAAAACAATAATAACAAAGTTAATAAAAATAAATTAAAAAACTACGTGTTGCCCTCAATCACGCCACTCCAAAAATTTTGACCTAAATAATTTTGCCGATCCTAAATCCTAATCTCTTAATTTCCAATAGAATTGAATTCCAAAGGGAAACTCCCCTAACATAAAATGACTTGTTTAACGACCTACAACAATTTTTAGCTGGAATTAGGCGGAAGTTAGAGGAATGAAATCGACTAAACATTAATTTCCTATATAGATAACAAGGCTCCTTAGCTTTTAGAAGTTTAAAAATAAACAGACAAACGCGAAATTCGTAAAATATACATAAACTACATTCTAAAACAAGGCTAGAGTAGGCAGAAATATGTATGATCAAACTTCCTAATACCAAAAATAAACCTGGTACAAGCATTGAAACATCTTTGGAGAATATTCATATTTTCCTGAAGCATACCGAATAAAACTATGTCACCTATGTAAATAAAATGAGGAAGAAGATAAGACAAAAACAATTTTTTCCTAAACTGACTATCAGAAAATCCAAGTACTTTATACAAACAACTAATCATGCCAAAGACCCTCTTACTGATAGTAACTAAATGGTCACCCCAAGTAAGAGTTTTATTAATAACTAAGCCTAAATCTTTAACAGTATTTGAATATTCAATTTGCGAACCCTGCAGAAAAATACCAGGCAGGGCGAGGTATCTAACGGTTTTTTTATAAATTATAATCGACTGAGATTTATTTGTGTTTGAAACGAGCCTGTTAGAGACCGACCAACTAACGATATTACTTAAATCTTCATTTATCAGAGAAATATTCCTAACAAATTTGAACGTCATCAGCGAAAATATGAAAAGAACAATGTTGAATGGAGGATTCTATGTCATTTATGTGTATAGAAAATAATAGAGACCCAGCACTGAACCCTGAGGCACGCCGGAAATTACAGGAAGGAAATCAGACAAGAAATTGTTGAAAAAACTGCCTGAGAGCGATTAGAAAGATAGTTAAAAATCAATTTGACAGCAGAAAGCAAAAATCTAAACTGAGATAAGAGTTTATTAAAAAGAATTCTGTGATTAATAGAATCAAACGCCTTAGAAAAATCTAACAAAGTTAAAGAAGTTAATTCCCTATTATTCATATTACGCCTAATATCATCACATACATTTAATAACGCAGTAGAAGTGCTATGAAATTTTATAATCCCAGATTGGAAGCAACTAATTAAACTATTGCTATGTAAATGCGATTGAATTTGATTTTTAGCAACTATCTCGAAAGCCTTAGAGAAAGAACTTTAAATGCTAATTGACCGAAAATGGGATAGCTCTAAAGGATTACTGATCTTTGGGATGGGGATTATTTTACTTAGCTTCCACTGATCTGAGTCGAAAGGGAAAACTCGCTTCCGAAGAAGATTCCGATTTAACCTTCCAAATAGCAGATTGTAAATCCTCGAGAGAAATATTTGAAAACGAAAACGAATTAGAGGACGCTTTAGAGAACAAATCGACGGTACTACTGCCCGAGTTCAGGCTGGAGCAAAAATAACTATTGATCTACAACTCTGTTACGAGCTTGCTTGTAATCTAAATGAGACTGACTATTAAGACACCTTTCCATAAACGATATTTACTAACTCTAATATTTATGGCATTCGAAATTTCCTGAGACAACCAAGCCGGAGATTTTGCTTTGCAAGTAACATTTTTAAGCGGAACGCAACTATCAAACACCAAACTAATATACGAGTTGAAAAATTCTATTTGGCTAGTTGCAGAACTAAGGCAAAAAATATCCTCCCAAGGAACTGAGTTACAAACTAAGTAAAGGCGGGAAATGTCTATACTAGAAAAATCTCTAAAGCTATTAGGTTTAGGTGGAGAGTAAGAGTTCACAGAAAAAACTAAAAGATCAAGATGGGATCCCATACGACGAGAGGCAACTGATTGAAAAAACAAATAGAGTTATTAGTAAAAGAGATGATGTGATCAATAAAGGAATAAGAGACCTCGCTAGCGGTTGGACAAGAAAACGTTGGTGCCACAGTGTTGTGTATGGATAAATTAAGACTATTTAAAAGATTCAAATAATCCCGAGGGAAGCCGGAATTTTTGGAGTATTTCGAAATTAAAGTCACCTGATATAAATAAACTTTCTAAATCTATGTGATTTTTTAAATTGGGCATACGATGTTACTAGTTTTTGGTGGGTTATAGAGTTATAAACGGTACCGTATAAGATTTTACTATCATTAATGAAAACATTGACAAATAAAAACTCTAAATCCGATACTAACAATTCCGAAATGGAAGACGGTATGGTAACTAATCTAGCCTTAATGTAATCATCTACAAACATACATTAACCACCATAATTAAATAATATATAATTACATAATTTAATTTCCTAAATATATTATAACCTTTGATGGCCAAAGCTGAGTTAAAAAGGTCTCAGAGAAACAAAGAATGTCCACTGAAGCACCATTAAAAATATGACGAATCTCGTCAATATTTGGGACTAAACTTTGCACATTGAAACTACCTACATTTAACAATGACCTATCGACTAATATAGATTTTAAAACTACATTGGGGTTGTTAAAAGACATTATACTCAAGTGTAAACGCAACGCAACGTGATTGATGCACAATACTTACAAATAAAGATAAGGGCCGCTTCATCCAAAATGAACGGGATAACTGGAAATCTAAAACGAAAAGAAACAAAAATTGACTGCTACTGAATTCTAATTAATTTTATATTATATTTCTCCAGTATCTATGAACGTATTAATCTCTCACTACGGATTTGTTTAGTGTACTCTCTCTTGTAAGAAACAATCTATACCGTTGCTCTAGGAGATCTGCCAATTGTCTTGAATATTCCAGGCTCAGCAAGGATTTTTTTAAATTACCAATTTAAATTGGAAATGAAATGGAATTATTACCAATTTATAAACCATATATTTGTATACCACATTTATACGTAAATACTGACGGCGGCAATCGATTCTCATCTGGCTGTTTTGAATCGCATCCAGAATATAATTTGCCATTTGATTGCAAATCGGTCTGTATTTTATTCGTTGGATTCATTTGATAATTGGAGGCATGTTGGGGCCCTTTGTACCTCTTACAAATATTATTCTGGCCGCATGTGCCAGTTCCATAAGAAAAGCGCATGGCTGCCGCGAGCATATCCTTGAACCAATTAGATCGATTATTATATTTAGAGCCAATAGATAGTGAGTAATCAGTCAATAGTGTGCTTTCCCTACAAACAATATTAAAATGAATTCACTGAAAGATAGAAAAATCTTAACCAATTAGAGTCTTCGTACCTTTCTTTTGATACAACTAGAGAGATCTTCCTAACTTCTTTAAATGCCTATCTCTCATAACTATTTACAAATAGGCCTTCCCTATCTTCAAAGAAGTACTGTCCTATGATGAAAGGGAAGTCCAATGCCCCCCACCCCCACCCCCCACCCCCACCCCCACCCCCACCCCCACACCCCTGCCTACACCGAACTATTAACCTAGGGAGGTGTTAGGGTCTGGAATGAGTTTCTATTTCGCAATGAACGAACCATTAGAATGCGCATATTCTAAGCAAAGGTACCTGTTGCTGGGCGAATTTTCTTCGAAATTCTTGTTGACTAGCGATAATTTCGGGCATACATTCAAACTATTGCGCCGCTTTGCTAGGGCTGTACATCGATCCGCTTAAAACTTATTAATTCGCAGTAATCTGGAAGAAATTTGAAAAAAGAATGAAGCATAAGACAAATTATAATAAAAGCACAAGAGTGGTACACGGGTTATTAGTTTTGGCATACCTAGTAGCTTTCGTTTCGTGATCTTTGAAATGTCTGTACCTTTAGAAATTAATTTTATAACTAATATTTATTAGAATTCTTAACTCATTTTTGGGACCGACAAATCAGGTAGCCGATCTTCTCAAAATAATTGTGAATACATAAGACTTTCGTTTTTTTGTTATATAATTCCAGTTTTATGGTGACAATTCCATTCGATCTCGAAGTGGAAATCACTTAGAGAATTTATTTTGGAAGGTGTTCTATTGCGTCACTTTAGTTGGTTGATCTTCCAAAAAGAAGCTTTTTATGTCATTTGTGTGCTAGCCTATTTTATAAAATATTATGGTTTTAAGTCCCGTGGAATTCTACGACATCCCTTTAAAAAGCTGTTTAAAGCTCATTTTAACGTTCTACATAATTGTAGGCTTTTCTTAAAAGATAGATGAAAAATTGAACAAAGAAAGGTTTTGAAAAAAAATTTAAAAATGTTTTTCTTGTTCAAAGTTTATATATTGGGATAATTTGGCTGACATGCTGACTCCATCGCGGGTTTCTCGTATGTTTCTTTTATCTTCATGAAATCATGATATAAGGAATAATAAGACACGAGTTTTCATTTTTTTGAATCTACAGGATTCCTAACGAAATTCATTTGTTAATTTTTTCGTAATTTCAAGTAATTCTTTTACACAAACCCCATATTCTTAATCAAAAGTTTTTAAATTAAAATTCCGATTCATGAAGAAGTCAAGTTTGTTTATAAACATCGTGAGATTAAATTCAAAGTCAAATTTATTGTTCTATGTCAATATCGAAACCATGTTTAATTTCAAAGTTAAAATTTTGAAAGCAATTTTTGTATTGCAAAATTAAAATCTTTGCTCCTCCCCCTCCTCCCCTGGCCCCTCCTTCCCCCTTACCCTTTCGCTGAACTGCTTTAGAATAATATCACATTAAGCGGTACCAATTTTTTGTGTAGCTAGAGGAGCCCTTGAATTTATTTTTTAGTGTTTGAATAAGGACAAGTTTCTTCCATCCTAACTAGTACCTATAAAACAATGTTTTATTAGGAATCGTAGTTTATTAAAATTTTCAGTGATATTTTAAAATAAAATAAGATTTTTTCCTTCAAAGCTGTTCCGCTAAATTTTCCATCTAAATAATGGTTTTGATTTTTTTCTTTCCCGGTCTATGTTTTTTAAATATTGGGTGTACAAATAAATTTCCGACCTTTTTAGATAGGTGTCGTTATTATCACTGCTTGCATATTATTCAATCGGGCAATTCATGTTTTTTGGAGGTTAGATGTCAAGCTTGAATAATTACTAGTGACATTTGTTCAAAGCGTAAACAACAATTATTTTCATGTAATCGAAAATGTCGTGTACTTCATTATTTTTTGTTGAAGAAAAGTGCAGCGGAAACAAATCGTTTGCTTGTGGAATTTTACGGTGAACATGCTCCATCGAAAACAATATGCAAAGAGTGGTTTCAACGATTCAAAGTTGGTGATTTTGACGTAAGAGACAAAGAACATAAAGGCAGACCAAGAAAATTTGAAGATACAGAATTGGAAGAATTGCTTGATGTGGACCCTTGTCAGACTGAAAAACAATTGGCAGAAGAGTTGAATATTACCCAACAATGTGTTTCGCAACGTATACATGCAATGGGATTGGTTCAGAAGCTGGGAAATTGGCTGACACAAAAATTGAAAGAAAGGGACATGGAACGTCGGAAAACCATGTGCGAATTGTTGCTTCAACGACAACAAAGGAAGGGGTTTTTGCATCGGATCATCACTGGGGATGAAAAATGGATTCATTATGACAATCCAAAGCGCAAACCAGCGTGGGTCAAGCCAGGTGAACCAGGGCCGTCAACGCCAAAAGCAAATATCCATGTTTCGAAGGTGATGCTTTGTATTTGATGAGATATGAAGGATGTCGTCTATTATGAGCTGCTGAAAGAGCGTGAAACCATTACGGGTCAAGTTTATCGACGACAACTGATGGCTTTAAAGCAAGCTCTAGTTGCAAAACGACCGGAATGGGCAAAAGGCACAATAAGATTATTTTGCAACATGACAACGCTAGGCCACATGTTGTTATACCTGTCAAAAATTACTTGGACAGGCAGAACTGGGAAATTCTACCCCACCCGTCGTATTCATCAGACATTGCTCCCTCTGATTACCACTTGTTCCGGTCGGTGCAATCAGCCCCGGCACATCAGCACTACACTTCATATGAAAACGTCAAAAAATGGGTCGATGACTGGATCGCCTCGAAACCACCAGACTTCTTCCTTCGGGGAATCCGTTTATTGCCTGAACGATGGGCGAAGGTTATAGCTTCCGAAGGAGCATACTTTGAATAAAACATTCTTTCATTTTCTACACAAACTACTGTCTTTTATTTCAGTAAAAAAGGTCGGAAATTTATTTGTACACCCAATATATTATTCACTGAATTTGATTTCTCATATCGCCCATGCCAAGATTTTAAATTCTAAAAATATAAATTATATTTTTATCAAATAACTTATTTGTAATCTTTCCATGTAAAACAACATTTTATCAAGATTTATTTCCAATTTTTACAAAATAAAATTTGCAAATTTCTCCGCGCATTTCATTAACCCTGAATAAAATGTACTTTAGACATTCAAAAGCACGATTAATTTTTTTCCAATGATTTCCAGAATTTACGTACAAACTGACTGTCGTTGATCTCTCTATTTTTTCATGCGCACATGTTCAAGTCATGAATAAAATTCACGTTTAAGAAATTGCTGTTGTTCGGCTTAATAAAATAACTATTGAATATTTCATTTCTTTACAACAACAATTTGATTTCAATTGAACTTTTTTTTTTTTGTATTTTCGTCGTTGCTCTGGGTGTACGTACCTCAATTGAGACGAAAGATGTATTGATTTTTAGAATAAAAAAAAATATTTTGAAAGATAAACAATTAGATCGTGAAAAAAAAAACATTACACCGGGGTCTCGCATCTCGAGTGTGTTCTGGTGTATTGTAATTTTGTAAAAAAAATGATGTAACACCCCTGGTTTTCACAATAATGTTTACATAACTAAAAAAAATTCGCGAATATAGGAGAATTATAGAATTTTTCTTTAGCGATTGATGAATGCCAGAATATTCCGATTTATATTTGGATTTTTTTTGCTTTTATTTATTTTTAGTTGGGTCGCCTAACACCAATTCGATTGAATCAATTAAATCAACAAGTATTGCCAAAATATTCGCAAAATAATCTACAGCAACAGCAGCAACAACAATTATCTCCACGTATTAATGGTAACTTATCACTAGTTAACGGGTATCATAACAATCAGATAACAACAGCCACAACAATATCATCACCTCTGCCAAAAACACAACAACAGCTACATAAATTTTTAGCAAAACATAAATCTCTACCATTATCATCATCGCCAACAACATCTTCAGCCACTCTTTCATGTTCATCACCATCATCATTAGTAACAACCACCACCACAACACTATCCCAACATCAACCACTAGTGACAACAACAAATCATCAAATTAATCAAAGTAATTTTCTACAACAGTATCAACAATTACATCAGCAACAAATAATCAATCAGCAGGAACAGTTACAACAACAGCAAGTTTTAATATCAAAACTACCTCCTCCCCTATATCATAATTCACATAATACATTAATAAATCATTCCACTGGAGGTGGTGGCGGTGGGCTTAATAATGGTGGTGGTGGTAGTGTAACAAGAATAATTATTGGACAACAACAACAATCCCAGCAGCAACAACAACAGCAGCAGCAACCACAAAAATTACCACATCATCCAATTTCCCCATTGAAGCGGATAAATTCGTTTACGGATCGTGTGACAGATTGTAAACAATCTGTAAATAATAATTCAACGACTGGTATTTTACTAGGCTCGTCTATTCCACCACCTGGGGCCGCAATTCTAGGTGGTAAATCGATAAAAAATGAAAATTCACATGGCGGAGTATTGCTACCGATAAAACTTGAAAATGATTTGTCTCGCGTATCTGCCACACCATTTTCAATACCAAAAACCATTGGCATTGGTAAAAAATCATTGCCATCCGTTGTTGTTTCACAAACAGCAGCACAATCACCAGTATTACCGTTGTTTAATCGTAGTATAAAACGTTCAAGTAGTCAAGCATCATCATCACAACATACGAATAATGATCATCCACGAATATCATCCCGACTCTCGAATCTATCGACATTGCATCATATACCACCGTCAAATGAATGGCATTCGCCCGGGGCATATATTTTCGACTATATGGGACCGGGAGCCACAAAACTAGAAACCCTAGAGCTAGCTGGTTGTATACAAACACATTGGTTTACCGAATATTTTGGTGAAGATGAGATTATAAATCGGGAACAAAAATTAGAGATCAAAAAGTCGATTCTGCGGCGTCAAGCGATACAGTATTTACGGTCGCAAAAGTTGCGGACTAATATTGGGGCGAAACGACGTTTGTTATATGTGTCGAAAGCTTTAAATAAACTGAAAAACAAGGAAGAACCACCTCAACCTCAACGATGTTGTATTTCAAATTGTTCGAATGATGCACTGGCCCTAACAGCGTACTGTCACTTGCACATTACGCATAACACAGACCAGATGCTATTTCATCCGTGTACTGCGAAATTCTCAGATAATTCACCATGTCGTGTTCCTGTATTTGATATAAGTCATGAGTTGCCGTTATGTCGAGAACATGCATGGAAGAGGGTAAGTTATATAAATTTGAAAAATTATCTCATGCTCGGCTAAATTTGGGTTTTTCTTTCTTTACATAGGATAACTATGATCGAATGATACAGGAACAAAAACCTAAAAAACCACCTCGCAAGAAGCCAAAACCTAGTGCAATGACACGACCTCCTAAGCGAAATAAGAAGAAAAAGAAACCACCGGCAATTGTTCAGCAAACAATCAGTCATCAGATTCATCAACCTTTACATCAAAATCAACAAATTCATCAAAATAAAATAATTGTGCAGCAACAACCGCAGATACAGCAACAATATCAGCACCACCAACCTCAGCAACAGCAACTTCACCATCATCTGCAGAACAATACAATTTCGTTACACAATAGTAAATCAATGTTTTCGCATCAAAATTTGGCGAGCGCAATCTCGGCCCTACAACAAAATCATCACATGAATCTAAATCTTAATCAAAAGAATGCATTCATTTCGGTGAATACGCAAGATATGCTGAATGTCTGTGAAAATAGCTCAGCATATGAAAGTTCTGAAGATACAGGTGTGGGTGGTTTGAGTGAATCCGAATTAATACATCATGATGTTATTGGTACGATTACTTGTGTTGGAATTGTATGGTAGGGAAATTATTTATGAGATTTGTTATTTGTTTTCAGAAGAAATTCCATTAGGTGATACACGGTTACTGGAGGAGCATGATTTAACGAATGTGTTAAATCAAATTCCGGAGGAGACATTCAATGAATTCCTATCGGGTAAGTTTTTCGTACTTTTTTTTATTTTTTATTATATGTTGTTAAAAAAAGATGAAGTTTGGGTGTCGCGAAAATCCAAACCATCCATCTATGAGGATCGAAGAAGTAGAACACTAATTGTAATCCTGGCAGGGGAATAAGACAGTTTCTTCATTTATACTAGTCGCTGGCGTAACCTATCCCTTGGTGTTACTCTTAATGAAAGTATGCTTTCTATCAGTTGGATTGTTGCTGTTTTAGGGATCTTTTACCTTGGGGGGCCTCAACATTGTTTTCTCTTATGAACGCAGTTTACGCCACCATATACTGAGTAATTGTATCTCGCCAGCCGAGAAACTCGTGAGATGACACAAAATAATGTTGTAGTCGTTCAAAGAGACTCTTGCTCACTTGTGGAATATTTTGTTTGATATTTTCACAATCTTTATTTTCTCGAATTTTTTTTTGTAAAAGACAATCTCTCAATAATATTTCTCTTTGATATTTAGTATTTAGTATATCCTAAGAAGGCTTTCCGTTTAACTGGTTTAGGGGTTCCAATCCCGAAATCCCGGGACCCCATGCAGTTTGTGTTTTTCAAAACCCCCTAGTTCTGTGTATGAATCCCAAGATCCCGTTATCATGTATTTTTTAATTCATAAATAATAATTATGTTTATTTATGGGTGGTTTAAGTTCACTGTAGAGACGTGCTTCGATACCTGAAACGCTGAATTCAAAGGTGCTAGATGATATTTTTTTTTAAAATGGCTTGCTTTTATCTAGAAAACGCTTATAATTTACTTTTAACAAATTTTGGATATCTCTCATGTAAGGGATTGTTTTGTTGGAAGTACAAACATGAGTTCAAGGTTGATCTGGGTTAAAGTTTATTTACTTGGTATGGCAAATATGATACGCATCATACGCGTTAAACGAAGTAAAATGGCTGGTCATAAAACTGACTGACCAAATCAAATTTTATTTGAGATACAAAAATATTAATAAAACAGCGCAATTTAATGGGCACCAAATTAAAATTTTTAGTAACATAAAAAATAATCGGAACTATTGGAAAGGGAACACTATATTAAAGTAGTAAATTTAATATTTAGGGCAAATTTACTAAATGGTACAAAAAGTAACTAAAATTAATTTTAAAATATTTTAGCAAAGGGAGCTTTAGTTTTAAAATTGCTTCGTTAACCTTGCAGCT
The DNA here is from genome assembly GCA_958295665.1 of Tipula vernalis. Taxonomy (NCBI): domain Eukaryota; kingdom Metazoa; phylum Arthropoda; class Insecta; order Diptera; family Tipulidae; genus Tipula; species Tipula vernalis. The sequence continues at coordinate 406,717,630 of OY282558.1, read as the reverse complement.
ACAGATCAAATAGTTCATATATCGTTCTTATCGCTTCTTCTGAAAGTGTCACAAAAATTAAAATATTTTCGTTAAAATATAACAATTTTTTCAATGTAATTTTAGTTCGTTGTATACCTTGAAGGATGGAGGCTGTTCCACTTTCCGACAATTTATAGAGAATTCTTCCTGTTTCAGTTATTTGATTTCAAATTTAACTTGTATATTTGGCAAATGGAATGGCCAAATAAAAAAATTCTACTCAGGTTTAAAACGCGTTTTATTTATTTAATTAGGTACTCTTTATTCAATAGTGTAATGCATTTTCTTTATACGAGTACACGTCTATGTAAAGGTTATATCGATCTACTTTTAATACATATATCAAAATAAAGGCTGCAACTATTTATTTAGCACCACTATTAGTGCAACCATTTTGTTGATTCTCATTATTCAGTCTAGGTTAACAAATAATAAAACATACTTTGATCTCTTCCGCAACTTAGTCGAAGAAAATACAGAATTACAAGTACCAGTTAAAATCCAGCACAAATTGATAACCAATTAGAGCTGCTGAACAAAGTACATATACTAAAGCAGCGTGGTAGAGTACTCCTCTTACTCGAAACCAAATTGAAAAATCACATCAACTATCCAATAGAAGCGTGAGACCTGATTATAGACAAACTAAAATTCGCAAAAGCGTAGAGGAACCGAGCCCCACAATAACGACTAAATTATTTAAGCAACAAATTGAAATGCATATCAAAGAAATCAAGAATAAATCTTTTAGCGAATACCTAGCCCTTTCTGATCAAAAGTATACTAATTATTCCCTTTGGAAAGCAAGAATGACGATGGAACTTGGACAAGAAGGACAAAAGAAAAGGCTGCTTTGTTTGCAGACAAATAGCTGAAGAAAACGTAATTACATCATTAAGCGAAGCGGATAATCAAAACAAAAGACTGTAACACTACAAAAGCTAAAAATTGAAATTAACAATAACTTGAGCTAAAAAAAAATTTCTTGATTATGACCTAATCACTGGACAAATAGTTACGTACATTATCAGAGAAAGATTCAAGAAAATTACTTTAAGTAATCCATGCCGTTTTCAGACTAATTAGTAGTCCTATTATGGTTTTCGCCGAAACATTTCTTACAAATCTAGTCAGATTTGCATATTATTTCTCGGTGAGGTGAGAACCATAATAGGGGTATAGGTCAGACCAATTTGGCTTTATAGAGAGGCACTATAAAGCAAAATTGGTTGTTCAAGGATCTTTTTGAACGTATGTCAAGCCTTCGATAAAGTATGGCACTGAGGCCTTAAATATAAACAATTTTCGTGTTTGACATTGGTTGTACATGTGCAAATTTTATTTGGTCCGTATTTAATTAATAAATTTAATGTTTTAATACATTTTTTGCTATAAACTGGTATAAGGCTGCTTAAAGTTGTGGAAGCTTATAATAACTAATTAATTAATCTATAAGTAAAGGTGAATTTAACTAAAATTTTAATTTTAATACTTATAATATAACATAACCTCAATTAACTTTGGGCGAGAAATGTGCAGTTTGTAATAAAAAAGAAGTTGAGCCTAAGTCTTCTATGCATAGGCAAAATTGGCTGAATTTTAATGGCTGTTTGAAGTGGTTTCATTCGGAATGTATCGATGTTAAAACGGATGTGGAATTTGAACATCTTGAATCAAAAGCTAAATGGTTTTGTCCACGTTGCATTGCGGACGTAACCTCACTAGAGTTCTGGCTGGCTTGATCAAAGCTAAAGATGCTGAGGTTAAGAAGGATAAGCTAGGGAATAAGGATGATATTGAGGATTGGGTGTCAAAGCAATTGAATGCGATGTGGCCGAAAATTACTAGTTACTGCGATAATGCCATAGCTGACGTGAAGGCGAGTTTGTCATCTGAAACATCGAAATTGGTGGAAAGGATTGTTTTTCTTGAGAAGCAATTCGAGCTTTATAAAAGGCGGGATGAACGGAAAAATCAAAGGGTGTTTATGCTTTACGGTATTTTTATGTACGGTAACGTTTATGATCACCTATTTTTGACAAATATTGCTGTTGAGGTGGGTGTACATAACTTTAATGCTGACAATATTAAGGATGTTTTTAGGATACATAGAAAGAATGGTGGAGGTCCATCAGTTATAAAGGTTAGCTTCTTCAAGCAGTTGAAGAGGAATCATTTTATGCCTACTTATCATAAGTACTTAAAGAATAAACCATTACGGATAACATGTATTGATGACAAATTTCCAAAATCAAGGATATACATCAATGAATATCTGTCTAAGGAAGCCAAGGACATTCTAGTTAAAGCGGAGTTGATGAAAACAGCGGGAACGGTATCAAATGTGGTTATAAGAAGAGGTACGGTAGCTATTATTGCGGTAGCTAATGATACATCGAAAATTGTGCGATCTGCAGAAGAATTGGTTCAATTTAAAAAATAATGGTTTAGATGGTTGATTCAGTTGAACATTTAGTTATTGGTTAATACATATCTTGTACAGTATGTGCATGATTAGTTTATATATGTTGTTCTTATAGCCTTATCTTTGAGTACATTTAGTGCATGATTAGTGCTTGATTAGCATAAATTTTGTTCTTAGCCTGATTCAGTTTAGTTATTAAATATGTATTGTAAACTTTTGAATGAAGTTATTAAGTTAATCTTAAATGTGGTAGTTGATAGTTTTGCAGTCTTCAGATTTTATAGTTTATCGTATATATTATTATTTTTTTCCTTATTTTCTTTGCCTATTGTTTTTTCATGCATTGTATCCTGGCTTGTCATTGTGGTTGTGATTATGAGCTTTTTTAATAGTTTACCTAGCATTTCCCCGTTAGCGATAAATTGCTTGAAAATATCTCATATTAATACGCGTAGTGTTTCGGCGAATATTGATAAATTGAGAATGGAATTTAAGCACATTTCCGATCATATTATTGGAGTGTCTGAATCAAATCTTACATCATCGCATACTTTGTGTTGACATAGATGGGTGGGTATAAGTTGCTCAGGAATGATAGAGTGGGAAAAAGAGGTGGTGGAGTTGCGTTCTATGTACGTAGTGACTTTTTTAAATATTATCATGTGAAGGTACATTCAAAGGGTTCTTCTGAGACTTTAGAGTATCTAACAATTGAATTCAGTATTAATTCTTTAAAAATAGTTGTTTGTGTTGCTTATATGCATGTTCGGGACCTTCCTCTTAATGAATTGAGTGAGCTGTTGTCTAATTATGGATTTTGATATGGTTATTTTGGTGGGTGACCTTAATATTGATTTTTTAGACAGGGTTGAAAACCGTGAATTAAGAAATATCTTTGATTGACTTAGTTTGCATACAACGCAAACTCAACCAACAAGAGTTTGTGATACTACTGAAAGACTTCTGGATTACATTGTTTCTAACACCCAATTAGAAACATCTAATTTTCATCAATCACCCTTCACTGATCATGATCGTATATCAATTGACTTTAACATACCGGTTCAATTCAATGATGAGATTAAGTTTGTACACAACTATGCTAATATGGATGTTTCCAGCCTTCATTGTGATATACTTAATGTTGATTGGACTGAATTGAGTAGAATTGATACAATTGATGGGAAGTTTGAGTTTTTATATGATAAAATCTCGACATGGCTGGATCAGTATGCTCCCTTTAAAATGATTAAGAAAAACTCAAGCCTATCCCATGGTTTAGCTATGCTATTAAAAATAAAAAACAACTTGTTGAGATGGCTAAAAATGTATGGAAACGATCTCGTTGTGAGGAAGACAAACGAACCTATAAATGTTATGAAAAAGAACTTAATAAGATGGTGAGATCGGCTAAGAGAAAGTTTTTGCGTGATAAGTTGGATCCCAAACTTGGCACTAAATTATTGTGGAGGAATTAGGACAAATATGGGTTTAAAACCAAGGATTCAGCTGAGGTTGTTTCTAAATTTTCTCCTTATGAACTTAATGAGGAGTTTGTTAAAGTGCCAATAATGAATCTCATAATCTCACTTGATTTCAGTAAAGCTTTTAACTGTATATCATTCCTTAAATTTTGTTATAAATTGAGAAACTGCTTCAGTTTTTCATCTAATGCGTCGGAATTAATGTTATCTTGTTTAACTGATCGCTTTCAATTTGTTGAAGTTAATGGAGTTAAATCTAGTTATTTGCCTCTGCCTACTGGTGTCCCCCAGGGATCTATTATGGGGCCCTTAATATTTGCAATGTATATAAACGATATTGGAAGTTCTATCCGACACTCTCACTATCATTTGTTTGCGGATGATCTCCAAATTTTTAGTGAAATTGAGATTGACCATTATCATAGATAGATAGAATGGTAGCTACTAATGAAGTAATTGCATATATGAACAGGGATATTAATAATATTTGTAGTGTTTTTTTATTCGCTCCGGATAGCTGCTATCGAGAGCCGTCATATGAAAAGTGGCTCGCTCCGGATAGCGTTCCGTATAAATAGGTAGAGCCAAATATTTTTTATATCAAGTTTTCGCTAAACAATTGAATTAAAAATGATAGTTTGATGTTAAATAAGTTTAGTTTACCAATAAATAGCGCGTCAAATTTAAATTTAGGCGTATAAAAATAACGGCTCTCGATAGCAGCTATCCGGAGCGAATAAAAAAACACTACAATTATTGAGTGGTCGGCGGAGAATCAATTGTTATTAATTCGAAAAAGTCCCAGGTGATTATGTTTTCCCAGAAGCGTAATCCTTTTACTTATGACGTGGACTTAACTTGTGTTAGAGTTGGTAATGACAATATACCTTTTAGTGAATCAGTAAGGAATTTTGGTGTGACCTTAGATAAACACTTGGATTGGAATGTGCATGTGAATTCTATTATGCAGAAAATGTTCAATGGGCTGCGAATGCTTTGGCGTAACTCTGTCTCTCAGTCATTACCGGACACAAAACATAATATTGCCAAACACTCGTACTAATTATATGAAAGGGTCATTTATAAGGAGAGGTGCTAGGCTATGGAATACTATTCCAACACATATTAAATGTTTAACACGTTTGGACAGGTTTAGTGTGGAATGCGTGAATTATCTTAATAATCTATAGCTGTATGTAATTATTGGTTTACAGTTACTTATAATTAGTTATAAATCTGAAGACTTAGTTTTAGTTTTATTTTATTTTATTTTATCTCTTTATATTTTTTATATAATTTTTTTTCTTTTACTGATCTATGGTACAAACTAATGTAGATTAAGTGGATTTGTTGCTGTTTATACAATGTAATTACAGTGTAATTGCGTAAAATGACCTAGTTGTCATGTTGTAATAAAAACGGAATAAAATAAATAAATAAACAAGACAGAGATCCGCCGAAGCAGTTTTACTTGATTTTAAAGTCATATTTAGCTCATCGACACTTTCGTGTAAAACATGAAAAGGAATACTCCGAACTAAAGGGAATATCATCGGTTGGAGTTCTCCAAGAAAGTGTCTTGAGCTAAATTCTATATACAGGAGACGTACCAACCTAAAGGGTGGTCGATCTAGCGTTTGCAATTTAATTTGGCTCTTGAATTCAAAGACGAATGAATATTTTTCAAAGCAGCTTGTTTTATTAGTTTGTTTTGCTTTACAGTACCCCGTTCTGTTAACCCAACTTTTCAGAACATTTTCGATCGTATGGGCTCTCATCAGTGGCAACTTCGATTTGATCTTTCAAATCTTGGCTAGTCTCTGGATGATTAACGGCCTAACACTTTTCCAATAACAATCCAGTTTTAAGAACTCGCTTCACAAATTGATCCACAAATTGCCTTGTAGGCATTTCATTTTGGGTAGAAGTCTCACCACTTTGAAAGTATGTTTTCAATATTCCCAATTTTGTTCAAACAAAAAGCGACCCATCTCGTAAATGTCAAACATTAAACTAATTTTCTGTCATAAGACGAATGACCTAAGTGTTGCCACACTCGAAATAACCGGTAGTTCAAATTGCAAACGCTATTTCCTCTTTCCGATCGACTTGGGTTTCCAACAAAAACATACTCATATCCTGTTTCATTAAATGTTGGTGTAATAGATGTCATAACAAGTACTATATCGCATCGGCTAACATCGTTGCTAACTTGTCAAAGACGTCATTTTTTTAGCGTTGAATAAGTCGAATTTTGTGCCAACAAAACGCAATTTGCGGACAGCTTTAGTTTTTGCTTTCATTTGAAGAGAAAAGTGCTGCTGAAAGTCAGCAAATGCTGTTGGAAGCTTATTTCAACATGTGAAAACTGGTTTCGACGCTTGATTTGTGATTAGTAGAAAATATTGTCACTGAAAATTTTCGATTCTGATGAGATGAGCTTCGATATTTTCAGTTAAGAATTCGTATTGCACAAAATTATTTCCAAATTAATTTTTACTCAAACATATTTTCTTCAAAAAACATCCACTATATAAGTCACCAAAATTAAAACCAATATTTTATTCAATACTTTCGTCATATTCCAAATATGGATCTGCTAAATCGTTCGCTTCAAATTTTTTCGATAAAGTTCCACTAGTTTCATTCATTGCATCTTCACTATTAGAAGCAATAACTAGATCATTAGCGATATGAGCATAATGTTTCTGGATTATCCTCCTTTAGATTGTTAATAATTGGCAAACCTGATTTTTGAGTTTTTCGTAATGGATTATCCGGTAATTCCGTATACATTTTCTCATCTAAATGATCACATGTAGTACTTTTTCAGCACATTGCTAGTAAAGTGCATATTGTTTAGTCGCAGTGAGATTATCTCGTTATAATCCAACCTCTTTGTTCACATTCATGAACAACTAGTCTGGGTTTGTGTTTTTCAACTGACGATCAATCAACGTCCTTGTAATGTTCTTGCTTAAATTTGAAAGCTCGTCGTACGTGGTTTTCATTCCCTTCATTACTGTAGTGTTTAAATTCATTTTTCGTTCCCTTCTTTAGTCTCTGTTTGCGGAAGGAAAAAAAAAAAAATTTTTGATTTCCTTCCGCAAAGAGACAGAAAAAAGATTAAAGAAGGGATCGAAAAATGAATTTAAATACAGGATAACTGTACTCGAATCCTAAGAAGTTTTCATCAACGCTTAGATCTTGCGTTTCATTATAGATTTTCAATATGCCCGTCGTGTCTGAAACCAAGAAATATTTCTTCGTTATCATCTCTATCTTTATGATTGTTTTGAATTTCATCACGTAGGATTTCCTCTTTCTGATCAACTGGGGTTGGTATAATCGTTAATCAAACAGAGATAATTGTTTTCATCAAATTTTTCAAACACTTAATATTTATTGCTGTTCTGAAATTTGTTGGACCTCTTTTCCATAAACGGTATCCTTTGGAAATTGGTATCCTTTGGAAATTGAATATGTCGAATTTTGTGCCAACAAAACGCAATTTGCGGGAAGCTTTGGCTTTTTGCCTTCATTTGAAGAAAATTGCTGCTGAAAGTCAGCGAATCCTGTTGGAAGCATATTTCAACATGTCAAAACTGGTTTCGAGGCTGTAAAAGTGCATGTTGATCGATCAAAGATTTTCAGATGTTTAACTGCCACTAGAATGATCCACAAGCAAGAAAAGATTGCTTAAAAGATATAGAAGAAAAAAAAATGTATATCGTATCGTGACTGGTGATGAAAAATGGATTCGCTACTGAGCCATGTTCCCCAATTGAGCCATGTTGCGAAACCGGTCAAGGAAACGTTAAAATCGTTAAACGGAATGTCCTAATAAACGCATCGTATTCTCCAGATATTGATCCTAAGATTAGTACGTATTTCGATCTATGACTCATGGCTTGTGTGAGCAGCGCTTCCAATCCTATGAGAAGACTAACAAATGAGTCGATTCGTGGATAGCCTTTTAAAATGTGTTGTTCTTTGGGAGTGGACCAAAAAAATGAGAAAAGCCGTGGTTGAGTAGTAGCATTTTTCACAATAAAGCTGTATTTTGACCAACAAATTTTAAAATTAACTGTTAATACTATTTGTTGATGATAATCTTCTAAGGTCTAAGGTGCACAACGAATTAAAATTACACTAAACCAATTGTTATGTTTAATAAAAATTTGCGGCGGCTTGTAGCATTTGTGGTACTATCAGAAGAAACGATAAGAGCGATGAAAACTAACTGAGTAAAAACACAGTTTTATGGAACATGATTTTTTTTTTAAAGATACAGGGTGTCAAGTATAGAAAAAAAATAACTGTCCTATTATAGAAAAAAAATAACTGTCCGAAAATTGCATGGAGCTGGCACAACATTTGCCAATTGTAGGGTTAACATGTGTTCGGACTCTGCGTAAAAATAAAAGATGTGTACATATCGAATATACATAATTGTATTTCAAACCGTCGGCGAGGTTTGATGTGCTACATTGAAAAAAAAACCGTGCCGTAATTTATTGTTATCAAAGCATTTCGATGATAAAATCGATAATGATAATAGGATCAAATCGAATATTAATTTGTACTATAACAGTACAAAAGGAGTCGCTACTTTGGACCAGCTGTGCCATTCTTTCTCTGAAAAAAGAAAAACAAATGACTCATGGCTCAATTTTATAACTAAACTGGCGTAACTGGAGTGATAGCTGAGGTAGTTTGGAAAAATGTATATATTGAAATGGAAGATTACCAAACTTAATAACTACTGTAAACTATTATTGCAAGGTTTAGTGCAATATTTGGTAGTAACAAGCATTCAAAGGCGCAGTTCTGCGCGTCTTTCCAAATTAATTAAAGATGTTGTGCAATAAAAAATTATCTAGTAGTAGTTCGAATCAGAATATTGAACCTGTACTTTAAAACGTAGGTAATAACACAAAAAAACGTAGGTGCTCCCTACATGTGTCCTCTTGAACTTGGACGAATGAATAAACCACAATGCGGAATCTATTTAAATATTAGACACTCTGTATCTTAAAAAACAACAACAAAAACCCCATGTGACATAGTTTTTTTTAAATTAGTGCTACACATTCAAAACATAAAAATCATAAAATTAAAACATGATTTCCAAAAATTTGTGATTTTGACGTATTTTCACCAAATATTTGCATTATAATGAGAAAACAATGTGAAACAAAGAAAAAATTGGAAAAAGGAGCATGTGATAATTTTCCCGGAAAATTTGACTTGCACCTCCTGAAAACAATAGATGCATAACCCTAACATCAACATTTTTTAAAAAATATTCATCTTACATGACTATATAAGAAAGAATTAAGAAAGCCACAAAGGAGGTCTTGGAGAATCTTCTGTGATAATATGGAAGAGGTATCCGAAACCTCCCGCCTTAGGAAGATTCTTTCCAAAAGTACATCTAGTCCCAGTTTTTTGATAAAACCGGACGGATCTTGGACAGCTTCTAGTGGAGAATCTCTGGAGCTTCTCTTCGAGACACACTTCCCATGGAGCTTTGAAGACCTGTTGGTGCGTAGCAATCATCAGGAATCACTGTCAGTACCCACAGAGAATATCGTAACCAGGAAACGGATCCTATGGGCACTGAGGGGTTTTAAACCATTTAAATCGGCTGGTCCGGATCAAATTATGCCAGCGGAACTTCAAAACAACTCAGTAATTATTCTTCCCTACCTGGAAGCTATATTCAAAGGATGTTTGAAGCTGGGCTATATTCCTAGGTACTGGACGGAGGTCAATGTGGTGTTCATACCGAAAGCGAGGAAAAGCTCACATGTCTATCCTAAGGACCTAAGACCAATAACTCTATCATCCTTTCTTTTGAAAACCTTGGAAAGGCTGCTGGATGTATACGTCAGAGATAAAATAGGTGCCATGAAGTGGGCATCGTCTCAGCATGCGTACACAAAGGGTAGATCTGTGGACACGGCTCTGCACGCCTTGGTGTCTACGATTGAGAAATCGATTAATTTGAAGGAATTCTCTTTGGTGGCCTTCCTGGATATAGAAGGCGCCTTTAATAATGTGAAAGCGGAGGCAATCAAGGAGGGATTGTCATTTTTGGAGGTGGACGTTCCTCTGATAGGGTTAATCAATTATATGCTGGGAAGCAGGATTGTTAGCTCGAAGTTGGGGGACTCCACCATCAAGAGGCGAGTAACTAGGGGAACTCGGGGGGGGGGGGGGGGTCTGTCCCCTCTTCCCTGGAACATAGTGGTAAACGGGTTACTACTTGAATTGGAGAGAGAGGGTATTGAAGTTATCGCGTACGCAGATGTGGTAGCTTTAGCTGTTACCGGGAAAATCCTGGGCACGATTGTAGACGTAATGCAGAATGCGCTTACCATCGTTACGAAATGGGCTGGAAAATGTGGACTTGGTATTAACCCATCCAAGACAGAGCTGGTACTCTTTACTAAGAAATACAAAATCCCGGTAGTTGTCCCTCCTACCTTAAATGGCACGAGACTTGCTTTTACTGATAGAGCTAGATATCTGGGCATTATCTTGGACAGTAAGCTTAGTTGGAAGCCCAACATGTTGGAGAGAATAAACAAAGCTACTATTGATTTGTACTCCTGTAGGAACGCCATTGGTCATAGATGGGGTCTGAAGCCGGAGCTGGTACACTGGCTCTACACCGCTGTAGTGAGACCTGTACTCATGTACGGGGTGGGTGTTTGGTGGCCAGCTCTGGACAAGGTAACTTACAAAAGTAAGATTGAGAGAGTGCAAAGATCGGCCTGTATGCTTGTTAGCGGGGCATTGAGGTCGACACCGACAAGTGCCTTAGAGGTTATGTTGCACCTTCTTCCGGTCGACATTTTTGGTAAACAGATGGCGGCAAATACGGCTGTACGACTTGCAGCCGTCTCTCAGTGGAGATGTCTTAGTATAGGACACTCTACTATTGTCAGATCGTTGAAGGATGAGCTGGCGAATCTTGACTACATTAAACCTACTCTACGCGAGAAGCGATTTCGGACCTCCTTCCCTTCAAGGGAATCCTGGAGGGATAGACCGTTATCGGAAACCGAAGCGTTGCAATTCTTCACAGATGGCTCCAAGCTAGACGGCAAAGTAGGAGCTGGAGTATTCTGTGACAAATTAAATGTAAATATTTCTATTCGTCTCCCTGATTACTGCAGCGTGTACCAAGCTGAAGTCGTAGCGATTGAGGAGGTCATGACGTGGTTGAAGCATAATGTGTTATCCTCAGACGATATCACAATCTATGTGGACAGTCAAGCGGCGATCCGGTCGTTAGAATCGGTGTCTTTGGCGTCACGGGTAGCGTTGAGTTGTCACTCATCTCTAAATGAGATGGGGGAGCATTTCAATATCGAGGTAGTCTGGGTCCCAGGTCACTCGGGCGTCATGGGGAACTGCAGGGCACATGAACTTCCTAGGCATGGTACGACTGTCCAGCTACAACCGGAAAGGGCAAGTCTGAGGAGGCGTATCACAGCGGTGAGACAAGCACTTGGGAAGCAGGCGCTATCCTCAGCGGGGGAAAGGTGGTCTAACACCCTCACCTGTAGAGTTGCAAGACAAGTTTGGCCAAAGCTAGACTTGGGGCGCACTAGATCATTAATATCCTTACGCAGACGTGAATTAAGAACGGCCGTAGGAATTCTCACGGAACACTGCCTTTTTGGAGAACATGCAAGAAGGCTGGGTCTGGAGGCTAATGACTTCTGCAGAAGCTGCTTGGACGAAGAGGAGGAAGAGACGTTGGTCCACTTCCTTTGCTCGTGTCCAGCATTGGCTCTCAGAAGGCACAAACACTTAGGTAAGTTCAGGATGGACTGCCTCTCGGATCTCGAAAAGATTAAAGTGCGGGACGTCTTACGCTACATAAGTAGCTCGAAATGGTTCCATTAGGGGTAAAAGGGGATACATCCTGTGGTATCACAATGGACCATCACCGGTCTAAGTGTGCGTAAGCAGCCACTCCAACCTAACCTACATGATTATGGATTTTTTTCTTTCGAAAAGGAAAATTTTCTACCTCCTTAAAACCACATGTACAAATAATTAAAAAAATTATGTACATCTTCATGAGGCATGATTTGGCGACGCACCCAGTAAATAAAATTACTGCTTATCTTGCAACCCGAGTTGGGCTATTCAACAATTATCTCTCTTTGCTCCTCAGAAAAGCACTGTGTCGTTATTCGATGATCATTTTCTCAGCGTCATTTCCTCACAATTTGTCGTATGTTGTTGTACACGTTTCATTGCATATTCGTTCCTGTACTCGACAAAATGCTATTGACTGAAAATTTGGTTCTTACAGTCAAGTCTAGTGCGAACAAATGCAATAAGTTGTTTTCGTTTGATTTGTCCTTGTGGCTCCCTCTCCATAGTATTTTGTGAAAGTTTTGTTGACATATTCGTTTTCACAAGGTCGTTTAAAAACATTTGGATTGTCCTTATTTTTTGACTCATGAAACCTGTGGCGTGGAAGTTCTCGAAAAATCCTGCCCAAAATCAAAATCTTGAAATTACGATTTATTGAATAAAATTAATTAACGTAATTATTTTTTATTTTATTCAAGTTGAACAGAATAGTCCGTTTGAACCGACGCAAGAGGAGAAAGAGGATTTGGAGCGGGCCCTTGAAGCGGTCGACGAGCAGGTGAAAAGTTTACAACAAATAACAGGTTCCGATTTTCTAGATGATTTTCTAGACGATCCAATATTAGATGACACCGATATATGTGAAGATGTATTGGTTCAAACGAGTGGTGGCACTTCAGAAATTCGTGGTGGTTTAGTTCATACATGAATTTCACTATTTTTAATTTTTAAATTAATAATAAAGAAAAAATTGCAAAAAAATTTAATTATTAATCCAACATTAATATAATATGAATATTAATTATTTTATTATTATTATTATGATTATTATTTTTTTTTAATAAGTATTTATTTATTCTTTATAAAATAACGTAAACAACATATTATATAAAATGTGAGACAACCGGAAATAGTAAAATATATTTTTTTTTATTAATTATTTTAAACAAAATAATTTAATTTTTAAACATATAAACAAAAAAAGGTATACAAGGGATTTTTAATCACGACTTTATTTAAATAAAAAACAAAAAAATTACTTTATTTGGAATAATAAAACTACTGTGCATTTGTGATTTATAACTTTTTTTTTTTTTTGTTTTATTCCTTATATTATAAATAATTAATTTCGATTGATTGTAAAATTATTTTTAAAAATACATAAATTTAATAATGAAACTTCAAAACCTTTAAAAAAAGAAAATTCTTGTAAATTTGTAATCTGTATATTTGTTCTAAAATAATATTATATAAATATAAAATTAATTATAAAACAAAATCATTATTAATAATAATTAATAAAATATATAATCAAAAATTATTAAAAGTTGAAATTGTATTTATACAAAATTTTACTTATTTTTATTAAGTACAATTTTATTAATTCGCAAACAATATTTAAAACTTATCAAAAACAAAACATTTGTTTTTTTCTCGTAAATTAAATTAAACAAACAAACAAAAAAAAAAAAATAATAATAATTAACTAAATTTATTAATTAAATAATTGGCTCGTAAAATAAATAAATATTTAATTTAAAAAATTTACCTCTAAATTGTATGTAATTATATAATTTGTGTGTGTGAGAAATTTGTATGGAACAATTTTATTATTATTAATTATATCTAATAATTGTTTAATATAATTTTATTTTGTATTTTTTACAATCCAACAATAATATTATTATTTATAGATTTCGGATTTTGCCGGAATTTTTGTAGCTGCATTTATCAAAAATTATATTTACAATAACACGTAAATTAATTTTTAATTTTAAAAACCATAAATATGATACGTAGAAAGAGAGAGAGAGAGGGGCGGAAGATATTTAATTAAAATTTGTATAAAAGATGAATTTTTATTTTGTTATTATTTTTTGTTGGTTGGCGTTGAAAGAGTTAGTCTACTAATGCTGCTTCTTCGTTTTTAGGAAAATCTAATGTGATGTCCGTGTGTAAATCATAATTGTAGTTTAAATTTATTTTAATTCAACGAAACTATCAACATTTTGTATTAACTTGTGCTTGTTTGCAACATTTACTGTGCAAAAGTGCTGTTTCATAAGTTGAATAAAAATTAAACCAAAATATAAAATTTATCAATTATCCTTTCCAGCAGTTTATGTATGTTTAATATCAGATATGAAAAGACCGATTAAATATCAAGCCAACCAGGGGCTAGATTCTGATGTAATGACAGTTTTTTGAAAGAAAGCACAGGACATTTAAGAAAGGAAATTCAGGCCATTTTAGAAAACATCGAAACAGAGCTGGTATGTTTAATCAATTTTTTGTATGCTGCTGAGTAATTTGTTTATTCCTAAAGTATGTACTATAATTTACTAAAGTCGCTGAATTTTTCAAGAACTAGAATTAGTGATGTAGGCTTTAATTCACTAGATTCGGGTTCTACTTATGAACACATTTAAAAAATTTGGGTTCGGTACGTAATTCTGTTTTAAAAATTCTGTTTTTTCGAAATTGGAGGTTCTCGAAAAACTCTTTACAACATTCTTCGATACTGAGTCCATTGTTATGTAATATTTTGTATAATGATGTGATTAGACTTTGCTTACCTGAGGAACCAAAATCGGGGGCGGGTTGGGGCAAAAGTTGGTGGCCAAATTTAAGACCGAAGCAGAAAATATTTTTAACGAGGGCATAGATTTTAGCCAGCAGTGGTTATCTAAGATAGGACTGTTGTTAGCAGAACATACGACGAAAGTGGTATTAATCTCGAGCAGGAAAAGGCGGGAATCCATTCTCATCCAGGTGGGTCATTCTAAGATAAGGAGGCTAGAATGCATTTTTTTCGATTTCGAAAAATTCGATCCACGGCGGATTTTTCTATTATGATTTTTTTTTTGCTTTCGAAAAATTCGAAATCGAATAATTCGCCCTATTATGAAACTAAAAACAAAATCGAAATCGAATTTTATGAAAACTAGTGACTAGAACTAATAACATCTCCGGAACGAACAATTCACTGCCGTTAAATTAAATTTTATAAAATTCCGCAACAACATCTAAAACCTGCACATTGTAAAACAAACTTGTCCAATCAATATTATCTACAAAATTCCTTGAAATCAGAATGGCTTTCTTAAAATTAAATGTAAAATCTTGATCAGCAATAGAAAAGCCATCAAAACCTACAAAATAAAATTTAATTAACATAATTAATTATGTTTAATTTGTACAATGCTATATATTTGTAACATGTTATATAACATTGCTAGATAGCATGTTATGATATTCAGAGAATTACCGAAATAGAGAGACAATTTTGTAAAAGTGAAAAAATCTATTAAAAGAACGTAATAGGTTCTATCTAAGGGTAAGAATCGAGTACGAAATATGGAACGTAATTAAAAAAAAAAACAAGAGGACTAGTTGTGTTATAGGGAGTTCAAGTTATAAAATTACAGAGCCTTCTCACAGTGCACAATGAAAAACTTTTCCTTTTGACTTGCAGGTTTGTATGAATTTCCAACAACGGACAAACATTTTTGTTCGTTATGTTGGAAATTCATACAAACTTGTAAGTTAAAAGTACAAAGTTTTACCAATTGACAGTTACCGTTTAACCAGTTTCAATGGAATAGCAACCGCTACTTTGGCCCTGGTGAAGTAAATCGACATCATCACTTTTGTTGTCGCGCTTTAATTGGTGGATTTACATCTTCTGGGCTCCATACGATGGCTGTTTATTCGTAGTTTTTGGGTGTTACTTATAGTGAGTGTAATACTTTTGTTTTATTTGTTGTTTCTTATTTAATTAAAGTCTGTGAGTTCAATTCTTAAATTTTATTTCCTTTTAAATGTACACAATATGTTCTTTTTTTACGATATGAATTATGACTCATGACCCAACATGCAAGTTGGATTTTATATGAACAATTGTCGATGTTCACACTATTGCCCCATGCGACAAGCAACTAATATTACACGCCTACATTTTTTTTTTTTTTTAAATTTAATTGGTTAATTTTATCATTAGGTATTATCTTAATCAATCGTTTCACAATTATAATCTTTTAAATATGCTGGCTTATTATATTTTCTGTCATGACTACTAATTTTTTTGTGCTTCTTCAATTGTTGAATTTGTAATTAAGCCCTCATTACTACTCACCACAATTTTCATTGTGAACGGATTGATTAACATTTACATTTTCATTACAATCTAAAATTACAATATTCCAATCGGCAGTGGAATTTATATTTTCATTGATGTTTTCACTGAGAGTACCAGATGATTCCCGAGTGTCGTTACCTTTTTTAAATTTGTAAGTATCAATCAAAATTTCATTACTCAATTGTGTATCCCTATTAGTTTCATAAGCTACCATCGTTTTACTCAAGAATATTCTATTTCTTCTATATATATGACCCTCATTATCTTTAACTGGATATGAATTAACATTAAAACACTCTAGCACTATCGCCGGAACCCATATTCTATCTTTCTTAAATAATATCTCTTCATTGATTTCTAGACTTGGTAATTGTCTTGCACCTTGATTATAATATTTTGTCTGTTGATTTTGTCGAAGATTAAGTCTGTTTCTTACATTAATGTGATTAATTGTTTGAGGTTTTAAATTATTACTGTTACAAGGTAATTTAGTTCTTAATTTACGTGACCTTATTAACTCTGCTGGAGAATATCCGATAAACTTTAAAGGCGTATTCCAGTAGACCTAATCTCATTTCTTCTATTGTTAGACCTTTTCTGATTATATTTTGAGCTATATTTACAGCGTTTTCTGCAACTTTTGGGATACCTGGGACTCGATGTTATATGTTTAAACCCATAATCCTCACTGAACTGCTTAAATTGATAATGATTGAATAAATTATTATCCGTGACTACTGTATATGGAATACCTATTCTAGAAAATACTTCTTTCAAAACTAATATTACAGTATGTGCTGTCTTATTTTTTATCTTAGCTAGTTCTATCCAATTTGAATAAGAATCTATTATTACTAAATAGCACTTATTTTCCGATTCAAATATATCAACAGCTATTCTTTCCCATGGTCTTTCAGTTATTGGATATGGTTGTAAAGATTCTTTACAATTCGATTTTCTGTATTTCTGGCAATTGTAACACGAATTTATGTAATCTGTAATATCTTTAGCCATATTAGGCCAATAAACATGTTGCCTTGCTTTTAATATTGTTTTGTCAATGCCGATGTGTCCAGTATGCAATAACTCAAGAATGTATGTTTTTAAAGAGGTAGGAATAATTAATTTATCATTCAAAAATAATAAATTGTTAGAAATAAAAATATCAACTCTGATTTTGTAATAATGTTTTCTGTACTTAGATTTGGCATCCACTGGTTTTCTTTTTTTAAATTCGATTACTTTAGATAGTAGTTGTTATCAGAGATGGATATATTTTGCGACAATGCATGAACCACATACAACATTTCCGGATCATCTTTCACGTGATCTTTAATATATGAACGAGACAGTGCATCAGCAATATACATTTCCTTGCCTGGAATATACTCTATCTCATAGTCATATCTCAATAATCTAAGTAACATGCGTTATAATCTGCTAGTTACCTTATTAATATCTTTTTTTGTAATCGACACTAACGGTTTATGATCCGAAGAAACTTTGAACTTTTTTCCATATATAAACTGGTGAAATTTATCTACTGAAAACACAACCGCTAGAAGTTCTTTTTCGATCTGAGCGTGCCACTTCTACGTACTAGTTAATGCTCGGGGCGCATAAGAAATAGGTCGTCCTTCCTGTAGCAAGCAACACCCAATCCCATCCTTAGATGAATCGGTCTGTATTATTATTGGCTTATCACAATTAAAAAATGCTAGTACAGGCTCAGCAGTAATTTGTTTCTTTAGGTTTCTAAATTCTTGTTCATGTTCGACCGCCCATTTAAATACCGTACCATTTTTGGTTAATTCTCTTAAGCATGCAGTATTCTGAGACATATTTTTCATAAATTTAGACAGGAATCTAAATATACCTAATATACGCAATGGTTCATTTTTATCTTTTGGAGTTTCCAATTCTTCTATGGCCCTTATATGTTTCGGGTTAGGTTTTATTCCATCCTTGGAAATCCCTAATCCTAAGAAACTAACTGATTCTTTTTTATACTGTAGCTTTTGAGGATTAAATTTAACATTATATTTAATTGCAGTTTTAATAACATTTTCCATGGCTGTGTCATGTTCTAATTCATCTTTCCCAGATATTATTAAGTCATCAAAATAGACTTCTACATTATCAATACCACCAAAAATTTGTATCATTTTCTTTTGAAGAACTTCTGGAGCCACTGAAACTCCAAAAGGCATTTATGGGTGTCACGTGGAGCTTGAGATGTTTTGCAGGCTAGAATTGTTCGACGACGACTCCTTGTTTCCCTCAGCTTACAACGGTTTACGAGAAAGAACAAAATGGATGAGCCCCAATTGTCTTGTACTAACTTTCGTAGTCACACAATAAAAAAAACTTAATTTTAAATACGTTATAAACACGTTGTTTTTTCTATTTATTAATTTAAATACGTTATACACACGTTGTTTTATCGATTCATTAAAAAATATAAATTATAACGCTTTATACCAAGCTGAATGCTAACTTCTTGTTGCAAAAAAACTTTTCGAATCTCTTTTTAAAAAATGGTGTGTCGACAGACATACCAATAATAATAATAATATTAAAAACTGAAAAATAAAAAATGTACTAAATTCTTCCTTTCTTTTATGTTCATTTTGGCTTCATGCCCAAGCAGCATGTCATTTCTTCTTCGCGTGGAAATCCACGCGCATACGTATCGTCGCCACACAAGAATTTATATCTTCCAAAGGGGGTATTAAAACAACACAAATTGGCACTTTCGTCATCCAGTATGATCTGCCAGAATCCTTCCTTTAGATCTATCACCGAAAATATTGTTTTGTTGATCAATCTTGAAGTTATATCATCAGACGTTGGAATCCTATAATACTCTCACTGAATCTGTGTACTCAAATATTTTGGATCTATGCAAATACGTAAACTACCATTCGGCTTCGCCACTATTAATAACGAATTTACAAATTCAGTAGGGTAATCTACTTTTGAAATAATTCCACGAGCTACTAAATCACACAACGTATTTTTAATTTTATCGTGTAACCCAAATGGTAGTTTTCGATTTGCATTTACAATTCCAATGTAATTATCTTTTAACTTAATTTTGTATTTTCCTGGGATTGCTCCCAATCCACTAAACTGTGCTTTATACAATTCAATAAAATCTTTCTCAGTTTCTATTATTGATTTGCTATGTTCATTAACAATACTGATTTTTTTAATTAAGCCTAGATCTACACACGCCTGCCCTGATAGTAACGGTTCTAATTTTTCTTTAACTACGGCAAATTCTATTTGTTTATTTTACTCTATTTACTTCAACAAGTAAATAACAAACTCCTATTTGTTTAATCTCTAAATCTCCATAACATTTTAATTTTAGTTTATTTCTATCTATTTTCACATTTCTATTTAAATATTCATACGGAATTACACTAATGTCTGCTCCTGTATCTAATTTAAAACTGACAATTGTACCACCAACCTTAATTTTTTCATACCACATTCCGTTATTGATAGCTGATGATCTTTGATCTCCCATTTGTCCAATCGATACAATATTAAGAATTTGTGTATCATCTCGTTGTGTAACCTGTACATCCTGTATAGTATGATGTTGCGAAATTTCCTTGTTATATTGTTGACTTCTGCAATGTTTAGCGAAATGGTTTCTTTTTTTGCAAATGGCACAATGCAAATGAAAAGCTGGACATTTTCTTCGTTGATGTTTATTTCCACATCTTCCGCACTAGATACTTTTTTCTACCGCGTTATCTTTATTTATTTATTTATTTATTTATTTACTAACCAACAGCATGTATATGCAAAAATGGCTTACATAATTAAAAAACATTATAAAAAGTTAAAAAAATGTATACAATAAAAGAATAAAAGATATAACGACATCAATAGATCAAACAATTAACAACAAAACAAAAAGACATTTAAAACAAAATCTTAGCGATTCGTTTTTTAAATTCATCCCTGGAAATATTGAAATCGAAACAATCTGCTACGGCGTTGAGATCTCGTTGAATGCGCACTATAGGGCCATGGAAGCTGTAGTTGCTACTTGCAATCGGAATATGAAGAAGTTCCCGGGGGCGTAAGTTGCGTTGAGGAGCATAAATATTAAAACATGAAAGAATGTCAGAACAGTCTATTTTACCACAAATGATGTCACGCGCAAATGTGGCACTTGCGCATGTACGTCTAGCACTTAGAGATTGGAGATCCAGAAAACGGACCGATGGGTCTACATATGGTGATAGTCTGAAATTATTGTTCCGCTCGAAAGAGCGGTTCTTTAACCTCAATCTTTGATTTTTGTTGAACTACATTCGTTGACACTGATACACTTTTTTGTATTGCGGACTCTAAAATTTTATTATAATTTTTTCCTTAATAAACTAAAGAATGATAATCAAACTTCATTTAATATTTCTTACGAAAATAAAATTATCAAACAAATTGAACGAAAAAAAAAAAACCCAAAATGACGCAATATGTAATTAGAAACGCTGACAGGGGAAACACCACAGTTACAATGGACAAAGACGACTACAATACTAAAGACAATGATTCAATAATGATCCGATTGATCCATATCATAAAAAAAAAAATAAAAAAAAAATAAAATTTCCAAATTTGTGAACCAAATGCCTTTCAATGTAAGATTTGAGAAGGGCCGGGCCGCTCAATCAAAAATAACATTGAACTTGTAGATGAGATAGAAGGAATTGATATTCCAACAAATGGTGAACTTGCCTCGTTTGGTGTACTCAAAGATACCTGTAAGAAATTATTAATCAACATAAAACGGCGGCATTTTTAATCATATGTTACATCAGTTAAATAATGTCCCTAAGGCCGAAATAGTTATAAAGCTATAATGTTAAACAGTCGTAGAGTAAAAAACAAGAGTCTTAATAACTAAAAAATATTTCGAAACTTTGTCTAAAAAATTGCATTCAAAACTCAACACAAATTGGATTTGAAATTAAAAACAAAAATCAAACAATCGTTAGATTCTTGAGTTTTATACATTGAGCAAACTGGAAGAGTAATACACGATTTATAAATAACGATAAAACATTCTCTTACTGAATAGTAAGTAGAGGCGGCTGTTCCATGAACTTCATTACACAAATAAACACAAATGTTTTTTTCGGAGTATTTCCCTGTTGACCCTGTGGCAAACTATAGCCAATCAGAAGTCAGCTTGATCAGAGAATAATAACAGGTGTTTCTCTACAACTTAATTTTCAATTATAGTAATCCCCGATAATTTTGGGTAACACATATTTTACCTTGGTATTTGCATACATGGCACTACCGCATATAAAAACGTTTATTTTTTATTGTTTAAATGGAGAGAAAAAGCAGTTTGAACTTTGCATGCAAGCCAGAATATAACACGAAAGGAAATTATGTTATTTATACGATATCTCTTCGACCGAAACCTTGCTTTAGCAGTATTCTGGAGTTTAAAGTACAAAAGCTCTATTTCGTTGTGACTTTAGTTTAAAATAAAATAAAAAAATTATTATTTAAACCAATTACCAAGGTTTAAATTTATTAAGTAACCAAACAACAAGATTTTTTAAATTTTGTTTTAAATTTTTGATTTGCTTGTTTCAAAAATCTAGGATCAATCAACTGGATATATAATGAACAATTCAAAATTTTAGTTCCAGGCATAAATTGGGTTGGCACATAAAAAAATGTATATTCCAAAAGGGCCTGAAACAAATTACAAATGGCCTTACCAAATGTATTTTATGTACTCAGAATGTCAATGTATCTGTAATTCTGCGACAACATGTAATTCGCAAATTTCTCGGAAAACGTCGAATAAGCTTAGAATTAACTGTAACAGTCTTGAGAAATCAAGAAATAAAATTTCCAATAATTTGCCAACGCTCTTCAAATCTAGATTAATTCAAAATTCGATCGAAAATAATAGTTCGAACAATATCTATTAAATAATACTCAACACCTAATCAATCTCAAATAAGCTTCAAAATATCGGAAATCTCGAATGTTAATAATTTTGAACAAAAATGGTGATTAATCCAAAAATCTCAAAATGTCGAGAATCTCATTTCAATATCGTAACTTCGCATAATATTGAAAATCTTGAATAATATTGTTATATAATGTTCCTTTGAAGATTATATTAATAAAATTCTTTAGCCAATATTCAATTGTTTAACTATTTATTATACAAAGAGATATATATTGTGACAATGTTTATTATACGTTCACTCTCCAAGCTGCCTTGACTCGTAATGATCTTCGTTGATGTCTCTTCCATCCGGTGTTGCCACATCTATACTATCTATATATATCATCTAGTGTTGTCATAGAGATATATCATAATCTAGTATTACAACATCTCCTTCGCTTTATTATTTTTTTTTATTTTATTATTTTTTTTTAAAGTTGATAGTCTTCCAGTCGTTTTGGTAGTTTGCTGATTCGCCTTGGTCGTTCATCTGTCTCGACGATATGCTCCTTAAATTGTACTTTTTTAAGATTTTTACTTTGTGCCGCTGGCTCTATTGCTGGAACAGTTGTTTCACTCTCATTAGAATTTTGTTCATGACTAATGACGTTTTCCTTTGGTGTTTTCTCGTTCACCTCAGTTAGTTCCTCTGTACTGGATCTCTGTGGTATTATATCGACTCTATCTCTACGATATGTTTGTTCGTTCTCCGCCGCGACTATATATGATCGATTATTTAATTTTTCAATTACCTTTGCATCCATCCAGGGACTCTTCTTGCCTTTTAGCTTAACAAATACTGGCTCACCGATTTCAAGTTGTCTGGCTTTTCTTGAAGATCTATCGAAATAATATTTCGATCTTTCTTTGTTTTCGATAATACGCTGACTAACATCATTTTGTATTCCTGGCCTAAGTTGATTATTTGTATATGGAATACTACATCTTGTTCTCCTAGAATAAAGTCGCTGTACTGGACTACTGTTCATTTTATTTGGAGTATTTCGCCAGATCAATAGTGCTTTATATAAATCTTCTCCAGTTGAGTTCACTCTTTTCATAATGTTTTTTATTGTTTTCACTGTAGCTTCTATTTTACCATTTCCTTGCGCATGATGTGGGGATGTTGTTGAGATTTTGAATTCCCACTCAATTGACATCTTTATCAAATCATTGTTAAAGAAGTTTGTTGCATTATCCGTTATTACCATTTGTGGTATTCCATGTCTAGCAAAGTTTCTTTTGCAGCATTTCATGATTTCATTGATGATAGATTAGAGATTTCATCTACCTCAAAGAAATCTGAATAATGGTCCACAGTTAATAGATATTTAATTTTTCTTAAATCTCCATTACTTTTTTTCACACTTATTTCGAATACATCCATGCTTATTATTTCAAATGGCAAATTCGGAATTTTCGTTGTCATCATTGGCAATTTAGGTTGATTCGCTGAATATTGCTTGCATGACGTACATTTATCGATTTCTTCTTTCAATTGCTCAGTTATTCCAGGCCAAAACATGGAATCTCTCGCTAACTTCAAACTCATCTCTATTCCAGTATGTGATTGATGTAAACGTTTCACCATATCTTTCTGCAATGCTTCCGGGATAACTATTCGATGTCCTTTGAAAATTAAACCATTCTGAGTTGACAGCTCATCTTGATATTTAAAAAATGGCTTCAATTCAGGTTCACAATTTTTCAAATTTTCTGGAAAACCTTTAATGATTATTTCACCAAGTTTTTTCATGTGAATATCATTTTGTGTCGCTTCTAATATTGATTTTATTCTTTCGTCAGTTATCGGTAAATGTTCTACCATATTAATTTTTTCAATTTCCTGCATGTAGCTCTTCTCACTTCTAATTTTATAGATTTCTTCCAACCTCAAATGTTCGTTCTCTTTTAAGTGTAATCTTGAAAGTAAATCTGCTATATACATTTGCGTACCAGGAACGAATTCGATTTCGTAATTGTACCTCTGCAATGCTAAGAACATTCGTTGAAGTCTTTTAGGTGCTGCTAAAAGAGGTTTTTTGTATATTGTTTTAAGTGGTTTGTGATCGCTTTGAACTATAAATGCTCTACTGATAATGTACTGCTCAAATCTCATGCATCCAAACAAGATTGCTAATGCCTCCTTCTCTATTTGGGCATAATTGCGTTCAGTGCTAGTTAAAGTTCGGGATGCAAATGATACAGGCTTACCATCTTGAAGTAATACAGCACCAAGTCCTGTACTTGAACTATCACATTGCATAACCATTTTCTTTTCTGTATCGAAGTATTGTAAAACGGGCACTTTAACTACAAGTTGTTTTAGTTTCTCAAAACACTGCTGATGTTCTGTTCCCCATACAAAATCATCATTTTTGCACAATTTTCTCAATGGTTCACAAAATTGAGATAATTTTGGTAAAAATTTTGTTAAATATGTGATCATTCCAAGGAATGTTTGCACTTGCTTGAAACTAATAGGTTCGGGCATTTCCGTGATTGCATTAATCTTCGCCGGATCCGGTTTCACGCCTTCACTAGTTAAAAGATGTCCAAAGAATTTGACTTCATCTTTGCATAATCGTAACTTGCTTTTGTTTAACTTTAAATTTGATTCTCGCAGTTTCTCAAATAATTTTTCTAGCTTGATATTATGATCTTTCATAGCTTCTTCGTAATTTTCACCACAGCCATATACTAGGATATCATCACAGATGCACTCTACTCCTTCAAGACTTTCGACCATCTCATGTTGCATTTTTTGATAGAGTTCTGGTGCCGGAGAAATGCCGAATGGAATACGATTCCATTTATACCTTCCAAAAGGTGTCCAAAATGTCGTTAGATAGCTGCTTTCTTCATTTAATGGGATTTGCCAAAATCCTTTTGCAGCATCCACCATGGTAAAAATTTTTACTTTGCTTAATTCTGGCATCACTTCTTCAACTGTTGGCATTTGGTAATTTGTTCGTTTCAATGCTTTATTCAAATCCACTGGATCAAGACAAATTCTAAGTTTGCCACCTCGATTTACAAGTACCACGTTACTGACCCAATCAGTATGACGATCAACTTTAGACACTATTCCAAGTTTAACTAAATTATCGATCTCAGCTTTGAATTCTTTCCTCAGTCCATGAGGAATTCGGCGGGGATTTTGTATCACTGGTTCTATGCTTTCGTCTATTTCTAAATGTACTTCATTTTTCGTTTTTCCTATGCCATCAAAAATATCATCGTATTTGCTGATTAATTCTTCTGCTTGTCTCATCAAATTGTTTGACACTTCAATTTTTTTACACACTTTAATCAACTTCATTTCCTGACAAAATTTGCTCGATATTAAAGGTGCTTGATTTTGCGTAACTACTTCGAAATTTAAATTGTATTCCGTTCCATATCGTAAGATTTTTAAAGTTGCACGACCCAATGGAGTAACTAATTTATCTCCAAATCCTCGAATCTGCGTAGTTGTTCTTATAAGAGGTGCATTATCCTTACCAACAATTGCGCGTAAATTTTGTAATCCAATCACATTGCAGGTTGCTGCTGTATCCAATTGACACTTTATTTGTTTTATTTCGTCATCATTAATATAAAAATCCAGAACTGCTGTTAAAATTCTATCGTTCCCCGATTCGTATATAGAAAATACCATATCACTGTCATCGTCATTTCCAACTTCATCATCGATAATGGATTTCACTGTTTTCGCTTTATTTTTGGCTTCAAAGCAAACTTGAGCAAAATGGTTATATTTTTTGCATATGTTACATTTCTTGCCGTAGACTGGGCACTTCTTCATACCATGATCTCTTTTACCTCCACAATATATACATAAATCTTTGTTGGTTCTATTGCATTGCGAATTTGTAGAACGCTGACGGGAATGACTTTTATGCTTATTATCACCGCCCAGATTTTTTTATTTTTTGAACCCGCGTGTTTATTTTAAGGTTGATGGAGCCCCACAATTCACTGCGCACAGCGTACACGCTATATTTGAGTCTAACCTCACTCTTCGGCGTTATACGTTTTTTTTCGGGTGTGTAAAATAAATTTAGTACACGGCGACACAACTTTTCTTTAACTTTATTTTTATTATTATTCAATTTAGTAATAATCCAAAAAAACTACAATTTTTTTACATTTAATACAATCCGAACGTACCAAATATAATGTTCGGTTAGCTAAATAAAAACTGAACTGATCGGTGGTACGATCTTTTTAGTAATCTTATTTTATTTTTTTGACACAAAAAATGTCCGCTTTTTGGGTTTTTGTCTTGGGTATAGTTTTGTTGCCCTAAACACCAATTTGTGTTTAGATTGACATTTTTTATATTTTTAGTTGAGCCAAACGCCACAAATACTCCCCTCCTAGTGGAATATGTAAAATTCAATATTTGTATATTTAATATTTCACGAAACTCTTTACAAAATACATAGAGTTATCTCGTGTAAGTTTGAATTACATAAAATAAAAAAAATTAAAAAAAAAAAATTTGACGTTTGATGTTAATTGCTACCCTAATAAATTCCAGTTTTAGTCGATTTCCACTTACAAAAAAAAAAAAATTAGTCTTGGTAACGTGTTGTGGGTCGTGTGATACGCCCTGCCCGCGTCATTGTCGATGTCGGTTTAAACCGAGGTTGAAACGAAAGATCAAATCTAACTTCTTTGCCAATTTTCGGTTTATCTTTTCTGATTTCTTGATTCGACGTTGATGGAATTTCCGACTGTGTTTGCGAACGTTGAGAATCACTGAAATTAGTGTCGCTTCTGGTCGATGTGACAAATTCGGGTAAAAGTGTTTCTTCCGTTGGATCAACAACCTCCATATGACATGCCTTGAGCCTGTTAATCGAAATATTAGCTTGCCTGTTTTTGAAGTCTATCATAAAATATTTGTCTGAACGACTGATAACTCGGAAAGGACCTTCATAAGGAGTCTGTAAAGCTTTACGCAGTGCATCCGTTCGTACAAATACATGCGAACACTCGTTTAGAGCTTTAGAAACGAAAATTGTCTTGTTACAGTGTCTAGTGGCTTGTGTAGGTTTAATATGTTCGAAATGGCTTTTTAGAGCCGTGACATAATCCGACTGAGTATGAGAATTTGAGTCCATATGAACTTTCTCGAAGAATTGACCAGGAATGCGAAGGGTGGTTCCATACACGAGTTCTGCAGACGAAGTTTGAAAATCCTCCCGAAAAGCTGTGCGTAAACCCAATAGCACTGATGGCAGAATTCGAGTCCAGTCAGTGCGCTCATAGCACATTATAGCCGCCTTAAGGGAGCGGTGCCAGCGTTCCACCATACCATTGCTTTTAGGATTATAGCTGGTAGTTCGGACTCTGTTAAAACCCAGAAACTTTGACAACTCCGCAAACAATTCTGACTCAAATTGTGAGCCTTGATCCGTGACCACTGTTGTTGGCACTCCGAAACGTGAAATCCATCCGGAATAAATCGCAGCTGCCACAGTTTCCGCCCCAATGTCAGGAACGGGAATTGCTTCCGGCCAACGAGTGTACCTGTCTATCAAGGTGACACAGTAACGCTGATCTTGCGAAATTGGAAGGGGTCCGATGATATCAATGTGAACCTCAGAAAAACGTTGGGAAACTTCAGGATAATTTCCCATTGGTGCCTTGGTGTGTCGAGAAACTTTAACCTTTTGGCAAGCCAGGCAGCTTTGAGCCATTCTTCTTACGTCGTTATTGATGGAAGTCCATATAACTTTATCAGTAAGAAGTCTAACCGAGCTTTTGACTCCCGGGTGAGCAAGATTGTGAAGACAATTGAAAACGGTCTGTCTAAATTGTTTTGGGATATAAGGCCGATGAGAGCCGGTAGATGTATCGCAATAAATTACCTGATCTGAACCAATTTCCACCGGAAATTGTTGGAAATTGAGAGAGTTGTTGTTTCTCAAAAGCTCGCTGAGTTCCGTGTCATTTTGTTGTGCGTTGGCAATCTCGGAGTAGTTGATGGCTTCCGGACTTGAAATTTGTGCAATACGTGATAACGTATCCGCCACTACGTTGTCAATGCCCGAAACGTGACGTATGTCTGTCGTATATTGACCAATGTAGTCCAAATGTCTAAATTGTCTGGGACTAGCTTTGTCGGTTTTCTGTTTGAAAGCAAAGATAAGAGGTTTGTGGTCCGTATACAGCGTGAAAATCCGTCCTTCCAATAAATGCTTGAAGTGCTTGATACCTAAATAGGCCGCCAGCAATTCTCTATCGTACGCACTATAACGTCGCTGTGTCCTATCGAGACGAACTGAGAAAAAACTCAACGGTTCCCAGATTTCGTTCACTCTTTGTTGTACTACCGCCCCTACGGCAGTATCCGAAGCGTCTACCATAACGGCGAGTTCGGCAGTGAGTGCTGGATGAGCAAGAATTGTTTGTTCACTGAGTTGGAGTTTACAAAGCTCAAAAGCTCTCGAAGCTTCATCCGACCAGGCTATAATCCTTTTGTCATTTTTCTTTGATCCTTTCAAATAATCGTTTAAGATGGCTTGATTACCACCTGCATGAGGAATAAACCGACGATAAAAATTCATCATTCCCATGAAACGTCGTAGATCCTTAACTGTTTCGGGACGCGGAAAGTCGTTAATCACCTTGACCCGCTCTAGTGATGGTTTAATTCCCAAATGATCGATAGAATGGCCTAAAAAATTAACCTGATCTTTAGCGAAATTGCATTTTTCGGTATTAATTACGAGTCCCGCATCCGATGATCTTCGGAAAACCATCCGAAGATGCTCATGGTGTTCTTCAAACGATCGTGATGCGATGAGGATGTCGTCTAAGTAGACGAAACAGAAATCCAAACTTCGTAGTACGGAATGCATGAACCTCTGGAAAGTCCGAGCGGCGTTCCTCAGGCCGAAAGTCATGCGTTTGAATTCAAATAATCCGAAAGGAGTTGCTATTGCGGTCTTTGGAACGTCGGTTGGTTCTATGGGTATCTGGTGATATGCCCGGACGAGGTCGATTGTGGAGAAAACTATGCAACCGTTTAACTGATGCGAAAAATCCTGAATATGAGGGATTGGGTATCTATCCGGTATAGTCACATTATTCAATGAGCGATAGTCTCCGCAGGGTCGCCATTCGCCGTTCTTCTTTTGGACAAGGTGGAGAGGGCTCGACCAAGAACTACTGGATGGTTGACAGATACCTTGAGAAAGCATTACTTCGAATTCTGCTTTGGCGATAGCGAGCTTGTCCGCTGCCAGACGACGTGGTTTACAAGACACGGAAGGACCATGAGTCTCCAAGAAATGTGTTATTTTGTGTCTAACTGTGTTCAAAACTTTCGCTTCCTGAGTGATTTCCTTGTAGTCTTGAAGAATCGATAACACGACTGGATCAATAGAATTAACGTCGATTATGTGTAGTGTGGGCGCTTGAATTGTAGTAAGCTTAGCCAGAGAATATAACGTTGTACATGGATCAATTAGCTTTTTATTTTTAATGTCCACGAGAAGTCCATACCTGTTCAAAAAATCCGCTCCTACAATTGGAATGGTCACATCTGCTAGGATAAATGTTTGAACGAAAGCTCTTCTGAGGCCCAAATTCAGAGTGAGTTGCCGCGAACCATAGGTATTAACAGGAGTTCCGTTAGCGGCAAAAAGAGGAGATTGAAATTTATTTTTTAGTTTCTCTTCTAAGGTTGCCGGAATAACAGAAATTTCTGCTCCGGTGTCTATAAGATATTGTCTTCTAGTTGTAGTGTCATATATCATGAGGCGGTGAAGAGTTTGGCTATCATTTATTACCGCCGCAATAAATGAGCCGTCTATTTTTTTGAAAATTTTTCAGCGGAAAACAATTTACAGCGTGGATCACATTTGCGTGCTTTGTCATTAAATTTGGCATGATACCAACAAATTCCATCTTTAATGGATACGCTAGATGATCGTGAGCGTGATCTAGAGTGATGACGCTCCCGAGAATTATAATCTCTATGATTAGATGATCCGACGTTAGGTGAACGGGAGCGCTGAAAATTGTTGACCGCTTGAGAAATTTCGTGAATTTGCTTTTGCATGCTATCGAGTTTAGTCGCCATATCCGTTGATTGTGAAGACATAGCCATAATATCGGGTCCCTTGAAAGCGTCGTAAACTCTATCCGCTAGTTCGGCGATTTTTTCCAATGGCTCTTCTGAACCTGCAATTGTTGCACGAACTGCGGCAGGTAACTTTTGTTCCCAAAGAACTCTGATCGTTGATTCTGGAAAATCTTTCCTAGCTAAATCCCTCATTAGCCGCAATAATTGTGATGGCTTCTTATCGCCAAGATCGTAGCCTTTTAATAACGTATTAATTCGTTCAGCGGCTGAAGCACCGAGCCTACCTAACAGAGCTTCTTTTAATTCCGTGAAGCAATTCGCACTAATCGGTCTAATTATAATATCATTAACCAACGAAGCTAGTTCAGATGTGAGAGTTCCAACGACTGCATTATATTTAGCATGTTGGCTGGTGATTTTGGAAGCTTCACATTGAGCTTCAAAAACTGTAAACCACAGTTCGGGCTTATTCGTCCAAATCGGAGATGGCTTTGGAGAAATATAACTGATTTCTGAACTGCTGTTAGGAGGTTCAGTTATGGGAGCTGATGTCGCTTTCGAATTAGGAGGTAAATCCGTCCCTAATCGTAATTGTGCCATGGCACTATCTATCCCTTCTTTAATCTGATCTGCTATTAAATTTTTTATTTGTGTTGGTGTAAGTTCGACAACACGATCCTTCGTTCCACCCTCATTTTCATCATCCTTGTGAGCACTGACAAAAAAGCTAGATTCAAAAATATCCTTAAACGCTCGATTAAACAAAATTGTCGCGACAAAAAAACCAAGTAAAAAATTCGGAAGTACTGAGGTTAAATACACTAGAATATCCATTGTAATTGTAAACACTTAGCCGAAACGAATGTAATTATAATTAACGAAATTGTATAGACGCGCGTGGTTTCAAGACCTAACCTATAAACTGAAACAGGCTAAAACTGGATTTTTCACAATGTACGCTCACTTAAATATAGATTAGTTATGGAATTTATCTATTTGAAATATGGTTTTCCCATTTCAAATATTGAAATAATTCAAATATAATTAACAAACTAAAATTATTATTAATATGTACTAAATTCTAATATACTTAAATTATAAAATGGCTGTTGAAACATCCCTCGTGGTGATGAATCCAATATGCGTATGTATATCGATGACGAATCCAATATGAATGTATATCGATGAAGAATCTCATATGAATATATAATATATTGCTGACAAAAAATTTTTTGGGGTTAAATAACCCACACCTCGTGTTCAATTTTACGACTGGAATTTTTTAAATTAGCGCTCCATCACGTCGGGGTCACCAATTTTGGGGTTAATTTGATATTCTTATAACCCGCGTGTTTATTTTAAGGTTGATGGAGCCCCACAATTCACTGCGCACAGCGTACACGCTATATTTGAGTCTAACCTCACTCTTCGGCGTTATACGTTTTTTTTCGGGTGTGTAAAATAAATTTAGTACACGGCGACACAACTTTTCTTTAACTTTATTTTTATTATTATTCAATTTAGTAATAATCCAAAAAAACTACAATTTTTTTACATTTAATACAATCCGAACGTACCAAATATAATGTTCGGTTAGCTAAATAAAAACTGAACTGATCGGTGGTACGATCTTTTTAGTAATCTTATTTTATTTTTTTGACACAAAAAATGTCCGCTTTTTGGGTTTTTGTCTTGGGTATAGTTTTGTTGCCCTAAACACCAATTTGTGTTTAGATTGACATTTTTTATATTTTTAGTTGAGCCAAACGCCACATGTCCTTGTCGTCGTATAATTTTTCTCGTAGCTTGACGTTTCCAATTGAAATGCATAATTTGTCTAACAAAAATTCATCTGACAAATCCTTTCCACAATTAACCGCATCGCACTTGAATTGGCAAGTTTTCACCATAGTTTTAAGTCGATTCACATATTGATCAATTGTCTCATTCGGTTCTTGCGTAGCCATATTGAACATAGCTCGTTCATAACGCTTATTACATTCCGGAACTAAGTATTTTTCGATTGCTAGTAACACTGTAGTTGCACTAACTTTATCAGCTGTTGTTAATGGAAAGTTTTGATAATGCTTAAAACAATCCTCGCCAATTGCTGAAAGTAAAATAGCAATTTTTTCGGCTTCTGTCTTGTTGCTAACTCCGCTGGCAATCACATAATTTTCCCACGTGGCTTTGAAATACTTGATATTTGCTGCTATATCGCCAGTAAAATCAATGGGTTTAGGCAATGGAATATTTGCACTTATACTTTGCATTGCTTTATTTTCTCCAAGATTTTGCTTCTGTATATGTTTTGATAGCTGCGCTATTTTCTCTTCTAAATCAAGAATTTTTTATTCCGCCATTTTGTCAAAAAAAAATTTATTACTTTATTTTATTTTTTTTTTTTCACATACTAATACAGAATATTTCTATATTATATACGAGTAATCACATCTGACACCATGTTATATAATGTTCCTTTGAAGATTATATTAATAAAATTCTTTAGCCAATATTCAATTGTTTAATTATTTATTATACAAAGAGATATATATTGTGACAAGGTTTATTATACGTTCACTCTCCAAGCTGCCTTGACTCGTAATGATCTTCGTTGATGTCTCTTCCATCCGGTGTTGCCACATCTATACTATCTATATATATCATCTAGTGTTGTCATAGAGATATATCATAATCTAGTATTACAACATTAACTAAAATTCCAGTCTCACCTTAAGAGCTTAGTTTATAGTTTTTATTTACTAAGAATTCTTAAGAAAAATTATCATGAATATTTAATTGGCTTTCATCAACAGTTCAATTTTAATTCAAATTTTGTTCAATTTTATTTCAATTTTTACAAGCCCGTGCAGCTGATACACAAGATTTGTCATAGAAACTAGAAGGGTTATATTTTTGCTGATTACTGCTCAGCTCATTTGAAAGCTATGGGGGCTAAATTAAAATCTAAAAATTGACTTTTCTTCCCACCAAATATGACAATCATGTACAACCGATGAAAGCCAATAATTTTGTAGTCAGAAGAATAAAAAAACGCTCGAAACCACTTCATTTTTAGAAGGTCTAGTGATTCCAGCTGGTTAGTAGTGGTAAAACCTGAAAATTAGTGCCTGTAAAGTTAGTATGTACTTGCCATAAACGAGAGTTTATTTCAAAATAACTTAATTTCGTGCAATCTATTTTTTCTGCGTCATTTATTTTAAATATAGCAAAGTTTAGGAACCACAAAAGCCTAGGTTAACTCCTGATTTAAAATATGCATGAACGCCGCGCTTACCTTGGCCTCTCATATTTTTAATATCAATACCAGGTTAGTTCAATCTCTGTCGATTATTCATGTTATTGAAACAACGAAGAATCCTTTAATCGTTCAGTATCAATAAAAGCGTTAATAATCGTATATATTTTAAGGTGCTCGGCATGTAAAAGTTACTTAAAAAAATTAAAACAGTTTACGACATCATCATCTCAGTGTTTAAGTGATACTAAGGCATTTTAGTAATTTTGGAGTTAGAACTGCCATTTTATGTAACAATGAAGATCGGATCGTCAAATTAGTCTCCAACACATCGGTACCCCGGTATTTAAGTAACACAAATGCATTTTAGTCAATTTGGAGTTAGGACCGTCACATCAATAGAAATGGAATCAAAACTTACAAAATAAAATTTAATTCACGTAATTAATTATGTATAATTTGTACAATGTTCTATATTTGTAACATGTTATATAACATTGCTAGATAACATGTTATATAACATTGCTAGATAGCATGTTAGGCTATATAGTGGAAATGGGCCTTAAATTTAATTTGAAGGACAGTCAACTCTTTGTATCTCAATTTTGAAGGGACATTGAGACAGAGAATTGACAAAATAGAGAGAGAATTTTGTAAAAGTGAAAAAATCAATTAAAAGAACGTAATAGGTTATATCTAAGGGTGAGAACCGAGTGCGAAATATGGAACGTAATTAAAAAAAACAGAAGAGAACTAGTCGTGTTATAGGGAGTTCAAGTTATAAAATTACAGAGCTTTCACAATGCACAATGAAACAACTTTTCCTTTTGATTTGCAGGTTTGTATGAATTTCCAACAACGGGTAAACATTTTTGTTCGTTATGTTGGAAATTCAAACAAACTTGTAAGTTTAAAGTACAAAGTTTTGCCAATTGACAGTTACCGTTTTACCGTCTGTACTCGTTGTTTAATGGTGAATTTGCATCTTTTGAGCTTTATACCATCGACTTCTCAAAATCGAGTTTTTGGAAGGTTTCAATTTCAGCGTTGATTGCTTTTATAATCTCCTCATTTGAACGGAAGGCTGCGCCCTTTAATTTTCTTTATTTTATTTTGAGAACAACCAGAAGTCACGGTACTGGATTCGGAGAATAAGGTGATTGTCGAATTGATCGCTGACAGCACTAGAAAGTTGTTCGTTTTTCTGCAGTGTGAACTGGTGCATTATTATGGTGTAAAAAATAACGGGGAAGTTCTAGTTTTTTTTGGTTTCCCAATAAATTTTTGAAAACTAGTGGTAGACAGGTTCCTGTATACCAATTGACAGTTACCGTTTTACCAGTTTCCAATGGAATAATAGCTACTATTTTAGATCTGGTGAAGTAAATCGACATCATCACTTTTGTTGTCGCGCTTTAATTGGTGGATTTTCATATTTCGGGCTCCGTAACATAGACGGCTGTTTATTCGTAGTTTCTGGGTCTTATTTATAGAATGAGCAGCTTAGTTCGTATAGTTAGTTGGTGACACAGTCATGGTCTTGAGAATTCGACAAAATCGGCTAAGATTTTGTTTTTTAGAACCACTTTTGTAGTTTCGATATCGTCAGAATTCGAAATCGAATAATTTCGTAATAGACCTTCTGTATTTTACCAGGTTTGCAACCTATTTGGTCAAATCGAAAATTCAGTTTTTTTTAAATATTCTACCTATAAATGGGATTTTTAGAATTGAATGGAACTGTTTTGACTCTTGAGTTTACGATTTCAAAATGTTATCTCTATTTACCTTCAGAAATTTGATTACATTCCAGGCTTTTAAATTTAGAGCGGATATCTGAGTTATCGCAAGCATTAATTTAATAATTGGTAGCATTAAAATGTAACTTACTCCCATTTTCGTCGATTCGATACGACTTTTATCAGCCGACTTACCACTAATCTTGTTCATCTCCCTACTCTTCGTGAAAAACCACTATTTCATGAAGTATAAGGTGATGTAAAAAGTTAGTGGTGAGTCGGTTGATAAAAGTCGAACCGATTCATCGAAAATGAGGGTAAATTAAATTAAAAAAGTTTAAATTTAAAAATTTGTTTTTGTTACAAACAATAAATTTATGTGACGCAAATTGAAATTTGGTAACAAAAGCCGATAAATAAACTAAAGAATGATAATCAAACTTCATTTAATATTTCTTACGAAAATAAAATTATCAAACAAATTAAACGAAAAAAAATCCAAAATGATGCAATAATTAGAAACGCTGACAGGGGAAACACCACAGTTACAATGATTCAATAATGATCCGATTGATCCATACCAAAAGAAAAGATAAAAAGTATAAAATTTCCAAATTCGTGAACCAAATACCTTTGAATGTAAGATTTGAGAAAGGCCGCTCAATCAAAAATAACATTGAACTTGTAGATGAGATAGAAAGAATTGATATTCCAACAAATAGTAAACTTGCCTCGTTTGGTGTACTCAAGCATACTTATTGTAGAAACCGTATCAATTACGAAGAAATTATTAATCAACATAAAATGGTGGCATTTTTAATCATATGTTACAACAATTAAATAATATGCCAATGGCCGAATCAGTTATAAATAAACCTATAGTATTAAACACTATCAATAAATAAATATTAACGTAGTAATAGAGTATACAAGAGTCTTACGCCCCAATTCTCATAGTCGTGTCACGTCATTTTTCATAACTACAGTCACATCACATCAATTTTGCGATTCTCTTAGTCGTTTGTTACGCCTAAAGTCACTTTATATACGACAGATGTCACTTGATTTTTGCAAGTGACAGGCGAATACCACAAAATGGAAAGACGCAATTATGTTATTTTATATATTTTAAAATATTGTTTTTTGAATCATTTTGTGCACTGTTTTTAATATGTTATTGTTATAAAACGATTTTATTTCTAATTTGTTTAATATATTTCAAGTGGCAGTCGTGTCACTTGGTTCGCCTTCACGAATAGCAATTTTCAAGTGACGTGATACGACTATAGTCACATCACATGAAATGACACGACTATGGGAATTGGGGTGTTAACCCAAAAAAATATTTTGTCTATAAAATTGCATTCAAAACTCAACACAAATTGGATTTGGAATTAAAAACAAAAATTCAATTGTTCAGTTTTTTACTGGGCAAACTGGAAGAGTAACTCACGATTTATAAACAACGATACAAGTTACGCTTATTGAATAGTAAGTAGAGGCGGCTGTTCCATGAACTTCATTACAAAAATAAATACAAATGTTTTTTTCGGAGTATTTCCCTGTTGACCCTGTGGCAAACTATAGCCAATCAGAAATCAGCTTGATCAGAGAATAATGTCAGGTATTTCTTTACATCTTAATCAATTTTCAATTATAATAATCCTCGAGAACTTTTAGGTAACAAATATTTTACGTTCGTATTTGCATTCATAACACTAACGCATGCAAAACCGTTTATTCATTGTTTAAATGGAGAGAAAAAGCAATTTGAACTTTGCATGCAAGCGAGAATATTACACGAAAGGAAATTACGTTATTTGTACGATACCTCTTCGACTGAAACCTTGCTGTAGCAGTATTTTGAGTTTAAAACACAAAAGCTCCCTTTTATTGTGACTAGTTTAAAATAAAATAAAAAAATTATTATTTAAACCAATTACCGAGGTTTAAATTTATCAAGTAACCAAATCACAAGATTTCACTACTTTTTGGTTGATTGTTTTTTTCAGAAATCTAAGATCGATCAACTTGATTCTTAATGAAAAATTCAAAATTTTAGTTTCCAGGCATAAAAATAGGTTGGCACATAAAAAAGTGAATAGTCCAAAAGGGGCTACACAAAATTCGAATGGCCTTACCAAATGTATTTTATGTACTCAGAATGTCGATGTATCAGTAATTCTGCGACATCATGCAATTCACAAATTTCTCGAAAAACGTCGAATAAACTTAGAATTAACGACAACAGTCTTGAGAAATTAAGAAATCAAATTTCGAATAATTTGCCAATGCTCTTCAAATCCAGAAATCTAGAATAATTCAAAATTCTCATTTATTTATTAAATTCACATATTAATTTACGTAGTTTTCGGTACACTCTATTTTGAGCATTAGCTCATTCATAATAGAGTGTACCAAATGTCTCGATATCTTAACAATACTGCAATTTCATCCAGAAACATCGCCAACCCCCAGCCTTACTTGAATTTTTACTAAAAACATGTTTACAGCATCAGTTTTTATTGGTTTCGTTTGATCGTTGCTTCAAAATCTTCAGAAAAATAACTTTGAGCATCCATATCGTCCTCATCTGATATCACCTTTTTTGGAAATCTGTTGTCAGATATCTGTTGTCAGGATGATATCTGCGTGGCTCGAGCAGTTGGGTTACAGCCAGGATCAACAACAAAGCCAAAACTTCGCCTGGATATTCCTTAAAACCATATAGCAGCCGTTTCACTATCCTGATTCTGGCTCGTCACTGGCGTCACCCACAGATTGTAAAGATGATTTTTTTTATTTTTCCAATTATGCCACTTGCTGCGAATCTATATTCCTTATAATATCTGGACTCCATGTGGCAATTTGTACAATTTTCTCATGTAAAATAATTTAGAAATAAAAAAAAAAAATTTAAAGAAATAAATTACAAAGGGAAAAAAACGTCCAACCGACGTGAAAGTCCAGGCCAACTTACATCATGTAACTCCATGTATTGTATAATACAACTCTAAGCTAATATCGAAAATAATAGTTCGAACAATATCTATTAAATAATACTCAACACCTAATCAATCTCAAATAAGCTTCAAAATATCGGAAATCTCGAATGTTAATAATTTTGAACAAAAATGGTGATTAGGTAATCCAAAAATCTCAAAATGTCGAGAATCTCATTTCAATATCGTAATTTCGCATAATATTGAAAATCTTGAATAATATCATTATACGGGATGTTTTAAAACTAACTATAGCACTTTGATCCAGTTAAAGTTAGCAGAAAGTAAAAAGGTCTAAAGTGAAAAAATGTAAGTCGTAATCAATCGATAGTGTTTAGCCGAAAATTACTATGGATGCATGGACAGCATTGAATACTTTTGTTAATATTCTTAAGTGGCAAAACCAGGCTCCAGTTCCTCGTGGATAATTGTGGAAATTTCGCGAAACTCAAAAAAATATTTAAAATTGGTATACAAACAGACTCTCTAGGTTATGTCAGTAGCTGTTGCATAGGAAGCTATGTCCCATAGAAAATTAGGGAAAATATTTTCCAAAAATCATTAGAAAATTTGTAGGAAATCTGCTTGTAGGGTGTTTTGTTTGAAGATGTGACTTGTTATTGGCTTTCGCAGGAAAACAATTCAGTTCAACTTTCCCTTGGGAAATCGGATAAAATTTGGTAAAATTTCTAGCCGAAAGTAAAAAAATTATAATTCAGATTACGATGTATCAGCCGAAAATAAAAAATGAATGTATACAAACAACAAGCCTCTACAGTAATGTGACTAAAGATGGAATGCATTGACGTGACTTGTCAATAGTATTGTAAGAAAAAATTTCAGTTCAAGTTTCCAGTGGGAAATGTGGGATAATTAAAAATCAGCCTGTAGAGTGTTTTGTCTGGAGATGGATTGCATTTATGTGACTTGTTAATGGCTATCGCATTCAGTTCCAGTTTCCCGTGGAAAATCTGGGAAAATTTCCAGAATGATATTTGGAAAATCGAATTTTTCCAGATTTCCGACGGAAAATGTTAATTTAATTTTCCAGATACAACACTCTACAGGCAGGTTTTATACATTCATTTTTTATTTTCGGCTGGAAAATTTATCAAATTCTCCCACATTTCCCAGGGAAACTTGAATTGAATGGTTTTTCAGCGATAGCTATTGACAAATCACATAAAAACGATTCATCTTCAGATATCCATACACTCTACTAGAGGCTGATTTTATTCCAATTTTTTGGATACTTCGGAATTTCTGATGTTTTCCACGAGTGGGTGAAATAAAGTTTTCAACCTAAGACTATTGCCAAAAGTTTAAACAGTTTATGAACGGCATTAAGAAAATTATTTGATTTATTGGGACTTCAAAGATGTCATGCGACTATTTTGTTTATTAAAAAAGCCGCTTAAGTCGAAATACGAATTACTAAGTCATGCTTTATCGATTTTCAGCACAAATCGGTAAATAGCTCCATTAGCAGCACAGTAAATTCTTGTTTCATACCTACGTCTCGGCTGAACGCTTGTCCAATATGAAATTAAAATAATATAAACAAAGTGGCGTCCTCTCAAAGTAGTATAGTTCATTTTAAGACGCTCTTTAATAAAATTTAACCGCAACCAACATCTAAACTGGTGGAATTATAACTAAGCCACATAGCAAAAATGCGGCAAAGAAACCACAACTAAACAAACGGACCATAGACAAAAGATTTGCTTTTGCCTTCGACCATTTAGCAAAACCTAGAGCATTTTGGGATTTAATAATTTGGAGAACAACTCCAAATATAACTTAGAAGTATGAACGCGTATTTAGAGCGGGAAAAAAGTCAAGAATTTATGGGGAAATGTTAAACGAGAAGTCCCACCGGCGAAACCGACAAACAGAGAAACTTTATGGTCCCAGATTTAGGAGGTTTGGAAGAAAAGAAAGCCATCCCAGTAAAGGCAGGAGATGAAGTGCAGCCTTGAAGCATAAGGGTTCCCAAGTGGCTCAATCAAAATGCTAGCCAAAAGCACGAAAGAAGAAATAGAAGATACAAGAAGAGATAAATTGTATTTTTATTTCTTTAATCAAATTCATCTTCAGCCAGTTGACAGATAATTCGATTCTCCCCAATTCCCATAGTTGTGTCATTTAAAGTGACGTGTCTATACTCGTATCACGTCACTTGAAAATTGATATTCTTGAAGGCATACCAAGTGACACGACTGCGACTTATATACAGTGCACAAAATTATTCAAAAAATAATATTTTAAAATATATAAAATAAAATAATTGGGTCTTTCCATTTTGTGGTATTCGTTTGTCACTTGCAAAAATCAAGTGACATCTGTCGTATAAAGTGACTTTAGTCGTAATAAACGACTAAGAGTATGGCAAAATTGATGTGACAAGCTTATGATAATTGGGGTGTAAATAAAGTCTTTACGACTCACTTTAACGATATCAAGTAGGTTTCTATTCTTGTGTGTTTTAATGGGTCCAACCAATCATTTGGGACAAAAAATGTTTTCGTGTTTCTACGCACATGATTTTATAACGGAAAAATCCGAATCATTGGACTCTACTCTCACCCCTTTCTCGCTTCTTGCGTATGAACGAAAGAGAAACAAGACTCAGCGAATCTTTTTAAGATTTATAATTTTTTATCCTGAAACGAATTACTTTGAAAATGTACAGAGAAGTAAATAATCTACTAATTTAAGTTTTGAAAGCCGATTCGTACAGCGAATTCATTCCAGCGACGACATATTATGTCTTCGGAGTCATTAGAATCATCTAGTTCCGGGAGCGCTGTTGTTCGATCTAATCACCGACTCGAATACACCCGTTACAATTCTGATAAGAAAAAAAAAATTCTAGTAAAAGGTTATCGAGATGGAAAAACGATTAGTGAATCGGTTGAAATAGCTGGCATTAATAAAAATACTGCAAATCGTATTATAAATCAATACAACAAATATGGTGAAATGTTTGGTAGCAAATAATTGAGCAAAACCCATCCATGAAAAAATTCTTGAATAAGAACACGTCCAATCTGCCTAAGCATAACTTCCAAAAGTGTTGCATTAAAACGATTGAGGATCACTTTAAAATGTGCTTCACATCAACCTGATCGCAAAATTTAGCAAAATACAATTGAATATGCAATTTCGAAAAGGACACGTCTCCAAGAGTTGTGACTTTTTCGAAATTATTGTTATACAAACAGACACTGGTAGCAGTATTAATACAAGAGTTGTGTCTATTTCAAATCAAATTCAAAAACGGTGTTATCAAAATATAGGAGATGTGCCCTTTTCGAAATTGCGTATTCAATTAAGCAACGAAAAAAGTACACCTTACATCTTTGAAGAAATTCTCCTGAAGATCGACAAAAAATTATATTCGTTGATGAATCTCGGTTTATAATCCACTTTCGGAGAACAAACGCCCATCTCGAAAGTAAATACACCGGCTCCTGTAACTGTACCACAAGTTAGAGGACGTATTGTTACCATTAATTCAGTCAATTCAAAGATTTCCTCTCAATTCCTTTGGAGATTATTTTTAAAATCAGAGGAAGATCTACAAGACACAGGATGCGCATGATCTTATTGGTCAAAGAACACATACATTAATTTTTCTGACCCAAAACCCAATAGAAGAAGTATTTTTAAAAATTAAATTTTGTGCGAGAATAATTCTAGCAGATCCTACAAATCGTTTAAATTTGGTGAATATCATTGAACATCTTGTCGCAAGTATTACGTCTACAGATTGTTACAACTAAGTCATGCATATGTATCGGCAATTACATACCATCAGCTGCTGCTGGAGAACCACCCGCATACGATGAATTTTGACGTTTTCAACGAACGCAAGGAGATTTGACCC
Source organism: Tipula vernalis (assembly GCA_958295665.1). Taxonomy (NCBI): domain Eukaryota; kingdom Metazoa; phylum Arthropoda; class Insecta; order Diptera; family Tipulidae; genus Tipula; species Tipula vernalis. Next base: position 406,675,447 of record OY282558.1, on the reverse strand, counting down.
AAAAATTATTTTTGGATGAGGTTGTGAGAAATATGTCAATATGGCTTCTATAATTTGTGTTTGAAACTGTTCGTCTAGAAACTATGCTCACCAATCATTTAAACTTTGGCTGATGTTTTCTGAATATTTGCTGTCAGAGCGGTAAGTTTGGTCATGTTAAAAAAAAATAGCGTTTGGCGGACAGGCGCGGCAGAATTAAAACTACTAACGGTAGTGTATATAGTTTCGGAAATAGAAATATAATTTTAGAATCACCAATGCACATGTCAAATTTCACTAAAATCCGTTAAGCTAAGTTTCATCCTACTAGGCCATACATATTTTCTAAAGGTTCAATTTGAAGTGTAAAACTAAGAATACCCCTTTTTTACCCTCAACTTTACCAGCATTTAATCTTAATTTAAAGAAACGCCCAACATTTATTTCTCTAGACCAGAATATCACCTCTTAAGTAAAAGAGTTTCAGAATCCAAATCGCTCTTTCTACATTTGAATCCATACTCAATTGGGTTAATTGCGTTGGCAACCTTACAGATGGTATCTGTTATTGCCATTCAGCAACATTATTGAGTTCAAATATTTCATTATTTTAACCTGCTGTGCTTTGATGTTGTGTAAATCGTTAATTCTACACAAAAAAAAATAATTTTGCATTCCACAATTTTTAATTAATATTTTAAAATAATTAATTGTTCCATAAAATTAAAAATCGAAATCCTTAACGAAATTGAATACTGTATCGCTCTAATGTAATTGACAAAAATATATTAAATCGGTTTAAATTAAGTGTTCTCCAAATTAAACGCACTTTTTAATTAAATTTATTTATAAATATTTACAAATGATTGTATAATTGGTAATTTGTTGTAAAAAAAGTAAAAAAATTGGAATTAAAAATTTAAACATTAATTTACGTAAATATATAATTTTAATTAGACAAGTTATTTAATTATTATTAATAAAAAGCATTAATTATTAATTTTAATTGTAAATAGATAATTTTTCATTTCAATTAATTAATAAAATGTTGAATTATGATGGACATTATTCGAGTTTTTTATTTTTATTTTTTTCAAAATATTCTACGTTCACGAGTTACCATACGGGGGGTGGGTTTGTATTGTAGGCAGGTTTGCCTTTGTAAAATGTAGCGCTGCACCCCTCGTGTGCGCATGTAACAAATCCACCAATTTTTTTTTTTCATCTCACCATGTGTGTACGTAAATAATTAAATATTTAATCTTAATTAAAATTTCCTTAATTAATTCCCAAGCATATATATCCTGCAGGCCAGGATGTACTCCCTAAAATGTAACGAATATATTCTATTTTTCGTAAATTGTAAAGACAAAAGAAAACAGGAAACAATATAAACTGCCATTAATTAATTTAAAACAAAACATTTAAATTAGTTAATTAATTATACATACATAAATACAAATTAAATTTTATTCTACTGAAAATTAAAAAAAAAAAAAAAAATTAATTAAAATTTAGTTAAGACCATTGAAATTAAAAATTAAAAATTCAAAAATGTATAAATTAATAAAAATTAAAAAAAATAATTAAAAATTTGTTTTAGTTGTGTTTGACCTTATATTATGTATAGTTGAAAAAGACATGTCGCCGCGGCAGGGAAGATAGCGGCTGTGATTTTTAAAGTCTACACAACCAGCTAACCACACTGCCAAAGCGCATAGCCAATTGAAAATTTTTGTATTTGTGGTGCAGTAATCTGTAATCAAAAATTTTATTCAAATATACTTATATACTTACGTAAGTGATGTTCGGAGTAGGTGGAGGGGAGAGGGGGCGATTTACGTCACCTGTAATTAATTTGATTTTTATACGCACAATGATGTAAAAAAAAAAATTCTAATACAGCAACAAGTGACACCAAGTGGTACCATTCCTATTTGTATTATTTGCAAAAGGAAAAGTCACAAAGCAACAAAGCAAGTTAGCGGTGTAGCGAGATGAAATAAGAATGTTGTACAAGGTTCTGCATGTACCGAATGTTACACCCAATTTATTATCAGTCAGTCGTATAGAGAAGCAAGGAAGTTTCGTGTTGTTTAGGAACAGCAAAACTCTCATCATCTTGAACGATAAAGTAGTTGCCGAAGCTTTACTCAATGGTGGCTTGTATTGGATCAAATTTACGTATCACAAAGTGAGTGCTAATGCTGTGAGCAGTTTTAACAAACAAAATGAGTTATGGCCTCGAAGGTATGGACATATAAACAACCGATATTTATGCCAGTTTGTAAATAATGAAATGGTTCAAAGTATTAAGGGCAATTTAAACGATAAGCAATTCTCGATAAGCAAAATTACACAAAGTCCTTGTACAGGAAAGAGACTAGCAGCTTAAGACTATTAGAGAGAGTACAATCAGATGTTTGTGGGCCTGCAAAAACGCAAATTAAATGTTTAGCGAGGGCCATGCTTAATGGAGCCAAACTGCCAAAGGAATTATTGGGCCAAAAACTCAAAACAGCTACGTATCTAGTAACTAGTGGTTCTACTGTTGCTTTAAACAAAATCTTAAACCACATATATATCAAAGTTGAGAATTTACGTAATTAATTATTAATTATTTAAAAAATCGAGCCTCAGACATTTTTACAAAAGTAAAACACACGCCCTCTTTTAAGCAAAACCAAATATTTCAGCACTTTGCAGAAACATTGTGTAGTAAATGTAGTACATATGCCCTAACAGAGATTTTTTATTTTTTTTTTCCTTCCTTTCACTCAACTTGTGTATATTAACTTGTATATGATGAGATAGCCGAGATAGTAAGGTGATGGAGTTGAGTGAAGAAGGCCTGGGGTTCGAAAATATACATTTGTTTGTTTTATGCAATCAAAACAAATGTGTCTAGAATATATCGATATGGTGACATCTCTGTTAGGGCATATGTACTACATTTGCTACACAATGTTTCTGCTAAGTGCAGTGTTATCAGTATTTAAACGAAAAACTGAGTAGAAATTATACAGAGATGAATGGTTGGGTGGTACGATGAAGGAGTGTTGTGCGAAAGGTTTGGAGTTCGATTCTTCAAACTTCCGACTTTATTTTTTTTTATTTCCACGAATTTTATACCAAATTTTTTTTTGTACCGATCTAGATCGCGATTAATCTTCTCGGATTATCCCCAATTCAAAATTTTTCATCTAAAAACAAATTTTTCGTTGGCTTTGCTTAAGATTCGAACTCCAGACCTTCTTCACTTCACTCCATCACCTTACTACCTCGTCTATCTTATCATATACAAGTTAATATACATTTGTTTGTTTTATGCAATCAAAACAAATGTGTCTATAATATGTCGATATGGTGACATCTCTGTTAGGGCATATGTACTACATTTACTATACAATGTTTCTGCTAAGTGCTGAAATATTTGATTTTGCTTAAAATGGGGCGTGTGTTTTACTTTTGTAAAAATGTCAGGCTCGATTTTTTAAATAATTAATAATTAATTACGTAACATTATTATTGCATTAAAATAATATGGATTAGTTGTACTAAATATAGATTTTAGCTGAACTGATAAATTAATTTGAATTCACTTTCCGATAGTATATGTACTAGCTGACCTACTACTCCGTTCATCGAGCCCTAAAAACTACCCCCTATCCAGGGGAATAAATTCGTCTGGAAACTTTAGGTACTAATTGATATTTCGTCCGAAATCGTTCATTGACCGATAATACCTACTACTAGATATTTGAACTTGGGATCCGATAGTACATGGAGTAGCTGCTTAAAATTGTGGTCCATTATGCCGATTAACTATTTCTTAAACCAAGAATTAATTTAAACTAGACATTTTTTCTGGCGATTACGACTAACAATTGTTAAATGTCATTTACGCCACTTGCCAATAATTTGGATTCATTTTTTTATGGTCCATATATTATTTTGACTAAATTCCACTAATATTGCCTCTGAATGTGTACACAAATTAAATTGGGTTCTCAAAATATGTACATAAAATTTATTTTTTTACGAAAACGCTGAACTCTGTCGAAAACTCAGTGAAGTAGAGGTACTTTTAACCCAATTAAGAAGCGAAATTGAAAAGCTGAAAAAAGAAAATGAAGAATTGAAGAAGCCCAAACCAATGGAGATTTCTGAAAATCCGCTAACTTGTTATAATGAAACAAGTACTCACACTAGTTATAATAATGAGTTCCATACTGATGAAGAGGATCTCATGAGAGAAACAGATTGGGTACTGAAAAGGAAGAAAAGACCTACCAAAAAACGAAAAGCAGAATTCTCGCCTGAAGTTGGAGATCATTCGCAAGCTAATGTATTAGTAACTGGTGATACTAATACCAAACCAACTCACCAGCAACAGCAACAAAAGGTTGTACCGAAAGAAAAGGCTCCTCCGCCAATTAATGTAATCGGCATAACAGAATTTGCAAGTATACAATCTATAATGAAATCAGTGACAACTAAGGAATATAGAGTAGTGTCACTAAACAATAACGTGTGGAAAATCAATACACCAGATTCCGACACATATAGAGCTCTAGCAACAAAGCTCAATGCGGAAGGTAAAGAATGGTTCACATACGAAGATAAAAACGAACGCGCAATTAAGGTTATGGCCAGAGGCCTTCATCCAACGTGTAAAGAAGGAGGACATAATTGAGGACCTAAAGGCAAAAGATCTGCAAATAGAAGATGCAGTAAACATCCTAAAACGAGAGAGAGGTGAGAACAATCAAGTCAAAAAAAGAGGGCTTCCACTCTTCATGCTTACGTTTAACAAAAAGGAGAAAGTTGAAAACATCTTCAACATCAAAGCAATTCTCAATATGAGGGTTCAAATAGAACCGCTTAAGAAAACACGAGGCTAATACCTCAATGCAAAAAATGCCAAGGTTTCAATCACACGCAAAAATATTGCAGACGGGAGCCAAGATGCGTAAAATGTGCTGGAAAACACAACGCGAAAGAGTGTACAGAAAGTAGAAACACCCCTGCAAAATGTATAAACTGTAAAGGGCATCATCCTGCAAATTATAGAGGCTGTGAAGTAGCCAAAGAACTTCAAAGACTAAGAAACAAAACGCATCAGTTTCCTCAAAACCCTAGGGTTACCAGAGAAGAGAAACCAACTAAAACCCAAGCGGAGCCAAAACCACCAGGTATTGGTACAGAGCGGAAAAGTTATTCACAAATTGTACAGCAATCATCTAATGCTACGAATGATAATCCCCTTGAAAGGATTTGTCGAAGCATAGAAGCCATAAATATAAGGCTAGCAAAGCAAGAACGTTGTCTAGAAGCTTTATTTAAGCGTCTAGATATGCATCAAACCTTGAACGAGGCAACAGCCCTCATATACTAAAATGAGCAGATCATTAAGAATTGTCACCTGGAACGCGAACGGACTAGCGCAACATGTTCCAGAGCTAGAAATTTTTCTAAATTTAGAAAAAATAGATATCTGCCTTATATCGGAGAGCCATTTGACAAAAATATCATTTATTAAAACACGTGATTATGAATGTTACCATGCTGTTCACCCAGGAGGAAAACCCAGAGGAGGATCAACAGTAATAGTGAAAAAGAGTCTCAAACACTATGAAGAACCTAGTATAGAAGAGGAAAGTATGCAAGTTAAAACCATAAAAGTTGAAACTAACAATAATAATGAATACAGTATTTCCTCTATCTACTGCCCTCCACGCTATAATCTAAACAAATAAGATTATAATAGACTCTTTAGATCACTAGGATCCAATTTTATTATTGGTGGTGACTTTAATGCAAAAAACACCTATTGGGGATCAAGACTTACAACCCATAAAGGAAAAGAGCTATTCGAAGCCGGACGAATAAATAACTGCGAGTTCCACTCTGGAGGTAAACCAACATACTGGCCTGCTGATATAAATAAAATACCAGATCTCATTGATTTTTATGTAACGAAAGGGATCTTCGAGGATTACATGTGCATCGAAAACAGCGAAGGGATATATTCCGATCATACACCTGTTATCATGACACTCAGCACAATGATAATTAATAAGGATAACCTGCCTAAATAACAAATAATAGAACTAACTGGGACCTATTCCAAGAACTAATTGAAATGCAAACAAATCTACGAGTGCCGATTAAAACACCGGTACAGTTGGAAGACGAACTAGAGGTATTTAACAGTACTATTCAACAAGCAGCATGGGAAAGTTCTCCTGCTAGTCACACCGAATCCCGTAGGAATCAAAATTATCCTATTGAGGTCAGGGAGTTAGTTAGAGAGAAACGGAAGGCAAGAAAAACCTGGCAAAGGACACGCGCCCCGGAAAACAAAAAAAATCCTCAATTTTCTATGCAATAAACTAAAACAACTTATAAAAGAAATTAAGAATGAAACTATTAACAAGTACTTAAATGGTCTCACCGAACAAAAAGATACTGATTACTCTCTTTGGAAAGCAACAAAAGGATTAAAAAGAACTAAAATGCATGTGCCACCTATTAAAAATGGGGAAGGAACCTGGGCCAAAAGTGACAAGCAAAAAGCTATTTTATTTGCAGCTCACTTGGAAGACACCTTTCAACCGTTACCTAGGCAAACAGCAGATGAAAACATAATAACAATTAACAAAATTGATGAATATAATATTCGATGTGTAACATTACAGGAATTAAAAAATGAGATCAAGTGTAATTTGAACGCAAAAAAAGCTCCAGGATATGATTTAATTACTGGACAAGTCGTAAAAACCATCCCCGAGAAGGGACTACGAAAATTGGTTCAAATTATCAATGCTGTCTTCAGACTAAAATATGTCCCACGGCAATGGAAGGTTGCTGAAGTAATTATGATCCCCAAACCAGGCAAACCAGCGAACGATAAAAAGTCGTACAGACCGATTTCACTACTTCCTGTAATTTCAAAATTATTTGAAAAATTACTGCTCAAGAGACTCAAGCCAATAATAGAAGAGAGAAATTTGATTCCACCACACCAATTTGGATTTAGAGAAAATCACTCTACGATAGAACAAGTTCACAGAATAACGGATATAATCGAAGACTCACTTGAGAATAAGAAGATATGCTCCAGCATCTTCTTAGATGTAGCACAAGCTTTCGACAAAGTTTGGCACAAAGGACTTGAATTTAAATTGCATCGAGATCTACCAAAGCAATTCTATCAAATTCTTAAATCTTATATCGCAGACCGACATTTCCGTGTAAAATATAACCGAGAGTACTCTGAACTAAAGAGAATATCAGCAGGCATACCACAGGGTAGCGTACTGGGTCCTATATTGTACATCATGTACACCAGAGATATGCCAAATACAGAAGGTGCCACCATAGCAACATTTGCAGACGATACAGCTATTCTGGCGACTGGAAAGTGTATATCAGAAGCAACGACCAAACTTCAAAAAGCAACCGACACAGTGAGTAGTTGGACCAAGAAATGGCGCATTAGCCTAAATCAAGCAAAATCGGTTCACGTAAACTTCACAAACCAGAAAGTTAACTGGATTCCAGTGAAACTTAATTCAAGGCCGGTTCCAAATGCAAATACAGCCAAATACCTCGGCATGACTCTCGATTGCAAGCTTAGATGGAAAGAGCATGTTAAAAAGAAAAAAGAAGAATTGAACATTAAATATAGGAAAATGTATTGGCTAATAGGTAGAAACTCTGAGCTTACAATACATAACAAATTGCTATTATATCAGCAAATACTTAAACCAATATGGACCTACGGTATTCAACTTTGGGGTTGTACCAAGAAGACAAATGTACAAATGATTCAATGTTATCAAAACAAAGTGCTGCGTGGCATTGTAAACGCACCATGGTACATTAGAAATGATAACCTCCATAGGGACTTAAATATGGAATATGTAAGTGAAGAAATACAAAATCATGCGAAGAAACATTCAGCGGATATCTCGGCACCAAAATGCAGACATACGAAGTTTGTTGGATACCACCAATGCAGTAAGAAGACTTCAAAGGCAGAAACCTTTGGAATTGGGCAGTTGTATTTAATTCGGATAGAGAAAAATAATTACTATGTAAATTCAAACGGGAGTAACCATTGGGCTACTGCCCGTCAAATGTGAATCTTCATTTACGAAAGATAAATTACTAAATGATTTGTAAATCAGTTGTAATATTAAATAAAGGGGGAAAAAAAAAAAAAAAAAAAAAATATAGAGCATTACGTAAATGTTCCCGGTTTTATTAAATTTTTTTTTGTCTTGGTAATGTTATTTTTATATATATATATATATAAACGGGTAAATGGATTGAATTTTAAGCCGTTAAAACCAGCGATTTTTTTTTACCGCGTTAAAATATCAAATCGCAATAATAATAATTTGGAATTTCTTTTGAAGAGGCCACGGTAGTGATACATTAGTCTCTAGTTTTTCTAAGAAAATTTATTAAATTCAAAAATAAAATAAACTGAAGGCGTATTTTTGAGATTGAAACCCTTACAAAAGAAAATTGGTATAAAAATCTAAAACATTTGTAATTTTAAATCGAAGCAAATGGTAAGGATATAAGTTCAGTATAGTTATTTTGATGTGCTTGAACGAAATGTTTTTTTTCTCTCGAATTGGCTTATAGCGGACAACCAGACCAATTTTTAAAGGTGGTTACTAGCGGGGCCTCAATTCCAGCGAAATTATATCGTGTGGTTGGCGGTTATGTCGACCAATATTGGCGATTGCTAAAATAATGCTGTTTAATTAAATTATTGCATACAGCGTTATTACGAGACATATGTATACGTGATAATATATAAAACAAAACATATACATATGTTTAATTTATTAAAGAAAATTAATTTTATTATTTAATTTATAGAAAAAATTATTATTGAAAAAAAAGAAAAACGTTTATTATGTGTGAAATTGAAATTAAAGAAAAAAAAAGTTAGTGTTAAAGATTTCGGGTTTTGAGTGCTTTGTTTTTGTGCGCAGAAAGTGAAAATATTTTCTTTTAGATTTAGATTATCCAACCGCAATCTTAGCATTAATAAGTAATTTACATACACAATTGGTTGTGTAATCCGGCTCGAAGGATCAAACTTTTATGTATACAAATTAAATTGGGTTCTCAAAATATGTACATAAAATTTATTTTTTTTAAATTTAATTTTAAGATAAATTACAAATTTTATTTTGGAATATAAATTATAATTTTGATGTTGTTGCGATGACAGCTCAAAATGGAAAGAAAAAGTTTATTACAAAACGTAACAAACAAAATTACTTTACTGGAAGTTCGAATTTCGGCCATAATAAATTTACATTGCAGTGGCATGAATTCGCCGTCTGCTATATGTAGTTAATTAATACATATAAAAAGAATTTACATTGAAATTGTATTCGGGCAGGAATTGAATCAGGTAATAAGGTGTGTAATTTAAATGATGATTTATTTCAGGTTGACGTCAGTAGAATGATGCCAATGCTTCTTTTTCAGGTATTGAGATTTGGGTAAAAGGGATATGTGTGACGTAAGTATGCTGCTTTGATGTTAAGGGCTATTCTCTGAACAGAATGGTCTTACTTTTACAGGAAATCACTTTTATTCGAAAGATTTTGTAATGAAATTACATTTTTAGTACTAAATATTTCAATATGTGAATCGTAATTTTTCCAATTGGAATTTAGTTTAGCAGTGTGAAACTAATACATATATAGAATCTGTGGAATTGTGGAAAACTTCACATCCATATGTTCAATCATGAACAGGGTCTTTCCCACCAAAGCAAACATTTGTAGAGCGTGTGACCGGATGATATTTGATGTGCATACTTGCATAGACAATGCAAAACGTCTATGTAAATATGATACAGTCGCTTCATTTTTTATATGCTCTTGCTTTGGTGGGAAAACATGGTCCTTCGAGGCGAACAACAACAATAAACCGGCAAATAAATAAAATATTCTACACTATCAATCTCAACTCAAGTCACAGTAAATCATCGACGCAAGGGTTTTGCGCCAACCACCAACGAACGGTAGCAGCTCATCACATTCAGCCAATCTACAACAGGCCATTCGAGATTTTCGTCAAAACATTGAACAATTACTGCTCGCACAACATGAGATTACCAACAACATAAGTCAACTGCTCACCAATTACAAAAAGGACGGTAATTCGCTAAAACCGGGATAGATTATGCAGGACCTATTCAGCTGAGAACAACAAAAGGCAGAGGTCATAAATCTTACAAGGGATACATAGCCCTATTTGTTTGCATGGTAACCAAGGCCGTGCATATAGAAATAGTTAGCAGCTTAACAACAGATGCTTTTATTGCCGCTTACCAACGATTCACGTCACGAAGAGGCTTATGCACGGATCTGTACTCGTATAATGGCACCTATTTTGTTGGAGCCGATACCCAAATGAGGAAGAATCTCCGCGTCGCCCTGACCACATTGCCAACTGAGATAGCAAATGCAATATCCATCGGCGAGACAACTTGGCATTTCATACCACCATTCGCTCCTCATTTTGGGGGCATTTGGGAAGCCGGAATTAAATCTGTAAAGGGTCACTTAAAAAGAGTCATAGGAGCCACTACTCTTACGTATGAAGAGTTAAGTACCGTAACCGCTCAAATAGAGGCCTGCCTAAATTCACAGCCATTGACGTCGCTGACCAATGATCCATCTGATCTTAAAGCATTAACCCCTGGCCATTTTTTGATCGGGGAAGCTCTCAAGAGCCAACCTTCTGCTATAGTCGAAAATATGCCTCTAACCACAAGATGGCATCTAGTACAACGGATGATACAAGACTTTTGGAAAAGATGGTCAGCTGAATATTTGCACCAATTGCAACAAAGAAGCAAATGGAAAACACCGCAAACAAATCTATTGATAAACGATTTAGTCCTCTTAAAAGACGACCAATTCCCAATTGGAAATTGGGTCGAATTATCGAGACTCAAGCTGGCACTGATGGTCTAGTTCGCGTAGCTACTGTTAAATTTAAGGACAATGTGTACAAACGACCAATCACCAAACTGTGCAAGCTTCCCATGGAATCGGAGAAGTCAGACATCCCAGAAGTTGAAGATGCCAACAACGAGCCGCCACCTATCAAGAAACAAACGCCTAGAAGAGCTAAACGTGGATTTAAAGCCACCAATTTAGCCTTAGCGTTATTATCAGTTTGTACCATACTAGGTTTGACGCATGGTATCACTAACATACACCCCTTCGACCATCCATTAGGCATACATTTTGAGGAAATGGGAACTTTAGAAGCCGTCGCCATGAAATGGAAACTTGCAATATTTTACAACTTGACCGACTATTGGACAGAAGTAGAAAACTGCAAGCAAGCCGTGGTCCACCTACAAGGAGCTTGTGGAGATCTGCAAGGATTCAACTGCAACACTACCCTACAACATTTGCAATGGCGACTCAACAACCTCATAACAAAAAACAAGCTATTAGAAGATAGCAATAAGGAGCGCAAGCGATCCAAGCGAGGACTAGGAGATACGCTGGGGATTGCGTTGGGCGATATATTTGGAATCTTGTCGCAACGTGATGCTGCTCAATACGAATCCCAGTTTGAGATGATCAACAACAACGAAAATCATCTAATGAAATTAATACAGAATCAAACATCGATAATAGACAACACGGTAAAATTGATAAAGCATAATTCCAACCTCACCGCGATGTCCATAAACAACCTATTACAAGAGCAGAGGCGATTAAGGCAAGAAATAACAGTGGTACAAGAGTACCGAACTTATGAGGACAGGGTTCGCTCTATGTTGATGAATGTAATCGAGTTAACCTTGATCCTACAGAACTTGGAAGACACCCAACACAGTCTACTTGATATAGTGTACTCCGTGCATCATGAGATTTTGCATCCCGCCATTCTCACACCCGACCAATTAGAAGAACAACTTTCGCTGATTCGGCAACATGTACCAACAGCAATCAACGTCCCTGGTCACCAATTGTCTGATTTAATACACGTATGTCAGAGTCTAACAGTCAGAAGCAGAATGACCAAGCAGAATGTGATCATCGAAATCATCATCCCACTGGCGTTCGCGACGGAGTACATGCTTTTATCCGTAATCGCCGTGCCAGACATTCTGCATGACAACACACAGTCAAGCATAGTAACTTCAACTGAATATCTGGCCATGGGCAGCCATCGCGAACATTTTGCATTTTTCTCTACGGAACAACTATCTCGTTGCCAGAGTATCTCCTCATCTCATTTCTTATGCGAGACATCACCAGTTTTCAACTAGTAGGTGCGAGATAGCCATCCTGCAGCGGAAATCCACGCTTGAACAATACTGCAGCTTTCAAACTAGCAATTCAACGAACAGATGGATTCCCCTGAAGGCACCAAATCAATGGATTTATGCAATTCCCACCGAAACCACGGTTGATGTCTTATGTGGATCCCAATCTAGTCCACAATTAGCATCGATGCAGGCTGCATATTGCGTAACAGGGATTTATACATTGTAGCTGTGGGCACAGCATCCAACAGTATAAGCAGGGCCTTTCAAAAATCAAACTCGGGTATTACCACTACCAAACAATTGCAAAATTTTGGAAATCACATCAAAACCAAGGTACTTGGTGTACTCCTGAAACTTATTCGAACATTATCAGAAATATTCATGAGTTAGAGTGGCACAGTGCTGTACAAGATGAAATCAATTCGATTACCAACCATAAGAATTCTGCTAACTGTAAGAATACAGTTTAATTTCAAATTTTGTCATCTAGATGTCAAGACAGCGTTTGTGACGGTCATGTATTGAAGTTACAAAGTCTATATGAATTGAAACTGTTGTTATATTATTCCAGCCAAATATGTTAAAAAGCAAATAAATGAAACACGCGTCTGATATCTTTTATATCCGATTCACAAGAGAGACTCTTAATGATTGAAACCATTATTCAAGTCCCATCTCTTTTTGAACACAATTTGGTCTTTGGTCCGGATATTCCTTTGGTAAGAACATCCGCTGCGTTTTTCTTCTGATGAATGCGATAGATGTATAGCTGATTGATTATCACATTTAATGTGAACAGATTGGCTAATATCGCTATCCAACTCTTGACCAAAATTTCGTAGCCATAATGTCTCACGAGTAGCCCAAGACAACGCTATATACTCAGCTTCCGTATTTGATAATGCGACTGTCTCTTGACGTTTGCTACTCCACGATATCGCACCATTACTGAGCATGAATACATAACCGGTACAGGAACGTCGTTTATCCACATCTGATGCCCAGTCAGCATCGGAATATTTCGAATAATGTAACTTATAATCCAATGTACCTGGTAAATAACGAATGATTCGTTTAACTGCCGTTCAATGAGGTTTTCCATAGTTTTTGAATTAAAGCGACTGACGTCATTTACTGCAAAGGCGATATCTGACGGACTGATATGGTATATCTGCCATGTCCAACTTTTCCTGTTCTGTTTGGGGACACATGGAAATTGATAGCTTCTGATTTATATTGCTTGGCGATGACACTGGTTTACAATTTTCCATTCCAAATCTTTTGATGACATCCAAAATATAAGATGTTTGGTCGAGTGAAATTACACCATTGTTATGTGTAATATGTAAACCAATACATGATCTTGTGGTACCCAAATCCTTCATTTTGAACGATGTACTTAAAGCCTGTTTCAGTTTTTTTAACGTATTTTCGTCTTACCAAAAAATCAAGAAATCATCAACATGAATTGTTAATATAAGCGATAAATCCTCTGCATAAAATATACAATACACAAAATACACGACCGCTTTGCTTCAAGCTATTCGTTTGGAATTATCGTCAAAACTGGGCTGTTCCATATATATTTCTTCAGACAAGTCTTCTTGCAAAAGAACGCAGAAGCGGCATCCAATTGGTCGATATTTAATCCGTTTTTTACTGCAAGGCTGATCAAGAATCGAACCGAAGAATATCGAACTACAGGCGAATATATTTCTTCATAGTCAATACCGTATACCTTACCATCGTTATCCCGTTTAATTTTGAAAACCCATTTTGATTTAATTGGTTTTCGTTTTTTTTTTTTGGTAAATCAACCAATGTGTAAGTGCCATTTTCGATTAATGAGTTGATTTCTTCTTCCATGGCCGATTTCCATTTTTCTTTCTCGTCGCAATTTAATGCTTCTTTGACTGTAGTTGGCTCCCAACAATTTGAGCTGTATATGCCGGATATGTAACATTATCATCAAATGATCGTCAACATTTCAACTATTGTTGACTCATTTAGAGAACCTTGATCAATCGTTTTCTTAGGAGGTGTACTGGTTGTCATATGACGACTATTTGCTGGAGCTAGAATGACATCATTTTCCTTCACTTCATCCGAACCATATTTATCACTAACGGTTGAATCCTTCACTTCATCGTAATCATCCCAACTAATATTTTTCTCAATACCATTTTCTTGTAAGAAAATGTTTCTTTGGACTCTGGATCAATGCATCGATATCCTTTTACGCCCTCACTGAAACCAACAAACACCATTTTCTTAGACTTTTTGTCCCATTTACGATGTTTCTGTTTTGGCACATGTACCATGACTGGATTTCCAAACAATTGTAAATGACTAACATATGAATGTGAGTTGTCAAAAGAACAAGATCTCCTAGCTTATATGGTCGTTGTCTAATTCGTTTCTTATCATATTCGGCCTTTCGACGATCTTGTGATGTTTCATATTTTTCTCGAGCATTTTGAACGTGTTTTTGAATATTCTGTAAATACGGTGTTATTTGCGGAATAAAATTTTCCGTATCCGAGATAGGTCGTAAATCAGTTAAAACATCTTCAAATACTCGGAACTCTCGTCCAAACGTTAGATAGGCTGGTGTGTATCCCGTTGACTCAATTGTTGTTGTGTTTAGAGCTAGTCTAATAGATGGCAATGTATCTGCCCATTTTGTGTGTTTGTCCTGTACCAGTATCGCTATTTGTGGTTTCAGGTCACGATTTCACCTTTCTGAAGAAATCTGCCACGTGTTGCATAACATTACTGACAAATTGGGGGCCATTATCCGAAATAATGCGCCTTGGTAATCCATATCTTAAAAATATTTCCTCAGTTTTTTTGAACAAGTTTCTGCCGTTGAGTTGCGTAGTAGGGAAATATCTCTGCCCACTTGGTTGAGACGTCTTCGATAATAAATATCCATTTATAATTATTTTGTGTGACAGGAAGTGATCCGAAAAGATCAATGGCGATTACTTCGAATCGCTGTTGCATAGTTGGCGTCTTTAACAATCCGCTTGGTTTCAAGTTAGAGGACTTATATTTTTGGCACTCTTCGCACGTGTTAACGAAGTCTGCTATATATTTGCGCATTTTGAACCAAAAATATCTAGAACGAATTTTTTCAATAGTTTTCTCTACTCCGTAATGACCGGCAGTTGGGTCACTATGGTATTTGCTAACAATATAATTCCGGGAACCCTCTGGTATAATCAGTTGCGCTTCTTCATTGTTTTGGTTCGGTATGTATCGGTAAAGCACTCCATGTGTCATAAGATAACCCCTACCTGTCCAGTTCTGTAAATCTGGATGGTTCTTTTGTTCGAAGCATTCAATAATTTTTAGTATTTCTGGATCTTCTACTTGTAGTTTACGAAGTACACTAGCCTTGTACGATGGGAAATCGATTTGAAACGAATATAACCTACAAATATCACCAATAGTTTTTTCAATTGGTGGTCTTGATAAAGTATCAGCAACTAAATTCGCCTTTCCGGGAACATATTCAATTTTTACATCAAATCCTTGGATCAGGAGCACCCAGCGAGCAAGTCGACCAGTTGGTGATTTTAGAGTTAATAACCATTTAAGAGCTTGATGATCGGTGCCTATTGTAATTTTTGCACCCTCAATATACCCACGAAATTTGTCGCGTTCCGTAGTGGTATAATTTTGTTCTGCTTCAATTAACAAACGGCTGGCGTATTCAATTGGACGTTCCTCTTTGTTTAGTCCCTGCAGTAAAACTGCTCCGATAGCATACTTGCTTGCGTCGGTACGTATAGTATATGGTTTGGTAGGATCCGCCTGCTCCAGAATTGGTGCAGTAATTAATGCAGATTTTAATTTATTGAATGACGCACGATGAATCTATCTCTGTCCATTCAAACGTTACATCCTTCCTTGTTAAATTAGACAAGGGATGTGCAATTTTTGAAAATTGTGGCACAAACTTTCGGTACCAGCTACAGGTTTGTAAAAAAGATTTTACTTCTTTCACATTTTTGGGGTCTTTTCGTTGGGCAACAGCTGAAACCTTTTCTGGATTAATTCGAATACCGCTGCTTTGGTCGATAATATGACCTAAAAAGGTTATGATATCACGAAAAAATGAGCATTTCTCTCGATTAACTCGCAAATTAAATTGTTTTAGCTTATCAAATACTAACCCCAAATCAATCAAATGTTGTTCAAATGATTCTGATAGGATAACAATATCGTCCAAATACGCGAACATTGTCACATCCTGTACACGTGATTTTAACCTGTCGACCAATCGCTGAAACGTGGCAGGAGCATTCTTAAGAACGAAGCTCATGCGCTTGAATCTGAATAAACCGAAAGGACATACAAATGCGGTTTTGTCTCGGTCATCTATGTGAACCGGAACTTGCCAATACCCAGCACGAAAGTCTAAGGTTGTCATGAATAAAGTTCGTTTTGCTAGATGGAGTAACTCATCGATACGAGGCATGGGGTATTTATCGGAAACCGTTATAGCATTCAGCTTTCTATAATCCACGCATACCCTATAAGTACCGTTTGGTTTCTTTACCATGACTACAGGCGCTGCCCACGGTGACTCACACTCCTCTATTATATTGTCTTTTAGCATTTTGTCGATTTCTCGACGAAGATTTTCTCGTTTTTCTAATGACATTTTATAAGCGGGACTCGCTAAATCATTGACTTTGTTCCTCTCATTTGACTTTAACCTAGATCCTTCTTCTACCCTTAATAAATTTATTGAAGACATAGCTAAAGTACAAGGATTGTCATTTTCGTAATGGATTGAATATACCGTATTGTCCTCATGGAACTTCCATGTATGTTCCGCATAATTTAATACAACGCTGGAATCTTGTATAAAATCAATTCCCAATAGAGTTCTATTATTGACTGCGTTTGGTAAAATAATAAACGTTGTAGGAATGACTTTCCCATATAATAAAACATTCACTGAAGTATATAAAATATTCTCCAGCTTTTGAGAACCATCAGCTAAAACAATTGACGACAGCTGTGTTGAAATAAATTTTTGTCCTTTCTCAACCAACAATTTGTATAAGGCTGGTGAGGCCATGCTCATTTTAGCGGCGGTATCGACAATACCAGTACCGTAAGACCCAAGTATATTAATATTAAATAAGGGTCGACAAATAGGTTTTAACATAGTTGTTTTACTTTCGGTTGATGTAACTGAATCATCCACCGACATATAATCAAATTCAGCACTCAACGGATTAATAAAATTAACCGAAGAGATAGTTGCATTAGTCTGGGCTGAATTTGATGTAGATGGTCTTGGGTTGCATTTTGGGCAATTACTTTTTACGAACCCTGCCAATCCACATGTATAATATTTTAGTTCGTGCTTTTCAATATTAGATTTATAATCTGGTTTTGAATGGTCCAACGACCGAGGCTTATTTTTCCGACAATCTTCAGTTTTGTGACCGGATTTCCTCTTCTCGAGCTGCTTTCAACAATTCGTCAAATAATTTGAAATGATCGCGTTTTACTTTATCGCGAATTTTGAACGATAGTAAGCCATATACCATATCCAATTCCACTTTTTCACTTAAATCCTTTTCGGATAGTTGTGCAAATAGACCACGAATGTTACAAACAAATAAGTCTGTTTTGATATTTTCCGGTTGAGGATTTGAGAAAATTTCCCGGTAAATTTTATACGGTTTTTTCTTTTTACCGTAGACCGAAGTCAATAAAACCATAGCATCGTCGTAGTTATTTACGGTTGATTTGACACCTTCCCACCATGTAGCGGCGGTTCCTTCAAGGAGCATCGGCAAACCTTTGAATGCATTTTCATTTGAAATATTTTTACAATCTTTGTAAATATTTATTGCGCTGAGAAACGCATCTACACTTGAGGTTTTTGCTCCATTAAATCTCGAAGTACAATCTGCAAAACTTCCAGTTACTACATGTTGTATCGGATCAGCTCTTGGAACCTCTTTTTTTTTGAATTACAGACAACAATTTTTGAAACTGTTCATCTGTCAACTGAATTGGTGCCTTAGCCATTTTAATTTTTGGTTCTAATAAGCAAAACTGCTACCAGAAAATCCCCCTAAAACAGCAAAGAATTCACAAAATTATTTAATATAAAATGACAATTGTGTTGCTTTCGGAAATCACCCTAAAAACAACAAAACTATTCAATAAAAAATTCAAAACAATTTTCGGAAACCTAACCTTAAAAATAGCGAAGAATTTTCCGAAAAGGTCTCGACGTAAAAGTTGCCTTCGGAAAATAATCCCAAAAATGGTACAAGTTTCTGGACAGAGATTTTCGATGACGACACTCGTTTAAGCCCCAAAATCCATGCACCTCTACAACAAACTTTACACCACACCACACACTACACTTACATGTATATCGGAAAATTTTTGTTTATTACACCATAACTATTTAACGATGTAATGGTATACAGAAAAACACGTGTAATGACGTCATTCACCACACCGAGTTTTTATTTTATTATTTATCAAAATTTTTATTTTTAGTTTAATTTTATTTGCTTTTTTTTCATGTTCTAATTTATTAATTTATTATAACTATTTAACACTTTTTATTTTTTTTATTACGACTCTTATCGAGCCGCACTGTTGGGACGCCATTTTGTGGTACCTTTGTTCACAAATAATTAATTTTTTAATTTAGTTCATTTTTCGTGTTTGTTTCAAATTAAAACATTGTTGGTATTGTATTTCAACAAAGAAAATATTTAAGATGGTTTTACTTTTATTTTTACATTCGAATTCATTAAAGTTTAAATTTTACATTTTAAATTTATTTTTTTTATTTCGTCCAGCACGTCCACTCACTCTTTTATTCTTTTCGACTCTGATGTTTCGACTTCGTTGTACCAAATCAGAGGCGCATTTTTTCAATTTGGAAACTATTCCATTTTTGGAGTGCTACAATGGCTGCCATGCATTTTGCCTGTTGCACTGGAATTTGGTAAACATACTTTCTGATGATTATAAATCTTGCAACCTTCCTTGTTGAAAATTAACTCATTTCCATTTTTAACTATTTGTGCAACTGATAAAAAATTTGCTGATAAACCAGGTACACACAAAACATTATTGAAATCCACCTCTGTATCGTTAATACGCACAGCTATATTGCCAGCGCCTTTTACCGAAATTTTACCTTTGCTGGCCGAAGTTATCTCTGTCACGTTCGAAGGATCTAATTTGACGAATAAATTTTCATAAGGGGTCATATGCCGCGATGCCCCGCTATCAACGTACCATTTATCGTGATGATCTCTCGATAAATATGCTGTATCCATTTCAGCCACAAAAAACGCTGTTTTTGCTACATCACTTTTGTTCGGTGGCTTCTTATTTCTTCGTCCTTCTTACAATAACAATTTTTTTGCAATATAGTATGTCCTCGCTTACCGCAGTTAAAACACTTAACACTACTTTGATAACCTTTCTTCTTTTGTTTACCATTACCAAAGAATGCAGATGGCGGTGCACTATCCTTGAAACCTGTATACAACAGTTTTGAACGAACTAAATCTGATGTTAAGGTCGCACCACTATTTTCCAAACCCATAATCCATTAGGCAAACCGGTCAGTAATATACTTGCGAACCAATCATCGGCAACATTGAAACCGATACCTTGTAATTTATTCGACGTTTCGAATATTTGATCAACTATTTCTATACACTTTTCATAATTTTTTAATTCCAATAAATTTTGGACCGCAAATGCCCATGTGTGATAGTTTTCATTTCCTTTTAATTTACGAGTATCAACTGAAAACCACACTTCATTGTTCGACATTTTTATTATTTTATTTTTGTTTCACGTATTTCACAATCCGTATTCACAACACTATATTAAATTTACGTGACTGTTGTCACAGCACCACACTATGTTTTAACTTCTACAGAAACAATCACCTCGTTGTTGGAACCAACGATAGTTTATCGTCGCTACCCGTATTGAAAGCGGCTTAAAGTTGGAACCAGTTACTGATGAAAATAAAACTGACCAACCGTATTGAGAAATGATTGGTGTTCTGATGTACCTTATGTTAGGTTCAAGACCAGATATCTTTTATGCTATTGGTTACTTTAGTAAATATTAAGAAAAATCCGGTGGTGAATATTGGTCACACTTGAAGTAAGTTTTAAGATATTTGAAGGGAATCGCTGATCTTAGACTTGTTTATCATCGTCAAAATTCAACACTACCGTCGATGCAAGTAAAATTGGCATCACCTTTTTCGGTTTACTGGGTTGATAAAACCACGGTATTCTAAAACCACGTTATTCTAAAATGACGAGATTAAAAAATGAGGAGTCTAAAAAAAGGATGAGATAGCGAATAAAAACGGCGGAATAAGATGGCTGCAAATTAATCAACGTTTTGATTATATCTATAATTCTTAATAAAATATTAATAATTAATTAAATAAATAAATAAACGATAATCGATTGCCTGGTTAATAAAATACAATTAACAAAACAACAATTGGTGTAATTCATTTTCGGATTAATATAAAACACGTGTAGTGAACATAACCTGGCGAATATAGTGGAGTGTTAATAGAGGGAACACATAACATTAAAACTCACATCAACACGCCCACATTGGTGACCCTGACGAGATCAAACAATAAAATCATTCGCAGAACAATAATAATTACGCCTTTTACCAGTTCGGATTTAAATAATTTTTTAATTGTGTTAACGATTCCCAAATGAGTGACGACGAGAACAACGGTGCGGTGAAACCCAAAATAGTTGGGACAACTAACGTCTACAAGGTCTCAATAAAATACGCACCTTTCAATCGAGACGATCCAGAAATTTGGTCTACACAGTTTCGTGCACAATTTGAAATTGGTTGGCAGCTCTCGATCCAGAAACAGTGAAATGTGTGCGCGATCAAATTCTCACACAGGAATGCAGCTCGACGATAAAAAACCATCTCAACTGTTGATGGAAATGGAAACACTATCTATTAATCAGGTTACTGAGCTAGTTTTAAGAAATCTGTGGTTACAGTGACTCCCAACACATGCCCAAGAAATTTTGTCTTACATGGATGATTCGAACCTTCAGAAACTTGGAAACGCTGCAGACAAAATAAAAACTTCACTCTCAACATAGGTCTTCGTAGACCATTGGCATGGAAGTTCATCATAGCAAAAGTCGATCGGTGTATTCTTGGAGCATTCTTCCTACCACATTTCGGTTTATTGGTCGACATTAAAATAATAAGCTCATCGACCCCAACACGAACCTCGACGTCAAAGGAGAGCCAATTCAAATTCCTTCATACGGCATTAAAACAATAAATCTGATTCAACACTTCCCGAGATTCTGGAACTACTACACGAATTCAAGACAGTAACTGTGAATCGACAAATCTTAATACTGTGAAGCACAACATCACGCATTTTATCGAGACATCCGATCAACCATGCCATGCAAAAGTAAGTCGGTTGAACGCGGATAAGATGAAAATCGCCAAAGCTGAGATTGAAGCTTGGACAACACAAGAAGTGTATCGACCCTTGAAGAGCAATTGAGCAAGTCTGCTCAATATTGCAAAAAAGAAAGACGGAAAATGGCCATTAAGTGGTAACTATAGGGCATTAAACTCGATAACAATACCTGACCGTTATCCGATTCCATTTGTGACCGATTTCACACATCAACTCGAGTCATGCACAATTTCAGTCATCACTCCGTTCGGATTGTTTGAGTTCACCCGAATGACGTTCGGATTACGTAATGCGGCTCAAACATTCGAGATCTGGAATTCGTGTTTCCGTATATCTACGACCTACTAATCGCCTCACAAATCTCGGAAGAGCATCTGAAACTCATACGGATTGTCATAAATCTTAACAAGTGCGCATTTATGAAGAACGAAATATCTTTCCTCGGATTTCATATCACCACAAGCGGAATATCGCCTGATAAACACAGAGTGGAAGCCATTCAAAATTTCCCACGACCAACTACAAAAGACGGCATTCTTCGATTTTTGGCGATGATAAATTACTACCGAATCTTTTTACCAAATGCAGCATACGATCAATGGATTTTATACGAATTTTTAAAAGGGTGAAAAAAGAAGAAGGATAAGTCACCAACAAATTGGACCGACGGATCTACCAAAGTATTCGAAACGTGCAAAATAAAGCTAGCGCAGGGTACTCAACAACAAACACAAAAAGGATGGCAACCACTGTTCTTCTACTCACGAAAGCTAAGTGATACCGAAACACGCTATAGTACATATGACAGGGAACTCTTAGCCGCTTAGTCAGCTACCAAACATTTTAAAAATTTCGTCGAAGGTCGAGAATTCATTCTATTTTCTGACCATAAACCACTGACATTATCACTACGTCAGTCTCGAAAAAGCATCGCCTAGACAACGCCGACACTTAGACTTTACAAACAACAACAACGTCGTCGCGGATACGCTTTCACGAATCGAACAAATTCAAATAGGAAGCATAATTGACTATGAAGCAATAGCAGATGAACAAATGAATGAACAGGAGCTCGTAAAACTGATGGAATCAAACGCGTCTTTAAAATTCAAAAAATTCCCAGTTTTTGGAACCGATAAGGAAATTTTCGTCGACTAATTTACGAGTCATTGCACAATATCTCTCACCCCGGGATCCGCGCCACAGCAAAACAAATCAGTAAAAAATTCGTGTGGCCAGCGATAAACCAAGAAATACGCTCTTGGGCCAAACACTGCATACGCTGCCAAAAGTGTAAAATTACGAAACACGTCACAAGTAAAACTGGAACTTACGAACAGACCAGTAAACGATTCGACGAAATCCACATCGATGTAGTCGGACCGTTACCTCCATCCGAAGGTAATTTATATTGTTTGACCAAGATCGATCGCTACACATGTTGGCCAGAGGCTACACCAATTAATCGAACGATGGCACCGTAGTTTTAAAAGCGCAATAATGTGTGTCGCTGAAAACAGTGGACAAAATCTTTACCGATAATACTACTCGGACTGAGAACCTCATTCCGAGACGATTTTCAGAGTACGTCAGCCGAACTCGTTTAGGAGAACATATACGACTATCCGCGGATTTCATTCAACCAAGCAGGAACATTCATCAGTCCGATTTCGTCACACAGTTGAGGAACCAGTTTAAAAACATTCAACCCTCATCGGCATCGAGTTTGCATCTTGCGAATTCGTGTTGTTACGAACAGACGCAGTTCGTCAGTCTCTACAACCTCCATACGAGGGACCATTTCCGGTAGTGAAACGCAACAAAAAATATTTCACACTGCTGGTCAAAGGTATCGAATCAACGGCTTCAATAAACGGGCTTAAACCTTGTTTCATAGAGGCGCCGCAACTTGATAAACATACAAATACATCGAACGAAGTGCCAACCAAACCGAACACTACGCTGGAAACAACACATTCATCACCGTTACATACCGGTGAAACAGGCAGATCACTTAAGGGAAGAGTAAAGTTTCATCCCAAACCTACTGAACAAACCAAATTCAGAGGGGGCTGCGCCATCGTTAAGGCAAGTAAAATTGGCATCACCTTTTTCGGTAAATTATGCTGCCTGTGAGGTAATTTGGTTGAGTAAAACATTGACTGATACTCGTATTAAAATCGATTTGGAATGGTTAAGTTGTATGAAGATAATCTGCCATGTATTTAGGTCTTAATAAGCAAACGATCTAAACATATTGATATCAAGTATCATTTCCTGATAGAGAAATTTGAACAGGGAAAGTTGGAACTAATTGCTGATTCAGATAGCTGATTGTTTTACCAAAGGATTAGGAAAACAATGTACCAAAATTTAAAATTCTTTTGGGTTTAAATTGAGGTTTGTGTAAACGTAATAGAACGAAACTCTACTGTCAATTAAATCATCGGGAAGACTATTTTCTGAATAAAAAATAAAAGCTTTAACAAATAAACGCACAATGGAGAGAGGATGTGACAGAGCATAATTGAAAATTTCGGAATTTTGAGCCGGAGTTTGTGTGCCCGTCAGTGATTTTCAATGAAGTTGGATGTTCTATGAATAATGAAGAAATGATCGAGTTATCCAAATGACGGTTAGCGTTATCCAATTATCGGTTCCAAAACCTGTTCTTAGAGATACTAACCATCGAAAATCAGAGCACAATTGGAAATTTCAAAATTTTGAGCTTGATTTCCAATAAACTTGGATTTTCTAAGAAAATGAAGCTATCCAAATGGCTTAACAATTCCGGTTCTAAAACCTCTTGTTAGAGATACCAACCATCGAAATCTGAGCAAAATTGAACATTTCGGAATTTTGAGCCGGAATTTATGGGTCTCAGTGATTTTCAACGCAATTGGATTTTTTTATGAACAATGAAGAAATCATCGAGCTTGCCAACTAAGGATTAGCACAACAATTTCGGGTTCTAAAACCTATTGTTAGAGGAACCAATCATCGAAATCAGAGCACAATTGGAAATTTCACAATTTTGAGCCGAAATTAGAATTTGTTGGTCAATGATTTTCAATAAAGTTGGATATCCTATGAGCTTTCCAAATAAGGATTGGCACAACAATATTACGGTTCTAAAATGTATTAATAATACATTTCGATAACTATCGAAATCAGAGCCCAATTGAAAATTTCACAATTTTCAGCCGAAATCAGAATTTGTGGGTTACTGATTTTCAATAAAATTAGATTTTCTATGAATAATGAAGAAATGACTGAGCTTGCCAAATGGCATAACAATTCCGGTTCTAAACCCTCTTGTTAGATATACAAACCATCGAAAATCAAAGCACGATTGCAAATTTTAGATTTTTGGCCCAGATTTTGTGGGCTTATATAAAGCTCAGCTGATTTTCATTTATTTTACCACCATAAAATTCTCATGCACCTTGTATTCTTATTATATATAGAGCAAGTTATTAAATTGTTTATGTTTTTTGTTTTTTTATTCAAATATTGCGCACACATAAGATGCAATTCTATTTTTAGATGTACAAAACAATTTTCTGCGTTTATCTGCAAAAATGAAAAATTTAAATGCAAATTTATTTTTCTGTAAGAGTGACGAACGACGCGGTTAATTTGTTTTTGTATCACGCGCACCTCACACAAATCAGATGATTTAATCAGGGTAAACGACATAATCCGTGCATAACAAGATTATGCAAAATTTTATGAATTAATTTGTGTGGCAGACAAATTGCCATTCAACTGGGTAAATAAAACAAAATATATGAAATTGTGCATGCACGTGCAATGCACTGAAAAGTGAAAGATTTTTGAAACTGACACACATGAAGTGCGGTGATAGCGGAATAATCTAATCTTTATCTTGCTTTGACGATTAGTGATAACCTCTTTCTAAAAGAAATTGCCGATTGATAAGATTAGACTGTGTAGCCATAGTAAATATTACAGTTAATCCATTGTGTTTATTTTAGTCCAGGGCGATGAATAGGTTCTAATCTAAATGATTGTGCTAAACATTTTAAAGACGGTATGATTGAACTGGATTAAGTCGGTGTTACGTTGGCGCGGTGCCATTATGTGTTGATTCGTTTAAAACTGGATCCAATTTCCACTAATTCATAAAATTGTTGCCCGCACTCAATCATTTCTGCCATATCTCAAATAAAACAAAAAACTAAAATTAATTAAAAAAACCAATTTTATTGAATAATTAAATAAATAAATAAATCTAAATTACATAAATAAATAAAATATAAAAAAAATAATTCAAGAGAAGAGAAGATTGTCGATTCTGGAATGTCGTACCAGATAGTGCATTTACAATTCTAATTCATTTACTCCATGTAAATGCACACCTGACACGCATCCCAAAAACTTTAAACGGTTTTAACGTAGACGTCGATCATTTCGATGTATTTAACTTTTATGATAAATCAGCTGAATTTGTACAAAATTGCACCGCCCCCCGTTTATATCTCACCATATTTAATATTTGCTGTTGGAGTGATTTGGGCGTCGGCGATGATGGTTTCCCATATATACGTGTATCATATGACTTATATACAAATCATAGCACATTTTTTTTTTGGTTAATTTTTGACTAAAGCAACAACTCAACTCATGTACATTATAAATAAACATCCAAAGTAAACACACAAAAAAAAATTTACGCGATTTTTATTATCGCACCGCGCCGCTACCACCAAAACCGCTTTTAAGCGGACTTTAAAATTTACAAGCTACTCGCATTTTATCATCATCAATCAATCAAATTTGGTTTGTGGAATAGTCTTTTATAGTATTTTAGTAGTTTATGAGTGCATTTAGTATTTACGGTGGATAAATGATAATTATTCGTGGATTTCGAGAAATACTTGTTAGTCATTATGTACTTAAATTGATGCGTAGCTATGACGCGTGTAAATTTTTCATTTTGAATAAAACTTATAAAATTTGATCAGCTAACTAAATTACCATCAAGGTTAAAAGTTTATGAAACAATAATCAAAATAAAACTTGATTATGCTCTCCAATTTGCTTTCGTATTTTACTTAACCTTTACTACTAGAGAGAGATGCACCGGGATTGCAAATTTGTAATTATTCAAAGAAATTTGCTAACTGGTTCTAAATTGATGTCGAATTCTGAACTGACCCTGGTTGACAATGATTTTGCCGAAACGGTCAATAGACTGGAGTTAACAAAGAACTACAACAAACTTTAAATTTTAGTTGAAAAACGTCAAAACTTACATGGTATGTGCATCCCATTATTCTTTAAATTCTAAATTAAAGAAAATTAACAAAACAGTTTTATCCGATTTTACTCAGAAGTCGTAAAAAAACATTTATTTCACTCAATATTCAATGAACCAAAAACTAGAGCGAAATACCTTTTTATTATTCAAACTTAAATATTGCAACTTAAAATCTTATGCGTTACTTTTAAATTTGAGTGAAATTTTAAAACACTGAGTGAAATTTTTCTACACTAACAATTAAACAAAGTTTGACAAACAATTAAATCTTAAGTCCAAAAAAACACAAATTATAAAACATAATTAAAGTTGGCTCCAACTTTCACTCAATTATCAAAAGTATTGAACCTTGTCAATTTCGGAAAATTTTTAAACACATTATAATTCCTAAATGGAAATCAGTTGACAATTTTTTCGAAATGGCTAAAGATTGAGATAACAAGGAACTACAACAAACTTTCAGTTTTAGTGAGAAAATTCATTTAAAATTGAAATAAAATTCAAATAACAGTTTCAATAAATTTAACTCAATGTTTTACTAAATTATGTACATCCCACTATTCTTAAACTTCCAAATTTAAGAAATAAAACAAAATTGCTTGATCCGATGTTACGATTTCTGAAACAACCTTTATTTCACTCAATATTCAATGAACCCAAAACTAGCGACAAATACATTTTTATTATTCAAGTTTAAATATTGAAACTTGAAAACTTATTAAAGCGTTACTTTTAAATTTGAGGGAAATTTTAAAACACTCACAGCCGTTAAATTTGAGTGAAATTTTGCAACACTAACACTAAAGTCCAAAAAATTAAAATTACAAAACTTAATTAATGTTGGCTCCAAATTTCACTCAATTATCAAAAATACTGAAAACTTGGTCAAATCAAATACTGATATCTTCTGTGGAATCAACCCTAACACAGAGGAGAGAAAAGCACTGGTTACTTTAATTTTTGGTCTTTCATAATTTTTTTGAGTGAAAATCAAAATATTTTTGCCTCAGTTTTTGCAAATTTTACTTGAAAAGCTCAATGTCTGGTTAAATTTCCACTTGTTTGACATAATTTTTCTTAGAGCTTTTCTTTCGACAATTAGTCAAATCTAATTTCTGAGCCTCATAACATTCCATTTAGCGTACTGAAACTTGACTAGATGGAGTTGATAGTGATTTTTTCGAAATGGTCAAAGATTGAGATAACAAGAAGCTACAACAAACTTTAGGTTTTAAGGGGAAGGGGAGTATCGAGAGAATTAGATTTTAATTTCAAATTTCACTCAAAATTGAAATTAAATTCAAATATTGGTATCATACGGTTTCAACAAATTTAACTCAATGTTTTACTAAATTATGTACATCCCACTATTCTTAAATTTCCTAATTTAAGAAATAAAACAAAATAGCATGATCCGATTTTACGATTTCTGAAACCACATTTATTTCACTCAATATTCAATGTACCCAAAACTAGTGCCAAATACATTTTTATTAATCAAATTTAAATATTGAAACTTTAAAACTTATTAAAGCATTACTTTTAAATTTGAGTGAAATTTTAAAATACTCACAGCTGCTAAATTTGAGTGAAATTTTGAAACACACAATTAAATTCCAAAAACATTTAAATTACAAAACTTAATTAAAGTTGGCCCAAAATTTCACTGAATTATCAAAAGTACTGAACCTGATGAATTTCGGAAATTTTTAAACTCATTTAAAATGTCTGACGAAATTTACGAAATTTACGTCTCAGTTTTACTCAATGCCTAGCAAAATTTCTGCTTTCACATAATTTTTGTTCTTGTGGGTTTTCTTTTGACAATTTGTTAGATCCCATTTCTAAGCCTCATAACATTCCATTCTGAAACTAAACTAGATAGACGACAAAATTGTCGAATGGTGCTCTCCAGTGATAGTCGGCCTATTGCGAAAATATCCGGCATCCTCTGGGTCAGTTGGAACCTGCTTAACAATGATTTTGTCGAAATGGTCGAAATGCTGAGATAACAAACTTTATGTAAGGAGGGAACCAAAAACTTTAAATTTGTATTTCAAATTTCATTTAAAATTCAAATAATTGCCACCGTTCGTTAGTTTTAACAAATTTGACCCACTATTCTTAAACTTCCAAATTAAACAAAATAATTGTATCCGTTATTTCCGATGACGACTTCTGGAGCAATCTTTATTTCACTCAACATTTAACGTACTCAATCCTAGTGTCAAATACCTTTTTGTTTTTCAAATTTAAATATTGAGGCTTAAAAACTTATTAGAGCGCTACTTTTAAATTTGAGTGAAATTTTTAAAAAACACTCATAGTTGAATTTGAGTGAAATTTTAGCAAGACTGACAGTTAAACGTTAAAAGTTTCACAAACAATTAAATTTTAAGTCCAAAACAAATCAAATCACAAAACGTAATAAGGGTTGGCTTCAAATTTCACTCAATTATCAATAGTACTGAAACTAACCAATTTCGAAAATTTTTAAACTCATTTCAATGTCCGGTTCTAATAGTCTTCCACAAATTTTGCGAGTGAAAATCAAAATATTTTTCTTTCAGTCTTACTGACTTTACTTGAAAAGCTCAAAGTCCGGCAAAGTTATCACTTTCATATAATTTTTGTTCTTATAGCTTCTCTTTTGGCAATCTCATAACATTCCATTCATTCTACTGAAACTTAGCTAGATGGATGACAATGTTGACGGATGGCTCTCTCATGTGCTAGTCGGCCTAAAGGGAAAATATCCAGCATCCTGTGGGCAGTCCCCGTTGTGACAATGTTTCAACTAATTTGACTCTTTTGAACTACGCACTAACTAAGAAATTAAACAAAATAGTTTTATACGATTTTATGATTTCTGCACAACATTTATTTCACTCAATATTCAATATACATAAAACTAGCGCCAAATACATTGTAAATGTAATTTAACTTAAAAACTTATTAAAGTTTAAATTTGAGTGAAATTTTAAAACATTCACAGCTGCTTAATTTGAGTGAAATTTCAAAACAGAAAACAACTAAATTTTAAGTACAAACAAATTCAAATTACAAAACTTAATTAAACTTGCCTCCAAATTTCACTGAATTATCAAAAGTACTGAACCTGATGAATTTCGGAAATTTTTAAACTCATTTCAATGTCTGACGAAAAAAACAATAAATAAAATCAAAATGAGAGAGGGGCACTTGTTATTTTAATTGTTACTTTATCACAATTTTTTCGAGTGAAAATTAAAATATTTACGTCTCAGTTTTACTCAATGTCTAGCAAAATTTCTGCTTTCACATAATTTTTGTTCTTATGGGTTTTCTTTTGACAATTTGTCAAATCCCATTTCTAAGCCTCATAACATTCCATTCTGAAACTAAACTAGATAGACGACAAAATTGTCGAATGGCGCTCCCCAGTGATAGTCGGCCTATTGCGAAAATATCCGGTCCTCTGGGCCAGTTGGAACCTGCTTAACAATGATTTTGTCGAAATGGTCGAAATGCTGAGACAACAAACTTTATGTAAGGAGGGGAACGAGAAACTTTAGCTTTGAACAAATTTGACCCACTATTCTTAAACTTCCAAATTAAACAAAATAATTGTATCCGTTATTTCCGATGACGACTACTGGAGCAACCTTTATTTCACTCAACATTAAACATACTCAATCCTAGTGTCAAAAACCTTTTTGTTTTTCAAATTTAAATATTGAGACTTAAAAACTTATACTACTAGCGCTATTTTTAAATTTGAGTGAAATTTTAAAAAACACGCATAGTTCAATTTGAGTGAAATTTTAGCACACTGACAGTTAAACGTTAAAAGTTTCACAAACAATTAAATTTTAAGTCCAAAACAAATCAAATCACAAAACGTAATAAAGGTTGGCGTCAAATTTCACTCAATTATCAAAAGCACTGAAACTGGCCAATTTCGAAAATTTTTAAACTCATTTCAATGTACGGTGAAAAAAAAAATAAAATCTTGTGTGGAATCAACCGTAAAGAGAGGAAGGCAATTGTTATTTTAATTTTTCTCTTTCACAAAATTTTGCGAGTGAAAATCAAAATATTTTTCTCTCAGCCTTACTGACTCTACTTGAAAAGCTCAAATTCCGGCAAAATTCCAGCTTCTCTTTCGACAATTTGTCAAATCCCATTTCTGAGCCTCATAACATTCCATTCAGCCTAATAAAATTTAACTAGATGTATAACAATTAGATATTGCTGGATGGCGCTCTCGAGTAGTACGAGTAGTCGGCCTGAACGAAAAATATGGGGCATTCTGTGGACCAGTCAGTTGATAATGATTTTTTCGAAATGGTCAAAGACTGAGATAACATGAAACTACAACAAATTTTAGGTTTTGCGGGGAAGGGGAGTATCGGGAGACATAGATTTTAATTTCAAATTTCATTCAAAATTGAAATAAAATTCAAATATCGATATCATACGGTTTCAACGAGTTTGACTTAATATTTTACTAGACTATGCACATCCCACTATTCTTAAATTTCTAAATTAAACAAAATACTTTTATCCGATTTTACGACTTCTGAAACAACATTTACATATTTCACTTAATGTTCAATGTACCCAAAACTATATTTTTATTATTCAAATTTATATATTGAAACTTAAAAACTTATTAAAGCATTACTTTTAAATTTGAGTGATATTTTAAAATATTTAGAGCTGCTAAATGTGAGTGAAATTTAGAAACTGACAATTTTACAGCAATAGTTTTAAAGTCTAAAAAATTCAAATTACAAAACATAATTAAGGTTGGCTTCAAATTTCACTCAATTATCAAAAGTATTGAAACTGGCCAGTTTCGAAATTTTTTAAACTTATTTGAAGGTCTGACGAAAAACAATAAAATCGAATACTGATATATTGTGTTGAGTCAACCCTAAAGAGAGGAAGGCACTTGTTGTTTTAATTTTTAGTCTTCCACAAATTTTGCGAGTGAAAATCAAAATATTTTTCTCTCAGTCCTACTGACTTTACTTGAAAAGCTCAAAGTCGCCAAATTCGATTTCTTAACCTCATAACATTCCATTCAGCCTATTGAAACTTAGCTAGGTGGATAACAATGCTGACGGATGGCTCTCTCTCTTGTGCTAGTGGGCCTAAAGGGAAAATATCCAGCATCCTGTGGGCAGTCCGTTGCGACAATGTTTCAACTAATTTGACTCTTTTGAACTACGCACTAACTAAGAAATTAAACAACATTTATTTCACTCAATATTCAATATACAGATAAAACTAGCGCCAAATACATTGTAAATGTAATTTAACTTAAAAACTTATTAAAGTTTAAATTTGAGTGAAATTTTAAAACATTCACAGTTGCTTAATTTAAGTGAAATTTCAAAACAGGAAACAACTAAATTTTAAGTACAAAAAAATTCAAATTACAAAACTTAATAAAACTTGACTCCAAATTTCACTCAATTATTAACTGAACCTGGTGCATTTCTAAAATTTTTAAGCTCATTTCAATCTCCGGCGAATAAAATTAAATCAAATACTGATATCTTGTGTGGAATCAACCCTAAAAGAGAGGAAGGCACTTGCTATTTTAATTTTTACTTTTTCACAATTTTGTCGAGTGAAAATTATAATATTTTTGCCTCAGTTTTACAAATTTTACTCGAAAAGCTCAGGGCCTGGCAAAATTTCCACTGTCACATAATTTTTGTTCTTTTAGGTTTTGTTTTGACAATTCGTTAAACCCCATTTCTGAGCCTCATAACATAACATTTTATGTAACCTACTGAAACTTAACTAGATGGTCCCCACTATTTTTATAATTCCAAATTAAACAAAATAGTTGTATCCGTTATTTCTGAAGAAGACTTCTGGAACAATGTTTATTTCACTCAATATTTAATTTACCAAAACCTAGTGCCAAATACATTTATATTATTCAAATCTCAATTTGAAATTTCAGAGTGAAATTTCAAAACACTCTTTAGCTCACTGACCGTTAAACAAAAGTTTCACAAACAATTAATCTTGAGTCGAAAAGTCTCAAATTACACAACTTAATTTAATGTGGCTCCAAATTTCACTCAATTATCAAAAGTAGTGAAACTGGTCGATTCTTTCGTCAAATCCCATTTCTGTACCTCATAAATTTCACTCAAAAGTAAATTTTAAAAAATTGTACGGCTTACTCCTAAAATTAGAATCGGTTTATTTACTGTTTTTAGTTTTTCCGTAATGAGATTAAACAACAAATGCAAATAATAGCGCACACAGATATAATACGATCTTAACTAATTTTGTTCACTTTGAAAAGGTAATTGGCGGAAATGTCTAATTATGCTGTTTATTATCCATGAATAGTTATCGTCTTGAACACCAAAAAAAAAACACAAATTACCCAAACGATGTTAACTAATATTTCGTTTAAACCTGAAGTAGCTACAACTAGTTATCGTTTAATCCAATTTTGGTGCGGCCGCCGCGTAATTTTTTCACCCATCAATTTTTGGCATAATGCACAAATTTCATTGACATCGTTTTACAATTTTCTAAAAATACATTTTTTTGGCAACAAGTCCCTCAAAATAATAATTTTCTCGTGATTTGCTGCACCGTACCGTACGCAGTCTTGTAATATGGTACACGAAAATTTTTTAACTGCATCAAATTGACCTGAATTAATTTTTTATTTCGGTTGCATTTTGAGATTGATGTGACCCGCGCCACGAGCGTGTTACAAATTTAGAATCAGATTTGAACTTTTTAGTTCCCACTCATCGTGTACACTACCTACTGAGGACGTCGTGTACAGATAAAAATACAAAATGAAATTAGTCACGGCAGCATATGTTTATGGTGTGTGGGAAATTTTTTATTTAAAACAATTTCATAACCCAGAGAAAATTTATACAGATTTACGAAAAAAAAAAAAAAAATAAAAAAATAAATAACGAGATTAATTGCAATGCTGTAAATTAAATGTTGCAGAATTTTTTCTATAAATGAGATGTGCAAAGGTAAATGCAAATTCCAAGGAAATTTTTATTTGTTTTAGCGCTGTGCCAAAATAATTAGTCAACTTTTTTTTGTATTTTTCTTTTTTGGACGGTCATTCATGAATGCGTGATTTAAAAAATTGAGCTGAATTAACATTTTTAGTAAAAGAAATTGCAAAGAAGTCATAACGTTGTTTTGTTGCCAATGTAAAATGCAGTTCGCGAGACCCATATTGTGCGCGCTGACTCGATTTCATTTACCAAGAATTTCTTTTGAATTTTTTTTCTCGATCAATATTCGTGATCATGGGAATACAAAATTCTATGAATTCTTTGTTTGATCGGATATTGACGTCAAACACGATAGTCATTAATTGTCTAATAATTTGATCGATGAATGTTTGAACGAAGCTTAACTGATCATTTTAAAATACATTTCTCTAACTCATAAGAAACTGAGCCCCTCCTTATTTCACAACAAATTGTTTGGAACAATCAAAGTTTGGCCGTCAAATAAAATTGTCAACGATGATCGACCATTTTAGCTTTCTGATCTTCAGAAAATTTAATTCGAAAAAAAAACTAAGCAATAATTTAAAATTTGATAAATATCGAAATTCTACTGAAATTTCAAATTCAGAACTAAGCAATTTTCTCAAATTTTTAATCTATAAGGCCCACAAAGCAGCACTGGTAAAAAATAATTTTTTTGTTGAGCTTTTTCCTATGTTTGCCAACTAGACATTTGGACAAATAAGCATTCAGAACATGAGGTTTTATTAGTACGTATCTTTCCCTAACCTCCTAAAACAATGCTACACGGGACAAACAAAATGAACAATCCGCGAAACTCGTAGTAGGCATACTATTTGCTATCACTGACACCTCAGCAATCAATATTGTTCGAATGTAATACTCAAGGTTGCCATAACAAAGTGGTTAAAGTGCTTAAACTTTAGTCAAGCTGAGGACATCTTCTATATTGCAAACTTGTTATAGTTAAACCAAATCTACTTATCGAATTTCATGGCGGCCATATTGGTGCTAACATTTTCACCCAAATCCTCTCTTTACAAACTTTAGTAACTGTTGAATATTTTTGGTTACATCATTAAAATCAAATTTTATAGAATTCTGAAATTAAAAATTCAATTATATCTTCAGAATTTTGATAATACTATAAAATCATAATAACTTGTGTTTTGTTTTCAACAATTTTAAGTCAAATCTTTAATTTTCAAATTTTGTAAATTTCAAATGTTTTAAATTTTTAAAAAAATCCAAATTATTTTGATGCCAATTTTGAATGATTTTTAATCAGAAATCTGAAAATTCATTTGTCTCTTAAATTAAAAATCTTCGCCAGTAAAAGTTGTAGAATTTTCAAAATTGAGTTTATAAACTTGTAAATGGTTCAAATTTTGATTATTGGTTAGGAAAAAATTTGAGTGTTTTGAAATTACAGAGAGTACATAAAATTTGATTTTCGAAATATTTAGTCGGAATTTCAATACAAACCTTTTTAATAAAGCAAATTTTGAAATTTTTTGCATTATTCGAGTATAAACTAGAATTCAGCTTTTCATAATTTACAAATATTTAAGTTACTTAATTCTCAATCAAATTTGTTAGAATTCTAAATTCTTAAATTTTCAAGTAAACCTACTCAATATATTTTAGAATTTAAAAAAAAAAATTGGGTAACGGATTGTGTTGGAACTGATCGAATTTTGAGAATTTTCCGTCAAACTCAGCATTTTGTTAGAATTTGAAACTAAATTTTAAAACGATAAATTTAAATTTTTTTATTAAGTTCAGAAACAATTGAAGCATAACAACATTGAATCATTTCATAATTTCGAAATTTAGTTAAGGACGGGGTCCATTCAAATTTTGTTTAATTGTCACATTTTCTTTAATTTACAAATTTTTAAGTTCCTTAATCCTAACATTCTTCAAATGTCTCCTAAAATATTTTTTCTCCCAATTTTAATTCAAAATTTTGAAATTGTTTAAAGTAAGAAAGATTCAGAAAGACTTAGTTTTTAATTGTGGCAACACTTTAATTTCGAAAGGTTTGTGAAATTTGAATGTCAGAATTTAAAACAAAAATTTTGTTTATTGGTTAGGGAGAAAAATTTTGGTCTTTTGAAATGGACAAACATAACAACACAAAGATTTAATTTTCGAAATATTTTGTCGTATTTTGAACTCAAACCATTTACAGGCATCCCTCGAATAGCACGGTACTTGAATTGCACAGAGTCGCGAATAGCACGGAAATGAGGGAAAATAATTGAAAATGTCTTAGCAGGTTGCTCTACAACATCAAAGCGAATGGATTGCGCACGGGATATAAATAAACGTTGTCAAAATGGAAGAAGCTCCGACAGAAAGAATATCAGGTCAGATTTTCAATGTAGACGAAACGGTTTCCTATTGGAAAAGGAAGCCATCTCGAACCTATATTTGAAAAATCCAAAAATCTATATGCCTGGATTTAAAGTATTGTAGATAAATAGAGATTTACTCTCCTAAGGTGCACTAATGCATTCGGGAATTTTGTGTTAAAGCCTATGCGATATAGCAAATATCTTTAATGAGTGGTTTGAAAACTGGTTCATCAAACTGGTTCAAAATTTTATTGCGATTAGATAACGCCACAAGGACTTATTCACTTCTTCGAAATTCGTTGGAAATAATTCTGCAAAGAATAGATTCAGACGAAAGTAAAACGCTTGTCCCCAGAAATATCCTCTGCTATAAGCGAAATAAAACCTTTAACAAAAACGGTTCTTGGAAGCCAGTATTCTGATTCCTTCAATTTGACAATTTAAATAGCCAAGACCTGGAGGAATTGTTGCAAGAAAATATGTTGCCTGAAACTGATCTAATAGAAATAGTTAATGAGCCTTATGAAGACAACATTCTGAAGCACAGAAATTAGAGTTTCAGTTTATGGAGATTGGTCCGTCACTGTCACGCAAAAAAAACTTGTACCAAAATTGAAAAAACTTGTTTACGTTCGTACTTAAGATTTTTAAGCACAACGCTTCTAACATGAGCTATGAAAATGTGTAGACTGATGTGGAATTTCTGATGACTACGAAATTTTTAGGTTCCTTATTCCTTAATTTCTAAATATTAAATTTTTTTAAGAATCGAAATTCAGCCAGGAATTTATATTGAAATAAATTTGACAGAATTCTGTAATTAAAAATTAAATTTTAACTTTAGAATTGTGACACATTTAAAATTTGTAGAAACATTATTGAAAAATTATTGAATATTTTAGAATACCAAAATTGAGGATATATTAAATTCTGAATTTATAAAAAAGTTGATTTAACTTTTTCATTCGGGTTGTTAAATTTCTGTAGTTCTACGTCTGATGACCGAACTGCCAATTTTAAAAATTCGTAATGTAAAATGGGAAATGACAAAGAGCCAAATAAAAATTTAAAAATGAAAATTCTACCTTCAAATTGTAAGTTTCATTGGAATTCTAATAAGAATACAATTTCAACCCCTTGATTGAATCCAATATCGCATTTTTAAATTTTGTTTGATTGATGGTTTCTCAAGAAATTTTTCAATGTTTCCAAATAAAATTTTTAAAATTCCAATATCGAAATTTTTGGTCAAATACATTCAGCAGGGTCAAATATATCGAAGCCGAATTTTGGAAAAAAAATCAATTGGAGAAAATCCAAGTTATTTTAATTAAAATTTCGAAAATTAATGAATATTTTGGAATATCGTATTAAAAATTTCATTTTGGTTGTTGCACTTTTGGAATTCTAATCAGTAAAATTACACTCAGTAAACACATTAAAAACCCAATGCTTCCATTAAATTTTTAATTAATTAATTAAACAACATACTAATGATATAATCTTGTAAAACGCTTAATTACGCTGAAGTTTACAAGGCAATCAATACAGTATGTGTACAAAGATACGAAATTGAAAACAAAAACATCGATGAAAGTCTTTTCTGTGTTGTGTGTTGGCTAATCTCATCACAAGATCGGATTGATTTATTGGTCACAAGATCGGATTGATTTATTGGTTTATGATATATGATGAGACAATCATAATATGAACATAACTAAATGACGCAAGGGGGCTTGTTAGTACATATTATCAAAAAATACTTGATGTGCATATATGTATTTGTTAAGTAGCCGTGAGCGAGGTGGGGGCATCATGTCATTTAAAAATAATTAAGCGTTACGATTTTTCCTGTTTACACTAAAGTAATTGAAAATATTGCGTAGAATACATAATTATTGTAATTAGCGTCGTGTATTTGTTCGTATCTCCGTAAACTGTGCATTACATATCTCAGGTTGATTCAAAATTAGTTCAAAATATGTAATTGAATATTGTATGTACCTAAGTACAAATAAGAATGTTTCCTTGGGAAATGTAGATATATACAACATAAATACTTGAGCATGTATGTTTACAATGCACATATATATATACGCTACTCTGACATTTTATAACTATTCATGATACTATTTTCAGTTTTCTATTCACGGAATATTCATTTTGATGCAATTCTACAATATATTAATACTCGACTCGTACATATAATGCGCATACATAGATATATAAATAATTGCACAATTATATAATAAAAATAAATACATTATTATGTGTTTGTAGAATTTTTATTTTTTTTTACAAAGCACACAAAACCTTGAATTAAAATTAAAATTAGAAAAATAAAATATGAAACAAGCTATAAAGCTGCAATTGCATTAGAAACTAGTAGAATTCATTATGAAAATTTTATTTTGATACACGATGTTTGCGCAAAATCAATGTTATAAGTGGCAATTGAAATCTAGAATGTTTTAGGTGTCGGGTTCGGATTTTTGGCTTAATTTAGGGTTTATTTTCAATTTAATTTTGATTAAAGCTCACTCCTTTTAGAAATTTCTAATAGAATTGAAATTTGGTAGTCTATGTTGGTATTAAGAAGACATAGGTCTATACCCTTAAAATTTTAAATCAGGTTTAGTTAGCTGTTCTCGAGGAAAATTATACTTCTCGAGGTAATTATACAGCTAAATTACGAAATAACTGAAATTTAGTACCAAATACGGCATTCAGTATAATCGGTTTTTAGCAAAATTTGATAAACTATTTCGAGAATAAAATTTGAACATATAAATTTGAACTAAACAAAATCTCAAGTTACGACTTATTTATGTACCTCGTTAAAAAAATTTAAAATTTAACAGTGATTTTTCCAACATTTTCAAATGCTAATGAATTTCAACTAATGAATGAAAATTTACTTGCATTTTTTGAACATTTCAAAATAAATTTAGAAAAGTTTAAAATCTGACCTTTATAAATTTGTTTACAAAAGTTTGATTAAAATTTTATATTTCGTAATTAAAGAGAAAATTCAGAGATAAACGTCTGTTATATCATATTTGACGTTTCAAATTCTTTTCCACAAAATTTCAAAATTGTTTATTTAATTTTGCTCGAAATTTCTGGAAATTTTGAAATAATTTCAAAAAAAATTAAAAGCTGGAATCCAAATTTTAAAATGACTTCTGTGAGAAAGAAAATTCGAATAAATTTTGGTTTCTAGGAGTATCTATGACATCTACCTAAATTTCAAAATAACTATGAAATATTCAAAATTTAAATTTAAGACATGTAAAATCCTTAAATTTGAAAATTCCAATGTCAAAGGTAGTTTTAAAAATCGAATTCACAGAATTTAGTTGAAATTTAAAATTGGTTGGCTACAAAATCTTGATGCTATAAAATCTCGGCTTTTATAATGTATGGAAAATGGGGATTTTAATTTTAAAATAAATATAAATAAAAGCCGAGACTAAACCCGAGATTCCCAAAGGCTCTCCCATTTAAAATTTAAATTTGAATTTGATTTTTTTGTTTATTATTTCATAGTATAATTCTAGATTATTACATAAAAGAAAGAAAAAATATATCAAAATTATTTAAAATTTTGTGCACGCAATTTTTCAGAATTTGAAATTTAAATGAATATTTCAGATCAAGTATCATCAATTCAAATATTAAAAATTAATCGTAATATTAAAGTTCAATCGGAGTTTATAAAATCGAACCCATAGAAGATAGAATCTAAAATTGAAATTTGAATTTTACAATTCTTTGAGTTCAAATTTGATATTTCAAATTTCGTTGAAATTTGAAATGCAAAAGAATTGTATGCCAACATTTGAATTTTGAATTAAAATTAAATCGATTTTTAAAATTGGTATCCAAATTTTAAATTCTGACTTTTATGAATTTGGTTTTCAAAAATACGAAAAAAATCAGAGTTGTGAAATATCCAAAATTTGACGTTTCAAAATCTAAAGAAACGTTCGAACGAATTCTGAATATTTTATGTGTTTTAATTATTGTTTTATTTTTGATTTTACTCAAATTTTGTAGAAATTTCGAAATTTAAAATTGAAACCTAGGAGTACCTATATGACATCTAGCTACATTTCAAAACCCATGATATA
This sequence comes from Tipula vernalis, assembly GCA_958295665.1. NCBI lineage: Eukaryota > Metazoa > Arthropoda > Insecta > Diptera > Tipulidae > Tipula > Tipula vernalis. The sequence goes on along the minus strand of OY282558.1, from coordinate 406,634,812 downwards.
TTCAAAATTTAAATTTATGGCACAAAAATTCTTAGAATTTCAACTCAAACTGTCAAAATTCTTACTCAGAATTTCTTCTTGAATTTCGAAATATTAAAAAAATTTAAAATTTTAATGTCCAATGGTAGTTTTAAAAAATAAAATTCGCAGACATTAGTCGAAATTTACAATTTGAATTTGAATTATTAATTTTTTTGAATATACTTTGAAATTTCCAGAATATTCGGATACAATTTAGTGCCTACGTATGCACATTTAAGAAAACATATTTTGTGCATAGAAATTTTGTCACATCTCGGAATAAACGTCAATTAAATATTAAATTTCAATCGTCAGAAGTCAGAATTTAAGATTGAAATTTGAATTTTATACAAATTTGATATTTCAAATTCTAAAGAAAGCACAAAATTTGAATTATTGAATTAAAACTAAATCGAATTTCCTCATAACTTCAAATTAAACAAGTATGAAAAAAAAATTCAGAGTTGTTGTAAATATCTGAAATTTTATATTTCAAATTCTAAAGAAATGTTTGCACAAAATTTGAATTAAAGATTTTTCTATTTTATGTTTTTTAATTATTTTGTCTGTAATTTTGTCGTCTACGTGTGATGTCTACCTACATTTCAAAACCCATGAAATATTTAAAATTTAAATTTACAGCATGAAAGTTCAAAATTTTTACTCAGAATTTCAAAATATTTAAATCACCGAATTCATCGAATTTAGTGTATTTGTTTGTTTGTTTCTATCTTTCCAATGTTTTTTGGGGCTCAAGGTACTCCCAATTCTTTCACAGTTCGCTTTTAACGTCAATCCTTACGCAGTAGTCAAATCGAGGACCTAAACCTAAAGGCCTGTTTTGCGTACACCATCTGCACATTGCATTGCTTCATGTCAGCCTAGTGCTGACATGAAGAAAGGTTGGTCATGTATTCGGCATTCTCAACAGAGGGTGCAAAAATTACTTTTGCTTTTTTGATTTGAACACGGTCCCTCCCGATTCAAACGAGTTTACAAATTTTGTGCATGCAATTTTCAGAATTTGAAATGTAAGTGAACATTTCAGATCATTACAACTGTTAATGAACTTCAATTAAATGTTGAAAATAAATCGAAATACTAAATTTCAATCGGATTTTTAAAACGAATTAATAGAAGTCAGAATTTAAAATTTAAATTTTACAATTTTTTGAATACAAATTTGATATTTCAAATTTCAAATTCTAAAGAATTTTATGTACAAAATTTGAATTATTGAATTAAAATTAAATCGAATTTTCTCAACATTTCAAATTAAAAAATTCCGTTCAAAAAATTTTAAAATTGAAATCCAAATTTTAAATTCTGTCTTGTAGAATTTGGTTTTAAAAAGTAAGAAAAAAATTTAGAGTCGTTAATGTTTGAAATTTTGCATTTAAAATTTTAAAGAAATGTTTGAAATACATACATATTTCAGTGAGAAAGAAAATTCGAATAAAAAATTTAATATCATCTACCTACACTTCAAAACCACCCATGAAATATTCAAAATTTAAATTTAGGGCATGAAAATTCTTAAAATTTCAACTTGGAACGCCAAAAATTTTACTCAGAATTTCGAAATATTAAACAAATTGAAAATTTAAATTTAAAAAGTAGTTTTAAAATCACTGCATTCACAGAATTTAGACTAAGTTTAAAATTTAGAGTTGAATTTTAATTTTTTTGAATATACATACTTTGAAATTTCCAGAATATTCCTACGTATGCACATTTATTTAAGAAAATATAGAAGAATACAATTTTTTTAACTTGTGTACACAATTTTTGCTCACAACTCGGAATAAACTTCAATTAAATATTAAATTTCATTCGTAGTTTTTATAAACGAATTCATAGAAGTCAGAATTTAAAATTTAAATTTTACAATTTTTTGAATATACATTTGATATTTCAAATTCTAAAGAATTTTAAGCACAAAATTGGAATTATTGAATTAAAATTAAATCGAATTTTTTCAACATTTCAAATTAAAAAATTTTGTTGAAATCCAAATTTGAAATTCTGAGTTTTGTGAATTTGGTTTTAAAAAGTATGAAAAAAAATTCAGAGTTATTGTAAATATCTGAAATTTTATATTTCAAATTCTAAAGAAATGTTTGCACAAAATTTTAATTAATAATTTTTCTATTTTATGTTTTTTAATTATTTTTATCTGTAATTTTCCAAATTTTCTGAAAATTTTGAAATTTAATTTTAAATTTTAGTTTCTAGGAGTACGTGTGACATCTACCTATATTTCAAAACCCTATGAAATATTCAAAATTTAAATTTAGGGCACGAAAGTCCTTAGAATTTCAAATCGAAATGCCAAAATTTTTACTCAGAATTTCAAAATATTTAAAAAATTTAAATTTCAAAGGTAGTTTAAAAAAATCACCGAATTCATCGAATTTAGTGTTTGTTTCTATCTTTTGGAGTTCAAGGTAAATCTTTCGCAGTTCCCTTTTAACGTCATACCTTACACAGTAGCCAAATCGAGTTCGTACAGCTTTAGGCCTGTTTTGCGTACACCACCTGCACATTGCATTGCTTCATGACAGCCTAGTGCTGACACGAAGAAAGGTGGGTCGGCCCATGCATTCGGCATTCTCAACAGGAGGGGTGCAAAAATCCCTTTTCCTTTTTTGATTTGAACACGGTCCTTCCCGATTAAAACGTTGCAGCTTTCACCAAATTTTACCAATTTTGGCAAGGAATTTTCAGAATTTGAAATGTAAGTGAATATATCAGATAATTATAACTGTTAATGAACTTCAATTAACTATTAAAAATAAATCGAAATTTTAAATTTCAATCGGAATTTTTAAAACGAATCCATAGAAGTGAGAATTTAAAATTTAAATTTAAATTTTACAATTTTTTGAATGAAAATTTGATATTTCAAATTTAAAATCCTAAAGGATTTTATGTACAAAATCGAATCGAATTTTCTCAACATTTCAAATTAAAAAATCCCATTCAAAAAATTTTAAAATTGCAATCCAAATTTTAAATTCCGCCATTTATGAATTAGATTTTAAAAAGTATGAAAAAAAGTCAGAGTTGTAAATATCTGAAATTTTGCATTTCAAATTCTAAAGAAATGTTTGTACAAAATTTGAATTAATGAATTTTCAAGCGTTTTATCTTTAATTTTTCTCAAATTTTATTTTAATTTGAAAATTCGAATAAATTTAATGACATCTACCTACACTTCAAAACCACCCATGAAAAATTCAATATATAAATTTAGGCTATGAAAATCCTTACAATTTCAACTTGGAACGCCAAAAATTTTACTCAGAATTTCGATATATTAAAAAAAAATTGAAAATTTAAATTTAAAAAGTAGTTTTTAAAAATTACCGTATTAGCAGAATTTAGTCTAAGTAATTTTTTTTTTTAATATACTTTGAAATTTCCAGATTATCCGAATACATTTTAGTTCCTACGTACACACATTTCCGAAAACATAAAGAAATCAAAATTATTTAAAATTTTGTGCAAGCAATTTTTCAGAATTTGAAATTTAAGTGAATATTTCAGATAATTATAACTCTTCAATTAAATATTACAGTCCGTGATCAAATTATTAGAATCATATTGAATACTGATAATTTATTTAAATTTGTTACTAAATTATTGACGTACACATAAGTACTAAAAATTTAAATTTACTTATATTTAGCTGTATAGAGCTAGCTCAAAATATTTAAAATTGGAATTGTTCTCTAGGACTAGTTCTACATTTATTTTATTTGGCGTTCCCACGTAACAGCTCTGGGAGGGTTACAAATTAAAAAAAAAATTAGTACAATTTAGTACATATTAAATTTAGCACTTATAATGTTCAGTACACAACCTAAATTATATTTAAAGTATGTACATATAATAAATTGGTTACTAAAAAAATGATTTTCTTGTGTACTAAATATTTTTACTGGTGCTAAATTTTAAATGAAATTATTTGTACTAATTTTTAATTTCTTTAATTTGTAACGCCCTCAGAGCTGTTTCTAGCCTAGTAAGGTGAAAACGTCAAATGAAAGAATTGTATAACTAGTCGTAGAAAACAATCCTTCTTTTAAATATTTTTAGGTAGCTCTGCTAGTGCTTATATCAATAATTTAGTAAATAAATAGTTATTTTTTAAAAACATATTTAATGTGGCGACGCTTTTAATATGTTTAGAATATTAAATAAATTGTCAGTATCCAATGTGGTTCTTTCCAATTTTTTTTTTTAAATTTCAACTGAAATTTTGAATTTTATCACAAAATTTCAATGATGAATAAATATTTTGTGTTTTGTGAAATGGAACTAAAATTTATTTTAATTTCCTGGAAATATAAAATAAAAACAACAAAAATTTTAAATTCTGTGAATTCTATCTTAAAAATTTCGAATAAAATTTAATATTTCATTTTTTTTAACATTTCAGAAATGCAGATGACGTTCAGAAATATAAAAATCCGAAATTTAGCCTATTAAATTTTAATTAAAATTTCAAATTCTAAAGAATTTTGAATTTTTTATGAATTTTGTGTTTTACGAAATATACGTATAAGCGTAGGAACTAAAATTTATTCAAAATTCGATTTTAAATTCCACAACTGAATTTTAAATATTTCAAAATTGTTAAATTAGCTTACGTACAAAAGGGTTCAACATTTAAAAGTCAAATTTTTTAAATTCTAATGTTCTCAGATATTCCTTAAAATATTGATATGATTAAAAGTTTAAATTTGGTTTGAAAATAATTTTTTGCTTAATTGCCAGTTCGAGATCAGAAATTTTCAAAATTCGGCATTCTTTAGAAATTTATATTCAACTATTCTCATTAACCAAAATTTTCAAAATTTAACAAACTGTTCCTCACTATTTTTTTGAAAACAAACCCTGTTATTAAACAGAACCTGTAGTGTAGAGACTAGAGAATACACACCTTATTGTTTTGAGATTCAAACTGTACACACCCCTGCGCATAATCAGCTTTTAATATTATTTGTCGTGAAACTTTATAATCATTCCAACCTTTGGAATTGGGTTGAAAAATGAAATTCCCGAACATAATCACCAACAATTCAATCATCATAAGTGAAATTCCTTATCAGTTGTAGCAACTACACTTTAAAAAATAATTTCTTCAAAAGAGAATTTTTTTATTTTTTTATTGTAGTTATATAAATAAACACAATGACGATATCAGGCAGGCACCACTTCAGCCTAAGTATGCGAAAAATTTTATCACCGCGTGCACTCCCATATAAATATATGTATATTATAAGTACTCAAGCCATATTGAAAAAGAAATTCGTTATCAAAATTCTAGATAATCCAATATCCAGTCACAATTCTAAATCCAATTGGAGTCTATCACGTCTTCACGATTCGACAATGATATAAATTACACGAGTTCACTGTACCATAAAATATTTTTGTTTATATATTTTCGGTTTGTGCCAGGTCAGTTAACCAAACAACCGAAATAGCTACACACAATGAATGTACAAATGTTACAGAGATGAGAAAAACAAAAATTCCACATATTACATAATCTTATGTACAGTCACATTGATTTTCGCGCCGCGGTTAGACAACAACCTCTATTCGCCTCTATATACCAAGTAATTGCATCTTTTATGTTTTTCACTTCACTTGATTATAGTGTACCACCGTATGCACGCACATTCATATATAACCGATCTAAAAACACGTCGTCGTCTAATAATATAACATGTAGCACCCCAAAAACTAACGACGACGACGACGACGACGACTAATTCTAATTTCAATTTCCTTGAAATAGAAATTATTTTGTGTGTGATTCGTTGTTTCGTTTAATAATAAATATGTTGCTGCATGATGATCTTTACATTTAAAATTTTCAAATAGGTAATGTGAAATTTAAACATTAGATCGCGTACTAAATAACCAACACACACAACATTCACAAGTAAAAAAAAAAAAAAAAAAAACACAAAAATTTTCAGTCTAATTCACAATCGTGCAGCCAAGATAACAATATATAACCTTAAAAAAATCCATTTTAATTAAGATCGATTTGAAGATATACGAGGAGATCACTCATGTAGTCTAAATGGTTAAAATAAATATGAGAAGGTGTTAATAATACTTAATTGTACTCGATCGACGATTTTAGATAATTTATGCTTGCTGTATGAATAGAGGAGAGATCACAAAATACTGACTCATATTTTTAATTACAATATGTGCCTTAGAAACCACCTACAAAAATTCTCGCGCTTTTATATTATGATACATGTTATGAATTTTGTATATGTGTGTATTTCCGTTTTCCGTTGAATATATTCCAACAACAATTTTTAATTATTAATTTTTTTTTTTTTTTTAAATTTTTTTTTTGTACAATTCAGCTGATTTTTCATTAAAATTTTATCAATCACAAATGCACTCCACACGATTAAACAAGAAATAAAAACAAAATTAATTAATTATATTCCGCCGATAGAGATAAGACTTCTGTTTTTTTTTAATTAATAAAACTTTAATTAAAATTTTAATAAATTTTAAAATTGTCTTCCAAAATCACCAGGTTGTTTTTACTTCAATGATTCTATTAACACTGACTAGCTAAATAATACTTTACAACACTTCAAATTCTTTATTATTATTTTCGTGCCGTGTTGTTGTTGTTTTTGTTATAATTTCTAAGTAACACAGAAAATATAAATAAGAAAAAAAAAACCGCGATATACTAATACATCAACAAATTTTATAATTTCGATTCGTCATAAAACATACATATCGCAATTTATATACATATAATGTACCCGCGCGGTCTTAGCAACGTGTCTGTGTGATGGTGAAAAGTTTTAATTCTCTCTAGTCATCAAAATTGAGTCGATAGAATGCATTTATGAAAATTACGCGAATTTATGGTTACGCGAGTACTAATATATGTATATGTATGTACTATACCTACATACGTGTTGTACATACATAATTTTTTTTTTTTTTAGTCTAAATATTCTACTGTCAGTCAGTTGTGCGATTTTGATTTGTTCCATAAAAATAAAATTTTTAAAAATGAGTTAAATTTTCATTATGTACTGCGTGAGGTTTAAATGTTTGAGATCGGTTATGCGGCGGGTGGCGAGGGAGTTGGCCGCCATCACTCTAATTTGTTAAACAAACAATGTAGTTATCGAAAAATTCTTGGAAAATGTTTACAAATACATCGAAGTGAGTATAACCAAACAAAAACAAAATCCCCAGAAATTTGTAATTACTAATTTTCAAAATATGTAAATATTACTTTTTTTAGGCAGATATCCGACATTTTTTTCGTATTACATAATTGTTTAGAAAAGGGTTATGTGATTTTGGGTTCCGTGAATTTTTGCTTCAATTATCCTATCCATTAAAATTCAAATTTATAAATTTCAAATTTTTGATTGTCCAAATTTTTCTTGTCGTTTCGCTACCCAGTTCAAAAAATTCGGAATGGTCTGTGTCGTCTACACGGTAGTAGGTGTTCTAATTATAATTAATTATAATTATCTGCCTGGTTCTTTACGAACAAATTGACACCTAGGATTGCTCCGTTCAGATGAGGGATTCTCTCTCTACAGTGCTCTCGACCATTGTAAATCGCTATTTGGCAGATTTTAATTTTAATTAAAATTTATGTGGAGATTAATTATTTTAATTCAAAATAAATTCTTTACGTACAAATTGATACCTAGAATTGCTCCGGTCAGATGAGGGATTCTCTCTCTACAGTGCTCTCAACCATTGTAAATCGCTATTTGGCAGATTTTAATTTTAATTAAAATTTATGTGGAGATTAATTATTTTAATTCAAAATAAATTCTTTACGTACAAATTGATACCTAGAATTGCTCCGGTCAGATGAGGGATTTTCTCTCTACAGTGCTCTCAACCATTGTAAATCGCTATTTGGCAGATTTGAATTATAATTAAAATTTATGTGGAGATTAATTATTTTAATTCAAAATAAATTCTTTACGTACAAATTGACTCCTAGGATTGCTCCGGTCAGATGAGGGATTCTCTCTACAGTGCTCTCAACCGATTAATTATTTTAATTCAAAATAAATTCTTTACGTAAAAATTGACACCTAGAATTGCTCTGGTCAGATGAGGGATTCTCTCTCTACAGTGCTCTTAACCGTCGTAAATCGGTATTTGGCAGATTTTAATTTTAATTAAAATTTATGTGGAGATTAATTATTTTAATTCAAAATAAATTCTTTACGTAAAAATTGACACCTAGAATTGCTCCGGTTAGATGAGGGATTCTCTCTCTACAGTGTTCTCAACCATTGTAAATCGCTGTTTGGCAGATTATAATTTTAATTAAAATTTATGTGGAGATTAATTATTTTAATTCAAAATAAATTCATTACGTACAAATTGACACCTAGGATTGCTCCGGTCAGATGAGGGATTCTCTCTCTACAGTGCTCTCAACCGTTGTAAATCGCTATTTGGCAGATTTTAATTTTAATTAAAATGTATGTGGAGATTAATTATTTTAATTCAAAATAAATTCTTTACGTAAAAATTGACACCTAGAATTGCTCCGGTCAGATGAGGGATTCTCTCTCTACAGTGCTCTCAACCATTGTAAATCGCTATTTGGCAGATTTTAATTTTAATTAAAATTTATGTGGAGATTAATTATTTTAATTCAAAATAAATTCTTTACGTACAAATTGATACCTAGAATTGCTCCGGTCAGATGAGGGATTTTCTCTCTACAGTGCTCTCAACCATTGTAAATCGCTATTTGGCAGATTTGAATTATAATTAAAATTTATGTGGAGATTAATTATTTTAATTCAAAATAAATTGTCTGCCACAGGTTCTTTACGTACAAATTGACACCTAGAATTGCTCCGGTCAGATGAGGGATTCTCTCTCTACAGTGCTCTCAACCGTTGTAAATCGCTATTTGGCAGATTATAATTTTAATTAAAATTTATGTGGAGATTAATTATTTTAATTAAAAATAAATTATCTGCCATAGGTTCTTTACGTACAAATTGATACCTAGAATTGCTCCGGTCAGATGAGGGATTCTCTCTCTACAGTGCTCTCAACCATTGTAAATCGCTATTTGGCAGATTTTAATTTTAATTAAAATTTATGTGGAGATTAATTATTTTAATTCAAAATAAATTGTCTGCCACAGGTTCTTTACGTATAAATTGACACCTAGAATTGCTCCGGTCAGATGAGGGATTCTCTCTCTACAGTGCTCTCAACCGTTGTAAATCGCTATTTGGCAGATTATAATTTTAATTAAAATTTATGTGGAGATTAATTATTTTAATTAAAAATAAATTATCTGCCATAGGTTCTTTACGTACAAATTGATACCTAGAATTGCTCCGGTCAGATGAGGGATTCTCTCTCTACAGTGCTCTCAACCATTGTAAATCGCTATTTGGCAGATTTTAATTTTAATTAAAATTTATGTGGAGATTAATTATTTTAATTCAAAATAAGTTATCTGACACAGGTTCTTTACGTACAAATTGACACCTAGAATTGCTCCGGTTAGATGAGAGATTCTCTCTCTACAAAATTTCGTTTCAACTTTCTGAACTTGCGGCGTAAGACTTTATTACGTCAAAATCACCGTCAGCATTTACTTATTTTCAATTTAGAAGTTTTTATAAAAGATGGAAAACAAGAGCAAGAATTTTAGTAAGGAAAATTTGTGCTTGGGCCTATGCAGTTAACCAATGACTCAGATAGTGTATTTATCCCAATATTTTCAAATCTATCAATTTCAAATATATTTAGAATTATATTGTCCCTGAATTTCTTACCGAAGGTTTATTATTTGTCGCGGGTTGATGTACTCCATAGTTTCGCTTCCCTCCCCCTCCATTTAAATGAATAACTTAGTTTAAGAATTTTAAACTCTCTAGGAACGAAAATACAGGAGACGAAAATTTAAGTCCGATGTGATTGTGCAGTATGCCAATAAATAAAACGACGTCGCCACACTATTACACTGTCGTAAGTCTGAAATCGTAGTTTTGAGAAAATTACGTTTCATATAGGAAAATATTCAAAGTTACATGAACTTACAAAGAATTGAAAATTCTATAACTCGGAAACTACAATAAATACGATAAAATGGATTGACGTTCTGGAAAAAGCGGGGAAAAAATTATATTGATCTGTCAAAATACTACGGCGACGACATGTCTGGCTTAGTATTTAAACGAAGGAATAAAAGAATCAGTGTTGAGAATACTGAGCATTGCTTGCAATTTTATTTATTCAGCATATTTCCTGCTAAACAAAAGAGCTGAATTGATTTTGGCGAACCTTGACTTTATGCACCTATCCTTCGTTAAATAATTTGAACAATAATTGGGACGACTTTTCAGCCGTAGTAGTAAGGAACTTTTATGGGGTGACTAGTAACATAAGAGGAGGAGCAACTGCAGCGCGAGAAATGAATAAAGCCGAATCAGCAAAAATAGAACATCATATAGCTTATGCAAAACCAGTTACAGAGGGTTGGGCATTTATATCCGTGAGGATATTCCATTCCATTTTCAACTTTCTTTGGGTTAAAATTGAGGTCACGAAACGCACCCTCTTCCTCTGCGGTCTCTATCGAAGCCCAATCAAGCTAATTCTTCAGAAATCAATAAAAGTGAAAATTATTGTGGCGTTTCATTTCAATGTCCACAATGACAATTGGCTTCCACATTCTTCTTCCTGGGGGTCAATTCTCGTTCTATGAAAAGTACAATGAAAAGTTTTTTCAGTGAGAAATACACATTTCCGATTCATGTTCCATGAGATGGAGAAACATGACGTCAAAATCTTTTCATATGAATAAAACTTTCTCACCGACCATTTTGGCGGTGAGAACATCATAAATATGGAAATAAAATTCTATAAAAACTAAATTTGTATTTTTACCATTAAATGTGCATTGAAACTATAATATGATTCACTTTAAACTTAACTAATAAGTAAATATATTAAAAACTATTCCGTATATTTAACAAAAGCCTCCAAATAATTAATTTAGTTAAGTTTTAAAAATAATTTGGTCAATTTTATAATTTACTTTATATTTTGACAGCCAATGACAAAAACTGATTAACTAAATCTACTTTATCATTTATTTAGCTAATATTTAAACCAATTGTTGTATCAGCTAGCGGAAATATACATGAAACTCGAAAAAATATATGTTTACAGTGTAGCTTACTATGGAAATAACTTATTCAGCGTTTTTCTCACGATTCTTTTTCATTTGGACATCGAGAATCGCTTATTGTCGTTGTGTGAAATGTTATAAATGAAAAATACTTGATGGAATCAAAATGAAAACTTTTTTTTCATTAGGTTTTTTCATAGAACAAGAATTGACCTCCTGGACTCCAGCAAGTGAGGAATGTTCCGAAGATTGTAAGAGGATTCAATCCAGTTTCGAACTGATGAGCTTATGATTATGAAAAATCAATCTTCTCATCAAGCCGCGGCGACTGGACTGATTATACCACACAGAATGTACTGTGCGTTATGTATTAGCGAATCATACAATACAGATAAATTCTCTTGCAATTTTATTAGCATGATTCGCTAGTACATAACGCACAGTACATTCTGTATATATAGAATGTAAATTGTGGTAAAAGTCCAGTCCCCGCGGCCTGATGAGAAGATTGATTTTTTCATAATCATAAGCTCATCAGTTCGAAACTGACTATTATACTTTCTATAACGGTTCGCCATTGAGGAAATCGGATCATCGGCTAATTAGAGGTGAGCTCCCTGTATAAATTATCTAAGTATAACTTCAAAAAGCAAAAAGGCGATTCTGGCATTATAAGTGCCCTGACTGGTTCGAATTGAATAAGTTCTTCCGTGAATTTGATTGGCGGACATGCTCACATTTCGTAATATAGACACTATCGCAGTACTTGTATCCACAGGTATCATTACAGGAATGGATCAGTTTATTCCCTCCAGTCAAGCTAAACCGAAAAAGTCGCGCTATCAATCCTTGGTTCAATGACGGATGTAAAAAGATAGTCATAAATAAAGAACACTCGCACCGTTGGCTTTTAAATGGCTGTTAAATGATCCAACGGTCCTCCTCGTCTCATGTATGATTGCTAAGATTCTCGCAAATATTATAGAATTCCAATAATTGTGGCTAAAAAAAGGATGGGGTTGTGTTTTATGTAGCTTTTGATCAAAACAAAACTAAAATTTGAAATAATTGACAACATCCAGAATCTTAAAAGTTACAACAATTCGGTAACAATCAATTTTGTGTCCTTTTCGAATTAAAACAAAAAATTCAAAATGATCAAAATTTGATTTCAAATATTAAAGTAACAAATTCATAAATTTAGAGTAAAGCTTTTTCATTCTACACTTTACAAATTTTTAAATTTCTGTCGAATCACATACTAACATTCGAAAAGGAATATGAAAATTTATAAACTTGGATAATTTGGTTCTAATTCTAAAAATTTCATATAGAATTTTGAAAAATTTTAATTTATTATTTTAAAAGCTTCTGTAAACTAATTTGAAATTTGAAATGCCAAATTGTCTAATTAATGATAGACGTGTTTACAGTGATTTCATCGCAGTTTCCGTCGCCAAAGTTTGGCGCCGCTGGTGGATTGAAGAACCATAGACTTTGTTAAAATTATTAGACAAATTTGAATAAATTCCAAGTATTTTTGTCAAGGTGCCAACAAATTTATAGTATAATCTGACATGATTTCCCTGGGTAAGCCTCTTCTACTGATAAACTGTTTTAGAGCAGCTATAAAAGGGTCGGCAGTAAGATCCGATACCACTTCTAGAAATACAAACATATGTTCCCTTTTTTGTGGCCAGAATATAGGGACCTACAAAGTCCACTTCGACTTGGTTAAAAGCTCTAGTGGCTGCTACTCTGGAGGATGGTAAGTTTCCAATTAACTGTTGACTCGATGTTGCAGTTTGTCGAAGACAAGTTAAACAGATTTATACAATTTGACGAGGCATATTACCGGTACCGACGATATAAAATCTTTGACGCAGCAGATTGAATAGTAAGAAAGGTCATACAGTGGGATGCGTGCAAGATAATCGAATGTTTTTCATGCACCGCCTGATCTTAATAATCCGGTTGCATTATGCATTAATCATAGACAATATGCAAATACTCGTTTTAATTTTATGCCACGCTGATATTCTGGTTGCTAGAATTTCGAACTCGAACACAACCTTGATTTGTTGAGACACGAAACTATTTGTTGGTTTAGCTTCCTTCTGTACCATATAACTGTTATTGTTTATTTTGATCTTTGGCCAGTGGCATCTACTTTTTTCAACCAGATCGGCCCTTGCCACCATAGATCATAATTAGTTAGCTCAGCTAGAGGACAGACCTCGGGTGGCACAATCTGCATGGTTATCCTTAGTTGGATATTCCAATTTTCCTTTGAAATACTAGCTAATATATTGGAAGCTCTATCTGCTACAAATGCCTACCACTTCTCCTTGGATGTGCTAACATCCATGGTAGCACCACCGCCGAATCGATTGCGTTATTAGTTTGGTTAGTAGATCGGATCCACCTAACTCTTGGTTTGGCAGTTATCAAAGTACTGTTTCACCCGTATTATGTTTGGTATGACAAAAGATTGCCGCTGCCAACGGATCTCCGTGTGATTGTGGATGGCTTTATATCTTGGAATTTGTATTACTTGGAGGTTTGACAATTCGACTTCTATTTTTCTCCAAACAGCAAGTATATCATTATAGGAAGTATTTCATCCTAGTCAAGCTTTAACAGTCACAGCTGCTAAAACAGGATCTTTATTACAATTGTTGCTGGAGCAAGCCAGCACAGAGAGTCGAAGACTATTGACGCTTCTGATAGAAAAGTTTTTTTTTGCAGCAACCGTATTATAGTCGATGTTAACTTTAAAGGTAAATGCTTCTCTACTGGACAGCCATTGCAACTCTATAATTTTTATCGAATTTAATTCTTCATCAAATGAGATCACTGCAGTCTTATGGTTGGTTAAGTCATACAGTTCTTCTATATTTGATTTCCATATTTCCTCAGTGAAAACCTCCTGATTCCAACAGTTCAGCTTAATCTAAGATTGCTTCTAACGAGTTTCTTGCTCCTGTGAGCAAGTCGTCCACAAAAAAGTCTCACATAACTATTTCTGACGCTCCTCGACATTCTGGCATTTCACACAGGTATGTCTCATCAAGGATCACAAGATCACAAATAAATAGCACAATATTTTCAAAATCCACAAAGCAAGTCTGAAGGACTTAAAGCCGTTGGCTTTTAAATGATCCAATGGCTCTCCTCGTCTCATGTTAATTTCTGGGCTCGTATGATTGCTAAGATTTTCGCAAATATTATAATATCTATCTGTCCAACCAGTGGCTAAAAAAAGGCAGCAAATCGGAGCTCTCCAACTTAAGCCCATTAGCCATAGTCTCTGACCTATCAAGGGTAACTTAGTCTAGAGTCTAGAATGGAGATTTAATTAATTATCTCTGGTGAGGCTCCAGTTATACTTGACTTGTTGTATAATTGGTATAGCAATTGGACTTCACTCTTCGCTGAATTCATGGATTGAGAATTTGCTTTCCTATCGGAAAACTCATGTGGTGGTGGACGGTGCGACATCCTCAGTTAACATATTAAATGCGTGTTCTGTGGTAAAGCCAACAACTACTCCCCATCTTTTACGATAAACGGTTCTTCTGTTGGCAAATCTAATTCCATAAAGATGCTAGGTTTGACTATTACCAGGAAGATTTCTTGGGCAGATCAAATATATATGACAGCAGTTAGCGCTGCTAAATGATTGGGATATTTATGGCATTCTAAATTCTATTTTACTTCAACAGAACACCTAAAAATATACAAAGCATACATACGACCAAAACTGGAGTAAAATTAGCATATTTGTGCATGAGGGCATGCCGATTGATTAAGGTTGGTCTTTCTTCCTGCTCATCTGAGCTCTACGAAATTATGTCTGGTTTAGCTAGGCCTTCGAAAACTCAAAGACAACTCGTTTATCGTTATAACTTCGTTCGTTCTTTTACGAACCACCCGATTATGAAACGGACTGGACGAGAGGGCCTTAAATATCCAAAGCCGAATAATCGACGACAGAAATCTTTTTTTTAATAATCCCTTTCCTTTATTTTACTTTTGATAGCGCTGTGTGCTGCTCGGGTACGCTCGAGGACATTAAGCAAGTAATTTACATTAGATAGGAACAACGGCAATGTGCTAACTATCTTCCAGATTTGGCAATTATAAGAATTTCTGCCCATATTTCTTGAATTATTACAAAATTCTAAGTTTGACGATTTTAAAATTCTTTCGAATTCAAAGAGAAACCGTAACACTCATAGATTTCGTAAGGAATAGTAGTAAGGCACACAAAGCCGAAAACTTGTAAAAGTGCAATACAATTAGAAGCATACTAACGATCTCAAAATATCAAATTCTGCATTGTAAACTAAAATGAGTCAAATTAAGAGTATGGCATTTACAAATTTTCAGTTTTCAGGAAAGGCGTTTAAATTTTTTATTCTTAAATTAGAAAGATAATTGAATCAAAACTCTTCTAAGCCGACTGCCAACATATTTTAACGCGGAAATCCTCAGAAAATACGTAACATTTTGCAAAAGAAAGGGCAGCGAAGCTGTATATCGCGCGCAAGACACCATACTTATCGCCAATAAGCAACAAAAAGCGTTTAGAATATGCTTTAAAATATGGGAATAAGTACAAAAGGTTGGCAATGTAACTTTTATCGAAACCACTGTGGATCGGTTTGGATACTTAACCATTTTTTTAGGAATGCTTCGTTTACGAGAATATCTCAAAGCATTCCCCAAAGCTTGTTTAGGAATGATTATTCCATAATCTAACAACAAGCCTTCCTTGAGAATGGTGGAATATACCGCCGGAATACATAATTTGCAAGCGGAATAAATTCAAATTTATCGGCGAAATTTATTCATTTTCCAATTAACTCCGCCAATAAATATGAATTTATTCCGCCAGAAAAATTAGAATGTTGAAATATGTACAAATTTTGTCGTCGGAAGTGAAATGAATGGAACGTCTTAAAATGAACTTGAACCGAAATGTCACAGATACATTATACCTTCACGAAAAAGGACTAAAAAACCTTCATGAAAATTATTGCGAAATTAATTCTTAATTAAAACATTATTTTCCTCACAATTCTACGGGAAGTTGCATAAATTGCTAGCGCTTCTTTACTGGAATGTGATTTTTGCAGTATACTACTGAATACTACTGACACAATTAGCTAAAGTTTCGAGTTAACCTTAATTTCAACTCAATTTAAATAGTGCGAACGGCGGCTAAGTTGTACCCGCGTTCCAAATACTAATTTTACGTACGTTTGATTTCTTCTAATTTTAAATAGCGGACATTTTCGTTTTTTAGCCAAAATAAGTGAGTAGAGGATTGTGGTTCGTTTCCAAAAACTTAGAATTTAATTTATTTCAAGGAATTTTGAATCATTTCAAATGAATTTGTTTACATTTCATTTTCACATAAATGGTCTTAACATTCAAAAATGTTTGATTGGAATTGCTCAGCCACTTTTTGATTGGAATTGCTCAGCATTTTCCAAAATTGACATCTTAGCTGTTGTTGTAATGGCAAAAGTTCGGTTTCAATATTGACATCGAATATTGTCAGATTTCTCAAAATCATTTTCATTTTTGACGCAATTCTCTGATTATTCGTATCCAATTTTGGTAGTGAATTTACTTAAGGGGTCATACATGCTCAATCAGCTAGCAAGCAATCGTTTGCTAGTTAGAATGAGACTTCCCGATTAATTCTACCGAGTTTTTATTTGTTTCTGCCATTGTTAGTTTGATAGTCCGTAAATAAAATTTAATTAGTCAAGGCAATGAATGTATTGTGGAGATACAAAATGAATCGCAAATATTTTATTTTAATATGCAAACATTTCTTGCTTGCTAGGCTGTTGAGAAAAATGAACTTCGAGAAATGAGAAATGGACTGTTCGTAATTTTCTCGATAAGAAACACTAGTTTCGATGACAGCAACAGACGCGAGCGGCACTGTGTGCCAGCCACGCTCAACAATAACTTATTTTGAGGACTACATTACCATGATACGGAAATTCGTAGAAATTAATTGAATTTTTACTGAGGTTTTGTTCTACGGTTTCCGTTAGACCTACCATAAAATCTTTTGTGTTCTATAATAAATCGTCAGGTACCTGAGGTTGATAAAAGCACCACAAACTTGATTAAAACAATTTTGCATACACGCAATGTTCTATAATTTTAAACTATCTAACAGATATTTTGTCGTTGCGGTCGCAATAACATTAGAAACCACTTAAATATACTGATATAATTTTAATGATAACAAGTGATAGTAGCGTATTTAATTTAGAGTGCCTCCGTGTGAAGCGAAAAAAAAACTGTTCACGTAATTCACAATCAATTAATATGGGACAACAGTTTTACGATATTTCTAATGGTTTGTCCCAACGTTATCATAAATGTTGAATTTTTACAAACTCTGAATTTTGAAAATTTTATATTTTTTAGATGAGAAGTCTAACAATAGATTGCGGAAAGAATTGTAATTAAAAAATTCCGGCGTGTTCTAAATTTAAAATTGATGGAAGAATGATTTTACAATAAGACTCTAAATATTATCGCGTTTACCGTACGGTATGCAATACACCAAATGTTTCATTTCGAGGGTTCATTAACCGGAACACCAAAATGTTTTGTCGTGGTCATGAACATCGTACTAGAAACTGATAAGGTTACTAAGTTTGTTTGTATATTCCGTTATCAAACTGAACTATGCCCAAATACTATAATGTATAAGTTTGTAAGTGTAATTACAAATATGTAGGTGAATACTTTGGCTATAGCTTAAAAATCGACCGATCTTTAACCCCTTTCAAGAATTTATAACATACGAGTAGTATCCAAATCCTACTAAACTAAATTTTTCTAATCTAGAGTTAAAAAAAAAATGTTTAAAATAGTTTTGGCAACTCGATCATTTATACACAATCAGCATATGTATATAGTTCAATTAGCACAATTTTCGCTGTTTCCTTCATTAACAACAATATATAATGATACCAGCATGATACATATTTGATATTTAAGAAAACATCATCTTATGTGTATATAGTATACTCGTACTCGTGTAAATAAATTATTTATATAAATAACATTTCTTCTCTTCTCATTTAAAAAAATAAAAATAAAAAATAAAAAAAATTATTTTAGTTTTTGACAACTTGGCATAATTTCTTAAAACACAAATAACATATAAGTTGTAATAATAAATAAATAATTTAAGAAAACTATAAAACAAAACAAAAATTATTTATAAGATGCACAATCTTGCGCTACTTGAGGTAATGAGTTCGCCATATACATTTTACGACGGTCAAAACGATTTTTGTAAAATTTTCTATATGACTTACCTGTTAGCGCTGATATATTATTATGTAATCGTCTTATTAGCGCGCGGCTAAAACTATGATAAATCTCTTTTATCTAGGTGAATTTAGTACATTGATTTTTTTATAGTTTTGTAAATTGTTGTATTATCTCTAGATACGTATAATACCAACACGTAATTATGGCTCCTTTTATATAAATGTATCTAATCTTCCATCAATAAAACAAAATATAATCATGGATTAAGTAACATACCTTTAAATGATGATTTAATTATGTAATTCTAGATAATTATTAATTAGATGAGTTGCTGTTGGGGCTTCCTGCAAATAAAAACCAATGAAAAGTAATTAGTACCGCGATTGAGTACAATTTATTAAAAAATTGTTATATTTCACTCAAAACGTAGTTAACTATGAAATATTTTAACAAACGTTGTTCTAGTAGTTTTAAAAATAGTCTTTAA
Source organism: Tipula vernalis (assembly GCA_958295665.1). NCBI lineage: Eukaryota > Metazoa > Arthropoda > Insecta > Diptera > Tipulidae > Tipula > Tipula vernalis. The sequence continues at coordinate 406,615,781 of OY282558.1, read as the reverse complement.
ACATCACTCAAAATTGTTAGCCATAAAAAAATATGATTTATAAATTTCACTCAAAATTATAAAATTTCACTCAAAATTGTAACATTTCACTCAAAATTGTAAAATTTCACTCAAAATCCAAAAATTTCACTCAAAATCCAAAAATGTCCGCTAAACATTTTTTGAGGAAAGGAAATGTGTCTCTACCAAAGAAAGTGTAGTTGGAATCGTTTTAAATCCTGAAAATTTTTGCTTGTAAAGTTTATCGCAAATTTTTCCTAAACCTTAAAATTCCAAAAATGTCCACTAAACGTTTTTTGAGGAAAGGAAATGTGTCTCTCCCAACAAAATTGTAGTTGGAATCGTTTTAAATCCTGAAAATTTTTGCTTGTAAAGTTTTTCGCAAATTTCACTCAAAAATGTAAAATTTCACTTAAAATCCCAAAAATGTCCACTAAACTTTTTTTGAGGAAAGGAAATGTGTCTCACCCAAAGAAATTGTAGTTGGAATCGTTTTAAATCCTGAAAATTGTTGCTTGTAAAGTTTTTCGCAAATCGTTCTTAAACCTTCAAATCCCAAAAATGTACACTAAACGTTTTTTGAGGAAAGGAAATGTGTCTCTCCCAACGAAAGTGTAGTTGGAATCGTTTTATATCCTGAAAATTTTTGCTTGTAAAGTGTTTCGCAAATTTCACTCAAAACTGTAAAATTTCACTCAAAATCCCAAAAATGTCCACTAAACGTTTTTTGAGGACAGGAAATCTGTCTCTTCCAACGAAAGTGTAGTTGGAATCGTTTTAAATCCTGAAAATTTTTGCTTGTAAAGTTTTTCGCAATTTTCACTTAAAACTGTAAAATTTCACTTAAAATCCCAAAAATGTCCACTAAACGTTTTTTGAGGAAAGGAAATGTGTCTCTCCCAACGAAAGTGTAGTTGGAATCGTTTCAACTCCTGAAAATTTTTGCTTGTAAAGTTTTTTACTAATTTTTCCCAAATCTTAAAATCCAAAAAATGTCCACTAAACGTTTTTTGAGGAAAGGAAATGTGTCTCTCCCAACGAAAGTGTAGTTGGAATCGTTTTAAATCTTGAAAATTTTTGCTTGTAAAGTTTTCCGCAAATTTCACTCAAAAATGTAAAATTTCACTTAAAATCCCAAAAATGTCTACTAAACTTTTTTTGAGGAAAGGAAATGTGTCTCTCCCAACGAAAGTGTAGTTGGAATCGTTTTAAATCCTGAAAATTTTTGCTTGTGAAGTTTTTCGCAAATTGTTCCTAAACCTTAAAATCCCAAAAATGTCCACTAAACGTTTTTTGAGGAAAGGAAATGTAACTCTCCCAACGAAAGTGTAGTTGGAATCGTTTTAAATCCTGAAAATTTTTGCTTGTAAAGTTTTTCGCAAATTTCACTCAAAACTGTAAAATTTCACTTAAAATTCCAAAAATGTCCACTAAACGTTTTTTGAGGAAAGGAAATCTGTCTCTCCCAACCAAAGTGTAGTTGGAATCGTTTTAAATCCTGAAAATTTTTGCTTGTAAAGTTTTTCGCAAATTGTTCCTAAACCTTAAAATCCCAAAAATGTCCACTAAACGTTTTCTGAGGAAAGGAAATGTGTCTCTCCCAGCGAAAGTGTAGTTGGAATCGTTTTAAATCTTGAAAATTTTTGCTTGTAAAGTTTTCCGCAAATTTCACTCAAAAATGTAAAATTTCACTTAAAATCCCAAAAATGTCCACTAAACATTTTTTTGAGGAAAGGACATGTGTCTCTCCCAAAGAAAGTGTAGTTGGAATCGTTTTAAATCCTGAAAATTTTTGCTTGTAAAGTTTTTCGCAACTTGTTCCTAAACCTTAAAATCCCAAAAATGTCCACTAAACGTTTTTTGAGGAAAGGAAATGTGTCTCTCCCAACGAAAGTGTAGTTGGAATCGTTTTAAATCTTGAAAATTTTTGCTTGTAAAGTTTTCCGCAGATTTGACTCAAAAATGTAAAATTTCACTTAAAATCCCAAAAATGTCCACTAAACGTTTTTTGAGGAAAGAAAATGTGTCTCTCCCAACGAAAGTGTAGTTGAAATCGTTTTAAGTCCTGATTGTAAAATTTCCCTCAAAAATGTAAAATTTCACTCAAAAATGTAAAATTTCACTAAAAATACCAAAAATGTCTACTAAACGTTTTTTGAGGAAAGGAAATGTGTCTCTCCCAACGAAAGTGTAGTTGGAATCGTTTTAACTCCTGAAAATTTTTGCTTGTAAAGTTTTTCGCAAATTTTTTCGTAAACCTTACTATCTAAGTTATATTGAGTAAGTATTGTAATCGCAAAAACAATTTTGTCCCAGATTTTCACATTTATCGACGAATTATGTTACCAGAACTTCAAGACATCGATTAGAAAAATGTCGTGTCCGTCCTTCCAGTCATAAATTTTTATTATTTTTATTTTGCCCCCCATTCTCACAAATCTTGATAGTTTTGGTCGAAATTTTGTTGAAAGATAGATTTTAGTAATAAGTAATTTGTGTTTGTATTAGGTCGATTCGAGTTCAGATTGGAGTGAAAGAGAAAACTGCCAAACAGATTTTTCTCAAAAACGGGACCTACCATTTTTTTGTAATGTTAATAATACATTTTACAATCATTGGGAGTCATTTTAACAAAAAATAATAGAAAAAACTTGTTGAACTGTTTTCCGAGGTAACATCACAACTTTCGAAGAAATATCTTTCTGCGGATAATACGTCTTTCAAAATTCTAACAATTGTTCCTTAGGTGTCGTCTATAAGATAAAATGAATATAGGCAAAGGAAATCGCGATTCACTTAAACAACAATTAATCAAATAGCAAAGAACTGGTAAGATATATTCTAAAATCAATTTAATAAATTTTAATGGAATTCCGTCGTCACCAATTGAGTTGGACTTAATTCGCAACACGGCCTGTTTTACTGCAGCTTCATCAACTGTATAGAAATTAAATTTATGTTCTACATTATGATCAACGTTGGTAATACTTATATTATCAATATCATCACTATTTCATGTAATCTTTGCAAACCAAGTGTTAATTTCATTAGCTGAAAGCTGAGGAGTTGTTACAGCTGCATCTATACACAGACCAAGGTTACGGATATTATACCACAAATTTCTGGGCGGCAAATTGTGGTGAAGCATTTTATTCAGGAATTTGGATTTCGCTGATCTAATGAGCTTTTTGACATTGCTTCTACTTTTACAAAATGCTATACGGTTCTCACTCGTTTTATTATATTTCCAAAGCTTATAACATATTTCCTTATCAATTACCGCAATTTCAATCTCCGCACTGATCCATAAGGGCGTTATTCGTTTAGAAGCAATAAAAGTTTTAATTGGGACATGTTTATCAAATAAGCCAAGAATGTATTTATTAAGTAACGAAAATTTTTGGTCAATGGTTTCGGCTTCAAATATGGATTCCCAATACATATTAAGGCAGTCATAAGCCAAACGCTTCATAATTAATGTTTTTAAAAGATTTATATCGAAATGTAGAAATTGGAGCTTTAACCACCGGCAAAGAATATGATAAATAGATAAAATCATGATCAAAAATCGACACATCCAGTTGCACAAGTCTTTCTATTTTAGAACTATCGTTAGTAATGATTAGGTCTAGCAACGATGCACTTTGATAAGTATCCGAAAAATATGTAGGTTGGTTATTAAGAAGGTAACTTAGGTTTTGACTGACGAGAACATTTTTGAACTGATCCGCAGGATTACCATTTTTAAGCATATCTATATTGAAGTCACCAGAACATCTACTAAGGCACCCACATTTCCACATCCAGTATTATATACCACATCAATTTAATAAAAACTTCTATGAACAAAAATTCAGTTAAACCGTTATTAGACTGATCAAGGATCTTCCATTTCAAAATATTATTTATATAGACAGCTACGCCACCGTCACGTGTTAGACGATCATTCCTTATTAGTGTGTAACCAGGTATACTTACAGCATTGGAAAATACCCATGGTTTAAGCCAAGTCTCAGTAACGGTAATGAAATGAAAATTTAATCCATCGATTAAATGTAGTAGTTCCGCAAATTTAGAATCCATATTTAAGCTTCGCGAATTAAAATTTGCCATTTTGACATTACAATCTCTATGACTTAAAGAGCATTTCATGACACAATTAGCAATGTTAGTGGATATGGAACTCATTGTAACAGGATTAACCAACACCGTCTTTAGCATACCACATCAACACCGATCCAAGAATATGAATAATGCCTCCCCGTAAACGCTCCTATAGTACGGATAATGAAGACCCGATGCAACGTTACAAAAAACGCCTGCAACGAATAACAAAACAATCTCCAGCTTACATGCCAAACACCATGAATTCACTAGTAGATTCACCAACTGCAAAAGATACAGAAACCATAAAGGAAAAGCTGCTGTTTAGTAAAGTTGTGCCTCAACAACTAAAAGTCATTTTTTCAAATCTCTCTAATGAAAGTTTTTTATTCGATGTTTTGTAAGCTTCGACCATTTTGGGTAGTCAAGCAAGTCATGTGTGTAACACACAGCAATATCTTAAGTTTTTTTTTACTTTATAATACGAAGCATATGTCTGTTTTAAACCGGATATAACGAAAACTATCTTTCACTGGGTTGTAATATTTGTAAGAACAAAAGTCTCCATTACAAAGAATTCGATAATTCTGTTCCACTGTTATATCAAAAGTGGCAAACTGTACGCCAAGATATTGTCGACCCGAAAACTAAGAAAACACGGACAATAACAAAGTGTGTTAAAAGCAGATTTAAGATATACCCACTGGATTTGATTTTAGACTTGGAATGTAATTTTGAAACATTTTTGAGCCATGAATTCAATATAGTGCACCAAGGGCTTTGAAAACAAAAAAATAAACCCTTACTGAGAACGATGCAATTATACACGGTGACTTTAACCGAAAATTTGTAGCACTCATCTCCAACGATTTGGACCAGTTTACAACCAATACTTGACAGTTTGCGTTAATAATATCTGAGAGGTACATGGAGAAGACTGAAGAATTTCCACAGCTCTCTGACCCATTTTTGTCTGTAAGGACCAAAAAGCTTTAGGTACCTTTAAATTTTTCTTTTGTTAAAGTAATTCAATGTTAAATTAATGCTTATTAATCAACTAAGAATTTCTGTTTTAAAGTTTACCGAGAACTGAAAATTAACCGTCTTGAATGATTGCGTCCTTGCGGCAAACTAAAATTAATAAAAATACTACATATAATCAAAATAAGATAAATCAAATTTAAATATGCAATTAATAATCGAAAACTATCGAACAAAACTAGAGAATGTTAAAATTTTAAAATGTCAAAACTTACAACGCGAAAATAATTTGCATCATAGTATTCGTTAATACTCTTAGCTAAAAATCTAATAACCTTTTGCCTAACTAAAGAATAAACCAAACACGAAATTAAAATGCGGGCTCTGGATACGAGGCACCCTCCAGTTTTATTTAGCCTTCCTGTAGTAAAGCTGAGTGACCTATTAGCGACTTTCCATTCCCAGCTACTCGTAAGAGTAAAATCAAAAGTAAAGACGGAGCAGGGGTAGAAATATACGGGAGTGGGAATGTCCTGTCGAAGTCCTTTAGTACCAATGCTACCGTCTTTCTAGCAGATAGATGGTACCTGATGTATATTTGGCGACGAGGATGGGATGGTTGAGACTGGTGTGTTGGTTCCTGTTCAACACAGTGGATGGGCGAGCCCCATCGTTGTCTTTCCAAAGAAGGATAAGAGTCTTCGGATTTGCGTTGACTTCAAGGTGTCGTTAAACAAATGGGTTGATTTTCATCACTATCCGTTACCGAATCTCGAAGATATCTTAACGTGTCTCGCAGGAAGTAACTGTTTTACAGTTTTGGACTTGGCTGGCGCTAACCAACAAGTTAAAATAGCAGAGGACTCGGTAGAGTTCTGTACAATCAACACTTACATGGGGTTATTTCGATATACGAGGCACACTTACGGTATCTCAAGTGTCCCTACCTTCTTCCAAAAAATAATGAATGAAATTCTTCGAGGATTGCCCAAAACGGTTTGCTATCTCGATGACATTTTGTTAGCTGGGGTGGATGAAATGAAGAGTTTATGTAACGTGAAAGCCCTTTTTCAACAACTCGTAAGGTATAACGTTCATGTTAATGAAAATATTGAATATTTGGGTCACAATATCAGTGATCGCGGACTTATGCCCAGCCCGTGCAAAATTGCTGCTATTAACAATGCTCCGGTACCTAAAAATGTTACACAGGAGGTTTTTTAGGTTTTTTTAGTAAATTTCTATCGGAAGTTCATGCCGATGATGGCGTCTGAGCTTGCACCACTGTATAAGTTGGCACAAAAAGATGTGGCTTTCGTTTGGACAAGAAGTTACACCGATGCATTTGTGAACTGCAAGAAGGAACTAAGCACTAAATCCTATTAATTCACTATGATCCAAAGAAAGATCTGTAGTCAAGAAATGGATGAAGACGACCGCCCTTTAATGTTTGCGTCTGCCAGCCTATCACCAGCCGAAAAGAACTATTCACAGCTTGACAAGGAGGCGTTAGCGATAACATTCGGTGTAAAAAAGTTTCGTAAATTTTTATTCGGTCGCCCTTTCATTTTAGTGACTGATCATCAGCCGTTGGTAGCACTATTTGACGTTAAAAAAGCATACCAATCACCGTTGCCAATAGGCTTCAGCGATGGGCCATCATTTTATCCGGATACCATTACGTAATACATCGCAAGGTTAAAGATCTGATGGTGCCTAATGCCTTGTCGCGTTTACCTCAAGACGATGAATCAAGTGGTGATCCACACATCTGTTCAGTCAAGGCATTTTCGGAAGTTAACGTGATAAGCGAAAACGCGAAAGTGGATGCATAGTGTGGGGAAACCGTATCGTTATACCATCGTCGTTGCAAACCCATGCGATCCAGTTGCTGCACGAAGTACATCCGGGAGTTGTGAGGATAAAAATGTTGGCGAGATCTGTTTGCTGGTGGTCAAACTTCGAAGGAACGATCGAAAATACCGCCAAAACTTGCAAAGTTTGCCAAAGATATCAAAAACTAAATCCAGCTGACTTTAAAGATGCGCGGTGGCCGAAGAATGACAGAGTGTGGTATCGAATTCATGCCGATTTCTTCCATTTTGGGGGAAGAACAACAACTGCTGACGTTATCGTTAAACTTCAGCTTATTTTTTCAACATTTGGTTTTCAGTGCGAGCTGGTAACGAATAACGGCCCATCATTCAATTCATCCGATTTCATCAAATTTTGTCAATGTAATTGACCATTGAAAAGTCCAATATACGTACCTCAAGCTAACGGGTTGGCTGAGCGAGCCGTGCAGACGATAAAGAAGAGTCTCCAAAAGTTATTAGGGAAGGAGAAAACATCCAACGTGCTGTCCAGTTATCGTAACATCCCAAGTATGACAAATGCCGAAACACCATCAAGTTTTCTGCTAAAGTTCGACTCGAGAACCCGCTTAACGCAGTTAAGGCCGGCTTTTTGAGCAACGCCAGTAAAAGGTATACCCTATTCAATTAATATTAATCCTTCTAAGCCATTCGCAGAAAACGAACATGTGTATATTCGTTTAAATGCAACATATAACTGGCAGCCCGGTGTCATCCTCAAAGTTTTGGATTCACGTCGATATGTAGTCAAGGCTGGAGATCAGATACGTATTCGTCACCAAACTCAGATTAGGTCTAGCGGATTCGAGGTTCATAAATCGGAGCAACCGGTTCAAATATCTACACCTGCAGATATTACTTCTCCTGTTAGGAAACCAATTGAACTGATCAACCGGCTGACAACTTCTAAAGAGATGGAAGTTACCAAACATTTTGAGATGCCACTAACTGAAACCAATGTGTTACCGCCAAGCACATATCAAGAACAAACTGCGGATTCTCCATTAAGACGCTCGACGCGGAACAGAAAGATGCCTGATCGACTTCAATATTAATTTCAAATTAAAGTTAAAAGTAAAATTCGTTATAAACTTTTAAATTAAGAAAATGGAAGTGTTATGTATGTCGATGCATAGAATTAAGCTTTTCTTATATAGTCATCTCTTTAATACTCTGTATTATAAAATCAGATCATGTTCTAATAAATAATCAGTTGATACTCGAATCTTGAATTATTCACTAGTGGTTCATTTACATACATTATAGCTTCGTCTCAGGTTTGTGTATTGAAATTGCTCGTCTTTCGATTGGAGATCCTAACAATAATGGGCCTCCTGTTGTTGATGCTGCGCATATTGTTACTGTGAATGTTGGTAGTGTGTGTCTGGTAATGATGGCATAAAATCAGCACTCTTCACACTTAACGGTCAACCCAATCCCAAAATCAACTCGATTCGAAAGCTAAATGTGCGTATACACTCAGTTAAAATGAACTCAATCTAACCTCCCACTAAACACTAAACTCGACTCCAAATTATATACCCTAACCGAACCACCCACTCAAATCCAACTCAACTTCAGTTCAAACCCTATTCAACCCTAACTCGACCTCAACTCAACCTTCAACTTAACCCCAATTCAACCCTCAACTCAACACAAACTAAACGTACAACTCAAACCCTAAATCAACACGGTTCGAAAACTTCATAGCTAACTTAAAACTCAAATCTCAAATCAACCCCCAAATAAAGCTCAATAAATCTTACTCAACCCTAATTTCAGCACCGTACTCAATCTCCAAATTAGCATGGACTGAAAAAATAAATGCGGAAGGGAACTTAACTAATTTTCAACACAACTCACAATTCTCCCCAAATAAATCTACAACTGGACCCTCACTAAACCAGAACTCCATCCCTAAACTAACACAGTCCGATAACCACTTGTGTCTATTAACTAAACTCAATCCTAACTGAACCTGTAACTCGACCCCCAACTCAACATCAACTTAACCCCGAACTCATTGGGGCTCAACTAATGCTAATTTTGGATGAAGTTCTGGAATATGGCCAAGTAAGATGGAATTAGGCTATTTCTTAACCAATTTGCGGTCTGCCTCACAGCAAATAAACCTCAACAGCTACCTCTTTTAAAGAAGTTTCAACAAACAATAGCTTTAATGATATTGTCTGCGGAGGGTTTTTTGAATCTGGCAGCTGTTGATTTTCTCATATTGACATACCATAGTTACTGTACATATACCGGGAAAGTTAATCAGAATCAAAGGAAAATAAAAAAGTGGGTGATGGCACGCCCATCATTAGTAAAACTTCTAACGGTAGTTTAGGGTCACGGAATTAAACAAATCATTTTAGAATCTCATTTCGGAAGTCCATGTCGAAAGAAATAGCGAAGTTCCATCCTAATTCGACCCATATCATTATGCCACCGCCCTTTTCACTTGATTTAGCTCCGTCCGACTTCTGGCTAATCCCACAGCTCAAAAAACCGCTTCGGGGACATCGTTTTGACTCGATTAAAGAGTTACAAACCAAACCGAAGAAGGTTTTGAACGCCATTCCGGAAATCGATTTTAACAACTGTGCCGCAGATTGGAAAAACGTTGGAACTTCTACAATATTAGGATATACAAGAATGTAAACCTTAAAAAAAGTTGTTGCTTATTAATTTTAAGCAGCACTTTCAAAGTTAATTTAATAAACTGGATAAGGTTTCAAGAAACCTGAAGTAATTGATCAGTTATTGATCAGATTGAAACGTATATGTTTAGATAACTCGTTGCAATTGCAAAAATTATTCAAACCCTAGTTCATAACTGGTATAATTTTCATATTAAGTTTGAGTTGTCTTTCAAATTTTGTTGTTAGTTAGATTAAAGTTTTCCTTAACTCTTGTAGACGTTTGTTGAAAATGGACGTTAAATTACCAAAAAAGTGTCAAGATTTGATGTTCACCATCATTTGGCTAGAATGTAACTGTGAATGCTGTTTGATGTATAGTCTAAGCTAAACCTTCCGGTTACACAAATATATTGAGAATACTTTTCGAATTAGTATTAAGACTGATGTGCACCTAATCTTGATTGCGATAGAGGGTTGTTAAAGTACGATACAAACTGAGGCGACTGTTCGAAAATTCTGGGCCCACGGTTGTTGGGCCCCACGAGATTTCCTTTATTATTTTAGTTCAAATTTAAGATTAAATAGCTCAAATTCATTTAAAATAAAAGCTTTTGACATCAGTATGGTCTACTTTACAGACTTTATTATTTGTATATGGCAGTGATTAGGACGCTTTATCGATATACATATTTAGAACTCGTCATAGCATAGAGTTGCAACCCGTTTCGTTTTGTTTGAGGTTTTCCTATACATGCAACCACTCGAAAATAGAAACCCATTTTGGATGAATTATATTTACATTGAGAACAAATATTCTGAATTTATTCCAAAAAATACTCTTTATTTCTGAATAAAATGATTTGAGTTGAAAAGCTTCGATAAATGAAAGCTCTTAAAACTAAAAGTTCTTGATATTTCTTGCAAGTACATAATTTAAGCTCATAAAACATTTTAACGAATTTATGGAAAGGCACAAAAATTACTGAGAAAATTATAAATAATTTATCAAGCTTAAAGCTCATTGAAAATACCACCTTTCCTTATAATATCAAATTTGAAAGTCAAATGATTTGGTTTGAAAAGCTCTTAATCCTATCCAAAATTACGGCATCCCTTACAATATCAAATTTCATAGTAAAATGGTTTATTTGAAAAGCTTCGATAATTGAAAGCTCTTAAAATTAAAGCTTTTGACATTTTTTTCAAATACATAATTTATGCTTATCAAACATTTGATTAAAAACCTGAAATTATGAAAAAGCTAAAACATGTTAAGTTCAAACCCAAAAATTATAAATTAATGATCAAGCCTAAATAAAGCTCATTGTTAACAAATATTCTAAATTTATCCCAAAATAATGAATTTTTCGGAGTAAAATAATTTGATTCAAAATACTTCGATAAATGAAAGCTTATATTATAATACCAAGTTTCCTAGTAAAATGGTTGGATTTGACTAAAAGCTCTTGGTAATTTAAATTGAGAACAAATAAAAATTTTAAAATCGAATTTATGAGTAAAATGGTTTGGTTAAAAAAACTTTCATAATTGAAAGCTTAAAAAATTAAAAGTTCTTGATTTTTTACAAATACATAAAACATTTTAGCCAAAAACCTAAAAGTATGAAAAAGACTCAACGTTAAAAGTTAAGTTAAAACCCAATCTTGTTTAAATTAATTATCAAACTTAAAACTAATAATAATAATTAATTCGATATTCGAGAACTTTCAAGAATATTCAAGATACTTTTAAAATTCGACATTTTTAAGCTTATTTCGAAATTCTTGATATTTTTCAAATAATATTCGAAGTTTGTGATGCTTTCAGGTCCAAAGTTACTTCGGAGGAATTTCTAAAACTTCAAAAATTGTATGATGTTATGGTGGTACGACGGTACGATGGTATGATTATATGATGGTATAATAGTATGACTGTTGGATGGTATGATGATATCATGGCCTGATAGTAAAGTTAATTTGGGTTCGAGTTTAGGATTTAGTGGGAGGTTAGATTGATTGAGTTCATACACGCATGTAGCTTTCGAATCGAATTAATTTTGGGATTGGGTTGGCCAATAATTATGGAGTACAGCAGAGGGTTGAGATTTGGTTCGATCTAATTTGGACATTGGTTGATGATTGGGACATTTTGGACAAGGGTTGATGATTTGTTGGTTTTTATTTTTGTTTGTTTAATTTTAGTTTGCTGCACGGTAGAAGAAAATTTCAAACAGGTTTTGATGTCATTGAATAGAGATGTCTAGAACAGTGTATTCCCAAAATGTTTTCACGAAAGCTTTGTCTCTACCAAAAACACTACAGAAGTGCTTTAGTAGAGATTTTTCTACAGGACAAGTGATGTTTATACGGTTTTACTTACCCAGGTTTGAAAAGCTCTACACCTCGTTAAATCGTGAACGTGACTTTATAGTAGCACGAATATTTCATATGAATAAATAATTACCGTTGCCCATACAACATCATTATATTTCCAACCTGCTAAGTCCTAATCTTTTTCTAACCGTACACACAATCTTCTAAACAGATCAGAAAACTAAAAAGACCAGAATAAAATAAATTAAACCAAAAGCTTAAGCGCGTTTAACACAAATCCCAACATACGGGAATAACATACGGATTTAAAATTGTTACCATAGATAGTGCGGCAAGGCAAGTTAACTCGAAATTATAGTTTAGGCAAGAGTTAACTCGAAACTATAGTTTCGGAACCCACAGTGTGTCAAGTACCTAATTTAGCTTATCTCGAAATATTGCATTTTGTTTCGCTATGGTTTAATTGGCGTTCTGACTTGCTACGAAAACTTAAGAAATTGAATTAAGCTTTTTTTAGGTTCTACATTAAACAAGGACCTGAAATTTATTTATTTAGTAAATAAACAAAAATAAATTATGTCGAACATGACTCTTATGGCTTACCAATCATTATTTTCTATAAATATGAATGTCCATGTCTCCACTCTTAAGAAAAACATTTAATTTTTAATCGAATATCTTACGATGAGTAATGCAACACCGTGAGTATAGTCATTTTGTCTAAGGCGGAAATTAATTATTGCACAAAGAGATAAAAATAAAAATTTTAAATTAGTTTAAATTTATCTTACGAGCTAAAAAAAAAATAAAATCTAAATTCGGACAAGGATTTTCTATACAGTGCTCATCCAATTTGCCGAAATCTAGGTCCTCAATAAATTAGTAAGTTTTATGTTTTATAGAAAAGATGGCACACAAAAATTAGAGCAAGACCCCTAATGTTAAGGTAAAAATTTGATTATGTCATTATGTCACTCGAAGTGAAGCCAAAAAAAAAAATGTTCATGTAATTAAATTTATTACACATTCTCACTGTATAATATACGTTTTCGGTGACATTGCGAGTGGTGCAAGGTGATTTCATTGTCGTTATAATATAGTTTTGTACTTTTTTCATTTTTTTTTTTTTTTTTTCGTCCCTGCCCAAAAGCGGCTAGCACTACGACCTAAAAGATCTTTTGTGCTGTTGGGTACTGTTACTCCAGGAGCTTCTCCACCTCTCTAATAAAGGCGAGAATGCTATTTATAGAGGCCAATTTACATTTCTCCGGGGTCAGATACCTCTCTTCAAAATGAATCCACCTCCGTGTGCACAGAGCAACACACTCACATAGTATGTGTTCTGCGGTTTCTGTCTCTTCCAAACAGAGTCGGCACTCCGTCTCTGTGGACAGGTTCATTTTGTTCAAATGATATCTCAGGTTACAGTGACCTGAGAGAAAACTCACAAGTTTCCTAATATTTCCTTTGCTGAAATTGATCGCCAAATTTTTGTGGTGAAATGGTCTGATCAAAGATTTGGCTTGTCTAAGGCCGGGAATACAGTTCCAATAAGTCAAGCACTGTATTTTTTCCCATTTACTGATTGTGTAGGTTGCAGAAGCCCACGGGATACCACAAAAAGGCTCAGGGCCAATGAGTGTAGTCGACGAGCCTGCCCGTGCAAGTTCGTCGGCTATCTCATTTCCAGTGATGCCCATGTGACCAGGCACCCACCACAACCTTACTTTGTTTTGACAAGAGAGAGATTGTAGCAGTTTATAACAACTTTGAACCGACTTGGAAACCAAGCAGTTAGAAGCCAATGCTTTCAGTGCTGCTTGGCTGTCAGACAAAATGTGGATGGATGCGCCTTTAAGACCTTTGGTCATAATAATAGAGGCGCAGATTTCGATGGCGTGAATTTCGGCTAGAAAAACACTGGGGTAAGTACCCAGTGATTTCGATATTTTGTGATTGGGTCCAAAGACACCAATGCCGACTCCACTATCCATTTTTGATCCATCAGTGTACCAGACTAGGCTGTTAGGTTCCATCTGCGGTAACCCAGTATCCCAGTCTGTTCTATCGGGGATTGTTACCACGAAATTCCTGCCAAAGCAGAGTTCTTTCGGCATAACGTCCGGGACACTAAAGAACATATTCAGGTCTGGAAGTTCATTCAAAATGTCCAGGTGACCCATATGGTCATCATGACTGTATTGATTCGCGAGCTTCAATCTAGCTGCACAGGTAGCAGCTGATTTTTTGACGTGGATATGAAGTGGAGTGAGCCCGATGAGAGCTTCCATTGCCGCCGTAGGGCAGGTGCGCATAGCTCCTGTAATTCCGAGACATGCTAGTCTCTGTAATGAGGTCAGCTTGTTCATAATAACTTTTTGCTGTACCTTAGGCCACCAAACTATTGCCCCATATGTTACAATTGGCCTCACTATCATGATGTACATCCAGTAAATCATTTTTGAGTTCAGGCCCCAGGTCCTGCCGAACATACGCCGGCAGGCCCACATGGCCCTGGCCGCGCGTTCGGTAGTTGAAGTAATATGAGAGTTCCAAGTTAGTTTCTTATCTAGGACAACACCCAGATATTTGACTTCATTGGAGTATCCGATATTTATATTATTAAGACTAATTGAACCAAGGTTCAAATTACGTCTTTTGGTGAAGGGCACCAGGACTGTTTTGCTAGGGTTAATCGAAAGGCCCTCCCCAGTGCACCAATTCGAAATAACAAGCAAAGCCTGTTGCATGCTGGCGGACATCGTACGTTCATGCCCTCCAGAGACTATGATAACCAAATCGTCCGCATAACCAATGGCATCGTACCCAAGTAAATGTAAATTATCAAGCAACTCGTCGATCACGAGTGACCACAGCAAAGGGGACAGGACACCGCCCTGCGGACACCCTCTTGCTGCCGTAATCGTGACTGACTCATTACCTAATTTAGATGTAATCTTCCTACTAACCAACATGGAACTAATCCAGTGGTTAGTCGGATCGTCAATACCTCTACGCTTGATTGCCCTAGCAATTGAGTCGTATCCAGTATTGTCAAAAGCTCCCTCAATATCCAGAAATGCACACAGAGCAATTTCTTTCGAGCGATAGGCTGCTTCAATCTTGGTGACAAGTAGATGCAGCGCACCCTCTGTGGATTTGCCTTTCCTATAGGCGAATTGATTTGGATTTAGAGGTCTGGTTGCCGTTAACCAGTCTCTGATATGAAGATCTATAAGTCGTTCCATGGTTTTAAGAATAAACGATGTAAGACTGATAGGTCGAAAGGACTTAGGAAGTTCACATGGCCGATTGCCAGGCTTTGGGATAAAAACCACGTTTACTTGACTCCAAGCCTGTGGTATGTGACCCCAATTGAAGCTAGTTCTAAACAAGGCCACCAGAGCAGGGGTAATCAAGTCCAGGCCCCTTTGAAGGAGGGCTGGGAAGATTCCATCCCTTCCTGGAGCCTTGAAAGGCTGAAAAGAGTTAATGGCCCATTTGACTTTATCCGGAGGACTTTTTTCATACTTCTCAATGAAATTAAACTAAATTATTGTAATCAATATTATGAATCTTTAATTATAATTTTGTAGTGACTCGAGCATTATGTTGATTTATGGGTGTAACTTGTCGGATTAGATGAGTATATTTTTTAATTAGGTCACTTAATTTAAGGGTTTCGATAATAGGGCATCTGCGGAAATACACATAATACATAGATATTTCAAATACTGGTAGCCCTAAACTTCTAAACCATCCATAGGATGCAGTTAGAAAAAGCGTGCAAACAATTAAAAATTCCACTCTAATTTATAACTATCGTTCGCCTTTTAATTGTGTTAATAAATTCTTTTAATTATTATATTATTGCTACTACATCATAAACAAATACCAATTAACTATTTTTAATTCAACCTCTAATAAACCTTCGATAATCTATTTAACAATAAAAATTTATAAAAAACCAAAAATAATTTTGCGCGATTAAATAAAATAAAATTAAATTAATTTTTTTTTTTTAAATTAATTAATTGGATTTAATAGATTTGTGTAAACAAATCACTCGATTTAACCAAACCGGGGTTGAAGGAGGAAGTTTTATAGTTGACTGTAAAATTGTGTTACTGAGATACCACCAGCTGTGTTCACTAATTTTTAAAATATGTAAAGCGACCACAGGGAGTATCCCCGTAACCCAATCTCCCAATTTTTATTTCACTTTTTGTTTGCACTTTTTGTCACTTAAAAATTATTTTTATTAAACTTAATTTTAAAAAAAATGTTTTAATTTAAAATAAAATTTGCGTATAATTTGTTTGTGTCTTCGATATAAAAAATATAAAAAGTTTACACAAAGAAAAATCGTAGTGTAGAGTTTCACAACCAAATGAATTAGCGCTGAATATATTGTGTCTTAGCTACGTATGAAAATTTATTGGTTGTAGTTACTGTTTACTAGATGACACTACTTGTACATACAATAAATATTTTTTTTGTGCCGAGTTTATACAAAGTTATTTAAAAATATTCGTTATTGTGCATTTCTTATGTACCCTGACAAACCGATGACAAACTGTTTAAAACGAAAATTTTGATTAAATGTGACAATAATAAATAAATGACATTTTTTATTTATTATAAAATTATAGACTGTGACTTACAAAAAATACACGACCAATAAATCAAAGAAACCATTTTGTACAGAGAATTAAAAGTAGCCGGTACTGATGAGTTCGTGATTTGGCGTAGGCCCACTAAAACCACACAAATTACCGCGTTTATTAAATAAAAATTCAAAACTTCGGTAAATTTGATATTTGATGAATTTTGATTTAAAAATTAAAATCAATGAAAACAACTTTAAGAAACAACTCTGCTTTTAAAGCATTTGACCATTTAAGACGACGATACTACATCAACTAAATCTTCATTGCATTCCATATCGCTCGCTCCATCTTCATATCATCGTCGTAGATTCCTGGGTTTTGCTTCGTTTGTATTGGTTGTGTTGGTAGACATGAAGAAGTTGAATAATCGTATCCCACACGGCCTTTTCTGACTTCTCGTTCCGTCAGAATATGAAAGGTTGTTAATATTCAGTTTGTTACATTAAAGATAGGAAAGCTAATCTAAAATAGAATAACAACCCATTCGAATGGTTTGTGGTGAAATCATTAATTTGGATTTCCTCTTCGAACTCCAGTTGTCACTATAAGTAGATCGATGTTTTGTTCGAATTCTTGCAACTGTTGGTTTGATCGTACCGTTCGAAACTATTTGTCCATGGTGTATACTTTCGACTTTCATGATCTACATGTACATGAAAGGAAACATCTTTCAAGTCCAGTACACTGTATACTTTTGCCGTGGCTAATTTGTCCAACGCAGACCCTATATTTTCTGTTTTTCTTTCCTACTACCACAACTGGACTTGTAAATTCTGAATTGGCTTCGACTATATGTATTCTAATTTGTAACGAATTCGTCACTTGTTTATCTATAATTTTTTGGTGCCAAGCGTCTACATCGCTGTGCGACAGGTGTTTCATCTCTCAATATTATTTTGGCTACAATTTCAGTACCAACGTTTTTTTTCGGATTATACGTTTTTTACAATGGTATACGAACTCGTATTATTGCGTATTCACATCCAATTTGAAATCATCTATGTCAATTTTGTTATAATTAGGATTATTCTGCAAATCGAAGATTTCGTCTATAATTTTATCATAAACAACCCATCTTTACTAACTCCTTATGTCGCCTCCATTGTGTACTAAATCGATACCAATAATCATCTCTTTATTTAAGTTGGATCAACCGGCTATCGGCATTCTCTTCAAAATTTTCCACCCATTTTCCAATACTGATTGTTCCTTTTCCGTCAAATCTAAAAAACGATCCTTCCAAATCATTAAACGAAAATGCTACTGCTTTAACATACAACTCTCGGCTTCTTGATTCGTCTTTGACTTCTGAAGGTACCGAATGAATCGTTACATTGGTCGTATAAACCATCAATTAAATTCCTCAAATTTCTTCCTGTATCGTTACGTCTTTCATCAATCGAGTATTCACTATAATTTTTGTCTTCTTCGATATCGCCTTTGATAAGTTCATGGTTCTCTCTTAAATTTTGTCTATCTTTAAATCTGACAATTCAATTAAGGAAAATTTAAAGTATAAATATTAAAAATTGAGCTGCAAGCAAAATTGACTAAATTTAATCGAATTTTGATTTTTTAGAAATCGGAATCGATAAGTCGGTTAAAAATTGTTAAATTTTCAAAATTGCTTTCGGTAGGAGCAATCAAATTGCAAATTTGAAATTTTTAGAATATTGAAAAATTTTCAAAATTCGGTAAAATTTTAGTAAACGGTATTGTATAGAGTTAAATATTTTAAATTAAAATTCAGAACTTCATAAAACCTTCGCAAATATCGTTAAAAAAAATTAAAATCCTGTCTACTTTTTAGAAAATTGAAAATTTAAAACTTGATATTTTCTAATTTTCTAAATTTTAATTTGATACCCAAAATTGACAAATTCAACGAAAATACATAAAATTCTAGGTACTACGTTGAAAATTTAAGAAATTTAAGAGAATGAAGAATTTTAGAATTAGGTGCATATGCAAAACAATTAAACAAAATTTTATTTATTAAATATAAAATCAAAGCAATTTTTAAAACTTTTATATTAAAATCTAAATTGTATAAAATCACGAAATTTATAAATTTTGTTACAAAAAATTCTGAGTTGAATACTCAATTTTAAAATTCAAAATTGGATAAACTTGGTCTAAATTTGACCTTTGTTTCACAAATATCAATAGAAAATTAATCTGAGAATTCAATTTTAGAAATTTAAGAATTTAAGACAGAAAAGTTTGAAGTCAAGGAATTGGGATTTAAAAGAATTTGAATAGACGCGTACAACTTTTTAAAAGAACAAAAATAGAGAAATGGTATTTCATAGAGAAATGTTTACGGTTAGGGTAAATCGAAATTTGAGTAAGTATTCTAAATATTAAAAATTTCGATGTAAGCAAAATTGGCTAAATTTAGTCGAATTTTGATTTTTTGGAAATCTGGATCGATTTATAAGTTGTATAAGTAATTGTTGTTGTTGTGTGTTCTTGATTAATTTTTTACCGTCCTACTTTACGCTTGGAGTAGCCAAAACGAGGACGGGCGGCTACAGATCCGTCTTTGAAAAACCACCTGCACATTGCATTGCTTCATGCCAACCTGTAGTGCTGACATGAAAGGTGGGTCGGCCCATGGATTCTGCACTCTCAACAGGGGGTCATATAGATGTGGTCATCTTCATCACCGATCGTAATCTGATGATGAAAAATCCGTATAAGTAATTATAAGTTGTAAAAGTGTGAGAGGTGTTATAAGTTGTAAAAGTGTGAGACACGCGAGAAGGTATTGACTGCTGTCAAGCACTTTATTGTAGTTGTGGCTACGTTTATAATATGCGTTACATGGTTTTAGGGGTAGATGTCGTAACATCCCCCTTTTTTTTCAAAATTATAATACTCGTATGTACCTATAATTTTACTACTAATTCATATGTACCAAACTGCTTAATTTAGTATCAATTTATAAGTCTAATTTAACTGGTTTCCTGATGATTCTTCCAAGTCTCGTTTGAGTAGGTTGTATAATCCCTTCATTAACTGTTAATGATTGAGATGGATTTGACTCATTAAATTGTAGTGATGAATTATTTTTTGAAATGTTTATATCTTCGTTAGTTGGCTGAACTTTCGATGTTCCATCAGTATCAGGATGATATGATAATTTCACTGGTACTGGTATGTTTGCCTTGGTCCTATTCTGCTAAATTTAAATCTGTGTCGTCTTTTGCTGTTTGTACAAAACGTTCTGATAGCCCGTTCGATCGTGGAAAATGTGGACTTGATGTCTGGTGAGTGAAACTCCACGACTTAGAGAACGTTCTGAATTCCATTGAACTATATTGTTGCCCGTTATCTGTTTCGAGAATTTCCGGTATTCCAAATATACTGAACCATTTTTTCAGATGTTTTATGATTTCTTCTGACGTCTGATGTTCTATTTTGACAAAATCGTACCATACAGAATAGCTGTCTGCTATTAACAAGTACGTATCTGCATTGAATTTAAATAAGTCCGATCCAACTATTTTGAATGGATATTGTGGAATCTCCTTTAGTATGGTTGGATCTTTCGGCTGATTTCGCTGTGTTGATTGACAAACTTGGCATTTTTCAATTTGATTTATAATATCCTGGGCCAAGTTTTTCCAGTATACCGACTGACGAGCTCTTCTTATTGAACTTTGTATACTAAGGTGACCTTGATGGTTTACTTTTAGTATATAGTTGATTAATGAATTGGGTATTATTATTTTGCTTCCTTTGAACAGAATTCCATCATAGTATGAGATTTCATCCTTGACATTAGAGTAATATTTTATGTTTTCCGGAATTTTTTTGTTCTCTTCAGGCCAACCATTAAATAGATAATATATGATTTTTTGTAATCCTTCGTCCCTTTGTATCCCCTTAAGTTCTTTGAATGCGTTTTCTTGGTCAATTTTCCAGCCAAACTTTATATCCTTGTGTAACAATCTTCTCAAGGGTTCTGTTATTTTAGATAGATTCTCATCTGGTTTGATTCCTTCATTTGATTCCTTTTTCTGTCAATATATACCCTAGACATTTCATTGTGCTTTTATTAAATATACACTTGCTTCTATTGAGCTTTAGGCCCGAGTCGCTGAGAATTTTTAATACTTGTTTTGTTGTCTCTTTTAAATTTGCTTCATCCGCGTCGTGTATTAAGATGTCATCCATCGATACTTCCACATTATCTAATCCGCCTAATAGACTTGACATTACTTCTTGGAATATTTCTGGAGCTGAGCATAATCCGAATGGTAGCCTAGTACAACAATACCTTCCCCATGGAGTAGCGAAAGTGAGATATTTTTTCGTCCTATCCGTTACTTTAACCTGTCAAGCTGCGTACATGCTATAGTTTTCTGGTGAAAAAATGTACACCACGAAGTTAGCTGTATGAGTTGAATTATTTCCAACTAGAACAAAAAGTTCACCAGGGTAACCAATTTTAACAAAAAATTTTACTATTTTGCTAACTTCGTGGTGTACATTTTTTCACCAGAATTGAATCATGTACGCACCTTCAGAATCCTTTCATACAATCTAATTTTGTAATCTTCGAATTCTTGATTCTTGTTGAAATTTCTTCTATTGTGTGAAGTGAAAAATGTCTGCGTAATATATTTTTGTTCAGATTACTTGGATTGATGCAAATCCTTAATTTGCCTTTATCCATTATTTTATCGAGTTCTCTTTTAACTTCGCTTTTTAACACAAATGGAATTTTTCTTGCTGGTGTTATTTCCAATTTCGGATTATCTATTAAATCGATATCATATTGAAAATGTTTCAAACAGCCTAATCCATTAAATATTTCGTCGTCAATCCAATTTTTCGCAAGTTTTTAATCCTAGTATTGGTGATGAATCTTGATCGATTATTTTAAACTTTATTTTTGCTAGTTAATTTTGTATTCTGCATTCGATGTCACTTTCTCCAATTACATTAATCTGGTCTCCACTATATGATAATAAATTTTTTGTTTTTGATTTATCAATTTTCGCGTTTAACTTCGATGCGGTTTTTAGAGGTAACACGTTGCACTGTGCGCCCGAATCAAGTTTAAACTCGATTGTTTTGTTGTCAAACATCACTTTTTCTACCCAACTGCTATTGTATTTAATTATATCTAATTTTATTGTTTCGATATTCCTATATATTACGTTCAAAAAGTAAGAGAAAATTTTGATTTAGAAAAAAAAAAAATGCAGAACAATCAAAACATCATTTCTAAAATAGAAAATTCCAAATTTTCAAAATCCAAAATAGTATTAGATTAGTAAGTTCGAAATTCATGTTTCCCCCATTTTTGGGAAGATAATTTTTAAAAATGATATATTAAAATCACGAAATTTATAAATTTCGTTACAAAAAATTCCGAATTGGACACAAAAATCTTGAATCTAAAAATTCAAAATTGGATAATCTTGGACAAAATTTGAAATGTGAAGGAAGCAAAAACAGATTTAACATTTCAAATTTTCCAAATTTTGTGCATGAAAGAATAGCTTTAAAATCTCGAAATTCAGCAAACTACCTCGAATATCGAAATTTTTCACACCAAACATTTCAAAAATTATAAAAAAATTACACAATTTAAAATGGAAGTAAATTTTTAATTTCAAAATCTGTATAAAGATTTCAAAATTTTCAAAATTCAATTTAATTAAGAATTGTATGCAATATACAAAATTTATCAAATTTTATTAAAATATTTTAAAACCCTAAACTTTAATTCAAAACTTGAATTTCTTATCCAATATTTGGAAGGTAAATTTGGGTTGAAGATTTTTAGAAGGTCGATGACAATTCAATTCATCTAAATTTTAAATTCAGAATTATTTTGGCATAGTCCTCCTTTACTTTAAACCTTCGAAGTATGATTCGATTTACAATTAACTATACATATACATATGTACATAAAGAAAATCCCACATCCTCAAGCATTCCGTGTATACGTGCTTAAATTTTATTATTCTAATTACAAAAATCCGGAAGTTCTGGTGTTTTTGTAGAATTTTCGACATAGGAAATTTTAAATTCAATACAGGTATCTGCGGAAAAAATTGCGGCATCCCTCGATTTAAGCGGTACTTGAGTGACACGAATTTTGAGATACGCCGAATGATTGGAAATACTATTAGACGAAAAGCAATAAAAATATACAGCCATTTAAAAAAGAGACTTTCAAACAACTACAGAATTCCAGACACAACCGCTAGAAAAGTTTAAACAAAAATTTTCATTGCACAACATCAAATTCCAAGAAGAACGTGTACCAGCTGCTGTAGAAGCTGCTCATCAATTTATGGTTGAATTCATGGAAATTGTAGAAGATGGTGAGTATTTGGCGGATTAGATTTTTAATACGGATGAGACTTGTTTAAGGTGTACTGGTGTAACTGTGAAGAAAATCAATCACTCACTGAAGCTTGGAAAGAATTTTCAATCCTAGAATGTATAAAAACAATAACTTATGATATGAGTGACCCTAGACCTTCAACACTGAATGCATGTTGGAAAGCTCTTTTACCGGAAGTGGTTCACAAAAAAAATCTTATGCCACCCAAAAACACTGAATACAATCGTATAATTAGTATTGGTCGTTTGTTACCCGGTGAAGGATTTGATGATATGAATGTTTAAGACGTTGATGAACTGTTTATAGAGCAAACTATGAGCGAAGATAAGTTAATGGAGTTAATTTGTAACAAGCCTAGTTGCTCTAATTCCAACATAATGGCAAATAATACTGAACAATATTTTGAGGATGAAGCTGTTGAACATATTTCTATGGCTTATGTAGTATATGGTTTCAATTTGGCAAAAAAATTAGAACAACCTTTGTAACCGTACTAATTATGGGCTTGGATCGATATAAAAAATTATTAGAAGATTTGAAGGCACCATTTTCTAGTACTCAGTAACAACCAGACGAAGAAGTATCAAGCGATGATGATATTCAGAATCCTAAAAGAGAAAATACTGAGCGAACGAAAGTTTGGTTTGACAAGCTTGATGATGAATAGTCAAGTAGTTTTGAATGATATTCATTTCAATGCTTTTTTGTACTGATTATAAAATATTTATGCAGATTTCTAAACTAATACTAAATATTTTTTGCATTGAAACTCTACAATTTTCGCACTTGGAACCAAACCTTCCCTTTTGTACGAGTTTCTAACTTCAAGTTAAGCGGTTTCCGGTTACGCGGAACGCAATATCATAGTCTGTGCTAATCCTGAGTCTCGACTTACACGGTTTCGACTTATGCGGGATCAATAATTAACCGTGTAACCCGAGCGATACCTGTAATTGAAGAGGTTTAGAAATTTGGAAAGTAAAAAGTTTAAACTTCTTAAAAACTAGTAACTTACAAGAAATTAACAGTTTTACACTTGAGAATTTCAAACTAACAAATTTTTTGAAAATTTCCATTTACAAACTTTCAAAATTCATAATTTTAAAATTAAAATTTTTGTACGAAAACTCGATTTTTAAAAAAAAAGTCAAAAACAAATATTTAAGTTTGCGCAACAAAACAGTTAAAATTATGCGGCCAGTATTAAAATTCCCCAAAGAAATTCGAAATTTGAAAAATTTTCAGAATTCGGTTACAAAAAATTCAAGCAATGTTGTATGATAAAAATTGAAAATTAGAAAATAAACGAAATCTTGAATTACATTCATATTCGAATTGGAAACATATCGTGGTCTCTCCTTTTAGTGTTTAGATTTAGATTCTCGGTTTTAAAAATTAAAATTTGACTTTTGAAAGAATACAAATTTTAATAATCTTGTGATTATATTTAAATTTTAAGATTTTTAAAAATTAAAACATTAAACACAAACACTAAAAAAACAGACGCCAAGTTATACTAGTCGTAGGTGTATGTACCTATGTATCTATAAGGCTTAAAATCATCAATGATCTCAAGAAGATACATTCGAAAAAACAACTAAAAAAATTACATCACGAATATCAGGGGACTGATTACAAAATGTAATAAGAACCTAACTGGAATAGGGACTAACCAAATGCCTTGTATTTGGGCACGTGACATCACACAACCCTGAAGAATGTCCATTAAATAAAATCACAGAGGACTTAATTCTGGTTCCTTTGAAATGTGCCAACTGTGTTGGGTGGTCACGTCGAAAGCTACACTAGAAGCCAGGGTAGAATTAATTATATATGCAGATAAGTTGCCCGAAATTTCTGTTTCTCAAACAAAGTCAGAAAATTTTGGAACTGTTACGTTAAAGTCAGGGATTTAAGGAAATCAGCCCGCTTTTCGAACACCTCAACGCTCAAATTTGTTTTCATTCATCAGCTACTTATCACGAAGCATTAAATATTGAAATAAGATCATCTTCCCATATTGAAAGTATTCGAACTTCTCATTACGGAAGACCGTAAAATGGATTCGAGTAGCTTTAGCCTCAATATCCATTACACAGTCTTATTTAGATTCCTGCTGTGTCGCTAGAGTTCACTAATGGTATTGATTTAAAAATTTTACAATTTACCAAAACCATGCTGTTTAGAAGACTGTTTAACGGTTTACGAAGGTGTGAATAAAAAAATTGCTCTACTAATTCAGAATAGAAACTTTCTCAGGAATAGGCATCGAGAATTTACCGTTGGTATATAGATCCATGCAGGAATTATTCCGAAAGAAACCCTGAATAATTGATTCTGAGAGGCCGAACATTTACCGATATTTTAAATAATAGCTGAGAAAGTTTCTAAGTATTAGGACGACGCCTTTAGTGAAAGGTATCACGTTTTGGATTTTATCGTGTCTCCAAGTAAAGACCTTTCACAGTTCAAATTGAACCGTTTACAATTCAAATTCAACCTTTTGCAAATTATATTTATCAAAACTAATTTTATTTCTTAATTAAATGTTATTCACGTGTTTTATGAAAATGGGATTCTAAAATGATTTTTAATGAAATTCTAGAATATGACCAATCAGGATGGAACTTGACCATTTCTTAATCGATTATGGTGAAATTCGACATGTATCATGTAAATGATATTTTGATGAAGTTCTGGATTACATTTCTAA
Organism: Tipula vernalis; assembly: GCA_958295665.1. NCBI lineage: Eukaryota > Metazoa > Arthropoda > Insecta > Diptera > Tipulidae > Tipula > Tipula vernalis. Next base: position 406,590,094 of record OY282558.1, on the reverse strand, counting down.
ACAAATAATGATGAAATCCGATATGTGGGATGGATATGAGATTCTAAAATTATTTTTAGATGAAATTATAGAGTATGGCTGATCAGAATGGAACTTGGGTGTTACCTTAACCAATTATAGTGAAATCCGATATGTAAGATGGAAGATGCCCAAAAAGTTCTTAAATCGATTACACCTCCTCGAATATTGCTACCGTATTTCTTGATCATTCAAATAACAGTTACTGTAATTGGTATTCTATATGTAAACTAAATATGATATTTACGTTAATGAAATTTTAAGTTCGGAAAAGTCACAAGGAATTTAATGTGTTTTAACATTTTCATCGCACGTGTCACCATAATCAGTTAACAAATAGCCAAGTTCCATCCTGTTTGGCAATATTCTAGCACTTAATTAAAAATCATAGCATTCACCAATCTGGGTCGTTATATTAAAATTCTTTCTCGCTTGGTAAGCACAAATAAAAAGCAGCAGCAGTATAAATGTGGAATTCAAAATTAAATTTTTTTTTTTATTCTTCAAACAGTTCAAAACTGTTTGGTAGTATTATACAAAAATTGAAACACTCCAAAACTTTCAGGCACAAAACAAAAATACAGAACACGACAATAAATTTGGGTGTTGCACATATTGAATTTGGCCCTTTGAGCCGGATCGGTGAAGAGACGCCATCTTATCGAATTTTTAGCGTCTGTAAGAGCGTCAGTGAGGGAGTAATAAATTAACCAACAGTATCGGTAGCGGATAAGTCACGACATTATACACAACGCTGAAATTATTTGTGACCTTTATTACAATTCCGGTTGGCAGTTTGGAAAATACATCGAATATTAAATTTGAAGTAAGATTCTGGGATAAATTTCTCAGAATCTTGCTCCAACGTGGGAATGTCAATTCATAGAACTAATTACACGTATAAGTGAAACTATAGTGTAACCTTCGTCGTCGTTGCGAGTCGAGTTGATGTTTGTTCGAATAAAGTGAATTATTCATATTTGTGTAGTGAAAGGTGATTTGATTGTGATTATTCAACATGAGAAAAGAGGACTTGCTAAAGGAAGTATTACCCGAATGACATTCGCTGACAAAATTACGGAGAGAACAGCGGATTGGAATATTTCCTCCAGGTTAGAGTTAATCAGAAAGAGAATTTACAGATTTCATCGAATGTGAGTCAATCAAAATCGAAACAAAGTACCTAGGTGTAAAGGCCAAATTTATAGAGTCAGTAGTAGAGCCACAATAGGGTAAATAAACGAGTTAGATTGAAACAAAAATGGGAACAAAATGAGTTTTTATCCAATGTGTCGTCATTATTCACCAGCTGGTTGAATCAAAGCATCCGCAATACGACAGAAGAACCACATAGTTTTATACAGTTGCTAAATCTAAATTTGGCAAAATTCTCAGGCAAATATGACAATTTCTTCTGCTTCAAAGATCTCTACGTGACATCTGTCCATACTGGGATATAATTTAGTGATGCCCAAAAGTTACAATATTTAAAATCTTTACTTGAATTAAATCATTTTTGGAGTTACTAACGATGCAAGTTGATTCCGTGAAAAAACTGCGAAACCTTTCCAATGTTTCCAACACAAAGCGTATTTTGTTGACCAAAATTTAATTCGAATTATTTTGGGTTTATTTTTTTTTCAAGAAAATAGCCAATTTGATTTAATTGACAAAAGCCAACCTTTCGAAATAAACACCCCAATTCCCATAGTCGTATCACGTCATTTTTCATGACTATAGTCACGTCACATCAATTTTCCTATTCTCTTAGTCGTTTGTTACGCCTAAAGTCACTTTATGCGACATATGTCACTTGAATTTTGTAAGTGACAGGCGACTACAACAAAATAGAAGGGTGAAATTTTCGTCCAAATATTTTTTTAAAATGTTTTTAATTGTGTAATTTTGTGTTATTTGTAATTTGGCCCACATCTTTAAAGTTACAGTCGTATCACTTGAACCGACTTCAAGAATATCAATTTTCATGCGACGTGACGTGACTTAAGTCGCGTCGCCTGAAATGACACGACTATGGGAATTGGGGTGAAAATATAAATTCAAAATGTAATCTGACTCTGGTGGTAGGTATTATAACCAAGAATAAGAATTATGTTTAATTAAACCCAATTTTTTTAGGATTAATGTTATTCTTGCGGGGATTTACCCTATGCAATTGTTGTTGTAAATTTGTCAAGGAATCACACTAATTGAGGGATACAAGCTTTAAGGCATTGCCACAGCTATTTTACTGGAATTAGAACAAGTTTGATTCCAAATAATTGAAGAAACTATCAAATTCATTTTCAATCTATAACATCTTTTAATAATTCTTTTGGAAAATAATAATTATTCAAAATCAAAATCAATCAGCTCAAATTAACGGACCCGAACGTAATTCAATGTGTTTATTGCAAAGAGTCGCATCGAATTTACGAATGTCATAAATCCAAGGGTTTAGAAATGAATGGACATCGAGAACAAGCCGCAAATCTAAGTATCTGCTTTAATTGTTTATCAACGCGATATAAAGCAAGTCAATATCGAAGCACCAACAGCTGTTTTAAGTGTCATCGTCGCCATCATAGTCTTCTCCATGATAGTACAGTAGCCAATTCAGTAGTGATTTCAGCCGATACACCAAAATGCCAGTAGTGGAAGCAAAAGCCAGTATACAAATGTAGCGAACGCAAGTATTACAAATGCATGCATTGCTGGAACCACCATATTGACAACGGCTATTATCATCTTATCACATCGATTATTATTAGATTCTGGGCCGCTGGCGACTTCAAATGTTTCTACAACAGGTAGTTCAAAATTGACCAAATATCGATATATCAAAATTCTTGAAAGTCAAAGTACACAGAGTACCGAAAATTACGACTTTACCAGCTAGCGATGAAATTAAACGTATACAAATCCCTCAATATTCAGAACTGCAATTAGCAGATTCAACGTCAGTGCGAAAGGAAATCGATATATTGTTGGGTGCCGATTATTTGTTTTATGTTCTGAGAAGCAGACATAGACAATGTTTGGATATGTGCTCGCCGGTGGACAACGGGAGGATTGTACGAGTAACATGTTACCATTGCAATGTAGAGAATGTTTAGGCGTCAACCAGAGTTTCACCAATTATATAAGAAATTCATGGAAGAGTACATTCAACAATAGCATATCAAATGGTTATCAAATCATCCGAGAAAGTGGAAAACATTTGTCGCTAATCGGGTGACTGTGATTCATAAAATACTCCAACAAAGCATTTGGTACCACGGTATATCCGAGATAGAAGCTGCTGATCTAAAGATTATCAAATATATTCAGTAGTACCATTTGTAGACTCTAATAACATTCTAAGAGTTGGTCCAAGAACTACCTTCATCCAGGTCACTCACTATTGACAGCATTGTCACATCACAAATACTGGATTTTAGGAGTGATGAAGAAATATCGGAATATATGTCATATAGTTGTATAAAATGTTTCAGATATTCAACATAACGATCAACACAATAAATGGGCAGTCTACCACAAGGTCGAGTCACACCGAGTAGGCCATTTTCTATAGTTGGAATTGATTATGAAGCGCCAATTTTATTGTCAACGAAACAAGGTTTCTTAGTAATCTTCGTATAAAGGTTTCTTAGTAATAACTTTAAAGGGGAACACAAACTCAAATTTATAGCGACAACGATTTAAATTTTCGTGAAGCTAGACGAAAATTGCACGAACATTACAACATGTTAGCCAGGATAAAGTGAACGATTATGCATTACGGACGTATTGAATGGCATTTAATTTCGCCCATTTCGCCTCACTTTGGCGAAATATGGGAACGAGCTGTTAAGTCCGTTAAGGCACATTTGATTAAAACTGACGGCAATGCTCATATTCAATCACCTATTTGAATACCTTACGACAGCGGACTAAGTGGAGACAGAAGAGTAGGAATTAACAAAATAATGATGTACTTCTGATGCATGACAATAATTCACCATCAAGTACATGGCCATTGCCACCCGGTCGCGTCTTTGATCTGCATTCAGGCCAATCACGAAACCGTCTCGACTTCCAATAGATGATTGAAAGAAAAAATATCAACATATATATTTGGAGGGGTAGCATTACACAAAAATTGAAACACTCTAAAATTTTAGTCCACGACAATAAATTTGGTGAGTTGATTGGTCGTATGTTGCACAGAAACCTCTCTGTAAATGTTGTTGTTAGTTTAACATCTAACATTTTTCCATAATACATAAATCAAACTCTATAATTTATTCTAAAACAAATACATGATTCCTCCCGCACACAAATCTTTTACACCCAAATTAATTCGCTTCATTGAATTTTCTATTGTGATGATTACGACAAATTAAATAAAATCGCGAATGTTGCACATTCCTTCACATCAAAACTACACAACTAAAAATTTAAATAAAAACAAAACAAAAATCAGCTGATCTCTTTAGTCAACCAAAATAATATGTCGTATGTTGTATGTAATTGAAATATGTATACATAATTTTGAAGGAAATATGCAAATTAGAAATTCTAACATCTATATATGTGTGTGTGTGTGTTTGTGTGTATATGTAATATTTATAAAAAGCCAAAAAAAAATTTGCATTTGACTCACACAAACAAAATACTTTTTTTTGCACCGAATCGTGAATAGACGATATACAATCGAACCGATGATCCATAAAATTTACAAATAACGAACTTGAATATCTACGGCAAAAAAAAATTTGCAATCACTCGGGTTTTAGATGTATTTACCCACATTAATTAATTGCACTGTACAAGAAAACACCAAAGCTTAGGTTGTATAATGTACATAAAACCCACTGTACAAATAAATTATAAAAATCGCGAAATATTACCGCCATGCCGGCTCTATTGTCTCAATACACACACATAAACTTTTTTTTTTTGCTATTTCGCACATTCGCGTTTAACGTTTTTTAATTTTATTGATTTGACTCACCGCTTTATAGATTCAAGTTCAAGTAGAACATAACTCGCTCCATAATGTTATGGTGTTAGTCAACGATATGTATACATTACGTATACATACATAAATTTTGACACTGCTTTATACCAGTTGCGTGCGTGTTTGTTAGTGTTTTTATTTTATTGGACATTTCTGTTTAAATTTTGCATTTATTAGCGCGCGGCCGCATTGTAAATATCTGAAAATAGCAAAAAAAATTATCGAAAATTAAAAATGGCGCGGTTTGTATATAACGAATAGATAATACGGTTAATATGATTTGATTGTAATTTTGTTTGAGGCCTACAGAACAAATTTATTTTGTGGACACTGAAATTCGGTAGACAAAAAATTGTGTCACACACAGACATGAATTTGATTGGAAACAGTCTGCCGTTCTAAATTCAATAGAATTATATTAGCACACCTAAATTTTTTTGTTTCGGTTTAGTCAAACTACTCGTAGACTAATCAATGAATGTCACGTGATTTATATTGATTTGTATATTATTATGGTAATAGGTAATGAGACGCGATGAAAAAGATTTTAAAAAAAAAAATAAAAAATTCAATGTCGCAGACATATGGTTTGGGACACACCCGAATTGATTTAGACTTATAGATTTGACCTTTACAAAAATTCGTTTGAAGAGAAAACTTTTTTTATTAAGCGTTGCTGCTGAATTTTCCTAGGGGAAAATAACACTTCCCATGATACCGGTCTCAAAAGTTTGAATCGCGCGATTTACCGGTTTTCGATTTGGTTTAAGATCGAATATTTAGCAACGGCTTATATTTTAAAAGGTGCCGCTTCTGAAAGGTATTTGATATTCATAGAAAGCAACTCAAATGGAAATTATCTTATGCTCAAGGACAAATTTATTAAACGGCGAATTAAACGGCGTAAGTATTCCGATAAAGGAGACAAATTTGAATTATAAATCCCGTAGTAGAAATATTCGTTATTGGAAAGCACGTAGAGTAATTAAGAAACAAATCACAGATTCTCTACTATCTGATAAGAGCGACATGTCAGAATTTGTTTACCGGTTTACTAGACCGACAGTGGGCCTAACATTTCCGTGTTGGGTAAGGGTTGTGAAAAATGGTTGAATACTACACCTCAGGCACATTTTGGGCATTTACCTTCGATTCTAAAGACTGCCAACGGTAATTGCGAGTTTATCTTAGGTCACATATGTGTACTCATTACATTTTCAGGTAAGACATTGATCGTAATTTTACATTTGGCTCCAAATTTAAATCAACAATTGTAACTATGTTCATTAGATAATAATTCCAACCAACATCAAATATCAGCAGAACAGAAATTTCCTTCCTCAAGTATTTTAGGGTTAGGAAAAACGGCATTCTTATCACATTCCATAGACGTTGTTGGTACCAAACCGGCAGTACAGAAAGTCATGTGCGAAGAACTGGACCGAATGTTGTCCCTGGATGTAATTGAGGAGAGTAACAGTTCATGGTATTCAACGACGGTTCGTGTAAGCTGAACAACCTCGTTGATGAAGGATGGTGAAGGATGCTTATCCCTTGCCTATCATTGACGAATTAATAGGGCGCCTCCAAAATACCAAATTTATATCCAGTATTGATTTGAGGAACGCTTTCTGGCAAGTCTCAACCTAAAACCGTTCGTCAGATTCGTAGATTTTTAGGAATGATTGGTTGGTATACAAACAATCCGTATTTCGCTATTCCGATATTGCAGAACTATTGACAAAATTTGCTTAAGAAAAATAAAAAAGTTTGTATGGTCAGCGGCTGCGGATAAATCCTTCAATGATCTGAAAATCGCCCAATCAACGGCTCCTCTTCTATGTTAAGCCGATTATACTCAGCACTTTTATACCATACATTTATTCAGTCCGATGCGTCTAATATCGGTGTGGATGGAGTATTATTTCAAAAATCTGCTAGCGATGATGAGCGTCCTGTCGCTTATTTTTCCCAAAAACTTAACGCTGCTCAACTGCTGCTTTTAATGCTGTTGGAATATTTAGCAGTTCATGCGTGAAAGAATTTAGGCAATATATTGAATGTCTTTCGTTTTACCACTATCACGGATCAGTAGAGTTCTTAATTTTTCCATAGAGCATCGCAAAGGCAGAGATAATCTTGGTCCGGATGCTTTGCCAAATTCATCTGACGATGGTAATCAAAATTATCAATTATTAAATAATCGACTGTTTATAAATACTTCTGGGTTTAAATTTCATTCAGATACCGATATTCCAAGTTGGAAATTATATGTGCCAGAGCTTCTTAGAGAGGAGATTAGGACACAAGCCCATTGTTCTCCTATGTCGGCACATTTAGGCATTGCCACATGTTTAGAGAAAATTCGTCGGTATTCTCATTGGCCAGGTTTAACAAAAGGCTACAAATAGTTTAAGACGACCACCAATGGGAAATTACCATAAAGCGGGTAGAACATGGCAAAAGTTATTTATTGATGTTATTGGACTTTTTCCGCAATCTCGCAACGGTAATGCATTGATTTTTGTGGATTTGGTCAAATGTCACGGTTTGTTTTCGCTGAGCCTATGAGAGATGCTACTTCTAGGAACGTTATGAAATTTTTGAAAAATCGCGTTTTTCACGTTTTTTCTGTTCCGGAGTTTGTGGACAAAGCTAAACAGTTTACCAGTTGCACGTTGTAACGGCTTAGTTGCTATGGTGGCACATGCTAGATTTGTTTATCAACCTTGGGTGAGTCAGAGGGGGGGGTTCTTTTTAAAGAATTGCAACCGCTGCCACAGAAATAAAAATTGCATCATGTGCCATTAAAATAAAACTCCATTCCACGCGTCACGATGCTTCATGCTCCCAATCCACACAACACTTCACTTTACTCTACTGTTCCATGGCGGTTAATCATACAATAAAGAAAGAAAAAACAAATTTCTTCACGGAAAGAAGAAATTAATACAAATAGAACACAACAAGAAAATAAATGGCGAAAATTCCAGAAAATGAATGATAATAAAAAAAAAAAAATAAATAAATTGAAATAAATAATCACGGTTCTTTCAATTGTTTTCCTCCCGGCTGCAACAACATCGATTAACACTTGAGTAACTGCAATATACCGCTGGAACACTCATAATCAGCTGACCGGTAAAAAACCACCACTGCGCCAAGTTGAAAATCAACATACGTATAATTTTACGTATTGTATATGTAATGCGCAGCTCAAACACTATTGAAACGTAGAAATAGCTAACAATCTGCAGCTTATATTTTGATAGATAGTATACAGCTTCACTGCACCGGAACTAATTATAACTCAAGAATAACGGCACGCAATTTTTGGATTCCCTGACAGAGGCGGAACTAGAATCCGAATTGTTAGTTCGCAGAATAGATCCTACTGACATTTCAGCAAGATCCGTACTGGTAACTTCTCTAGAAAAAGAGCAACTCGATAAATCCTGCATCCCATCCAAATCGCATCTGAGTTCGCAACCAGAACTAGAAATCGGTTTAGCAAAGGAAATTTATGACACGTTTGAAAGTGCGACTGGTCACCAATCATGTTTTACAGTACCCCAGTTAGAAGCTATTCAACATAGATGCATTCATTGGCAAAACCGTCTTCAACGGCTGAAGAACTCGTTTAGCGATGTCGCAAATACGACCAATTGGATTTCCAAATATCGCCGTAAAAATCAGGAAATTCGCAATATGCTGGAAGAACTTAATAACGGGGCCACTCGTAAAACAAAAGTTGCTGTAGTCACTAAGTCAAAAACCTACGCTACCTTTCCAGATCAAAAGACGGGCTTAACTGAGTCCATGACGGTTTCTCATCCAGTTGTTTCCCATCTTCCTCCCTCGCATGCGACTTCAGCGTGGAGTATTTCTGACTCTCCATCCGCAGCAACTTTCGAATTACCCAACCGTTCGAACGGAGAAAAGTTTCCAACTTCGCAGTCTAATCCAATTTTATCATCTGTTTATCGAAACCACCAAACATAAAACCACAATCTATATAGTCATGTCGAAACATCGAGGTCATTTCCTATAAATCCGCCTAGTTTTGAAACGTTTCATAATACAACAACTACAGAAATGGATAAAGTACGGCCCCTTCACCCTTAATGGCGATTGTTATTCGAAGGCGACCCAAAACTTTTAGACGTACATGATTTCGTGTTTCGATTGGAAACATTCGCACGCAGAGATGGTTATCCAACCCATCGACTTCCGTCATTAATTCATAATTTTGTGTCGGGTACAGCGGAAAAATGGTTGTGGACTTTCATCAGGGACCATCCGAATGATTCATGGAATGACTTACGAAACGGATTGTTATCTCGTTTCTCCAGTCACGAATCTGAGCGTGAAACACGGTGTTTTATCGAACGTAGGGTCCAAAAACATAAAGAAAGCTTTAACGAATTTTCCCTTGAAATCCAATCACTAAACGGCAGATTAACAAACAGATATTCGAAGATCGAATTAATCGAAATTTTACGAGAGAATATGCATGCCCAACTACAAACAGTAACTTTACAAACTAGCTTTGCTATAGTCGAACAATTGCGCATAGTCTGTCAGAAATATGAGCAGCTGTGGTCGAGATCGCATTTCGATATGCGAGGTTCATATGACATTCCGGGAAACCGTCGTTCACATCATGTTAGTGAAATTCAAGAAAATATCGGAGGTGGGCCAACGCAGATCTCAAACTTGTATGAAGGAAATTCTGGAGACAAATCGGCACTGCATTCCATTGCGAGAACTTCTACCAAACCCTCAATAAATCGAGAAGAAAGCAAACATGTCCCAGGTTTGGTATGCTACAGATGTCAAAAACCTGATTTCACGGTCAAAACATGTCCAAATTGCAATTCGCCAGTGGAAAACTTAATTCCGAACGCGGCTCGTCCTGGCGATCCACGTTCGGATTAAACGCTTCCACCGCCATCCAGGATGAAATAAACCATCATTTACGGTTCCACGACCCTAGTGGAATCTCTTCCGATGCTAAAAGCTTCGTTAATACGTTTATCCAAACAGATCTAGAATTTGAACCGGTCAAAGTCAATACACCTGATAACGAGAAAAATTGTCACTCCAAACGTAGTGTTCGGTACTGGGCCCAAAGAAAGTGTTTCAATAAAATGTGTAGCTCCATCATACTCAAAGGCGAAGAGGACCCCAGACCTCATGTTGAAGTTCAAATAAAGGATACACCGCTCATAGGTTTGCTAGATAGTGGGGCATCAATTAGCATTTTGGGCAAGAATGCTCGTTCGATCATAAATAATCTAAAATTATCAATCACAAGCGTTAAATCCACCATTAAGACGGCTGATGGTAATCGCAACTCCATTATCAGATATGTCCTCGCACCCGTGTCATTTAATGGTGTCTCACATCTTATGAAACTTTACGTAGTTCCCACCTTGGAAAATGAGCTCTATTTAGGCATAGATTTTTGGTCTTTATTCAATTTAGCACCGCATATTGTAAGTGAGTTATCTACCAGTGCTCCAAAAGATAACCACCACAAGCTCTCAGTTTCTGAGCAAGAGAAGCTCGAAAGGATTAAATCCAAGTTCCATTCTTTCGAAAAAAACGGATTAGGCCAGACTCAAATCCTCGAACACGATATTGATACGGGCAATAATGTTCCGATTAAACAAAAATATTACAATGTATCACCTGCCGTTCAAGATCTCATTTACGCAGAGTTGGACAGGATGCTGGAGATGAAGGTGATAGAAGAGAGTGCTAGTCCTTGGAGTGCCCCCGTCCATCTGGTGAGAAAATCCAACGGCAAATCTCGACTTTGTCTAGACCGCCACAAGTTAAATTCAGTCACAAAAAAGGACGCCTACCCTCTGCCATTAATCGATGGACTACTCGGTCGTCTCAATGACACAAAATATATCTCAGCCATAGACCTCAAAGACGCCTTTTGGCAAATACCTTTGTCAAAAGAAGCCAAAGAGAAAACGGCGTTTACTGTGTTTGGCAGGCCGTTGTACCATTTTAAGGTGATGCCATTTGGCTTGTGCAACGCGCCCCAAACGATGTCTCGCCTTATGGATAAAGTAGTGCCGCACCAACTCAAAGACAAGATTTTTGTGTACCTGGACGACCTTCTAATTGTTTCCGCCACGTTGGAAGAACATTTTGGTCTTCTCGAAAAAACAGCACTGCTACTTTCCGGAGCAGGCTTAACAATTAATTTAGCAAAAAAAAAATCTAGGAAGTTCGAGTGGAATGTAGATTGCCAGGTTGCCTTTGAACGCATTAAGCTACTACTAACAAGCGCTCCAGTTCTCGTGAACCCTGACTACTCTAAGCCATTCCACATTCGTTGTGATGCGAGTACCGAAGGTATAGGAGGAGTGTTGTATCAAATAGACAGTGAAGGTAATGAGAGGCCCATCTCTTTTGTTTCACAGAAACTAAACAGCGCGCAAAAAAATTATTCCGTTACGGAATTGGAATGCCTCGCTGCATTAGTTTCAATTCAAAAATTTAGGCCACAAATTGAACTTTTTCAGTTAACCGTTAAAACAGATCACGCCTCACTTAAGTGGCTCATGTCGTTAAAGGATGTGCACGGTAGGCTAGCGAGATGGAGCCTCAAACTCCAAGCATTTAATTTTAAGATCGTACATGAGAAAGGAACTCTTAACGTCGTCCCTGATGCCCTTTCTAGAGCATTCTGTGATACTCAACACGAACTAAGTCAATCCATCTCTTCAATCGCAGCGCTCGATCTCAATTCGGTACATTTCAATGGAAGCGATTATGTCCCCTTCGTGAAAAAAATCTTGGATTGTCCTATCAAATATCCAAACCTAAAGGTCCAAAACGATAGAATTTATATACGAATAGAACCTTCTAAAGCCACACAATTGTCTGGTGTGCCGATTTGGAAGTTGTGGGTCCCCAAAGGTTTACAACAGGATTTAATTCAACAAGAGCATTGTGACCCGTCCGCATCTCACTGCAGTGTCAAAAAGACAATCGAGCGCATACGTAGACTTTATTTCTGGCCAGGTCTCAGCAAAGACATTAGTGATTTCGTTACTTCGTGCGACGTTTGTAAAATCTGTAAAGCACCAAATTCGATCCTCAGGCCTCCCCTGGGTTCCCCGACTATATTGGAACGTCCAATGCAAAAATTGTATGTGTACCTGTTAGGACCATACCCCCGTTCCAAATCTGGAAATACCGTGATCCTCATTATAGTTATGGACAAATTGACAAAATTCATATTTTTGAAACTTCTCCATAAAGGGGTGGCGAAGAAAATCGTCGATTTCCTAAAGAATGAAATATTTTACGTGTTTGGGATACCCGAAGTCATACATTCCGATAATGGGCCGCAATTTGTTGGCAAAGAATTTAGACAATTGATAGACAAGTTCGGAATTACACATGTTCGAACTGCGATTTACTCACCCCAATCCAACGCGTCGGAAAGAGTCAACCGTTCGATAGTTGCCGCCATAAGAATGTACCTACGTGAAGTCAGATCATCGTAATTGGGACGCCCATATAAGTGAAATTGGGGCCGCACTCCGTGACTCAGTTCATGAATCAGCTGCATTTAGCCCCCACCTAATGCTCTTCGGTTATCAGCGCATAAAGCATGGCGAAGAATATAAATTACTTCGAAAAATAGGGTGTCTTAGCGAAAGTTTAGTAGAGGTTAGTCACATCGATCTAAAAATGCAAGAGGTCCACGCTCAGGTGAGGAAAAACCTCAAGCTGGCCTATGAGAAATACGCCCATTATTATAATCTACGCAGTCGTCCAATATCTTATTCTCCTGGTTCAACAGTGTATGTCAGAGAGCATCCACAAAGTCTAGCCGGTGCGTATTTCTGTGCAAAATTTGCACCCAAATTTAAAAAGGCCCGAGTGAAAAGCCGGGTTGGCAATGTAAATTACGAGATTGAGGGGGAGGATGGCAAATTGTTGGGAGTTTACCATGCCAAAGATATCAAACCATAAAAAGAGCAGGCGAACAATGTGTAATTATTTCATCTTACTTCATTCTCATTGTTGTTTATCTAATTCCTCGCTTCAATTTTTTTTTGTTGGTACCAACCCATTTTAACATAATTTTCATTTTTTTTTGTTTTTCGGATGAATATTTTGTTATGTTACCCGTTTTTGTTTCATAAACATTTTCAACGTTGTTTGAATGGGCTTCCCAAATCTGTCCGCCATTCAAACCAAGTTGTGGTGTAATGGTCGATCTGGTAATGAAAAATAAAAACAAAAAATATATGCGGTGTCACCCGGTGTGGAGAAAAGCAGGAAAAAAAAAGAACCAATGAACTAAAAAAATTAAAATGGAATATGATCGAAAATGTGTAGAGAGAAGGTAGAGAGGGTAGAATGAGATGTTTTTTTTTGGTAGTCAGTAAAGTTAAGTTTTGGGAATCGTCTCGTGCAGTGAATAGAAAATAAAATAAATAAGGCACAACAAATAATAAAAAGGAAATTATAATTTAATAATAATTTCCTTTTTATTATTTGTTGTGCCTTATTTATTTTATTTTCTATTCACTGCACGAGACGATTCCCAAAACTTAACTTTACTGACTACCAAAAAAAAACATCTCATTCTACCCTCTCTACCTTCTCTCTACACATTTTCGATCATATTCCATTTTAATTTTTTTAGTTCATTGGTTCTTTTTTTTCCTGCTTTTCTCCACACCGGGTGACACCGCATATATTTTTTGTTTTTATTTTTTATTACCAGATCGACCATTACAACGTCAATTATGGCGGCCATAAGATCGTATGTCAGTGAAAATCACGCTAATTGGGATCTAAATCTAAACTCAATAGAATCTGCAATAAAAAATGTCATTCACAGTAGCACTAGCCAAGCCCCACATTTCCTTCAACATCATATTACTCATATCGTATGAGTTTCATCATATAAGTTACTTCAAATTTTGAAAAATCTAGACGACCGAGAAATACAAATATTCCATTCCACACAAAAAGAAACATTGGACAAATTATGAAAGGGCTTCGAGCTTAGTTCAAAAACCTAGAATTTGATGTATCAGAAATTTTCGTATTAGTCAGAGAGTTTATGGAAGAACATTTTACAAATGTTCAACATTTTTTCAAATAAAATTTTAGCTAGACTAACGACCACATTTAAGAAAGCCTACATAAAAAAATTATTGGGAACATAGCCTATGAACTGATAATAGTGGAAAATCTGTGGGAATTTACCATGCGAAGGACATTCGAACTTAACTATATCATATCTCTAATATTTTAAGAGTATGAGAATTTTTCGACAAATAAGGCCGAGACCTACATTCTAGGTCGGTCCGTCAACCGGCTGAAGGAGGTGATTCTGCGTTCAGACCGCCGCGAGCCACGCTTGAGGAATGGGTATTCTCTCGGGGGAGTCCATGGTACTATCTTCCAAAGTGCATCGGAAAGAGTGTTGAAGGGAGCTTCCTGATGATTTATCGTAGACTCTCTTGAATAATAGCCTTATCTCCCAAAATGGTGTTATTCGGGGGGCGCAGTTTACGTATTCATCGAGGCTTGCACGGTATACTGGGTGGGCTTCGGTGCATGTACCTGCCATGCTTTGGGGGCGACCGACCCGGCTGTAGGCCCCTCTCGACCAGAAGGTTGGCGGCCTTCCATAAGGTTCCATCATAAAAATCGATAAATATTTATCGAGCTTCACATCGCGTTTGGAAAACAGCGTTTAATAAGGAAGCGAATGGTGTTGCTGAACATTTCCACAGTCAAAGCCGAATTAACAGCTCGGTACAAACTGTTCTTCCAAGCGTTCTAAGGTATTTGAAGCTTACCCCAGATGTAGCTAAACTACACACTATATAGTCAGGTCTAAAAATCTAAATTTCCGAAAATTTATTCATCAGCAGATTTCATAAGGAAGTTCGTATTTTGCTTCGCGTAAAAATAAACTTTGGCGTTATTTTACTTTACGTATACATCGGGAAAATCAGGTAAGGATTATATATTTTGAAAATGTTTGAATATAGCATTGCGCATTTGTAGTTTTTAGGAGAGGGAAGCCAAATTTCCCCGGAAAATTACCTCATTTTCCGGGAAAATTTCCACCTTTTAATTTTTATTTTTTTTAAATTGGATTGTGAATCTATAAATTTTAGAAGGTACAAACCAAATTTCAGGAGAAAATGTAGGTATCTCATTTTCCACGAGAATTTTTATTAATCTTAATTGCTTCGTAAACCTGGCAGACACAGATCAAAGAGTTTTTTCGCTCTTATCGCTTCTTTTGATAGTATAGCAATTTTTTTAATATAATTTTAATTCGTTGTATACATTAGAGGATGGGGCTACCGCCCCAAACCCCCGCTTATTCTTCCTGTTTCAAATTTTATTTACCATTTGAAACTAAGTAAAAAAAAAAGTGGAAAAAATTTCAGAATTTTCCTGGAAAAATTGCAAAATTTTCCAGGAAAAATTACTTTCACTGTCAAAAAAATTTTAAGATACAATCCTAATATCAAATAATACACAAATTTTTCAACTAAAAAGTGATAATTTTCCCGGAAAATAAGGTAATTTTCTGGTGAAATTTGGCTTCCCACTCCTAAAAACTACAGATGCACAATCCTACATTCAAAAATTTTCAAAATATATACTCCTAACCTGATTTTCCTGATGTATACTTAAAGTAAACTTTAGCCTAGACTTTTAGTTCCCATAGACGGCATAGCATGAGACTATGAAAATTTTTACTAAGCTCCATTCTACATAACAAAGAGGCATTCCTTTTGCCCCAATCAAATAATCAAGGGGTTTCCCCGACTCGTGGCACAGTACGCTAGTTTTGGCAATTTGGAAAAGCACATACAGTTTTTCAAGCCTGCGGGCGAATATTTTTGAACAGTTATGTAAAGTGATGCACCAGCTACACATGCCCGCCTTCAAATAATATTTTCCCAGTTAGGCCCAAATCGATAAACGCAAATTAATTCGCAACTACGACTATAGTGTCTGTTTTTGGTATTTTTGAACCACATTAAACTGTCGATTTCAATTTGTAGTTACGATTGCAGTCATGGATATCGGTGACTAAAACAGGTTCTTACAATTGACGTATAATACCGAATTTTTTTCGGAAATACATAAATGGTTTGTTGTTGTTGTTTATTAATGAAAGCTATCATTGTCAAATAATAATTATTTGTGTTTGGTGTTATTTTGTATTTTATTGTGTTTTTCGTTATTTTTCCTAAAATTATAAAGATTTTATAAAATATTAATTTTACAAGACATTAGTGTAATTAATTGTGATCATAAGATAATTTGTTATTAAAAAAACTTATAAGTCATGATTGATATGGAAATGCTATCGTCCTCCTCATCTGATGTTTCAAAATATTTTTTGAATAATGTTGAATATAAAACGGAACGTGTTTTCCAAGAGAGGATTGACGAAAATTACTATTCGGATGATAAGTTTACGAAGCAGTTTAGATTTTCCAAACAAAATATTTCATTTTTGGAGAAGTTGGTTGAAAAGGATCTTTCAAACGTCGACAATAGAGGATTTCCTTTAACAGTGAAACAAAAAATTCTGCTAGCTCTGCGGTATTATGCTACCGGTTTTCAAACCGTTTCTGGTGATTTGATTGGTGTCACCAGGAGAAGAGAATGCGGAAAACCACCAGGAGGAGAGAATGCGGAAATTTATCGAAACCGAAAAGGATATTTTTCGATAAATGTGCAAAGTGTGTGTGATGCCAAGTGTAGATTTATCAATTTAGTTGCTAGGTATATGAGATCAGAAAACGAAATTTTAATTTTCAGATGGCACTGCTCAGTGCACGATATGACCATTTATAACTTCTCAAACCTCAAAAGGCGATTTGAAGCTGGGGAATTTGGTTGTAGTTTATTGGTAGGAGATAGTGGATATGCTTGTTCCCAGTATCTAACTACGCCATATCGAACCCTCAAACACCATAAGAGACGGCTTACAATAAAGCATTATGTGCTACTCGTGCCTGCATTGAGCGCACATTTGGAATGTGGAGGCGAAGATTTTCCGTATTAGCCAAAGGTAAGTAAATCTATAAAAATTAAAAATATCATCTGGTTTTCATTCTTATTTGTTTTTCAGCATCACAGATCCGTCTTGACAATTTACTGTCGGTCATTGTTGCAACTGCATCTCTTTTTGTTTAATTTCTTATAATTATTTTTAATTTATTAATAAAAATCATCCGCTGTCACCATTAATGATGGACACAAATTTTTATAATAAAGATATTGAGCTCTCGCAGCTTTTTCTTTAATTTTGGTGAGCTTAATTTTTTCTTCGAGGGCTTCTATTTGTTTTTCTTTAATTTTGTTGGTTAGTGGGATACTCCGCCCGCGGTCTCTAGTTCTCGGTAAATTATTGTTGTTGTTTGGTCTTAATTTTGAAAAGCTTTATTTTAAATTTTATTACTATACTTGAAAAGCTCAAATTTTAATTAGCATGTTTAATGTTCAACTTGTGTAAATTCGAATATTATGAGCTTTTCAATTCAACAAAAAGCTCAATAGTATATAAAATTCGACTTTCACATAAAATGAATGGAAGGGTTGACTAACTTATAGTAAAAAAGGTAATCTGCTAATCAAACAATGAAAAGCTCCAGCTTACTTAAAAAAACGTTTTAAAAATTCTTATTAAAAGTTCATTTGACGTTTTGCTTGATAATTTTGATGATCTTTAGTATCTTTAGTACAAAAATTTCTTTAGCCTGAATAAAGCTGAGTCATAAAAGCTTCAAAACTTATAATATTATATTTAGTGCTTTTTAATCCGTTTTTAATAAAAACGCCTTGCAAAGTGCATTAAATCTGCTAGGACTGATTGCCGTACTAATTTTCTGAATTTAATGAACCTAAATTGTATTTTGATTTTAATAGTTCTTTAGAATTTCTAGAATTATTAAAATTATTGTAATTTTTATAAACTATGAAGAGTTTTCACCGCAATCTTCAAAATTTTTGTAAACTTTCATTCAACATTCACGATTTCTGAATTACAGATCTACAAAGGTTTTCTATAGAGTTCTTTGTTAAACGGAAAGGGTGGAAAGTCCCATATAATTCAAACAAAGCCTCATTTTCAATGTTGCTAAAAGCGTTCTATTGACAGTTTAATGAAACTTTTAATATTATCATTCAAAAAGTGAAATTCTAGAATTTTTTCTGTTATAGGTAATAACGCATTTTAAAATCTCAACATTATCAGCAAAGTCTTTAGTTTTGTAATACAAGCTAAACATCTTTACTGCCTAAGGAAGGGGGGGGGGCTAGCACACATAAACTGGCCTCTTGAGCTGTGTGAACTCAAGTGGCAACTGCCTTTAACTATTTTATTTAAGAAAAGCAAACACAAAAGGATCTTTTCTTTTTCCCGAATAATGCACTGCATATTTAAGGAGGCCAATCGTTCTCTGGCTCAACCGCTACACCGAAAATAAAATACTCGCGAAATTCTCTTAACTGATCACAAACCTCTAATAACAGCAACTGCATCGAAATCGGAACGGCAATTAGGACCCATGACTCTCATGCCAAGCAAACTCAAAAATTGGCCAATTCGAGCTATCAAGTGGCAGGTTTGAATATATCCACATGGACCTGGTCAATGGAGATAATTGGTTTGAAGACCAATTTACCCGTTGACCAAAGTATACCTATTCGAGGAATGACTGTCAAATACGTAAGTAAAATTACCTAAAATAAGTATATCTGTTGATTTGCTATACTAAGAAACAGAATTGGAACCAACAATGTTTTGTTGAACTTTTCCACAGGCAACTTAAACACAAACAGATCGATAAAATGTCTTTGGAGTTCTGATCTTCCAACGGTTTTAAGATATTCGAAGCTCATCACAAAAATACCTACCTCATCTATACTCGAAAGCTCATGTTGGATGAGGTCAACACATCAAAATTTCAGAAAATTCTTCATCATCAGATTTCATAAGGAAGCTTCGCCTAAAAATAAGGGTTTTAGTTGCCGTAGACATCATAGTATTTGACACTATTTTGTATAAAACAATTAAAAAACCAGAAAGAGGTTTTCCACGACGTGGCGAGTGCACTACGTTAGTTTTACTAAGTTTCAAAATTATGTAAAGTTTTACGTCAGCACGCATCTTAGCTATGTTTGTGTGACATAGTAGTTGAACTTGTGCAAAATTCGATGAATTAAAAGAGCTTTTCAATTCGACAAAAAGCTCTATACCTTATCAAATTGGGATTTTACATGACATGAATGAAAGGGTTGGCTAACTGCAACTTAAAAAGCTACTCTGATAATCAAATAATGAAAAGCTTACTCAAAAAAAGTTTTTTTTAAATTCTTCTTAAAAGCCCATTTGAGGTTTTGCTTTACAATTTGGAAGATCTTTAGTATTTAGTAGATATTATTGTAATATTATTTTTGATGCTTTTTGATCC
The DNA here is from genome assembly GCA_958295665.1 of Tipula vernalis. Lineage (NCBI taxonomy): Eukaryota > Metazoa > Arthropoda > Insecta > Diptera > Tipulidae > Tipula > Tipula vernalis. The sequence continues at coordinate 406,570,573 of OY282558.1, read as the reverse complement.
ATTTTGAATACAAATGTCTCGCAAACTTTTGGGAATTTGAATTTCCAGACTTTCGAATTATTTTTTGCATTCCATTATAAATTTGAAAAGCTCCTTTTTTTTGATGAGTTTTCTGAATTTCTAAAATTAATAAAATTATCGAAATTTTAATATATTATGAAAGCTCCGTCTGATTTCTGTATTTCTGGTCTACAAAGGTTTTCTATAGAGTTCTTTGTTAAACGTGCAAAAAGCTGGAAAACCCCATATAATTCAAATAAAGCCATTTTTAATTTTGCTTTCATAATTTAAAGCTTTCTATTAGCAGTTTAATGTAACTGTTAAAGTCTTTAGTTCTGATCTCAAGCTGAAGATCTTGGCTGCCTAAGAAAGGGGCTAAATTGTGCGCAAATTTTAAAACTAAGTTCGAAAAAAATCGTCAACAATTCTCTGAAGCGAATTGTATATACGATACAACAGGCGTATGCGTATGATATTTTGTTATTTGTGTGCCCAGCTGTTTAATTTTTAGTTTTGTCACAGTTTCACGACCTTTTTGCTGTTTTGAAACCTGTGATGCTGTGACTATATAAATTGATCGATTTTAAATGATATGACCTGTGACGGCTAACTTGGTATTTTCAAGGACATATTTTTGGTTTGTTCGCCCAGCCCCTGTCGCACGATTTTATTCCCGAGAAAGCTTTTTATGAGAAAAACAAAGTTAAACTGGATATGATTTTAATATGTTCCGAAGATTGTAAGAGAATTCAGTCCAGTTTCGAACTGATGAGCTTATGATTATGAAAAAATCAATCTTCTCATCAGGCCGCGGCGACTGGACTGATTATACCACAATTTACAATCTATATATACAGAATGTGCTGTGCGTTAAGTACTAGCGAATCATAAAAATTAACGTACACAGAAATAGAGCTGTGTGAATATTGCAAAGATAAAAAATTGCAAGAGAGTTCATTTGTATTAGTATGATTCATTTGATATTTTGTGCTTTTGAGATATAAAAATAGTCTTCAAGTTAGCCAAATTAAACTGAAAAAAATTGTGATGAACCATTTAGAAAATTAGAAATTTTCGTTCATGTAAACCATTTTGAACCTGCAATCTCAAAGATCCCCACATACCAAAACTATTTGCGGAAGAGCCAGGTTTGGGAGCCATTTTAACATATTTATAGTTTTGGAAATAAACGATAAAGTACACAGAATTGAAATGTCTTGAAAGAAACATTCGCGTAGACGACGGACTTTTGACAAGATGTCATGTTAATGTGTCGGTTGAATTACGAAATACTTCTCAAACGTCGGAATTTAAAACGTTTGCGCTAATATTAGGAGCTTTTAGTTCTATATTTAACGGTTGTTGCACCTCAACAGTTCAAACAAACTTTTTTCTAATTTTCTTCACAGACCCGATCGCTTTGCCTTGTTTTCTGTTTAAAATTGTTTACAACAATTTACCATACATGGTTTACACATATATACGTATGCCTAAGATTGTTTACAACAACTTATTTAATTGGTCGCATTACGATATTGACACTTATTTACTGATCTTTAGATGGGGAGTGAGACAAAATCCCGAGGGTACGAGATCCCGAGGGTTTCAAAAAATCTCGAGAGTAAATAAAATCCCGAGGTTACATAAATCCGAGGATACATAAACCCGAGGATACATAAACCCAAGGATACAAAATCCCGAGGAAACAAAATCCCGAAGATACAGTATTCGCAGAGTACAAAATCCCGAAAGCCTATGAAAATTCCAAAATCTAATTGTTGCACAGCTGGTGAAATTTTCCCTTGATTTAGAGGGTTGGGTATAATATCTCGACAAACGTCATATCGAAATCATAATCTCGAAATCGAAATCTCGAATTTCAAAATCCCAAATTTCGAAATATCGAAATTTTAAAATCTTCAAATCAAAATTGCGAATTATCTCGAATCCCGAATAATTAATATAATTTTGCAGAATTCTTTGCAGCTATGGTATCGACGAATGTATTGGAGTGAATTGCGGATTCGTGATATATTGATTAATGCTTCGTCAACCTTACAGACACAGATCAAAGGAATTGTATCGCTCGTATCGCTTCTAAATGTCCAGAAATGTTTCAAGTTGTGAAAAAGGTCTAAAAGTGTAAAATTGAATTTTTCATTTATTTTAAACAAAATATTTTTTCTGGATTGGTTTTCTAGTAGTTTCTAACTTTTTTCTTCAATTATTCTGGATTTTAAAATTTCTGGATTTCAAAATTTATTTTCTACGTAAATTCAAGCAAAGATTTTAATTTTAATTTTGTGTGTTTCGAGATAAAAAAATTCGAGAAATTTTTCAGCGATATTCTAAAATTCGATATTGTGAAACTGAATCAAAAATTTTATTCGATATTTTGATTTTGCAAAGTTTTAGCACTATCCCGATTTAGAGGGGTGTACTACGAAATCCCGATTTTCAAAATCTCGAATTCAAAATCCCGAATTCAAAACCCCGGTTTAAAAATCTCGGTTTTCAAAATCTCGGTTTTCAAAATCCTGGTTTTCAAAAAGGAAAATTTGGTGAAGGAAAATTTTAATTTTGAAACGGATGAAATCCGCATTTCCATATCTAGCTTAATCAAAACCGCCCAAAAAAATCCCGCTTGTGTTGGGCGTGTAACGAAAGTCCGGTTTTCATAATCCCGGTTTGTCAAAATCGGGATAGTCTTAAAACCTCGCCAAACGAAATATCGAATGAACAAAATATCGAAAGAAAAAATTAACTCGAATTTTAGAATATCGAATTTCAAAATATTTTGTTTTGAAAATCTCGAATGCGAAAATTTCGAAAATTAAAAAGATATGGTAAATAAGGGAATGGTAAAAATGCATTTAATTTTTTTTAATTCGATTTAATAGTGCTCAATTCAAATTTTATTAACAAATAAAAAAATTTATATACATATGTTCTGAGCGAACCTTTTTAAAAAATCCAAATTATCAATATTTTGCCTTTTTTTCAAAATTCTTTTAATTCTTTTATATTTTATCAAATTTTTCTTATTTAATGGCTTCATTTCACCTATTTTCATTCGCTCTATATTATTTTTAGATATTATTAATTCTTTTGAAAGATCGTTAATTATTTTGTAAACACCAGCATTTTTCGTTCCTACTACTGTTTTTAAGCGCCGATGCCATGCCTCAACCGAATTTTGAGTACGGGGGAAATTGTTAGCAACAGCATCGGCAACCGACCAGAATTTAGGTTCATAGTGTGGTTTACCTTTTGATCCTTTACCACTTATATATATTTCTTTGAACCAACAAGCTAAACGTTTGACATCCTTATCTTTAACACTCGAATAAAACGATGAGAAATAACTGGAAACTTCATTTGCCGGTACAAATGCTAAACATTTTAAGATTCGTATTTGCAAGCTGAATAATTCCGACGTTCCGTATTTTGATGCGAGTTGTTCCTTTTGTACTTTTCTCCAAATTATTTGGCTGAAATGAAACAGCACCCACGAAACTCTGTGTTTGGAAAGAATTCTTCAGCGGCAGATTTAATCGTTTTCTCAAAATCTGAAATTATCATGCGTGGGGCTAGTTTAATATTCCAGTCACAAGCAAGTTTACTTAGTTCATAAAAAAACTGAGTGTAGCATTCTTTGGTTTTGCTACTCATCAAGCAAAATATTAAGGGCACACATTCGTCCTCAACCTTTCCATGTATTGTGAATAGTTGCCGTAGAATTAATGGAACTACATGGAAAGTTCCGTCCATTAACCAGCAATCCGATTCTCCCAAAATTTGTAAGCTAGAATGTGTTCCAAGTAAAATTATTTTTTGCTCATTAAAGTCGGATTCTTTTAATATAAATAATTCGCCTTCACAATATCTAATATGTTCTGGTATTGCGATATCAGATAAATTTCTCGGTTCCATTAAACTATTACGTCTAACTCGATAAATTTTTGATTTTTGAGCAATTTTGGATGGTAGGTACACCCTGCATTCCTCTGGAGTCTCGACTATGGAATTTCTTATCACTTGCGACGGTGTAGTATTGGAATTTTTAGCAACCGATTTCAGATTGCTATTGGTACGAGTAACTTCCGATTCCCATGCATTAGGGCTGTGATTATGTTGCGACGGCTCTTTCGTTAACACGGTTTCATCATTTACTTTTCTACTAATAGCGCGTCCCTTACAACCTTGAGCTTTCTTTTGAGAACAGCACCAGTAAAATACATTTTTTAATTTTTTCTCTACTACATACGCATACACACTACATAACCATTCACTATCAATTTATCCTTGCCTTTATTTGATTTCAATAGGTGAACTTCCATGATGTATTAAATTATCCTACGATATAAATTGAGTTATGTAGTTTAAAAAAATTATTCACATAAAAAATTATATTGCAGTTATACCAATTACAATAAAATAGTGTTCTATATTTTCAAGCCTTAAACAAGATTTAAATACAATTTTAATCTTTATAGTCACTGAATTATAATTATTATTTAAAAAAAAAATAAACGTAAAGCGCAAAATTCGCAAGTACACTGAATTTATTTTGATGTAAATTCATTCGAATTTTATGTTGTGTTGTGAATAAACAGAATAATATGTATAATAGGTACAGTAATATTTCACAATTATTCCTGGATCGTTTTAATTTTTTTGGAAAAACAGTTAAGTAATTTTTTCATTTATATGAAATCATTTAGTTTGGATCATACACAATCATGTTTGACCACAATAAAACGCTCGTTTATTAAACAATAAATTTAGGTGATTTGTATTCCCAGTTAAGTAACAGTTAAGTAATTTTTTCATTTATATGAAATCATTGAGTTTGGATCATTCACAATCATGTTTGACCACAATAAAACGCTCGTTTATTAAACAATAAATTTAGGTGATTTGTATTCCCGAATCTCGAATAATAAAAATAATTTTGTAAATATTATTTGCGGCGGCCGCAAATAATATTTACAAAATTATTTTTATTATTCGAGATTCGAGGTATTTTTCGAGATTTTGAAATCGACATTTTGAAATTTCGATATTTTGAAATTCAATATTTTGTAAATTCGAGATTTTGATTTCGACATTTTGATTTCGATATAACGATCGTCGAGGTTTCATGACCATCCCGTCAAAATCTTGCTTGTTTTGTTAATCCTGATTTTCAAAATGCCGGTTTTCAAAATCGCGGTTTTTGAAATTCCTGTTCTGCAAAGATAAAAATCCCGCTTTTTTGTTTTTATTTTAGGGGTAATGTACATACTATGAAATCCCGTTTCAAAATTAAAATTTTCCTTCACCAGAATTTGTAAAAAAATGTATCTTTCAAAAGGGGAAGGTAAGTTTGCCCGCTTTTCAAAATCCCGCCTTCAAAATCCCGAAACCAAAATCACGATTTTGAAAATCCCGCCTTTTAAAAATCCCGCTTTTCAAAATCCCGCTTTTCAAAATCCCGCGTTTCAAAATCCCACTTTTCAAAATCCCATTGTTCAAAATCCTGCTTTTAACCGAAAATATTTTTATTAATTCGGGCGCGCGCCCGAATTAATAAAAATATTTTCGGTTAAAAGCAGGATTTTCAGCAATAGGATTATGAAAAGTGGGATTTTGAAACGCGGGATTTTGAAAAGCGAAAAGGAGGAAAATTTAACTAACATTTGAAGAAAATTTGCTTTGTTTTGATTGTTAAATATTTTAGTAGATATGTTCGTTGTTGTTCATAATGTATACATTACATACGTACAAGTGGAAGGGATTGCAAGAAGAGGTGAGTTAAATAATTATATTTTGTGATGCATATGTACGCTGTTTGTGGATGTACGCATATGTACGCTGTTTGTGGATGATTTTACACATGACTGTTAATCTAATTAGTTGAAACATTTATATAACAAGATAGCTATAAAAAATAATAGAATGTGTTCACAAATACATAGTTCAAGCAGGATATACAAAAAAATTTAAACTCGATGCACTTTATGTTACAATTTCGGTGGTCAGGTGTGAAGTTCCTTGAGGGATTCTGACTTGGGTCACCAAACCTGAGCAATCAAAAATGCAGCCGAACCAAATTGCTGGAGGGCTTTAGCAAAGGTTAATAATATTTTGCCGGAAAACAAGATGGAAAAGGATATATGGGGCTTGGTAGAGGAATTAAGTTAAACTCACTGCCTATGCCGGATAAGAGATCTTTGCTCCTCTATAAGCAGGCAGTGGAGAGACTTGGGAGGTAAGGCCTGAAGACAGCCTTGGTGTTATTGCTAGAGAAGAGATCCCCTTTCTCGACCGATGGTCTGAGAGTGAGTTCCTTCAGAAGCTTTTTCAAATGCATTTTTGAAATCCTGCTTAAAGATACGGACAGGGTAGAGGCACCGAAGTCGAATGGGGCACGCATAAGGTGATCTGAGCATCCTGAGGACGCGCACAGCCAAGAATGCTACGATTTCTTCACATCAACCTCTATCACTGTAAGGCAGCACCAACCGTTCTTCTGCTCAAAATTTTAAAAGAAGTGACAGATGTTGTCTTGATCCAAGAACCGTCACTGGAGACCGGTGACCTGGGCTCAAGACTCCCAAGCTTAGATTAATGCTCGTTAAAAAAGTAAGGTTAGATTTAGTCGTGTATTCTTTTTAAAAATAGTCTATGCTGTTTTCTGCTTTCAAATTACAACAATGGAGATGTAGCAGCGGTTAGAATTGAGATCGACAAACATAACCTCTGGTTAATATCAGCTTACCCGGCATATGAAGGTTAACATTCCATCGGTCAATCTAATTATAGAAGCGATGTAAATTTTCATCACATAATCTGGGGAAGTAGGAATTTAAATGAGCGAGGTGAGTTACTTCTTGATTACATTTTATGTACTAACCTTCATATAAGCAACATAAGCAACAAACTGTCTTTTATAACTAAGAACGGACTGGAGGTATTATATAGTACCCTTGTTTCAAACTTTATGATGAATAGTCTATTATAAACGAAGGTTCCGGAAGACCTTCCTTCTTACAGTTATTATCTTTAATTGGAAATGGACATGATATATCCTAAAACTCGATTAGGACACCTTTAGAACTATTCCGGGTAATTCACTTCCAGTCCCGGTGCCAAAATTCCAGAAACTGTCCAACGCTTCTATTAAAGCGATGATATGCCCTATTCCTCTTAGTCCTCTACTAGGCGTATGGGTCAATCTCGGCCACCTTGGTGATGTTAGAAGATTCAACAAACCAATGAAAAATGAAAGAGACTCTTTAAAAAAGCAAGGAAACCAGAGCTGCTGTGGTCTGAGACTACTATAAGGAAGTCCTCAAAACATTCAAATATGAATTAGGAAGTGTCAAGAATTGATCTTCTAGACTATACAAGGTAATAGGGCAAGAAGCCTCGTATGTCAAATTATTAATAGAAAGAAAATTCTGTTTGCGATAAATAGTTTAAACCAAATTTGATAAGTTACCCGGACTTCATGGTATTATCCTTGCGGATATCGAACAGACTATATTATAACAGACCTATTGACTTAGCCATTTCTTGGTTAGAAGTGATTTTCAAAAGTAGCCTGGAACTACCTCACATTTCTAACAAATGGACTAACTTGAAGGATATATCCATATACCTAAGACGGGAAACGTTCACAATGGAAAGGCACATAGTAGATCTTATTAGATGCGCAATTGAAAACTGAGATAATGATGATTTTCATCCGAAAAATATATTTGTTTCGTTTTCGACAGCAAATTAAATTAGAAACCTAATGGGAAAGGATGGAGGCTGCAGTATTATTTCGTACTGGCTCTAAACCGCAGTAGTCAGACCCATTCTTTTGTATGGGGTAAAAGTCTGCTCTGGACAAAACTGCCAACAAAAGTTGTTGATGAAAGTTCAAAGAACAGTTTCAATATAGATTAGTAGTGACTGTTAATAGCACTATTTTTCTATTTTAATAGAATTGTAGAGGCTAACGGCTTCGGTAACTCTTACGTCGCTGCGCTCCCCCTGCTTAGCCCTCCGAGGGGCTTTGAATTGTACATCGGGGGACGTAGGAGCCGGGATCAGCAAACATGTCGCACTGCGTGCCGCACGTAGCAGCGGATTATATAGAATTTATTAATGACACCTACTAAAATGAAAAATAATTGCACTATTTTGTTATGCAAGATTTTGTAATTGCAACATTTTGTAGTTGCAAGATTAATAAAAAAAAGCAATATTTTGTTAATGCAACATTTTGAAATGCAATATTTTATATCGATCCCAGAAAAATTATTTCACTAAATATTCATTATTTCACTATAAAATAATCAAATAATCAAATTTAATAATAAAATTAATTTTATTATAAAAATAATAAAATATTAATTATTAAAAAGCGGGATTTAAATGCGGGATTTTTTATTCTTAAATAAAAGCGGGATTTTAAAAAGCGGGATTATAAAAAGCGGGATTTTGTAAAGCGGGATTTTGAAAAGCGCGATTTTAAAAAGCGGGATTTTTTTTTTCTGCGGGATTTTGATAAAGCGGGATTTTGAAATGCGGGATATCGTTACGACCCCCTTTCAAAACTTAGATTTTGAAAACCAGGATTTCGAAAACCGAGATTTTGAACCGGGATTTTGGAAACCAGGATTTTGAAAACCGAGATTTTGAAAACCGGGATTTTGGAAACCGGAATTTTGAATCCGGAATTTTGGAAAGCGGGCATACTTACCCTACCCGATTATAACATGTCACCTCTCGGGATTTCCTCGGTATTACGGCATTTTGCACCCTCGGGATTTTGTCCCCTCGGTGTTTTATACCGTCGGGATTTTGTACCCTCGGGATTTTGTACCATCGGAATTTTGTACCCTCGGGATTTTGTCCCTCGGGAATATGTGAACAACCCCTTTAGATGATGTGTTTACTATTGACACACAATCCTACGATTTTTATGTCAAATTTTAAGCATAAAACACTCATTTATCACAGAAAAATCCAAGTTTTTTTCTGGATTTAGATGTCAAAATTGTTTGGATTTAATTGTCAAATTAAAATATATTTTTAGGTAATACAGGCTGTTCCTTGTGAAATTAAATATTAAATTTGGATATTTTTATTTAAATAAAAATAAATCGGATGTTGTTTACAAAAATTTTAGTTAGAGTTTGTCGTCTATACGGTCGGCTTACATTTTCAGGTAATAATCCATTACATTTTTGTTGTGATCACACATGGTAAAATGGAGTTTGTGATCAATGTGAAATTTAGGCGCAACCATTACGTGTGGCATATGGACACGGATGATCAACAATTTAATTTTGGTGCGATCCAAGAAATCTAGGAGAATTTTCGCAGTACCACATCTCAGCTTCCAAACAACGGACAGGTGAATTACAATTAATAAAGATTTTGATAAAATTTTACACAGACTTGGATTTCTCTTATTTAACAGCACATCGCCATCCGCCCTGCCCTTTACTACTTCCGTCCCGATTTAATACGCAGATCGAAAATTTAGTTGTTCAAACCAACATATATGTACGGGTTGCGACCTGCAGATACTTCATTATGTGCTACCCGTTTGTACAATGTTGAGGCTTGATAAATTAAAATATTTAGATTACCTAGTGGCTTAATAATAAACTACTTCAAAATTTTTATGTTTACAACTGAATATAAAATTATTCGGATTTTAATATAAAATTGGCATCGTGCAAATATAATTTTGTATATACCGAAATAAAATTTCTCACAACTCAATATTGTAGCAGCAAACAAGAAAGCCTGACATCATTATAAAATAATTTTCAATAATATCAAGTCATTTAGTTTAATATTTATATTTATAACACTACACATACACATATGTATAAGAATAGGTGAGCTCAGTTATATGCTTTAAAACAGTCTTTATTGTTACAGTTGAAATAAATGTAGCTAATTATGTTGTTGAAGTTTGTACTGCGCAGCAATTAAATTTAATTCTCTAAATACAACTTTGTGTAAGATCAAAAGGCAAATACTTATAATTGTTGTTCAATTTATTGAATTATGGAAGTTTGAGTCACCTATATACATAAAATGTTGATGCGGCCAAAGAGTGTGGGTGGCAAAAGCATCAATTGTCAAAATTTATATGTTACGTGACATACTAATACCTCAACTGTATCACATAATTATTTGCTAAGATCGATGTAGTGGGCTAAGCGCGTAAACAAGTTTAATTAATTTTCCAAAGAATGATTACTCGTACCTGTTTGAAAATTACCTGTATACAAAACAATTCAAAATCTTGCTTCAAATTATTCCTCTTTAATGCTGGTTAACTAATTAATTAATACTCGTATAGGAAGTAAGACAAAGAAATTTATTTTTAATCTTTTTTAAATAACCAATAAAAGCCATTTTATGACCATACACATAAAGATGAAAGGGTTTGATCTTTGCACTACTGAGTTCTACAGGAAAAAAACACTGAATCGTAGCTATACAACAAAAAGTTTTATCGGAATCTTTCGGTCATTAAGGTTTGGTTTTAAGTTGCCGCACTAACGATGTTTAACATTTCAAATGTTTCTGCAGCCTAAATAAACCTCGTGATTACTTGAGTTGAGGTTTATGAGAAGATTCTCAAAATTTAAGATTATTTCTCGACAAACAATCTCAAAATTTAGTACTGAAAAATAAGTGATGGGGGGGAGGACCGAACTGTATTTTGGCAGACTTCACTTTGCTCAAGTACTGTAAAAAAGCCGTGTTTTATAACACCTTGGGCTCTAATGTCTGAACGAGGACCGTAGGGTACTTTACAGTCAAATTGCCAACAATTTGTAAGTGACATTCTCTGTAAATAAACCGTTATTTTGTGGGTATCAAATAACGTTATGTAGTCCCCTCACCCTTAATATGTAAGTGAAAGTGTTTAATAAAAAATCGTCCAATTGTCGAACATTTATATGAGAAATTTGCCGCAAATGAACCATTCCTTTGTGGGAATCAGAAAACATTCTTACTGGCCGTTAATATGTAAGTGAAATTGTCGGATAAAACACTGTCCAATTAACGAACATTCGAAAGTAAAATATCTCAATTGAATTTTTCGGCTTTTTTATAGACAAATATATTAATTGTTCATGGCAATCCCAATATTTTCGATTTGGTAAATCAGAAAAATAGAGGCCAATCCCTCATAACACATCTACTGAAAAAAAGTAGAAATATGATTCTCCCCTCCCCGTAATTTTAGCCCAAGGCCCTAAGAGTTATACCAATGTATTACTCTGCAAAAATGAGAACCTTCCATGAGTGCTTTATGTTGTTAGTTTGGTTTCGTACTGAGAAGTTGGTCTTAGTACTCATCACTATCAGGTAACTACGACCAAACTACAAAAAATTCCACTCTAGACACTTACATTAAGTATCTGATCAGAACGTACTGACATAGCGAATTATTATTCACTGCATCAAATATCAAAAAACCCATGGAGAAACCTACCTGACCTATAAAAAAGCCGACAAATTCAATTGATTATAGACAGACAAATTAAATTCCTAGTAAAATATCTCGTAAATAAATCGTCTTTGTGTCTGTATTAGATAATTGGCTGGATTCAACGTAAATTATACCATTTTATGCCATCAAATTATTTAGTACGGAAACGTTTTGTTAGTCTAGTCGTGTTCGTTATTTTATTCTTTTTTTAATTTTACAATTGGATACCTTTCGGGTACGGACTTCTTTAGATTTAGTTTTTCAACTGGCTTTTTACGGTCTCAAATCCATGAAGTTTGTTGCGCTGTTTATCGGTATATTTTACAGCCAAGATGACCGTAAAATGAAGGTAATTTTACCGGACTTACAACTGTCTACGGTACGAATTAATTAAATATTTAAGTTTTGATTTATAAGTGACGTAAGACAATAATATCCTAAGATTTTTGACATACTCTTCTTGCTTCAAACCATCTGAATGAACCGTAATTGGGAATACCTTAGGGATTGATTAATAACCATTTAAACAGGGTTTAATTGTACGTGCTCATCCAATTTTTATTTTACTAAAAATCGAATTTTATTTGGGTAATATTGTTGAAAATCACAGCCTTTAATAAGCTTTCATTAATAAACTATGTAAATCTGTGATCAATGCATTTACATTTTTTTTTGCCAGTCAGAATAATGATCAATGATTTTGGTTGCGTTTTGTTTACACTTTTCTAAATAATCTACTTTTGTTCGCTTAATATTGGCTTTCTCCATGTTTTTTAAAATCGGATAGCCTTCGTGTAGATATTTTCTGTTTCGCTTTAATTTTTCAACCGACGTTTTACGGTTTTGAAATCGTGAATCCTTTTGCGGTTAACAACTGTTGGTCGGGTTTGTGATTTTATTTATGATCCTTTCGAGAATGTCGGAATTGTCCGAGTTTACTTGAGATTCTCTTAGTTATTCGTTCTACATGCCATAAAGTTGGGAAAAGCTCTCAATGAGAAAAGAAATAAATTTGATAAATTCCTGTTGGACCGACCTATTGCGTCCCTCTATGGAATATTTACACGAAATTTTATATTAAACAATTTCACAATACGGGCCAGAGATCGTAGGGGAGAATGAGGTACATTTGACAGTTGGGATAAATTTGACACCAGTTAATTCGTTTAAATCTAGATAGTCTAGATATTATGCTCAAAAATTCTCAGTCGTAATGTAATCGAGGAACGAGGTACACGTGTTTTTGTTTTATTGGGGTATATTTGACACTGAGAATTGGGGTAACACATAGTTCTACATTCAACAGGAGTCAACTGTACCACTTTGAAGTTATATTTAGCTGTTTAACAATGGGAAATGGTGGATATATATGGTGGATAGATATTCAGGAAACAGCAGTTATCATGAGGCTGTGGTCAACATTGGTAGAAAATACCAATCAAAATGTACCGCAAAACAAATTCTAACAAAGGAACAGGAAGAGGAATTGCTGCAGTATATTAAAAGATGCCGTTGGTTGCAGTAAGGACTTTTATAGAAAGTTCATGAGTTTGTATATACAAATTTATAAAGGGGAACAACATTAAACCTACACTTTGATGGGATGATAACAACCGAGCTGGGATTGAATGGTTGCGAGGTTTTATAAAAAAGGAATATCAACATTTCATTAAGAAAACCAGAAAAAACGAATTTGGCGAGGTTGATGGGGTTCAATCGAGTTGTCGTTAACAATTTTCTTAACAATTTCGAATGTGGTCTGAAAAAACTCAATTTTAAACCGAAGGACATATTCAACACCCAATTTTACATTTTACTCCTCTTTTAGGTGTTAGCCGAAAAAGGTACTAAGCAGGTTTCGGAGGCAACTAACAAAATCTGATTTTGTTACTTTTGGACAATTATTCACCACATTGCAGCTATGATTCTATAATGTATTGTCGAGAGAATTGCATTGCTATATTATCGTTTCCTCTATATACCTCACATAGATTTCAACCGTTATGTGTCTGTATTTGGACCATTTAAAAACTTCTTGAAAGTGGCATTTAATAATTATAAAGTTAATAATTCTGTAAAAAAGATTACCATTTACGACATTTCAACGCTAACGAACGAACCTTTGAATCAAGCCTTTTCATTATGCCGTTATGGCATTATGCCATTTAATTGAGAAAGATTTTCCTGTACAAGACGAAAATCTTCTCCTAACGTTGATAATGGACCGCCGAATGCAAGTACTGGAGTGAACAAAGTTAGCTGTTGTGCGGCTTAATAATAGTTACGCCAATAAAACAAAGAAGACCAAGGCAAAACGAAGAAGATGCACATCTACATAACTCTTCATTCAAATATAAAGTGCGCTTTGTTAGAAATGGATCAGCAGTTGAGATACCAGTCTGATTTAAAGCCTTCGTGTCGATTCATGGGATAACCAAAAGCGTATGGAAATCCTAAAAAAGAATCTTCAAGACCACGACATTGCTCCTATATAAGGAAGAAGGGAGAAGGCTTCTTCAGAACATCGCAAATTAATAGTGGCAACTGTCTGTTCATGAGCATAATAAGTCACTTAAAGATATGGAAAGTCACAATAGTCTTAAAAAAGCCGAAAAAATTATTTGAGCGAACATCTAAATATTAAAGAATTATATGGCATGTATAAGACGAACACGAAGTGTCCAATCTTTGAAGAACCTTCATCTTCCTAACATTGCAACTAGTAACGTTTATTATAAACGGCAATTATCACTATATTTGTTTAATATTCATGTTCTATCATCCCCATTCTGACAACGTCTGTTCCATGCTTCATCACTTTGTATTTCATATTCTGAGTTCTGAAGTTCGGGAGGTAGAGAAATTTTGCGACTCATGTGAAGGACAAAACAGTAGCAGAATTGCCTTCCAGAATAAAACCGTTTCCGTTTGAATTTGTTGAAGTTGATCAACCACTGTTTAGAATGTGGTCTAAATATCTTACACACTTTTTCATTAAAAAATGTCTATTCACGTCACAACCGATTCGTGAAATAAAAATTGAGAAGGAGCAACCTCCATGGATATCTCACAGAAGTACTTTTAATGAAGACTGGGAAAGTAATGTTATATCTAGTGGAAGAAATAAGATACAGCAGCTTCAAAGGGCAACAGAATTTATTCTAACGGTTCATTTGTGGGCGATCCCCGCTATCTAAAAAATATGTGGCCACTTGGGTACGATATTTGGGCCAGATTGGCAAAATTTTTAAAATCAAAATTCGTGTGAACTTACATATAGGGACGGAACAGCCTGACGTAAGTCACTTATCGCCTATGTTGTTATATTTTTTGCTAATAAGGGGCCTCTGACTACCTATAAAAATACGGCTGGCAATAAAGCGGCACACAAATAATTAATATTTGAGATACAAAAAATTAATAAAGTGGCACAAATTTTTGAGCAACAAAAAAAAAATTTCTTGGCATCATAAAATTAATTTTTTGGAACAAAACATAATAATTTGGCAACATTTATTATTTTTTGGCATTATTTGAAGGGAACACAAAAAATAATTTTTGGGCATTGAATTAAAGGTTTTGAGAGTCAATCATTAGAAACAAAAATAATAAATAGTTATCAAATAAAATATTTGGCTGAATACAAATGTCTATACAAAAAATGTTTTTTAAGGAACCAAATAAAATAAAGTGGGGACAAAAATTATCATCAAAATTAATTTATTGCCAACAAATTAATATAGGGCAAATTTATGGGCACAATTTGTTTTTGTACAGAAAATTTTATGAGGTTTTCGGAAAAATTAAGTAATACGACCTCGTTTTGCGTTATATAAAATTGGTTATTTTAAATTTTCGAATCTCTTTCTTCAATTTGTTACTGAGATGAAACTTTTCTAAATGTGCTACGAAATTTTAGGTTTGCTTTATTTGTTAGACTGGATACCTACTTTCATTTTCCTTTTACAGTGAACATATCATTTGAATCATTTTGTTCGGCAAATGATTAGAATCCAATTAATTTTATTATTTAAAGTTGATTACATTAAATATACATTTAAAAGTCTTTAGCTGTGAATTTGACATACTTGTAGTCTTACTTTGGAAATTTTACAACAACAATGCCGTGTATTTTCATTCCGGAATGAATAGTTTGAAACCTGGTAAAGAATTATTCTAGCAATAATTTTGAATTTTTTTTTTTTTGTTTTTTATTTAATTTTTAATGTCAACTGATAAAAGTAAAAGAAATTTTTTTTCGGTTTTTATGTTGAGCGTAATTTGCATTTTTATTTTTATACCAATAACTGTTGAAGTGACCAAAGTAAGGCGGCATTTGATTCTTGAGTTTAGTTGTTTATTACCCTTTGAACAAAGCGGCTCGTTTACAATATAAAATTATGTTTGTTCTTTGTAGTTTATTTGAGATTTTGATCAACAAAGGGTGAAACATAAGCGTGAAGGCACACGTTTGGCGCATGCCAAAAGACTTCAGGTTTCTCGACACGCATTCTACACTTAGGCCCCTTTCCAATTACCTACTTATTTGATGTAACCTAACTTATTCAATGTAATTTCTTATGTATTAAGTTAGGTTACACCAAATAAGTATAAAATTGGAAAAGGGCCTTAGGCCCTTCCCGAAAGTTATACTTATTTGTGAAACCTAACTTATTACATAGGAAATTACATTGAATAAGTTAGGTTCCATAAATAAGTATAACTTTCGGAAAGGGCCTAAGGCTGTTTTCGAAATCGATACTTATTTCATACTTATTTACTTATTCGACGCCATCTTAAATAAGTAAGTAAAATCATTGGAATTGATTTTACTTACTTATTTTGACAGCGACAACAAAAATTTATTTGTTGTCAATTTTTTAAAGTTAAGGACACTGCTATTCGCAAAATAGCAACATAATACGCTTATAACACTAACGCTTGATAAAACGTCAGTGTTCGTCAAAAGCAAATTTTAAATTTTTCAGTATCACGCTACCTTAGAACAATATTCATAGGGTAAATTACAAGCAATTTAGATTTTTTCGTAAGAAAGGGATATAAAATAACTCACCTCGTTAGAAGGCTGTTTTCGAAACGAATACTTATTTGTCGAACCTAACTTATTCAAATAAGTATCTTATCGAGGTCTCTCCGATATAATCGCTAATATGAAACTACATGTATTTTAATTTCAGCGGCGCTTCGAACGGCGTCTATGTGTTTGGGGCATTAAGCTTGAAAAATACCGAGAAGCGGCAGCGAGCAGCAAATTTAAATATATGTTGATTTGCTTATGTATTCATAGATAGTCGTATGTTAAGCCAAAGTATAAGCAATTTTTATAAAAACATTTAAATTTTTGATAATTTTAATAGATATGTAAATGTTGATTAAAAGAAAATCTATCACAAGTGGAATATGTGGGACATGTCGCGCTGGTCTTGGTGTGTTCGAAAACATCGAATAACTTTCGGAAAGAGCCTAAAAGACATTAGAATAAAAAAATACAGAAAATTAAATTTTGTGTTTTTTTATTGTCGGCAAAATTTTTTATTTGATGCTGAAATATATTTTTTTATATAACCTTAATAATTTAACCACATATTATATTTGCTGCTTATTTCTAATTTTTGATGGTACTCTTTGTCGCTAAACTATTTTTTTTGACGCTGAAAATTATTTGTTTGCATTTTAAATGTTTTGTTCCAAAATATTATATTTGTTGCCAATTTATTAATTTTGATGCCAAAGTTTGTCGTCACAGTATTTAATTATGTCTTTCAAAAATATTTGTTTGTTTTTTCATATGTTGTTCCAAAATATTATTTGTGATGTCAATTTATTATTTTTGATGCTAATGTTTGTCGCCAATTTTTTTTTCTTGTATGCCCGTTTAAATTGCCCCTAAAAATACTTGGGTATTGACAAGTTTTTTTAAAACCGTACAAAATTATATATAGGGGAACAGACCTCTAGTCAGGCCGATTTGGATTTAGTAGCTTGAATATTTTACCGGTTTATCCGTATTTTATATATTATTCTTACTAGTCGCGTGAAGTTAGTCCTAAATTTTGTTTTTGTAATTTTATGACTTATTTCGGACAAATTTCACGCGAATATTTCATAAGAACTTGAGATTTCGGAGTTTATTCGTTATTTGGCATATAGTGTCTCTTATTTTTTGAGATTTTGGATTTTCGAAATTTTTCAGAATATTGATACTGTTTTGAGCCTAATTAAGATTCTCGATACTATTTAAGTATTACATGCTGGTGAGTTGTGAATAATGCGTTTAGATACCTTGAAGGAATTCTTAAAATTATGTGAGATTTTTAAAAAATAGAGAGTTATGGATTTGGTCATAGTTACTCGACTTATCTACATTATTCAAGGTTTTAGAGATTATTCGAGATTTTCTTGATTCTTATTTCTTGACCTTATTCGAATTTTGCATAACTTTAAGTTGCATAAAGTAAGAGGCAATACAGGTTTCTGAGTGTATTAAAGAGTCGTCTGGCGACTTTACGAGAATAACGAGATTTTTCGATATTATTCAAGATTTTTGAGAAATTTCGCGATTTTTTCAAATTTTTCAGATTATTCGAGAATTTTCGAGACTACAGAGGTACGAGTTTATTTTAGCGATTATTTGATACTTTAGATTCAAAACTTTTCGATCCTGTAAAGCCCGTTATTGCCCCCCCTTCCTCTACCTGCTACTATTTTAATCAATTTTTTAAGAATCTTGAAAAAAGTAGCTAGACTCAAATTTATTAGCTTTTTCTAAATCATCTAGCTTTTCAAATTTCAAGATAATTTGTTAATGATTAATCGGTTAACTGTCATAAAGCTTTGGATACTAATTACATAGGCACAATAAAAAACAAAAAAGTGCTTTGTCCATCACACATGCCAAATTTCTCTAAATTCGGTTAAGCAATAGCCAAGTTCCATCACAATTGGCCATATTCCAGAACTTTATCCAAAAATCATATTAGAATCCCATTTCCAACGCACATGTCAAATTTCTCTAAACTCGGTTAAGGAATAGCCAAGTTCCTTCAGAATTGGCCATATTCCAAAACTTGATACAAAAATCATTTTAGAATCCCCATTGCAACACGCGTGTCAAATTTCTCTAAAATCGGTAAAGGAATAGCCAAATTCCATCCCAATATTCCAGAACTTCATCTTGAATAGCCAAGTTCCATCACAACTGGCCATATTCGAGAACTTTATCCAAATGTCATTTTAGAATCCCATTTCCAACTCACATGTCAAATTTCTCTAAATTCGGTTAAGGAAGGCTTAAGCCAAGTTCCATCACAATTGGCCATATTCCAGAACTTTATCCAAAAATCATTTTAGAATCCCCATTGCAACACGCGTGTCAAATTTCTCTAAAATCGGTAAAGGAATAGCCAAGTTCCATCACAATTGGCCATATTCCAGAAATTTGTCTAAATATCTTTCATCGAACTTTCTTTATTTAATGATATTCAAAGAGCAATTCGTGTGTTACAAAAAATATCGCTCCCTAATGTATTTTCTGCAATCGCTGTGTAGAATGGGTTGGGAGCGATATTTTTAACTTTAACGCTCCCTGTTTTAAGAGCAAAATTAAAAATAAAAATTTAAATCACTTTGAAAGAGCGAAATAATTTTTTTTTTGTGTTTATTATTAGAGGGTAAGAGCGTAAAAGCAAACTGAAAAAAAATTGTATTGGGAGCAAGAGCGAAACTTTTTATAAAGAGCTCTAAAAGAGCGAAAAATTTAAACTCTGATTTATTCTCTCAATCATCTCGTATTCTTTAGTAAGTAATCCAAATGTGAATCTAAAATATGCAGTTTGACTCATATTACATCCCAATTTTGTAAAATTTTCCACCATTTCCCTTACCAAAGTTTTCACTTTTATTATTTCCTAACAAATATTCTGATACATTTTTAAAACTGATCCATGCTGCTTTTTCAGTGCTGTTCATCGTGTTTATGATCATGGGTCTATCGAATACTCTCCTTTTAATTTTGCACTTGGTAAATTCGGAAATTTGTCTCGCAAGTATTTGAACGAATCTCGTTTTGCTAACCTAATGCGTTAACAGAATTTTTCTCGGATCGAGCAACAACTTGTGTATGACATTTTGAGAGTCTGGGTTAAAAGAAACACTAACTTTCCACTTTTGTTTTCTTATAAAGCTTTTCCTTTTCCCTATTATCCCACAAACAGAGAAAGCATGGATATACTTAGTGTATCCAGATTGTTGGCCTAAAAAGTCTCCACTCTTCATCTTTGTGAATATTAAGCTTCAATTTATCAATCCTTAGCGTTATTACGGTATACTAATTAAAAGTCTATTCCGATAAAATGATACTTGCACCATCTTTTGGTAATCCTAAGTTTCGAAAAAGATCGTTTGACATTTTTTGTGAAAATTTTTCTGGTAAATTTTTCTTATTTTGACCACCTGGAATATATTCGAAACTATTATCGGATTCATACTCACTTTCGTCGGTTATTTATCATCGCGGTCATTTGCGTTTTCCTCACTCTCGATGATTTCAATTTTATTCCCTTCAAAATCATTATGGCCTTTTTCTATTCGTATACCATTACAAAACATTTCATTCACTTCCATTGACTCTTCATCAAAGTTGTCTGAATGACCTGTATCATTCATTTCTGTTCTAAAACAATGAAATGATGATTTAATGAAAGCCTTGTATGTTGCCATTTGTTTGACAAAAACAGCAATCGGTTTTTGTTTGAGGCTTACTCCAGCAAACCGGTATTGAGAATGTAAGATTTTCTTTCAGATTAGCGTTCGTACAATGATGCATCATCAAATAACATCCACCGCAAATGGAATTTGGTACCCAACCAATATTTTCATCCACTATATCAAGAATGAAACACCCCTTATGAAGGACCCTTATGTAGTTAGTTATTCGTCTTCTAGACTTAGCAACTTTAAATTTACCACAAATTTAACAAAACACATTTGGGTCTTTATCCCATAGATACCAGGGAATATTTGGGTTGAAATACTTTGTTTTGTAGCAGTTGACTCTATAAAAGCCAAGTTTTGCACTTTTGTATATCTGCGGTCGCTTGATGACGATGCCTGCGCACCGAAACTGGGGTTCCGAAGCCCTGAAACGTAACAAATTGTTTACATATGTTTACCTTGACGGAATGAATGCCGTTATAAAGGGACTCTGCCGAAAGACAGAAATACTCCGTTGCCAGGTAAAAATGAAGTAAAATATTGACAGAATAGAGCAATTTTGACTTTCGATTATGTTCTAGTGCTGTAAAATACGACGGAGTATACTGCTATGGGGTCTATAATATAAATTTGTGTTGCGCCTATTTTGCCCATTTTTCTGCATATTTTTGGTAATTTCTTGAAGTTAGCAAAGAAATCTTGACATAATCGAGCAATTTCGATATCAGATTTAGTTTCAGCTTATCAAAATTCATTAGCATAAAGAGACAGAATAGATCAAGTTTACAAAAAAATTTACCGAATTCACTTACGCCAATCGTTTTGCGATTTATGCAAAATATGTGGGTGTAGGAGTGATGCTGACACTAGATGTCTGAACTGGATTTTTTGTGTTTGTCTGGTTTGGTTAAAAAAAATTATGCACATTTAGATACAAGTTTAGATCTACTTAAGCGAATTCACACAATTTACTGACTAATACAAATTGGGAAAGATTGGTACTTCAGAAATGCTCGGCGTAAAGTTCAATATAAATCAACAATTGAATTTGGTAATGCTCAAGAAAAATTGCTTAATTCTATCGTCTGAATTTTGTACAAGAACAAAAGAGACTTTGAACCATTTGTTCATCACTAGCAGTGTAATATTAATTCAATATGGAAATAACCAAACCATTGTGGTCTTTATGGTGGATACTTGTTCGTCGCAAACTGCTGGAAGCCGCATACCTAAACTAGTTACTATAATATTCTTATACTTATAAGCCAAATCAATAATATATCGCGCGTCACGACTGCCAATGCAATTTTTTTGCTGTTTTTAATAAACAAATTCTGCTTTGACGTACGTAGTTTCACGACCATTATTAATTACAACTACACGCGATAAACCATTATTAAATATATCTTATTACAAAAACTACTGTTAGTTACTAAGTAAAATTTTTATTGGTTTATAGGACAAACAGGTTAAATATTTTATCGCGATTAAGTATTTACGGTACACAAGTTATCAACTGCTTCAACTATATACACTTAGTATATAAACACGAACACTTGTTAAATTCCATTTCAAAGCGCAAACTTAAAAGCTAAACACAATACAATATGCAGTATCATGTCACCATACATGTAGCTATTGTGTATATAGGAAA
The DNA here is from genome assembly GCA_958295665.1 of Tipula vernalis. Classification (NCBI taxonomy): domain Eukaryota; kingdom Metazoa; phylum Arthropoda; class Insecta; order Diptera; family Tipulidae; genus Tipula; species Tipula vernalis. The sequence goes on along the minus strand of OY282558.1, from coordinate 406,548,686 downwards.
AACACTTTGTAATAGAAATGACCTTCACTACAATAGAACAAACGAAGTAAGAATCCGTGCGGTCGGAAAAACCGGAAATCATCAATTTACCCCAATCGACATGAATTATCTTAATAATTATACAAATAAATATGGATACGTTATATAATTAAAAAATGTTGATTACTTACACGTGTACTTTGTTACACTTACGTGCATTTAACATGACTAATAAATTGCATATTGATGTGTGTATATGCATATTCATTATACAGATAATTTAAAAAAAACCTTTTGCATAACAACAACAACAACTTTTTGTTTTTTTTAACTAATTACTTAATTTATTTTAATTTAAATAATCAAAATTAATTTTATTTTATTTGACTTAATTACGTTTATTACTAATAAGGCAAAGTTGAATACTAATCACTTGTGAGCTCGCTTTGTTTAATATCAGAAATCGTATATATGCATATATGGATGGAACGTTTTTAACGCATTGGATGCGACGAGGGTTTTACGAGATTACCTAAGAAGTGGAGAAAGAGTAAAGTTCCAATTTCAAAATCTAAACAAATTGATCAAAAGCGATCACCACAAATCATTATTACAGACAAACATAACGATTAACCCCGTAAACAGAGTACATGATCCATGACCTACAACATGTTTACTACAACTCTATTTTATATGTGTATAATAAATGTACAAACTAATATACAAATCATTATTATTTGAGAGAATAAATAAGAAATAAAAAAGAAAAAAAAAAAAAATGATTTTGCTTGCCAAGGACAGAAATTGTAGTCAGTAGTCATACAAATGAACACATTGTATTCTCACGCGCGCACTCTGCTAAATACAAATTTTGTACAGCAACAAAATCAACACAGCTGTTTCATGTAATTTATTTATAAATATTTTACTGACTTTTGCTGCCTTTTTTTGCCCATCTATTCAAAATAATAATAATTAATGGCTTGAGTTATATAATCACTGCACACAACAACAAAAACCAGAATAAAAAATCAGTATATCCGTCATATTCGCGAATCGCGTCGCGCGCGCATCTACTCAAAAGCGAAAACACATAAATAAAATCAGAATCAAAATTATTCGTGTATAGAATTCATTTTACAGGAGTATACCGTAAAGCGCGGTTTCTAGGAAAGAGTCAGGATCTAGAATTCAGTGTTAATAAACTCAGATGCTGGTGACAGGTTAAAAGAAACACGTTCCACAAATTTTATAATATTTTTCAAATACTAAACTTCTTATAAGGCCCCCAATTACCTTTTTAATTAATTTGCCAACTTCTGGTTATTGTTACTCATATGTTGATAGCATTTCAAATCTCTAAACTTTAATTATTTGATTAGCTTAATCAATAATCGAGGAGAACTAAAATCAAAACAATCGTGGATAAGAGTTTGTTTTAGATAGAATGCGAAATTTAAGAAATTGAACAGATATTATTATTTAAAAATATTATAAAACACACCAAACAGTATAAGGGACAAATTTATGTTCCACAATTTTCAAGTTCAACGACCAAATTGTAACCACTTTCAATTTAAGATTAAGTGTAGATCAAAGTAATGAATGAGACGACGAAACCAACTCAACCACGAGTTAAGATTTAATAAGCTTTTAAAAATCTTGCTTAACGTAAGTTCCAAACAATGGTTTAGCGGGGGTTAACCAAAAAATATCGAAATTTTTAGTTTTAGAATCTGCCACAAGAGACTAAACGGCCACAATTACACATTAAAAAAGAGACCAAAATTTGGTTAATTTGATTACATTTTAAACTTTTTGATCTTATACCCTTTTTGGACTTAATATCTCTTATTTAATATTTCAAGGTATGAAAAGCTTCTAGTAAAGCTTAATTTAAACTTAAATGGAAACTAAAAATTGAAACAAGTACGACACTTCGGCAAAAAGTTTTATTTAGCAAGCCAAATAGAATGGAAGAGTAACATGAGTTCCACAATTTATCTAAAATTGAATTGATGATGAGAACGACGCAAAAGCTTTGCAAAATTTACCATTTATAATGTAAATATTTATGTTCCACAATTTTCAAGTTCCACACAAAAATATTTTCCAATAAAATAATTGAAATATTTTAGCCTAAATTTCCTTTTGTTTTGGACTTGAAGTTATTTAGCCAATTTTAGAATTGTTTTGGTCTGCAATGTAGTTACTATTTTGGCGGCATTCAGCGTTTAACGACATCTTTCGTTTTGGATTGGAAGATAAGGTTTAATTCTGATTCTTTTACTAAAAGTCTATTGAAGAAAATTCGACCCGCAATGGTGAACCTTCAAATTGTCGATCACAATTTATGATGGAAGGCAATACACAATAACCAGGAATCCTTTATTTAGCGCGATTATCGAATGGAATTGACTCAATGAGGTCATGGCTATAAGAAAGCCTGTTCGTTAGATTTTATTTAATATTTTTCAAAGAATTATCGACTTTTGAACTATTCGGATCGAATGTGATTATCAACATCTTTCAGTTGCGCAAGTCGTTGAAGTTAGTCCGAAATCTAAACCCAAAAAATGTGGTTCGTTTCTTGGCTACAGTTGCATCCAGAAAAAGAGCACATGTTGTATAAAACGTAGCCCCATCCCGAAACAAAATTTAAATTTGGATAATTTATGTCTCGTGAAATATCTAAATGTAACTTAACTAAATTTGCACAATAATTAGAAAATTATACAACAAATTTAAACATTTTTAACAATATGTTGATATCTGCCAATTTATGATAACACAATTAAACTAAGTGTACCGTAATATGGCAAAGTATGACGAAGTTATGACCTTAACGTATTCACGGCCCATTTTTGATTTTCGACAAGTTGGCTCGTATAATTCTTGTCAGGAGTAAGCTATTAGTATGCCCATCTTAAATCCTTATAGGGAACAATAAGATACATTTTTAGTTCAGTCCATAAAACAGAACGACTGGAATGAAATCCTAAATTCTTAGCGTATTCACAGCCCATTTTCGATTTTCGTTAAGTCACTTCGGAAATAAAATGTTAAAACCTTAGAATAATCGCAACCCTTGATAGATTTTGACTAATTTTGACTAATCTGTTACATAGGCCGTCTCAAAACCCTATAGCATCGATCAGAGAGATTTTTGGTTCGGTTATTACAGCAGAATGAGTGAAATAAAATGTTAAAACCTTACGTATTTCCAGCCGATTTTCAAATTTCAGCAAGTTGCCAGGGAACGATTTCGACTTCCTCTTGTCAGGAGTAAGCTGTTAGTATGCCTATCTCAAAACTCTCTAGCCTCAATCCGAGAGATTTTTAGTTCGGTCAATAAAGCAGAACGAGTGAAATAAAATGTTAAACCTTACAATAATCCCAACCCATGATTTATTTTCGACAAGCTGCCCTAGAACGATTTCGACTAATTCTTGTTAGGATTAGGCTGTTAGTTTGCCTATCTCAAAACCCGATAGCCTCAATCCGAGAGAATTTTAGTTCGGTCAATAAAGCAGACCGAGTGACCCGACCGCCAAGCAACGATCTTGACTTATTCTTGTCGAAAGTAAGCTAAGCTGTCAGTAACCCCTTCTCAAAACCCTGATTTTCTAATTTTAAATTGCAATTGAAAATATTCTCCACATCTAAAATGATTTTTGGATACATTTTTGGAATATGGCCTAATAGCCTGTAACGTGGCCGTTTCTGAATCTATTATGATGAAATCTGACAAATTGGAAATGGAATTCTTTACAGATTTTGATGAAATTCGATGATAATGGTGAAAGGTGATGTTGAATTAATAAAAGTATTTTGGCGAGGAAAGGAATAATTACTATCTGGAAAATAAAAATTTACAAATTCCGTTTCCAAAAATTCTGAAAAAATAAGATTTAATAAATTCTCAAATATTCTGGAAAATGTAGATTTCCATTATATTATTAAAATTAATTTATTTTCCAGAATTTAAATTTCGTTTTCAAGCAAAAATATTTTTATTAATTTTGGCACGGGCCGCCGGCAAATTTAAATTTAAAATTATCTGGAAAATGGAGATTTAATATTAAAACTTTAATGGGAATCTCCATTTTTCAGAATAATTCAACATAAAATTCTGGAAAAGGAAAATTAAATCTTCGTTTCCTAGAATTTAGTTTAAATTTAAAATTATCTGAATTAAAATTTTAATGGAAATCTCCATTTTCCAGAACATTTCAACATACAATTCTGGAAAAGGAAGATTAAATTTTCATTTGTCAGAATTTAGTTTAAATTTCAAATTATCTGGAAAATGGAGATTTAATATTAAAATTTTAATGAAAATCTCCATTTTCCAGAATATTTCAACATAAAATTCTGGAAAAGGAAAATTAAATCTTCGTTTCCTAGAATTTAGTTTAATTATCTGGAAAATGGAGATTTAATATTAAAATTTTAAAGGAAATCTCTATTTTCCAGAATATTTCAATACAAAATTCTGGAAAAAGAAGATTAAATCTTCGTTTCGCAGAATTTAGTTTAAATTTCAAATTATCTAGAAAATGGAGATTTAATATTAAAATTTTAATGGAAATCTCCATTTTTCAGAATATTTCAACATAAAATTCTGGAAAAGGAAGATTAAATCTTCGTTTCCCAGAATTTAGTTTAAATTTAAAATTATCTGGAAAATGGAGATTTAATATTAAAGTTTTAATGAAAATTTATATTTTCCAGAATAATTTAACACAAAATTCTGGAAAAGGAAGATTCAATTTTCATTTGTCAGAATTTAGTTTAAATTTAAAATTATCTGGAAAATGGAGATTTAATATTAAAATTTTAACGAAAATCTCCATTTTTCAGAATATTTCAACATACAATTCTGGAAAAGGAAAATTAAATCTTCGTTTCCTAGAATTTAGTTTAATTATCTGGAAAATGGAGATTTAATATTAAAATTTTAAAGGAAATCTCTATTTTCCAAAATATTTCAACATAAAATTCTGGAAAATGAAGATTAAATCTTCGTTTCCCAGAATTTAGTTTAAATTTAAAATTATCTGGAAAATGGAGATTTAATATTAAAATTTTAATGGAAATCTCGATTTTCCAGAATATTTCAACACAAAATTCTGGAAAAGGAAGATTAAATCTTCGTTTCCTAGAATTTAGTTTAAATTTCAAATTATCTAGAAAATTGAGATTTAATATTAAAATTTTAATGGAAATTTATATTTTCCAGAATAATTCAACATAAAATTCTGGAAAAGGAAGATTAAATTTTCATTTGTCAGAATTTAGTTTAAATTTAAAATTATCTGGAAAATGGAGATTTAATATTAAAATTTTAACGAAAATCTCCATTTTTCAGAATATTTCAACATAAAATTCTGGAAAAGGAAAATTAAATCTTCTTTTCCTAGAATTTAGTTTAATTATCTGGAAAATGGAGATTTAATATTAAAATTTTAATGGAAATCTCTATTTTCCAAAATATTTCAACATAAAATTCTGGAAAATGAAGATTAAATCTTCGTTTCCTAGAATTTAGTTTAAATTTAAAATTATCTGGAAAATGGAGATTTAATATTAAAATTTTAATGGAAATCTCGATTTTCCAGAATATTTCAACACAAAATTCTGGAAAAGGAAGATTAAATCTTCGTTTCCCAGAGTTTAGTTTAAATTTAAAATTATCTGGAAAATGGAGATTTATTAGAATCACAATGGAAAAACCCATTTTTGAAAATATTTCAACACAAAATATTCTTTTTCATATTTACCATTACCTGCCTGCACCATTATCATCACTATCAACTATGATAGTTGATTACCATTTGTATTTGAGGCAACCTTAATTTTCATATCGATGGTGAATAGGTTTAGACTGTTGTAGGTAGTATTAAACGATGGGAACATGGTCGGATATTAAATTGTACCATGTGGTGCTGAAAATTAACGGTCGAATATTAAATTGTAGTCCTAAATCCACAACTGATCTTCATCCATCTCCAATAGTTCCTCTCGGCCATTCTTACGCATTATGTTGCGATGATATACGGTTGGATATTGGTTTTTAATGTAAATTAATAAAGTTGCAGGCATTTGATTATACATCAATATATGTTCGCAAGTGTCAAAAAATAGTTTATTTTTATAAATACAGATGGCCAATACGCCTTTTGCTTAACTCCTCTTTTTTTAAAAAATGGCGTTTTGAAATTGTAGTACTAGCTAATCGTGTTCCTCCAAAGGTATTATCTATGTTTTTCAAATAACTCTCTGGCGCCTCCTTATGCAAATGACACGGGTTTTTAAATAATCGGGTCTTTGGATTAATAAATTACAAATATTACAGCAAATATTGCTTTTTAAAATGATTTTATACGAATGATTGGTTGATAGATTCGGACAGTGAAAGCATTTTAGAAAATGCAGAATTCGTATTCTGTAGGTAACTACTGTAGTTATTCAGTCAAAGAAAATGATTCCCTGTTCCATTTTTAAAAGATCCGTAATTTGATATACCAATCTCTGCAGCTCATCGATGCGGGCATGAAGTACATGCTTCAGTTTTAATTGACCTTCCTTTCATTTAGGTCAACTAGATGTTTCAAGTATCTTCATCCATAGAAGGTTTTCGGTTTCTGCCATATTCGGTGGGTAGTTTCCTCAGAACAGGAAGAACGATAACCAATAAATGGTTCTTGACATAATGAAATGGTTGATTAATAGTATTATTAAGTAGCAATTAATTTATAAACTATTTATTCACATGGGTTAGTAATTTCATGAAGATCTTACTTATAAAAAAAATGGAGGTGTGGCCAACACACGACTTTCTTTTACGAACAGAGAATTTTGAAAAATTGTATTTTTTTCTTAATTTTTTTTTTAATTTTTAAATGTTTTTAATTTTTTTTTTTAATTTTTTATTTGTTTTTAATTTTTGGAAACATTTTGTATCAAGTAGTTTTTTGTAAACCTTATTCTTTTTAAGATATTTGCAAAACAAATTTTCTGGACCAAGGGAGTGGCCACTTCCGTTTAGTCGATTTGGAGTAAAATTCACTGGGACCTCCCAATTTATCAAAAAAGCTTAAATCTGAAGTTTCAGTTCGATTGGTTAAATCATCTGGGCTGTAGAGAGGACACAGACAGACTGACATACTGACAGACTGACAGACAGACAGAAAGACACCATTTCGAAACCGACTTTTTCAGACTCAGGGGACCTCAAAACAAATAAATCTCTAAAAATCTCAAGGTCCAAAATTTTCATGATTACTATACTTTATTTTACTAGAGTAAAAGAAAGTAATATAACCAGAATATTTGTATATGCTTTTCAATTTTAATTAATAGCTTAAACCTGGACAGCGATTTTGGTCGCAAAATGAGGTTCGAGTTAAGAATTACCGGAAGCCAATAGTATTGGTAAATGTCTGTATGTTCAAATGTGCGTTCTTTTAGTTTTTCATTTAACGTGATGTCAATAAGAACAGATTACATGACAAGACTAAGAGGGATAATATAACAGAAATAAGAGAAAATAGCTCAGAAGAGAACGATCGAGCGAATGTATTAAATTAGTAACTCCACTTTATTATGTTCTTGTATACTCACACACATAACTCAGAAAGAAACATCAAATCCAAAATGAAATTTCAATACTCAATCCACATTTTGCGACTAAAATCGATATCCGATTGATGGAAAATATCATTTTTTACACTTGTTATATTTTGAAACAAAATGACGGGCATTTATCTTATTTAATTTTTTTTTTGTGATTATCGACTTATGACATCTACTTTTAAATGAAATAAAAAATCTGTACTAGATAGAGTTGTACAATGGATAAAGCCAGATGAATTAAGAATATTTTTATGTAAACCCACAACAAACTGTTCGGTCGAATAAAAGTTTTCATATCATAGGCGAGTTAAATTTAATTTACGGTCGACAAGCAAAAATTAAAAGCAGCGCCTATGCTACCTATACAAGGAGAAACATAGGTGCCTTCATTCATTGTTTCATTAATTCAGTGACTTTTTTTAAGCATCATATTGCTATAAAATGACGAATTAAAAAACAAAGAAGCAAAATGATTGAATGAAGGCAATCATAAAGTCAACTTAAAATAATTGCGCGGCAAGACTATTACGCAAACCGAAGAAAAGTTAAAAAGTATTGAGGGCTACGCTCCTCCATATTTCACAGTTCGTAAGTGTTTTACTGAATACCAGTATGATGACGTTCCACTCTCAAGACGCCTCGTTGATGAACAAAATCGAAGATATGTTGACCGATCACCGAGTAAACCTGATTAGGAAGCCTATTTTGCAGATATTTTAAGCTAAGTGTATCGATCTAAAAGGATACACTTTTTCATTCTACTCCCGTACGTATGGTATATAAAAACTGTAACAACTAAATAAAGGGAGGTAAGTAAATTCAGAAGTGGCCTAGGTACGACAAACATTCGGCCGAAATCACTCTGCTCTCCATACTGGGCATTATAGACAATCATTTTTTCAATCCTTTAAAAAATTGCTTCTCGTTTCATATCGCTTGTCGGAAGCCCTCTAGCCGCAGTTATCGTAATTTAATTAATTTTTATAAGTAATCATTTTTCTTAGTTTTTTCCGATATTTCATTGGAATCGATTATCCGGGTAATCGATCAAATTACCAGGTAGTCGAGTATTCGAAAAACAAACAAAATACCCGAGTACTCAGGTACTTCATAATCGGTGATGGGTACCCTTTCATTGACGTAAAAAGTTGTCAATTTCTATCCAAAAATCTCCGTATTTCTCAAAGACTATTGTATTTAAAGTGAGACAACAAATATTTGAGGCAGGAAAATTTCCCAAAAAATTATCACACAATTCGGACAGAATAATAAAAAATTGTCAAAGTAGAGGAATATTTTACCAACAAATGTCAAAAATTTAGGTCCCACATTATTGCTACAATATATACAGGTAAATATGGTCCGATTCGTCTAATAAAGTTTATTTTAAATAAATTTTGAACTTTTTTTGTAATTATGTTCCACAAGGATGTACTTATGTCCCACATTATTGCCCATGTAGACAAGTCGAATTTGTCAAAAGTGGTTAAAATCAGCGTCTTTGTAAGGTATAGAATAACTTCCATACTTAATTTCAAGTATCCGAACATAAGTTCCACACTTTATTAAGCCGATGGTAAGTGCAAACAAATATAAATTGTAAAAATGGATCGCGTTGAACTAAGCTTACCTGTACATAAACTTGGTTGATTGTTTTAAGTATATAGAATAATAATGGTTTATATATAAGCATAATACAATCTCTGTGTTGATATAAATCGCGAATACGTTTGAATTTTGCTAATTTCCGTGTTGCTAAAAAACAACTTTACACCAGACTATAGAGAGTATAGAACAAAAACTAAAAAAAAATTCTAAAAATTCATCCTGTTCGTGACCACATGAATATAACGATTTTTGCTGTTGTTGTACATAATTTATATTTATTATTTATTTACCTCACATCTCTTATATACGAGTACATATAGAGATATAAACACCGCGATACTCTTAACTTGCTTGTCATGTTATGTAAGCATTAAAAAACCAGTTGAAACATACAAAATTTTTATTTTTAAAGTTTTTAAAAGAGGAAATCAAACTGAAAATTAAAATTATATAAAGTACAAAAATCTGGTAGTTACGTAATCAGAAAAATAGTTTGCTACCGCTGCCCAAAATTAAATTAACATTCTAAACGAGTCAACATTTTTTTTTTTTTTGTAATGTGTTAAGTTTTATTTATTGTTTACAGCACGAAATTGGTTACAAGCCTATAAAAGATGCGGCTATAAAATAATTATTTCTAATTATTATTGCGAACAATGCTGCTGCTGCCGTCTAATCGAAATTTGAGGTTGGTCATTAACATTTACGCAGGCCGCATTACATAACAAAATAGAGAACGATCGTTTGGAATTCATAAAATCAATTCGCCTATCATTGTCTATTCCAACAGACAAACAGTAGTCTCATACACAAATTAACTTTCTTGACTTTATTATGTACTTTGACCCAATTAACGCGTTTAATTAAATTCGATCACAAAGTTGAATAGACTCGGAGAAAATAAAAGACTCTTAATAAAATCCAATTCGTTGCTATATAGTGCGAGCCAAACTCTAAAGCCTAAAACTAAAATTTGAGTAAAACCGACAAAAATTTGAAAGAAAATAAAAACACTCGCTAGCAAACTGCCATAATATTATGTCATAAATATATTATGTTACTAAAACTGGCGATATTATTTTCGATTAGAACTCTTAACCTAACCCAAACACAATCCTCGAATCAACCGCCTCACTCAACCTCAACGCAAGCTAACTTAACCGGACTCAACTTCAACTCAACTTATCTCGAGGTAAATCTCAACCCTCCACTCAACGAGCAACTCAATCCTGAAATCAACTCAATCTAGCCTTCCATTAAAACCTCAATTCGATCCTAAATTAATCCCCAACTGAGCTACTCACTCAAATCCAACTCAACTTCTGCTCAAACTCTATTCAACCCTAACTCGACCTCAGCTTAAACTTCAACTCAACCGTAAAATCAATCATAACTCAACCCCAACTCAACCCTCAACTCAACGTTCAATTTAAATTGTAGACCAACAAAGATCGAGAATTACATGCTTATAAGTGACCCCCCACTAAACCTCAAGTCAACCCCAACTCAACTCTCAACTCAACGAAAAACTACGTTCGTACAGTCGTCCAACCCCAATTTAATTTTAACTCGACGCAGCCCTTAAATGAACCCCAAACTCAAGCCCAACACAACTACCAAATCGACATGGGCTTAAAAATTACAGGTGAACTTGAGGTCAACTCAAGTAAATTCTAATTCAACCGTTAATTTACACATAAAAAAAATCCCCAGCTAAACTCTTTACTACACCCTAAGCCAACCCCAACTCAAATTCAACTCAACCCTAACTTAACCTACAAAACCCAATTCAACCCTGAACTCAATCTGTTAAACCTTAATCAAACCCCAAATGAACCCCAACTCAACCCCCAACTGAATTTTAAACTCAACGCAAAACTCAATTTTTAAACCATCATATATAAAAAAAATTGGTCAACGTGATAATATTACCACGTGGTTTTGAGTCAATTCGTATGACAGGTACCCGATTCTCTTGACGTCCTAAACCTTTCAATTCTCTGCCCTGACCACAAAAATAGATAGGCGAAAAATCCAAATCGGGCACGCCGTTCTCGAGATACCATGGGCACAAACATGTGTACATCCTATGTGCTATGTCCATCCTATCCCCCTCCCTGTACTTTTTCGGGCTCAGGGACTTTCAAAACGTCGCGAGAGGTGGTTTTGAACCTACAAAATGTTTGATCATTTTTGACAGGATTTCAATAACTTTGGTCCTTTTGAAGAAACATTTTTTGAACACCAGAAAAATTTTGCTCCGTAGAATGGACATTTTTTAAGCGTTCCCTCATACAGATTTCTCCTGCTATAGTGGTAGGAAAATAGCATAACCAGAATGCCGCTTCTTAGCTGATAAAACCAGAACTACCACCAGGAATAACTAAAATTAAAGAAATTGTCTGCCTTCCCAAATAGCAAATCTGACTAAAAGCACGACAAAAAGCAAAAAGACGAAGAAACTTAATTTTGGGGGAAGAGGCCAAACAAGCGATTGGCAATTCAAAAGGAAGCTTTATAACATCATATCTCCTCCTAATTGGAACAGAAGGCAACTGAAGTATGAGACATTATGCTTCAGAAACCTAGCAGCTAATATCAGCATAACGGAATTGAATTTGAAGTGCTTGACAGCCGTTTTGTTTTAGAAAATATTCAAACTAGGGAAATCTGATGCTAACTTTAACACCAAGACAGAGTATATAGAAAGCAAAGTAGGAATTCTGGATGAAAATACACTTGCAGCCACCTCGACGGATCACGGTAACTTGACCCGACATATCTATTATTCAAATTAATACTAGTTACGCCATCTTTTGCAAATCCCTGAAAACTTATTTGTTTACCCAATATATTTGAATTGATTGGGTAAAGAAATAAGTTTTCAGGGATTTGCAAAAGATGGCGTAACTAGTATTAAATTGCCTCGGACCATCTTCTAACTATATTCATGTTAAAGCGTCATAATTTCCCTCTAAAAATCAGTATGTGTCATTTCGCTGAAGGATAAACACCATATTTTTTTTGTGCTCTAATCATGTCAATCTTTGTGCCAAGAAAACACAGTTCGCGGGAAGCGCTGGTTTTTTGTTTTAATTTGAAAAAAAATGCACCTGATGGACATCGATTGCTGGAGGAATAGCAATAAAAACATGTGAGTACTGATTCCGGCGTTTTGAAATTGGCGATTTTGGCACCAGTACAAAGAACGCGAAAAGAGGCCAGTCAAATTTGAAGACGCTGAGTTGGAGGTGTTATTAGATCATGCCAAATTCAAGAGGAGCTCGCTAAAACTTTGGGAGTGACTCAACAAGCGATTCAAAACCGTCTCAAGGCCAAGGGAATGTGCGAACAACTGCTCCAAAGAGAAAATCAGAAGGGTCATGCATCAACTTCAACGGCCAAACCGAATATTGGTTAGATCATTTCGGAATGATCTACTATGAGTTACTCCAGCCTAACAAAACCATCAGTGGAGAACGTTATTAACAACGATTGATGCAATTAAGGCCAAGCCTTAAAGCTCAAACGCCCACAATTATGCCAAAAGAAATGAAAAAGTGATCTTTCAGCACGACAACGCTGGGCCACATGTTGCAAAAGTAGTCAAGGAAACTTTGGAAGCGCTTCAATGGGATGTCCTACCCCACCAGCAGTGTTCATCAGACATTGCTCCTTCCGACTACCACCAACACCTACATAATATTACAACAAGTTTTGATGACAATCCACTGCCAAAAAAAAATACCAGTGAAGCATTTGGCCTATCGATAAGACAGATTGCCGTTCGACAAGTCATATTAAAAGACCATCCGACGTTGAAGTGGCCGATGTTTAAATCAAACTAAATGACTTTAACAAGTACCTGTAATTACTGGAACGAGGAAAATTTGGTTAGACTGCAATTGTTTCTGAAAGGTAAAGCTCTAGTGACCGTAAGAAGCAAGGTACCATGAAATCGTAACTCAACTACTCAACACTCTATGAGGATACGCTTAGGTCGAATGCCAATTCATAGAGCTATAAATGCTCATTCAACATCTCTATACAACCAGTGGCGTAGGGAAGGAGGCTGCGTGGAGGGGACGGTTTTATTGTATAAGGTTTCGGGAGTATTAGGATCCGACATTTTAATAGGACTATTTACGAACAGGAGATACATTGAAACCGTACAATTCATTTGGGCTAAAAATTTAGCGCCTCTAAAAATGTTGCGCCCTGCGCAGCCAGTAAGCTCGAACACACCTCGAGCTTTAAAACAAATTTCTTACAAAATTATTCTAGATTTCAAAATTACCCATCACTGTCGATTACTATGTTGTGAGTCTAATGTATCTTGATGATCTTATTTATGAATTTTTGTATCTCATGGACCTTATTAATCTTACGATTTTTTGTGTAGATAATATCGTTGGACAGGAATCTTATAAATCGTTATAAATTTTATGAATCTTATGAATCACATGAATTCTTCCAATCTTATCAATTTTATAAATCTAATGAATCTTATACATCTGACGAATCTTATGAGTCGTATAAATCTTTTGAATTCTATGAATCTCTTGAATATTATGAATCTTATGGATCTCACGAATCTTATGAATTTATGAATCTCAAGTATCTTAATAATCTTACGAATCCTATGAACCTTGCGGATCAACTAAATCTTATGAATCTTTAAAATCTCAAGAATATTTTGAATATTATGAATTTTTGAATTCTTAAGTTCATAGAAATAATCTTATGAAACATAGGAATCTTATGAATTTTATTATTTTTATGAATCTTGTGAATCTTGTGCGTCTTACGAATCGTGTGAATCTTATAAATCTTGTGCGTCTTACGAATTTTATGAACTTGAACGAATTTCATGAACCTTACGAATCTTATGAATCTTTAGCTTCTTATACGAGTCTTGCACGTCTTACGAATCTTATGAATGTTATGAGTCGTATGAATCTTTTGAATCTTATGAACTTTTTGAATCTTATAAATCTAATGCACCAGGTGGCAATCAAATACGGAGACTGTTTTCAAATTTTTTGTTGTAAAATAAAATCAGTTTTCTATTCCTTTTAATTTTTCAGTTAACTATCATGTCTAAAAAAGCTCGTCTCACTCTCAAAGATTGAACTGAAAGAAGCTGGTAATTCGACAATCCAAGTGAAGTTAAATAAAATGTTTAAAAGGCGGTCAGGTAGATCTTGTATGCTTCTATCTATAATAACAAAGTTAATACAAAATATTTGTCAGACCTTCAGAAGGACTCTGAACCTAGATAATCTCTCCAATTGGAGCGTCCCAGGGCGCTCAGACCGTTTAATAATTACCTACAAAACACAACCGGCTTCAGCGACTTAGTGATTGGCATTATTAAATATTAAACAGAGATGAGGAAATATCAATAGATTGTGTCCTCGATGAATTGGCCTTAGAGTCACGACATAGAGTCACGACAAATAAATCGTCTGCACTACTTCCATATAAAAATTATTTATTTAAGAACCGCCCCCTTCCCCCCTCAACAAATTTTTGCTACGTCACTACGCAATACATAGATTGATTGCAGCAATAGGCTTACGCAGCCGACAGTGTTTATTACTTTCAAAACAACCACCCACACGAAAATGGAAACTGGCTCCTTCAAATTAGAGACTCTCTCGTGTTCCATATTGTGAGAAATTCGTCGGCCTAGAAAAGAAGGAGCCTATTGGAAAGCTAAAAGAAGCTAGCAGCTTAGTAAACGTCTTCGAATTTTCGAACGTAACTGGGGGAAGAAGAGAGCCGTTCTCATACTGTTCACATGGATATTGTTTAGGTCTTCTCACCATATGGCTGGCTACTGATCAAAATATTAGAGCTATTCATTGCAAATTGTAATTCAATATTAGTCGATAATCTACTCCACCAAGTTCACGATTCTTTTACAACTGAAAATTTTGGTGTCAAATGCCAAGCCTCTAAGCAAATTAAAATCATTTCATTGGGTACGTGAAAAACTGCGTAACAAATTTGGGATAAGTATGTTACTGGCCTTCTCTATCACCGACTATGTAGCGCATTATTTTGCTTAAAAATGTTTCGCGAACAAAGATCATTCCATAGAGAAAGGATACGCCCATAGACTATTTAGAGATTCATCCTGATAATAAGGGCCCTGATTATTTGCCTTGGAAAATCGAACTAAGGAAGCAGTTAAAGTGATTGATGTTTCGCGCACAGATCACACATTTATTTCCAATTGAACCT
Organism: Tipula vernalis; assembly: GCA_958295665.1. NCBI lineage: Eukaryota > Metazoa > Arthropoda > Insecta > Diptera > Tipulidae > Tipula > Tipula vernalis. The sequence continues at coordinate 406,533,212 of OY282558.1, read as the reverse complement.
TGATGGAACCGGCGCAAAAAAGACATCAGATCATAAAATTATGATATCAAGGTATCTCTACAGAGCCCAATAATTAGAAAAGCTCTCAGACTTGAGTTCCGTATGTAAGTATTGGGACCTTACCCGGTATCGTAAAGCTCACAACTTCCAACAAACTCGAAGAATATTTTGGTTCCAAACCTTCATTGTTCTGCCATACGGATGGTATCTCGACATAAAAGATTTTGGTAGTTTATGGCATTTCGTAAAAAAAAAAATTTGATCCACACTAGCCATCGTTCATGGTTAAAAAGACATTAACCACTGACGCCATATTCGAGCAGCAGAATACCTATTGAATTATTCAGATGGAATATTAAACGTCGACTGCCTGCAGTAATTGGAGTAATAAAAGAATTGGTTGAAGAACAATTTGAGGCCACTCAGTTATTTGTAGGGAAAGACAATGGTTTCTACTACTCTGGAATTAGTTTAAGAAAACCAATTGAATTTTGCTTACCCTTTCTCTGCTATTTGTTTGAAGAACGTCGAATCAATACCTTTCATCAAACTATATCTATAGAAATGATCAAAAGCAACATTTAATATACATATAAAGCTGACATACATAAATACTTCTTTAACAAACTTGAATAGAATAGAACTGATCCATAAAATGATAATTCTAATAAAATTTTTACTTTCAAACTATAATCAATTCTAATCAATATACATTTACTGTTTGGTTATTATACACATCAGACTTACAATTTGATCTAATTAGTTTCAACATATTTTAGTAAGCAATTAAATATTATTCAAACTCGTATCAATCCTGAAATTTGATAAACAAATTGGGATTGGCTATAATTAAATTACCGCTTATATGAAAAAATACGTCTGATAAATGGTCAAGCATCTGGTCAATTTGTATCGCCGAATATCGTTGTGACACGTTCACGAAACATTTAAAGCAAAATGTTCATTATTTCGTCCTACTTCGTCTTCAAAACAGTATGGTACAATGATATGATCCGAGCAAATTCCACACCAGACCAGAAAATTTTGACGAATCGGATTTTCTCGTGAATAATCCGAGGATTTTCATTTCCCCACTGACAACTGTTTTGCTGACAAATAATTTTTTTTTTTTTTAATATGATATGGGCGAATTACAATCAGATTTTCAAACCAATACGAACTAAAATGATAAAAGCTCACAATGGTTCTGAAGATATACGAACATTTGAAATGCAAAGTTTGATTAGACAACAAAAAGCTCATTTACAACATAGTTATGTATGTAAATTTATTAGATAAGTTAGAGTTTTATACTTACAAATTCTCTCAAAATAATCTTAGTTTAAGATTAAACACACCCAAGCCTCTATTGACTGATTCTAGAAATAAAAACAAATAAAACAAATTAAATAAAAAACAAAATTGACAAACAATTTTAATCTAAAATTAATTTATTTAAGCACAATGGTATGTGCTAGTCGGTAAAGTAACTTAATTCTAGTATACACTGAGCTTGCTAAACGTAGTTCCAATGAATTAATAACTCTTTCCAAATAAACACTTTATAATACCGATGAAACGTAACTTTAGCTCAAATCTGACTTAAGAAATTTTTTGGTGTTTTAAGTGGAGGAATAACGGGGCATTTAAAGGTTCAATGTGAGAAATTAACTCGAAACAACGAAAAAACTTGGTGAATTGTGCTTAATTTAATTTTAAAATTTGAACGAAATTTGCTAAAATTTTACATTTAATTGTAGGTTTGAATTTAATTTTAGAAATCGACTCAAGTTAGGCTTAATTAATATATAACGACTTAAATCAATTTACCGGATTTTAAATTGAGGTATACTGGAAATTTAAAGGTGGATTACCCAGAAATATTACATGCTGTCTAAAGACGAGGTAAGGCATTTTAAAGGTGGTTTACCGAGGTAAATTAAATAATGGCTGAAGTTAGGCGAACAATTGATCGATACAAAGAAAACCTTGACAACGTGAAATTTGAGTAAATTTTAAAAGTGAAGGGAATAAGTTAAGATTTTGTCTAGAATTTGGAAGCATTTGAAATACTTCCATACTAAGGTAAACATTTTAATTGAACGGTTTGAATTTAATTTTAAACAGGAGTGGAAACAGTTACAAATGAGAAACGGAACTTCGACTCAAGTTAGGCTTAATTACTATATAACGACTTAAATCAATTTACCGGATTTTAAATTGAGGTGAACTGGAAATTTAAAGGTGGATTACCCAGAAATATTACATGCTGCCTGAAGTAAGACGAGGTAAGGCATTTTAAAGGTGGTTTACCGAGATGAATTAAATAATGCCTGAAGTTAGGCGAACAATTGATCGATACAAAGAAAATCTTGTGAATGTGAAATTTGAGTAAATTTTAAAAGTGAAGGGAATAAGTTAAGATTTTGTCAAGAATTTGAAAGCATTTGAAACAGTTGCATATTACGTTAAACATTTTAATGAAACGGTTTGAATTTAATTTTAAACAGGAGTGGACAAATGAGAAACGGAACTTCGGCTCAAGTCTGGATTGCGTAATTTGAGGGATACCTGGAAATTTAAAGTCAGCTCGCATACATATTCAAAATGCATGAAGCTAGATTAGGGCAAATGCTCGAAACAAAGAAAGAACTAGGTGATTTGAATTCAATCTAATTTTAAACTTTGAGTGAAATTTTAAATCGACTCAAGTTTAGCTTACTAACTACAACGGATTTTACCAGACGCAATTTACTAGATTTTTAATTTAGGATTATCTGGGAATTTAAAGATGAAAAGCACAAATGCTCAATGCAAAGAAAAAACTTGGTGATTTTAGTCCAATTTGAGTAAATTTCAGGAGGTCTTTTTGCCTGGAATTTGAATGCTGCTTGGTTTAAAGTTTAAAAAAAAAAATAATTAATTTGATTGGCTTAATAAACCAAAATTAATTTATCACTCACTTTTAAAATTGACTTAGATTTTAAAATTTATGAAGTCTTTGCCTCGCGCGTATGGTTTATGCTTGCTTAAATCATGCAGCTGTTAAGCCATACTTGAGCCGAATATATTTTTCATATTTGTATCCCACTCAAATATAAAATTAAATCCAAACCGTTTATTTTTAAATTCAAAACATTTCAATTGAGAGGCCGGCCACCTTGTAACCCATTCCATTCAATTTTAGCATTCAGATAAATTTAAAAAATAAACGATAAATAATTTCGTCTCCGAATTTGAGTGAAATGTAAAGTTGGGTTTGAAATTAAGTTTGAATAGAATTTGATCGAAGTTTGATTAAAATTTGAAACCCGATTATTCTAAATTTTAACGAGTTCAAAGAGTTTGATAGACAACATACCCATACATACTGCGTTGAACAGAGGTTACCTGGTTATGATGATAAATCAAATAATCAACAACTTTGTTTTTTACCCCTTACCCAAAAATCACCCACATTGTACCTCGATCGATAATAATCTATTCTAGTCTGATAATTAAATTTTGAAATCAACATTAGGTTGGACTCCCCCCGTTGCACACATCACTATTTGATTTAATTAAATAACACCAGCATATTTCGTAATATGAAAAAGAGATTTTGATAAACACTCCTTCCAGAACTAGATGACATTTTTATTGCACAAAATCTGACACTCCACATGATGATGATGATGATGATGATGATGGTATGAGGTTACAAAGTTTTTTTTTATACATATATACATACATATATTATATGGATGCGCCTAATCCATTTTGCATTTACATCATATAGCATTGTATACAACACTACAGTAACATAAATAAATTTGCCTGTGGTTGTGTGTGGCACGAGTGAAGGGGGGCTTGCTTAATATAGGAAAAATAAAGAAATTATTTAAAAAAAACTCGATACGGGCTCAAATAGGCATGCGCGGTGGCAATGAAAAATGTTTCATATAACAAAATCGATTTTCCAGAACACCAAATGGAATAAAATGTATAAAACACTGACACATGAAAATCAAAGTAAAAATTTTCCGTTTTTTTGTGTCTGATTTGTGCAATTTATTAAAAAACACAAAGAGAGAGATTTTCTTGTCTTTGTTTTTAATTTCTTCTTCGAAATGAAAATTTGATTTTCTTATACCACTGGAAAATTCTGCATGTAACCAAACACCCAGTATTGGGGGGTGGGTGGTGGTAATAGAATGAGATGAGATAAAAAATATTTAAAAAAAAAAAAAAAATTTGTTGTTGTTTGTATTTAGAATTTTCCAATATGATGGAAATATTTTGGAGTAGGTCAAGGATTCATATATACGAGTATGTATAAATTTTCTGCTGTGTTGAGTACACAATGTTTTATTTATTCATGTACATAGAGAGAGAGCGAGATAGATACAAATTGAAATACTTAATTAGCTTTGCATAGTGCGGGGGTTTTTCAATGCGGTGAAATTTTGAGATTTTTTTTTTTTGCTTGGCTGATAATTTCACATAAATTTTCCAATTTACTAAGCTCTTTTATTGTTCTTTTGATATTTTGTCATAAATATTATTGATTTATAGAAAAATGGAAATTGTTCTGATTTTTGTTTTCATTAGTATAAAATACGAATGATGAAAGTTCTTATTAAATTTACATAATTTATACGTCGTAGGGTTAGATAATCATGATTCAGTGTAGTCAACCATAGTTAGGTTTTGTAAAGATTTATAGTTTTATAATACAATTTAGTTGTGAAGATAATAATCTTAATTGTTTTATAAAAAAAAAACCAAACAGAATACAAGCTGTACATAACTAATTATCTATTAAGCTCTGTTTGAATATAAACACGAGATACAAATACGAACAACTATTTATAATTTAATTGCTTATTAATTAAATTCTGGGAATATTTGAAAATCGTGCAGTCGGTATTTCTGTATTGTGCTTGAATTAGTACGTTTGCATAATATTAATAATGTGTTAATTCTGTTTTGAATGGTTTTTTGGCTAATAGTTCGCCATGAAAAAATTGTCGACAGATCGAGAAGATAGCAAGAGAATGAAAATGTGTGCTGGAATGCAATTCGTGTTGCTGAAAATTACGTTGAAATGTGGATAACAGGATTTTGTAATATCTAATTTGGATCTACTAAAATTTTTCTTCTTTGTTTGATCACATTCCCGCGGCGTACTGCAGCTATCGGGGGGGTCACAGGTGGTGGATAGTGGACGGCATATCGATAGGTAGGCTAGCGGTGAATTAAATAAGCCGCCCCCAACCGCAGTCCAGCTGGTGGGAGAGTCTCAGGGAACTGGGGAGTGGTTAACCTCAGTTCATTAAATTCTGAGTGCCTATGATGCCCAGCATGGAAAGGCGAACAGATGGCGCCAGAAAACCATCGACCAATAACCACGGCGGACTGGGCGTCGTGTCCTCTCTGCACCTCCGGAGTCTCCGTGGGTGATGAGTGGGGGTACCCCTATAAACGGGTGTCCCGGGGAATGGAATGGATCCCATTGGATTGGGCTCTCCATGTGAATAGGTGAAAGGGGGAGAGAATGTGGGCGGTGGGAAGGGGGTGCGGGAGGCCGCGGTGCTAGCGAGCCGAATGGGCTGGATTAAGGTGTTAAGCGACCCGTGCTGATGATCAACTAGGCTGGGGGCCCATTTAACAAAGCCCAGTCGCTAACGGAGCCCTCTGGATATCTGGCGACCTCCAGTTGTATTTAGCCTTACCTGCGTATTCGGATCTCTGCGCAGGCGGACCTCTATTTCTCCGATACTCGTGGGAATCAGATGGAAAGATCGAACAACGAAAAAACAAAGGGCACCGGCTCTCCTCAAAAGCCGGTATCAGTGAATAGGGGTACCTCGAACCAGACGGGTGGGGCCTCTAAAGTTGCAAAGGGGGTTGGCTCTAGGGCAAAAGTCCCGGGAGTTAGCGGTACCAACGCAGCACAGGGAAGTGGGACGAGAGACATTCCTCCGGCGAAAAGGCGATACAGGAATCGCCGCTCGGCATTCCGAATTCTCGAGAAGTGGGCTGCGACCCCCGAGGGGCAGCTTACGGAAGAGCAAAGAACATCAGTAGCTTGGGCAAGGAGCACTGTGGGCTGCGGAGGCTCGGAAAGGGACCATGTGTCGAAAAGACAGCGGTCCCAGGACGAGGTGGAAGTAGTCAATAGCAAGCCGGCCAAGTTGGTGACTGAAAGGAAGCCGAGCTCCAACTCAGGAACAAAGCTGTTCAGCGATGTCCTGAGGGAGCATGTGTTGATGCTAGCCGTCATTGACGAAAGTCAAGAAGATGGGAGCATCACGGCGGAAAAATGGAGGTTGGTGTATAATGCACTCAACCTCGTCTTTTTAAAGGTCCTGGGTGAAAATCCGGGACCTCCCCCATCCTGCAGAGATGCGGGGTGGTATCAAGGGCGTGTGAAGATGACTGCATGCTTGGACTCTAGATCTGTGGATCTATATAAAAAAGCTATAGCCAAAGTAGGGGAGGTGTTGACAGGCGCAAAGCTTGCGGCAGTTAGTCGGGAGGAAATTCCCAGCAGGCCGAGGGCACGTGTCTGGCTGCCATCCGAACCGGCTAGCCCTGACGAGGCTTTGGAAATCATTCAGGCCAGTAACCCGAGTCTTCCGACCGGAAATTGGAAGATCGTCAAGCAGGAGGAGGCGAAGGGGGGCTCGAAATTATCAATTATGGTAATAAATAAGGAGTCCCTTGCCCTCCTGCACAAAACGAAGGGAGTAATTGACTTCGGTTTCGGGTCAATTACTCTCAACGTTTATAAAAAGGATGGGGCGGAAGCGCGTACGGGAGGCCAACCGGAGGATGGTGGCAACCCGCCCAGGCCTGAAGGGGCACCAGCAGCATGGGGGGAGAAGCTGAGGGGATGGGGGAGAGTGAAGCCGGCGACCTCGGTCGGACAAGGCCTCCCTTGAAGCATAAGGAGGGGCAAATAAGCGAAGGAGCTGGTGTACCGATGGAGGAGGCTATCGGCAGCCAGGCCAGATGGGTCGGCACTGACAAGTCCTCTACAGAGGGTATGAGGGGTGGCGAGACGGGCGCATCCGGCGCACCCCAAAATACCGAGAAATAATATTCCTGCGGTAGCAGGAATATACCATACAGATACGTAGATGTTAAATGGTTATGATTAAGATAACACAAATTAACCTTCACCATTCTAAGGCTGCTTCGGCAGCTCTACTCCTCAGGCTGAATAGTTCGGGTGAGGATGTGATATTAATCCAAGAACCTTGGATTAACAACAACAGGATCTGTGGCCTCAGAACCAAGGGGTATAAAATTATATCCTCTAGTAAGTCTGGGAAGATCAGATCTTGTATTCTTGGGAAAAATAATATTAATCTTTTCCTTCTCTCTCAATACAGCAATGGTGACACTACTGCAGTTAGCCTGGAAGTAGGCACTTGTAGATTCTGGCTAGTTTCAGCCTACATGGACCGGGAGAAGGAGGTTCCTCCGCATAACCTGGAGGAGCTGATCCGTAAAGCGGAACAATCAAAGGTAGGTGTGGTACTGGGAGTTGATGCTAATGTGCATCACACTATCTGGGGAAGCACAGACATTAATGAAAGAGGTGAGTCGCTTTTTGATTATTTGATGAGTACTAACCTTTCAGTGTGTAATATTGGGCGGGAACCCACATGTATTACTAGTAACAGGCAGGAGGTTCTAGACGTGACCCTTGCCTCAAATAATATTCTTCATATGGTTAAAAATTGGAGGGTGGCTAAGGAACACTCCTTTTCTGATCATCGATATTTAACCTATAGCCTCGATATTCACCCTGCTACCAGGGAAGCCTTCAGGAACCCTATAAGGACCAACTGGAGCAAATATGGGGAATTATTGGAGAAAATGTTACCGACGAGGGCAATGGAGCCCCCGACGACCGTTGGGGAGCTGGAGGACATGTGGCTAGCGTTACTAGCGCATGCAACCGATCCTTTCGCGTTGCCTGCCCACTGGCTAAGCCTAGGGGGTAGGCAAAAACCGGTATGGTGGTCCAGGGAACTGGGAACCTATCGTAAGGCTTGTAGGATAGCCTTTAATAGATCCAAAAATACAAGGGAGGCTCAGGATTGGGACTCCTATAAGGAGAAACTCGGAATTTATAAGAAAGAATTAAGAAAGGCACAAAGGAGGTATTGGAGAATCTTCTGTGATAATATGGAAGAGGTATCCGAAACCTCCCGCCTTAGGAAGATTCTTTCCAAAAGTACATCTAGTCCTAGTTTTTTGATAAAACCGGACGGATCTTGGACAGCTTCTAGTGGAGAATCTCTGGAGCTTCTCTTCGAGACACACTTCCCAGGGAGCTTTGAAGACCTGTTGGTGCGTAGCAATCATCAGGAATCACTGTCAGTGACCACAGAGGATATCGTAACCAGAAAACGGATCCTATGGGCACTGAGGGATTTTAAACCATTTAAATCGGCTGGTCCGGATCAAATTATACCAGCGGAACTTCAAAACAACTCAGAATTTATTCTTCCCTACCTGGAAGCTATATTCAAAGGGTGTTTGAAGCTGGGCTATATTCCTAGGTACTGGACGGAGGTCAATGTAGTGTTCATACCGAAAGCGGGGAAAAGCTCACATGTCTATCCTAAGGACCTAAGACCAATAACTCTATCATCCTTTCTTTTGAAAACCTTGGAAAGGCTGCTGGATGTATACATCAGAGATAAAATAGGTGCCAGGAAGTGGGCATCGTCTCAGCATGCGTACACAAAGGGTAGATCTGTGGACACTGCTCTGCACGCCTTGGTGTCTACGATTGAGAAATCGATTAATTCGAAGGAATTCTCTTTGGTGGCCTTCCTGGATATAGAAGGCGCCTTTAATAATGTGAAAGCGGAGGCAATCAAGGAGGGATTGTCATTTTTGGAGGTGGACGTTCCGCTGATAGGGTTAATCAATTATATGCTGGGAAGCAGGATTGTTAGCTCGAAGTTGGGGGACTCCACCTTCAAGAGGCGAGTAACTAGGGGAACTCCGCAGGGGGGGGAGGGGGGTTCTGTCCCCTCTTCTCTGGAACATAGTGGTAAATGGGTTACTACTTGAATTGGAGAGAGAGGGTATTGAAGTTATCGTGTACGCAGATGACGTAGCTTTAGCTGTTACCGGGAAATTCCTGGGCACGATTGTAGACGTAATGCAGAATGCGCTTACCATCGTTACGAAATGGGCTGGCAAATGTGGAAATGGGCTGGCAACTTGGTATTAACCCGTCCAAGACAGAGCTGGTACTCTTTACTAAGAAATACAAAATCCCGGTAGTTGTCCCTCCTACCTTAAATGGCACGAGACTTGCTTTTACTGATAGAGCTAGATATCTGGGCATTATCTTGGACAGTAAGCTTAGTTGGAAGCCCAACATGTTGGAGAGAATAAACAAAGCTACTATTGCTTTGTACTCCTGTAGGAACGCCATTGGCCATAGATGGGGTCTGAAGCCGGAGCTGGTACACTGGCTCTACACCGCCGTAGTGAGACCTGTACTCATGTAGGGGTGGGTGTTTGGTGGCCAGCTCTGGACAAGGTAACTTACAAAAGTAAGATTGAGAGAGTGCAAAGAACGGCCTGCATGCTTGTTCGCGGGGCATTGAGGTCGACACCGACAAGTGCCTTAGAGGTTATGTTGCACCTTCTTCCGGTCGACATTTTTGGCAAACAGATGGCGGCAAATGTGGCTGTACGACTTGCAGCCGTCTCTCAGTCGAGGTGTCTTAGTATAGGACACTCCACTATTGTTAGATCGTTGAAGGATGAGCTGGCGAATCTTGACTACATTAAACCTACTCTACGCTTCGAGAAGCGATTTCGGACCTCCTTCCCTTCAAGGGAATCCTGGAGGGATAGACCGTTATCGGAAACCGAAGCGTTGCAATTCTTCACAGATGGCTGCAAGTTAGACGGCAAAGTAGGAGCTGGAGTATTCTGTGACAAATTAAATGTAAATATTTCTTTTCGTCTCCCTGATTACTGCAGCGTGTACCAAGCTGAAGTCGTAGCGATTGAGGAGGTCATGACATGGTTGAAGCATAATGTGTTATCCTCAGACGATATCACAATCTATGTGGACAGTCAAGCGGCGATCCGGTCGTTAGAATCGGTGTCTTTGGCGTCACGGGTGGCGTTGAGTTGTCACTCATCTCTAAATGAGATGGGTGAGCATTTCAACATCCAGGTAGTCTGGGTCCCAGGTCACTCGGGCGTCATGGGGAACTGCAGGGCAGATGAACTTGCTAGGCATGGTACGACTCTCCAGCTGCAACCGGAAAGGGCAAGTCTGGGGAGGTCTATCACAGCGCTGAGACAAGCACTTGGGAAGCAGGCGCTATCCTCAGCGGGGGAAAGGTGGTCTAACACCCTCACCTGTAGAGTTGCAAGACAAATTTGGCCAAAGCTGGAATTGGGACGCACTAGGGCATTAATATCCTTACGCAGACGTGAATTAAGAACGGTCGTAGGAATTCTCACGGGGCACTGCCTTTTTGGAGAACATGCAAGAAGGCTGGGTCTGGAGGCTAATGAATTCTGCAGGAGCTGCTTGGACGAAGAGGAGGAAGAGACGTTGGTCCACTTCCTTTGCTCGTGTCCAGCATTGGCTCTCAGAAGGCACAAACACTTAGGTAAGTTCAGGATGGACTGCCTCTCGGATCTCGAAAACATTAAAGTGAGGGACGTCTTACGCTACATAAGTAGCTCGAAATGGTTCCAATAAGGGTAAAAGGGGATACATCCTGTGGTATCACAATGGACCGTCACCGGTCTAAGTGTGCGTAAGCAGCCACTCCAACCTAACCTAACCTAACCTTGATCACATTGTATTCTTGAACGATGACTACCCCGTTTGTTTTAGGCGCTGTAATTCATCTAAGTACTCCTTGGACCAGCGGTCCCAAAAATTTTGTAACATCGCCTGCGAACAGATGGATCGGGTAGCGAGGGAATCGGATAACCAATTAAAATTTTTTTAAAAACATTTTTAGGGTCTTTAGACATTTTTGAGTTAAGGCAACTCTCGATTTTAAATACGAGGGTATTTAATTGTTCAAAAGATAATCCGTGTAGCTACACAAAATAACAGATTTCAAAAATGTAGCTACACAAATTTAGCAAATAGTGTAGTTGGACCAAATGTTCTGCTAAAAGCAAACAATAATATGTCATACTTAGATTTACTTAGACATCTCTAGGATTTCTTGTAACTGGCCAACAAGTGACCACTACACCAATTAGTTTTAATTTATTTATTTTATTAAGTGAAATTTAATTTTTATTTTATTCGTCTGGTCGGTTCGTTGGTTTAATTTTGAATCCTGCTACATTTCTTGTGTACAACTACACTATTTGCTAAATTTGTGTAGCTACATTTTTGAAATCTGTTAATTTGTGTAGCTGCACTTCTGAATTCTGTGAAAAACTTCACACCGGTCAATTTCCTCCTATAACTCGTTTTAAATAAAATTGACCGCTTTTTACTGCATCCTTCCATAATACTCCAAAATGTGGCGATCGTGGAGGTATCGTTTTCCATTAAATGTTAAGGTTAATACAAAATTCGGTGTTTGATTTTAGTGAATTTCTGATGTAAAAAGTGGGTACAATTCCTGCAACTCAGACCTAGCCCCAAGAAGCAGCCAAAAATGGCTCAGTTGACAAATCGCTTACAATTTCCATATGGACCGCTTTGGTGGAAAAGTATATGAAAATTGAAATATAGCTTCTTTCATCAACTCTGGATCGAACTTTACTCTTCAGAAGAAAGAGACCACAATAGTAGACAATAAAATTTTCAGACGAACGAAACGGAGTCACCCGTCCTTTCGGCAATTGTCCCGTAATTTGAGATATTGTTTGAGGATGAGTACGGACACATCGAACACATTAATAATACCTTTGTAAAAATTTCATCCGCCAATAATCCAGAAAACCTCTTCAAGGCGAAACACATTGTCCAAAGGCAATCAATTACTGTCACTCGACATTCGATTCGAATACTCCGAACAATTCGAAATTCTTCCAATTCATCAATTTTTGCGGAAACATACACCTGAATTTCTCGGAGTTCCAACCTTTATGACTCGAGTTCGGTTGTTGGAGGTTGCCTTGGCTAATGCTCCTTTGAGAGCCAAAAAAAATTTGGACATTGTAACCAATTTTCACATGGCAAGAAACCGTCAGGTAGTAAACGATGAGAAATCATATCCGAAGGGTTTTGATCCGATGGAACATAATCCAATTTTCGGAGCTCGAATGCTGAATTATGGAAATGCGATTCGTCACGAAAGCCACAAATCGGGATGGTACCGTCCAAAGTAAATCCGAAGTTCAGATCTTCATCTCAATCTAGTTTGAGAGACCATAAAATCTGCATGAAGTGTTTGACGTGAAAAATGATTGGATGACAAAATCCTAACTGATTAAATAGTTGAGCGATCTCGGACAAGACAGACCGTTTTGTACATTGACCAGTTGTGAAATATTTTTTGGACGAATAGTGAAAGATTTTTTGTTCAGTATCCCAATTCATGCCGAGGATTGAAACTCATTTTGAATGTGCTTTATCTTCTGACCGAAGAGACTGATCATTCAACGTGATTTTGCGAAACTCAAATCACCCACGAGATAGCAATTGAATGAGATCGGTTTTTAGTCTGGCAGCGAATTCAACAGAATCAGATCCTGTTAGAACCCGAGAAGCTGCCTTAAAACTATTTTCTGCGTCTGTAGCAAGTTGAAAAATAGTTCTTATCGCTAGAAACGAGGCACTTGCGGTTTCGTATGTTACAGTTCGAAGATTGTATTGTAGATTCAACACTTTGGTTTTTACTAATCTTATATTAAGCAACCTTAGTTATACCAAAATGATGCTTGTGAAATTGTAACATGAATGGAATAAAGTCTTGCTGAATTATAAGACGTCGTTTAAAGCAATGAAAACGACGCAATGATAAAAATGTAGTACTGCTCTCTCAGGACAACTGAATAATGCGGCATGGAATAAGATTTGCCCTTTAACAATTTGCATGTTCCGGAATTTGAAACTTCTACCATATTATTCAAGTCCCTGTACCCTTTCATTCACCGTTTCCATTTAAATGTTTTTATAATTTATAGAATTGTCGTTGCGCATTAGCTGATAAATCACCTAAGTTTTCAACGAACTTTTTGACTGGTAAAGTCATTGAAGTTTCTGAATGTTTTTAAGAAAATGTTGGTCGCATAATTTTTCTTATAGCGACAATTCATTCGGAGAGCCAACGTCTTTAATCATACAAAATTTCTGCATATTGTCGTTCAACTCCTGAAACGATAAGTGGTATCACATTAATTGATCATCCAATTGACTTTAGTGATTATCCGAGACTCTGCCCATTAGAACGTAACCAATTCGGAATTTTGAAGCTAACAAAACCGGTTTTTTCGGATTTCATGATTTGAGAAAACAACTCAGTCACAACTCAACTCACTCCTAATTCAAAATTCGAATACAACTTTGTTTCAACATTCTGTCTAGCTTGGTTTATAGAACCGGGAGTCCCTTTCTCTGAACAAGCAGGAGCAACCACTTTTGCACTCTGCCGTCTTCTGACTGTCATTATAAGGCACGACATACATAAACTTCGAGGTTTCACGAAACTGAACCGATGCTGCGGTTTCACACTGACATGTTTGAATTTTGGATAAGAATCCAAAGGATCTTTAAAGAACAGGCAATTAGAACTTTGTTCAAAAACGAATGAATTTTTCTTATCTTCGCACTCAAAAATTCGATTAGCCACATAACAATAGCGGGTTATCATGGATAAGGCATAAAAACTATTCACGGCTAACCAATCTGAAAAAATTAAACTGCATACAATTTGAATGAACCTTGATGAGTTCGCCAAAACTAACTTAATTCTAGTTTGAAACGACTATTTTCTTCAGTTGTTGTGATCAGAAGCAACTGCGTATATTCCATTTTGAATTTTATTCCGGATGTGGTTAAAACTTGAACCGCATTCAAACTAATAAGCATTTGATAACAAATTTAATTAATAACATTCGGGCCTAGAATCGGAGTAAAATTGAATTAAACTAAACCAAAAATATTTTTCAATTTTCTCTGAGTTTGATAGAAATTTGGTTTGATCAAATTTAATTCAATTCCACCTATTTAATTTGTTCCAAGCATTCACCTTATATATATCCAACGTTTTAAATAAATTTAGCAATCAATTTTAATCAAAATAAAAATTTATCATTTAATTTGAATGCAGTTTGATTGAATTAGGAAATTTTATTTTTGACATTTTAATTTCAAAATATTTTTGAGTAAAATTTGAATGTTGGTCAAACTCTTGGAACCGTTATGGTCCAAATTGTAAATAATTTTGTAGAATGATTCAGCACCAATCAAACTTGTCTCAAGTTCTCCTAAAAATAAATTCAAATTCGATTCAAACAAAGCTTTTAAGATTTTGTATATATAGACGTTATAAATCGTCATAAACTTTTATTGAATTTGAACTTTTTCAATCAATTCAAATTTTGTTTAAATAGTCGTGTGTGAATATGCTTTTGTTGAGTTGACTGAAAGATTCTAGAAGGGGACGGAAACTAACATAAAGTCAAAAACATCACATCTCCAAGCATTTACATTGTAAATAAGAAAAAAAGGTTAGTGACACTGACATAATCGAGGAGATGTTGTGACCCCATAGCCACTGGTTAGAATTAGCATCTAAATTTCACAATAAGAGTTAGTACTCTCAAACAGAGTAATTGGAGAGGTTATAATTAATCAATAGGAAAATATTGATTCAATGTCTGGCCGGCTTGAGTTTTTTAGTATCCACTAGATTGAGTAACGGTCAAATCTTGAATACATAACTCAAGTTTAACAAATAACTTCAAAAGGCTTTCAACAATTAAGCAGGTTCTCCGGTTCATACCCACAGAATGAAAAAAGAAATTGCAAACCACATGACACATTATTACTAAATCATTGAATCTCAACAGTTTATAGCTGAGTGAAACCCCAACATCATCTAGCTTTAAAGAACAGCGTCTACGAGGGCTAACTAAATTCCATGTTTCCCTTTCAAAAATTAATCCCAAATGGTATATACATCTTAAAACGAAATTTGGTACAAAACGGCCTAAGGTACCAAACAGAATATTTCAAAATAGCATGTTTCAAAACTTGGCTATTCCTTGGAACTTGGCTATCTCTACCAATTTTGTAAAAAATCTTTACTGCTACCGATGAGTTCAATCAAATAATCAACAATAATTGTCGATAGGAAATTTCCCTCAGAACACATTTACCTCCCAATATTAATTCGCAAAAATGGAAAATAACCAAGTTATTCGAGCAAAAGTAACCGCAACCCCCTAAAACTGGTAAAAATCCTTTTTTTCGACCCTTTTCCAACGTCAGAGAGTTCGGGACTCGTCGATTTCTCAATCTACATGACAAAATACACCGATTAAAAAGAGCCTCTGTCCAATTTATTACTTTCAAAATTCCGATTTTTGTCTAATTCGGCTCGACTATCTCCTTTTACACAAATTTCTTTGTCTAAAACAAACGAACTAGCTACGTTTACCGATAGAAAATTTCCCGTAGAATAACTTTGTCATTTAGTATTTTTTGTAAAATGCAAAATAACCGAGTTATTCGCGAAAACTTGACGGCAAACTCTTAAAATGGGTGAACTCCCTTTTTTCGACCCTTTCTTCGAAGAACCTTTTGATCAATTTATATTCTTTACCAGATCGATTTTTATCTAATTCGGCTGGACTCCCATCAAAAAATTCAAATTTCGCTTAAAAATTGAGAATTTCACGATTCAGTTTTTTTTTTAGAATTTCATTTCAGATGAAAAAAACATTTAAATGTTTGATTGTAAGTCTAACCGATTATGAAATTTTTAAACGTTCAAAGTCTGAATCAACCGAATTAACCGGATTTCGCTCTGCTGAAATTAATGTAGGTAGCAAAAAAAATTACCTCTATTGGAACAACTTTACTTGCTATAGTTTATGGTACCCGACCTTTAACTATGCTATAAGCAACATCGATCCACAAGGACCAAAGTTATTGAAATCCTGTCAAAGAAGGTTCTGAGAACGAAAAATCAAAAAAATGCTTCGCTTGTTCGATTTGGAGTTGTTCACGTTAACCTGTTTCGATGGTTAAAGAGGAGAATTGAAAAGCTTTTGAAAGCCAAGTGGTTTTCGATTTATATTGGGCGTTCAGTTTGGAGGTGAGTTGAGGGTTGAGTACGGGTTATGTTAGAGTTGATTGAATTTGGGGTTAAGTTAAGGGTTGAGCTGGGTTCATTGACCGTATTGATTTATAGATTGAGTTGACCTAAGAGTTGAGTTAAGTTCATATACACGTGTTTTGTTCGGATTTAGGGATTGAGCTTGAGTTGGATTTAATTCAGCCGTTCAGTTGGCAATTTATTTGGGGGTTGACAGTTAGCTTTAGTTTGTCTAAGCTGAGCTCCTGTACGCCTGTAGTTTTTGGAGATGTGTTCATTTGAGAGTTGAGTTGGGCGTTGAGTTAAGGATTGAGTTGAGGGTTGAGTTATGGTCGAGTTCATGTATTGATTTAGGACCTGAATTGAACGTTGAGTTTGGAGGTGACTTGATGGTTGATTTAGTGGTTTACTCAAAGGTTGAGCTGGAGTTGAGTGAAGTTGAGTTGGAGTTTAGTGAAGGATTCGATTGGGGATTAATTTTGAGGTTAAGTAGGAGATTGAGTAGGGGCTGAGTAAAAGATTAAGGAGGTTGAAAACCGGTTCAAAACCGGTTTGGTATATTTGTGCTGGAGATTAAATCAACTTGAAAATGATTCGATAATTTCCAGATTTTTTGAAATTATTCAAAATTTTATATATATTGAAAATGGAAAATTTCTCAAGGGCATGAATTTTAGGAATTTTTATGATCTTGTAATTTTTATTCAGTTTTTTGATATCATTGGAATTGTTCGAGATCATTCGAGATTCCGAGATATAGAATTTGACGACATTTTCGAGGTTGCCAGTAAAAATTCATTTTTTGAACGATAAGCGATACAGGGTGAATCGTAAAGTTTACTGCCGAACGGTAATTTTTACGAGTAGAAAAACTAATATCTCAGCATTCCGCTTTCCAGACAGATGGCATAGAATTGGAACGTGACTTCAAACCTACAGATGCCTACTGTTTATTGATTGCAGACTTCCACGCCAACGTGTGCTAGTACGAAAGCATTAAATACCGCGGTGATTATTTTGTTATAGTATCGCGTAATGACGCAGTCGAATCTAATGCTTTGAATGTTCGAGGATAGTTTGGTTTTTATACTTTTGCAGATAGTAAGTTTGGCGACGAGACAAGTGATTCTTAATTCGCCATTAATCAGAGTACTTCAATATTAACGGGAATCGTCTCGAGCTACACATAAATCGTGCTATAGAATCCACAGTAGCTATCAGCGATAGAATTGTTTTCACATTATGACAAGAAAAAACAAGGCTGTTTCCAAAAAATGCACGATGGAACAACAATTGCAGTTACCGAAATCTATCTTTAGTGTTACTGAAAACAGCAATCGAATTGCAGATTTTTAATTTATCATGCTCAGAATTTGCTGGCTCAGATAATCAAGCAATCTAAACGCGCCGATTCACAACAATCACAGGTCCTGAAACCTATCTTTAGGGGTATCAAGAACCGCAATCGGAGCACAATTGCAGATTTTGGATTTTTTTGACTCAGAATTTGCTGATGTAAGGTGATTTTCAAAAACATCGAATTTTCTATGGAACATATGGAGATAGTAAAGCAATCTAAATGTGCGTTTTCACAACAATTACAGATCCCAAAACCTATCTTTATAAGTATCAACAACCGCAACCGGAGTACAATTGCAGATTTTGTTTTTGTTTGGCCCAGAATTTACTGATTAGAAGGTTCCGAAATCTATCTTTAGAGTAAAGTAATTTTCAAAACCAACGAATTTTCTATGAAATTTATGGAAATAATCAATCAATCTAAATGCACGATGGAACAACTATTATAGGTCCCGAAACCTATTTTTAGAAGGTATCGAAAAAACAAACGAACCATAATTGCAGATTTTGGATTTTTTAAATGCGCAGATTCACAACAATTACAGGCCCCGAAACCTATCTTTAGAGTAAGGTAATTTTCAAAAACATCGAATTTTCTATGAGATGTATGGAAATAATCAAGCAATCTAAATGTGCGTTATCACAACAACTACAGGCCCCGAAATGAAGTATAACAAATGTGGAAGAAATCATGCCATCAATGCGGGCTTAAATCATATGAAGGATTTCCGGGCTTGTTCCAACCTATATGTAACTTTAGGATGAACGTTGTTTTGTTGTTGACACTACAAACGTATTCAGAACCTTTAATTGGCCCCAAAAGATTTGATGTTCATCCGCGCCGAGTGTTGTTTCCCAAAATAACAGTCAAAAACTTTCTTTATAATTTTGTTCTTAAACAATTCATCTTCAAACCGATTACAATTGGTCATCCACCAACGTTACGTCCCGTAATACTTGAAATGCTCCAGAACCAACAGCCGAAGCTATCGAATCCAAGCCGCCGTTAAACCTAGCGAATATACCAAGATTTTGCTGCGGCACCTTCTTTACAAATATGTGGCTCAGTTGTAAAATTCTTGTTTACCGCCAAGCTGCCGAACATCACTTCTATCACGTCATCTGTCGAAAGCAAATCACCATATCGTATCTGTCTGAAATCTATCAATTTCATATTAGTGAATCGAACACAAATTTTTAAGGTGACCTTTGAGTGAGATAGTCAATAATGGACAAATATCACCAGTATTTCCTGTTCTCTGGTAGCAGGAATATTTTGAATTTTTTTTTAAATTATCGAAGCAAGTTTGTATGAAGAGCTGTGTTCACAATTTATAAATTTAAGTATGCAGTGCTGCACTCATAGACAACCGCTTTAGAATATTATAAATTTGGTAGAGGAATAAAGAATTCCCCCGCAAAAAAAAAAATTAAGAATAATTTGTAACTATGCCCTCCCTAAAACTATAAATACCAGTTTCTACAAATCGTTTTATTATTCTGGAATGTCACTAGTTTTTAGTATATAAACAAATTTTTTTTGGGAAATTACAGGTTTTTGGCGTCAAATCTTAACCAAATATAGAAAAAATAATAATTTAAAGTACCTTCACGATTGTAAAACCAACATCCTATAAATGACGCCTGCCCGCAATAAGATCACATGATGTGTGCTTGCGGGATTCCCTAAACATATTTAGACCAACAACAAAATGTATAGTGACGTATTTGTATAAATTCGCGTATTTATTTATTAAGAAGCCGTCCATCCCCTCGTCCTCCCTCATCCACCTATTCGTTATTAATTTAATTTATTTACTAATAATTAATTTTAGTAATTACCTAATATAGCGTGACATTCATTTGTTATTTATGATTTTTCCAAACTATTATACACACACACACAAATTATTTTTCAAATTAGCGTAGTGTACACATTATAGCCACTAGCGATAAGTTTAGTTTCAAAACGAAACGAACATTTTTAATTTTTGCTGTTTATTTATTTCAATGTCAAGTTTAAGTACGTAAGTATGTACATAAGAAAAATAATAAAATGTATCTGTATACAATTCTTATTTACTTCATAAGAAATGTATATACATATGTAAGAGTATGACAAAACGTCGCCATTCATTCTAAATACTCGCACGTACTTTATACCATGTACTTACATTGGAATGTGTGCATTCGTTCTATTAGAAACGCTTGAAATATTCTCGATTCCTACCTGTATATTGGTCTAGCGAATTATAAAACCAAGTAAATTACCAATAATACGCGCGCGCTATGATTGCGCGTGGTGAATTGTGGTTGATATAAAACAAAACATTAAAAAAATTGTTAGGAGCTGCTGAGCTGATAAAAAAAACACGAAATAATACATTTTGATGTGACGTAGGTCAGTTAGACAAAAAAAAAAAACAGAAATCTTAAAATGTTCCGCATTTCTTATAAAAAAAAAAAAAAAAATTCTTTATTTTGTATAATTAAATTCTTTTCGGATTTTTTATTTTATTTATTGTTTGTATGTCTATCTATGTAATGCATAAGCAACACAAAATTATGGTCGCAAGGCGTGCGCGGTCACTGTCTTCTTTTTGATGCGGTGAAAAATGTGTGCTTTTATATTTATTTACCAATTGAACATTATTTAGTCTTCAATTAAATAGAAAACAAAGGAATATTTGTTTATTGGACGCCTACACATTATAAAATTACAAGTGTTTTATTGTTGTTGTTGTATGATATATTGCAAGAATAACGCGCGCACCGCGAAGATCATGATGATGCAATATAAGAATGATTTATGAATATACATTTTTTTATTTGGTTTGTTTCTTATAGAGATAATCTTAGATATTTATAATCGTCTTGTATTGGGGAAATTTTTTTTGTTTTTGTTAAAATATGTGTGTGTGTGTGTGTGTGTGTGTGTGTCTGTGTGTGTGTGTGTGTGTGTGTGTGTGTGTGTGTGTGTGTGTGTGTGTGTCTATGTGTGCGAAATGTTGTGTTTTATGTTCGCATGCTATCAAAAAATTACGTTTGGTTTGGGTACGTCCGTTTATAAATTTCTAATATTTACCAGATTAGCTTGTGTCTCTGTATGTGCATGTGTATGATTTAGGATGAATATTTTCGTGCGTTGGTTTTATCGATTAAAATGTACGCCTACAAATTAGAAATAAATGGGGATTTTTTTTTGTAGCAAATTTAAATCATTTTTATGATTTAAGCTTAATAACTTTGTGACCGAAGGATAGGGTTCTGCTAGAGTAGTGATATGAATAGAAATGGAGGAGATGCTCGATACGTTAATAGCAAGCAAATTTGCAATTTACGAGCTGAAAATGACATTTTGGTAAGCTCGGACGTTTTGGCGTCTTCTTAGCAAGCAACAAATTAAAAGAAGTTGCGAGTGACTTTTAATAAAATACATAATTCAACAATGTGCTGAATATTTAGTATTATTGTGGATTTGCTAAATGTATTGAGAATGTAATTTCTAACAAACTCAAAAAGGGGTCGCAAATCCGAGCATCGGATACCCGGTATCTAACTACAAACCTATACCACCTTTTGCCCAAGTTTAGTATTATATATATTTCAAAAAATTTTACGATTTTAATATTTGAAATCATTTTGAGAATTTAAATAAAATTTAAAAAATTTGAAGTATTAAAAGATTTAAAAGTTTAAATTTTAATTTTTTTAAATTATGAACATTTATAGGGGGAGATGAATTTCAAAATTTCAGGACAAACTTACAGCATTTAAAAAATTTTAAGGTTTAATATTTTTGTTTTAAATTTGCAGGATTCGACGAACATTCTAAATTATTTTAAGAGGTACAAAATTTTTGGAAATTTAACAAATTTGAGGGATTTGGTTCATTAAAACCGGTTTTGTCCAACTCAGGCGGTTTTAAAGGATCTGAGGAATTTATAGAATTCTCAGAATTTCAAGAATTAGAATACGTGGAAAGTAAAATTGTGCGGACCAAAATAATGCGAAATTTAGAAAAATTCAAGGTGAAGTGTAAACTCGATGGAATTATAAAAATATTTCAAATTGTAGAATTTGAAATACTATTAGTACAGTATCACAATTAACATGTGCCTTCATTAATCGAAGTATTTACAAATTTTGCTTAACTCCAATATTTGAAAAATTTTGAAAATTTTATAAAGTGGAAATTTTAAGAATTTCTCCAGCTTGAGCGATTTGAAGAATTTGTGGAAGTTTCATGATTTCAAGAATAAAATTATTTCGAATTTATAGGATTTTAAAAAATTCACAATTTCAAGAAATACGTAGGATTAATTTAAACATTGCATTAAAGAAGTTTAAAATTTGCTCAGTTTGATAACTTCAAAAATTTCATAAATTTCGAAACTTTTTCAATTATAAAATTTTAATAATTTAACGATTTTTTAATTTTAAGAAAATCAAAGTTTTGAATATTTTTTATTTCAGGCGTATCAAGTATGTAGACTTGTACTTGTCAGAATGGGTTTGTCAAAATTTAAATAAAGGTAAGAGGTACTAAACTGAAAAATTCATGGAGACAAGAACTTGAAGAATTTGTATAATTAATCCGAATTTGTATAAAGGCAGATAGTCAGGTTTTATTAGAAATATTTCAACTTGATGGATCCTCCAGCCAGAGAAATTTGTAAAGTTTTAAGGATTTCAAGAAATAGAACCGAAAGCAGTCCCAAATTTCAAACTGATAATTAAATGGTATTAAAAATATTCGAAATTATAGAATTTGAATAATTTAAAAAAAATTGATGAATTAGGGCTAATCATCACTAATCGAAGAATTTTGAAAAATTGTTCATTTTGAAATGAGATAAATTTCAAAATTTACGAAATTTCTTAAATTTTGAAATTGAGCAATTTTTAAAATTCTACGATTGGTGATAACAACATTTTCAATTTTTTTTCTCTCGGTTCTCGTAAATTTTTAGAATTATTAAATTCTATCATTTGAAATATTTCTCTAATGACACATCAAGAAAAATTCTTATTTCACGTTCAAATTAGTCAAATTTAGCATATTCTAGCGAAAAATTCTACAAATTTCGCGGAATAAATGATCCAACCCAGTTGGCATATTTCCATTAATTAACGGGGATAAGTCTCACCATGCTGGAAATCGAAAGCAGCTGATTATATTCGTTGAGATTCCCATTACACACCCACACGCCGGATTTAGCTAGCGGGTCAGTGGTTGCTTATGGGATTACACACAATCACGAATTTTCTGGTAACATAGTTCGGTGAAGGTAGGTATATTATGTTACAGTGGTAATCACAACACATATATGAATGCCACTAACTTTAACTATAGATTGAGGTCAAACACAACACCAGCAAAGCGGAACCTTACTGGATGTAATGGTTAATGCACGCACACAGCCAATATGAACCTCCCGATGACGTGGGTCGTATAATATGGCAAAACTCCGATATTACGGTCACCTCGATCCACTATTGTGATATAAGAACAACCAAAACCTTTAGTAAACCAAAACCCTTGTTATGGTACTTATTTCGAAAGCAACATTGCCCATAGCTTTACTAATTTTACTTTTGATAGCTTGTGGTGCTAATTTTGTGGAAAAATTCTTAACAGTGTCACTCTGCAGAAAATTTGCCACAAGAACGATATCTTAGGTTTTGTTCGCATGTTATAATATTTAGCACTACGTTCATGCGATTCGTTTAAATTTTGCGCTACTTTCTGTCGGACTGTGCTCAACCAGTTTCATTTACCCGGTATTGACATATACATACCTATCTCCTGCAAGCCCTAACGCCCTAAGCACTATTTTTTGATTTGTTTAGTGCCGATTCAAATTCTTCGTTATGAACGTCCCAAGTTATTTGGTCTTGATCAATATAGGGCCGGATTAACGCTAATGTGGTCCGGTTGACTCCTTCAGAAATATGTTGTACACCATATTTATTGAGTAACCCTTTAAATAAAAGCGAGAGACCATTATCAGTCAAAATGGTTTCCGGAATTTAAATCTGGGGAAGATCTTCTCAAGAAACTTGATTGTAGCGAGAGCGGTTACTTACCGAAGTGGTTGAACAAAAACAAATCTGGAAAACTTATCTAGCACTATTTACAAATAACGATTCCCATTTTTGGTGAACTGAACAGCACTTTCAACGTACTGTTTTAGCCTTTGCCGACCAGAAGAATTGTCTCTGAAGCCTATTTAAAGTTTTCGCTATGCCTGAATGTCCAGAAGTTACCACATGATTGAAACATATGAAA
Organism: Tipula vernalis; assembly: GCA_958295665.1. NCBI lineage: Eukaryota > Metazoa > Arthropoda > Insecta > Diptera > Tipulidae > Tipula > Tipula vernalis. The sequence continues at coordinate 406,509,284 of OY282558.1, read as the reverse complement.
AGTTTACCATTTGATGTTTAATTTTATCGACATACTCATCAGAAAGAAAATAGGCGAGGACAAGTCAACGTGTGCGGAACTTCATCCAATTTCGTTTCTGTTAGCTCGCTAGATATAACGTTCTGTGATCCGGTGCGATGTTGAATGTCAAAGTTATAACCCTGGAGTTTTAGGCTTCATCTAGCCAATCTTCCCGTCGAATCCCTTTGGTTGCGGATGTTGCCAGGAGGTCATCAAGGTATACGAAGGCTCTTTCGTGAAGATGGAAGGGGATCACTAAGTTCATTAGTCGACACACTCGTTGCAGTAAATTGGTACAATAGGCGACCGGGCACTGTGAAAGCCGTCTTACTCCTCGACTGCTCATCAAGTGAAATCTGCCAAAACCCGTCTTTTAAATCAATCGTAAATGTAACTCGAGTTTTATCTAGACGGCCTAGCCACCCCTCAATGACGGGCAAACGAACAGCGTCCTTCATAGTAACCTCGTTTACCTTTCGGGCATCAAAATCTAGAACAATAAATCCGGGATTTATTGGAAATAAGGTTCAAACTGCTCTTTTCCAATTTGATGGATTTGAAACGATCTGAGAGGTTCGTCGAATTTAAGAAATTTCAAAATTTCAAGAAATATCAAAGAAAAGATTTGTTCTATGTAGTTTGCAAAAACTAAAATCGACACAAGAACTGCAATAGAAGGATTTAAAGATTTAATTTCAATTTGAGGAAAATAGAGAGAAAAAAATCAAATTATTTGAAATTTTGATGAAAGCGATGAATTAATATTAAAAGTTTGTATTTCATCAATTTAAAGAATTTTAAGAATTAAAATAATTAAAAAAATGTTTAAAAATCTAATTTTTGAAAATTTATCAATGTAGAAATTTTCAGATTTTTTTTATTAAAAAATTCATAATTTCATTCAAAACGAATTGAAAACAATAAGCCAGAATTCATTTTATATATGGTACTACGGTGTTAATTTCATGGATGTGGGAATTTGTGGGTTTTCAGAACTTTAAGAATTAAATTTGAAGAAATTGAGTAAATATTTCAAATTTAAAAATATGAAATAATTTTAAGAATTAAAATAATTTGCCTTCACAAATAGAAACAATGCTAAAAATTTGATAAATCCCAAAATTTGAATATTTGAAAATCTAAAAAAAATTGAATTATGAAAAATTGGCAAATTTTAAGAATTTGGAGGTCTTGAAGAATTATTTCGAATTTATAGAATTTTAAAAAAATTCAAAATTTCATGAAATAAGCAGAAGAAATTGAAAAATGTAAATCAAGACAAGCATTAAAGAATTTTAGAAATATGTTCAATTTGACTAATTTTGGAATTTTTTAATTTTAATATTTCGACGATTTTTTTATTTTAAGAAAAGCAAGGTTTTGAATATTTTTTATTTTAGACGTATCAAGCATTTAGCCTTGTATTTGTTAGACAGGATTCTTCAAAATTTAAATAAAAGTACGAGGTACTGAACTGAAAAATTCAAGGAGACAAGAACTTGAAGAATTTGTATAATTAATCGGAATTTGTATAAAGACATATAGTCAGGTTTTATTAGAAATATTCTAAGTTGATGGATCCTTCAGCCAGAGAAATTTGTAGAGTTTTTGGAATTTCAAAAAAAAGTACCGAAAGGTAACGACCAAATTTCAAACTGAAAATTTAACGGTATTAAAAGTAGTGATGGGCTAAATCGATCTTTTTTATTAAAAATCATATGAGAAGATAAACAAAACAGAACAAAAATGATTGATTTAGCACATCACTAATTAAAAGCATTGCAAATTGTCGAATTTAAAAAATTTACGAAAATTGATAAGAAGAAGAATTTTAAAAAATTGATCATTTTAAAATGAGAGAAATTTCTTATATTTTGAAATTGAGCAATTTTTTAAAATTCGACGATTAGTGATAACATTTTCAATTTTTTTTCCCGGTTTTCGTAAATGTTTAGTATTATTAAATTCTACTATTTCAAATATTTCGCTTGTACCACATCAAGACAAATTCTTATTTCACCTTCAAATTTTTCAAATTTAGCATAATCTAAGAAAATTTCTCTGATTAACTGATCCAACCCAGTTGAAATATTTCCATTTGGAAATCGTTCAAACTGCTCTTTTCCAATTTGATGGATTTGAAGCGATCTGAGGGATTCTCATAATTTTTAAAATTGAAAGAATTAGAAAACGTGAAATATGAAATTGATGGAATTGAACAATTATTTTGAATTTGTAGAATTTAAGAAATTCCAAAATTTCATGAAATGTGAAGAATAGATACAATTAAAAATTTATAAAATTTCAGATATGCTTTGAAGTATTTTAAAAATTTAGCGAATTTGTCTAATTTCAAATATTTTAATAAATAAGGAATCTTTCTTTGAAACATTAATAATTCGAGGAATTTATTTCAATTTCCAGACCAAGAGTTATTTTAAAAATCTTTCTGACGTTAAAACAACTGGTCACAATCGAATTATTGGTAAACAAAAAACTGAAATCAAAGTCAAGATTTGGTGCAGAATGTAGTTTGCAAAAATTATAGTTGACAGATGAAGTTGAAGGATTTGAAGATTTAATCTAAATTTGAAGAAATTTAGACAATTCATAGTTAAGAATTAGAATAAATTCAACCAATCAGGAAAATTGAGAGAAAAAATTGAAATTATTTCAAATTTTGATGAAAGCGATGAATAAATATTAAAAATGTGTATTTCAATCAATTTAAAGAATTTCTAAGATTAAAATAATTTGAAAAAGTTAAGAAAATCGAGAGAAAAACATTACTAAACTTTTCACAAATCGGAGAATTTTAAAAATGTGCTTGATCAAAGTAGAAATTTTAAGAATTTTTTTATTAAACAATTGATAATTTTACTCAAAACGAATTGAATACAATTTCCTGCGATGTTTATTTGAAGGATTTGTGGGTTTTCAGAATTTTAAGAACTAAAATGGAGAAGGGAAAGTACAATTGGGTCCAAGATAAAGCGGAATTTGAAAACTAAACAAATTTGATGGAATTGAAAAAAATATTTCAAACTTTAAAATTTGGAATAATTTTAAGAATTAAAACAATTTTAGAAATTTGCTTAATCCCTAAATTTGAATAATTTTGAAAAATCAACAAACTTTTATAAATTTGAATAAATGATTGGAAATTTAACATACCACAGCTTTTTTATTAAAATTGATGGATTCAAAGAATTTAAAGAAATTTTAGATTTTCAGAAAATGGAAAGCATCCAACATAATGCAGAATTTGAAAAACTTTATGGTAATCTTGGTGGATTTGGACAGTTATTTCGAATTTTTACTCAGAATAAATTTAAAAATTTAAATCAAGACAAGCATTAAAGAACTTAAATTTGTTCAGTTCACTACACGATTTTTTGTAATTGAAAAAAAAAGGATTTTGAAGAATTTTGTTTCTAAAAAATTTCAGACAATTGAAGAATTTATCAAAAAAGAAATATATAAAATTAATTCAAGATTCACTGTAAATCGGAAAAATGGTAGGAAACGATAAAGTTGTAGAATTCTCAAAATGTACTAATTTTAAAAAATTTTAAGAATTAAAATAATTTTAAAAAATTGGGAAAATCAACAGAAAATTAGACCAAATTTAAAAAATTTTGAAAATTTATCAATGTGAAAATTTTAAGAATTTCAACAATGGATTAGAAATGTGAACACATAAAAAATTAACGCTGCCATTTTCCAGTTTGATAAATTTGAAAACCTGAGGACTTTGCAAAATTTTTAAAATTTGAAAAATTAGAAAAGGTGAAGAATGAGCATGATGGAATTATTTCAAATTTCAACATTTTAAGAATTATGTAGAATAAATTTAAAATTTTATCAAACTGACATTTTCCAGTTTGATAGATTTGAAGATCTGAGGGTTTTGAAAATTTTTTAGAAAAGGTGAAGTAAGAGCTTGATGGAATTATTTCAAATTTTTGGATTTTTAAAAATTTCAACATTCTTAAGAATTACGTAAAATAAATTTTAAATTATATCAAACTGCTATTTTCCAGTTTGATAGATTTGAAAATCTGAGGGTTTTGCAAACATTTTTAAATTTAAAAAATTAGTAAAGGTGAAGTAAAATTGATAGACTTATTCCAAATTTCGCCATTTTTAAAATTATCAACATTTTAAGAATTATGTACAATAAATTTAAAATTTTGTCAAACCAACATTTTCCTTTTTGATAGATTTGAAGATCTAAGGGTTTTGTCAAATTTAAAAAATTTTCAAAATTAGGAAAGGTGAAGTGTGAGCTTGATGGAAATATTTAAAAATTTTAAAAATTACAACATTTTAAGAATTATGTAGGATAAATTAAAAGTTTTATTAATCCAATATTTTCCAGTTTGATAAATTTGAAGATCTGAGGTTTTGTAAAATTTTAAAAATTTTAAAAATTAGAATTTTTTCAAATTTTTAGATTTTTTAAATTATCAACATTTTAAGAATTACGTAGAATAAATTTAAAATTTTGTCAAACCGGAATTTCCATTTTGATAGATTTGAAGATCGGAGAGTTTTAAAAAAATTTTAAAATTTTAAAAATTAGAAAAGGTGAAGCATGTGAGCTTGAGGGAGGTATTCCAAATTTTTCCATTTTTAAAATTATCAACATTTTAAGAATTATGTAGAATAAATTTAAAATTTTGTCAAACCGACATTTTCCATTTTGATAGATTTGAAGCTCTGAGGGTTTTGTAAAATTTAAAAAGTTTAAAAATTAGAAAAGGCGAAGCATGAGCTTGAGGAATTATTTCAAATTTTTAGATTTTTAAAAAATTTCAACATGGTAAGAATTATGTAATTTACAATTTTATCAAACAGACATTTTCCAGTTTGATAGATTTGAAGATCTGAGGGTTTTGAAAAATTTTTAAAAATTAAAAAATTAGAAAAGGTGAAGTAATCTTGATGGAGGTATTCCAGATTTTGCAATTTTTAAAATTATCAACATTTTAAGAATTATGTAGAATAAATTTAAAATTTTGTCAAACTAACATTTTCCATTTTGATAGATTTGAAGATATGAGGGTTTTGAAAAATTTTAAAAATTAGAAAAGGTGAAGTATTAGTTTGACGTAGAATAAAATAAAAATTGTATTAAACCGACATTTTCCATTTTGACAGATTGAAGATCTTGGTTGAATTAGAAAAGGTGAAGCATGAGCTTAATGGAATTATTTTAAATTTTCAGATTTTTAAAATTTGCAACGTGGTAAGAATTATGTAGAATAAATTTACAATTTTATCAAATCAATATTTTCCATTTTGATAGATTTGAAGATCTGAGGGTTTTGTAAAATTTTTAAAATTTTAAAATATAGAAAAGGTGAAGCATGAGCTTGATGGAATTAGTAGAATAAATTTAAAATTTTATCAAACCAACATTTTCCATTTTGATAGATTTGAAGATCTGAGGATTTTGTAAAATTTTTTAAATTTTAAAAATTAGAAAAGGCGAAGCATGTGCTTGATGGAATTATTTTAAATTTTTAGATTTTTTAAATTTTCAACATGGTAAGAATTAAGTAGAATAAATTTACAATTTTATCAAACAGACATTTTCCAGTTTGATAGATTTGAATATCTGAGGGTTTTATAAAATTTTTAAAATATTAAAAATTAGAAAAGGTGAAGCATGTGAGCTTGATGGAGGTATTCCAAATTTTTCGGTTTTTAAAATTTTCAACATTTTAAGAATTATGTAAAATAAATTTTAATTTTTATCAAACCGAATTATTGAAGTTTTACAAAATTTGACCAATTTTATATTTTTTTTTTTAATCTTAAGGAAAGCAAGATTTCAATTATATACATATTTAAAAATTTGATGAAAATGCCATTTTCAATTTTGTAGCTTTAAAAGTTTGAAAAATCACTTTATATTAATAGCTGCATTTCTTGACGTTTGATCTAACCACGATTAAATCAGGTTTTATGAAATAACCAAGAAAACACTTATTGTATTTGGATCAAAATTTTGGTCTAAAAACAAAAATTGGTTCACTAATGGAAAAGAAATGCAATCACTTGTTGTATTTGGATCAAAATTTTGGTCCAAAAACCAAAATTGGTTCACTTAAGAAAATCATGGTTTTAAAATATTTTAAATGTTTAAAGAATTTGTTTTTAAAATTCATAAATACCTCAATTCAAATCAATTTGAAATAGAAAATAATGATTACTTGTATAACAAATATCCATCGTGGTTCATAAACTGATACTGGATCCCTATCGTCAACTGCCCGTCGTTTACATAACGAATTCTGACATTATAAGTCGAATTCTCACATGATATATCGTATTCTGACTAGAAATAGCGGAATTTTTTAAGAATTCTTACATGAACAAAAATTCTGGCATGATATAAATGCCACTTGCTTTCAAAAATTTGTTTTCAAGTTCAAAATTTCTAATCTGAATATTCTAAATTTTCGTTTCTATAGTTATATTACACAAACTGTGACACCTCCATATAATTATCTCCTATAAATATTAACCTCTATTTAAAAGAAAACCAATACTGCAGAAAATATTTACCAATTTCACTATGACCGACGACCCAAAACGACAACAATGAAACTTAACAAAATTTTATTATTTATTTATCTTGAGCGATGTAAACACAACAACTGCTGGTAAATTTTTTTTTTTTTTTAAAGATTCTTATTAAAAACTTAATACAAAACATAGCACCTAATCTTTCAAAAGCTTTCAATTTAAAACAATATTATTTTTACGAGAGCTGTTATAATTTATAAGGTCATTTATCAAATCATGCGTTAAAATTAACAATTCCATCACTGACAGCTTATCTCGATAATAATCCAACAGTAAAATTTTTGAGCTAAAATTTAACTTTTTGTTTAATGACCAAGCCGTTTCATTTAACTTCTACGGTTTTAATTAAGGATTATAAAATTTTTGGTCGATGTTTAAATGTAATTAAGATCCTCAAGATACGTAAAACACATTTTTTTTCCAACTAAGTATGTACTGACTAAAATAAAAAATTTCCAAAGTAAGGTTTATGTAAATCGAGGATTAAACAAATAAAAATTGAGTGTTCAATAAATATGAATGGTTCGGCTAGTTTAGAAAAAAGCTCATAGTAAATTAGCACCTGTAAAATAAAACATTTACATCTAGAAGCTACTTTGTTCTATAGTTAGTTATTTTGTATAAAAACTCTAAAAATGGGAGGAAGGAAAATGAAGGCTTTTCATAATATAAAGATCTTAATGGACAAAAGCTCTTTAATTTTAAGGCTTTGATAAATAAGTACCTAAAAGCTTTCGTAAATTTTAGCTTAGATGAATTTTCAATTTATATAGCTATTCGAGATTCAGTTATTTAATTATAAACATCAACTAAGAAGCTTTCTGAAAATAAGAAAATCAAAGTTAAAAGTTACCGTAACAAATAATTTAAAAAAAATTAACGTCATTAAATAAGTTTTCATATAACTTCTTAAACATTTTCTAGATACCCGAAAAACCCTCCATTAGGTCGTTTAAACAAAGATATAAAATATAAGTACGAGTAGGTACTGAAAAAAATGTCTTTAACAAAGATAAGAGCTTTAAAATTATTTTTCGTTTTCAAATGTTTATTTTTTGGGCGCCCACTTAAGCTCCAGGCTTCATATGAACAAAATTAAGCTTAATAAAAATAAATAAGTTGAATAATGCTGCCGTGCTAAGAAAAAAAGTCACAAGCGCCAAAAGTCGAAAAATGTGTTAGGGCCATATTTGGATTCTTCAAACAAATACAAATAGAAAAATTGAAATTACATACTCAAAACTACAAAAAGGCAAATGTGACTTTCCTTCTTAGCATGACAGAATGGCCGTATAGATTAACTTCGTAAAATGGCACCACGCCCAATATAATCATATTCAATTGCCAGTTATATCCTGATTTCCATGGAAAAACGTAAATAAGAAAAACCAAAACAAAATAAAACCTTAAACCGACATAGAGAGGAAAAACAAAGAACATTTTTATTGCCACATTTTCTAAAAAGAAAAAATTTCCCAAAATAATATTGATTACTTTCGTACCGAGCTGTACCTATAAAGAGGAGTATTGGTAACATTATAAACAAATGCGTAAAATTTAAGATGTAGGCCAGAAATTCGCAATATTGAACCTTCACCGTATCGTCCATTTATAATTTATGGGTGTGACCACGTAATAATATTCAAACAAAAAACAAGCACCTGGTATCTTTATATGCATTCCTTACCACAATCGTTATAAAATCAAATTACGCCCAATTAAATTTGTAATTTATACTTGGTCATTACTTAATATAAAACACAATACAGTTTTTAATTTTCCCTTCCCTCCCCCTCCCCCCGTGACATTGCGAAATATTATAAATTTTCTGTACTCCATTCCAAAAATCGTACTTAGCTTGGCCACAAAAAAACAATTTTTTAGCCAAGTGTTTTTAAACTTGACCTTGAATTGCACAATTGTTTTTCTTTTTTTTTCTTCTGTTTTTCTATATGGAATATTTTTTTTGTTTTTTGCTTCTCGTTTTATTCGTATGCTCGGTTCGTTTCTATTTTAAAATTAGGAAATTCCCGACATTTCGAGAACTATCTAATATTTAGATTCGAATTAATACAAACACAAATTTTTGCAAAAAAAAAAAAAAAAAAATAACGAAAGAAAATCCATATTGCCGTGATATGTCTAAAAAGCTCGTTACTACGCATTATATAAAAATAAAAAAAACTTTATATTTATTATGAATCCAGAAGATTCGATTCGATCCAGAGAATTAATATTTGTTTAAAAAGCACACAAATTATCGACATACCTTTACAAAAAAATTAGTTCCAGCAGAACACAAAATATTTTAATTTCACTTAGTTTTCACACTTTGATTTTACACCGAAACTAAAAGTAAATTACCGCAGCAATCCCCCAAAAAAAAAGCACAACTCTCGCAAAAAAAAACAAAAAAAAAAAAGGCAAAACAAAATAAAGCTTTACATTTATTTTTGTTTTTATTATCGGAAAAATACAAAAATAAAAATAAATTTTTTTTTTTTTTTATACAGATAAAATTATTACGCAACAAACTTCAAGTAAATGAATTTCTCTATTGAAAAATCCGTAGCTCGGCTGTGTGAGCTTGTAATGGCCGACAACACTTTATTTCCAATTTCGGTTTGTTGTTTTTGTTCATCTTTTATTATGTTTTTGTTTCAAAACATTCGGTTTGTTTCTGTATTGGAGAAAACTATTTTTTATCTTTGTTTGGCATATGCGCGATAAAACGGGCACAATATAATGTATCCCCCCCATATATAAATAAAAGTTCTACAAACACCAAACCATTGAGAAAAAAAAGTTCTAAACCAATACGTACTCACAAGCAAAAGTAAATTTTGTAATTTTTTTTTTTTTTTTTTATAAATTACGTCGTATAATTATTAGGAAACCAATCAACAAAAACAAAAAAACAACGAGATTTATTTAACCTACTTATTGATAGAAAAAAAAACTCACTGATTATAAGACAGCGTACCACTTTTCCGACTGCCTAATCTGGAAGCACTAGATATGATCACACGAAAATATGTACACAACACATTCACAATTCGCTCTCCAAAAAAAACAAAAAAAAAATCCATGACATTGAAAATTTTAAAGAAAATTTATGTTTAATGAAATAATTTATTTATCTTGCTATCTTTTTCTATCTTTAATTCATAAAAAAAAAAACCAAACTAAAAATATTTTATTGATAAACATGTCTTTCTATCTCTATCGCACTTGCTCGACTGTGTACGGAATTCACCGATATATTAAAATAAATGAATGATTTTGTTTTTGTTTTATTTTTATATAGCTATTTCGTCATGTTTCTTGTTCGTTTCTGCAATGCGGAGACCGCGCATGCGATTTTATTACGACCTTGACAGTGAACTTGAATTTTTCTTTTTATACATATTTTATATCAATATGAATATGTATAAACAGATTGTAATTAGTGTGTATTTGTGAAACGTCATTTCGTCTCTTTTCTCAGTTTTTTTTGTTTTTTTTGTTTAAATTTCTTGTGTTTTTTTTATTTCCCGTTTGTGTGTATGCTAATGAATTTTATGTGTGTTGAAAAAAAAAAAAAACAAATATTTCGTATAAAGTAATGTTATACAGTAAGGGAAGTAATAATATATTGGCAATAATATTGGGTGGAAAGCTTTTTGATTTAGAAAAATAAATAGAACGTTGTTATTAACCAATAACGGATGATTCATTTATTTCTTCCCAAAATAAGTTTACGCTGACGATGTGTTGGAGATTGTTTGAGCTTTTCAAGGTTTTGAGCTTGTCGGTTTCCCAAATAACTCAAGTTTTACAAGATTTTTAAAGATTGTCTTAGTTATTTGTATCTTGGGTACGTTGGAAAATATAGGATATTTGAGATCTCGCAATTCTGGAAATTATTCTTAATTCGCTACAATGTGTTGAGTTGCTTGGTATTGGGTTGTGTGCTGTTTCATATGCTCGACGTTTTTGAGACAAGGTTGTTGACACTCTGGGTTTATGAGTTTTGAGATTTTTCGAGGATACTTTGGTCACAAACCAAGGAATAGCAGAACCATAGGTGGTTGGAGCTTTGACGTAGGTTTTGGAGGTGCGATTTTTATTTTGTTTAACAGGTTAAGTTTCGACGGCTAACGGCAATGAATAGTAGAGATGTGTTCACGACTCTGGTTTATTGCTTTTGATGTGTTGGTTATTTGTGGCAAACTGGTTCACGCGACCTTCAAGGAATGACTTTCATTGTACGAAATTGACTACTGCTGGAGCTTGGGCATTCCACTAGCCTGCATGTTTTATTTCGGCAACTCATTTGTGGAAACTCCTCAGCCTTGTAGAGTTGACGCGTCGGTGAGTTGGAGGCCCCACATTTTGCCCTATTATTGTCAAAAATGTTGACAGAAGCATCTGGCGACTTTGATTTGGATACAGAAATTCGGATATATTTAACTCGTGCCCAAGTTGATGCACACAACACTGCTGTCCTCGAACAACATCGAGCCCACTTTGGCTGATAAAATTAAAGAAGGTTGAAGATAAAATGAACGGCACTGTGCTGGGCTTGTACAGTCCATAAAAGCAAGGATGTACAGTGAAATATGCTGTCGTATACCTCGGATCTGCACTATTTGCTAAAAGCAGGCATATATTAAGAATAGATGACCTAAGAATGCGTCAACTATTACCTCCAGCACAATAAGTGAGTCACCCATAAATTTAAAATTTGTAACTAAGAAGTTAAGTTTCAAAAGTTTAATATACTAAAAGCAGAATTTCATCAAAAATGAGAAATCGAGATAAGCATAGTTAGTTGTTGCTTCCTTTAAATTTCACGAATTTTGTGAATGTAATGAATTTTCAGTAAATGATTCTTCTGCAGACTTTTAGAATGTTAATGTATTCCGAAATTCTGTAACATTTTTGAAATTTTAAATAAAAATTACGACCAGGTACACTCCGTCTCACTTGTTTAAGAACAATTATTTTTTTTTAAACATCAGATTGTTTCTCCAATACTATGTACAATTAAGCAAATTCTAATTGTTATATCGGAAGAAATCTCTATTAAGAAAATATTCCATACCGTAATTTGCAGGTACTTTAGAGGACCGCTACTGTTTTTTAAATAAAACGGAGTGCACCTTTAAAAATTGGAGATTTATTTGTCTCACTTGTTTAAGAACAACTGAAATATCTCGTTTCTAAAGCTAAAAAATAAAAATAAAAGAGTGTAGGGTATCAGTTCGTGATTACACCTTGACGTCTGCGCAACTATACCTAAAGGAAAGTTCTTTAATATAGAAGAAAAAACCCAAATTCCGGCTTTCAAGGAGGACGGCCATAGTATCCGGGAAATTTCTGATAAAATTGGAAGAAGTTCAACCGTTGTGCATAATGATCTAAGTAACATCCAAAGCTATGGAAAAAACAGTAATGGACGTGTGAGCATGGCTACAACAATCCAAGATCGACGGGTCATTCTTAGAGAAGCTGCAAATTCTACCCTGTCGATTAGCAAAATAAGAGCAACCGTCCATTGTATAATATAGCGTTCCTCACATTTAACATTTCAAAAAATTAAGAAAAAACCGTCGTTAAATGAAGCACGCAGGAACCAGCATCTTTGCTTTGCAAGGCAACACATTAGATGGGACAGAGAGTGGCATAAGGTTGTCTATTCCGATGAAAAAAATTTAATTTGGACGGGCCAGATGGATAAAATTATTATTTTCATGACCTAAGAAAAAAGGAAATTATTTTTAGCAAAAGGCACAGTAAAGGGGGTGGTGTAATGGTGTGGGGATCAGTGTCTTTTTTTGGAATAATTGATTTAGATTTTCAGATAGTAAAAATGACAGCAAATACCAATAAAACCGTTTTGGAACGATCCTTTCCAAAATTTACCGAATATTTTAATGGACAGCGTTGCATTTTCCAGCAGGATAATGCCCCGATTCAAATTGCCAGGATAATAAAAGCGTGGATTCCGGAGCAAAATGTAGAACTATTGCTTCGGCCGCCTTATTCACCCGAATTAAACATAATGGAAAACGTTTGGGGATGGCTATCACGAAAAGTCTACGAAGGAGGAAGGCAGTTCGAGAATAACGACGAATTAATTGAAGCCATAAAATCAGCCTGGGCCGAAATTTCCCTTCGCCATTTGGGGTCACTTTACAACTTAATACAAAATATACTTTTTGAAGTTATTGAACATCAGGATGGAAATAGTCATTACTAAATGATTAAATAATAATTTAAATTAAATAAAATTTACAAACACAAAAAAAAAAGATACGAAAATTGTTAATTTTAATTGATTTTACAGCTGTTCTTAAACAAGTTAGACAAATAAATATGCAATTTTTAAAGGTGCACTCCATTTTATTTAAAAAAAAAGTAGCGGTTCTCTAAAGTACCTGCAAATTACGGTATGGAATATTTTCTTAATAGAGCCCTCTTCCGATATAACAATTAGAATTTGCTTAACTATACATAGTATTGGAGAAACAATCTGATGTTTAAAAAAAAAAAATTGTTCTTAAACAAATGAGACGGAGGTATGTCTAACTAGTACTTTTTGCCCTAAAACATCAAATACTACAGGACCGAAATTTTCAAGGATTTCCAGAAATAAAAAAATTCAAAATTTTAAGATATTTCTGATTTCAAGAATTTTTTCTTAAGATCCTACAATTCTCGAAATCTGAAAATATTTAAGTTAAAAATTTCTGAAATTTAAAAATGTTTTTAAATTCTTATAATAAATATTTTACAAATTTGTAGATTTTTATTATCAATCAGTCTTTATACGGTCTTAAGAATTTGTAAATTAGAAAAAATCAGATATGTATTTTGAGATTTATGAAGTTCCTAATTTTGGAAAATTTCACGTAATTTCTGAAAAAATCGAATTTTTAAAATTTTTTAAGAGCTCCATGAACTTTAAATATATGAATTACCAGAATTTGAAGAATATCAAAAAAAATATCATTTACGAAATTTTCGATGGAGAAGTAGTGGGTCCTCGGGGAATCGGGATCAAGTTTTATAAAATTTCGGGATTCTTTTTTCACTCACGCAAAATAGTGGAATTTAAGATTAGAAAATAATTTAAAAAGTATGATCTGGCAGGGTATTAATTTTAAACTAAACTAAACGCTTCAGACAGTACAGAAAGCAGAAAATTCTGCATTTGTCTAAACAAGGACTTCTAAGATTTCCGCTAACACTTAATTCAAGTACATCAATTTTTTTATGATGTTGTATAAGTATCTAGAATTTTATAATTCCATAAACTGAAATTCTTAACTGAAATTCTTAATAAAGACTTAATTGAAATTCAGAGATTAATAATTCAACATTATTATTTTTTTTAAATATAGTACAATTCTCGAAATTTAAAATCAAATTTTGAAATTTTTCTAAAACTCGAATAGAAGATAGCAAAAAAGAGATGCTGCATAAGTTAACAATTAAAAACTCAATATTTTTAAAAATTCTGGAAGTAATGCCCAAACTAATGCCCAAAATTCGAAAACTTTTAACGTCTGCAGAAATGATTTAATTTTAGATTTTATTGAATTTTCGGAATTATCAGAATTTTAATTCGGTGTATATTCGGTATATAGTGTAATAAATAGTTCATACAATTAAATTACAAAATTTAAAAATTTTAACGTAAACATTTTCAGAATTTTGGAAATTTTGAAAACTTACGTTTTGTTTAACATTTATTAGAGGGTAGAGTTTAATAATTAAAAATTCAGCATTTTAAAAAATGTAGTACAATTATTTAGTACAATTCTATCAAATTTTCAAATTTATTAATATTTAAAAATTTCTATAGCACATGAAAGTGCGCAAAATTCGAAAACTTTTAACTATTTAATTTCAGTTTTTCTTGAACTTGTTGAATTCGCATAATTATGATTCTGAATTTTGTAAACTGGTAATCTGAAAAATAAGAATTTTTTAGGAATTTAAGAGCAATTAGTTATAAAAAAGAAACTGAATTTAAATTACAAAATTTTAAAATTTGAACGTAAAAATTTGCAAAAATTTGAAAATTTAAATTTACATTTTCCTTAATTTCTAAAAATTTAGTACAATTCTTAGGATTTAAATAAACTTTTGAAATTTTAAAGAAATGTCTTTACTTATATGGTAGGAGATTATTGGTTATAAAATAGAAAAAAAATTAAATTTTAAATTATTATTAGAAAGAACTTCGGAATTTTGAAAAATTCGAAATTTGCGCAATTGAAATTTTGGAAATTAACAAATGAAAATTATGAAAAGTTATAAATTTTGAACAAAACTAATAAATAAAATTTAATATTTTTCAATATTTTGTGCAATTCTCGAGATTTAAGATCAAATTTATAAATTTTTTAATAACTTGAGAATTTTACAATTTTAAAACTTTAAACTTTTCAGAATTGACTTATTATTTTGATGTTCTTGAATTTTCGGAATTCTCAGAAATATGATTCTGAATTTTGTAAATTTTTAATGTGGAGAATAAAATTGTTCAAACAATTGGACAATTGGTTTTAAATTAGAAAGATTTAGTAGAAAATTTCAAAATTTTTAGGTTGAGATTTTCAGAAATTTGATAATTTAAATTTACATTTTGCTCTAAACTTTGCTCAGAGGTTAATAATTGAAAATTCTTAATTTCTAAAAATTCAGTACAATTCTCAGGATTTAACATAAATTTTTAAATTTTTTTTAAAAATTTGAAAATGTCTATACCCATGTTTTAGGAAATGATTGGTTATAAAACAGCAAAAATTTTTAATTATTATTATAAAGAATTTCAGAATTTTGGAAAATTCGAAAATTGCGCAATTGAATTTTTGGAAATTAACAAATGAAAGTTCTGAAAAGTTATAAATTTTGAACAAAACTAATAAATAAAATTTAATATTTTTCAATATTTAGTGCAATTCTCGAGATTTAAGATCAAATTTACAAATTTTTTAATAACTTGAGAATTTTACAATTTTAAAACTTTTAACTTTTCAGAATTGATTTATTATTTTGATGTTCTTGAATTTTCGGAATTCTCAGAAATATGATTCTGAATTTTGTAAATTTTTAATGTAGAGGTTAAAATTTTTCATACAATTGGACAATTGGTTATAAAATAGAAAGATTTAGTAGAAAATTTCAAAATTTTTAGGTTGATATTTTCAGAAATTTCAAAATTTAAATTTACATTTTGCTTTAACCTTTGCTCAGAGGTTAATAATTGAAAATTCTTAATTTCTAAAAATTCAGTACAATTCTCAGGATTTACAACAATTTTTAAATTTTTTTTATGAATTTGAAAATGCCTATACCCATGTTTTAGGAAATGATTGGTTATAAAACAGTAAAAAATTTAAATTTTTAATTATTATTATAAAGAACTTCAGAATTTTACGATCGGTGATGACGATGAACACAACTATGACCCCCTGTTGAGAGTGCAGAATCCATGGGCCGACCCACCTTTCATGTCAGCACTATAGGTTGGCATGAAGCAATGCAATGTGCAGGTGGTTTATACAAAGCGGGTCTATAGCCGTACGTAAAATTTTGGAAATTAACAAATGAAAGTTCTGAAAAGGTTTAAATTTAGAACAAAACTAATAAATTGAATTTAATATTTTTCAATATTTATTGCAATTCTCGAGATTTATCAAATTTACAAATTTTTTAATAATTAGAGAATTTTACAATTTTAAAACTTTTAACTTGATGTTCTTGAATTTTCAGAATTCTCAGAATTATGATTCTGAATTTTGTAAATTTTTAATGTGGAAAATAAAATTGTTCAAACAATTGGACAGTTGATTATAAAATAGAAAGATTTAGTTGAATTTTGAACAAAATTAATAAATAGAAAGTACCCAATTAAGTACAGAATTTACTCAAATTATGTGCATCTGATAAAAAGTAGTCAAGTCTGAGTAAAAGCAGTGTAACATTTTCTGAAAGGTGTTGAACACTTCTGAGAGTGAACTTCTGGTTTCAGTGGTTCAGAAGTTATTGCAATTCTTTGGAAAACTTAAATATCTCTTCCCGCAAAATAAATTAGAGTAGAACAAATGACTTTTTTTTAGAGAATAAAATAAACTTAAGCCTTGTTGTTCAAAAAATATTTAAATTCAAAAATTTGGTGAAGCACAGCTTTTAACCCATCCTGTAAATATTTAGTTAATATGTTATGCTTTTTAAACAGTTAATTTTTTCAAAATTAATCATTTCACTTAGCATAATTCGATTTAATTTCATCACTTAATGCTAAGCGTTGCACGTATTATACAAAATCGAATGAAAATATTCTTCCTTTCACTGTAGTTGAATTAGATTACGGTCTAAATATTACGAATAATTAAAAGCAGGGACGTTTTTTTTACTTTTGGAATGCCCGGAACGAATAAACGAAAATATTCTAAGTATGCGCATTGCCGTTGCTCTCGTCAGTTTGTAGTGAAAGAAATGGAAATGTTGAATAACTAATATCACCTAAGGCTAACTGAGATTTAAATGTCACGTTCCTTTTATTTTTGGGACCACGCAAATACCGCTTTCCTTTATCTTCAGCAGTTGCTGGAGATTCCTTAAACTAAAGTCGCTCATGGAGCCTTTTGTGAAACCAAAAATATTTTCATTTTACAAAACTGCTCCGAAAAGAGATGTGCTCGCAACAATATTTGTACTGTATCATTAAAGGAATAATGACAGTATGGAAGGAATGATAAGAGGGGATAATGAGCATTTGTAGTTCAGTCTTCAAAAATTCTCTTTTTGATATTCAGTTTGTACTTAATCAGCATTTAATTAGAAATAACTGAATGTTTGTAGCACTTTGGAAAGGACAGAGTGATAATTCAAAGCGGTTTTTCTGCTCTTCTTGTCCATAAAACGAACATAAGCTATTCTCCAAATCGCAGTGTCTGTCCCACTAGAAATAACTAATAACTAAAAGTTTAATCAAAGATTTGTAGTAGTTTGTTGGGTTAATACCTTCGGAGCTCAGAGCAGTCTTAGAAAATTTGAGCTAATACAAAATTAAAAAGCAAATTTGAGCTAATAAAAAATTGGCTCCCTTCATGATCAATATTTTCCAAGAAATCGGATGCTGTGAATAGTACACTAAAATTATTATTCAATTCACTTTGTCCTAAAGACGACGACCTCTTATACAATTAAACCTTATTCTAGATCATCTGGGTGTTCAGAATATAAAATTGTCGCTTGAACACGTCTAGAAGTTTTCAATTGAAAATCGGTGCCTCAAAAAAAAGCGGTGGCACACCAAAGGCTTAGTCCTAACTTAACAACTGCTCTAGGTTGAATCTTATGCGACACATCGATGAGCTAGACTGCGAAGTATTAGGTGGTAACAGGTATGAATTCGCGGCAAATTTATTATAGGAATTATTTATTTTTGAATTTTATTGGAAATTTTAGGGAAAAAGTTAATCACTTTAACAAAAGTACCCTATATCTTCAAAAATATTTCGATGTAGTTTTAAAACATAACAGATATAAAGGTAGAAATATCAACTTAAAATGTCTACTGCCCGCAGGCAATAACATTTTTTTACGTTTATACGTTACGTAAAACTCTGTTTCTGCACGGAAAAAGGTAGATGGATTGGTTTTATGCCACTTTCGAAATTATTAGAGAACTGATTTTGTGTTGCATAATGTTCCGTGGTGATTAGTGATTATATGTCAAACGTTTTTGCAAGGCCTTCGGAGAACGGTTTAGGACTTTACGAAATTCCCTAATCTAAAAAAATTTAAGATAAAGTTTTGAACCCCCTATTTCAATTCCCTTCCTTGTGAAAGCGCTGTAGTACAGACATCTTTCGAAAAACTATTAGCTTTTAGTGGAAAATCGCTTTTAAATCCTATTGATTGCCCCCATCCCTTCTTGATTTGTGTATAAAGGAACAACATTTGAAAATTGCTCAAAAACTCAAATAAATAAATTGAAATATTTGTTACAAAAACCTTTCCATATTTAGCAATTCTCGACGGTTTCAAAAATTTTACGATGTCACTGACAACCGAGTTTGTTGGTCTAAAATTATGCAAGGCCAAGTATTCCGTAAAGTAAATTAAGAGAAATGGATTACGTCCTTCTGACAGAAGTAGTACAGTAGCGTTCCTTAGCCTTATTCGGATACTCGGCATTCCGTTCCTATTCTATGAATTCTCGAAATTCCTGAAAATATCGAATATATTTAACTTTAAAATATTGAATCTTTCATATTTTCCTTTAACTTCTTAAAAATTGTGAAATTTTGGAATATTTTAAAATTTTTAACTTCTTAAGAATTTTAGAAATTAGAAAAATTTCGTTATTCTCAATATTCGTAAATACTTCAACTTCATAAATCATTTATAAAATAATGGTGTCTCTAAAATATCGTTGAAGGATTTTACAAAATTTGGGAATTTAAAAACCAGCAATGTTGCTCCTAGGACAAGTGTGCTCCGTCATTAATTAATTTAGTTTCAAATTGGATTTCTCCATTGGGCTCAAAAATCCTACCTAAGGGGGCACATATATTTTTGTGTTGTGATGGACAGCACCTGCTTTAGGTCACTTATTTTTTAAATTTTGTGATGTTGTTAATTTCTTAGTTTGTGAGGATTCCGAACTGTTAAAAAATAATTGCCCGTGAGTGCCTTAAAAGTTTTGAGCTACGTGAGAAATTGGTCGAAAAATAGCCTATCTCTTGAATGGGGTAAACAGTGTACAATAGCAAAGGAAGTTGATTTGACAGCATTTGCCAGATGGTTGGATGAAGTGGCTGAAAGTGCAGCACATGTTACACAAATGGATCTAACGAAGTTCACGCCGGATCTTGCCAATACAAACATACAAAGCCAATGATTCTGCTGGGTTCAAATGAAGCATGGTTAACAGTACCGATTGCAATAAAACATAATGGAATGAGTTTGTTAATTTCCACAAAAACTAACTTGGGCTGGGTTGTTAACGGTGAACTTACGAGAAGGTCGATGTGCACCATCATATATCAACAGATAACAGCAAACGGCGAAAAAACAAATGATCAATTACCCGAAATGGTGGTCATTCTATGTTTTGGATTCGTCTACTAGCCGTGAACTTGAAACATAGAGGAATTAACACGTTCACGCGAAATATTGGCACAAAATGTTAAATACAACGGGAATCGGTATGAAGCTGGTCTGCTATGGAGCAATATAACAGCCGAATTGCCGAACAACATGACGATGGCGCTGCGCAGACTGTATACTTTCGAAAGCAAATTGCTAAAGGAACCGAGTTTGGCGCAAACAGTAAAACTTTGAATATTTCCGAAAATTTAATCTGGATGAATTACCACTAAAAGCGAGATCATGGGAACGTACAACCTGGGAAAGTACAACTTGTGGATGGAGCAGCAAAGGTAAATGGTGTTTCACTAAACAGTAAGCTGCTGGAAGGTCCGGACCAGTTAACGTCATTGGTAGATGTTATATTCAAATTCAGAGAAGAGAGGGTGGCGGTATAAGGAGACATCGCTGAAATGTTTCACCAGATCACGGTCAATAAGGCCGATCAAGATTCTCAGCGTTTTTAAACGTTAATGCTAAGCCAGAAACATACGTTCTGAAGGTCAAGTGAAGCAAATCCACGCAACAGCCGGCTTTCATATAAGAAGTTGGTTGAGCAACTCAAAGCACGTGTTTGAAAAAATTGGCGATGGTTGCAAAAATACCTGGAAACCAATACTTGATTAGCATTCAATCGGTGAAAATGTATTGGGTCTGTAGTGGGACTACCAAAATGATCGGTTCAAATTCAAGTTTAACAAAAACCGTATTAATCTGGAAATAATTGACGGTTTGAACGTACTGACCAAAAGACAATTTTTGAGTATGATTATGTCGATGTTTGACCCACTAAGGTTATTGTCAAATTTGAAGATACAAGCGAAGATTGTGCTCCAAGAGGTATGGCGCAGCGGTGTATAATGGGACGAACCCATTACTGATGAATTCAGTAACAAGTGGCGAAGGTGGTTAACTCAACTGAATCAGATTAATGAAGTCTCCGTACCGCGCTGCTACGATGGTGGTGTACCACCGGGAATATTCCAGTTGCATGTGTTCGTAGATGCTGGGGAGCTTATATCAGATCAGAGCAAAATGGTGGTATTGAAGTATCGTTGATCGCATCAAGATCACGTATGGCGCCAAACAAACGACTATTGACGATTCCTACCTATTGTAGTGTACCGACTATTGTAGGCCGTTCAGTTATGTAGCAATAGATTACTTTAGGCCAATAATGGTAACATTGGCACGGCACACAGAAAAACGCTTGCGAGTTCTATTTACATGCTTGACTAGTCGAGCCATACACTTAGAGATTGCGACAAGTCTAACAACCGATAGCTTTATACAAGGTCTAATTTCGGTTCAGGTCACGTACAGGCAACCCAATTCAAGTATTCACGGACAACGGTACATATTTTAAAGGTGCAGAAAGAGAACTGAAAGAGGAGCTTTCGAAATTGAAGTATGAAGAAGCATAGGAACGTTTGTCGGAGTTTAAGTGGAGCTTTATCCTATAACAGCATCCCTTCACTTTGGAGGAGCATGGGAACGAGTGCGCAGCGTGAAACGAAACTTGTTTAGAGCGATGCAAAACCAGCGGCTGAATGATGAAATATTACAAACCGCACTCGCCGAAGTTGAAAACATGATCAACTCAAGACCACTATGATTCGTCAAGTCGTTCGTTGGATCGCAATTGGTTAACAACACAAAAGGTAGCGGGCTATTTATGGAAACGATGGATCAACGAATATTTATGCACTATTTGACAAAACGCACGAAATGGTTCTTCCCAGGAAAGGAAGTAAAGGTAGATGATGTGGTGATTGTTGTGTCTGAAAGGAATAGCAGAGGTCAGTGGCCTAACGGTGTTATTGTTAAAGTCAAAAGATTAAGGGATGGACCCGTACGGTCAGCCTCGATAAGAATGGAGTCAGGGACGTAAACAAATCTACACTGAAGATTGACTTAAGCGGTTCAGTTATACGGATTGATTTGCGAGTTGAATTAATTTTCTTGACCGAAGTTCTGATCACCTCATTTTTAAACATTGTCAGTAATCCTTGAGTATCTTGAAAGTTTTAAGAATTTGCTGAATTTTATGTTGAATTTAGTATTGACAAAACTTGAGCAAATGTTGGAATTTGGCCAATTTAGAAATTTTACAGAATTCGTCGATGGGTAATTTAAAAAATTTGTTGAAATTATAGAATCTACAGAATTTACAGAATTTATAAAATTGATAGAATATTAAAAATTTGTTGAATTGAAATTTTCTATAATTTATGGAATGATTTAGAATTTGGATATTTTGGAAAATTTATGAAATTTGTTAAATTTATAGAATCTATAGAGTTTATCCAATTATAGCACTGTTAACATTTAAAATTTTGAAAATTAAGAGTATTTACATAATTTGTAGGATTTGGTGAGTTTATGGAGTCATTGCTAAAATTTTTGAAATTAAAAGTATTTAATTTTAATTTTCAATTTATAGAATTTATAGGGTGTGTTGTGCTAAAAATATGAAATTCAAACTAAAAGCATCATTTATCCCCAACTTCAACTAAAATAGTTTTTGCACCTTAGAAATAAAACCTAAGATTCTCTAAGTATTCCAGTTCCTTATAATTCCGCTGCATTTCAAATCTGATAGAAGCATACTTATTCTCTAAATATATAGCTCAGGGTTTGAATCAGCCTTTATGTGCAATAAAAAGGACACAAAAATTGTATTCATACCCCATTTAACTAAAACAAATTACTTACCTTATTTATTGGAATGACTCGATTGGCCTGACCTGTATCATCATCACACACTTAAACATAAACATCTGCAATAGAACAAAAAGAACAAATCAAGGGTTAATCCCACTCATTTGAAATCACCAATTGAATTTTATTGTGTTTCATTTATTAAATCCTCTTGTCGGAGACTTTGAGTTCATAAAAATAAACATTTTCCAAATAAATGTTACAGTTAAATTCCATTTAGAGGAAACGAATCTAGAATACGAAAATAAGTCTCTCCCTCCAAAAATCCTCATCATACTTATCTATCAAATGCCAAAAATTTATACCGAAAATCTAAAAACAAAACAAAAAGGAAAACAGGGAAATTTTCGAATAAATTATGTTCATTATATTCGAGAATATTCGATATCCTGTACACATATTTTATGATTTTTCATACCATTTCCGGAAAATCATATAGTTCCCATTCCTGTTTTTGTTTTCCATCACTGTAGTAAACACGTATACACACTAAAGACGATTTGCGATAATTTAGCTTCGAACAGACAAAAAGAAACGAAAGAATTATTCCCAATTATTACAGATGATGAGAAGTATGAGGCGCAAACAAAACAAACAAGAAACACAGAAGAAAACGAGTTGCGTCATCGATGGAATCAGCGCGCGCGGCGCGGTACCAGATCAGAATTTTTGCAATTGTTAGTATTCCCTGTACATAAATATCGCATTATAAAAGGCGTGGTTTACATTTATAATAATTACGGTTTTGTTCTTGTTTTAATTTAAATACATAATAAAGAAAAAAAAAAAAAATCTCGTACTTTCTCCTTGAGAACAACACAAAAAAAAAAGTCAAATGTATAAAATCTTGCGATTTTTCTTTTTGCAACGTTTTCATCTTTTCTTGTGTATAAAAATCTTTCTGTGTGTATCGCTTTGTAATGTTTTGTCGTTTTTGCGTAATGTACGAGGTGATGTAATGTTTTGTGCTTTATACACAGGTAAAATCAGGTAATCCCAACAGATCAACTGGGGATACATACATAAAGGAAGATGTATAATGGAATTAACTGTGCGTGTGACTTTTAATGTGTTAAATTAACATTATTCACGTTTTAAATTTTATAAATCATCGCTAAATATCAGAAGGTGGAAATTATGTTAGTTCGTAAAATATTTAAAATTCATTCTTACTTAATAGGAAAAAATGAGCTTTTATTTCACTATGCTTAAAACCTTAATGTTCAGGTAGGTTTTACAATTTTTGTATAGGATATAATTCCGTCAAATCTTAATATTTTCTTTGGAGCTTAACTTTTGAAAGCTGCTTGGTTAATTTTAAAATAAACTTTCGACTTTTCACGAATTTCTCCTAAAAAGCACAAATTTCAAAATGGACAAAGGAACCAAGAAGAATGTCCAAATTTCAGTCGTTTTGAACTTGGTACAAAACGAAATCTTTATAAAATTATTGAGAATTCTGTAATCAATAGAAAGGCAAAAATT
Source organism: Tipula vernalis (assembly GCA_958295665.1). Lineage (NCBI taxonomy): Eukaryota > Metazoa > Arthropoda > Insecta > Diptera > Tipulidae > Tipula > Tipula vernalis. The sequence continues at coordinate 406,485,305 of OY282558.1, read as the reverse complement.
CCAAGAGTCAAAAATCTTCAAAATAGTTCGAATTGCAACTTTAATTAAAAAATGTGACGGCTTGAATTGCAATTAAAAACATTGAACATTCAGGAATAAGGAAATTTAAAAATTAAGCAATTTTGGAATAACAGAAACTTGAGAATTGGTTTATTAAAAATTGATATCTGAAGTTTAAACATTTTTGCAGGATCTTCAGAAATTAAAATTTTAGGCTTAAACATTTTACAACAAATTAGAACCACAACAAAGACCAAATTGGAATTTACAAATTTAGATGTATGAATACGGTCCGGTTTAAAAAAATGGAGGTGTGGCCAACATACGACTTTCTTTTACGAACAGAGAATTTTTGGAAACATTTTGTATTAAGTAGTTTTTTGTAAACCTTATACTCTTTAAGATATTTGCAAAATACATTTTCTGGAGCAAGGGAGTGGCCACTTCCGGTTAGCCGATTTGGAGTAAAATTCACTGGGACCTCCCATCAAAAAAGCTTAAATCTGAAGTTTCAGATCAATTGATTAAACCATCTGGGCTGTAGAGAAGACACAGACTGACAGACTGGCACACTGACAGACTGACAGACTGACAGACTGACAGACTGACAGACTGACAGACTGACAGACTGACAGACTGACAGACTGACAGACTGACAGACTGACAGACTGACAGACTGACAGACTGACAGACTGACAGACTGACAGACTGACAGACTGACAGACTGACAGACTGACAGACTGACAGACTGACAGACTGACAGACTGACAGACTGACAGACTGACAGACTGACAGACTGACAGACTGACAGACTGACAGACTGACAGACTGACAGACTGACAGACTGACAGACTGACAGACTGACAGACTGACAGACTGACAGACTGACAGACTGACAGACTGACAGACTGACAGACTGACAGACTGACAGACTGACAGACTGACAGACTGACAGACTGACAGACTGACAGACTGACAGACTGACAGACTGACAGACTGACAGACTGACAGACTGACAGACTGACAGACTGACAGACTGACAGACTGACAGACTGACAGACTGACAGACTGACAGACTGACAGACTGACAGACTGACAGACTGACAGACTGACAGACTGACAGACTGACAGACTGACAGACTGACAGACTGACAGACTGACAGACTGACAGACTGACAGACTGACAGACTGACAGACTGACAGACTGACAGACTGACAGACTGACAGACTGACAGACTGACAGACTGACAGACTGACAGACTGACAGACTGACAGACTGACAGACTGACAGACTGACAGCCTGACAGACTGACAGACTGACAGACTGACAGACTGACAGACTGACAGACTGACAGACTGACAGACTGACAGACTGACAGACTGACAGACTGACAGACTGACAGACTGACAGACTGACAGACTGACAGACTGACAGACTGACAGACTGACAGACTGACAGACTGACAGACTGACAGACTGACAGACTGACAGACTGACAGACGGACAGACTGACAGACAGACACCATTTCAAAACCCACTTTTTTGGACTCAGCGGACCTCAACACAGATAAATCTCTAAAAATCTCAAGGTGCCAAAATTTTCATGATTGACTATACTTTATTTTACTAGAGTAAAAGAAAGTAATTTTAAAATCAGAATTGAATCAGTGAGTTCAGCACTAAAAAGGTCAAGGCTTCAATCATACTCCAAGATACTCTGGGCGTGTGGCCTTTCGAGTACGTGCATATTAGATAGGAACTCAAAGGGCAACATCCAGCAAATTACCGTGGATGTCAAGTGGCTAAAGAACTGCAAAATATATGGAACCGTGCAAGAAAATCTGACCTAAACCGTAGAGACAAGATTAGAAAATAATAAATTAATCTACAAACGCTTGGAATTATAATTTGAAACGCGAATGGGCTATCATTTCACTAGGCCCTCACATGCCAAAATAAATCGCCCGCCATTTTGCGTCATTGCGTTCTATTCGGTTTTCAAATGAAAAAAAAAAATCCTACTCAAGCTATGGAATTGATTCACTCAACTTTGGACATTCTGTGAGTCATTCAACAGTAAAAAAGTGATTTGAAAAGATTTCTTGATGGCAATTTTAGTCTTGACGACGATCCACGTCGTGGTGCAATAAAACAAATTGAAGACAAAGAACTTAAAGTTTTACTCGATGGGAATCCGTGTCAAACTCAACAAGAGCTTGCAGAACAGTTAGAAATTACTCACTAACCAATATCACTTTGATTCCATGCAATGGGAAAGATATAGAAGTAAGGAAAATGGGTTCTCATAAACTGACCGAAGAAAAAAAAACCGAAGAGTTGACACCTGTCTGGATTTGCTTTCTCAGTACAAAAGAAAGAATTTTTTGCACAAAATCATAACAGACCTGTCAAATTAAAAAGGAAATTCCTGCAAGACTCCTCTAATAAGAATACTAATTGGAACCTTTTTCGTGAACTGTTAAAGTAGTTCTACTCAGTAGAACATCGATGTTCAAGTAACAATAAGAAATTCCATACACGTCGAAGGGGAAGTAGAAAGGCTAATAGAAAATATGTAGCAAGCTACATGGCAAAGTTATCCTTTCAGTTATATACCATAAATAGAATCAGCAGTAAAAATTCTCCACTTGAAGTAAGAGAGCAAGTAAGAGACAAAAACTGAAAGCTCTCATAAGAATAGTTAAGAACAAAACAACCAGAAATGATAATGGGAGATGGGCTCGAAACAGTAAACAAAAAGCTGATCTGTTTGCAAGACACCTCGAAGAAACGTTTCAACTTTTACCCAGGTAAATTGTTGATGAAAATGTTAACCCAATGGACAGATCTGATGAACTGAAAATACAAACTGTATTTCTACATGAGATAAAAGAGGAAATTAACTGTTTCTGAAGAGAATAAAGCCCATGCTTTTTGAAAGAAATCTTATTCCTGCCCACCAATTTGGTTTCAGAGAAAATCACTCGATTGTAGACCAAGTTCATAGAATCACTATATAGCGCAAGCGTTTTGATCGAGATTGGAGTACAAGCTAAATCGGAACCTACCTAAACAATATTATGAAACTCTGAGATCTTACGTAACTGACAGGCACTTCCGTGTAAGATAAGAAGAAGAATACTTGGACCTGAAGAAATTTTCAGCAGGAGTATCACAAGGTAGCGTATTGGGTGCCATATTGTACCTCCTGTCTACTCGGAACGCACTACCAATAGAAGATTCCACCAAAGCAAGTATTATGCTGATGCTAATGCAATTTTGGCAGTAGAGAACAATGTAGTAGAAGCTTCAAATAAACTTCTAACATCGATTATTAAAGTCAGGAATTGAATGAAAAAATAGAGAATCAAACTTAACGAAGTCAAATCTGTCCATGTGAATTTTAATAATAAAAACAAGTTACTTATGCGAATAAGGGAAAATATCTAGGAATGCCTTCTGTACTGCTTGGGAGGACCCCTTCAAACGTTTTAGGACTCTATTTGATTCCCCAGCTTATTCACGGTGTGCGATTAGTGAACTCTCAGGGTGGAGTTAGCTGGTAGGATGCCAGGAATGGTTACTGGGCATTCCGAGGGATAGTCTACCGCAAACAGCTATAGTTCAGCTACAGGAGAGAACAATAGGTCGAGTAATGATGTGCTTGAACTACTCGGACATCGGACACATATTTTACTTACTACGATCAAACCCATAAGCAAATCATATCAATATCCTACTTTTTCCTAAACTTGGGTTGGAGCGGCACATTTCTGTTACAAACACTAACCATGCTATCTCTTCGCAATTAGTTAGAGCAAAAATATATTGGGAAAATCGTAAACAGTTGAGAGTTGGGCTGGTTTCCTCATTGTTTTCACCTGACGGCGGTGATGCTCACATGCCCATATGCCCATGCGTTGGAAAGTGATACGCCGTTTAAAGGTCGTTTAGATAGCGGAGCCAGTATTAGTGTTCGTGGTCAGGGCTCAGAGAAATTTATTTCAGACCCCTCGGTTCAATTTCATCATTTTCCATCTATAATTAATACTGTTAGTATCACACCAATTGGCATCAATAATACCTTGTACCATCACTTGAGCAGTCACTTTATTGAGGAATCGAAAGAATGAATTTTTGGATTTGGTTTGGAATATCTCCAAAGATTTCTTAAATTGGTTCAACTATTGAAATAAATTTGAAATAAATAAAGAGAAAGGCACACCAAAATTCCAATTGATATCGGAGATACCAAACCGGTTAAACCGGTAGAATACTGTCTCTTGAGGTGATTGAAGAAAGTCAAAGTTCGTGTTGATCTCCCATTACGTTTGTTTGGATGCTCGTAGCTGCTCGGGACGTGTATCCGTTTCCGCTTATTTCTGGACTGTTAGTTCGGCTGGATCAAACTCGTTCATTTCGGCCATTGATCTTAAAGATGCTTTTTGGCAGACCCAGCTTGATGCTCAATCCAGAGATAATAAGACAGAGATAACGAATTTTCGTTTATTTAGACGTTTTATTAGTCATTACATCAACATTCGAAGAGCATTCTGTATTGTTTAAAGGGGAGGCACGGCTTTTGAAACAAGCTGGGCAGACCATTAATACGAACAAAGGCCAGTTTGTGTTGCATATTTAGTGGGTAACGGTTCAAACCGCATAGACCCAGAGAACTGTAAAACGATTTTGGATTTCCCACAACCAAAAACACCGAAATAAATTCGTCGTTTACTGAGAATGTGTAGGTGGTACCGTTGCTTTATTCGGAAGTTTTTTTCCGTAGCCGCACAGTTCTTACTGAAAAGTTTGACACATTTAAATGATCTGATACAGCTGAATTAGCATTTCAGGCTTTAAAGCAAGCTTTTACCACAGCACCCGTTTTGACGCATCCAGATTATTGGCAACTATTTTATATGCTGGTTGTGGCAGTTATTGAAAAATCCTAAGAGGATGGCAGTATCACGCCCGCCAATTCGAGGAAGGTGGAAGGGGCCTTAGCCATCACCTACCTGAAAATCCAGGGCTTGCTCCGACTTGTCGGGACGCGGGCTGGCACAGGAATCAGGTGACAATGAATGCCTGTGTAGATCAGAGTTCCCTGCTGCTTTATAAGAAGGCAGTGGGGGGACATCCCTTCGGAGCCTAGTGATCCGAATTTGATACTCTAGTTGTTGCAGGTTCGCCACCCGGAGTTGCCAATACACAACTGGAAAGTTGCCAAGCTCGAGGAGACAAAGGCTGACTATAGCTCAGCTGTTATCATATTAAACAGGGAGTCACGGACTGCACTGGAAAAACCCAACGGTTAAATCAACTATGGTTTCAGTGCAGTCACACTCAAGGTGTATAAGAAGGACGCGGACAAGCCGGAGGCTCCGAAGTCATCTTTAGAAAATACCGCGGTGCTTGATAGCTCATCTGCGTGCGCGGAGGTAACCAGCCAAGCGGAAACTCTCTCCACGGACACGGAGATGTCAACGTTCATGGAATCTTTAAAGAGGCTCTCAGAGGACTTCTCATCAGGAGATGACTCGTGGTGGAGAAGAGGCTGTAGAGATGACATTGACATTTCTTCAAGCCAACCTTCATCACTCTAAGGCAGCATCAGCTGCTCTAATTTTACAAATTGGGAAAGAAGCGACAGATTTAGTCTTGATCCAGGAACCTTGGGTCACTGCTCAAGACTCCCTATTATAGATTAATGCACGAGAAAAAAAAACGTAAGGTTCGATCGTGCATTCTCATTAAAAATAACATAAGTTGTTTTCTGTTATCAAATTTCAGTAACAGAGATGTAGCAGCGGTCAGCATTGAGGTCGATAAACGAAACCTCTGGCTAGTATCAGCTTACCTAGCTTATGATGAAGTGGATACTCCACCAATAATTCTAGGAAAGGATCTTGGAGGCTCAGAAGCGCAAGGTTGGAGTCATCCTTGGGAGTGATGTAAATGCTCATCACACGATCTGGGGAAGTACGGACACAAATGAACGAGGTGGGTTACTCTAACATAGGCAATAAGCTGACCCTTATAACTAGTAATAGACAGGAAGTATTAGATATTACTCTTGTCTCAAGCTTTCTGGCGATTAGTTTATTAAACTGGAGAGTGTCGGAGGACCACTCCTTTTCTGCTCATTGCTATCTTCAATTTGAAATGGACTTCTCTAAAAAGTCCAATCTACAGAAGCAGGAGGAAAACCAACTGGGATACCTTTAGAACTATTCTGGGTAATTCACTACCAGTTCCGGTGCCAAAACCTCCAAAAACTGCGCAAGAGCTCGATGGCTCGGTGGACGAGTTGTCCAGCGCTTTTAATAAAGCGATACTGGGCTCTAGTCTCCTTAGCAGGCCTAGGGGTAAATCTCGGCCACCCTGGTGGTCCAAGGAGATTCAACAAGCACGTCGAAAATACAAAAGACTCTTCCAAACAGCACGGAAAACAAATTCTGCGGTAGACTGGGATTCCTATAAGGAAGTCCTCAAAATTTACAAATATCAATTGAGAAGTGTCAAGAACAGCTCTTGGAGAATATAATGTGGCAAAATTCAGGAGTCTTCGGAGATGTCTAGGCTATGCAAAGTACAAGCAACTGGTTCTTCCATCCCAAGTTATCTTCAAAGGCCGGACGGGATATGGAACACTAATAGTGCGGAATCGCTGGAAATTCTGATGGAGACTCATTTTCCTGGTTGTTCCGAATCTGTACCTAGCAGGTGCCATTAAAGCGCTTCAATCACACCTCCTCACGTCGAAAGTAGTCCAGAACTATCTCTCATCTCTTAACGGGATGGCAGATCATTTCAATATCCACATTTTATGGGTGCCAGGACATTTCATAAGTACAGGAAATATAAACGCCGATGAACTGGCTCGACGTGGTACAACGGACCACTTCTCAGAAAGCAGAAAGGATATTGAAATGACTCTTGCGGTATGCAAACTGCTGCAGGAAGAAGCTAGCAAGCTGACGAATGACAGATGGTCAAGTATCACCTCTAGCGTAATAACTCGGCAGATCTGGCCAAAGTTGGACTTGGCGAGATCCAAACAGCTGATCTCACTTCAGCGAAGTCAGATCAGTGGAGTTGTTGGAATGATTACGGGGCACTGTCTCATAGGGAGGCATGCGAGTAGACTTGGTGTCTTCTTACATGACTAGAGGAAGAGACAGTACTTCATCTTCTTTACACCTGCCCTCGTCTGGCACGAAACCGACTAAAGTTCCTAGGGGCACCCCTCCTCAAGGACCTGATGGACTTCTGTAGGATGGACGTCAGAAGTATCTAGCGCTTCATTAGCAGCTCAAAATGGTTCCAATGAGTTGGAGGAAACAATTATTCGTGGTATGGCTACGGACCATTTTTGTGTCTATCTCTGGTCCTAGTGGACCGCCACCCAAACCTAACCTAACCTAATACCATGTGCGTTGCCAGCATGCTATTTCAACTCAGTACATTGAATATATATCCTAAAAACTAAATTACGAAGTGCGGATTCGGTTCAATCGATAAATTCGGAAGCAAGCAGTTTAATTAAATCTAGTGAGGTGCCGGTTCTTCAGATTTATGTGGACCGGAAGGCATTCTTTTGTGATGAATACAAAATGAGAGACAACAAACTTCTGATATATCCTATATGTGGAGCCACTGTCATTAACTCATTTGTTAATTTAACAAGCTCATATTGCTCCACCATCAGGGCAAATGAGAGCTTTCAAAACAATAGAAAGACGGCAGAGACCATGTTGTGGGTCCCGTAGTTCTTTACAGGTTAAACAACATATTTCAAATGGTGTCAAGTGCAAAACGAATAATTACTCGACCAACTATGGGGTCTTAGGTTGAGAAATTTCCGCTCAGTTAATTGTGCTGTTTTCTTGACACGGAGGTCTTTCTGCCGTATTGAGTTCCTGAAGGTAAGCAATTTATATCCCGAACATTTCAAGATTTGCTTTCGATTTGATTTCTCATTTTCGAATTACGGTTTATTTCCCGCAGAGTAACGCATCAGAATTGTCAGCAAAATCCTCCGCTAAGTACATGCCAGCAATTATTGAAGCTAAATTGGGAAATGTGGCAAATAACATTAAGAATTTAGAAAGGAACATCACTGGGCACATTTCAAGCTAAGAATATTCGTTCATAATACCTTTAAACTTCACTCTGTCCATTGGGGTCAAATGAACCCCAATCGACTTTAAAGTGAAAAATATCAAGCTTTTCGCCATAGAAATCATTTAACCGACAGGGTTAGCCTCAAGTAATGTTTCATGCAAGTAATAAAATAAAAAGGTTTTGAAATTCTCTTCGCGGCTTTCTCTGATTGCGATAGAGATCCACAAGATGTGCAACTCGATTACGATTCAGATAGTTCTGTAGATGAAGAACTCGTTGAATTATCTACCGAAATCCAATCAGAAAATAATTTCGAGCCTGAAATTTCAGCTCAAGGCACTTGGTATTTCGTAAACAAAAAAAATCAAATGGAAACGGAGCGTAACACCTCCAGTTATGACAAGAATACTCAATTTTCGAATAATGCAAGAAAAGGGAGGCGTAACAGTTAAAACGACACAAAACTTAACTAATCAACTTCTCGCGTTTCAAACAATTCTAGTTGCTAATAAACGTTATAGTTGCTGAAACCAATCGAAAAGCCCGAGAATTCTATACTGTGAATAGACACTCATCAAAAGTGCACCGTATTTGGAGATTTACGCGATGAAAGGTTGGACGAGCTGTTTAGATAGTCGTACTGTTTAGATAATCGAACATTTTACCGGGCTGTTATGCCCCTAAAGCGTGTGCAGCAGTTTTTACGATTTCTACGGTTCAATAATTATCAAACTAGAGCAGAGTGATTAAAATTAGATAAATTAGCGTCGTTTCGTGATGTATGGAATATGTTTTTGGCAAACCTCAGACAACCGTATAAATCATCAGGCTATTTGACCATTGACGAGCAGTTTGTCCTAACACGTGGCAGATGCTCGTTCAGACAATATATTCCAATGGAACCTGGAAAATACGGCATCGCTGGGAACGCTGAAATTTATGTTGAAAAACGGCCGGATGAGACACGTGCCAGAGATTATGCATTAAATCTTGTTCATAGGATAACTGCTCCGTATTTAAACAAATGCCGCACAATTACAATGGACAACTTTATTATCAGTTGCATGTTGGCAGAACAATTGCTGCAAAAAAAGACCACAATAATTGGCACAATTCGTAAATATAAACCGGACCTACCAAAAGAACTTACTGAAAAATTGGAATTAAAACATACACATGCAAAAGGAAAACCAAACGGTGGCCAATGGTTTTATTTTTTAATATTGTGACGGTGACACCTAGTGTGTAATAGAATAAGTAAAATTAATAGCTCAATGTCTAACTGTACTAAAATGGAATTTTCCATGATAAAAATTTTTCTAAATGTTTCTACGCTATTCTAACTGAAAAAGTCATGAGCTTTCTAGAATTTTGGTTTGTGTATGAGTAATATTTGGTAAGCGATAGTGTAAAGATTAAAAGTAATTAAAAAGTAATTTAAAAAGTGTTTTAGTGTAAAATAAAAAGTAAAAGTGATCAATAAAATTTGAGAATAATTTATATAAAGTGGTTTTGTGATTTTTTATTGATAAACTGTGTTGTAATAAATTTTGTGAAATAAATAAATTCGTTGGAGATAAATTAAACCGATTTTGTATTATTCCCAATCCAGACGAACCTTGAGTGACAAGGCAAAAACGTAACAATATGATTGACCTTGCGTGATATCGATTGGTTAGTGCCGCTATTTAGCGGCAGATGTCAATGTTTACTTGGTCATTCTTCTTCTTCCAATAAATAACTTTTTCTTGGTTTTTTTATTTTGGTTTTTCGTATGCGGTTTATTCAAGCACTAGCTAATGTTGACAAATTTCCCACGCTCAGTCCTGAAGCTTAGCCAGCTACTATAGGCTACTGGCCTAGCCAGCGGGTCAAGCCGCAAGCTAGTGATTCTATTAATGGAATGTGAAACTCCGGTTCCACATTCCGTTACAAAGTTTGAGTTTTGTAAGCAATAAAAATTGGAAACTTGATAACTCAAAGTCTAATAACAAATCATTGACTAAACTGTTGTTTTAACATTGTAACTCGTAAAATTCGATTTATTCATTTCCAAAAGTGTAAAAGTGTTACTATTTCGAAAATCTAAAAGTTCAGAGATTGTTCCAATTCAGATGATTTTAAATTCGAATTGAAAATTAAAAGTCAGAAAATCAAAATTCAAAACTCATTAAAGCTTTTTGTGGGTTTTAGTCACATTATTAATTTTTTTTTATATGTCTCCCTTTTGTATGTTGAACATTTTTAAGGCAAAACATTTTTCAAATATTCTACATTTCGATAACTCATTAAATTTACATTACAGAATTCACGACGATTACGTGAAAAACTGTGTCCAAATTTAGCACAAACTAAAATTCAATTTAAATTCCAACTGAAATGTTATCCATCGAATACAAAAAGTTATTTCCCTAACCCGTATATGGTATGTATGGATATGAGGCGTCACTTATTTGAGTTTTCACATCTATCATCGCCGTCTCACACACACACACAAATACACATCCATACGACATAAAATGTGGAGTGAGAGATGAATGGCGGACGCGAGGCAACCTGAAATAAAAAAAGACGAGACATTTGGTTTCATGTATATATGTGACACGTAATTATGCTAAATTTGGGTAACACACACACACACACTCTTAAGTAAAAACATATTTTATCAACCATCAACAAAAATGAAAATTCTGTAGTTTTCTGTGCCTTCAGTCTACTTCTTAGTTTTCCTCGCATCGAATTTTCTTTTTTTTTTGTTTTGATTTTCTTTGTGTTTTCAATTTTTACGTGCGGTTGGTTTAGCTTGGAAAGTATCCAAAACTTTTTTTTATAATTTTTTTAGCTAAACGAATTGAATATTGAACACATTTTAGGGGAAAATTTAAATGGCGTTTCTTCCTAGTGATTTGTTATGTAAATCGATAGTTTAGTGGATGATGTGGATAGTTTTTGATACATACAAATTTTCCCACTATTATCTGTATACCACAGTCGAGCACCTACACAATTTTCTTCCGCATAGAATTTTGAACCCATTCAACCTTTTCAAGCGTAATTACAAACCAAATTGTATTTTGGTACGATAAAATAACAAAAATAGAAAGAATAAAATTACAGTATACAAAAAGGGTTTATGTTCTGAAACCTCCCATCAATTATTTTGTACCTATATTTAAGATAATAAGGGCCACCAAAACAATAACAACAGCAGCAACAACAATAAAAATCGTTACATTATTATTAAGAAATGTAATAAGAAAACGTAGAATTGTTTGTTCGTTCGTTATTTTCGCGTGGGTGATAAGATACAAAACACACGTACACACACACACACACACACTCACAAATATGTTTTAATAAAATATGATGAGGTTCCCTTACATCTATCTATATACCAGAAACATACATTCAGTCGAATGAACGATATAAAATTACGCTAAAATCAAATTGAAATAATTCTAGAGATACATATACGAGAGATACATTAATTGGTTTACTAAGGCAACGTGCGCTCAATTATTTACGTATATGGAAATACGTCATGCTAAAATTATTGGTACACGCTATTTATAGTCACAGTGTACATACATGTACCCGTTTCGTATAATATTTAGAATATAATTCGAGTTATTATATAAATAAAATTAATTACATAATTGGAAACGCCGGCGGCCTAAAACTTCAATCCCACTCATCACAAATCTCAACAAATCTTTATATAATTGAAACAGGTCTTACCGACTTAAAATTTTTGGCTAATGACTAAGCTGTAATGTAAAAAAAAAAAAAAAATGTCTCGCGAAACATGATTGATTTACCTGAGTGTAAAGTGTACAGAAATATTCTGTTCTCTGGAATTTATTTATACACAAAAAAAAAAGGCGAGTCCTTTGTATGAACGGCGAATAACACTATCTTGTGCGTTAAAAAATGTACAATAATACCTTGAATCTATAATGAGAGTACTAAAAATTCAAAATTGCCAATTTTTTACCAAAATAAATTCGTAATTTTCTAAAATTCGATATTAAAATATAATATAATAATTCAATTTCAAAAATTATTTTAAAATCCAATTTCCAACCCACATCCCATTTCCAATGCACAATTGGTTGAGAAATAGGCAAGTTCCCTCATACTTGGCCATATTCCAGAACTTAATCTAAAAATCATACACATATGTTGTACATACATACAAACACTCATTTATCTAGATTGCTCAACTGCTCACTAAACACTAATACCGTAAATTGACCCCTGAGTTAACCTTCAATTCAACCCCAAACTCAATGTCCAACTCAATATTCAAACCAGCATTTATAAAAAATTGGTAAATATTTCTATAACCAGGTATTTTGGTTCAATTCGTATGGCAGGTCGACCCTCTTGACGCAAATGTTCTAAAAGCTTTCCAAATCCCAGACTTGGATATTTTGTTTTTTCTTGCTTTTTTAGACTCAGGGACTTTCAAAACGTCGAGAAAAGTGGTTTTGGACCAATCAAATTTTTGATCATTTTTGACAGGATTTCAATACTTTGACCTTTTTAGACCGAAGCAAAATCAAACCAAAATCAAATTTTGGTTAAAAATTTTACTTTTTAATTCCAAAACATTTTATTCATAATTTACAAATTCCTAAATTCTGAATACAGGTCACTCCCAACAGCCTGCCTAGTCCCCAGCTAGTTTAGGCTGGATCATCGTCATTCAGGCGAAATGATCCGAATCCTCAGGTATTTTATGCAACTTTGAAGATTATCATGCATAAAGCTTTCTGTTATAATCTTGCACTGTATTTGTGTATCATACCTCGCATTGTATTTGCTAACATATTCTATTGTATAATGCGTGATTTACACGTTCCAACAATGTTTTTCCAACTTTTGTTGTTGAGACTTAGAGCTACACGCAATAGAAAATATTTACATGCGATAAAAAGAGAAAAGTATAAAACGAAAATGTCGGTCATGCTATAACTTTAAGGCGGTATAAAATCTACGATGTCGAATATAGGGCGATAATACAACTTTATGTTTCAAAATTACAACTTTTCTGGCTAAAATAAAACTTTTCGAAAGTAAACTTCCATTTTTAAACAAAAATTTATAAAAAAATAAAACAAAAATGTCGGGCTTGCTATAATTTTTTGGCGGTATAAAATCGACAATGTAATTTTTGACGAATGCCGCAGCGATACTACTTTATTTATCAAAATTACGACTTTTCTTGGCTAAAATGAAAATTGTTCGAAAGTAAATTTTAATTTTTAAATAAAAATTTAAAAAAATAAAAATAAAGCGCAATAAAAATTTTACAAATCGCCATTTTTAAAGTGCTTGTTGTTGTTTGTTTCCATAAAATATACTTGGGTCGAGTATATTTTACCACAGAAGAAAGATTAACCAGAATAGACATTGCGTGGATCAAATTTTTTTTTCATCTTACCTTCTTTTTTGGACATTGAAGTATAATTATTTTCGAATATTATGAATTTTTTGAATATTTAATACAAATTATGCTGTCAAAACAAAACTTGTCATATAATTTCACTAACTATACTGTTAAGGATTCTCAATTTTTATTATTTCAAATAAACACCAGTAAACCAAAGAATACATAACCCAACGTTCTCTTACCTTCGGCGAATCAAGGTCAAAAAAATGAGTCCAAATTTTTCCATACAAAAACAGCGTTATGACTATTCTGGATAATCTTTCTTCTGTGATTTTACAGTCAAACAATTTTTTTATGGAAACAAAGTTGAAAAAAAAAGAAAAAAAAGTCCAACAAAATTTTGTTTGTTTGGAATGGGTACGAAGGGCCGAATTTCAAAGGGCCGAATGTCGAAGGGCCGAATGTCGAAGGGCCGAATGTCGAAGGGCCGAATGTCGAAGGGCCGAAAGGGTCGAAGGGCCGAATGTGTCGAAGGGCCGAATGTCAAAGGGCCGAATGTCGAAGGGCCGAATGTCGAAGGGCCGAAAGTGTCAAAGGGCCGAATATCGAAGGGCCGAATAGGTCGAAGGGCCGAATGGGTCGAAGGGCCGAATGGGTCGAAGGGCCGAATGGGTCGAAGGGCCGAATTTTTTTTTTTTTTGTTTTGTTTTTAGAAATATAATTTTTAAAATTTGTTGTTTTAAGGAATATTTGGTAATTTTTTTTTGTCAAATATAAATTAATTTCTTATGAATTTATGTATTTTATTATATTTAATCTTTGGATATTTTATCGACAAAAATATTGCATTAATTGAGGTTGTTTATATTTTGCGTTGCTTTTGGTATTATCAAGTGCAAAAATATTTGTACATAATAGGTATTTTACCAAAATCAAGTCTTATTATATCAATATAAATGGAATATATGTAGGTATACACATATGTATTAATTTTGTAGTATAACCCGCTCGTATATAATAACAAAAGGCGAAGGTTATTTTTTTCAAATATGCGTACCAAATGTAAATAGATTTTAAATAAGAAAAAAGAATTTGGTCATAAAATGTCATAAAATTTCAATTTACTCCTGTTCTTTAAACTGATAATAATATTCATTCTTTTCGAATGATGTTATTTTCTAGACCATTATATAGTTTATTACTATTGTTTTAGAAAAAAAAGTAAATAATGAATCCTAATTATCGGTCGGCTTTCTTTCAATCTCACTATACGAAAATGTATTTTTTTTCTCTGCACGACGAATGCATAAAAAAAAGGGATGGAAATATTTTTGAAGGGTGGATCTACAAAAAAGAGTTTTATTGATGTGTCCATGTACATAGTCATAAATAAATAATGTTGTATTATGTGTTTTGGTTATTCTATATACCTATTTACATCATGGACTAATATATCTAGAAAAAGAAAAGATAAGAGAAAGATAACAAAAATATCTAGAAAAAGAAGAAAAGCTCAAGAAGAGAAACTAACTTCTGGAATTATAATTTTAAATAAAATTTGTGTAATTATTACAATTTGTTTTTTATTAATTGAATATGAACCATCTTGATGTATGTAGATAAATACCTGCCCATATAAAAAATCAACTGAAAATAAGGGACATACGAGAACTGACTTGGGTAGGTAAATTTTGCATTACAAAATATTGCAATTTAAAAAAGTTGCAATTATAAAATATTGCAATATAAAATCTTGCATAACAATTTCCCGTACTTTTTTTTCTCTATTCTGAGGAAAATAAATTGAATAAAAATGATATCGACTAATTTAACTTGGAATTGTAGAGGCTAACGGCTTCGGTAACTCTCACGGGCACGCGGGAGGTCGCTGCGCTCCCCCCCGCTTAGCCCTCCGAGAGGCTTTAGATTTGAGCTTCGGGGGACGTAGGAGCCGTGATCAGCAAACATGTCGCACTGCGTGCCGCACGTAGGAGCGGATTATATAGAATAAAAGGATTACCAAAATACATAATGTTGTAATTTATGATTTAATGAATGAAAAACATCAATAAAACTCTTTTTTGTAGATCAACCCTTTAAAAATCTTTCCATCCCTTTGTTTGTTACGTATTCGTCGTGCAGAGAAAAAAAAATACATTTTCGTATAGTGAGATTGAAAGAAAGCCGACCGATAATTAGGATTCATTATTTACTTTTTTTTCTAAAACAATAATAATAAACTATATAATGTTCTAGAAATAACATAGTTGGTAAATGAAAGAATATTATTATCAGTTTAAAAAACAGGAGGAAATTAAATTTTTATGACATTTTATGACAAAATTCTTTTTTCTTATTTAAAACCTATTTACATTTGGTACGCATATTTGAAAAAAATAACCTTCGCCTTTTGTTATTATATACGAGCGGGTTATACTACAAAAGTAATACATATGTGTATACCTACATATATTCCATTTATATTGATATAATAAGAGTTGGTTTTGGTAAAATACCTATTATGTACAAATATTTTTTCACTTGATAATACCAAAAGAAACGCAAAATATAAACAACCTCAATTAATGCAATATTTTTGTCGATAAAATATCCAAAGATTAAATATAATAAAATACATAAATTCATAAGAAATTAATTTATATTTGACAAAAAAAAATTACCAAATATTCCTTAAAACAACAAATTTTAAAAATTATATTTCTAAAAACAAAACAAAAAAAAATAAAAATTCGGCCCTTCGACCCATTCGGCCCTTCGACCGATTCGGCCCTTCGACCCATTCGGCTCTGCGACCCATTCGGCCCTTCGACCCATTCGGCCCTTCGACATTCGGCCCTTCGACATTCGGCCCTTCGACACATTCGGCCCTTCGACAAATTCGGCCCTTTGACATTCGGCCCTTCGACATTCGGCCCTTCGACACATTCGGCCCTTTGAAATTCGGCCCTTCGACATTCGGCCCTTTGATATCATTCCGTTTGTTTATATATTTGTTCTTGTCTTTCAAATGGAATTCGCGATATACTAATCTCTTCATTTTTTGTTGGGAAACATTGTTGGAACGTGTAAATCACGCTTAATTGTAGAGTAGTAGATGAATAACCTGTTTGATTGTACGGTAGTTACTGTTACTAAATGTTAATTTTGTATAATAATAAAGCGAGGAACGCGCTCTCTTATTCTGTAGAATACTGTAGAAGATAAAAATAAGATGTCGTTGTTTAATACCTTGATGGGTGCAAAGACATATAATGTCTTGAAAAATCCATGCGTACCCGACTCGCCTTTAGATAAATCGTACGATTTTATTACCAAATTGTTAAAATCGCATTTTAATCCGGAAAAATTAGTTATATGTGAACATTTCAAATTTAATAAGCGGGACCAATCGGCGAACGAAACCATAGCTGAGTATATAATAGAGCTTAAACGGCTTACCAGAACGTGTTCGTTCGACGCATTTCTAAACAATGCGCTGAGAGATAGGCTTATTTGTGGGCTGAGAAGCGAATCTATTAAAAATAAGCTTTTGTCTGAAGGAGGAGACCTTACCTTTGAAGATGCATGCAGGAAAGCTGTTAGTTTAGAATTAGCTACCATAGAATCCTAAACTATTAGTGATAGCTCAGTTTCAAAAATTTGGAGTTCAAAGCAGAACCATCTTAATCCTAGTGTAGCAACCAATTTTAATCAAAATGACAGAATATTTAATAACAAACTGTGTGATAAATGTGGTAGGAATCATAGCGACAAATTTTGTCCGGCCAAAAATTGGAGGTGCTTTTTATGTAATAAAAGAGGACATGTAAAAGAACTCTGTAGGAATAAAAAGAAAATCAATAATTTGGAAGAGGAAGAAGTAGAAGATATTTTAGAGAATCTTAATTTAATTGGAATGGTTGCATCTCGGAAAGCTGAACCACAAAAAATACTATTAAAAATTAATGACGTTCAGATCAAGGTAGAAGTAGATACAGGAGCATGTGCAAGTGTCATGGAGGAAAGTTATTTCCATAAATATTTTCAAAAGGCAAAATTAGAAAAACAAGACCTGAAGTATCGTTCCGTAACCTGGGAGAAATTAGTAACACCACGCAGATTCGAAGTGCTTGTCGAATATGAAGGTAAAAATTACTCATTGACATTGGTTGTAATAAGAGCAAAACAATTATTTACAACGCTTATAGGTCGGAACTGGTTAGATAAACTAATTCCAGACTGGCGTAAGGCATTCGAAACACGTAAATTTATTAGAGAAATCATTGGTGTAGATAGTAGCAGGCGTATGGTAGAAGCACTAAAAATTAAGTTTCCGGTAGTATTTTCGAGTCCCAGTGAGCCGATAAAAGATTTCGAGACTGTCATAGTTTTGAAAGAAAATGTATATTTTGTAAACCGTATAGTGTGCCATATGCTGTAAAGGCAAAAGTCGAAGAAGAGATTAATAAAATGGTAAAAGCCGGTGTTATTTTTCCAGTGAAATTTAGTCAATGGGCTAGTCCTATTGTAGTCGTGCCAAAAAAGGATAAAGGATTACGAATTTGTGTCGATTTTAAAGTCAGTGTTAATAAGTGGGTTGAATTTGAACACTACCCTTTGCCTTCTATAGAAGATATCTTCGCAAGTCTGGCAAATTGTAAAGTTTTTACGGTACTAGACCTAGCTGGAGCGGCGTACCAACAGCTAAGAGTAGCAGAAAATTCCAGTTCCTTGGTCACTATTAACACTCACCTGGGGCTATTTAGATTTACGCGCTTAACATACGGAATATCAAGTGCACCGACCATTTTTCAAAGCGTGATGGATCAAATATTGAAAGGTATACCAAAAACCATGTATTATTTGGATGATATTTTGATAGCGGGAAAGGATATAGATGAATGCAAAACACTTGTATACAATGTATTAGCAAAGCTGTCAGAGTATAACGTTAGAGTTAACTTGAATAAATGCCTGTTTTTTCAAAGTCAAGTGCAATACCTGAGACATATTATATCAAAAGAAGTGATTTTACCTCCCTAAGTCCGGAGAAGGTTGCTGCTATCGAAAAGGCCCCAGTCCCCAGAAATGTAACAGAACTAAAGTCATTTTTAGGTTTAGCAAATTTCTATAGGAAATTTGTTCCTATGATGACATCGGAGCTTTCGCCATTGTACAGGCTAACTCAAAAAGAAGTAAAGTTTAATTGGAACCGAGCATGTGAGCAAGCATTTCGGAGATGTAAGGAAATATTGTCTAATGGTAATATTCTTTGTCACTACGATCCCGCAAAGGAGGTATATTTATCGTGTGATGCAAGTGCGTTTGGCATCGGTGCTGTTTTAACTCACTTTATAACTGGGTTTGAAAAGCCAGTAATGTTTGCATCCGCAACATTAAATGAAGCAGAGAAGAACTATTCTCAGTTAGAAAAGGAAGCGCTGGCAATAATATTTGCTGTAAAGAAATTCCACAAGTTTCTGTTTGGTCGCACATTTTATATAATTACGGATCACCAACCCTTGGCGTCACTTTTGAATTAAAAAAAAAGAATACCTAACACGGCTGCAAGTCGAATACAACGATGGGCTATAATCCTTTCTGGGTATAACTATACAATCAAGTATAAAAAAGGAAAGGATTTAGTAGTGCCGGATGCATTGTCAAGGATGCTGTTAGCAGACGAAGGAAGTGGTGATGTGCATTTTAACTTAATAAAATCGTTTCCTGATGATGACGTTATTCCCATGTCATATGAAGATGTTGCTCGGGAAACAAAGGTAGATGTGAATTTGGCAAAGGTATTTGCAAATATTCGAAATACGTGGCCACATAGCGTGGATGATGATTTGAAACCTTGATTAATTCGATGTGATGAACTATCAGTCGAAAGTGGATGCATTATTTGGGGGAACAGAGTTGTTATACCTCTTAAATTACAAAATCATATTTTAAAGTTACTTCATAACGGATATCCAGGCATTTCACGTATGAAAATGTTAAGTAGATCGGTGTGTTGGTGGCCTGGCATAGATGTTGATGTGGAGCGTATAGTGAGGGGATGTAACATTTGTCAAAGTGGACAAAATATGAATGTGGACGACTTCAAGAATAAGGCGTTAGGATGGCCGAAACATAATCAAAATTGGTATAGGTTACATGCCGATTTTTTTCATTTATATGGAAGAACTTTTCTGATCATTATTGATTCGACGTCGAAATGGATTGATGTTTATTTAATGAGCTTAACAACAGCAAATAATGTCATACAGAAGCTGCGACAGACGTTTGCTATATTTGGATTGCCACAGGAGCTAGTAACAGATAATGGCCCACCTTTCGGTTCTATACAATTTACAAAATTTTGTCGAAGTAATGGAATTGCTCCATTGAAGAGTCAGATACATACCACAATGTAATGGTATTGCTGAACGGGCAGTCCAAAGTATCAAAAGAAGTTTGCAGAAATATTTACCGGAAAATGGGCAATACTCGACAGCAGAACTACAACGGGTATTGGACAATATTTTGATAAATTATCGCACTACTCCGACAGCAGTACAGCGTGAATCACCAGCAAACTTGTTGTTAAAACATGATCCAAGAACCAGACTGTCACAACTAAAACCACCATTTGGAACTTCAATTAAAGGTAATCAATCAAATATTTATATTAATCATAAATCTTTCATTGAAGGCGATAAGGTATACGTTCGTTTAAACCAAGAAACGAAATGGGAACCGGCGACGGTACTTAAACCTATTGGACTTCGGCAATATATGATAAAAAAAGTAGATCAGGTCAAAATTTTGCATCAATACAAATTAAGACAGCGAGATGCAATCAACGTTGAGAACATTCCAGTGACAGAGTCAACGGTACAAGAAGATACTCCGACAGTATACGAACGACGTTGCGGACCCAGATAAGTCCGATACTACGAACCAACTAGTAAGTTCAACAGAAGAAACAACGTTGAGGAGGTCTACCAGAATCAGGAAAGAACCTAATAGGTTGAATTTGTAATCATAGATATGTTAAATCTTATATTATATAATTGTTTATTAATCAATTAATTTTCTAATGTATGTATTATAATATCGCGTTATCAAAGTATTTTTCCATTTTTTTAAGGAGAGGGAGATGTTATAATCTTGCACTGTATTTGTGTATCATACCTCGCATTGTATTTGCTAACATATTCTATTGTATAATTGTAGAGTAGTAGATGAATAACCTGTTTGATTGTACGGTAGTTACTGTTACTAAATGTTAATTTTGTATAATAATAAAGTGAGGAACGCGCTCTCTTATTCTGGTTGCTAAACTATCAACATCGTTGTCATTATAATTTATTTTGGAACACAATACTTTCCAGCAACGATTGAATGACGAAACGGTAAAATTGGCATATCCCTAGGGACCTCAACTTAAGGTAAAAACTAAACTCGCTAACACTGAATCTGCAGAGACAAACATTCGTAGTCGAGCAATTAAAATGTAAGTTTGCACAAGAATTAAAAGTCCCGAAATCTAGGATGAGCTTGTCGACATCGGCCATCCGGAAGAAGCATATTTCGAGATTCTCGTGTTAGGCGATCATTTTAAATATAGAAGTGTGAGTAAAATAAATAGTGATGTAAAAATAATCAAATGGCTGGTCCCTAGTCTTGGTCCTATAAATAACAAGTAAATTTACATCAAATGTTGGACGATTTTCCGCCGACGAAAATCGTACAACATTTCATGGAATAATTTCTTGTTATTTATATGGCCGAACCCAGGGACCGGCCATTAGGCTGATTTTTATTTCGAGTGCATACTACAGACATTCGAAGAAAAATCTTGTTTGGCTTCTTTTTTGAACAAAAAACGTCAATGAATTGAATTATAATCTATTAGATAATGTTTTCTTTACCACATTCAGGCGTATAATTTGTCTTATTATTTTTTTAAACTAGCTAACATTTAGGCGAATTTAATTTTATTAAATTTCTTCTGAATTTTACCTAAAATCAACAATCGAAAGTTACATTTAGTTTAGGTTTAAGCGTTTTTAACAAATTAAATGAATTTTGACGAAAACCGATTAAAAAAATTGTTGTTGTTATGGAAAAACACGAGAAGAAATTGTGAAGATTATCAGAACTTGAAAGCATTATATCAAATACTAAAAATTCATTTGCCAAATTCCGAGTTTAAAAATTTCGTTACAAAGAAATACTTTTTCGGGTTGCCTACATCCAGGCAAAGATAGTATATAATTCGAAGAACCACGTCCCACAATATTTTTATATCCAAAGTTCTAAACCCTATATGGGGTAGTTATCAAATTAAGCAACGTTTTTTTTTTCAACATATTCCAGAACCCCTCCACCTCCCAAGCGTAATGTAACATAAATGTATAAACACTCTTTCACTTTTTGAATCACATAAAAGTGAATTTTTCAATTAACAAGACACTTATTTCGCTTTTCTTAATCAATTTACACAGAATTGACATAAATGCGCCTAGTTGAAGTAAATGAAACTAGAATTGTGTTTGGAAATTTAACAAATCAATAGAACTCCCCTGACCCCTAGGAAGCGTTACGTAATATATGAACGGCAACTATATAGAATTCATTTTAATTAACTAACATTCTGGGGAATTTAATTTGATCAATATTTGATTGTTTATTGTGATAGTTTGATTTGATTCGACTAGAATTTTGGAGAAAATTGATTATAAAAAAATTCGTGTTGTTTTAGAGAAATGGAGAAGGTTTGAACCAGTGAAAAAGGTTGGTATATCCCATATATTATATAGGCTTATGTAAAAAATGACCGCTACAAAAGATAAAATTTTCGGATTGCTTACATCCAGGCAAACCTATAATTCGAAGAATCATTTCCCACATCGATTTTAAATATAGTAATTCCTAGATACAATACTTATTAATTAGCTAACAATTAGGCGAATTTAGTATAATCAATTTCCTGTTTTGTTTTACCTGAGCGAAGGTTTAATGTATTCTTAGTTGTTATAGGGCTCTAAACTTCAGCCAGGGAAGAAAATTGGTAAATCACTACAAGGTAGGAAAAGTAAACTCTCAGACTCACCCACATACACTTCCAATTTAGATAGGCTTACATACAAAAATATCACCACATTTTCGGGTTGCCTACATCCAGGCAAATATAGAATTCGAAGAACCACGTCCCACAATATTTTTACTTCCAAAGTTCTAAATCCTACATGGGGCAGTTATCGTATTATGCAACGTTTTTTTTTCAACCTGTTCCAGAACCCCTCCTCCTCCCAACTCTTTCACTTTTTGAATCACATAAAATCACACATTTTCAATCAACAAGACACTTGGTTCGCTTTTCATAATTAATTTCGGCAGAATCGACGTAAATGCGCCTAGTTGAAGTAAATGAAACTAGAATTGTGTTTGGATATTTTCTGTTACGTAACACTTTTATGTCCACCCCTCCCTATCCGTAACAAATCATAAAACTCCTCCACCTCTAGGGAGCGTTATGTAATATATGAACGGCACCTATATAGGATTCTTATTAATTAACTAACATTCAGGCGAATTTAATTTGATCAATATTTGATTGTTATTCGTAATAGTTTGATTTGATTCCACTAGAATTTTGAAGTAAATTGATTACAAAAAAATTCGTGTTGTTTAGAGAAATAGGGAAGACTTGAAACAGTGAAGAAGGTTGGTATATCCCATATTTTATATAGGCTTATGTAAAAAATTACCGCTACTCAGAAGTTATAATTCGAATTCTAAAAATTCCTTTTCAAAATTCCGAGTTTCTTTACAAAAGATAAAATTTTCGGATTGCATACATCCAGGCAAACCTAGGTACAATACTTATTAATTAGCTAACATTTAGGTGAATTTAAATTAATCAATTTCCTGTTTTGTTTCACCTGATTTTGCCTTTTATAATTTTGCCTAGAAGTTAATACAATTTTCCTATTTTCCGAACACAAAGCTAAAGTCTGTAAAATTGCACATGCGTTGTTGTCGTAGTTACAAAAAAAATATTACAAGGGAAAATGCATTTTCTATTTGTACATGTATTAGTGTGTAAAAACTTTAAATACAATTTTCAAGGTTTTGTATATGGTTGTGGTGTAAACAAAGGAAAAACTATTTATACATAGTGTGTGAAAGAGATGGGTCTAGTGCATTTATTTATTTATTTAATATGTTGTGTAGTATGTACATGCATATTTAACTCTTTTTTTTTGTTGTGTATATAAAAAACAGATAACAGTCGCCACAAACGACCCAATAAGCATAAAGGAAATGCTGGAGTTTGGGGCTAAAGGTAGATTTGAACAAATATTTTTATTTAGGGCAGATGAGAAAAGAGTTTTTTTGTTATACCATATTTAACAAACAAAATGTGAGATGTAGTGGAGTGCAGAGTATAAGGTGTTGTACATGCTTAAAATCAGATTAGTTTATTTGTATGTACGGGAAGAAAGTAAAATGGGAAGAAAAACCGGGAAAGGGAGCTCATAACAAAATAACATATCCTGTAGCAATAAAATTTTATGTTGGCAACGGAAAATCGATTTTTGTTTCCTTTATTTTTTAGCTTTTTGTGTTTATATAGAAGTCCAGGCAGTAATGACGCAAACTCTAACAAGCGGAGCAAGGTCAGGGTTATATACTTAGTTTTTGTGTTTATACAAAAAAATTTTTTTATGTGTTTCTATATATAACTGAGAACGAAATAAAAATACGTGACATTATTTTTTTATTTGTCGATTAGTGCAATATTTCATTCGACGCGGCAAAACTTACATACATAACTATCAATATCGTCTCTCTGATACACATATCTTCCCGTGTAATAAGGTTATTTGGTATTTTATGATTGATGAATTAATTGTGCACTGTGCAAGAGGTATCACAGTATATGAAAAAAAATATTTAATCGCCTAAATGAATGCAAGGGTTTTAATTATTACATGGCCTACTAGTCTCTGACACTACGTAATATAAAAAGTACGAATTGAAATCATTTTGGTTTTCTAGTAGCGAATATAAAAATTCAGGAGATAAGCTACTTTACTTACGTAGAAGTACGTCTAGGTGTGCATCATAAAAAGCTGGTTCATAGTCGAGCTGTTTTTTAACCCAGTCCATAATTTAATCATTTAGATTTTAAGCTTCACACATTTACGTGATCGGTGAGATCGGTTTTCAAGGTTATTTGAAGGTCAGCCCTTATTTTTTTGTAAGAACCCTCATTTTTAACTCCTGATTCTGGAAGGACGTACAATTTTACATTCAGATAGGGACTTAAAGCTTTTTTTGTATGGCTTTGAGCGGTCATTTGAAGGTTAAATTTCGAAATGGTATGAAATAACCAGCAGATGATGATTTGTAATGGGGAATGACTCAGTTAACAGTTGTCGTCGTCAAGACATAAGGTGCCAAGCTGGTGACCTTGACCCTTACCGTCAAAGTCATTTAAAGGTTAACTGGATGTCAGTGAACAAAATCAAAATTTATAGTTTGGATTTTTATTTTATTTTTCAATTTATCCTGTATTGTGTTCTCAAGCAATAACTTGATCGCTATTTCACCATTAAATAAAACAAACGTTCTTAAATATTAATTTTAGCATACACTTGTACGACGTAAAATTAAGAAGAATTTATATTTATACAGAGAAACCTCACTACAACGGATATCGACCGGACCAAAAAAGTTGTCCGTTGTAGTGGGGTGTCCCTTAAACTGAAGATTTGCGATTTTTTTTTTATGAAAATTTTATTGGGATAATAGATTCCAATAGAAATCGGATTCTCAAATGATTTTTAGATGAAGTTATTGAATATGGCCAATTAGGAAGGAATTCGAAAATTTTTTGAATACAAAGGCAGTATGATTTAAGCGGTTGGTTGTCACATTTATTTTATTCATATCGGAATCGCTTGGAAAGATTAATCTCAAATATAGGGACAAATCATTAGAGGACTTTGCGATTTAGGCAATGATGCCGAGAAGCGAAATCCATGGCTCATACACAAATTGCTTAAGAAAATTGACAATGAATCAAAGCATTTATGGGCTCAATGAATCAGTGAATAAGAATTTCCCAAGATTTGGCAAATTTCTACAGTTTCTTAATGTAAGGTGTGATGCTTTTCAGATATGCGTTGCGATTTTTAAAAAATCAATAAATTCCGGGAAACTCATAACCAAAACATTTGTTGCTAAAGCTTTCGGCAACTGAGTGTATTTTGAGTGCCTTTCTTGTACAAAAGTCCCACATTCTTGAATATGACTCAGGAGGCTCAAATGAATTCAGTCAGTAAAAATGAGCCGTGACATAACTGCTTAATGAAAGAGGACACACATGCGACACTTGTTTTAGAAAATCATCTTGCCTTAACTGTCACAAATGCCATCACACACTATCACAACTCTACATACATTATTCTCCGCACAAGATACAATACGTCACATCCTGCACCGGTAAGCTCCACCTTCCACAAATATTACGTGACTCGGTAAACAAGTGCCCTTTATTATGGGAGACGTGTTCTTTGAAATTCTAAGTCCGAAACAAAAATTACCCGGTTTACCTATGCTAAAAAATTTTAAATTTGACTGACAAGCACATTGACTACAAATTCATCACAAGTGCTTTGAAAAGATTTAGGTAGCTAGAGGAAACGCCAAATCAACATTTAGCAACTAAGTGAATCATATGTATGTAAAGACAACAACAAAAAAGGCAAATGGTCGCTTTACTGTAAGGCTTTCCTTTCTACTAGTCAGGTCACTGTTAGATAATTTGTGGAAAGCTGCACGTCAAAAGCTAGGACAGGAGATTCAAAACGTCGCCTGAGTTTCTTGTATTGTATAAGGAGTTTATACATGAATACGCTAATCTTCCCGGATCTACCCATACAGATGATAATTCCAAGTATTTCTCCCTACTGATATTCTACAAGTTGGACCAAACTTACAACGCGATTTGACGACGAGTGTTTTGCTATTTCGAAAACCAAAGATTGCGGATATTGAAAAAATATACCTTCAAGTTAAGATAAACCTGATGATATTATGGCGCTGATAGTATGGTTTTCGAGACGGTGACATATGGCACAGCATATTTATCAGTGAAAACCCTTCAAAAATCAACTGATGATTTCCAAAATGTATATCCAAAGACATGCGAAATAATAGAATTGTGTTTCAAAATTTTCTGTTACATGACGTTTACGTGAACATAAGTTCACCCCCTCCCCCTATCCGTAACAAATCATAGAACTCCTCCCACCCCTGTGAAGCGTTACGTAATACATATATGAACGGCAACCATATAGGATTCATATTAATTAACTAACATTCAGGCGAATTTAATTTGATTAATATTTGATCGAATGAGACTTGAACCAGTGAAGAAAGTTGGTATATTCCCAACTTTATATAGGCCTATATAAAAAATTACCGCTACTCGGAAGTTATAATTCGAATTCTAAAAATTCTTTTTCAATATTCCGAGTTTAAGAGTTTCGTTACAAACGATAAAATTTTCGGATTGCATACATTCAGGCAAATAAGTGCACAATACTTATTAATTAGCTAACATTCAGGCGATTTTAGTTTTATCAAATTCTTGTTTTAGCCTTCAGCCTAGGAAGAAAATTGTTGAATCACTATAAGATAGGAACAATGGATTCTCAGACTCATCCGCACATACTTCCACTTCATAAAGGCTTACAAACAAAAAAATCACCACATTGTAGGAATAATTCGAATTCCAAAAATCATCCAAAAATCTATTTACAAAGAATTCCGTTTTCGGGGTGCCTATATCCAGGAGGGCTATTTGGGAATTCGATTCGAACATGATCGAGTCTTCGATGTATTAGATTCCTATTTGAATTGAATCAGATTCATTCGTTTTCTATTTAAATCAAATATGAATCTTATATATCGAAGACTCGTTCACGTTCGAATCGAATTCCCAAATAGCCCTGCAGGTAAACATAGAATTCGAAGAATCGTGTAACAAATTGTATTTATTTCCAATGTTCTAAACCCTATGGATTCTATTAATTAGCTAACATTCAGGCGAACTAAATTTTATCAATTTTTAACAGTTTATGAAGTATATGGCACAGCATGCGCACCATATTTATCAGCGAAAACCCTTCAAAAATCAATTGATGATTTCTAAAATTTATATCCAGAGACATGCGAAATAATTCATAAAGATTTTTACATGGATTATCTTATAACTGGTTATGACACGTTAGAAGAAGTTCTCGAACTTAAAGATCAAATTTCTAAAATTTTAGACAGTAGAGGATTTACATTGACAAAAATGGAAGTCAAATTCGTCTGACTTTGTGCAATCATTTTCCAAAGAAGAAATCCAGGCAATACAAAAATTAAATGAAGATGAAATGTGGCACGCTGACTTCGATATATTTGGGTTTAAAGTGAAGTTAGATGAATCAAACTATAAAATGGACAAAACGAATTATGCTGTCAGAGGCGTCGAAATTGTACGACTAAAATGGGCAAATACTGTTAATATTGTATGTGCAAAGAGTAAAGTTCCCCAGATTATCTCGGTATTATCTCGGTACTGTTATGCAGGTTGGTGAAATTTTGTGTGCAAGCTTTGGATGATAGAAATTTCGAGATATATACATTGATGGATTCAATGATTGTCCCAAGGAGGTGGAAAAGTTTTGTAGCCAACAGAACCTCACAAATTCTTGACATAGTTCCTAGAAGTAAATAGGCTCATATAAAATCCAAACAGAATCCAGCCGATCACATATCTAGAGGAGCTAGGCCTCAGGCTATAATGACACTCCAGCATTGGTAGCAAGGTCCGAAATGGCTGCCTAAAAATGATTGTAGTTAGCCAAATACATACAAGTCAGTATTCAATCCAGGTGATGTCTGTTTGGAATTATGACCCAAATTTGTTAATGGGTTGATGGAAGCTTCCTAGCTGCCTTATCAGAAGATGTAACTACCTAAATGATTGCAAAATATTCTTCTTTGTTTAAAATCAAAAAAACTTTGGTTTATGTTCTGAAATTTTGAATGGCAAATAAGGTAAACATCTGAAACAACATGATAACACAATCACTCCAACTATACATAGGGATTTCAGAAATTATTTTAGGGGGCAAAGCTTTTGAGGTTCAAAATTATACGAGATTTTCAAAATTTTCCATAACTTTAAAGATATTTTAAGGTTATCGGATTATTTGAATTTTATCAAGATTGCTGCGCGTCCTGATTATACTTTTTGATGGCTGTGTTGAGTTATGCTACTTTCGGAGTTATCAAGCCGATAACACGGTCGCTTTGCTAGCTGCTCAGCCTGGGAGGGTTCTACATCAGTTATGGTTGATCTGTAACTGACCGTACCGCAAGGAAAACAGTACAACCCGTCTATCTATTTACGAACCACTTATTTGATCAGGCTCCCATTCAAATTTTTTTCATGCTTATATATCACTCCAAACAATAGACCACACACCCACCCATTTCCATTTGTTTGTTCTTTTGTTTTTGAAATTTCCTTACCAACAGAAAAAAATCGATCACTCTCGATTAATAATTAGGGCAATTCAATAGCGTAAACCAAATATTATTAACCTAATAGCGGCCAAGTATTAATATGGATAACGGAGGTCTTACAATCGTGGGGACGACCCATCTGAGAGATGTCTCATACGAGCCAGGCAATTAACACAATGTAATAAGATAAGCAACCGTTAAATCTTTATGTCCTTCACGTGATAAATACCTATGTTCTGGCCAAATTCGTTCCCTAATTCATACGTTACATTATCGATAGGTCTTAGAATATATGCTTTCTGAAATTTCGGAGCGAGTTTTGCTGAGACATTTTTAATTGCGTCACTTTGCACAAAAATTCCTGGCAAACACCTTTTGCCCAATTATAAATTCCCTAGGACGACTTCGAATATGTTTTTACGTTTTTCTGATAAGCTATTTTTAAATGTCGGACGATGCTACTCTGAGCCAGAGTTTGAAATTCCCAAGTCATTTCCTCCTAATTGGTATAATAGATGGATTAGTTTATAATGCGAGCCATGGCCCATATAGTGTTGACCATTTACAATAAAATGTGGTGACAACTTGGTGCTTTGATGAATGCCATTCCAAAGTACTAGTGCAATCGAACTAATATGGAGATCCCATTCTCGATGATTTCCCGCTATATAAGAACGTATTGCGCTTAAGATTGAGCGATTTACTCTCTCCGACATATTAGCTTGTGGAGAATACTTAGGTGTTCTAATATGGGATATACCATATCCTTTCAAAAACACATTTAAGTCATTTGAGACAAATTGAGGCCCGTTATCGCTAAATACATATTCTGCCACCGAGAAAATATCAAATATCTGTTCCTTTACAAATTTTATCACGTTCCTGGTGGACCTAGGATACGGTCCCAGAAAGTCAATAAATAGTCTATGCCATGGACGAGTAACTTTAAAATACTTTCCCATCTCAGGCCGGATAGTGTAATTAACTGATTTTGCTATTTTGAAAATCTCACAGTTTTTTATAAAGTCGCCTACAGCTTTACACATTGATGGCCAATAATAGTGTCTCATAATGCATCCGGCACTACATTTTCCGAGCCCTTCCTGTATTCAATGTGGAAGTTGAAACCTTGCAATTTCAAGCACCACCGTGCAACCCCTTCCAGTCAAGCCCTTTGACTCATGAGTCACGTCAAACTGGCACGGTCAGTGATGACGGTAAACTCAAAGCCCTCTATGTAATGCCTGAACATTTGATACTAACGACCGCTGCGTAACATTCTAGTTCGGTAGTACTATAATTCCGCTGAGCGCTATTCACCTTCGCAGAAACATATGCTATTGGACGTTCCTCGTTCATATCGGAGAATTTACGCTTGAAATAAGGGTGGAATAGAACAGGTGCGGACGATAATGCTTCTTTAAGTTTTTGAAATGATGCATCGGAATAGTTCCTGATGAAGTGTCTGTACCACCCTGTCATCCCTAAAAATCTCCTCAACTGTCGAACGGTTTTGGGTGGCAGGTATTCCGTAATGGCTGATACTTTACTAAAGGCAGGTTTAAGCACTTCATTTCCAATAATGTATCCCAAAATATCTTATCTCGCTCAGAACAAAGTTACTTTTCTCAACGTTTATCGTCAGATTTGCTTTCGAGATTAACTCTTCAACTTTTTCCAGGAGAAGTAAGTGTTCATCGATCGTCTCTATAGTTACCAATAAGTCATCCAGGTACACGAATACTTGATGATGCATTTCATGTGGGATAACTTTATCCATAAGCCGACACATGGTTTGAGGGGCATTACAAAGCCCGAATGGCATGACGGTAAACTGATAGAGGGGTCTACCGGGTACGGAAAAAGCTGTCTTATCCCTTGATCCTTGTTTTCCAAAAGGCATCTCTAAGATCTATGCCAGAAATGAATCTAGTTTTGTCTAATCGACCAAGTAGACCGTCGATGATAGGCAAAGGATAAGCAGATTTAACCGTCACCGCATTTACCTTCCTCGCGTCTAGACACAAACGGACCTTGCCATTTGCCTTCCTCACCAATGTGACGGGAGAACTCCATGAACTGTAATTTTCTTCGATGAAACCTAAAGCGATCATGCGGTCCAACTCGTTATAAAGCTCTTTTTGAACAGCGGGCGAAATTGGGTAATGACGCTGCTTTACCGGCTTAGCTTCTCCAACATCAATCCAATGAGATGGTATTTGTGTTTTACCCAACCCCAGAATAGCGCAAGATGGAAACTTCTTCTAAGGGATGACGGTAACTGACGAAATTTAACCTCTAACACCGAAACGTTTGCGCCGCTGTCGAGTAACCCAACCATTTTGTTACCAAATATTTCGACTTCGGCGTAAGGTCATCCATCAGTTGTGTCGTTTATTAAGGATTCCGCCAACAAACATTTAATTTGCTTACGGTTAGCCCAATATTTTTGGTTTCTTTGTAGTTTTCGGGATATTTTTGAGGATAATATGGAAGTGATTTCGGATCTGACATCGTGTGGTTTGTGTTTCAAAAGGTGGGTTTTAACTACAATTTTTGGTTTACCTCCTGATCGGATTTGGCTGTTACAATTTTCGGAGGCCAGGTACAGCAGTTTCCCCGACCTCTTGGAGGTTTGAGAATTCCGGACGCACCACACCCAAAGCAGAATTTATGCTTTAAAGGAATGTTACAGTTTTTGAAGATATGGTCGGAACAACAACAATTCCAGCATCCTTCCGGAATACCAGAATTTGTTTTTTTTGTAAAAAAGATTAGTCACAGGTCTGGTTTGTTGATTAGCGTTGAATGCGCAAACTTCTTCGTTATAATCTAAATCAGGATTAGTGGACTCATTCAACGTTCTTACTTCATTTCTGGAATCTAATTCATCAATTTGTCGTCTGTTTCGACACATTATTTCTGGAATGAAACCCTTCCTTAACCACGTATCCTCGTAAGAAAAGTATAATTGGACAATTTGTT
Organism: Tipula vernalis; assembly: GCA_958295665.1. Taxonomy (NCBI): domain Eukaryota; kingdom Metazoa; phylum Arthropoda; class Insecta; order Diptera; family Tipulidae; genus Tipula; species Tipula vernalis. The sequence continues at coordinate 406,453,216 of OY282558.1, read as the reverse complement.
CCAATGACGCAATATGCTTTTCAACCAGTTTGTCTTGCAGCCCAGCCCACATATTACTACGAATGGTTTATATTAATTGAGCATCTGGTAAAGGAATCTCAAATTGAAGTGAAATGGAAAGCATAGCACTGTAGAAGTCTTGAAAAGATTCATTATACCTCTGCTTTCTGGAATCCAAAACATGACGTTGTCAATCCTGAAATCTTTTAGTTAAGTCTTCTTAAGGTTGTACCCAAGTTACTCCAGGATTCCGTTCAATATACATCCAGTACCATTAGTGCAGCAGTATCTTGGAGAACATAACTTATGTCAGTGACAAGCTGGTTATTTAATACGCTATTGGCATTAGCCAAATGTTCGAGTTTGAAGAGATGAGCTCTTGATATCAGCAATACCGAGAATTTACCACATCATTATGCGTTCAAAGCTATAATAGACCCACCACTCAACAACTGGTCGTGTTCACTGCATCGGCCGAAATGTCGTCGCAAATTTCATTATATAGTGTCTAATGGTTGGGCTCGCTATACAACAGCCTATTTTCTCAATAATGATTCGATTCCGCAAAACATATTTACCTATGCCTTATGCGGTAACATCGGCGAAATGTATCGTCAGATATGATGGAACGATGAATAACAGAATCTTCAACGGATTGGAGATGTTTAAGTTGTGTACGTAACGTATGGCATGCCAACTGCACCACTAATGGCAACACATACCAATGGCGTTAAAGGTGTTGAGTCGTGATTTTGAAAGAATTTTCTTGGAATTTTTTTCTTTTATTTGATCTGTATTTGGTTTTTCCGATTGTTCATTGTACGATCATTAACATACTGTTGTGTTATTGTTAAATTAAGCTTTTATTCTAAAGTAATAAATTCAAATTGCATTAACCTTGGTTTTGAATAGAAAACGATCTTATATGCCAAGTCACCTACCTCTATATACTTGTATCATACGAATATAATTAAATTCAATCAAACCTTCAACCCAGGCTGTACATTTATCGTACCTAAATATTAAATTTCTAGGTGAAATTGATACAATTAAAATGTTATTATGAAATATTCCCGCCCCGCTGACCACTTCTATTCTACATCCATATAAACCTATAACGTATGTACATAGCTATATTCTACAGCAAAAAATAAAAATCGCAGAACAAACAATCAAAACAACAACAAAATTTCGTCTATTTATATTCAAATTCTCGATGTATAATTAACATTCATCTATTCTGTGAAAATCAAAAATTATTTCAACAACAATAACAACAACAAAAATTCGCGCGCATCCCAGATCCATTATTCCCATTTATCATTCAGGTATTTCAACTCAACGGCTTTTTTTATTTTTGGTGTGCACATACAAAAGTTTCTTATACCAAAAAATTCAATTACATGTATGTATGTACATACATTCCATCGCTATTATATTCGGTTATTTTCTAAATCAGTACTGCCTAAATGGTGCTCCGCGGAACAGGAATGGACAAAAAACAGTCAAAAAAAGTGGCTTGATGAGAAGCCGAAAGGAGAAAAAGTCCCGTAAAACGATAAATTGGTGTTGCGGTAGAAAGCTTGGGTAACTCTGTATATCGCCACCAAATGAGGGAATGTACAGCTGACTGTTAGAAGGATTGTTTTTTGGTGATCGCATATCCTTTTATATTGTAGAGTATTAAGTGATGCGTCATCGTAGGACCTGTTCTCAATAGAAAAAACTGTGCCTTCTAGGGCCTCTAAGTTAATTTTTTCTTCGCAGAGGTGGCTTTAAACAAAAACCACGGGTTCTTCGAGGGAGCAGGGAATGGTAGAAATAAGGTGTCTGGGGAACAATTGTTGTTAAACTCTTAATAATTTAAACTAAAAATCTCAAATAATGTCGAATTTTGAATATGGTTGAATAATTTCAACTTAAACTCAACTTTCTGAACCGATCTATGTTAAGGTCCCGATTAACTCGATGTGTTACTAATTCTGTAACAAACATATCAGACAATAAAACGCCGCTTTTGAAATGTTGAAAGTTAATCTGGAATGTAATATTGAGGTTCTCGAGAAAATCTCGGATAAACTTAGAAATCGTGATTTCCAAGCAACTAAATGCTAAAAATATCAAATAATATTGAATTTTGAAAATCTTGTCTTGTTATCTTCTAGTTCAATACTTACTCCAATTCCAACCTTAATAATATCTGTCAAATACTCTCGAAAGGTTATTTATAAAATCAAGCCAATGGAAATTGGGACATCCGGTAAAACCGCTATCATTCTAATTTATTCGTAAAATGATGTTCTTTGTGTGTACCTGGACAAAAGTTCGACGGACAAAAGGCCGACAAAGACAAAACGCTGACATAGACCAAAAGCCCACTTGAACAACAGGCTGACATGGACAAAAGACCGACATATACAACCCGTTGACATGGACAAAAAAGCTGAAGAGACAAAAGTCCGACATAGACAAACGACAGGCACGGACAAGGCGAAAAGGCGAATTGAGTAAAAGGCGAACATAAAAAAAAAGCCGATTATTGTAAGCATGTTAGTTTGATTGTCAGCCGCAGTATTCCAGTAAATCATTTTTTGTAATCAACCGTATTCCTTCCCTAAAAAAATTTATCGGAACGAATGGATGAACGAACGAAAATTCTATGATAATAAAAATCGTCTTAGAATCCCATTGCCATTTTATTGCCGGATTCTTGTTCATGTGCGATGGTTGGTTATTTTTGTTAGAAAAAATTGTTTTCCGGAGGGAAAAAATTAACTTTCGGAGCCGCCATTTTTTAAATATTTTTCCCCATATATTTTTTATGCCCTATTGAAATATGATGTAGCTTACCGTACGCCGTATTATAGTATACCATATGCCGTACTGAAACATACCATACTGAGTCTTGATGCAGTATATCGTATGCCGTAGGGTCATATTCCCTAACGAAATATTCTGTACTGAAACAAGCCATAATGAACGGATCTCGTCCCAACTTTGTGTTCTCACATGTTTCCTTCCTTTCTACTATATGTAAAGAATCGTGTGATGTTTACTCGGATGACTGTTATTGTTCCATTGAAGCATGTTCCGCGGTTAGTGAGTCATTGGTTGACACACTATACGAAACAAACAAAATTGGTTGATACAATATGGTAATTTTCGTAACGTTTTCAAGTTTGATTTGCATGACGGATTAAATATGTTATGTCTTAGTTATAGAGGGACCGGTGTGAAGTTTTTGGACACTTTTTTGGACAAAAATTTATGCGAGTATACATACTTCTTTACTTTTAACAATGTATTTAACAAAAATAAAATTATTCAAATAAAACAAGCCTCAAATAATTTCTAACATTCATTTCTAAAATGTTTGTCAATAAATCAGTTCAGCACCATTTTGATATTATGATATGAGTTGTAGGGCTCTTGCAAAAAAATTTAGAAAATTAACGAATTTCGTTTGGAATAAGGACGTTGTTCTCTATTACACAAAATAACATAAATCTCAGAGATTGGCTCATATAGTGACTATAAAGGTTGTAAAGGGCATACATTGCAGAATTGAAATAACTCAGTGCCATTTTGATATGAGCCGTAGGGCTCTTGCAAAAAATGTTGAAAGTTGTTTATAAATCGACGAATTTCGTTTGGAATAAGGGCGTTGTTCTCTATTATACCAAATAGCATAAATCTTAGAGATTGGCTCATATAGTGACTATCAAATTGGCACTGAGTGATTTCAATTCCGTAATGTATGCCCTTAACAACCTATATAGTCACTAAATGAGCCAATCTCTGAGATTCGTGCTATTTGGTATAATAGAGAACCACGTCCTTGTTCCAAACGAAATTCGTTGATTTGTTAATTTTCTAAATTTTTTCGCAAGAACCCTACGGCTCATATCAAAATGGCACTAAGTGATTTAAATTCCGCAATGTATGCCCTTTACAACCTATATAGTCACTACATGAGCCAATCTCAGAGGTTCGTGCTATTTCTTATAATAGAGAACAACGTCCTTGTTCCAAACGAAATTCGTTGATTTGTTAATTTTCTAAATTTTTTTGCAATGGCCCTATGGGGCTTAATTTGTTGATTTGTTGAAAAGAAAATTAGAAATGAATGTTAGAAATTATTTGAGGCCTATTTTATTTGAATAACGTTATTTTTGTTAAATACACTGTTAAAGGATGTACACCCGCATAAATATATGTCCAAACACTTAATTTTTCTAAAAACTTAATTTTGTCCAAAAACTGCACAGTACACTCGCTTAAATTTTTGTCCCAAAAAAAAAGTGTCCAAAAACTTCACACCGGTTATAGAGGGCTGAATTTATTTTCCCAATAATAATCGCCGAAATCTCGTACATACGTAGGAGAGGTTTTTTCCTCTTAAAACTGACAGTTCAGAAGCCTGGCAGACGTGATAAAATCGTCACCATCGCATCCATATCCATCCACAGATAAACTGATTCTTATGTGAGAAGACGAGGACAAGGCCGAAATGGTTCCATTTCCATCAGGGATCGCTTTACTGGACCGGAGAACAGAACAGAAATAGCGATTAAAACCCGTAATGCTCTAGAAAGTTCCAGGAGATCCAAGGAGGTCAAAGAAATGCAAATAAGCGAGCATACCCTGAGACGAAGACAATGCAGCCGAAATCACATTTTCCAGTGAAAGAACCACTGCTGCAGAGACATCATCACGTAACAAGTTTGAGTTTTACTCAAGGGCGCCGGATTTGAACATTGACACACTCGAGCCAAGTTTTATTCACAGAAGAGAACCGCTTCCGTGTGAATTTGATTGATGGAAGGAAACGAGTATGGAGGACCAGGAGAGGCTTATTCTCAATGCAAAATCACGATCTCTGTCGCTTATATCGGTGGTTAGATTATGGTTAGGTCCTATGATTGACAATTTCATTTAAATGCAAGATAATTCCGCTCCGCACAACGTTTCTTTATGAGGATGGAATATACATATAAAATGATCGAGCCTTCAAGGTGTCCATATACGAATTGAGGGGAACATATGTGGTTAGGGCCAGAAATCCTGCAGTTCGAAACATGTAAGAGCTTCGACGTACTTTAAAGGCATGGGAAGAAATCTCCCAACTACAGTAAATAAAGCTGCTAATTCCATTTATGTCAAAATATTTAGCGAACAATTCTTGACAGTGCATTGGCTTCTTTGTAAGGATCCTTTATCTTTTAATGAAATACATATTGGTGCGCTCGCTTTTCTCCCTAGCACTGAAATCGTCACTGGTTTAGAAGCCGTCAAAAGTATTTTGCAAGATAATGCTTCTGACGTTATTTCAGGGTTTGGAAAAACCTATGTGAGTGAACACATCCTATCTACTAACAGAAATGTACGGTAGGTGAGAGTTCCACCTCTTTTTCCACTATAGAAAAAATCGTTAATATCGCGATCGGATTGATTAACTACAAAAAAGACAAAAGTATTGAAATCCTGTCAAAAATGATCAAAAATTTGGTTGGTCCAAAATCACTTTTCTCGATGTTTTGAAAATACCTGAGTCTAAAACAACAACAAAAAAAAATGTCCGTCCGTCTGTCTGGATGTCTGTTGGTCTGTACCCTTGGTATCTCAAGAACGTCTTGTTCGATTTAGAATTTTTTTTTTTTGCAAATCTGTTCCTATGGTCAAGGCCAAGATTTGAAAAGGTTTTGGAATCTGTATGTCAAGAAGGTCGGGTACCTGCCATACGAATTGACCCAAAATACCTGGTTATAGAAATATTTACCAATTTTTTATATATGCTGGTTTGAATATTGAGTTGGCAGTTGGCTAATTTTTATATATGCTGGTTTGAGGATTGAATTGAAAAAGAGTTGGTTTTTGGGTAGAAGGTTGAGTTAGGGGCCGTTTATTGGTTGAATTGGGGTTGGATTAGTGTTTAGTGAGCAGTTGGGCAATCTATATAAGTGGGTGTTTGTATATATGTACAACATATGGTATGTGTTTGATTTTTAGATAAAGTTCTCAAATATGGCCAAGTACCATGGAACTGGTCTATTTCTCAATCGAATATGGTGAAATTTGACATGTTGGTTGGAAATTGAATCTTAAAAGGTTTATTTATTTAGAATTTAATTTGTCTGTCTGTAATCAATAGATTTTTTCAGTTTTTTTATAGACAAATATATAAATTGTTCATGCCAATCGAAATATTCTCGATTTGGTAAATCAGAAAACTAAAGAGGACAATCCCTCATAACATATCTACTGCAAAAAAAGTTTACTAGACATATCATTCCCCCTCCCCGTAATTTTATCCCAATACCCAAAGAACATAATACACACACAAATGAGGTATCTCCATGGGTTTTTGATATTTGATGTAGTGAATAATAATTCGCTATGTCAGTACGTTCTGGCCAGATGCTTAATGTATGTGGCTAGAGTGGAATTTTTTGTAGCTTTGTCGTAGCTACCTGATGAGTATACCAACTTTTCAGTACGAAAACAAACTACCCAAATAAAGAACTCATGGAGGGTTCTCATTTTTGCAGAGTAATACATTGGTATAACTCTTTGGACCTTGGGACAAAATTACGGGGAGGTGGGAATGATATTTCTACTTTTTTTGCAGAAGATATGTTATGAGGGGTTGGCCTCTTTATTTTTCTGATTTATCAAATCGAAAATATTGTGATTGCCTTGAACCAGTGCTGTCGCTCTGAAAACTTTAAACGGAGTACGTTTCAAATTTTCAGGGGATTATTTCAAGTCAGAAGGGAGTACAGCACGTGAAATACAATAGTTAGGCCTTACACATATGTGTAATAAATAATTGTTGGTGTTTTGTGTTGAAAAAAATCACGATTCAGGAAATTACACTAAAATTGTTTTTAGTTTTTGAGCCAAATTAGAATATTAGGAGAAAAATGATTTATTTATTGGTTTAGAACTCTTTATCTATTTTACTATTAAAGCATTAAGCCCTGTATACTGCTCGAGCTAAATAGTTTTTAACGCGGCCACAGATCTCCACGAAGTCATAGTTATTTTTAGATTATCGTTCTAAGATTTTTACATTTTTCTCGTAGGTAAGAGTACCGATTAGCGAAACCGTAAGTGGTTAATGAAAAATTTATCTTAAAGCAACTTTAGCTTCGAACCCTTTTCATTCTCAAAAGCGTAATTTTAACAGATGTATATCATATCATACATGTCAAATATGCGAACATGTTCATCATTTTCACAAAGCTAATTTTTGAGAATTGGAAGATATTTTAGTGCAATTTGAAGAAATACCATTGCCAGACGTACCACAGTAGGTATCTAAAGTGGAAACCTGGAAGTCTTATGTTTTTAATCAAAGTAATGGTTTTGTGTTTTCTCAAAGTTTCCAATTTACTTTATACTTACGTTTTATTTTCAAAGAAACGTGCGTATATGCTTAATACTTAATTTTAACGTAACTCTGTGCGGGCACAAACATGGCTAACATTTTCATCTGAAATATGGCGAATTAGCATGAAAATTGGCTATTCTTTACCGGTTTTAAAGAAATTCGAGATATGCGATGGAAATGGGGCTTTAAAATGAACTTTGTAATTCCGGGAGCCAATGTTAGATGCTTAACTTCAGCTGCATACACTTTGTTTTAACTTTATTTAATTATCCCTATACATTATATAACGGTTAACATTTAACACTAGGAAAAAGCAAAAAATAAAACAACTATTTAAACCTTAGGAAGGCTCCGTATAATCGAACGAAGATGGTTTAGGATTTTTAGAAGAATCTATTTAGAGAAGTTCGAAGTCAAGCTTTAAATAAAAAATAAAGAACTTTTATTAAAGATACCGACAATTGTAAGGTTGAAAGTGGCATACGCAAGGAATGACGTGTTAGCGTTAATTTAGAATACTTTAATATGCTTATGTACATACGTAAGTACATAAACAATTTTTTTACATTCACAAGTGAATACATTTTTAGCCTGATTTGATCTAAAATTTTGCCCTGACACGGGCAAAATTTTAAGAAAATAGTTTATAATTCACTAAGTCATTGGGCGCATTCAGGCAAGCCAACTGTTGGCAACATGATGGGTAAAATCAACATGTTGAGATCTGTGGTGAGATGTTCTAACCGTCACTATTTTCGATGTTCGATAGTGTTCATGTCTCCCTTTTTAAGAATAAAATTGTACACCATTTCAATTTTTTAATTATGCTTTCTTTATTGTGATCTCATTATTGTAGAATAAATGTAGATACTGTTTCATTTTTTCACATCGACAAAGTGCCACAAATGAAAATTTGGATGATAAAGAGTGATGAATGGAAGTAGAAACAGAATGATATTTTATTCGGGCATGCTGAGGTCGCCATAAAGTATGCATAATTCAAAAATCGAAATGGTGTATAATTTTATTCTTAAAAAGGGAGACATGAACACTATCGAACATCGAAGATAGTGATGGATAGAACATCTCACCACTGAATGCATATGATACATTGATTGTTTAAATGTTTCCAGCGGTAGATTTTTGATGCCAACATATTGGGAGACCTGAATGCGCCCATTGTATCTGTGTGATAGTTTTGTGTGATCTAACACGTTGTGTAAGTAATCGGATAAACATAAATATTATGTTGTGGAATTAGAGTTTTAGAGTTCGATTGAGGTTAGGGGCTTGCTCCACTTCGTTCGATGGTTGATCTGGGTTTTAACAGTGTCAGCCTGTTAAAAAAAGAAAAAAAAAGTCAACAGTGTCAGTATCTCAGTCTCAGGCAGGCTCTGTGTCTTGGCAGTGCTGTCGCTCTGAATACTTTAAACGGAGTATGTTTTCAGGGCCGTGTTTCTAGTCAGAACTTCTTTATTTATTGGCTTAGAGTTCTTTATCTATTTTACTATTAAACCGTTAAACTTCTGTATGCTGCTCGAGCTAAATAGCTTTTTAATACGGCCACAGCTTTCCACGAATTCACAGATATTTTTAGATTATCGGTTTGAGATATTTAGGTTTTTCTCGTGGGGTGGACTAATTCATTGTAATGCCTAAGTGAGATAATAAATTTCAATGGAATTGGTGTATAATCACAGCAGTTCCATTTGGGGCAGGGATGGAGTTTCTGAAATAAAACATGGCCAAAACTCACTTTGGTTATTAGAAAAAATTTAAGGAAATTAGATTTGCCCAAAATTTTTGTTTTACATAAATATATACTTAGCTAATTCAGACTATCCTCTCAGTCTCCAGCATCAAACGGATGGAATAAGCACATTTGTTTATGGGTTTTAGTGATATTTATTATCTACAATATTTTGTAAATTTTGTAAATAGTTCCTATTATACAACCTATTATTTCATGGTCTGAACATTTTTTCTGACATAAGGTAGTGCTGGGATCAACATTTTTAAAATAAAACATGGCCCAACAGCCAATATTTTGGCACACTATTCGTGCTAATGGTATTATGATCGATACCTTAAATCATAAATTAGATTTACCAGACAATTTTCTTCGCCTCCAGCACCGAATAGAACACAAATATTTGTCCATGAGTTTCAGTAAAGTTTTATTTCGGAGGTATTAAACTGATAGAGTTCCTAGATATATAAAGAGTAAACATTGGACCAGTCATTTGGGTTGGAGTTCAAATTCAATTTTCCCTCCTGAATTTTGCATTGCCGCTAATAAATTTAGGGATTCGAATTACCCTATTCCTACCTATATCCTACCTAGGCGAGAAGATGAAAAAATGCTTTATGCTTTGCAAACAAAAGCCGATAAGTTAAAATATTATGTAAAGGTATTATTAGTATAGTAGCCATTAAAACAGGGGAGTACAAAATGAAATCGCGGAGTACAGTAGTAACCACTTGGCGAAAGTCGTACAAATACTCCGATCACTCACTTCGACAACACTGCCTTGACCAATTAATATATTTATCTATATAAAAGCCGAAGAAAACAACTAAAATGTTTATTGAATTGAATTAATGACCGAAGTTCTGATCACCTTATGAGGTTTCAGCTCTTTATATTTGATTTTTCTATTTACGGCACCCTAATACGGGTACCAATCTTGGTCGATGTATGTGATCCTTTAAACGATCTGCGGAGTGGTCCACACATCACGCATTATGAATTAAAACAAGGATGAGCATAGAAGCAGTATGCTATGAAGAACTCCGTTTGGTGAGCCTGGAAAATGAAGTCTTATATTTTGTTCTGAGTTTACTGTACCAGGATGTGTACATTCAGATTTCTTGCAACGTCTTAAACTTAAAAATTTTGCAAACCAACAAAACCTTTTTCGCCTTCACAGTGACAACTAAGGGCTTAACTTAAATAGCTCGTCGTGCAGGCAAGCGATGCCAACTTGGTCATAACAATCACTGAGGGATGTGGGGTGTTCTGTTTCAGAAGGTTCCTGACAAATACTTTAAGCCTGTCTTACATGTGACCCAAATAAGAATTTAAGTGCCGCTGGGCTGATTGTAGATGAACGGTATGATGTCAATATATGTGTGACAATATTTGTGAATTTAGACGAGCTCCTTTTTATCTGCGCCTTTAGAGGCAATTTTATCGTTTCAACTTTTAGACTTTAGTTCCAGAGAGTTTCCAAACAAATATGGCGATCCTGACTCCTATTGGATACATTTTCTACCACTACCAGCCTTTCTACTAGTGGAATCTGATTCTCGTTATCGTTCCGAAACTCTTAATATCTCCTTTAATATTATTATTATCTGGACAATCGCGAAGATGGAATGTGCTGCAAGCCTGGCTTAGATATGGATGTAAGTGCTTCGGTAATGAGGAAGTGCCCCGGTATCAGCACATCGTATCCCGTGGAAATGGGGAATTTCGTTCGTCCATGTTTCGCCTTCAGTTGAATGGAGCCAGAATAATTCACTCCGGTAACGATAATTGGGCTGCTGGCGATAAAACGTTGTTTCGGCAAGTTTTCCATTAATTGATTGGTAATGAATTATTTTTGACGGATACACTACACATATTTGTTGGGGATGTGTCGAATCACGTTGCGACCATAGATAATCCAGAACTTCTGTCTTATTAAACCGGATAATAGAGAAGGGCCAGCGTGTAGATTAGACAGGTGGTGTCTTCTGCAGTAAGAAAGGTCAGCCGATGTTTTTTGGCCAACCCATAAGATCAAAAATTTTTGAAATTTCAGATAGTAGTTTCCATTGACAACCCAAGAGTTTTAACTGTCATAGTCTCATCATTTAAATCCAGTATGGAAGGATCCTTCATTGCATCCAGAATTTTATGCAAAAAATTCGTAGAATTTGATTTCCATTTTCTCAAATGAAAGCTGGCTTCACCGAGGAATCCCATTAGCTCTTCAAAACATCGCTTTGCCCTTGAAACTGTCTCACTGCCAGACAACAAATCATCCAAGTTAAATGTCGCTTAATAATTTTAGCGGCTTCAGGTGACTCCGTTTCATTATCTCCTGCCATGCGATGTAGTGTGCAAATTTCCAGAAACGGAGCGCTTGATACCATATGTCACTGTTTTTAAACGATATGTCTGAATTAGTTTTGTTGGATCGGCCCTCCATACTATTAGCTTGAAAAGCTGGAAATTTTCATCAGGCGGAACAATTAATATCTGTCGATACATTTTCTCGACATCAAAAAAACTATCGCGAGCTGCTGAAATCGTGTGATGATTCGACACACCGGAAATGATTTATATGAGCCATCAAGACGACTCGGAACTTTGTTGTGGTAAGTAGAATTGGTCTGAATCCGAATTTTTGACATAACTGCCAGATCTCCGTTTCTCTCGAATCTGCGTTCCATGTTAAGAAACCTATTCACAGCAGAAGTACGAGAATGGCCCAATACTGGTTGAGGAAATTTAAATGGAAGCCGTACACTGTACCTTCCCTCCTGATTTCGCTGGGCGGAGTAGAGGAACAAAGATTCAATTGCAGCCGATGGAGGCTTGCAGGTGGACCATCTCATTGTGGAGCCAGCAATATCCAACTAAACCGTGTAGACTTGGGCTTGCGTATGACCATTAATTACAACTTTCACAGTATTGAGTAAATCAAAAAATATATTAACACAGAATAATAGTTCGATTTCTCTGGCCTTACCAGAAAAAAAATAAATTGAACATATTTCGATGTTAACTAGAAATTTTGTAGTAGCAGATATACCGCCAGCTAAGCCATTTACAGTAATCGAAGAATGGCTTCGAACAAGTCCCAGGCGTTGAAATAACTTGTCGCTGATAAATGAGCATTGTGATCTAGAATCGAGCAACGCGTAAGCGAAATGTGGTTCACCAGAACAGTCGCGGATTTTAACAAGCGTTGTCGGTAACGGTGACATACTTGGCTTAGTTATTTTTTTGATTCAAAATCTTGTAATTCGAGTTCGCTATAGTGGCTAAGGCATTAATTTGTGGTGATAGTGAAGTTATTTGCGTTGAATTCTCTTTTTAAAGTGATTCGATTTTTCCGGCGTTAGCCCGGATTTGTTGTCATGCAACTGGTGCACTTTCAACATCTATTAGTAGAATGACATGCGATGGCAACATGTCCCTGATTGATACAATTTTAGCACCCAGATAATTGTGTTACAACCGATTTCCGACATTGCTACCGACGTATGCTTTCAGTTGCACTAGAGACAGACATCTAAAGTTGAAGTTAAATCTATTAGTCTGACGGCCGTTTACTTTTAGATACTTTAACTGCTGCTGAGTTTCCTGTTACAGCATCGTCTAAGCCATCAAAGAAACGATTGATGTCGGGCAAATCTCCATCAACTACTTCCTTCAACCATTGTTGCCTTGTTCGTTCAGCTGGCCCATCTATTAATAATCGTTTGAGACGTGTCCTCTGTTCTGTTTCAGAGCATGTGACCCAAATAACTCGTTACCCACTGTTCTTAAGAATAATTTAATTGCCGCAAAGCAGATTGACAACGAGCAGCTCGGAGCCACTGCTTTCTTTGTTAATTTAGATGAGCTCCTTTTTATCAGCACCTTCACTCATTTCAACTTCTAGACTTCAGTTCCGCAGAGTTTCATACGAACAAGGCGATCCTGACTTCTGCTACTGAAACCTGAGATGGTGATGCAGATGTTTTATTTTAATCAGTAGTGAAACTCGATCAATCGTCTACTGTACAAATCTAGTGTCATGAAATTATATCTGGACATTTCACCGTCGATAGGAACCCCCAGTTTGTTCGCCACAAAAGTTTTGCTATTGATAGAGCTATTGACCAACGCAATCGGAGCATTTTAGATAATTGCCGTCCAAAATCTGTGGGCTATAGCACAGTTGATTTTCAATAAAATCGAATTTTCTATGAAATGTTTAGAAATATTCGAGCAATCCAAATGCAAGTTGGAAAAATAAATACAGATCCTGAAGCCTATTGATAGAGCTGTTAGACTTTGTGTAACACAATTTTCCAAGTTTGATAATCTCTCACCTGTCCTTCTGTTGCTCAAAATGTGTCTGAATTCAACACAAATTATCGTTTTCTTTATTTGTATTTACAGCGGAACATAAATTTCAATAGAATTTGTTTGAAACATAAAGCAGGATCCAAAAATTTACATTTCGTCGCTTCTTTCAATCTGAAATAAATTTCCTTCATCAAATTCCACTCAATAACTATTCGAAAATAAGTAAACACAGAAGTTCAGTCCACTTGTCTTATTACAAATTTGAATAAATATTTTTTTGTTGTTTTAATTTTTTGCTAAGTTCAGGGTTGAGTTGATTTAAATCAAACTTCACTCAAAATAAAATATTCATTTTTCGATCACGCAACACTAAAATTAGAAACTTAACATTTACTTCACCTCGCATATGCAAATTAATTATGGATACCTCTTGTCACGTTTTTTTTTTAATTAACCATTAATTGGGGCGTATCAATGAAGGTTAAGGTTTGTAAAATACGATGTACAAAGTTTTTGCTAACCAATCTGTATCTCAAATCCATTCCAATTTGTTTGAATTAAAAATGTGCCCAAAGGTTAAGTAACACTGCTTAACAAAGTCTCTTTGTGTAGGTATGTGTATTTTAATTTATTTTAATTTCATGATCACGTTTCATGATCGCTTACATTTTTTTTTGTTAATCATTCGTTTTAATTTCAAATTCTAAATTCTAAACAAAAATCTAACATTCGAAATTGATTAGACTGTAGGAGTGGATAGAGAATAGAACTCTTGTGAATGTAAATTTTGCACTATTTTGTGTTATAAAAAGGAGAAGGAATGATGTACATACATATGTAGAGAGTTCAGATGATGTTGGTTGCAATGGTATGGTGGAGTGTCTAAATTTTTTTTGTTGAGTTTATTACCCTATACTTTGAACTATCAAGCCGTAATTCAAAGAAAGAAAATTTGAAATTTTTGATCAACAATTTCCAAACGATTAAGGGACTAGCACTAGTTGTTAGTACAGTATCAGTCGTATACACCCACAGATTTTTTTCTGGAATCAAAAAGTACTGAAAATATGCGTAAAAACTGTAAAACAGGCACATACAAAAATTGTCTGTTACAAAGGGCTTAGTCAAATTTTTTTCTAACTAGGCACACAAAATAATTTCTATTTTAGAGAGATGCCTTAGCTGTGCAGTCCGATATAAATCCTCAAAGTCAAAGTTGCTCTATCCGGTCAATATATTACTTCATTTTTACCTGTGTTCGCCAACCAGGAATCGGAGTATTTTCGTAATCCGGCAGAGTCACTGGGTAATGGCGTTCATGCCATTATGGCAAAAAATTGTTACGATGCAGAAGTTCGCAACCCCTGTATCGGCAGCTGGTCAAGGCAAGAAAGCGGGTCCGCAGGCGTCGTCATCATGCGACCGCAGCTCTACAAAAGTGGAAAACTTGGCTTTTATAAAGTTAAATACTACAAGACAAAGTATTTCAACGGAAATATTCTCTAGTCATCTATGTGCTAAAGTTCCAAATTAGTTTTGTTATATTTATGGTAAGTTTGAAGTTGCTAAGTCTACCATACTAAAGTCTACGAACCAAACTCCATTTATGGTGGTTGTTATATTTGATGATGAATGGTTATGAGACGACCAATCTGAAAGAAAATCTCACATTCTCAATACCGGTTTTGCTGGAGTAAGCCACAATCAGAAAGTGGATGAAATGTCTTGTAATGGCTTTCTCGTGATAAAAACTTTTCATTAGTATACTTCAATAACGTTAAGGGTCTGATCGATAAGTTGAAACCTGATTGATTCAAGTAAAAGGAGTCTCAAGGCAGTTTTACTTCACAATATTAACGATTACGCACCAATTCCAATAGCACATTCGATCGTGATGGAATAAAAATTCCTTTGAGAAAATAATGTATGCTGAACACAATTAGAGGATTTGTGCTGATTTCAAAATCAGTAAAATGTTATTAGGCCAAAAATCTGGATACATTAAGTATCTATGCTTTCTCTGTTTGTACGGGATAGTAGTGATAAGGAAAACCATTATAAGAGTGAAAAGTGACCAATTAGAAATTCGTTTAACGCAAGATCTCAAAATGTCATACAGAAGTCGTTGCTCGACCAGTTAAGCAGTTCGTTAAAGCATTAGGTCAGAAAAACTCTTATAAATACTTGAGAGAAAAGTTGCCGAATTTCGTAGATGCAAAATTAAAAGAGAGAGTATTCGATGAACCCATGATCCGAAGATTGTTTTGAGACAAAAGTTTCTTAAACAAGATAAACAGCACTGAGAAAGCCGCTGGTCCAGTTTTAAAATAGTGAAAATTATAAAACTATGGAACAGAAATGGTAGAGAATTTTTTAAAATTGGGATGTAATATAAGTTTCTAACTACATATTCTGAGAATGTTGGAAATTTCAGTGAGAGACAGTGTTAATGGGTTAAGTTCACGTTATGGGATTAAGAGGATGTAAAAATCTATGAGAATGTGTGGGCCAAACAGTTTATATTATGAAGCCACATATTGGCTCACAGATTCATATTATGGATTATGGGGATATAGGGGTTTTATGGGGTTATAGGGGTTTTAAGTTCATATTATGAGGATACGGGAGTTCGTAAGTTCACGTTAAATTATTGGGAAGGCGAAATATTCTATATTACGGGATTGTACGTATTAAAAAGCCCTCATCAAAGGTTTTTTTTATGTTCACCGGTTTTTTGCGATTTATGTAAAATCTGACGATGTTTTGTCAAAAGTACAGAGCACTTTTACTTTTTGTGAAGCTGTGTTTTTAATTTTTTGAGAATCCTGATATTTTTGAATAATTTGAAATTCTAAAAGATTTCAAGAAAACTGGAATATTGTAACATCAGTATTCTACATTCAAGCTTAGTAAAATTTTTAAGTTTCTTCACCTTCTTAACGATTTAGAAATTTATGGAATTCCAACTTGTTAAGTCAGTGATATAACTACAAATTTTGGGCCCTCCGCAAAATTTTTCTGGGGCTCCTAAAAATGCTTCTTGTACCTATGAAGATGTAAAGCTATTAGTTAGAAACCTTTTTCTTCCTATTGTCCAGCCTAGTATTAATTAATATTATCTGATTTCGAGAGTAGACGAAATAGAACTTGATTCATTTCAATGGCATCACACATAACGAAACATCTTGCAATCAAATCAATATTTTTCAAATTATATTCGAGATATGTGATGCTTTATCGAGATATTTAGAAATCGTCATAATCTCAAAAATGTCGAATTTTCAAAGTATCTTGTATATTCTAATCAAAATCATATAATCGCTATTCACCACTATGCCATGTAAAGTGTAAATAACCTGGACATTCTTGAATTATTTCGAATAACCTTGAAAATCGGAGGAATATTCATTCTGTTATGAAAAAATCTACTAAATGTCACTATTTATATGTGAGATTCTACAAGTTCCCTTAACTTGATAAGCGCAGAACATTACCACACAAAATTCGAATAAATTCCAAAATCTTTAAAAATCTCGAATAATCCTACAAATATCGAAAAAACACCAAAAAATTTAGATATTAATGAATAATTTCGGAAAACCTGTAAAATTCTAGAAAACCCACAAACATTTCGGAAAACTTCGAAAATGCGTGGATATATCGAATTAGTATTAGTAACATTGAGTTATTTGACAAATTATTTGATATGTTCACGAATTTTCGGAAGTTTTGCGTGGTTTTTCTAGATTCTTACAGAATTTCCGAAATTATTCATTAATATCCAGATATAACTAAGCAAGTTAAGGCTAAGCTCAACAAAACGATATGCAATAAGGATGAAATCCTCAAATAGTATCGGATAATTTTGTTAATATCAAACAATCATATTCCTCAAATAGGCTCTAAGATTCTCAAGATCGAACACTCAACATCGAACTTATCGAATACACTCGACAATCTCAAACATGCTTGAATAATCTCGAAAATCTCGAATAAGCTGACTGTTTCGAAACACTGAATCACCAATTAAGATTCGAACATCAAGCATTTCATTTCCATGCTATACTCCAATAACCGCGAGAAATTTTAAGAAGTGATCAAAAGGTAAAATCCGAGACAAGCGGATATGAAATCGGGAAGCGACGAGAATTTCCATTCAAACCCCAAAGAAAACACCATCACTGCATTTTTTTTATTTATATTTAAAATACTTTTTCAAAATAAACCGGGTTTACCCCCGTCAAACGAACACATTCGTTATAGAGTTTGAGCGGTTTGGTCAAAGTATCCGATGATTTCCTTTCTAAAGACAAAGGCGTTCCTATAATTAAGGAAACAGGAAATTGTTTTTAGTTGCTGTCAGTTATTTTCCTAGGAACAAAGTTTCAACTCCGATCTCAATGAAACTCCAAAAACTACTTATTGTAGTTTAGCTAATTTCCTTCTAAATCTTAATATCTGCAAAACCTGCAAATTTTCACCTTCAACAACTTCGAATGAATTATTCGGCCTGCTACAAGGCAATATTTAGTCGCAACAGAAATGACTTCTTCTTTCTTTAAAAATTAGATCACTGACTTTTCTTAAAAATTTCCTACAAATGTTCCATTCTCCAAATTTGGGAAGCTGGTCTACTTTAAGCTTAATCTGAGCTTTACTTTAGCTTAATCTATCTAATCTTGACTTTGAACTAATATTTGAACGCTTGATAAATATTGTGGGCCCTAATAACCGAGGACCACCCGCGGCTGCGGGTATTGCAAATGTTGTTTTTAGGTCAAATTGAAAATCCTGAAATTTTTGAATAATTTGAAAATTTTCAAAATTTGAGTTTTTTAAATTCAATATTCTACTAAAATTTTTAATTCTCTTAACCTTCTTAAGAATTTTCGAAATGAGAAAAATGTAACGGTGACGATGTTTTGAAGCCCTCAATGGCTTTAAAATTTTATCTCCAGAATTTCGATGATTTAGAAACTTCAGTAATTAATTTCTCGATAAACAATATTCTAGGCATGAAGTTTATTTTTATTTTATCCAAAATTTGATTTTTGAAATTCTACCAAAATTTCAAGAAAACTTAAATTCTTTAAAATTTATATTTTACAAGCGGAGTAAAATTGTTAAGCCTCTTTACCTTCTTAAGAATTTTAGGAATGAGAAAAATCTGGTAATCCCGATATTTCGAAATTCTAAAAGATTTTGAAATTCTATAAAGTTTAAATTTGTTTCTATAATCTCTAGACTTTCGAAAATTTAGAAATTTCATGAATTTAAACTCATTAAGTCTTCAATTTCTCGATATGCAATATTCTAGGCGTTAAGTTTATTTTAAATAAACAAACTTGACTCGAACTATTTTTAATTTCTTCAGAATCCTGAAGTTTTTAAATAATTTGAAATTCTACAAAATTCTCAAAAAATTTGAATTTCTTAAAATCAACCTTCGTAAAATGTGTAAGTATCTTTTTAAGAATTTAGGAAATGAGAAAAAAGCGATAATCCCGATATTTCAAAGTACTAAAATATTTTAAAATTCTACAAACTTTAAATTTGCTTCTATAATCTCTAGAATTTCGACGATTTAGAAATTTCCGTAATTCCAACTCGTAAATTTTTTAATTTCTCGATACGCATTACGTAGGCGTTAAGTTGGTTTTAAATTTCTCCAAAATTTGGGTTTTAATACTGCTTAGAAATCCTGAAATTTTTAAAAAATTTGAAAATTTACAAAATTTCAAGAAAACTTGAATTTTTTAAAATCAATATTCTACAAAGTTCGTAAAATTTTTGAAGTCTCTTTACCTTCTTAAGAATTTTAGAAGGCAATTCGAAGATAATTCCGATATTTCAAAGCTCTAACTGATTTTAAAATTCTACAAACTTTTAATTTGTTTCTATAGTCTCTAGAATTTCAACGATTTAGAAATGTCAGGAATTTCAACTCGGTTAGTCTTTCATTTCTCGATATGCATAATTCTAAATTTTTTCTCATCATTTTGTTTTAAGGACAGATATAAAACAAACTTAACCCAAACTTCTTTTCATTTCTTAAGAATCCTGAAATTTTTGAATAATTTGAAATTTCTACAAAATTTCAATCAAACTGTAAATTTTATAAAATCTATATTCTAGAAGCTTAGCAAAATTTTTATGTCTTTTTACCTTTTTAAGAATTTTCGAATTGAGAAAAATGCTACAGTCACAATGTTTTGAAGCTCTCAATCGCTTTAAAATTCTAGAAACTTTAAATTTGTTTCTACATATAATCTCCAGAATTTCGACGATTTAAAAACTTCAGTAATTCTAACTCCTTCAGTAATTAATTTCTCGATATGCAATATTCTAGGTGTGAAGTTTATTTCGATATTATCCAAAATTTGATTTTTTGTTGAGAATCACGAGATTTTTGAAAAATTTGAAAATCTACAAAATTTCAAGAAAACTTGAATTTTTCAAAATTTATATTTAACAAGCGGAGTAAAATATTAAGCCTGTTTACCTTCTTAAGAATTTTAGGAATGAGAAAAATCTGGTAATCCCGATATATTTCGAAATTCTAAAAGATTTTAAAATTCTATAAACTTTAAATTTGTTTCTATAATCTCTAGAATTTCGAACATTTAGAAATTTCGGGCATCTCGTTAAGTCTTCAATTTCTCGATATGCAATATTCTAGGCTTGAAGATTTATTTTAAATAAACAAACTTAACTCTAATTATTTTTAATTTCTTCAGAATCCTGAAATTTTTGAATAATTTGAAATTCTACAAAATTTCCAGAAAATTTGAATTTCTTAAAACCAACCTTCGTAAAATGTGTAGGTATCTTAGCCTTTTTAAGAATTTTGGAAATGTTGTTCTAAAATATTTTAAAATTCTACAAACTTTAAATTTCCTTCTATAATCTCTAGAATTTCGACGATTTAGAAATTTCCGTAATTCCAACTCGTTAATTTTTTAATTTCTCGATACGCAGGCGTCAAGTTTGGTTTAAATTTCTCCAAAATTTGGTTTTTAATACTGATTAGAAATCCTAAAATTTTAAAAAAATTTGAAAATCTACAAAATTTCAAGAAAACATGAATTTTTTAAAATCAATATTCTACAAAGTTCGTAAAATTGTTGAAGTCTCTTTACCTTCTTAAGAATTTTAGATGGTAATTCGAAGATAATTCCGATATTTCGAGGCTCTAACTGATTTTAAAATTCTACAAACTTTAAATTTGTTTCTATAGTCTCTAGAATTTAACCGATTTAGAAATTTAAAGAATTTCAACTCGGTTAGTCTTTCATTTCTCGATATCCATAATTCTAAATTTTTTCTCAACAGTTTGTTTTGAGGACAGATTTAGAACAAACTTAATCCGAACTACTTTTGATTTCTTAAGAATCCTGAAATTTATGAATAATTTGAAATTTCTACAAAATTTCAATCAAACTGTAAATTTTATAAAATCTATATTCTACAAGCTTAGCAACAATTTTATGTTTGTTTACCTTTATAAGAATTTTAGAAATGAGAAAAATCTGATATTTCAAAGTTCTAAAAATTTGAAAATTCTACAAACCTTAAATTTTTTATAATCTTTAGAATTTTAACGATTTAGAAATTTCAATAATTTCTCGTTAAGTCTTTAATTTCGCGATATGGCCTTGTATTACATTTCTATGTCGAAGAAATGGATCAATATATTGCTACGATGATGGAGTCTGGATAGGAGGGCGACAAAATCTCGAGGGTACAAAATCCCGAAGGTTTGAAAAAAATCTCGAGGGTACAAAATCCCGAGGATACATAATCCCGAGAGTACAAAATTCCGAAGGTACAAAATCCTGAAGATACAAAATCCCGAAGATACAAAATCCCGAAAGTCTACGCAAATATCAAAATCTTGTTGGGATCACTGGGTGTGTAACGAAAGCATGTCATAAACATGTTTTTTTTTTATTTTTTTGTAAAATGTTGGTGCTCAGAGCATGCTCCATAATTAAAATTCTTCTTTACCGGAATTTACCGCACATCTTGTTCTTAAGACTCAAATTTTGTAGACATTTTATAAATTTTGATATTAACATGGGCCACAGTTTGATAATTGTATTTCTGATTTTTTTTTTTCTAGATTTTTTCTGTATTCTTTTTCTAGATAAGGTAGCCAACCCTCTTTTAGAAAATCATTTAAAACCCCGTAATACCGAGGAAATCCCGAATAAAATTGAATTCCGCTCGGATTACGGGATTTTGTACCCTCGAGATTTTGTACCTTCGGGATTTTGATTTTCAGGAATTTGTCCCTCGGGAATTCGTCATCACTCCATAAGGATATATTGCAATATTCCAGTGTTGTATTGTTTTTATGATGATAGTTAGCCTCATGAAGCTAACTATTGCAACATATATTTGACAGCTCATAAAAATGGCAGAAAAAGATAAATCATGAAGAGGGGTCGTAACGATATCCCGCATTTCAAAATCCCGCTTTACAAAATCCCGCTTTTTAAAATCCTGCTTTTTAATAATTAATATTTTATTATTTTTAATAATAAAATTAATTTTATTATTAAATTTGATTATTTGATTATTTTATAGTGAAATAATGAATATTTAGTGGAATAGTTTTTCTGGATCGATATAAAATATTGCATTTCAAAATGTTGCATTAACAAAATATTGTTTTTTTTATTAATCTTGCAACTACAAAATGTTGCAATTACAAAATCTTGCATTACAAAATAGTGCAATTATTTTTCTTTTTAGTAGGTGTCATTAATAAATTCTATATAATCCGCTCCTACGTGCGGCACGCAGTGCGAATGTTTGCTGATCCCGGCTCCTACGTCCCCCGAAGTACAAATCTAAAGCCCCTCGGAGGGCTAAGCGGGGGGGGGCGCAGCAACGTAAGAGTTACCGAAGCCGTTAGCCTCTACAATTCTATTAAAATAGAAAAATAGTGCTTTTAACAGTGCACTACTAATCTATATTGAACTGTTCTTTAAACTTTCATCAACAACGTTTGTTGGCAGTTTTGTCCAGAGCAGACTTTTACCCCATACAAAAGAATGGGTCTGACTACTGCGGTTTAGAGCCAGTACGAAATAATACTGCAGCCTCCATCCTTTCCCATTAGGTTTCTAATTTAATTTGCTGTCGAAAACGAGACAAATATATTTCGATGAAAATCATCATTATCTCAGTTTTCAATTGCGCATCTAATAAGATCTACTATGTGTCTTTCCATTGTGAACGTTTCCCGTCTTAGGTATATGAATATATCCTTCAAGTTAGTCCATTTGTTAGGAATGTGAGATAGTTCTAGGCTACTTTTGAAAATCACTTCTAACCAAGAAATGGTTAAGTCAATAAGTCTGTTATAATATAGTCTGTTCGATATCCGCAAGGATAATACCATGAAGTTCGGGTAACTTATCAAATTTAGTTTAAACTATTTATCGCAAACAGAATTTTCTTTCTATTAATAATTTGACATACGAGGCTTCTTGCCCTATTACCTTGTATAGTCTAGAAGATCAATTCTTGACAATTCCTAATTCATATTTGAATGTTTTGAGGACTTCCTTATAGTAGTCTCAGACCACAGCAGCTCTTGTTTCCTTGCTTTTTTAAAGAGTCTCTTTCATTTTTCATTGGTTTGTTGAATCTTCTAACATCACCAAGGTGGCCGAGATTGACCCATACGCCTAGTAGAGGAGTAAGAGGAATAGGGCCTATCATTGTTTTAATAGAAGCGTTGGACAGTTTCTGGAAATTTTGGCACCGGGACTGGAAGTGAATTACCCGGAGTAGTTCTAAAGGTGTACTAATCGAGTTTTAGGATATATCATGTCCATTTCAAATTAAAGATGATAACGGTAAGATGGAAGGTCTTTCGGAACCTTCGTTTATAATAGACTATTCAACATAAAGTTTGAAACAAGGGTACTATATAATACATCCAGTCCGTTCTTAGTTATAAAAGATAGTTTGTTGCTTATGTTGCTTATATGAAGGTTAGTACATAAAATGTAATCAAGAAGTAACTCACCTCGCTCATTTAAATTCCTACCTCCCCAGATTATGTGATGAAAATTTACATCGCTTCTATAATTAGATTGACCGATGGAATGTTAACCTTCATATGCCGGGTAAGCTGCTACATCTACATTGGTGTAATTTGAAAGCAGAAAACAGCATAGATTATTTTTAAAAAGAATACACGACTAAATCTAGCCTTACTTTTTTCACGAGCATTACTCTAAACTTGAAAGTCTTGAGCCCAGGTCACCGGTCTCCAGTGATGGTTCTTGGATCAAGACAACATCTGTCACTTCTTTCAAAATTTTGAGCAGAAGAACGGTTGGTGCTGCCTTACAGTGATAGAGGTTGATGTGAAGAAATTGTAGCATTCTTGGCTGTCCGCGTCCTCATTCTTGGCTGTCCGCGTCATCCGACTTCGGTGCCTCTACCCTGTCCGTATCTTTAAGCAGGATTTCAAAAATACTTTTCAAAAAGTTTCTGAAGGAACTCACTCTCAGACCCTCGGTCGAGAAAGGGGATCTCTTCTCTAGCAATAACACCAAGGCTGTCTTCAGGCCTTACCTCCCAAGTCTTTCCACTGCCTGCTTATAGAGGAGCAAAGATCTCTTATCCGGCATAGGCAGTGAGTTTAACTAAATTCCTCTACCAAGCCCCATCTATCCTTGTCCATCTTGAAATTGAAATTGTAACATAAAGTGCATCGAGTTTAAACTTTTTTGTATATCCTGCTTGAACTTTGTAATTGTGAACACATTCTATTATTTTTTATAGCTATCTTGTTATATAATTGTTTCAACTAATTAGATTAACAGTCATGTGTAAAATCATCCACAAACAGCGTACATATGCGTAGGTTACATTACACGCAAAACATAATTTAAAAATCATCATCACAACACATTTATCTCCATCACAAATTGTAATTATTTAACTCACCTCTTCTTGCAATCCCTTCCACTTGTACGTATGTAATGTAAACATTATGAACAAAAACGAACATGTCTACTATAATATTTAACAATCAAAACAAAGCAAATTTTCTTCAAACGTTAGTTAAATTTTCCTCCTTTTCGCTTTTCAAAATCCCGCGTTTCAAAATCCCACTTTTCATAATCCCATTGCTCAAAATCCTGCTTTTAACCGAAAATATTTTTAATAATTCGGGCGCGCGCCCGAATTAATGAAAATATTTTCGGTTAAAAGCAGGATTTTGAGCAATGGGATTTTGAAAAGTGGGATTTTGAAACGCGGGATTTTGAAAAGCGGGATTTTGAAAAGCGGGATTTTCAAAAGGCGGGATTTTCAAAATCGGAATTTTGATTTCGGGATTTTGAAGGCGGGATTTTGAAAAGCGGGCAAACTTACCTTCCCCAAAATTGAATTGCTCTCAGATTAAGGGATTTTTTACCGTCGAGATTTTGTACCTTCGGGATTTTGATTTTCGGGATTTTGTCTCTCGGTATTATGTCTCGCTGGATTTTGTCCCTCGGGAATTCGTCATCACCCCATATGGATATATTGCAGATATTTCCAGTGGTTTATGGTTTTTATGATGATAGTTTTATGATTTTTATGATGATAGTTAGCCTCATGAAGCTAACTATTGCAACATCTATTTGACAGCTCATAAAAATGGCGGAAAAAGACAAATACGACTGTATCATGAAGATGACAAAAATCTTAATTTTGGAGTATGAGAGCATCGAAATATTATTTAATACGCCACACACCGTTTACAAAAATCGCAACAAGAGGTATCATAGTAAATAATTTGAATAACGTACAAAATGGGTTGGATATCCCATCGTTTCACCCATGCACTAATTGTAATTGCCGAAATTGTCGCAGCACAACTGTAGACTCGGTTTTGTTCCATTCGTTGATAACTATCAAGAACAATATAATTCATAGTGTAATATTGAAAAATGATTTGTAGCAATTCTGTTATCGTATTTTTATGTCAAAAAATTTTGCCATTACTTTACGACGCAGAAATGTGATAATGTAATACAGGCCTATGCAATATTCTAGGAATGAAGTTTGTTTTAAATTTGTCCAAAATTGGGTTTTAGGACAAATTTAGAACAAAGCGAACAATTTTTAATTTTTTCAGAATATTCAAATTTGTGAATATAAATTCTAAAAGATTCCAAGCAAATTTGAATTTTTTAAAATTAATATTCTCCACACTTAATAACATTTCTAAGCCTGTTTACATTTCTTTGAATTTTAAAAATGAGTAAAATCTGGCAATATCCATATCTAAAATTTCGACGATTTAGAAATTTATGGAATTCCAACTCGTTTAAATTTTGTAGAATTTCCAATTTTACAAAAATTTCAGGATTGTCAACAAAAAAACAAATTTTGGACAAAATTAAAACCAACTTCACGCTTAGGACATTGTATATTGAGAAATTAAAGCTCGATATACAATGTCCTAGGCGTGAAGTTGGTCTTAAATGTGCACAAAATTTGATTTTTTGTTGACAATCCTGAAATTTTTGTAAAATTGGAAATTTTAAAGAAAACTTGAATTTTTTAAAATTATTATTCTACAAACAAGCTTCGTTAAATTGTTAAGTCTCTTTACCTTCATAAGAATTTTGGAAATGAGAAAAATCTGATAATCCCGATATTATGAAATTCTAAAATATTTTAAAATTCTACAAATTTTAAATTTGTATCTAAAATCTCTAGAATTTCTACGATTTAAAATTTAAGGATATCCAACTCGTTATGTTTTTAATTTATCAATATACTACTTTAGGAAATTGAATTGTAATTTTTTTTTTTTAAATTTTTAAAATTTTTTGAAATTCGTACAATTTTACAATTTTTTTTAAACTCTATCGGTAATTCTTTAGTATCTCGAAATAGGTAAAAATATGTCGAATTTTTAAAATGACATGGATATTTTGTAAAATTTTACGTTTAAGTCTGTAACTTCAAAAAATATTTTTGTAATTTTCAGAAATATTTATAGAATTCATGGCATTATAGGATCGATTAAAATATTTGTAAATAAGAGATTCCGAAAATGTTCTCATAAATAATAGCCCCAATATGCTTATTTTCAGGAACCAAGGGAGTCTGGAAATGTTGTATGATGTTTAGTGCAAATTTCAAGTAATTAAACTATAGTTCAATTCTTATACAATCCTTAAAAATTATGTAATGGGATGGTAATAGTGTTGTCTGATAAATATTTCAATTTACCTGGAATTTAAAACGGGGATAACTTTTCTCGTTTTTCTCAGAATTATCTGTTCTTTAGTTTAGCTTGCAAGACAAAAATCATATTATTTTGAGAAAATTAAGCAACTCTTAACATGGAGTCTGAAAATAAAAGTTGTGGTCATTGCTCCGGTTACAAACATAACAAAGCCACCGATTAAACCATGTGGTAATATGGAATTAATCGAGTGGGTCTCATTATCTATCGAGTTGGGTTCCTCACTTGATTCTTCTAAGGCTAACGGTCGACAAACGACATTGAATTGTTATAGCATCTGCGCTGACGAATTTTAAGCGGTTTAATTCCCAGTAGCGTTTTATCAAGATCTAAGGACAAGGTCAAGAGAAGACATAAAGACACAAATTAATAATTTTGTTTATTAAGTAGACTAAACAATTTCAAAATGTAGAACCAGAAGATCAATAACCTTACTGCATCCCTCCCCCATCGATATTCGAACTATGACTGGTTATTTTATTCGAACTAACCGACTATTTAGAAAAGTCGAAAATTTAGCCAATAAAATCGACCTGAGGCAGACAGAATTGGTATCAATAACTCTCTAAAGAGATACGTTTTGTTGTGAGCTATTCAAAAGTCACAGCAAAATGATCGAATCTTTTTTTGACTGGTTCGTTTCTATTCTAAGTGGTTCGTTTTCCGATCTTCTGATTTCCACCATACACCTACAAAACGCCGCTTTAATTTGCTGTGTGATTGTAAAAACGATGTTTGGTCAAACCGTAATCATTTTTACGTTTGTTTTTTACTATATACCTAGAGTCCGTTATGAGTCGCGCTCTACTATGGTACATCAATTTCTCGCTTTGATTTTTGAAAGCATGAAAGTTACCAATCATCACCAGCATCATATACATCTTTCAAATTATTGTAAAATTATTTTTCAGAATTTTCAACAGGCCGGCTTACATATTCGATTATTAGCAGCTTTGAAACCAAAAAATACGCTTGCAGTTCAAGAAGAAATCAAACACCAAGTTTGATGACGTTATCTTCGCCAGAAAGCAACGTATTGCGTTGGAACAAATATGGTCTCTAAGGAGTTCAAATCCAAACTTTTTCATCAATATAACCAGGCCAACAAACACATTTAGTTTTCTTAGTGATAGATACCTGAAACATTTAATTTGGATTCCTGTAATTCTTAAGAAGTGGCTAAACCGTGACGTTTACAGTCACATATTTCAAACAATAAAATTCAAAATTACCTATCGCCCAGTATACTTATATATATATATATATATATATATATATATATATATATATATATATATATATATATATATATAATACGGATCCACCTACGGATCCCATACTAGTGGCACAGACGGCCAAATAGGTCATAATAGTACCAAGAGACTCTGAGTACCTCAATTTGGTATGGTGGGGATAAGATACCTTTTTGATAATTTTGCTCAATTCTTCCTACGTGTTACGGTGAAATTTTGAATTGTATGGATCCAATACTAGAGATAAAAGCTAAGTAGTGGCGTATACAGCCAGACCGGCCTTAATAGTACCAAGAGGATGATTACCATAGCAGTACGATGATATGAAATTGAGGCACGGGGGGTCTCTTGGTACTATTAAGGCCTATCTCGCTTATATCACACCACTGCTTAGCTTTATCTCTAGCACTGACCCCTTATAAGCTGAGACTTCAACCATTACATATCTTAGAGGAATTTTAAAATAAACCTACCTGCAATTATGTAACAAAAATAGTTTGGTAAAAAAAAAAAATATTCAAATAAGATTTATCTTAAATCGATTAAATTTTAGAGATACATTTTTTCGGGACGAAGCACCATTTACGTCATTAACACATTTCCTGGTTAGCTAAATTTTAGTCAAGAAACGAACCAAAATATTTCTGGTTCATTTCACTGACTTTTTTTATTGACTATCCCAAAATTAATCCAGCATAAAAGGAATCGATTAGTGGCGATATAATAAACCTCATCATTAATTTACATAAACAGGCTGGCTTTGTATCCCATATTATATTCTGTCAACATACTATCTGTCATCTTTACAAAATCTAAACCCTACTCACATCGTTATTTATGCTTTAGTTCAAATAAATCAATGTTAAACAAATAAATTTTCTTATCTTTACGACAATACGCACCTACACGATTTTGCTGATTTTGTGGCGTTGTAAAATGTAACGCCAAGAAAAATGTTTCCTTGGGGAAATAACTTTAAAATTTGTTATAGGCACAAAATTTAGTTTTGTTGTGAAATCAGCATCAGCAAAATTCTATATACTGTGTCACACCGATGACGCAGGTATACCTACTTATATTGATGAAAGTTTTACCCTTGCCAAATTAAGTTTTTTACACATATATGTACCTATGGTTTAGAATACATACCTCAAACCAATATTTAAAAAAAAAAGAAAATCGCATTTTCTTTCCCCCTCAACACATCAATATTGGCCATGTTTATAAAGCAAATAAAATACCATTTCAAGGTTGCACAGCTGAGAAATATGTACCATCCACACCACCATATATATTATACAAACACAAATATTTGCTGTGCACACGTACAAAAATAATTTTCACCATTTTGTACATAAGTATTTGTATGCGAAAATGGTCGGAAAATTTGATCGCTTTTTTGTTTTAGTTAAGAATTTAGTTTTTGTGTCTACTTATGGTACACAGTGTTCCAAATTTTAATCTAGCTACGCACCTATCGAATTCCTAATTTTTCGTCCACCCTGTTTTCACTGTTATAGTCTTTATATACCTACTCATACTTATATAAATTTATATACATACATACTTGGTAAAGGAAAATTTTTTTGACTGATTTTCATTCATAAACTTTGGTATGAGTATATTGCGTAACCAAACAATGAAAAACAAACACGAGCAAAAGAAAATTCGCAAATTTTTTTTTTATTTTTTGATTATTTTACGACAAATGCATTGTGTTTTGTATGTATGTCTGCCATGTTTTATGCTGCTGGGGAATAAATATTCTTTTGTTGTATAGACTTGTGGTTTGTCGTATGTTCGGTATGTGTACTGGGCGACAGGTAATTTTGTGTTTTATTGTTTGAAATATGTCACTGTATAATGTCACGATTTGGCCACTTCTTTTGAATTGCGAGAACCTAAATTAAATGGTTTAGGCTAAAATCGATTGATTTAGAGCCGCATACGCCTTAAATAGGAACCATATTTGTGCCAAGGCAATACTTTGCTTCACGGTGGATATAACGTTATCAATTTTTGTTTGATTTCTTCTTGAATCGCAAGCAATTTGGTTTGGTTTCAAAGCTGTTAATAATAGAATTTGTAAGCTGGAAAATGGTGTACCATATTACTCAGTGCAATGCTGCCTTTAACAAACCCTATAGGTATCAAAATGATTGGTTAATCAAACATCGTTTTTCAACCGCACAGAAAGTTAAAGCGGTCTTTGCTAGGAGAACAGCTAAACGAATTTGTAGACGTAAAAATAGTGAATGGTGGAAATCTGCAGATCTGAAAATGCAACAACTCATGAACTTATGAGTTGTTGTGGTGATTATTTTTTCTAAAGAATCAAAATGGGTGCTTCTCAAATACCACCGACATGTAGTGTCCTACAGACGAATTATCATGACAAGTTAAGAAATGATACGAGAACTTTGTAAGAGAAAAGATAATTGACCAAAACAACATTTAGTTTGATATTTTGACAACAAAAACTCATTAAGGTGGTTTATTTAAAAATCTAATATGTTTTTTCTATTGATGATGAATTTTGTTTTAAACCTTTTTCTAGACTTTAATGCACATACATCACAAATAGGCTAAAGTTCTACTAAATATGGCACAGAAATCAAACTTATCTTTGAATATTACAAGTATTTCTAATTTTAAGATATTTCACAGCAACAACACTTCATTTGGAATTTTGACAACCAGTGGCGTAACTACAAATCCTGGCCCTTCCCGCAACATTTTTTTTTGGGCCCTTAAAATAATTCTTGTACATATGAGCAAGTAAAGCTTTTAGATAAAAACTTACTTATATAAAAGTATCTGATTTCGTGACTAGACGAAAGAAAACGTGATTCATTTCAAGGGCCTCAAATAATACGAAACATCCGAAACATCTAGCAACTCAGTGCTATGACGTTTTCTAAAGTTATCGATAAAGCATCACATATATTTCGAATATAATTTGAAAAATATCACGAATTTCGGAATAATCTCAAAAATGTCGAATTTTCAAAGTATACATATCTTGAAAATTCTTAAAAATTCTCAAATATCGAATTATCCGTAAGTATATAAAACAAAAGAAAATCTTCGCCATGTAAAACGTTAATTGTTGAATAGTTTCGAATAGCCCAAAGGATGAAATTTCGAAATTTTGGCATAATCTCGAAAAATTTTGGCATAATCTCGAAAAATTTTGGCATAATCTCCCTGCAAGTCCTAAAATTTGAAGCTAATCGCATGTTCTGCGACATAAAAAAATTCGAATAATCTCTTTAATCTGAATATTAATGAATAATTTTGGAAAGCTTGTCAAAATTTAGCAAATCCCCAAAAATTGCGAAATATTCCGAAAATTCGTGTAAATATAACTTAAAATTAAGGCTAAGCTCGACAAAACGATATGCAATAAGAATGGAACCCTCAAATAGTATAGGATAATATGTTAAATATCGAACAAACATATTCTTAGAATAGATTCTTGAGTAACATCGAACTACACTCGAATAATCTCGAAACATCTCGAATAACCTGACAGTATCGAAACAAAGAATCACCAACTAAGGCTCGAATCATGAGCAATTTTTTAAAAGGATCAAAACATGAAATCCGAGACAGTGGGTATAAAATCGGAAAGCGACAAAAATGTCCAAAATCGGGAGAACTCTGCCAAAAACAAACGAAAAAAAAACACCATCACTAATTGCAAAATTCCAACACTAATTGACTGTAGAGACTGACTGGTTTGGCTCCAGTATCTGTTAAATTCCCTTTCTAAAGACAAAGGCACTCGTAATGAAGGAAACATGGAATTGTTTTCAGTCGTGGTTAGATTTTCTAACAAGAAAGTTTTATTCGATTATATATATTTCTATTCGATTTATAAACGGTTAAATTTGGAGTACAAAAGGAGTAAACTTAGAGTACAAACCGTATATTACAAATAAATTAACCCAAACACTAAAATTGTTATCCTCTGATGGTGAAAGCTTTGATTTCAAACAAGTTTAGCAAATTTTCTTCTAAATCTAAATATCGGTCAGAATCTAAAGGCATTTTGATTTCTATGGAGTCAGATTATGAGTAAATAGTGGGAACTTTTTCACCTTCAGCAACCGAGAAGAAATTGTTGGGCCTGTCTTAAGGAAATATTTAATAGCAACAGGAATAGGCAACACTAAATTCATATTTCACATAATATAATTTACACTAGCCCTGAAAATAATTTTATAACCTATTAAAATCGCAAAAATTTAAGTTCTGTGATTGATATGGAAAATTAGAGAAGAAACGGCTAAATCTTCATGAAAAGAGCCTTTAGGTTAGAATACTACCGGCATTTGGCCATAATGTTTCTTTTTCAAAAACTATGGGTATGATTAATAGCTAACGTAATGCTAAATCAAATGCTATACAGTTAGTGTCCAGAAAAGAAATATTTCAATGGTATTCTAACTTATAGGCCCTTTTAAGTGAACGCTGATTTATCTTTGATATTATTTCCTTAAAAGATGAAATACTCTCCTATTTATGATTAGATCTTTGTCCAACAAAGCAAATCGTCTTTTAAGCTGTATGCAATACACCTATTGTTTCATAACAACCAGTAGGGTAATTCCCCTACACCATGTACACTGTTTTGATTTGATTTGAATTTAAATACTTCGCTTTAGTTCGATACTCAAAAATTTGTCGTTTACTTTAAATAAATTGTAGATACAAATTTCAGCTCCGACGATGGCGGCACATCAAACTCATTTAATTTTTATCTTCCTTCCCTGGAATTTCTACAAAATAAAAATATATCTGGTATCTTTCCACCAACCGCCGAACACTCATTAATTCTCCTCTTTGCTGTATATGGTGTTCATGCAAGTTTCTTTATGTTCTGCACATTATCTAATTTGTATATATCAACTTGAAACCCTAACGAAATAATTCAGTTTACAAAAATAATCCCTGCGTAAACCCTATAAGCACACGTGCAGCCTATAAGCACTTGGCAACACATTAATTATCCAATGGACTCCTCTGCTATCTTTTAGTCTAGTTTTGAAGCTTCCTTTCAAGTCTTCAATCCTAAGATCATCATAGTTTGGCCTCACAATTGATTCCTTTCATATTTCTAAATGTTCCTGGTAGTTTTGGACACCAACCCAGTTTTGGACAAGGCTTTATTACTGAAGAAAAATTTCAGATTTTTTTTTGTTGCCAGTTTTAGTCTTAACACCTACCATCCATGATACTAAGAATCAGTTTTTTGACGACCACGTTGGAATCTGTGCGGGACTACAGATTGGATAA
Source organism: Tipula vernalis (assembly GCA_958295665.1). Taxonomy (NCBI): domain Eukaryota; kingdom Metazoa; phylum Arthropoda; class Insecta; order Diptera; family Tipulidae; genus Tipula; species Tipula vernalis. The sequence goes on along the minus strand of OY282558.1, from coordinate 406,419,932 downwards.
ATTGTTAAAATTCCAGAATTTCAAAGGATTCGCTTAATAAAACTTCGATTATTTTCTAAAATCGCTAATTTTATTGATTTTCGATCTATCCAAGGGCCAAAATATTGTTGAAGTTCTTCCTAAAATACCAAACATTTTTTTCTCCCAAACTACTTTTCTCGACCGAAGAAGCAACAAAAAATGTCAAAACATCTTTTCTCTACAAATTTTATCTAATTATTAACTTCCCCTCAAGCCTTACCCTATCTATACCTTTACCACCTTTGCCACAGTAAAATGCCTTGCTCTCATAGAATTCGTGCAGTACAGCCCCATACCAATCGGTGATCAAAGTTACTCAAAGCCTCCACTACTATCATTGGTTGGTTGGTTACCCTCGTGGGGTGATTTATGCCCTAAGTGAATTAATTAAGAAATGCAAAACTTTTGGCCGCCTCATCAGCAGGTGCCCGAAATGTGACGTAACTATAAATAGAAAATTCACATCTCCAAATCACTGAAAGCATTCCTGTTGAATGTTACAAAGTGCTTAGAATTATTTAAGAGCTTTGAAAAATTTGAATACTTCAGAAAAATTCAAAATTTGAATTAAGAAAATTTAATTGTTTATTTTGGAATAATATTTACAAGAATTTTAGGAAATATCCAGCAGGATTTCCAAATTTTTTTGTTAATTTCTGAGATTTTCAGAGAAAATTTAGAAATTAAATATCAAATATTTAAACTTCGCCATTCTTATAGTAATTAAAGAATTTAGAAAATTTGGAGAGTTTATGAAAGAAAAGTTGGAGGGCTAAAATCGATTTATATAAAAGCTTCAAGTAGCTGAAAAAATTAATTTATAATCCATAAATTATAATTATTTAGAAAATAGAAAACAATTCACAAAATTAGAATTTACATGCGTTGAATAACTAAAGACCAACCAGTAAATTTTAAAGTTCAGATTTCTATAAAGAATCTTATTATACCGGGCAATGAAAAAATCAAAACTTTTTCGGAACAAAATCAGAGAACTTCGACATTTGGAAAGTTTTCAAAATTTTGTTCAGAAATTTCATTTATTCTGAGAACTTCGATAATTTTGAAAATTGTGTCCATGTCGGATATTCTGACCAAGAACAATAAGAAAATATATGTCGAAACCATAAGAACTATCTGAATCTTAGGAAAGACAACTTTAGATCAACAATCTAAAAAAAAGTTGTAGGAAATTCAAAATTTAATTGTCCTGCCATCTTTAAATGCTGCCATCTTTAAAAATGCCTTGAAAATTTCAAAATTCAAATCGAGTTTTTAATGTAAAATTTAAAAACTTTTGTTTTTAACTAAATTTTTAAATTCGTTGCTACGAAATTAATATTCTGGAAGGCTCATTCAGAATTATTTAATAATTTTAATTAATTCAAAATTTACAAAATTTACTAAATTTTCAGAACTAAATTTTTTTTATTCAAATTTTCCAATTATTTCTGAAATTAATTAACGGAATGCTCAAAAATTTAGAAAATTTGCAGTTAGTTAAAACTCAGTGTTATTTCATCCTCGAGTAAACAGAGAGAGAGAAATTCAGAAAAATATTTCATAAAATTTTGGAGTTTATTCCGAACATTTAAAAATTTTCGAAATCCAATAACCTAAAATTTCACAATTCTAAGGATTTAGAATTTGAAACTTTTATAAAAATTATAGAATTTTTTATATTTAGAGAATTTGATGTTTCAACAAATCAGCCCAGACCCAATGAAGGAATACAGAATTAGAATACACAAAGAAAGAGAAAGAGTATACAGAAAACATTCACACAACAGTATACGATCTATAAGGAGAGGCTTGTGGTTTGGTGATACGTCCGCACGATATAAGTAATTATTTTCAAATGACACAAGAAAAGTTATGATTTTGGACGGGGAAAACCCGAAATTGAATAGCTTGAACTTTGAAATATGTAAAAGAAATTTTAATTGGTTTTAGGCTCATTTCTCTGTAATTTTACCTGTCGGTATGCTTTCCCTTATCGTCGGTGGTGTGATCAACAAATTTTAATTTTTCCTCTGCGTCAGCGAATGCAGTAATTCCATTGAAACGATTACCAGCTGATTGAGTGCCATTTTCGTGCCTCGCACCTTCATGAAGCTTTTGCGGTACGATTTGTGTCGAATGGATTTGTACGCCGGGTGGGAACCATTCTGATCGACTACCGGTCTTGTACAATATCCCCCTTCAAATTATTATTATTTCGCTCCTTTGTTTTGTACTTCGGTGATAGTCACATTTTCGGGCTTTATAGTTGTACTACTGTTGTACTCAGCATTGTAGGTATTCAGGTACATTTCACAAATCTGACTGATCACCTTTTGCAAGAAAAATAAATAACGAATGAACATTTTCCTTCTTCTTGACCATGCGTGCAAGTTCACTTTGGAGCACGACTCAAGAATATATTTGAGGTCGTCGGACGACAGATTGTATGATTTGACGTTGTCAAATTAGCAGAGCTAAGCAGTACATGGGCAACCAATTGTCGTCGGGTGTCAACTTTGAAGCTTCAACACTATTCGAAATAATTACAGAATTTTAGAGGATTCATTCACTACGCATAACAAAATTTCGATTTTTTTTCTGCCTAAATTCGCTACTCAATAAATAATTCATTTACGAAAGTAGCAAACATTTTTTTCTCCCAAACGGCTTTTCGCGATGTTTTGAAAGTCCTTAAGTCTTAGGAAGCAAAAAATATACCCGTTCATCTGTTTGAACGTCTGGATGGGTCCAGAGATGTCTGTAACGACGGAATCTCGATTTGGATTTGTTTTTTGCGCCTATAAATTTCTATGGTGAAAGCAGGGAATTGAAAAGCGTTTGAAACCTGAACGTCAATCGTTCTTGTACGCAAAGTCTTTCAAACCATGTTGATTTGAGGGTTGAGTCGACTGTTGAGTTTTGCGTTGTGTTGAGGTTGAGTCAACAGTTCAGTTGAACATTTATTTGGGATTTTGTTGAGGGTTGAATTGGTAGTTAGCTTTAGTTGTTTTATGAGTTGAGTAAGCATTGTAATTTTTCGGGCCATGTCTATTTGTGGATTGAGTTGGGTTCAAGTTGGGGATTGAGTTGGGCGCTTAGTATTAGGTTGAAGTATGATTGAATTGAGTTCAGGTACGCACGCAGATTTTGAAATTAGGGTTGAGTTTAAGGTTTGGGTTGAGGGTTGAGTGGAGTTGACATGTGGTTGAGTTGGAGTAGAGTTAAGGAGATAAATTATATAAGAGATTTATTTGGCGTTAGTTAGAGGTTCATTTGGTGTTGAATTGATGATTGAGTGAAGAGTTGCATTGGGGTTGAATTATTATTGCGCTGGGGTTGAGTTGGAGATTGAGTTGGGGGATTTAATGAACTAGAAAGGAACTAGAGTATTTCCTAACAGCTAATGTTTCTTCAATGTTTCTTTAACCAACCGGAATGGAACTAGACCATTTCTTGTGTTGATAGAAATCCCGTTTAAAATGATTTTTTACCGCCTTAAAGTTACCCCAGACTTTTATTCGAGGAAAATTTGAAATTACCTCCGACAACAGGAACGTAAAAACCCATCGAAGAATTTTTATATGAGCGAAAAAACCCATCCCAGGAGTTTAATTTATTAAACGATTATTTCCTCGTAGTTAAAAATAAAAAATTTTAACGGTCAAGATTATTGTGACTCCTTGAATTTGCCTATGAAATTAGGTTCACAATAAACGTGACCGTTTAAATTTCTTTTTTTATTAATTTTTAACAATGGGAAGGCAACATATTTTTTGATGTAGCAAACATTCTAACATGGAGATCGGGTTCAGAATTGGCCCAGAGGTAGAACCCTCTACTAGAACTTGACCTCCTACTGACGACACACATTTCCAAATCTCGATGCTGCTGTCGTCGTGCTTGACAGTAGCAGCTAAGTATTTCGGAATTATGTGCCTCGCCAGTTCTTCGACGAACGTATATAGTCCCAGATGTCCCAAAAACTGAACAAATTGGTTAGAATCATCCAAATAAAGGTAACGGTGGTTTTTTATGGATTAATATGTGAATTTTCAAATACTATGCTTTTTATAATTTCTTAGCATATTTAGAACTGATCTCAATAATACTTACGTCCGACCAAAGAACTTGACGCCATCCCAGAATAGTTCAATGTTGGTACTTTTTTGCCCGGTTAAGTCAATTTTTCGCTTTGGTCTCAGATAATATCGGGTCTTTCCTAGATTTTCGGCTTCTTTTAACAATATCTAATCTTTTTTAAATGAAATAATTTCACGCGGATTTAAGTTCAGTTTTTAAAAGTTACATATCTGCGGAATTAATGCGGCGGAATTAATTCCAACGAAACATCAGAAAAAACTAAGAAAAGTAATTTTTTATAAATTGAGAGCACTCGTTCAACATTTGGTTTTTCAAAATATCCTAAATATTTGACGTGCTATCACACAATTTGTTTATTTTGCTCTTCTTTAGTCCCTTACTAGTTTACGGTTTGAAAAACCCAAAAATGCACCCCTCTATAATCGAACGATTGCTGAGGATATCATGAAACACCTTTTAGTCTAATTATCTCAGCGACTCTTCCAATAAGGGAACTGCCTCCAGTCGCTTTATCATTATCAGGAATCTTTGTAGAAAGAAAGGGTAAATAACTTCTTCTCCGTTGCTTGAATGTAGTGGATGTCTGAGTAATTACTTGTGATCCGCGTGATTTGTAGTACTACATTAAAATATGGTAAACTCGTTTGATTTTAGCGATGGAGATTTGACCTTAACTATCGATAAGAGTTCAATGTTTATACAAATCAAATTATCATTTAGGGAATGAGGCCAACTTCAGCAAAAGTTAACTGTTCGGAATCACACAGAAAACTCTTGATACTCTTGATGACCTCAATAATTTGATTAGAAGACATGCATTACCAAAAGATGTATCCGAAGACTTAGTTAGTGAACTGAAAAGTCGAAACTTGGTAGTCCCTGGAACAAAATCTTCAATTTATCGAGAAAGAGAAAAGGAATTTCGGAAGCACTTTACAAAAAATTAAAAAACCTTCATTGGTGTATTGCACAAATATACTAGCACTGATGAATGATTTAAAATCTCTATGAGATCTAGGATATCAAAAATTCTCTTACCTATACGCTACACATAAAACTTGGGCTGATGAAGCAATATATGTGAAGGCATTAGTTAAAAAATGTCAAGGTTTCCAATACATAGCACAACAATTTTCAAAACTGACAGAGGCTAAAATTTAAAAAGGTATTTTGAACGGACCCCAAATACGAAAACTATTTCAAGACAAAAATTTCGTTAAAACCATGCAAAAAAATGAGAAAGCTGCCTGGCTCAGTTTTAGAGAAGTTTGTGAAAATTTCTTAGGAAACACCAGAAGTGAGCATTACAAAGATATTGTTACAAAGTTGATAGAAAATTAAATTACAGGCAATTGGGATGTCTTATAAACTTAAATCTTCATTTTTTGGATTCCCATCTTGATTACTTTCCTGACAATTCAGGCGACTCCCAGAGGTAGTGAAGAGCAAGGGAATCGCTTCCACCAGGATGTTAGCGGACTATTGTTGGACGATCAAGAGAGATGAAGAAACAAATCTGAGAAGAGATAGATCATTCGAGGGCAAGAGGGTACGTTATAAACGCAAGAAATGACATCAATAAAACTTTACTTGAACGCTGGTGATAGGTCAATGAACAAAAAGTTGATGAAAAGCCACAAACTCTAATTCAATCTTGAGCAGACAAATTCAAACTGTCGCAGGGTCATGAGAACTCGTTTCAGCTAAACTTTCTTAGTTAAGTTTCACTTTCCTATTGCCAGTAACTTTGTTTTATTTGTCTTCTATTTGTAACTTATACTCTCTGAATTTCAGTTTGCTTGTCATATTTCAAGTGTGAGTTTTGCGTCTCGGCTTGAGTAACAGTTTGATTATCTGAGTTTCAGTGTAAGTATGAGTTTCTTTGTCTGACTTTCTAACAATGGTTTAGTCAAAAGCCATTAGTAACCAAAATTGAAAGGTAAATTACTTTGGGATTTTTTTTGGCCATTTTAACCTAAAGTTGAAGTTTTTTGAGTTACTAAAGTATCACAAGTAAATTTGCACTACGGAATCCTTTTTTGGGGTTAAAAATACTCCGGAAACCATATACCTGGAGTAAACGGTAGAAAAAATAGACTTTGGTCAATTTTGACCCAAAATTGGGGTTTTGTGGAAAACTTGTGGGTGATGGAGTATCAAATACATTAGAATTGATATGTCAGACCTCGAGTTCAGAATTTTTTTTTGTGTGCCGGTGTTATTTTTATATGTTTCGACAATTTTACTGTGTTCCTCGGTCTAAAAATTTTTCCGACACCATTTGCAACAGAATTGCCCTATCACGTCAGGATTTTGAGATACCCTAACCAAAAATTGCAAAAAAGCCTTTCTTATGCCATTTCAATATTTTATTGTATTGTTAGGGACATCAGCACTAAAGCCAATGGTGCCATCGTACAGTACGATTCATCCCCTTTCATTTCTGATTTTAAATGTCTAAATATCATTATCTATTACCGCCAGGTTCGGATTCAGCATCGAAAAATACGCCGGAAATGACTATTCTTGTTTCTGTTTCCTGAATCTTGCTGCCCCGTGTTATTAAATATTCTTACATAGGAAATTTTGATACTAATTCAATGATCCTCGAATAAATTTTGCTAAAAAAATTGTATTGCCTAATATTCTCACATTAGTGTGATCGGTGATTTCACGTCAGACTTATGTTAAAAAAATTCGGGTTTTTTTAATAGCTGTTTTGTGGTCTCAATGTATTTAGGATGGCAGTTATTACACGGAATTAGATAGATACTGAATTAGATGGGCTTAATTTCGGTGTACAGATCTTTGGTATTTTGACACATTTGGAACACCTTCATTTCTACTCCGTAATTGATCAAACCGATGAATTAGTTGCTTAATCAAATATATCGGATATTTTTTGTTAAATATTCTTTGATTATTTCGTTTATATCGGCTGTGACAACCGTTTTTAATTTTTAACACGATAAATAAAATAAAAACCAACAGTTGATTTAATTGGGAAACTTTGGTAAAATTTGGGATTCGATTAAAAAAAATCGAATTGATCCGCTATTACTTTTCCGACCTATTAAAGTATCCAAAAATGGTAATTTCGAGTTATCCGTACATGTAAAAGTGTAAAAGTATGAACATTCTTGAATAATCTCGAAAAATCTACGAAATATCACGATTCAAATTTATATGGTGTAACTCTGCTAATTTCCACAACTCATTGCTAAGCGCAGTACATTGCCATACAAAATCCGCATAAATTTGAAAATCTTTAAAAGTCTCTCTTTCAGAAAAATTCGAATAATCTCTATATTATGTGATTCTCGATTGATACACAATCAATTTCAATAATACCGAAACATCTGGATATTAATGAATAATTTCGGAAAGCCTGTAAAAATCGAGAAAACCCATGAAGATTTCGAAAATATCGAAAAATCTTATTCTTTGAATAGGCTCTAAGATTCTCGAGTTACATCGAACTATCAAATATACCAGACAATCTTAAATATACTCGAATAATCTCGAAAATTTCGAATAACCTGACTGTTTTGAAACACCGAATCATCAATTAAGTTTCGAACATCATGGATCCCATTTCCAAGCTACACTCCAATAATTTCCAACAATAATATAAAAATACCAATTGGTTAGGAATTATTTTAGCTCCCTATTAGCTCCCTTTAACAAATCAAATTCTATCTTTTCTTATCAAAACTTGATTTGTGAAAGGTTAAATTTGAAGTGCAAGGGGTACAGTTTTAGTGAAAAATTTACCGAAGTGAAGTTCTTAGCAAATAACAAAAAATGTAATAGTGTGAAAAACGATTGAAGTGACTAAACTTATACAACAAAAATCAAAAGTCCCAAAGTCAAATGGTTTTTGTCGAATGTTCGTAGTATGCACTTGATGCAAAAATTATCAAATGGCCGGTCCCTGGGGTCGGCCCTATAAATAACAATATTTGCATCAAATGTTGTACGATTTTCCGCCGACGAAATTTGTTCAACAAAAATCAAAAGTCCCAAAGTCAAGTGATTTTTGTCGAATGTTAGTAGTATGCAGGGTCGGTCCCTGGGGTTGACCATATAAATAACAAGCAATATTTCCATCAATTGTTGTACGATATTCCGCCGACGAAATTTGTTCAACAAAAATCAAAAGTTCCAAGGTCAAATGATTTTCTCGAATGTCCGATGTATGCGCTAGATGTAGTCCCTGGAGTTTAAGGCTACGTCGAAGGACTAACATCTAGTGCATTTAAAAAAAAAATTAGAATATAGCAATTCAATATTAAGTTTATTAATATTCAATTTTAGTTTGAATTTGTACTCTTGCTCAGACAAGATCAACTTACTTTGTATCTTTTTGAATTGTATCAACGATTACCATTCCAAATTTGGATTCTAGCCGTTTCTTGCAGGTTCTCTTACTACAAACTGGACAATTCCTGTTTGCAATGTAAATTCTTTCATTAAAATAAATCCTTTCCATCTGCTGCGCCGCAGGGACCCCAGGGACCGGCCATTTGATATTTTTTACATCAAGTGCATACTACGATCATTCGAGAAAAATTATTGGACCTTGGGACTTTTGATTTTTGTTGAATAAATTTCGTCGGCGGAAAATCGTACAACATTTGATGCAAATATTACTTGTTATTTATATGACCGACCCCAGGGACCGACCATTTGATAATTTTTACATCATGTGTATACTAAGGACAAATCTTGTTTTGTTTCTTTATTGAACAAAAATCGTCACTGAGTTGGATTATTATGTTAGGTAATTTCTTTCTTAATCCACATTCAGGCGGATAATTTGTATTACCACTACATATAAATACGTATACGTATACGAGAAATTTGTTATGTTCTTCACAGGCATACCAATTTATATTACAAATAAATCAACCCAGCAAACACTTAAATCCTTATCGTTTGATATCGAAAGCTTTGATTTCAAACGAGTTTAGCAAATTTTCTTCTAAATCTAAATATCTGTCAGAAAAATTTCCTAGGAATATCTCGTTCTGCAAATTTGAAAGGATGGTCTACTTTAAGCTTAATCTGAGCTACCGTATCTATCTAATCTTATCTTTGAACTAATATTCAAACGATTGCTGCGGGTACCTAGTTACGCCAGTGGTATAATATTTGAAAATTAAATGCAGAGAAAGAGATAACAACAATGAAGTTGATTGTAGATTGATTATGTTTTAATCAACGGGTTGATGGAGAGAAACTCCTGTTATGTTTTGCTTAAATATTTTATATTGTAAAATCTGAATTTCTTCTGAAATAAAGTTTTTTTCGAATCTTTCAGACTTTTTTTTATAATACCGCAATTTACAGCTCTGATCCTTATCATCTTGTTGAGTTTTGCAAAATAGTTCGATAGCCTGTAGATACAGTTCATGTTCTGTAGATTTATTTAGAAACTGTGGGGTTCCGTTAAACAAATTACTAAGTTTGTCATGCGAGGCTTTCAAATTTTTTACAATTTGTTGTACAAAGTCTCACATTTCGTGTAATTTCTTAATTAATTCTCAAAGAACTGTTTGTTTTACCCTTTTTTGTTTTTCAAGATTGTTCAAATAAGATTAATTGACCAGAACGGGACAAATAGCGTGTCGTTCAAAGTAAATCTGGGACATCTAACATTCAATTCTAAAACTGGTCTGTACCGTCGAAAACGGGTAAGTTGGCAAGTCTACATATATTCTAAAATGCATTCAACGCCCCCATCTATCAACAAATGATTTATAAAGAAGCATTATTTGTAGAAAGCAAGGGAAATGGGAATGAAAATGTGTAGTTTGTTAAATCAAAGAACCAGGACATGGGCTAGATTCCATGAAATTACTAATTTTAGTGTCAATTATAATTTTCTTACTTATTTTCCTAACGGCTGGATCTAAAATTACATTTTCAGCGACTGACTATTTTCGTAACATTTTTAGACAAATTAAAGATATCACACCTAAATATCACACTACCATTTCAAATACATTGGTAGGTACCATAAAACAACTATAAAAAATTCGAATTTCACAACATAAATCGGACAGCAACCCACCTATATAATTCTCAAGCTATTACATTATGCGCAGCATTTCTCTGGACACAGGTAAAAATTTTGGACACTAAAAAACTGTATAAAAATCGTTTATTTTTGGAAATGGATCACATGATCTTAATCAAATTTATTCTGGCATCATTGATTTTATATATAAATTCTCACGTTCTATGTCGAAATACAAAGAGAAATTCTAACGAATCTTTTGGCGGCCAACACGTTATATATATTGGGATAATCTACAGTAGGTACTAAAGAGGTTCTTTGCCACCAAATGAACTGATCGTACAAACTATCACGTGTTGAAATTTAAATGTATTATAATAAAATATTGGAAACCCCTAATTTAAGAGATATTTAAATACTTGTATTGTAATATAAAATAATGAATAATGTTATAACAAAAAGCATGATGATTTTTGGACAGTCAGTCAACAAGTACAGACTTCCAATATACAATAAATAAATTGTCATAAATAAAGTGGTCGTGTTGAACCAAATAACGGACGATCAAACAAAAGCGGAGTATTTTATAATTCTTGCTGGACCGGAAATATATACCATTATGAAGTCGCTTTCAATTCCTAAGTCCCCAAAGGAATTAAAATATGGTGAAATTGTCCAAATGTTAACGGCTCATTTTGCACCGAAAATTAATAAACGTGTCGAACGGTCCAAGTTCATGCAAGCGGTACAAGAAGATGGTGAAACAATTACCAGTTTCATAGTCAAGCTTTTTAGCGCAATCCTGCAAATATGGAAATTATTTGGATGATGCACTATCCGATAAATTTATAGTGGGTTTAAAGTCGAGTTCAATTCAACAAGAGTTATTAAGTAAAGCAGATGAAACTTTTTCGACGTACTGTGAGTTAGCCCTAAATATGGAGATGTCGGCAAAGGAGACAAAAGCCATTCATAAGTCGTCACAATCACAATTGTCGATCAACAGTTATAGCCAAAGTCAGTCAAAGGTTAGTAAACCAATAAACTATCAACGAAGTAGAAGTCAGTCTAGAAGTCAAAGTCAGTCAAACATTAGGAACAGAAGTCCAAGTCCAAATTCAAGTCGCAGTTCGAGTCATAGTTATAGAAGAAAATCGTATACTAAGCATCTATGTTCAAGATGTGGAGTAAAGAATTATAATCCAAATCAATGTCCAGCTAAACAATGGAGGTGTTTCCAGTGTAATCGGTACGGACATACAGCAGTGGTTTGCAGAAACGAAGTAAAAATTATCAATGCAGTCAAACAAGTTGATCAGCCATGCATAATGCAGTTAAGTGTAGAAGGTAAACTCATGGCAATGGAAGTTGATACTGACGCATGTGTTACCGTAATTTCAATAGATAAGTACCATAAATCATTTAGTCATTTAGAAATTCAAGATTATAATAATAAATTTACTACTGTTACAGGTGAATCAATTAAAATTCTTGGGAAAATAAACGTAACGGTCGAGCATATTGATGAGAAGTATAAACTGGAATTGGTCGTGATAGATGCAATAAAAGATTTTAATCCATTAATTGGACGGTCTTGGTTGAATGTTTTAAAACCGGAATGGAAACAATTTTTTGAGGAGTCAAGCTTTCGGACACTAATGGTAAATACAATTACGAACCATTTAAATAAAAATATTTTTTTGCAATATCCAAATATTATACCTAATCCCGAGTATGACCATCCGATTGAGAATTATAGCGTAGAGATTTTATTGGAAGAGGAAGTCAAGCCTATATTCCATTGTGCCTATTCAGTACCATTTAAGATTAGAGTAGAAGTCGAAAAAGAACTAGAACGGTTATTAAAAAAGAACATCATTGAACCTGTTAAATATGCTAAGTGGGTAAGTCCAATAGTTGTGGTAGTGAAACCTAATAAATCTGTTCGCATTTGTGTCGATTTTAAAGTGACCATAAATAAGTTCTTAAAGTCTGAGCATTATCCAATTCCAAAGATTGATGACATATTTGCTAGTTTAGCTAAATGTACTTATTTCTGTGTGATTGATCTAAGTGGAGCCTATCAACAACTTATAGTGTCAGAATCTTCTCGTGAATTACTAACAATAAACACGCATAAAGGATTGTTCCGTTATACTCGTTTACCTTTTGGTCTAAAAACTGCTCCAGCTATCTTCCAGTCAATTATGGATCAAATTTTATCAGGTCTTAATAATGTGTCTTGCTATCTTGATGATATTTTAATTGGTGGTAAAACCAAGCATGATTGCGAATCTAATCTTCACAAAGTCTTAAGTCGTTTGAACGAATACAAAGTAAAAATAAATTTAGAGAAATCAAAAGTATTATAGAAAAAAGTTAGTTATCTAGGTCATGTAATTTCAGAGCAAGGCATTAGTCCAAACCCCGAAAAAATTACAGCTATAGTGAACGCTTCGATTCCTGTCAGTTAAAAGCATATCTTGGGTTACTAAACTATTATGGAAGATTTATTCCTTACTTATCTATAGAGTTGCGTGTTTTATATCACTTATTGAAAAAGGATGTAAAATTCGAATGGACCGAATCTAGTCAAAAATGTTTCGAATATTCAAAACAATTAATCCTCCGTAATAATTTGCTAGAAATGTATGATCCTGAAAAACCCATAGTCATAGCAGCAGATGCAAGTCCATACGGAGTGGGGGCAGTTTTATCGCACATAGTAAATGGACAAGAAAAACCAGTATTTTTTGCATCTTGTACATTGTCACCCGCAGAGAACGGAAAGACAAGACTGTGTTTGGACGCACGAAAACTGAACTGGGTGACAGAAAAGACGCGTACCCACTCCCCATAATTGACGGACTTCTTGGTAGACTCTCTGAGACAAAATACATTACGGGACTTGACTTAAAAGACGCCTTAAAAGACTCCTTTTACGGTACCAGGGCGACCACTCTATCAATTCAGAGTGATGTCATTCAGGCTGTATAACGCAGCTCAATCAATGTGTCGGTTGATGCACCAAGTACCTCACGAACTTCAAGAAAGAGTTTTTGTGTACTTGGATGATTTGCTGGTCATTACCGCCAAGGGAGCATTTCGAATTGCTAGAGTTGGTCGCAGACCTATTAGGGACGGCGGGACTGACTATTAACATCGAGAAAAGCAACTTCATTATGCGAGAAATTGGATATTTAATATATCTAGTAGGTGAAGAGAGCTTGCAACCTGACCAGAACAAAATAGACGCAATAATTAACTTACCTGCACCTGAGAACGTAAAACAGACAAGAAGACTGCTCGGAATGGCAGGCTGGTATCACAGGTTTATCTTAAATTTCGTTTCAATCACAGCTCCTATCACTAACTGCTTAAAAAAGGGAAAGTTTTGTTGGACTAAAGAGGCACAAGAAGCTTTCAGCCACTTAAAAACACTTTTGACGAAAACTCCAGTATTGGTGAATGCTTCTTATGACCAACCTTTTTTCAAAACGACGGATAACAAAATGAACGTCCCATAGCCTGTATGTCTCAAAAGCTAAACAAAGCAAAAAAAAAACTATTTAGTCACAGAATTAGAGTATTTGGCAGCGATACTAGCAATCAAAAAATTTAGACCTTACGTCGAGGGACATGAGTTCACGTTGATTACAGAGCATGCAAGTCTGAAGTGGCTCATGGGACTACGTGATTTAAGTGGTCGACTCGCACGTTGGAGTTTAAAATTACATCGGTATCGGTTTACAATAGAATATCAGTAGGGTAAAGAAAATGTTGTTCTAGATTTGTCCAGCGTCTTAAAAATTAGTGCATTAATGGAAATAGCATCGTCCGAGCTCGAAGACAAAGAAAACAAGGCATTACTTTCAAAAATTATTAAAAGGCGAGTTATCTGACCTATCTATTTGGAAATTGTGGAAACCGATGAAAATAAGAGAGCAACTGTTAGAGAAGAAACCTAGTGATCCGTTAGCATCGCATGGTGGAATTGCCAAGACTTTGGAGAGATTACGAAGATTTTATTACTGGCATGGTATGACAAGTGAAAGAGTTCACCTCAAAATGTGACACCTGTAAAATATCTAAAGCACTGCAGACCACCAATGGGCGATATGTATCAAATTATTAGGCCATGGCAGCGAGTCTACGTAGATTTACTAGGGCCGTATCCTCGATCTACTCATGGAAAAACTATGATTTTAATAGTTCTGGACCATTTCACGAAATTCGTTGTATTGAAGGCATTAAGCAAGGGTACTTACAACAGATAGTAGAATTTCTAAAAAATAAGATATTTTTCGTCTATGGAGTGCCGGAGACTATTCACTCGGATAATAAATCTCAGTTGAAAAGTGTCGATGATATTGTTAAATTATTCAATTTTTTAATTTTCAAATAATAAATTAATTAAAATGAAGAAGTGATTTATTTTGATTGATGATAAATATGACCAAATTCAATTCTCCAAAAAAAAAAAAAAAGCGCCATCTATGGGACGGCAGCATATAGTGAAACAATTTTGTTGGCCACGCGAACATATCGTGTAAGTATGAATCATTTCGGTTTATAAATATAAAATTTGTTAATAAATTGACTACAGCGCTACCTATCAGATTCTAGCACAGCTTTGAATCGTCGTCTCGAAAGGACAAATATATTGTGTAAATATGAGAGCAATCGGTCGCAAGTCGTCCAGAAGTTACACGATCACTAACAGACGCACCAACATTGATTATATAGATTCCTGCCGCCATATTGAGCCGCCATCTTTTTTTTTTTTCAAAAACGGCACTCAGCATTCGAAAGTAGACGTTTCAACGAAAGTATTGGTGTCCTTCAGATATTTTTTGTATGCTTTAAATTTTGAGCATAAAGATGGCCCGGTTGACATGAAACGTCCCAAATATATTTAACTGTAAGTCAGTGTATGACATGGTAATTTGTGTTGTCGTAAATATTAAGGATTAATTTTATTGGCTGCTTTTAATCTATTAAATTCAACTGTTAGAATGGCTTGCTAGTGACGAAATTTACAATATTTTAATATGAAGTTACAAAAAAGTATCATTTGTCACTTGATCAGAATTTACCCCAGGCGGGGCAATACAACGGGCACTTACAGCATTTAAAAACTCAAGAAATTTTCTTAAGGAAAAAAACATTGAATGGTCGTGGTAGTAATATTTAACATGCCATTGTCCCATATAAAATATTAAAACTCGAGTAATTTGGATACCCTAGTCAGGCCCTCGACCAACTGTTTTTAAAAGATGCCCGTTCATACCACCGATCTTTTCACTTGTTGTCTTTAGTTTTCTCAGTATAGAAGTGGTAGAAAGAATCTCGCTGTATATAAGGATCGTTGTTTGCATAGCATAACGCGATTATTCAATTTCGTTTGATATCTCTTCCGCTTGGAAAAATAAAAAAAATGTGCTGGAATGGTCGATCCAGAGCACGGCTTTAACTTTAACTGAATATTTAAGGGATCTTCTAAAGAGGAAGATCAGCATAAGAAAGTTTACATCGATTACCGATTAAGTTCATCGATCTCTTATACCACTGACAGTAGTACGACTTTTTAATGAGTTTAGTGGAAGCGCAAGTGGCGCCATTATATGTAAATGTTAAAATAAAATTGTAAATACAAGTTGCGCTATTTTAATATAGATGGAAGTATTATAAAACATTTTTGTAAGTACAAAAAATTTGTGGAATAAATTAAAAAAAAATATTGAAAATGTTAATTAATAATTAAAGTATTTAAATTATAATTTATTTTTTTAATGGTTATGTCGTATTGTATTGTGAATTATTTGTCGAATAAAATCAAAAAAATCAGCTCAAACAAGAGCCTTAGTCTGCCAATCCAATTAGATTTGTGGTAGATTAGGTAATCGAGATTAATTAAGATGAATTCCAGAAGTAAGCAAAAATCAATGCAGGCCAACTAAATTGTAAGGTTGTCAGTTGTACCCTCAGTAAATTTATAACAAAGGTTATAGTAATATTTAAAAAAAAGCGAATAGCGTCTGTTAGAATTAATTTAGACACAATATAAAATTCAAACAATTCAAAAAATTACGATTTTTATAAAATTCTGAAATTGTTTTCTAAACTCAAAAAATATTTTTAATATTTGAATTTGAAAATCACTCAAATTTATTTATAGAACAACTCGTCAAAAAAAATATTTGGACAAAAATGAAAATTAAATTAAATTTATGAAATTTGCCAATTAATGACTTGACAGAATCCAATCAAATTAGACTTCTATAAACTTACTGCACATGCCAGGCAATTTAATTTTGTATCATGTCATTTCATTTCAATGTAGGTCATGAAAATCCCAATAAAACCTTGACCCATTTTTATAATTGAGATTTTCAGTCTCGAAACTAAGATAAGTATATAAGTACACGTCAGCCCTATTTCAACGATGTACATCCAGGTCAAGGTTAATATATATCAGGGAAATCACAACACAATTGTTTAACATTTTTCCATAACCAACCGAACAATATTTTAAATCATACACACACACACTATAAATTTTCTTTGTTTGATTTTCCTAAACCATGTATATCGACAATTTTATATAATAAAATGCAAAATTAATTAAAAATACAAATACTAATTAACTTACCTAATTATAAATTTTTTTTTTTTGTTGTATAATTGGTGCGCACTGTAATTACATGCAAATTCTGGAAAATTCGTAAAGTAAATAAAATTTTTCTATTGCCTCTCGTACGGCCATACTTTTCCCCCCGCACCGTGCTCCGCTCTCGCTCTATTTGTATATATTGTATGTACTCGCAAATTATTATTTATTTCAATTTAATTTTCAATTTCCGTTTAAAAAAAACAACAAAAAACAAATGTTGTTGTTGCTATTTAATTAAATTTTTTTTTTTTTTTTTAATTAACATAATTAAATTTATTTTCCACACTCTAATCACAATAAATATTAATTTTCACTAAATTCGTAAAATTATAAATTCACTTTACAATTTTTATATATAAATTAAATAATTTTGTTAAACTTTTAATTAATTTTGTTTTTTTGGTGCAAGAGAGCTTTTAACGGTTTATTATTATTTTGTGTTTTGTTACTTAATAAATTTTTTATTTTTTTGTTGAAACCTTTACGTCTATTTTGATGAACATTTCATATCGATATGAACTTTTCGACTCAACCAGTAATAATAACACAGTACTACACACGAACACACAGAGAACACAAAAAGCAAAAAAAAAAAATTGTTGGTACATTTCACATCCCTCTTCTTCCACCCCATATGGTACGTGTATATTTTACTTTTGTTGTCATTTTTGTGTTATTCTTGCCAGCTTGCTTGCGCGCTATGTGTGTGGATACGAATAAAGTATATAGTTCTCTATGTAATATGGATGCGACATTGAAATTTTCCAACGTCATTTGGAAATCATAACATTAAAAAAAAAAAATAAAAATAAAAATTGGAAAATTTTCCTGTATTACATTTGTATGTGTGTATGTGTATAATGTATGTTTATGGGAAGAAAATAGAAAATTTTCACAAAGAAAATGCGCATGCCTATTTGTAAGGTTAAGTTGAATTTTTTTTTTTTTTTTGTTTTTTTGGTGTTTTTCACCAAACTAAAAAGAAAAAACATTTGGTATATGGAAATGAAAAATGTATTTGATGAGAAAAAGCTCTTTGGGGTCTCCGATAATGGTTCAGGCCATAATTATTAATGGCTTAATTATTCATGTATTGTATACTTATATAGATTGTAGATTGAAATGTCTGGAGTTTCGTTTTTGTTTTTGTTTGGGTTTGATTGGTTGTGTAAGAGTTGATAGAATTTTATTGTACCAATCTTTGGAAATAACGGACTATAAGAATGAAATGAATCGATTTTGAAAAAAGACTGTTTCGTTACGTTTCGATACGGTTAATCGAGTTCGTACACCTAAGGTATTAGCATTTACGAACGTCAATGTCTTTTGTGTTCTTATTACACAAATTACAATAACAAAATATAGAAAAAATATTAATGAGGTTACAAATGCTTATCCAAGTCTAATGGCCTGCTTGCATAGCAGAATTGGTTTTTGTTAAATTCTTAGATACCGGGTGACCAAGTTTAATCGACGTATCCAAATATTTCATAAAATAACCGAGCTACAAATAAATGGTATGCCATTTATCTGTACTAATGACCTTGACCTTCAGGTCAACTTTTAAGGTCATTTGAAGGTCATGGTAATTTCGGACACCGGATTCAAAAAGGGAGGAACATTTTACGTCCGAAGTGATATTTCAAAGTGTGTTAATATTTAAAAAGCAGCACTCAGAAACTATTATTTCAAATTTGATGCAAAAATGTCAATAACTTTGACTTTAAAGTCAATTTTCAAGATCATTTGAAAATCAAGGTGGTTTTTTAAACATAAAATAGTGGCGGGCCGCCAGGTTGGTCCTAACTTTGCAGAAAAATAATTTGGAGCACTATTCTCAAATGATGTTGACGCACAAAAACATTTTGGCCTGGTTTAAATGAAATTGGTCTGGCTCTCAAATTATAAACTTTAGCATGTTTTTCGTGTGCTTGCAGAAGTCGTTTTCGAACATTGGCATGAATTATTGATAGCCGATGATATAGCGGTAATTCAGGAATTTCGGATTCGTTTAGGCTATTTGCTTCGCGTAAGATATTATTTGCGTTTCCATGAGTTATTCGGTGATAACCATACATAAGGTAATGTGCAGGCTACGTGGTTGAATCATGCACGGTATCTCTAATGGAGCTGGCAATCTCTTGAATGTGTTTATCCCATAATTTGTGATTGTCATGTAAATATGAACGTACAGCTGTTAATATAGTGCGATTAACATGTTCTAAAGCGTTGGATTGTGGCGAGTATAATCCCGTATAGTTATGTTTGATTCTGTAGTAACGTTCCATCTCTTTAAATTCTTTACTAACGAATTGTGCACTAGATATACTCAGGGACACCATATAAAGGAAAAACATCTTCTCTCAAATAATCAACAATTTTTATGGTAGTTCCCTTCGAAAGCGGTTTTAAGAGACAACATTTAGTTAGTTGATCCAAGACAATGAGAAGAATTGTGTTACCTTTCTGTGATCTAGGATAAGGACCCAAAAGATCTACGTATATCCTTTGCCAAGGACGGTTAACATTCAGATATGCACCCACTATTGGTCTTAAAATTATGTTAGGAGCCTTTGTACTATTACACACAACACATGTAGATATATAATCTTGCACCTCTTTTGCCATTCTGGGCCAGAAATAGAGACGCCTTAATCGCTCAATAGTTTTAGCAATACCACTGTGAGCAGCTGTCGGTTCATCATGATATTTATGTATAAGTTGCCTTGCTAAAGACCTTGGAACCCATAATTTCCATATCGGTAGGTCCGTTAATTTTTCGCTTGCCTTACGTTCCAATCGCAAGTATATCCGATCATTTTGAATTTGAAATGCAGATAATTTATGAGGATCTTTTTCAATCTTTTCTTTAAAAGTGGTGTACTCCGTATCTTGAAACTCAGGTAAAGAAAGATTTAACGCATTAACAAATGAAGGAAGATCATTCGTTAGCTCAGTTACAGTGTCACAATTTACACGAGACAAAGCATCGGGTACTACGTTTTTAGTTCCTTTCACATGGAGTATGCTAAAATGATAAGGTTGCAACTTTAAACTCCACCTCGCTAGTTTTCCGCTAAGATCTTTTTGGCACATAAGCCATTTCAAACTGGCGTGATCAGTCATAATCGATAACTTGTGACCCTCAATATAGGGACGACATTTTTTTACGCTTAAGACCGCAGCAAGACATTCCAGCTCGGTAATCTTATAATTTTTTTCAGCACCATTTAACTTTTGAGACAGGAACGCAATCGGTCCCTCATTCTCGTCATCATTTTTTTGATATAATACGCTGTCTATTCCTTCTGTTGAAGCAACACATCTTATGTATAATTCTTTGGAATAATCTGGTGTTATCAGCACTGGAACAGAAGATAAGTGGTGTTTTAGCTGCTGAAAGGCATTGTCAGCCTCATTATTCCAAAAGAATTTGACACCTTTCTTGAGGAGATTGCTTATTGGAGCCGTGACGTCTGAAAAATTTGGGACGAATCTACGGTACCATCCTGCCATAACAAGGAGTCTTCTAGTCTGCTTGACAGTTGAAGGAGCTGGAAACTTTTGGATTGCATCAACTTTGTCAGGATCAACTCGTAAGCCTTTTTATCCAACTAGAAATTCCAAATACTTGATCTCCTTCATTAAGAAGTGGCTTTTGACTAGATTAATAGTCAGTTTAGCTTCAGACAATCTCGTTGCTACTAGGCGCAACAAATTGAAGTGTTCCTCGATAGATTCAGAAATTATCAGTAGGTCGTCTAGGTAGGAATCACTTTGTTCATGAGTCTACAGAACTTCTGGGCAGTATTACAAAGTCTAAATATCATTACTTTGGAATGGTAGAGTGGTCTTCCGGCAACAGTAAACGCGGTGATCTCTCGGGAAGCTTCGGCTAGAGGAATTTGCCAGAAGGCATCTTTAAGATCTATGCTACTGATAAATTTAGTGGCTTGTTGTCTACCCAATAATCCATCTATTAATGGGAGAGGATACGCATCCTTTTTGGTAACTGCATTTATTTTGCGTGAGTCTAGGCATAATCGGGATTTGCCATTTGCTTTGCGAACAAGAACAACTGGAGAACTCCAAGCACTATGACTCTCCTCAATTACCCCTAGGTCAAGCATTCTGTCCAACTCTGTATAAACCAAGTTTTGAACAGCTGGTGATATTGGGTAGTGCCGTTGTTTGAGAACCGAGACTGGTTGACGACGGAAACAAGTGTTTTATTTCACTTATTGTCGTGTCCTGATCAAAATAGTAAACAAATGTGGATTGAGGTTAGGTTCTATCGACAGGCTACCAATTTTTTTTTTTCGTATTGTTGGGAATATACCGAATGCTTCCCAAAAATTAATTATAAGTTTTCTTGATGAGAAGAGACTAAGTAAAAACGAACTATTTCTTCGCGATTGTCATATTTAACACCCACATTGATGTATCCAACTATATTATTAGCCGTGCCGTGGGCTGTTTTCACTGAAGAATGGAATCTTTTAAACGTTAGCTGATTTTCTTCTAAACAGTTTAAACAGTTTTTTCCCAATATACTTATCGACGCTCCGGAATCAAGGAGTCCTGTGATAGGTTTACTGCAAAGAAAAATAGTTACGTAAGGACGAGGATCGGTCTTACTACTCTTGATATCTTGTATTGAGGTCGCTGAGATTTCTTTTAATAATGTTTTCCGTTGTCGAAAATATTTTACAATTCGTTGATGTCGTTTATTACTAATTTTGGATATAGATGGACGGTTATAAAGCTCAGTATCTGTAAAATTTCTGACTAGAGGGTTACTAATACCATCAGAAAACAATGACTTATTATGGAGTGGATTGCTGTTCGAAATATTTATTAAAGAATCTATTTTGGTTCTCGTGTTCAATTGGTGTATCGGTCTGGGTGTTTCTCTTTCCGAACGCATTTTCCCAGCACTTGCATTCGGATACAGGTTTTCCGACATACTTTTCTGGCAAACTAGACAATTGGGTTTTCTAAAGCCTTGATATCTATGCCCGATGTCATGACAATTCCAGCATATCAAAGAATTGTCCTTATCAGTTATTGGTCCACGAGGTGTTCTGTTTAGGGATGAGATATTATGCTCAAGTACCAATAATTCCGTCCCATCTGTTATTGCTAAATTTGACATAAGTGATATTTGTGGTTCGTCAGACGAGTGACTCAATGGTTTTCCGTAATGATACAAATTGGACGCTCTAGAAGTATTCGGATTCCATTCAATCTTCGTACCAGTTTGGCAATTACAATTGTTTTGAGGCAATTTCTGATAATATGGTTCAATTTTGGATAAATCAGCCATGTTTGGTTGTTCATCTTCACAATAACCTGAATAATAATCAAAAGTTAGCTGATTTATATTAGATGAACGAACTCGATTTGGAGTATTAGTGAATCTTCGAGACGAGTTTGAATTCCACAAGTTTCATACCGCTATCCACCCTTCTAGGATGTGTTGCCGCTATAGTATCGTTACAGTATAACAACTTTGTTCCCCCAAATAATGCATCCACTTTCGACTGATAATTCATTACGTCGAATGAAAAAAGGTTTTAACTCATCATCCACACTATGCGGCCATATATTTCGAATATTTGTAAATATTTTTGCTAAATCAAGGTAGATAACCTTTGTTTCTCGAGCAACATCTTCATATGACATGGGAATAACGTCATCATCAGAAAACGATTTGATTAAGTTAAGACATACATCGCCACTTCTTTCGTCTGTTACCGGCATCGTTGACAATGCATCAGACACCACTAAGTCTTTCCCCTTTTTATATTTGATGGTATAGTTATACCCTGAAAGGATTATAGTCCATCGTTGCATTCGATTTGCAGCTGTATTAGGTATTCCTTTTTTTGCGTTTAGAAGTGACGCCAGTGGTTGATGATCCGTAGTGATATAAAAAGCACGTCCAAACAGAAATTTGTGAAATTTCTTCACGGCAAATATTATTGCGAGTGCCTCTTTCTCTAATTGAGAATAATTCCTTTCTGCTCCGTTTAATGTCACGGATGCAAACATTATTGCTTTTTCAAACCCATTTATAAAGTGCGTTAAAACAGCACCAATGCCGAATGCACTTGCATCGTACGATAAGTAAATCTCCATTGTTCGAACATAATGACAAAGAATATTATCATTAGATAACATTTCCTTACATTTTCCGAAAGCTTGCTCACATGCTTGGTTCCACGTAAACTTGGCTTCTTTTTGAGTTAGCCGGTATATTGGCGAAATTTCTGATGCCATCGTAGGAACAAACTTTCGATAAAAATTTGCTAAGCCTAAAAATGATTTTAGTTCTGTTATGTTTTTGGGAACTGGAGCTGTATCGATTGCAGCTACCTTCTCCGGACTTGGTAAAATTCCGTCTTTTGATATGATGTGGCCCAAGTATTGAACTTGATTTTGAAAGAACAGGCATTTGTTTAAATTAACTCGAATATTATACTCCGACAACTTTGCTAGTACAGTGTATACGTTTGTTTTATATTCATCGATATCCTCCCCAGCTATCAAATAACACATTTGGTATTATTGGGTTATTTGGTTATTTGGTATTATTTTCTTTTTATTTCTACCAAGCTCCTTCACATTCCTTCTTTGGTTACATAAAAAGCACCTCCAATATTTTACCAGGCAAAATTTGTCACTATATGGTTCCTACCACATTTATCGCATGTTTTGTTAATAGACCTCCCGTCACTGGAATTAGAATTGAATGTTAGACTAGGATTACTATGGTTTTGTCTCGTACTCCAATTTTTTGAAACTGAGCTGTCGCTAATTGTTTTCGATTCTAACATAGCTAATTCTAAACTAACAGCTTTCCGGCATACATCTTCAACGGTAAGGTCACCTCCTTCCGATAAAAGCTTCTTTTGAATAGACTCATTTCTCAGTCCACAAATAAGTCTATCTCTCAATACATTATTTTAAAACGTATCATACGAAAAAGGTATGGTAAGCCTTTTAAGCTCTATCTGTAATATACTCAGCTATGGTTTCATTTGCTGCTTGTCCACATTTATTAAATTAGAACCGTTCAAAGATAACTAACTTCCAACGTAAAATTTGCCGTTATTTTCGACTCCGGTGTCAAAAATATGGGTTTGCATTTAAAAAAAAAAAATGATCTTGACCTTCAAATGATATTGAAATTTGACCTGAAGGTCAAGGTTACTATTAAAAAAATTGAGGTGTGGCCAACACACGACTTTCTTTTACGAACAGAGAATTTTGAGAAATTTTATTTTTTTCTTAATTTTTTTTTTAATTTTTTGTTTTTTTTTATTTGTTTTTCATTTTTGGAAACATTTTGTATTTAGTAGTTTTTTGTAAACCTTATACTTTATAAGATATTTGCAAAACAAATTTTCTGGACCAAGGGAGTGGCCACTTCCGGTTAGCCGATTTGGAGTAAAATTCACTGGGACCTCCCAATTTATCAAAAAAGCTTAAATCTGAAGTTTCAGTTCGATTGGTTGAACCATCTGGGCTGTAGAGAGGACACAGACAGACTGACAAACTGACAGACTAAAAGACTGACCGACTGACAGACAGACAGACAGATACCATTTCGAAACCCACTTTTTCGGACTCAGGGGACCTAAAAACAAATAAATTTCTAAGAATCTCAGGGTCCAAAATTTTCATGATTACTATACTTTATTCTACTAGAGTAAAAGAAAGTAAAAGATACATGATCCCCATTCTCCTTGATAATTTTTGTCTGAATCAATTTTTTTCTAACTGTCTTATTTTAGGAGTCCATGAAAATAGGTCACCGCGTCTATAATAAACGGTTCATAAGATTAAACCTACTCTTGTTGGTTTGGGTTCTATGCTGAATTGTTTTAGCTGCACCGGTTGTAGCCATCCTCGTGGGCATCTTTCTCCCCATTAATCCTAGCTTTACAGAATATTAGATGATACATAAATCCAGGATCTTGTTGTTCAGGCAGTAATACTTCTGGAGGCATGTGGTGTGTTATTTTGTCAATTTTCCCTTACAGTTGACCCGGTCTTAGGATAGTTGTACTAATTGCCTTATTGTGTCTAAAATAGCCTTGATTAAGTTTGCCATTGTTAAGGTCATTTAATTGCTCAGTAATCTGTTGGTTGAAAATTTTCAAATGTTGAATGGTCTCTGCCTAGCTTTTTATAGAAGTTTGGTTTTTTATGAGCTGTTTTCATTTTTGAGAACTCCAAATAGAACAGCCGCTATATTTCCTATTATTCTCGTTATGGTGGAGTTGGAATTCTTGACATTGTTACTAAGCATAACATGAAAAGTGGCCGTAGTTTGACGCTGGACATTATACAGGTGTAACTGCTTCGAGTTTCTTCTCTGTGGTTTATCTTCTACGGATCCTGTGTTAGTCACTGCTCTAGTTAAATTATCATTACCGAGATGTAATTCGATAATATGTCCAAGAGGCCATCATATTGGGCTCAGGTTGTTTGGAGTTCCACCTTCCGCGCCCTTGGAAACTAGCTAGATAGTCGGTTGACCACCGCCTCCAGAAGTCGTGAACATTCTTTTGAACCAACTTCAAACGCTGGACTGGAGTTATGTTTTCTTTTAGTAAGTTTACTTCTGGAGCAGCAATTAATGAATCTGCTATTAAAAAAGTGGCCGGGCGTGAGTATTATATCACTCGGATCTGCTAATATTGGTACTAAGTGCCTTGAGTTGAGACATTCTTTGATCTGAGAGGTTGTCCGCTTTGTGCGGTACTTTGTGAATTTAACTGCTGCTTCCCAAAGCCCTTCGAAATTTTGTGCTGAAGGTGGTATAAAATGCTTTGGTGATGGCCAAAAGTTTTTCCTTTTCCAATATCAACCGAGCTTCGACGAAATTTGTTCCATTATCAAAGTAGATGTACTGACACATGCCTTTTGCGAGCAATACACCTTTTATTTAAATGCTGCTAGAAAAGCGATTGACATCTGATCGCTTACAACCTGTAGGTGTTTTGCTTTGGGTGAAAAGTGTTTATGTGTGAAAGGACGAGAGAGTACTATCATTTTTTTTTGTAAATCTGCCATCAGTTGCAGCCTAGTGGCCTAGAAGCGATGATCACATCGGAATCTAACTCGCTAACAAGATGTTGCTTTTGGCTAAAACTGATCCATCTCTGCGTATGCATCTGGTTTCCTCTTAAAATTATACTGCATAATATTTCTTGGACCTCCTGAAGCTCCTTGCCGGCGTTTACATGCACACTTTCTGACTGTCAATATCTGTCTCACTTCTAGGCCTATGTTTTCGTTGAACAAAGTCTGTTGTAGCCAGTTTTGACTAGCTAATTTAAGTTACAAAGGACCAGTCCACCATAAAATGAGTTTCTTCCATGACTTGATATCCTTTGGATTTCTGAAATTCTATTAGAATCGGTTTAGAAGTTAACCTTTAATTTTGGTACATTGGCAATGCTTCACTGAGTTTTCCCATCAATTTTACGGGTAACAAAGCACCACATAGCTCAACTCGAGGCATTGACAAGACAGTTTTAAATGGTGCTGCCTTAGTTTTAGAGGAAAGTAGAGTCACCTGGATTTTTCCATTTATAGACTTACGTTCCTGGGATAGATGACTTCTGCGTAGGTCTTTTCAGAGGCATCGCAAAATCCACGTAGACAAAGTACACCCATATATGTATAAATATCTCCTCTATAGAGGACAGAGAATTTTGATTGAGCTGGAGGTAGTGGTTAATCCCAGGAGAGTCCAGCTTTTCAGAGTTCTTGCATCATTAATTTAGCTACTCTAGTAACTGGTGCTAGCCATTATGGAGCCTATGTTTGGTAGAGTTTCTGGTTTTTGAAATCGGAGATGCAATTAGAAATTCCGGCAAGTTGTCTGTCACCGTATTCCAATGTAGAACCAACAGTTTTGCGTGTGTCATCAATTTTTAATTTAAGAATCCCATTATTCCTCAGTTCTTTGGGTACGGCTTATAGCAGGGTATGGTGGTTAGCACCCCATTTACGTAGGTTGAATCCGCCAGTTTTGAGTAATGCTATGAGTTATTCTTGAGCAAATACGGCTTCCTCAAGTGTTTTGTTTCCAGAAATGAACTCATCTAGATTGTGGTGAATTCTACAGTAGACTCAGGAGATGGATCAGTCATTACAACATGTGTTGTCTTTTTAGGGTTGGTTTGTGGTGAATCCTTTTTCTAGTTGAACTTTTCTCTAGCGATTGTCTGCCCAACATCCGTTTGTCCTCATATCTGGTAGTAAGCGTAAAGTGCGTGTCAGTGTGAAGTGACGAAATACCTTCTCTACTTGTCCTCGAACCAAAGAGAGTTTTCTTCGTAGGATAGGTTTTCGCTGCAATGCACAGTCTTGTTGAATAAATTGTAGAAGGCTGTTCACTGCTTGTAATCACCATAAAACAAAGGAACTTCAATAGTCTGTGGTTTGACTTTGAGCTTCTTCTTGTTAATGCTTTAATAAGTATTTGTGTTGAACACAGTTTCAAGCATTTGTTGTTTGTAATTTGGCAGAAAATGTTCACCTTAAAGTATTCCGCGACTTCGAATTCTTCTTCGAGTGTTTGTTTGGGATTGCTACTGAAGACGGTTGCTAAGCTTCTTAGCTTTGCCGTACTGTGACATGCTGCTAAAATTTTGCTTGAAGATTTTAGCTTTTGTTAGTTGAAGCTTGTAGCGTTTTGCTTGTTCTACGGATTCTAACATAATGTTCGCTGGTTTTTAAATTTTGTCGATTTCACGGCCGCATCCCACAAATCTCCAAATTCCAAATTATTGTGGTGCAGCAGAAGTTCTGAAGACCAATTTTCTAAATGATTATGTCCCTTAACAATTCTCCGAGTTCGTGCAGTTGTTTTCTTACTCCGACGAAGTTGGTTCCGTTGTCGGAAAAAAATGTCACTGCAAACCATCCTTACAGCGTGAAATCTTGTTAAGGCAGCTAGCAAATTTTCAGTGCTAGGGTTGGTTGATAAAAGTTCTCACCAGCGAAAACCTTGAGGATGGTAACTTCTTTCACCCTTTGGCGATGACATCTTATGCATTGATATACTACCTTCCGTATCAGTTCTTTTGGTCTCATATAAGCGAACCATTACGAAGGTCTAGCATGCAGTAATTTTAGATGTAAATGTGCTATCATTTTCATGACAGTCGGATGGTCATAATAAGCGTCTGAAGATTCATTGAAAGAAATTGAGAGCTATTGTCCGAAATTATGGCCTCAGGTGCTGAATAAACTTTATATATTTCGTTCTGAAGCAGCCCACGAATTTGTTAGCCCATTAGTGACCGCGAGGCACAATTTAATGCTTGTGCTTGCAAAGATGTAGGATTCCCTTTTATTGGCTGATAAGACAGGATGTAATGTCGGACGGAACGTGTAATTTCCAAATCGGCAGATCCTTGACTTCTGTGGTATTATTATCAGATGGATTGATCTAAATTTTACCCCTCCTACTCGTGAACGAAAAGCATCGCATTGAATTAAGAATGGGATGCTTAAATTTAAACAGGTGGCTGTTGTTATTGGAAATTAAACCAATCAACAAATTTCGGTTTTTTAAGAGGATTGTTAAAGGTAAGATCGGTGTATATCAACAAACTTACGCGCTTTCTCCACAATGGTTGGAATCAGGAACTCTCTAATGGCATGAGCTTGAACTTATTTTAGGTCCACTCGAAGGCTGTCATCGCCAACTATATAGCTAACACAACGTCTTGGTTGCATCACTTGAAACTGATAAAAATGACGGTTAGCGGCGGTTAATGCTCAGCAGCCTGAGTCCTGGACCGTTACCTCATTCAACAGTCATGCGTCAAACCGTATACCCTTTGCCACTCGCTTTTCGGCTCAATGTCACTGGGGAACTCCACGAATTTGATGATTCTTCTATAACTTCCAATGAACACATCCTTTCGAACTCTTCATTAAGTTCAGCTTGAATAGGTGGGGAGAGAGGATAGACTTTTGCCTCAAAGGGAAGTCTTCCCAAGTCTTAGGTCTCGTTTATGGCACTACAGAGCGTGATTTCTTCAGGTTCCGATGGTACAGTAAATTACAAAATCAATTCCAGTTCTGAGATTATCGTGGACATAATTCTAAATTGCTTCCAAAAGTCTATAAACCTAAATTGTATTCCATTGAATCAAATTTCCAACATCAAAATATGCGCTGTTGTTGGTCATTAGGAAATTTCAGCCCGATAAAAATGTCGGTTTTATTTTGGTGAGATTGGCAATTCGAGCTTAGAGTTAATAAAAGATTTCGATTTGATAGTATGAGTCATCAGGGTTCAGTGTCGAAACGTCACCGCTTCTACAGTACCAGTTCTGGGTTGCAATCTTTCCCAAGGAAATAGGCCTCTGATAGTTCGGTGGATTGTTTTCCTCACCGGCTTGGCTTTAAAATGTTCGGCCTTCCACATCTGAAACAAAAGGTGTTTGTGACTTGCTTATTACAGTCAAAATACCCATATCCAATGTCATGATCTTATTCCATTGTCTGGAGTTATTAATCTGATTTGTAGAAATTTTTTGGGTCAATTCCTCATCTCTAGTTTCAGCCTTCTTGATCGAAGCACTACATTTCTGGAATCGTAGCCAATTTGCATCACGACCTTCCTCTTCGAAAGAAAAAACATCCATCACGAACCATTTGTTTATCAACTAACCAATTTCAAGTTATGCCATTTGAACGTTGTAATGCGCTTTAGAGATACAAGGGACGTGTGCCACAAATATGTCCTCTACCGGTAAAAACTTTTACCTCAGTTTTCCATTTACCGTTTCCGATTACTTTCCTAATTTTACACAGAGAACTACCTTAGACAACCTGCAGAAAAGGTGCAGCAGCAAGCAAAATTATTTACCAGCCTAAGAAATATGAACACTGACGAAATCAGTTTAATAGTTGGCGATAACTATATACCATGGTAAAATCCAAAACATTTTTTTAACCGAAACTTATTAGTTGTATACCATATACATTTTATTTCAATACTCCGTTAAGATTGCGACAAAACGAGCACATGTAACAGTTAGCCAATTTTCCATAATATACATTTCCACAAATTCCGATTTCTGAGTATTAAAGGGTTTTAAATCGACATTAACGGCAACTTGAACTGGGGTACCCACATATATGGGACACTTAACGACCCCACAAATTGAATATTCCCGATCTTCTATACTCGTTGAGATCGTTGGATTTTCAACCAATAGTCCAAGTACAGGGGAATACAATGTTTTAGCTGTGAATAGAAATAAAATAAAAATACCAAAAATATCGTAACTGTCTGATCTCAAACAGAAGTGTACTTACGTGCTGTAAATTGTAGCATTGCAAAAAATGTCGTTGTATTTTTAAAAGTACACGGTGATTCCATGCAATCACCTGCTATAATGGCTGTTGGTAATGGGGCCACAAATTGTATACAAGGTTCGGGATTTTTAATTGAAGAAAATACGACACTGAAAGTATTATTGGTCGCAATCGCAAGTGTCATAGACACTAGGGCGGCAAGAATAATAAGTCGACCATCCATAATATTAACGATTAGTAATGTATGCGTCTAAGTAGCAACAATAGATTTGAACTGATTGTTTTAGTTGAACGGTTTTGGCTTAAATAGTAAATAGGGTATGCGCGTAGTGCGTGGTAATAAAACTTCTAGTCATCGATTAATAGAAATTCCATGACTCAAGTATGCTAATTATTTTCATGAAGCAGTAATAAATTACTCAGTTTAATATTTATTGGTAAAATATTTCCGATAGTGCTCGAAGGTGATGGAAATTTATTCAGAAATTTATGTGGTTAAGTAACACAAATTGTTGTGATTATAGAGTTTGCCTGATTCCTGGTTCCCAAATTTTAGAACCTAAACCAGAAATCGGCAGAAAGCGTACCTTCAAATTATGTTTATTATTAGGTTTTCGAGACACAGCTCCAAATTATGACGGCACAACTCAAGGTAAATAATTATATTTGCTAATCGAATCGTATCTACGACAAAAGGTTAACGGACAAAATGCCTCAAGAGGTACCGAAACATTGGTACATTGGTCAAACTCGTTTCGAATTTCACATTTATTAGATAACTAGCGGGTACCCGGCGTGCGCTGCAACGCCATTTTGTAGCAAAGGGTATTTATATATGCAACAGTTGAATATTTCATTTGAAACATGCGTTTAGTTCATCGGTGTGCGTGGAACGTGGTATAACTGGTAGCGTCTGACGAAAATCGCCATCCAGCAAAATGAGTGCACCTCGCCGAATGGTTCTGTGTTACTTCTTAAATCTGGTAGTGTCCGATTGAGTGCTTCCAATGATTTTTTGTTGACCATTGTGCATTCATCCCATACTATTAGTTTACATGTTTGGAAAACTTTTCCCATTCCTGAATTCCTTTTTATGTTGCATGTGCGTGTCTCAGTAAATTTCATGTTCAATGGCAATTTGAATGCAGAATGAGCTGTTCTACCTCCATCCAAAAGAATTGCTGCAATGCCAGAAGATGCGACGGCCAATGCAATGCTTAAAAGCATTCTGCATTGTTGGGATGAACGGTATACCAACTACTCAATGCATCGGTTGAATATAAATTGTTGTATCCTTCTACAGTGGTTGTTGGGGGAGTAGTTTTAGGAGTCAAAGCTTTCTAGGATATGCGATTCTCATAAGACTTCTTCCTAGTGTAGTTACGCCTCCTCGTGGCGACAACCGGGCAATGCATCCTAGAATGTAGCCAAGTAACTTACACGACCGTGCAATGGCGGTAAATCCATTGCCCCAAGCTTTGGTGGGACAACATACGCTGAGAGCTGCGTGGCTAAGGGGGAGCTTAGTCTTTAGTATGTGAACTCCGGGTACCAGGCGACCCCCGGTTTAAAGTAGCCTTCCCACAGTATACCGATCTCTGCTGTGGGTGACCTTCATTTCTCGGATACTCGTGGGATCCAAATGGAAACCGAATTTAAAAAAAACATAGAGGGTGATGCCTCTTTAAAAGCATCAACTTCACCAGCTGTTGAGCTGGGTCTCCTAAGTTATGATGGAATGGTAGATGCCACAAGGGCCACCACTCTTGATTATCTTAACGTCCGGACCAAGGAAAAGGTGGAACAGTCCACCTCTTCTACTACGGACACCTTCTGTGATGACAACATAAGTGTAATCTCTCAGTTATCGGGCACCTCAACCATTGGTGTTGATATTGGGAACATGTCCCTCAACGCCGGGGAATGGGTTAAGCTCAACTCCTTCGAAAGAAGGCGTTTTAAAAAGGGGCTCAAGGAAGGCAAAACTAGAGAAGAGGCTCTAGCTGCTGCTAAGTCCGCGACCCCTCTGAAAGCACCCTCGGGGCCTGTTGCTCCTACCCTAGACAAGAGGTATGGTGGTAAGCGTGAGAGGTCTTTCGAGGTTGCTCCGGAACTAAACAAACCACCTGCCAAAAAAGCAAAATAAGGGCCTTCTCCGGTAAAGCCCTCTTTCAGCCAGGTAGCAGGCAGTGTTAAGCTGGGCATCGTACCAGGTGATCTCAGTGGCAATCCTCTTAGTATGGAGCAAATGGCAAACATACAGGAGTGTGTCATTGACCTCATTATTGGGATGCAAGGCTCAAACCACAAGCCGCAATTCCTTGGCTGTTTCCGGAGGACAGGTTGGCTATTTTTTATATGTTCCGATCATTCCACAGCGGAATGGATAAGGAACAGTTTTGTAAGTCTAAGGGAAAAAATTGGTCTGAACATAACTTTGGTGGAAGAGGATGATTTTCCTCGGCCAAACATCGTTAGGGGGTTCTTTCCACAGAGCCTTAGCTTAACTAGCGAGAAGATTCTCGCTACCATGGCCGCGCAGAACGATGGTCTCGCGGCCAACTCATGGAAGATACTGCAACGGACGACAACTGGCGCACTCGTCCATTTGGTTATGGCCATAGGCGAGTCTTCCATGAAGAAACTGCGCGAATCCAACGGGAACATCGCATACCGCTTTGGTAGGATAAAACTCCTTCTCAAGAAGGATTCCCCCTCTACCAACCCAACCACTGGAGTCAGCTCCAGTAAGGAAGGTACTTTACCAGCCCCAGTATTAGGCACAATCACAGACGAGGAGGCATCCAGGAACAGCAGCGCTATTGAGCATTCTCTTCCTGCTGCCTCTTCGTCGGGAGCACGATCAACGGATCTCTCCGCAACTCCTACTGTAGAATCGAGTAAATCAGCACTCACCCCGAAAATTAAGCATATGGGCGCTCGGGGTGTTACTGGGAAAAGTGGCAGAAACAGGCCAAATCCCGCAAAGCAGACGGCTGGCAAGCAGCCAGGAGCGTAGAGCTCCTATACCCTAATCATCCAGTATGGCTGGTACTATTAGGGTACTACAAGCGAATCTGCATCACGCAAAAGGAGCTTCGGATACCTTTTGCAACAGGTTCGCGAAACAACACTTAACCCTTGGCGCTTGGCCTTATCCAGGAACCTTGGGTTAATGGAGGAAAAATCAGAGGCCTCCACCTCAAGTCATGTAAGTTGATTTACGATCGAAGGGAGGAAGTTCCCCGAGCAGCAATATTTGTTTCATCTAATATTAACGTTATTCCAATTCCAGAGTTCACCACTAAGGATTTGGTTGCAGTAATCCTGGAGGTTCCGACTAGCAGGGGAATGCAGGAGACAATATGTGCCTCTGCGTACTTCCCTGGTGAGTCGGTTAGTGCTCCACCTGTAGTTGTACAGGATCTGGTGGATTACTGCAACCTAAAAAACAAGCATTTCATCATAGGCTGCGATGCTAATGCACACCATATCATTTGGGGCAGCAGTGATACAAATGGCAGAGGTGAGTCCCTTTTAAATTATCTTATGAGTAGTCACATAGACATTTTAAATAAAGGTTCGAACCCCACTTTCATAAACTCGACTCGGCGAGAGGTGTTGGACCTCACTTTGTCAAGTCAGTTTATTTCCAACTCTGTTGCAAACTGGCATGTTTCAAGCGAAGCTTCTCTGTCGGACCACATGCACATCAGGTTCGATATACCGGGAGTGATCATACAGGCAACAGAGCGTCGTATCCCTTGTTTTACAAATTGGAAAACATATAGGGATATTTTATTTATCAAAGCAGATATGCTGCCAACATCTTTGAGTTCAATTAGTGACCTAGAAACCGCAGCTGGTCTGCTTAATGACGTGCTCCTATCTTCCTACGAAAGCAGCTGCGTGGTGCGTAACGTTGTGGTTAATCGCAAAGTTCCATGGTGGAACGAACAGCTGGCTAAACTTCGTAAGAAGGTTAGGAAATTATTTAATAGGGCAAAGCATTCCAATGAGTGGAATGAATATAGGCAAGCCCTAACCAGTTACAACACAGAACTAAGGCGTTCCAAACGCCTCACGTGGAGGAAAAACTGTGGAAATATCGAGGATATACCTACAGCTGCTCGACTCCATAAAGTTCTAGCTAAAGATCAGTCCAACGGGATTGGGCTTCTTCTGAAATCCGATGGTAGTTATACATCAGGTCGCAAAGAGTCACTCGAAACCCTGCTTCAAGTGCACTTTCCGGGCTGCACTGTTTGCGACACAAATACAATCACTAACTCCATATCTGGTACACACATGGGTGTAAATATGGGTTGGGTTAATAGTTTATCCGGTAAGCTTTTTACTCCGGATAAAGTCAAATGGTCCATTAACTCTTTTCAGCCTTTCAAGGCTCCAGGAGGGGATGGAATCTTCCCAGCCCTCCTCCAAAGGGGCCTGGACTTGATTACCCCTGCTCTGGTAGCCTTGTTTAGAACTAGCTTCAATTGGGGTCACATACCACAGGCTTGGAGTCAAGTAAACGTGGTTTTTATCCCAAAGCCTGGCAATCGGCCATGTGAACTTCCTAAGTCCTTTCGACCTATCAGTCTTACATCGTTTATTCTCAAAACCATGGAACGACTTATAGATCTTCATATCAGAGACTGGTTAACTGCAACCAGACCTCTAAATCCAAATCAATTCGCCTATAGGAAAGGCAAATCCACAGAGGGTGCGCTGCATCTACTTGTCACCAAGATTGAAGCAGCCTATCGCTTGAAAGAAATTGCTCTGTGTGCATTTCTGGATATTGAGGGAGCTTTTGACAATACTGGATACGACTCAATTGCTAGGGCAATCAAGCGTAGAGGTATTGACGATCTGACTAACCACTGGATTAGTTCCATGTTGGTTAGTAGGAAGATTACATCTAAATTAGGTAATGAGTCAGTCACGATTACGGCAGCAAGAGGGTGTCCGCAGGGCGGTGTCCTGTCCCCTTTGCTGTGGTCACTCGTGATCGACGAGTTGCTTGGTAATTTACATCAACTTGGGTACGATGCCATTGGTTATGCGGACGATTTGGTTATCATAGTCTCTGGAGGGCATGAACGTACGATGTCCGCCAGCATGCAACAGGCTTTGCTTGTTATTTCGAATTGGTGCACTGGGGAGGGCCTTTCGATTAACCCTAGCAAAACAGTCCTGGTGCCCTTCACCAAAAGACGTAATTTGAACCTTGGTTCAATTAGTCTCAATGATATAAATATCGGATACTCCAATGAAGTCAAATATCTGGGTGTTGTCCTAGATAAGAAACTAACTTGGAACTCTCATATTACTTCAACTGCCGAACGCGCGGCCAGGGCCATGTGGGCCTGCCGGCGTATGTTCGGCAGGACCTGGGGCCTGAACTCAAAAATGATTTACTGGATGTACATCATGATAGTGAGGCCAATTGTAACATATGGGGCAATAGTTTGGTGGCCTAAGGTACAGCAAAAAGTTATTATGAACAAGCTGACCTCATTACAGAGACTAGCATGTCTCGGAATTTCAGGTGCTATGCGCACCTGCCCTACGGCGGCAATGGAAGCTCTCATCGGGCTCACTCCACTTCATATCTACGTCAAAAAATCAGCTGCTACCTGTGCAGCTAGATTGAAGCTAGTGAATCAATACAGTCATGATGACCATATGGGTCACCTGGACATTTTGAATGAACTTCCAGACCTGAATATGTTCTTTAGTGTCCCGGACGTTATGCCGAAAGAACTCTGCTTTGGCAGGAATTTCGTGGTAACAATCCCCGATAGAACAGACTGGGATACTGGGTTACCTCAGATGGAACCTAACAGCCTAGTCTGGTACACTGATGGATCAAAAATGGATAGTGGAGTCGGCATTGGTGTCTTTGGACCCAATCACAAAATATCGAAATCACTGGGTACTTACCCCAGTGTTTTTCTAGCCGAAATTCACGCCATCGAAATCTGCGCCTCTACTATTATGACCAAAGGTCTTAAAGGCGCATCCATCCACATTTTGTCTGACAGCCAAGCAGCACTGAAAGCATTGGCTTCTAACTGCCTGGATTCCAAGTCGGTTCAAAGTTGTTATAAACTGCTACAATCTCTCTCTTGTCAAAACAAAGTAAGGTTGTGGTGGGTGCCTGGTCACATGGGCATCACTGGAAATGAGATAGCCGACGAACTTGCACGGGCAGGCTCGTCGACTACACTCATTGGCCCTGAGCCTTTTTGTGGTATCCCGTGGGCTTCTGCAACCTACACAATCAGTAAATGGGAAAAAATACAGTGCTTGACTTATTGGAACT
Source organism: Tipula vernalis (assembly GCA_958295665.1). Lineage (NCBI taxonomy): Eukaryota > Metazoa > Arthropoda > Insecta > Diptera > Tipulidae > Tipula > Tipula vernalis. The sequence continues at coordinate 406,383,425 of OY282558.1, read as the reverse complement.
GTATTCCCGGCCTTAGACAAGCCAAATCTTTGATCAGACCATTTCACCACAAAAATTTGGCGATCAATTTCAGCAAAGAAAATATTAGGAAACTTGTGAGTTTTCTCTCAGGTCACTGTAACCTGAGATATCATTTGAACAAAATGAACCTGTCCACAGAGACGGAGTGCCGACTCTGTTTGGAAGAGACAGAAACCGCAGAACACATACTATGTGAGTGTGTTGCTCTGTGCACACGGAGGTGGATTCATTTTGAAGAGAGGTATCTGACCCCGGAGAAATGTAAATTGGCCTCTATAAACAGCATTCTCGCATTTATTAGAGAGGTGGAGAAGCTCCTGGAGTAACAGTACCCAACAGCACAAAAGATCTTTTAAGTCGTAGTGCTAGCCGCTTTTGGGCAGGGTTAAAAAAAAAAAAAAAAAAATCCTTCTACAGTTTTTCCTTGTTTGCGTCTTTGAAATTTTTTTGATGTAGCATTCCATGTGAAGCATGTTGGCACCTCTGAGTATGCCATGAAATACAAGCGCCGTCCATTTTCCAGATGAACAGTCAAATAAACAACTATTGGATGGCGTTCGTGTATGGGGAAGGCCAAAATTCGCCAAATTGCCTCATTACTACTTATATGGCGCCCCATTTGGTATCTCGCTATTTCATCGTTTCTGTTGGGCACCGCCAAGACAGCCATGTCCGATCCTTTGTTGACATATTTGCAGATATATTTAATCGATTTGACTGAATTGCAATATTTCATATTAATATGCGTTTTGTATGTTTTGGAGAGCAATGGCGAATACGATACCACCCAGCGATTATCGATGTCGATGTCGTTGTTTCGCACTTTTATTATTAACGAATGCCCGCCATCGTCAATTGAGCGACGTCGATACAGTGGATAACCATCGTTGCCAGTGGTGATTTCTTTAAATAGTTCCTTTGGGTATTTTTTGCTGCATTTTCCATCTACCATGCACGGAGACGTTGGATTGATGATTTCATTCCGCATGGTCCATGGACGATATTTTTGATGACTACTTCAAATAAGTGGATCGTGTTATTTTACATACGTACATTCGTTACGTACATTAACTAAATCAAAATGTGTGCATGTGGTAATCCACGTTTTTGCCATTCTGTCGAGTAAGTATTCGTGGCGGGGGTTGCCTGTAAATGTGGCTGGTAGTATGACCATCGTTCCCAAATAATTGGCATTGCCGTCATTCTATATGGCATCACGAAGATGAATATAGTCATCTGATCGCAGTTTAGCTTGATTCAATCGTATAAATAAAAGTCGTTCTGATTCAATTTTGGCATATATATCCACGACGAATTGAGGATATAACTGCCGACATATGAAAATGTAGTTTTCGGAATTTTGGCGTATCATTAAGCAATATGCATACAAATCCATCTCACTCACTTTTTTATTTGTTGGCTCAACTGTGAAATGGAAACAATATGTAGTATTGTAATGCATCATAGGAGGTGGTTTGGCGTCTATTGGAGGGGGGGATCAAAGTTGAGTAGATTAATCTACCAGCTCAGTAACCTTCCAGTAGGGTGCGCATCACGTGAGCTGTTCTGGTCTTGTCATTAGGCAGCTGCGTGATGGGTACAATTGTGGAAGGGGTAACCTGTTCACAATTCGCAAGTGTACGTACTGCCTCCTCGTGGCAACCACTGGTAACTAAGGCCATTTGGCACATTTTAGGCCATTTGGCACAGGCTAAAGTACGGCGCTAAAGGAGAAAACCTTGACAAAAAACCCTAATCTAAGGTGGAACAGCATATGCCGAAAGATGAATGGCTGATAGGTTAATCAGCCCAAAATATGCGGACTCTGGATACCAGGCACCCTCCAGTTTTATTTAGCCTTCCTGTAGTAAAGCTGGGTGACCTACAGGTGATTTGCAATTCCGAGCAACTCCTAAGAGTAAAATCAAACGGAATACGGGGCAGGAGTAGGAATATACGAGAGTGGGACAACCCTCTCGAGGTCCTTGAGCTCCAATGCTACCGTCTTTCTAGCGGAACTACATGCTGTAGTAAACATCTAGGAGGGAGAGCAATAAGCCCAGATAGTATGTATCACGTACCGGGAGGCAGTATCGTCAGGTTCCTTAAGAACCTGAATATTGACTGGACGGATAATTAAGCAGGGGCCAGCACAATAGATCTTTTAGGTCGCAGTGCGAGGTGGCTGATCGCCCGCATGGCCCCCCCAATAATAATAATAATAATAAATGCATCATAGGAGGGAAGCATTTCTGAAATTCGTTGAAGTTGATCGTTGTGGCGATGGAGGATAATGTTACGTGAGTTAAATTCCTGACCAACAATCACAATTGCCACTTCATCGATGCTTGGTGCATTGAATCGTCTTTGATGTTGTTCGAATGTGGTTCTGTCGGCTTTAATTAGAATGGTGTGATCATCCGATATCATCATGTCTTTGGCTACCTTAAACAGTCGTCAATTCGTTTGTAATATGGAAGAATGTTTTTAGGGATGCGACAATGTCACGTCTTGCACCGTTATTGAATGAAATGCGTTGATTTACTTGTTGTGCATCGTCTGATTGCTGTCCCATAAAGTAGAATTGTAAATATTTGTGCTACCCTTGCACTTTATACGTTGACATGTAATTGTTTCTGATGGTGGTAAATTCGAAATGAGGCAACGAAACTTTTCCGTTCGAACAGCACATGCCAGGCATTTCGTTGTTGTATTTCATTGCTTTGCAATAGGAACACACTTTGTTCATTGGTCCAATCAACTTCCGAATCGTATTGAAATGCAATAGTATAAACCAATTTTACACGGACAATATTTTGTCGCAAAATGTATTTCTTGTAGAAGATGCAACCTTTTAAATGTAAAAGGTTAATACTTTTTCAAATTAAACCAATTTTACACGTACAACCCAGGGGCCCAATCACTTCAAAAATATTACGAAACCCTGCTCGTTGGTATAAAATCAGTATCCAAAGTATGAAACCTATTGGATGAATGGTGTGGAAACTTAAGGAGGGTCCCCTTGGTCCAGGGGACAGACCCATCGGTTTCAAACATGTCACTAATTTCATAAAATCTCTTTCCTAAACTCATTCCCGCCAAAAAATATTAAAAACAATTTTAATTTTAGGTAAATTTTTACCGGGGCCCCTAGCCCCTGGGGTCCAACACCTTCAAAAATATCGTAGGTTTGGTTCTGGACATGCGGTTCGCGAGATTTGGTAGTGTGACTCGTGCGCCACCTATTGTAAAAAAAATCGCACTATGCTCACGTCCTTCCTTTTGCCGAGATACACATTATGTGAAAGTTTCATGTCCATCGGCCGTACAGCCTTTGAGATTTTTGGGAACAAATATACTGACTGAAACGATTTTGGGAAAAATATCCTGTTTGTGCAATGTTTAAATAGTGTCGCTTGAAATTGTTGCAATGAAAATTTATTTGCGCCAACCCTCATGTATCTAAAAGATTATTCAATTCGGGGACCGATGGGGCAACAATCACCTGCTAAGACCCAATATTACTTAAATGGGGGAAATGGAAAGGTAATACAGACATTCCGTCTGGCAGAATTAGGTTACCAGGTCTTCCTAACATCGATCAGAAAAATAGCGTGTCCGTCCTTCCGTACTTCCAGTCGTACATTTTTATTATTTCTGTTTCGCCTCCCACTCTCACAAATCTTGATAGTTTTGGTCGAAATTTTGTACAAAACCTTTTACAAACCTTTAAGAAAAGAATTTTGAACATTATTCATTATTTAACAGTATACTAGATGTCCGCGCGAGGGAACATTGAAACTATGAACGTTGGAAGAGAGCAGAATGTTCGAGAGAAAGAGTGAATTGGCATTATAAAACCAATTGGCCACTGACGAAATATTCCTAAGATCTGTATTAAGTTGCATAACGATCTGCTCCAATTTTAAAAAGGCACCACCAATATACAGTTGCAAATCATCAGCGCAAAAATAAAATCGACAATTTAAAATATGCCAAGGTAGGTAAATTATAAATAGAAAAAGGGGCCTAAAATTGACCCTTGAAGCATCCCAGCAACTACATCACCAAGCTTTACAAATTGATTAAGATTACTCAAATTAGAATAAAGCAACCAATTATTTAGAAGGTAATGGGAAGGTATTAGCAGATTTTTACAGGTAATTATAGCTATTGAGGGCAGGCAAAATACTAATTGGCCGAATTTCACAAACATTGGAAATTAAGTCCTTCCTATGTAGGGGAATAATCGAAGCCACTTACCACACATCAGGAAATGATGTTTGATTTCATCAAACACTGGTTAATGATAAATGTGATTAGGGACAGAAATAAATCAATAAATAATTTTAGTACTTTGAAGTTTACACGACCTAACGGTACGAATTACAAATCAAAATCGGGTAAAGGCAAAACTCGTAACGATTCGTTAAGTTTATTGATCGTTCCCAAAATTTCAACAGGAGATTCCTTCGGTTGACTTACATGAAATACCAAGTTTTTTAAATTGCTCTAGGTGGTTTTAGGTTTGTGCAAATTCCCAAAATAAAATACATTTTTTAGCTTGAGTGATGCATTTGTTGGTTTTATTTCTAAAAATAATTAAATGATTCAAAATCGAGCGCTAATCCAAATCTTTTATATTTTGTGTGAGCCAATTCTCTATTCTTATTTATACCTCTTTTATGAGGCAGACAAACAGAATCTACAGTATCTAAGTAAACCGAAAATAAATACCAAGCCCACCCCTTCGCATTTTTATTTATTAATATGGAGCGACTTGTTTGTAATTTCGGGTCGGCCAAGCATTTGGATCAAGAGCCTTAAGCCATAAATCTGCTTTTATGCCCAATGTATAGCAAACAAACTTCAAAGATTCAATATCACAATGTTTGGGGACAAGTTTAAATATTTTGTAGTTCTCAATCTCCAAGCATGTTTTAGTCATGACTGAAATATAATTTTCCGTAGTATGATGATTGAATTTAGAAAAATATAACCATAACGTCAGTGTAACGGTCATTACCCCAAAATTCTCATTAAAATGTTTAGTACCACAAATTGGTTTGGTACTCAGATGTTGACGAAGCTTTTTATTAACCTCAGCCAAAACAGCACTGGAATTCAGTGAGGATGATGTCACCTCAGGAAAGTTCTTGTACAGAATTAGCACTGCTAACTCCTATAGTATTAACAAAGAAAGGTTACCTGTTGTAACAAATGGAACTGGGCCATCAGCAAATACTCGGTCAAAAGACACAATTAATGATAATACCGTTACCATTGATTCAAATAAGAGTACCAGTAAGTTAGTAGCTGATATATCGTCGCAGTCAAAAAGCAACAATAATAATAATATTATTGGAAATAATGTTATTATTGGGTCATCAGTTGCAGTTGATAATGTCATTTGTGCAGCTGATGCAAGAAAATGGTTCTTCATTTAGCGCCTTCGGAATTCAACAACGGAAGCTGAAATTACGGAGTATATCAAGTATAAATTTGATATTCACGATTTTCGTTGCCTTAAACTAAAGCATCGGTTTGAAATGGAGTTTGCTTCATTTAAAGTGAATACTTCAGCAAACATGGTGGACAGATTGTTGGACGGAAATATGTGGCCAGTGGGTGTACTACCTCCAGTTTAGGAAATTACGAAACAATTATTAATAATAATGACAGTAATAATAAAACTAATAATAATAATAATAACGATAATACGAGTATTTATAATATTGATGGTAATAATGGTGATGAAGAAGTGGGTAATTATGTACATATATGACTAACGATAAATATTGGTTTAATATATATTACCATAACACGGGTGGAATGCGCACAAAAGTGGATAAATTTTTTACATCGGTTATGGAAGAAGATTATGCCATCATAGTCATAACTGAGACATGGCTGATTCCTGCTATAAAGAATGAGGAATTCTTTCTTGCATATTATATAGTTTTCCGCAGAGATCGGCACGAAACTGGAGAGTGTCTGGATGTTGGTGGTGGTCTACTAATAGCTGTAATAAATCAGTATAAATGTCTACAAATTAATATTGCATCCGATGATATTGAAATCCTTTTAGTAAAGGTTAAAAATGGCCAAAGAAAATCTCTTCGTTTGTGCTACGTATGTTCCCGGGAAATCTACAAGTGAATTCCTTAATGAATTTATCGATATAATTGGAAATAAGATTCATCCCAAAATGGAAGAAAATGATAGTTTGTGCATCGTGGGTGATTTTAACTTTCCAAACTTAAATTGGAAACGAATTGACGGAATACTTACACCGTTTGGTAATACTGCCAATACTTCTTTCGTGATAGATTCATTTTTTGAAATGGGTCTAAGGCAACATAACGAAGTGCACAATCAGAATGGCTCACTTTTGGATCTTGTTTTCACTGACGATAATTTACATCCATCAGTCCAATCTTGTGAAAACCTGGCTCGCTCATCAACTATATTCATCATACACCGTTGTTAATTAAGTTAAGTTTTCAATGTTTCGACGATTATGTTCCAAATGATAATATTTTAATCTTTGATTTTAGAAATGGTGATTATGATTCTCTAAATGGATTTCTTGAAAGTATTTCCTGGGATTTCCTTTGTAATGAGAAGGATATTGAAATTATGACTAGCCGGTTTTACGAAATTTTGTATGCGGGGATGGATCTATTCGTTCCAAAAATTGTCAACAATCATAATTCGTATCGTGAAAAGTGGTTTAACAAAAAACTTGTTAATTTATATAACCGTAAAACCAAGGCACACAAACTGTATAAAAAGACGAATACATCAGCTGATTATGCAATGTATTCTCACCTTCGGTATGAGTTTAAGGTTTTGAATCAATTTATGTATGGTAATTATTTGTTAGAAATTGAATCTGGTATCAAGTCCAATCCATCGTGTTTCTGGCATTATATTAACTCTAAAAGAAAATCTGTTGGTTATCCTTTACCCATGAGTTATAATGATAGGCAAGCTCATGTTCTAAATGCTGTTTGTGAATTATTTGCAACGTTTTTTAAATCCGTTTATTCAGTCGAAAATGTTTTAACATCTCCTAGTGACCAAGTCTTGGTCAATAATCATATTCACTGTATTTCTTCTTTTACGGGGGAACAAATCAAAATGGCTTTACTTGGAATTAATAGTAAAATGTCTATGGGCCCTGATGGTATTCCCTCACTACTTTTAAATAATTGCAATTGATAAATTGATTAAAGTGAATCCTAATTTTATTCCTATAAAATGGTTATCATCTATTTGTCGCAAAGGTCTCAACTAGTACGTATTGGTCAAAATTATTTTGAGAAGTTTACAGTCTCATCTGGTGTTCCTCAGTGCAGTCATTTAGGTCCATTAATATTTATTCTATTTGTTAATGATATTGGTACATGTTTTAAGTTTTGTAAATGTCTGTTCAGATGACCTTAAAATTTACGCTACTATCCGAAATGGCGCAGACGTTTTATTGGTACAACAGGACCTTAATCGGTTTAGTGATTGGACTACCGAAAATCGTTTAGCTCTCAATATCTCCAAATGTAAAACTATGTCATTTGCACGAATTAAGATATTAATTGTAGCTCCGTACAGTTTACAAAACGTGGAAATATATAGAGTTACTCAGTTTATTGATTTGGGTTTTTTGTTTACAGGTAACCTAAGTTTTACTAAACATATAGAAATGATTGTAGCTAGAGCCGGCTCGATGCTTGGTTTCCTAAAGATACATGCTCGTCAATTTTCTGACCCATACACACTCAAGACATTATATACTGCTTTTGTTAGGCCTATTTTGGAAAACGCTGTAGTTATCTGGAGTTCTGAACGGATATTGCTTGATTTATATTCATTTTACGTTCCTAAGAGAATTCTTCGTCCACGACAGTTAAGACTGAGTATTGCTTTTTATCGTACGAATTATGGAACTGATGAACCGGTCGCGCGTACGTCAAAATATTTTAACCAATATTCAGAACTTTCCGATTTTAACTTTTTAAGGGATCTTTTTAAGAGTCGTATTCGAAATAATAATTTGTAACACTTTTTTATATACAAAATTATTGGTATTGTAACCTATGCTATTTGTTAGTGCTGGTAATAAATCCGTGCTTTCCCTCATTCGTTTTAAACACCCATTCTCTATTTGGAGGCTCTCCCATTGAGCACAATAAGCCTTGACAAGTAGGACGGTGTTCCTTTTCCTTCCATTCCATGATATCTGAAAAATCCGTGTCATCTAATTATTCTTTCCTGATCATTTCATCAGTATCCTCGTCAGGCAGCACTTGAGTATGCCTAACCTCGATGATGCCTTCCTTTGCTTCAATGTGACCACAATGTTTGCATTCTACTATACATGGTGGTCTTGATAATGCGTCGGCATTTCCATGTACGTGGAAATCGTAGAAACCAATCGAACCAACGTGCTACTTGTTCCTCTGGGTTCTTGAAATACAACAGCCACCATAAAGCTCCTTATGGAATAAAGGTACTTATGGAAATCCTTAATGCACTCCACTACAGCCAACAATTATTTCCGTGTCACACAATAATTACGCTCCGGTTTTGATAATGTTTTGGAGTAGTACACAATAATTCATTCTTGGCCATTAGTTCCCTATGATAACACTCCTCCTATACTGTCATTATTTGCATCGGTGGTCCAAAATAAATTTCACGTTCAATGTGTCGATCCTTGGCAGTTGCTATAGTAACAGCATTGAATTTTTGGTAATCACCGCAGAATATCATGCTACCGTCTTTCTTTTCGACCAAAACTACTGGTAAGTTCCATGGACTGTTAGATGGTTCGATTACACCTGCCGCCTGCACATCTGTTACCATCCGATCGGCTTCTTCTTGTTTTACCAATGGTAACCTTCTGAATTGTTGACGAATCGGCATCTCTGTTCCTATATCAATTCGGTGCTTTACCATTGAGGTTCTTCTGTTATTATCCGATTTACTGTAGAATACGGACATGTACCATTTGAGTAGTTGATGTGCAGAAATTTCTGAGCTCTTTCTGCCCTTGCATGTCAGCTTTTTCAATCGGACTTTTCTGTTCACAGTTTACTATAGCCGATTTATCCTAATTGGTACTCTATAGTTGTTGTCTGGTTTAACTAAGGGTTTTCCTGAAGGTTAGCTTCGACAACCCTTATTCTGGATGACCCTGAACCTCCCTCCAATCTTCCCCTCACGATTGTCTCGGAGTTCGGTGGCAGCTTCTCCCTAAGTCTGCTAGATTGAAGTGGCAACTCGTTGTTTTCGTAAGTTAATACTCCTCGTCCAACATCTACCACGAAGCCATTCGCCCTCATGGAATTCATTTACATATCTGTAATGAGCTTCTTATTGGAAAACTGTTCTCCCGATTCTTGGTTAAAGTTACAAACGGCCACAGGAGACGGATATAGACCTTTTTCGCTTTTATTATTGCATTGTCTCCTGTGGTCGTTTGTAACTTTAACCCATTAATTGGTTGCACATACCCACCTATCAGATCTTAACGGACAATCGTGTGATTTACTCCCGTATCCATGGTGATAATGCAGTCCCTGCCATCAATGTCGCCTTTGATTGTTCAGCTGCCACCGCCTCTTGCTACACTCGAAACTCGAATGGAGGAGTCAGCTTTTGCCACTTTAAGCTGACTCTTTCCGCAACATTCTTATTTCTTATTGACCGATTTTATCACGTGCCCAATACCGCTCGGTATTTATGTTGGTGTATTTTCAGTGACGGTTTAGTGATAGCTTATGCATTCTCGTTCGTCAACGCACAAACAATGGCTTCCGCAAAGGTCGCTTTAGGTGACAACATCACCGCTTTGCGTCTCTCTGGATCTCGAATGCGAGACATACTTGTATGTGCTAAATGCACTAGTCGCTCGATTGCCGATAAAAATTCCTGTAGTGATTCCTGTAGTTTCGTTACTTTTGGTAGCGGCTTTTCAATTCCATGCGATAGATTTCCCGCTTATCCAATCCAGTTGCTTCATAATGTTGCATAATGTTGCTTCCAATCCAGTTGCTTCATAATTTCGAGATAACTGTTGCGCTCTTCTTCCGGAATGGTTTGTAAAGGATTTGCTGCTTCGCCTTTAAGGGCCACTATTAGCGCTGCGACACAATGTTTATCATTCCAATAGTTTTGATTGGCCGCCTTTTAAAATTGAAATTTAAAAATCTCAAAAGATGTTGTTCCGTCGAATGTTGGTGGTTTTAACATCATCGATCGAATGGTCTGAACCATTTGCGGCGTTGTTCCACTTCCTTTCACACCAATTAGCTCCTTTTCGAGACGTTGAACCTCCTATTCTAATTTTTATTCAACCTGTTGAACCTTCGTTTGCAACTTCTTTACTTCGAGATGTATATATGTTAGTAGATAATTCGAGAAGTTTCTTACCGATTCTTTTATGGCCATCTGTAATTCGGTTTCAATTTCCTCTCCTTGTTTCTCCTTGTTCATAACAGCCATTAACTGCGACAAATCGATTTCGACCAACCCTTCTGTTTTAGATTCTGTATTCTCTACACTTTACGCAACCGTTATTTCTTCCAAAATCATGATGTTCCGCGTTTAATTATTCGTTATCCATGGCTTTACGTAGTCGCACTTGTAAAGCACTTTCATTACCATCGATAGACAAACCTCGTTTTTTAAGTTCTTTCTTTAATCCTGGAACTTCTAATTAGGAGAGAATCATTTTCTTTCTTTTATTACACTGGATTGTGAATAAAACAAGTCACTTCAATTTAACACAAACGAATTTATTTAATGAACACAAAAATGAGTTCAACAAAATCACATTTTGTAATATTTGCACAAATTTTACTGATCACTTTTAATTTTTATATCTCAATAATTTACTTTTTAATCCTTATAATATCGCTTACCAATTTGATCTCATTCTCCTTTTTATATACTTAATCAAAACTTCTAGAAATTTCATTACTTCTCTAGTAAAAATAGTCTAGAAACATTTAGAACAGTTTTATCATGTAAAATCCCATTTTATTACAATAAACTTTGTGCTATTGAATAACTTATTCTATTCTTCCCTAGATGTCACCGTAACAATATTGTTACACCTAGGGAATAATAGAATAAGTAAAATTAATAGCGCAAAGTTCTGTACTAAAATGAAATTTTCCATGAAAAACTGTTCTAAATGTTTCTCGACTATTCTTACTGGAGAAGTCATGAAATTTCTAAAAGTTTTGATTGAGTATAAAAAAAGGCGAATGAGGGATAAGGATTAAAAAGTGAATTACTGAGATATAAAAATGAAAAGTGATCAGAAAAATTTATGTAAATATTAATAATAAATAATTCACAAAATCACTTTATTTAATTTTTACACAATTTTACTGTACATTTATAATTTTTATTTCGCTCTAAACACTTTTTAAATCACTTTTTAGTTCCTTTTTAATCTTCGCACTATCGCTTACCAAATGCTAAGAATCCAATTCGACTTCGTTCGCCTTTTTATATACACAAACCAAACTTCTAGAAAGCTCATGAATTTTCCAGTACTAATAGTGTAGAAACATTTAGAACTGTTTTATCATGGATAATTCCATTTTAGTACAGTTTAACATTGAGCTATTAATTTAACTTGTTCTATTACAAACTAGATGTCACCGTTACAATACAATGCAATGATTTTATGGGAAATTTCTTAATTATATAAAGTGCCATCTGTTGTCAGACATTATAAACTTATTTGAGCAATAGACAATTTTTAGTACAAATTTTGGACGTGTAACATCATACCTAATATAATATTCCACAGCTTGTACTCAAATTGGAACTGTCAAAATCAAGTAAACAAAAATTAAATTGCTGGTCGATATAACATTAAATTTAAACTAAATATTAAATTTACATTTTCAGATAACAAATTATTGGAACCAAATTAAGTGTCTGATGGACAATTAATTCAGATAAGCATAAATGGTAATTACATTTGCGATCAAACGATTCTCTGTGTGTCTCGTTTGTTTTTAGGTTATAATCCTGGATGTCAATATACCATTGGAATTTATGAATTGCAATACAAACAATATTGCTTAGGAAAACTTGATGGAATATAACACAAATTGGGATCCAATATGAGTATATTTTTAGTGGCTGCTATTTGATGTTTAGGCGTTGATTAAATCCGCTCAGCAAATGTATAAATGTATGCATAATTTCAGGTCGGATATTTGAACACATACGGATTCAAAATTTGAAAACTTTTCATAATGTTTTTCAATTTTTCTTGAATCCGGAAATCACAGAACAAAAATTCACAAAAACACTTATTATAATTTTTGCACAATTTTACTGATCACTTATAATTTTCAAATAACTTTCAAATTTTTTTTTAGTCTTTAAAATATGGCTTGAATCTAATTCGATCTCTTTCGCTTTTTAAATACTCAAACCAAAACTTCTAGAAATTTCATAACTTTTCCAGTAAGAATAGTCTAGAAACATTTAGAATAGTTTTATCATGGAAAATTCCATTTTACTACAGTAAAACTTGTTAGTAAAATTAAACTATTATACCGTAGGTGTCAGCGTAACAGTACTCTTCATATAAGCCTGTTCGTCCCGAATAGTACCCAAATCACTCCTTTGTATAGGGCCATACGCTCTAAATGCATCACCTTCAGTTTACCTCCCTGTCCTTTCCTGGTCGTGTGGGTCCAATTGCCCTTCCTGGAATTTCTGGCCACCTGCCCGTATATCACATCGAACCTTGAACAAGTTGCCCGACACTCGCACTCCTCTTCGCACAACCCGGCACTTCTTATCCACAATCTGCTTAATCTGATCTTGTTTCTGACTTCATTGGCAGCTCTTCGCTATTGATGACTGCTACTTGCTTTACCATAGCATCTATACCGTTGAATTTAAGTGGCAGCTCGGTCTTCTCGCTCGCTACTCAGTACCCCTCATCCAAAATCCAACACGAAGCCATTCACCCTCAAGAAGTTCATCCCCAAACTGACTTCATCCACAATATCTGCAATCAGCACTTCTTGTTGGAAAAGGGTTCTCCCGATCCTTATATTTACCATCGTTTTCCTATTTATTATTGCACTTTCTCCATTTGCTCCTTCGATTAAGTCTTTCTGAACAATCGTGTGAGTTGCTCCAGTATTCAGTGTAATGATACACTCCCTCCCATCAACATCGCCCTTGATTTTTACGCTACTACCGCCTCGTGCTACACCTTTAACAGGAACGCATGTTTTAGGACAACCAGATGGTGAAGCCAGCTTCTGTTCCTTCAAACTCCCTCTTGCTTCGAAACAATCGCGTGAGATGTTGCCAATCTTGTTACATGCCCAGCAACTTAGCTAGCTGCCTCTACAACTTTATCGCGATCGTCTGATGCTCGCCTGGATAAAAGGTGGCGATCTTCTCCTTCCTTATATTACTTTCTGACAGTTATTTCTGTGTTATAGGCCCACGTATTTGTATGTGCTTGCATCGATAACTAATGATAATCCCTGTAGCGATTCTCCCCCCTTTTGAACGATTTTGAATGTTGGCAGCTTTAACTTGATCGCGTGAACGATTTGAACTACTTTCGTCTTTGTTCTACTTGTTTTGACATCAGTTAGTTCTTTCTCGGAGCGCTGACATTTTTTCTGCAACCTTTTGAACTATCATTTCTAATTTTTGTTCAACCTGTTGAATCTCCGTCTTAAATTCTATTTGCAGTTTCTCTATTTTGCCTTGCACATTTGTAGACAACTCTAGAATTTTCTCATCCATTTTCTTTTGACATTCGGCAATTTTCCGGTTTGATTGCTTAAACGTACAACTGTTATTTCATTTCTTGGTTTACTTTCTCCAACTGGCGCTTGTTTTGTTGTCCCATCATTTGGTTCATACAAGCCAATTAATTACGACAAACCGAAACTTCCGAAAGGTGCTTGTTTATTTCGACCAAACCTTGTGTTTCAGCTTTTGTCTTCTCTAAGCTTCTCGCATAGGTTATTCTACAAACCCCGCTTTTCAAGTTCCTTTTTTAATTCCGGAACTTTTAATTCGTAGAGAATCATTTTCTTTGTTTTATTATTCACAATCCCACAGCTATCACCAATTGTTACGTTTTTGCCTTATCAATCACGGTTCGTATCACTGGATTGTGAATTAAAAAAAATCAATTAAATTTTTCATATTTTTTCACTATTCATAGTTTTCGCACAATTTTACTGTACACTTATAATTTTTAAATCGCATTACAGCACTTGTTAAATCACTTTTAATTCTCTTTTAAATCCTTATACTGTCGCTTACCAAATTCTAATGATCTACCTAATTCGATTTCGTTCGCTTTTTATATACTCAAACCAAAATTTCTAGAAATTTCATTACTTTTCCAGTAGGAATAGTTCAGAAACATTTAGAACAGTTTTATCATAGAAAATTCCATTTTTGTACACTAAAACTTTGCGCTATTAATTTAATTTATTCTATTACACTCTAGGTGTCACCGTCACATTATAAAGTGACAAAAGCGCAAATTTTTACTGTACTAAAATGGAATATTCTATGATAAAACTGTTCTAAATGTTTCTAGACTATTCTTACTGGAAAAGCCATGCAATTTCTAGAAGTTTTGGTTTGAGTATATAAAAAGCAAAAGAGATGGAACACGAAAGAAAAAAACTAAACCGAGTGATTTAAAGAAAAATTTAGTACGATATAAAAGTTAAAAGTGTTCTAAAAAATAGAATAATATTGGGTTTGGTTATGCATGACGTTGCGATAGATTCGTTTCCATTCAAAAAAATGTTCCGACCAAACGGTCGAAATTTATATTTTTGTGGTATGTAAAAATGTTTTCAAAGTATTTGAATCCTCTTGTACTGACGTCAAACCAACTCGGCCAGCACCTTAATTTCATAGACGTATAGTACCTTAACATTACAAAATTAATTTCTTGTCCCAAAAAATTTTAAGATTTTCGAAAATTCTGGCAAACAAATAACAACAAAAAAAAAAAAACAAAAATCTTTTCCGATTACATAATCTACTCGTACCAATACAAAACAATAGCAAAATCGAAATGTCTGTTCATAATTAACAATGCGTAATTAAATAATTAATTAATGATTTTTCCGTTTTGGGTATTTCCCGGAAAGATCTCCTTAATCTCCGCCCGCCGGTGTAAATAATAAATCGATTAACTTTTATTTTCCCTACCTGTTTAACCACCGCTCATAATCCGAGAGTATACTACCTCCACCCCGTTAAGTTTTTAATTTTTCCCGTTACCAAACAAAAAAAAAAATGTTTTACTCTTGAGTTGTCTGTACGGATATGGAAAAATTTTCATTTCGATGACAATAATATGGGCGCCAAAACTTGCGGGAATAAAAATGAATCCGCGAGTACAACAACAAGAAACTCTTTTATTCCATAAGTAGGTAGGTCATATGTATGTATGGTACATAGAAATATGACGTATTAAAAGAACAAATCACGAAGAGTAAACACAAAAGGAAAATAAACGGATTTGAATGGAAACAAAATACATGAGAAGGAAAAACTAATTTTCTTTTTTGGGGAAATTTTCGATTTTTATACATTTTATGTGATGAATGAGTCAATTGAAAATTTATAAATAGAATTTGCATGTTGTGCATATGTGTATGACGGACAGGTTGTTTGCGTGGAGGGTTGCTTGTTAAAATTTAAAGTTTTAATTGGAGCTTATTATGTTTGTAAAAGCTCATTCTATTTGAATGTTTACCTTTACACTTTAAATAAAGCTGAATCATTTCAGAATAAAAAATTGGCGGATGTGGCCCCATCGGGAACATATTTTTTAATTGAAACTAAGACGAAATGTTCCGAATCTGTACCTAGCACATCAATAGGTAAAAGGGCAAGTAGCCTCATAGGCCAAATTATTAGCAGAAAAAAGATCCTGTAGGCGATAAACAGTTTTAAACCATATAAGTGGCCTAGACTCGATGGTATTATCCCTGCGGATATTCAACAAACTACGGATCTAACAATTTCCTGGTTAGATGTAATTTTCAAAGGCAGCCTAGAACTATGTCACATTCCTAGTAAATGGACAGAAGTGAAGGTGGTTTTCATACCTAAGGTGGAAAAACGCTCACACTACAATCCCAAAGACCTTAGACCGATTAGCTTGTCTTCCTTCCTTTTAAAAACACTGGAAAGACAAATAGAAGCTCATATTAGAGGCACATTTGTGTCGGAAAAGCTGTCTAAATCTCAATATGCCTATTGCAAGGGGAGATCTGTAAAGACTGCTCTTCATTCTATTGTATTTTTCATTGAAAAATCTTTCGAATATAGAGATTATGCAATGGTAACCTTCTTGGAAATTGAGGGGGCCTTTAACAATGTGCTTCCAGGGGGTTATAACTCAGGATGAATCACTCAAGGACTGGATAGATCAGATGCTAAGAGGCAGGATCATAAATGCCAGTTTTTTGGAATCCTCCGTTAGAAGATTTGCAACCAGAGGTACGCTACAGGGTGGCGTAGTGTCCCCCCTTCTTTGAAACTTGGTCATAAATGACCTGTTGCTGAGACTGGAGGACGGTGGCTTTAAGGTGGTTGCCTATGCGGATGATGTTGCTATTGGTGCCCATGGTAAATATCCCGGCACCCTTAGTGAGCTTATGCAAAATGCCCTGGGCACACTTTCATTATTGGCCAATGGTTGTGAGTTGAATGTGAACCCACACAAAACCAATCTTGTCCTATCTTCAAAACCCCAAAACCCACAGACAAACATTGGCCAGTCTTTTGGCTCTCCACTGAATATTTGTAAAGCCTTGGTTATAAATTTTCTTGCAATAATCTACGTAATATAATTACCACCATCAGTCTTCTGTTGCCGTGGATTTATTATTGGTTGTGGCTCTATTGTTGACTTCGTAGGTACTTTACAATCTTCAATACGAGTTAGTGGTCTTTCTTCACCAACGGCTACAGTTACCTTTGCTTTTTAAGGTCCACCTCGATATTAGGCTCCTCCTCTACTTTTTAAAAGCATCAGCTCTTTCTAGAGTATTCTGCTCCTGCTTGATAGTTTTTTGGCTTGCTGGCGGCAAACCTTGTAGACGGCGGCTCCGTCTTCACTTATCCTCAGTTACATAAGTATCACTCATTTTCAATTTTTCAAGGTTTCAATTCACTATTTTCACCCATCGACTACGATTAATTCTACCAAGTTCCACTTGTCCCTTCTCTCTACCGTCAACAACGCAACGGATTCTATCGCTCTGATTTTCTTTTCTGATGCCCTGTCGGGAGGTAACAGACAGACAGGCAGATACCAAATCGTGTTAATCGGTAATAGAATTAAGTACCAAGTGTGCAGAGAAAGATTCCGGTGGTATTCTATACGAAAATAAGCCAAACTATAAAACTATGACACTTCACCAGAACAATGTATCACAGACAATGATCACGTTATTTAAAACTCTTTGTTTTATTTCAATTACATTCAAAACAGAAAAGCTTATCAAGCTTATTTCGCGAAAAACTTTTTTGGAACATTCCAGATAGAAAAAAGCATCATTCCATCCATGATCAATAATATTTGTGTTGTTGTTGTTGTCACCATACAAAATGCAAGGTACTTTTAATTATCCGTTTTCCACACATTCTGTTTACTGTACATACATAACATATAGACTCGTATGGAAAAATAGAAAATGTTGTCTCTACATAGTATAAAAGAAAAACTGGGAAATGGAGAAAAACTAAAACTCTGCCTTGTATACCCTCTTCACAGTATAATAGTGGAAAAAATAAAAATTTTCTATCGATTTTTTAAATTCTATTGTTGGTGTTGCTGCTAATATTTATATGAGACTTTGTTGTTGCCAATCCAAAAGTAAATGATGATGCATTTTTCTATATATTTCCACAAAATTTTCGTATTTTATATGTAGATGTATGCGGGCACGTTTTTTTACTTTATTTATGTCATCGTATATTTTTGGAAATGGAAAATTTGCAAGTTTTGGATACTGTGTGTTGTTGGTCGAGTTTCTTTGTGTTGTATATACAAACAGTTTTCGTTTGGGATGCACATTTTTATTGTGATACAAGATAAATTTGCAATCATGTTTGTTGTTATCTCAACTATATAAAGAGTGAGAGAGGTTCTTAATTTTTTTTTATTTTTTTATGAGAGATCTGGAAAATCAATTATTTCGTCGTTTGCCATATACCAACCAATAGCAATTCGTTATTTTTTTTTTTCTAAAGGCCAAGGTCATACGATTGATTCCACTGTGCTGTGGTATGGGTTTTTGTATGTGTTCGAATGTTTTATTTAAAAAAAACTGATAAAATTGTATTCGACATGTATTGTGTTGCTTGTATGTATTGTATGGAAAATTTAATTTTTTTATCTTACAAATGTTTGATTTTATCGAAGATTCTTGGCAAGCCCCGTCACAATAGCCTACAGTCGATTTTTTTTTTTTTGCTTTATATAAATAAATGATACGACATAAATTGCAACTTTAATTTAATCACACTATGACCTACATAATTTAGTGTTGTATTTGTATATTATAGTGGTGGTGATTGGATTGACGGCGCGTGGTTCGCGAAACTGAAAAATAGCTGACCTAGTTTTTTATTTTTTATATTAAAATATTAAGTTTCATATACTGCCATTGCCTGACTTGAATTTGTAAGTAAATAGGGACACAAATGCTTTATATCCCGGATGTAATCGACAAAATACTCTTTTTGGCTCATATCTGGAAATTTTTTGCTTTTATGGATTTTTCCAAATTTGCGCTGCAGCCATATTGCACTAATCCATCAAATATTGGTAAAGAATACAGAGAGAGGTTCCAAATGCCCTTCAAAAATTATAACCAAAAATTCAAAATCAATATTTCAAAGAAATTATCTGGATCCGACTCGATGTTCGATTAGACGATTCAACAGTTTGATAATTTCCAGAAGTTTAAGAGAAGTATGGCTGTTTATCAAATGATTGTTTTCGGCTTTTTATAGAGACAGATATAATAGTGAAAATGGCATTCACAAGTTTTTTTCCTTTAATTTTTTGATTTAGTGAATATAATTCGCTAAATCAGTACGTTCGTACTTTACACTATCTGTATTAAGTAGGAATTGAATTTTTTGTAGTTTGGTCGTAGCTTCCTGATGAGTAGACGAACTTTTTCAGTATGAAACCAAACTACCAACACAATCAGCTCAAGAAAAGTTCTCATTTTTTGTTCAGGCTTATACACTTTGTATAACCCCTGTGTGTGCATTAAGCATACACAAACGAGGGTTTTCCTAAAGATTTTTGATTTAGTGAATATAATTCGCTAAATCAGTACGTTCGCACTTGACACTATCTGTATTAAGTAGGAATTGTATTTTTTGTAGTTTGACAGTACGAATCCAAACTACCGACACAATGAGCTCAAGGAAAGTTCTCATTTTTTGTACAAGGTTTTATACACTTTGTATAACTCTTGTGTGGGCATTAAGCATACAAAAACGAGGGTTTTCCTTAAGATTTCTGATTAAGTGAATATAATTCGCTAAATCAGTACGTCCGTACTTGATACTATCTCTGATAAGTAGGAATTGTATTTTTTGTAGTTTGCACACAATCAGTTAAAGGACATTTCTCATTTTTGGTTCAGGGTTATACAATTTTTATAACCCTTATGTGGGCATTAAACACACACAAATGAGGGTTTTCCTTATGATTTTTGATTTACTTAATATAATTTGCTAAATCAGTACGATCGTACTTTACACTATCTGTATTAAGTAGGAATTGTATTTTTTGTGGTTTGGTCGTAGCTATGTGATGAGTAGACCAACTTTTTCAGTACGAAACCAAACTATAAACACAATGAGCTCAAGGAAAGTTCTCATTTTTTGTTCAGGTTTTTATACACTTTGTATAACCCATGTTTGTGCATTAAACATACACAAACGAGGTTTTTCCTTAAGATTTTTGATTTAGTGAATATAATTCACTAAATCAATACGTTCTTACAACACTGATTGTGTTAAGTAGGAATTATATTTTTTGTAGTTTGGTCGTAGCTACTTGACCTACCCAAACTACTAACACAATGAACTCAAGGAAAGTTCTCATTTTTTGTTCAAGGTTTTATAGACTTTGTATAACTCTTTTTTATTTATTTATTTATTTATTTATTACCAACTTATACATAACTGGTTACATCACTTAAATAAGAAATTTAATAAAATTATATAATGTAAAGATTACAAAGATTACCAATAATTCAAAAGAAGCTTCGACATCAATTCCTTAAATGCATTTCTAGACAGATTAAAGTCAAAAGCCGGCCGTACTTTATTAAAGGAAGCAGAAGAATGATAAACCGGCTCACATTTAACGTAGTTTTGCCTACAAAACGGCAACTTAATTTTTAAATCTTTATCGCGCAGCACACGTAATGGAGTATATATATCAAGCAAACTCAAAATTTCCGAACAATCGATTTTAGACACCAATAAATCTCGAACAAACATTGCGCTAATTTCAATTCTACGAATAAATAGCGGCTCCATATTTATTAATTTACATCTACCTCGATACGCTGGGAGTATGAAAGCAGGTATATTCGCATCTCTAGGCAACCTTCGTAGTGCGTACATTAAAAATCGCTTCTGAACCCTTTCTATGCGATCTGAATAGTTAATATAAAACGGATTCCATATTACAACACCATATTCCAACAATGAACGAACAAAAGAGACATATAAAGTTTTAATCACGTAAGGATCACGAAAATCCTTAGCAAACCTTTTAACAAATCCAAGCATATAATTCGCTTTAGAAATGCAACCTTCAACATGTTTATGGAACGATAAATTCCAAGTAAAGGTTATACCTAAATCTTTAAAAGTATCATGTGTGGGCATTAAGCATACACAAACGAGGGTTTTCCTTTAGATTTTTGATTTAGTGAATATAATTCGCTAAATCAGTACGTTTGTACTTTACACTATCTGTATTAAATAAGAATTGTATTTTTTGTAGTTTCACAGTACGAATCCAATCTACCGACACAATGACCTCAAGGAAAGTTCTCATTTTTTGTACAAGGTTTTATACACTTTGTATAACTCTTGTGTGGGCATTAAGCATACACAAACGAGGGTTTTCCTTAAGATTTCTGATTTAGTGAATATGATTCGCTTCACACAATCAGTTGAAGGACATTTTTGGTTCAGGGTTATACAATTTTTATAACCTTTATTTGGGCATTAAACACACACAAATGAGGGTTTGCCTTATGATTTTTGATTTACTTAATATAATTCGCTAAATCAGTACGATCGTACTTTACACTTTCTGTATTAAGTAGGAATTGTAGTTTTTGTAGTTTGGTCGTAGCTATGTGATGAGTAGACCAACTTTTTCGGTACGAAACCAAACTACAAACACAATGAGCTCAAGAAAAGTTCTCATTTTTTGTACAAGGTTTTATACACTTTGTATAACTCTTGTGTGGGCATTAAGCATACACAAACGAGGGTTTTCCTTTAGATTTTTGATTTAGTGAATATAATTCGCTAAATCAGTGCGTCTGTACTTGATACTATCTGTCATAGGTAGGAAATGTATTTTATGTAGTTTGCACACAATCAGTTAAATGACATTTCTCATTTTGGGTTCAGGGTTATACAATTTTTATAACCCTTATGTGGGCATTAAACACACACAAATTAGGGTTTTCCATAAGATTTTTGATTTAGTGAATATAATTCGCTAAATCAGTATGTTTGTACTTTACACTATCTGTATTAAGTAGGAATTGTATTTTTTGTAGTTTGGCTGTCGCTACCTGATGAGTAGACCAACTTTTTCAGTACGAAACCAAACTACCAATACAATCAGCTCAAGGAAAGTTCTCAATTTTTGTTCAGGCTTATACACTTTGCATAACTCTTGTGTGGACATTAACACACGCAAATCAGGATTTTCCTTGAATTTTTTGATTTAGTGAATATAATTCGCTAAATCAGTACGTTCGTACTGTCCCTATCTGTGTTAAGTAGGAAATGTATTTTTTGTGGTTTGGTCGTAGCTACCTGATGAGTAGACCAACTTTTTTCAGTACGAAACCAAACTACCAACAGAATGATCTCAAGGAAAGTTCTCATTTTATGTTCGGCGTTATACCCTTTGCATTACTCTTGGGGTAAAGTAAGGGGTGGATTGATGTAATTTTTTTTTTTGGGGAGATATATTATGAATATTTGTGTCTCAAAAAGTCAAAGTTATTATGATAATCAACAATTTAGCAACGTTATTTTATATTAGTGAATATGGGATGTATAAAAGAGTTAAATACAATCGTACAGTAATTCATTTACACAGATGTGTCGGACTCTCGCCACCGAACTACCGACTAAAACCATCTCCCCCCATCCGCAATACTAAGCTGGGCCCATTTATCATATTACTTTAAGTTAGTATTCACAGCTTTTGCTCCACTTAGAGCAAACTCCCAAATGATGGGCACCTGTCCATATCCGCCTTTTTAGCTTTCAAAATAGCCTCAACAAAACTCTTCACAAACTTCTAACTCGGTTCTTCTTTAAACATTGTATAGACTGCTGTATCTGGAGACCAAGGGCCTACTTCTCCCTCTAGCCATCTCCTTCATTCCCCCCACCTATCGCACGCCAATGAAGTGTGTGCAACATGCAGTGTTTGCTTTTCCTGGGCAATCGGATGACGCAGCCTTACCCACTGTGTGTAGATAATTCCGGAATAATCCGTGGCCGCTTAAGTAGTACCCGACCTCTTCGTGACTCCTCTCAATCCATGGGCTTACTCGTTTAATTAAACGCGCAGTCCATCTTCCGCTTGTTTCGCTTTTCCAACTAACCTGCCAACGGTGTCTCCTCTGCCATTTCAACTCGTAAAAAACCGTCGTAGAACGCATTCCATAAGTCAAGCCATAACGTAGAGCCTTGCGCTGCTCCTCCTGTGATCACCATTTCTTGCTGTCCCTCTTCGGTTTCGTACAACAGGGTGCGGTTCCTTAAATAATCATCTACGATTCGTAGCAGATACCTGGGGATATGAAACTTGTTCTCCAAAGCGCCAAGCATGTTACACCATCGCGTAGAGTTAAAAGCATTTTTAACCAAATAGTACGATTTGACCTGTCGAACGGCTGTGACTCTCAGCTCTCTTGACCGCCTCCGTAATTTTCTGGATCGCATTAATTGTTGATATCCATACTGTCGAATGATCGCCGCAGTTAGTCTTGTTCTGATAAGCTTTTCGAGGATCTTGCCCTCTGTGTCCAGGATTCACAAAGGTCGGTAAGATGAAGGTAGCTCTGGGTCTCCTTTACCTTTGCTAATCAATGTTAGTTTAGCCGTATTCCAGCGTGAGCTAAACACACCCTCGGAAAGGCAAAAGTTATACATATTTGACAGCAGTTCCGGCTTTAGTTGGAAGACCAATTTTAGAATCTCGCCAGCTATTCCGTCTGGACCACGGGCCTATTTGTCCTTCATTATTCTAATAGCCTTACCCTTATAGGTAACTGTTTCAGCTCTCTCTCTCTCTCTCTGGGTGACTGGGGAACAAACATCTCACGATGTTTTCTGCTTTAGTGACGTCCAACAAACCTGCTGACTTCTGGTCTCCGAATTTTTTGTGACAATTTTGTATCCTAGACCACATCGGTCTCTATCTATATCGTCCAGCAGCTCCCTTTCCGAGCACATTTGTGCTCTGCGGTTATGTGGTCAACCATCGGTTGGTTTTAAGAATTGTACATAGCATAAATCCAACATCGATGACTAATTGATTGTAATTAAGTTTAAAATAAGAATATTTTATCGGATTTACACGACACAACGATGTACCTTCTAATAGTTCAACCCACCGCAAGAGAATGTCAGACACGGTGACCGAGTGTGTTTCGATCCCTTTCAACGTCATCCATCTATCGGCTAGGTGGTCTTCCACGAAGTCCTTCGTTCGTTGATGCCGACTCCAAGGCCTGTTTAATGGACCGATTTTGTGAACGGAGTTTTGCGCAGTGGTCAGCAATGATAGGTATTTGAACTCATTCACATTTTCATATTGTGTATCTCCTAAAATGAGGTCTCCACGCGTCTGCCTTTTCGCGGTGGCCGTGTATTTAGCCTTCGCTTCATCGATCTGAAGGTCAATTTGTTGAGCTGTTAATTAAAATGGAAGTAGGACTAACCAGTAGGACGTAATTTCCCAACCGTAGTCATTTTATGCCCTTGGTTTGATGGTGTTCATTATGACACCCTGCTTACAATAAAACAGATTAACTTGCATCACAGTGAGTAAGCTTTATTTCAATTAAGGAAGTTCAAGCCCAGAGTCGCACATAGATGTTTGTCTAATTCAGGAACTGTACATTCTTGATGGTACTGTCTCTGGCTTGAAATCAACTAATGGTAGAATCTTTTGTAAGATTCCTGTCATTAGAAGTCGAACATATTAATGTTTCGCTTATTGAGGAGTGCAGTATGGCTCATTTTGACTCGCCTTTACCTGCTCCTTCGGTTGAGTTTAATAACTTCTTATTATGGAGTAAGTAGAAATACATCCCCTTGATGATTGGTTGTGATGCTAATGCTCATCACTCAATGTAGGGTAGCTCAAACATTAACCATCTTCTCGCCTTCTCTATTAAATTTTTTTAGCTCTCTGAGCTGGAACTTGTCAATGGCTGGCTGTGAGCTTGGCTGTGAGCTAAGTTTCATAAGTTCTGTTCGGCAGCAAGTGATTGACAGTTTGACATCAGTTTGTGCTCTATGAATATTATTGATTTAATTTTAAACTGGAAAGTGACACACGACATTCTCACTTCTGATCACAGTTATATTTGTTTTACTATTAAACTCAAAAGACCGCCGTTTAAATCATACCGTAACAGGAAATTAACCGATTGGAATTTTGTCTCTCTAGAGCTTGTTCCTCTACTTGTCACACCGAGGCTCATTTCGAGCACCGAGGCCTTTGAAAATTCTTGTCCTCCTATCACTAACCAGAAGTCTCGGAACAAACCTTTCTGGAGTTCTGAACTTTAATGATTAAGAAAATTCGTTAGGCAACTAAAAAATAAAGCCAAGAAATCTAAAGTTCAGGCTGATTGTGGTAACTTCTTAGTGGCTCAAAAGCATTATATTGAATAAGTTTAAATCAAGCTCACAGATTATCGTGGTTGAATGAAACCCCAATAGGGGTTTAATTCACAAGCTGATTACGAACGACATACTGCGTTGGACTGTGTTCTCATTTGCACCTCACAAACCTGGATTTTCAGCAGGAATTAAACCTGCTGAATTACAGTATGGCTTTCCTTACATTCGGGAGCATTTACTTCTATATTTCTTAAGTGCATAATGGTTTTAAGAAATATTGCGTTATCAAAATTGTTAATGGGACAAGATTGGTTGAGACGGCAATGCTCAATTATACAATTGGAGCGACCATATTACAAGGCCGCTGCCTTTAGAGATTCATCTCGTGGTTCAATTAAAGAAAACCCTAAATTTACGAGCAACATAATCTACAAATCAATGAAGTTCAAAAAACAATATTCTTGTATGAACTCAACTCAACTTCCATCTCAATCCACAACACAAATCCAAATAAACTCCCAACTGAACCGCTGACTTAACCTCAGCTTAATTCTAACTCAACTAAATCCAAATTCTAACACCAACCGAACATCAACTCAGCTTATAACCTAACTTAATGTCCAACCTAGCTTCCAAATAAACTTGGTTTCAAAAAATACTTCCGTTCATGAACTCAACTCAAGCTAATTCTAATTCAACCCTCAATTTAACCAATAAATGAAATCCCAGCTAAACTGAACATAATTTCAATGCAACCTCAACTATGGAACCCAACTCAGCCCTCAGAAATCCTTGCGAACCAAGGTTCCCGGAGGAGCTTTCCGGTTTCGCCGCGAAGTATCACAAAAACAAAAGAAAATTTTTTATCACCAATCGAATATCAAATAAAAGTAGGTGGTATTTGTCAACAAAGATGTTTACATCCAAGAATCATCATCTAAATACTGAAAAGCAATTAGAATTGAGATGCCATCTGGCAACAGTTTCAATCGTGAAGAAAGTAGAAGCGATTTTTCATTTGGCACATTTTATTACGGTTTACATTTCTTTGCTGGAATTTTATCACTAAAAACACAGCAACGCTACCTACGCCTACTAATTTTAAGTACAACCAAAGGTCGCGGTTTTAAAAAGTCACAACAATAATTTCTCGTATGTTATAAAATAACAACCATCACAAGATGTCAGCACTGACAGGCATAAAACACGGAATATCTTGTCAACCCTGTCATGGTCAAAACCTTGTAGAGCCTTCTTTTTTTTTTAGGTCTATATCCTTGATAAATGCCGCTACCTGATGCATATCCAGTGGGCTGGCGTTAGGCCACTGAATTATGTACGCAATCTTTTTTGAATGATAGCATCGCATGTGAATAGTAGGTGTTCCGATGTCTCCTTACCGCAGTCACAAAATCTGCACTGGTCCGTAAAGGACCTTCCCATTTTATGTAGATGGCCGTTAAAAGCGCCGTGCCCTGTTAAAAACCAGGTAAGAGATCTTAGGGATTGGCGGTCCATCCTCGATGCCTCTCCCAGACGTATAATATTATAACTGAATAATTTCTTGGCCTGTCTCATCCCAATGGAGGACTCCCAGAGTAATTTCCTATAGTTCTGCTCCCTGTCCCATATACCATCTGCCAAGTGGGTTTTCGGCTTGCTCCCATTTTTCCACATCGGTCTGCTGCCTCATTTTCTCTAATGGTGGAGTGGCCAGGAGACCACAAAAGGGTGACTTTGTTTCAGATCAATTTCGAGTTGAACACTGAAGCTCCTAAGGCTAGCTGAGCTATCTGGCTCTACGAGATTATATAAATCTCGATCTTCTTGTATTTCTTTTTTAGACATTGAAGCACACATACCTCAATAGCAAAGGTCTCTGCCTGAAAAATTGTGGGGGTGCAACCCAGTGGTATACATACCTGCACCGGTACCCCCGTCTGTTTTTGACCCATCCGTATATCATACAGAAGCATCGCGGGGGGGGGGAAGAGATAATATTCTCTACCAGTGCCATATCTGGCAAACTAATAGTAAAATTCATCCGACAGTCGATTGCCCTTACCATCAAATCCGATAGTTAGATCAATTCCTCCTTAAAATTTAATTAATGTAAGATAATGTTGTGTCCTGGCATTATGGTTTTAATTTTGGCTATAATTTTTAGGCTCAGACCTCTTGAACCGGCTACTTTTTTAATGTGTAGGTGCAGTGGTGAGAACCCCAGTATTCTCTCAAGGGCAGCTGTTGGACAAGTCCTCATTGCTCTAGTTGCACCCACACAGATTAACCTCTGGATCTTGTCCAGTATTCTCTGTGCACCAGTCTGCTCCGTCTTTTGCCACCACACAAAACCCGCGTAAGAGACCATAGGTCTTATGACGGCCCGGTATAGCCAATCCAACATTTTTGGGGTCAGTCCCCACGTTTTGCCAATCATTCTTTGGCAGGTGAAGTAGGCCTTATTGGATTGGTTTGTAATATGATTTAAGTGGGGATTCCATGTCAATTTCTGATCAAGTATGACACCCAGATATTTAACCTTCGTTGACAGTTGGATAGTTACCTCCCCCCAGGGCTATCGGCGGGGAGGACAGTTTTCCTCCGGTTAGTAAAGAGAGTGCAGTTGACCTCTAGGGCTTGTTGCATTTTTCCCCCTACTGTATTTGCGAATCTGCCCCTAACCATCAAGACTAGGTAATGTTCGAGAAGTCTAAATTCTCAGTCTGGTAAGTAATTGATCCATCACGATCAGCCACAATAAGGGAGAGAGAACACCTCCTTGAGGGCAACCCCTGGTGACCGCTATGGTGATGGTTTTGTCTTCAAAAGAGGCCGTAATCCTGCTGTTTTTTAGCATGTTTATTATCCACCTTACGGTGGAGGGGTCTAAACCCCTTCTTAGTGATTGTTCCTGAATTACCTCGAAACTACATAGTGTTATCAAAAGCTCCCTGGATATCAATGAATGAGCACAGTAATAACTCTTTATTCCGAAGCATATCTTCGATTTCCGATTTTAGCTCGTGTAGAGCTGTTTCTGTTGATTTCCCTGCTTGGTAGGCGTGCTGCCTAGAGTCCAGAGGGTATCTTTGGAGAGTGTTGGATCTGATACAAAGTCCCAGAATTTTCTCCATGGTTTTCAGTAAAAATGATGTGAGGCTAACAGGGCTATAAGACCTAATCTCCTCTGGGGATCTTTTTCCCGCTTTTGGGATAAAAATCAGCCGAACCTCCTTCCAGCATGTTGGAACATATTCCAAGCTGTAGCTGGCTCTGAAGATTATAGTGAGCTAAGGCAGCAAAGTCTGCAGGCATTTTGTAAAAAGGCGGGGTATACGCAATCCCCTTCCGGTGATTTGAAGGGTCCAAATGAGTTGACTGCCCACCCTATCCGTTCCGGCGTAAAAAACGACCTCGAGAACTCGTGAGCCCCCTTTGGGACCAGATACGGATGTACGCTACTTGCGTTGGATTCTTCCTTATCCCTCAGTACTACACAATCTAGGGGAGAGCCTTAGTTGGGATCTTAATAAATAGTTCATAGGTTATAATGCGGGTACAATTGTAGTGCTGCACATGGTAAGGATGGCCTTAAAGGGCACTTTGTGTTTTTTGTTAAAAAGTTACATTTGCCCGACGACATCTATTTCGGATAGTAAATGATCGACCTAGAAGTGAGGTTAAGTGGCTGCCCAAAAACTGAATTAATTCGACACAGGTGAAGGTTATACCGCAGCAAAAACTATGCTAGGGGGGAAAACGGATGGCGAATGTGGATCTTTGATAAGAATGATGCATTTCTGAAGGTTCATTTCTAGGCGAGCAGATCCCAATGCGTTGATTAGTTCCTTGAGAACGGTATCTAAAGCTGTGATGTTTCGGATGATAAGAATGATGTTATCGGTGTAAACGAGAGTGAGCGGCAGCTGCAGGTTTTCGATTGGTTCCAGCTTAAGTTCGGTGAACTGATCAGCAACGGCCATGAGTACTTCATTTATAATAAAGTTAAAAATTTGGGGACAGAGTGGGCTCCCTGTGTGGCTCCTTTATTCTCTTAAATCTTGGAGGTGGATTGCTTGGCGGTGTGCCACCAGAAACCGGCTTTGATGATATGATTGACCAAATGTAGAAATCGTAGATGTGGTTGCCTTTCGAGGTGTACATTAATTTTTAGACTCCTTAAAATGGAAACTGCGAATACGCATTGTCGCTCCAGAATCCGTGACGTTGAAGGTCGTTCAGATATCAAGTGCACTTCCATTGCTGAATTGATGTATGGTTGATGAAATTATGTGGTATGTGCATCGGTAAAAAGGCTAAAGGTATGGTAATATATATGGTACATCTATGGAAATACGTACTTAAATAATACATAAATGGTGCGGATACCCTAGCTGACCACTGTGATAGCACCTCCCTGTCAATTCTAAATTTCTAATAATCTTCCTCATTGAAGATGAAGTATCTTAATAAGGATGTCAGCCACCATTGCTTCCTTGTCGAGCCATAAAGTCAAGGCATTGAAACAAGATGCCTAGGAAATGATGAAGTTGTTGAGAAAGAAAAGAATTTACAAATTTTTAGAAATTGGCTTAAGGTTTGTTTTTCACATAACCCAGTTTATGACAAATTAATTGTAATTTTCTAATGTATGTAGATAACGCATTTCTCAATGGTCTGTTTGCATTAAAAATTGAAACTCGTAGTTTCGGCGATAAAGCGTAATAAGTCGAAATCTCCTTGAGAATCTATCTCAATCAGTGCGACTAAACTCTAATGAAGAAACATCTGACATGTTCGCATAATCCATCGGCTAAACTTGATTCATTGAAAATGATTTGATTCGGATCAGAGCACCGAATTTGTGCTAATTAGCGTTTTTTTTAGACAAAATTAAAGTTGGGGAAATAATTTTCATATTTCGCCTGAAAGACGGTAAAATAAGCAAAAACCAAACCTGATTTTCCGCGGAAACCAGATCACTTTAATTAATTAACTTAATATTTTCCATTAGTAAACACATTAAAAAATTTGTGCTTTTCACAAAAAATATAAATTTCCATAATTTTCATTCTTAAATGAAGGAAAATGAAATGCAGCAGTTCACCTAAATGACGTCTCCATTAAAAAGTATTGCGTTTGGCAAAAATTGGCAAAAATTAAATAAACTAACCAACCAAACGGTCGGAATTGATACTGAAGTTACCTGGCTTTCGCTGAAAATCAGTTCTAATTGTTTCTTACCGTCTTTTAGGCGCAAATTGAAAATTATTTTCCATATTCTCAGTGCCTGGGCTAGCACTCATTTTTCTTTTTTAAATTCGAAAGTTTCCCCGTTTTTCACCGACAATTAGTTTTGTTAATACACCTAAGAAGTGTTTGTTCCTTTATTTCCTCAATCTGTTAAATTAGCAGTTTTAGATCCGATTTACTAGGGCCTATAATAGTACTGATTAAAACACTAATATAAGGGAAGTTCAACAAACATAACAAATGTCTTCATTATGAGCATCGATACCATTTATATTACGAACAATCCTTGTTGCCGGTTAGATTAAATTGATTTTACCCAATTCTGAATTCGCTAGAAATAATCCGTGGGGGTAAGGGGCGCCAGTTTAGATGGTCTTAATATACTAGCCCAAATGTCAACCTCACCTGCACGTGGTACTTGCTGCTAATTAACTAACGAGGCTCTGGCGACCGAGATACGGCGGAATAACCGACCACCGAGAATGTAGCAAATGATGTTCTCTTCAATGACCCACTACCAACTTGTACTGGTTAGGTTGGTAGTTGATACATTACCAGTTTTAAAGCAATGAATACAACACAAAAAGGAAGTAATACCCCAGGTGGTAAACCAACTACCCAGTTAGCTAATCCACCCTTATGAGGCTGGCTCGATGGATTCTGGGGTGAGCCAATTAAGGCTAAACCCATTCGAAAGAAGTTCAATGTTGTTAAGATCACCAAACAATCATACTAACTCTACAAATCAGCAGAAAGACGAAAACGCTGAACTCTGTCGAAAACTCAGTGAAGTAGATGTACTTTTAACCCAACTAAGAAGCGAAATTGAAAAACTAAAAAAAGAAAAATGAAGAATTAAAGAAGCCCAAACCAATGGAGATTTCTGAAAATCCGCTAGCTTGTTATAATGAAGCAAGTAGTCACACCAGTTATAACAATGAGTTCCATACTGATGAAGAGGATCTCATGAGAGAAACAGATTAGGTACTGAAAAGGAAGAGAAGACCTACCAAAAAAACGAAGAGCAGAATTCTCGACTGAAGTTGGAGATCATTCGCAAGCTAATGTATTAGTAACTGGTAATACTAATACCAAACGAGCTCACCAGCAACAGCAACAAAATCGGCAACAAAAAGGTTGTACCGAAAGAAAAAGGCTCCTCCGCCAATTAATGTAATCGGCATAACAGAATTTGCTAGTAAACAATCTATAATGAAATCAGTTACAGCTAAGGAATATAGAGTAGTGTCACTAAAACAATAACGTGTGAAAAATCAATACACCAGATTCCGATACATATAGAGCTCTAGCAACAAAAGCTCAATGCGGAAGGTAAAGAATGGTTCACGTATGAAGATAAAAAACGAACGCGCAATTAAGGTTATGGCCAGAGGAGGCCTTCATCCAACGTGTAAGAAGGAGGACATAATTGAGGACCTAAAGGCAAGAGATCTGCAAATAGAAGATGCAGTAAACATTCTAAAACGAGAGAGAGGTGAGAACGATCAAGTCAAAAAAAGGAGCTTCCACTCTTCTTGCTTATGTTTAACAAAAAGGAGAAAGTTGAAAACATCTTCAACATCAAAGCAATTCTCAATATGAGGGTTAAAATAGAACCGCTAAAGAAAAACACGAGGCTAATAACTCAATGCAATAAATGCCAAGGGTTCAATCACACGCACACGCAAAAATATTGCAGACGGGAGCGAAGATGCGTAAATGTACTGGAAAACACAACGCGAAACAGTGTACAAAAAGTAGAAACACCCCTGCAAAATGTATAAACTGTAAAGGGCATCATCCTGCAAATTATAGAGGCTGTGAAGTAGCCAAAGAACTTCAAAGACTAAGAAACAAAATGCATCAGTTTCCTCAAAACCCTACGGTTACCAGAGAAGAGAAACCAACTAAAACCCAAGCGGAGCCAAAACCAACAGTTATAGGTACAGAGCGGAAAAGTTATTCACAAATTGTACAGCAATCATCTAATGCTACGAATGATAATCCCCTTGAAAGGATTTGTCGAAGCATAGAAGCCATAAATATACGGCTAGCAAAGGAAGAACGTGGTCTAGAAGCTTTATATAGGCGTCTAGATATGCATCAAACCTTGAACGAGGCAACAGCCCTCATATACTAAAATGAGCAGAACATTAAGAATTGTCACCTGGAACGCGAACAGACTAGCACAACATGTTCCAGAGTTAGAAATTTTTCTAAATTTAGAAAAAAATAGATTTATGCGTTATATCGGAGAACCGTTTGACAAAAAACATCATTTATTAAAATACGTGATTATGGATGTTATCATGCTGTTCACCCAGGAGGAAAACCCAGAGGAGGATCAACAGTAATAGTGAAAAAAGAATCTCAAAACACTATGAAGAACCTAGTATAGAAGAATAAAAGTATGCCAGTTAAAACCATAAAAAGTTGAAACTAATAAAGAAGAATTAACAACTAAACTGAGAAGATTATAATAGACTCTTTAGATCACTAGGATCCAATTTTATTATTGGTGGTGACTTTAATGCAAAAAAGCACCTATTGGGGATCAAGACTTACAACCCATAAAGGAAAAGAGCTATTCGAAGCCGGACGAATAAATAACTGCGAGTTCCACTCTGGAGGTAAACCAACATACTGGCCTGTTGATATAAATAAAAATACCAGATCTCATTGATTTTTATGTAACGAATGGGATCTTCGAGGATTACATGTGCGTCGAAAACCGCAAGCGGATATATTCCGATCATACACCTGTTATCATGACTCTCAGCACAATGATAATTAATAAGGATAACCTGCCTAAATTAACAAATAATAGAACTAACTGGGACCTATTCCAAGAACTAATTGAAATGCAAATAAATCTACGAGTGCCGATTAAAACACCGGTACAGTTGGAAGACGAACTAGAGGTATTTAACAGTACTATTCAACAAGCAGCATGGGAAAGTTCTCCTGCTAGCCACACCGAATCCCGTAGGAATCAAAATTATCCTATTGAGGTCAGGGAGTTAGTTAGAGAGAAACGGAAGGCTAGAAAGGCCTGGCAAAAGGACACGCGCCCCGGAAAACAAAAAAATCCTAAATTTTCTATGCAATAAACTAAAACAACTTATAAAAGAAATTAAGAATGAAACTATCAAAAAGTACTTAAATGGTCTCACCGAACATAAAGATACTGATTACTCTCTTTGGAAAGCAACAAAGGGATTAAAAAGAACCAAAACGCATGTGCCGCCTATTAAAAATGGGGAAGGAACCTGGGCCAAAAGCGACAAGCAAAAAGCTATTTTATTTGCAGCTCACTTGGAAGACACCTTTCAACCGTTACCTAGGCAAACAGCAGATGAAAACATAATAACAATTAGCAAAATTGATGAATATAATATTCGATGTGTAACATTACAGGAATTAAAAAATGAGATCAAGTGTAATTTGAACGCAAAAAAAGCTCCTGGATATGATTTAATTACTGGATAAGTCGTAAAAGCCATTCCCGAGAAGGGACTACGAAAATTGGTTCAAATTATCAATGCTGTCTTCAGACTAAAATATGTCCCACGACAATGGAAGGTTGCTGAAGTAATTATGATCCCCAAAACCAGGCAAACCACATAATTTCAAAAATTATTTGAAAAATTACTGCTCAAGAGACTCAAACCAATAATAGAAGAGAGAAATTTGATTCCACCACACCAATTTGGATTTAGAGAGAATCACTCTACGATAGAACAAGACGCATTTGAGAATAAGAAGATATGCTCCAGCGTCTTCTTGGATGTAACACAAGCTTTCGACAAAGTTTGGCACCAAGGACTTGAATTTAAATTGCATCGAGATCTACCTAAGCAGTTCTATCAAATTCTTAAATCTTATATCGCAGACCGACATTTCCGTGTAAAATATAACGGAAAGTACTCTGAGCTAAAGAGAATATCAGCAGGCATACCACAGGGTATTGTACTTGGTCCAATATTGTACATCCTGTACACCAGAGATATGCCAAATACAGAAGGGGCCACCATAGCAACATTTGCAGACGATACAGCTATTCTGGCGACTGGAAAGTGTATATCAGAAGCAACGACCAAACTTCAAAAAGCAACCGACACAGTGAGTAGCTGGACAAAGAAATGGCGCATTAGCCTAAACGAAGCAAAATCGGTTCACGTAAACTTCACAAACCAGAAAGTTAACTGGATTCCAGTGAAACTTAATTCAAGGCCGGTTCCAAATGCAAATACAGCCAAATACCTCGGCATGACTCTCGATTGCAAGCTTAGATGGAAAGAGCATGTTAAAAAGAAAAAAGAAGAATTAAACATCAAATATAGGAAAATGTATTGACTAATAGAAAGAAACTCTGAGCTTACAATACATAACAAACTGCTATTATATCAGCAAATACTTAAACCAGTATGGACCTATGGTATTCAACTTTGGGGTTGTACCAAGAAGACAAATGTACAAATGATTCAATGTTTTCAAAACAAAGTGCTGCGTGACATTGTGAACGCACCATGGTACATTAGAAATGATAACCTCCATAGGGACTTAAACATGGAATAAGTAAGTGAAGAAATACAAAATCGTGCGAAGAAACATATTCAGCGGATATCTCGGCACCAAAATGCAGACATACGAAGTTTGTTGGATACCACCAATGCAGTAAGAAGACTTCAAAGGCACAAACCTTTGGAATTGGGCAGTTGTATTTAATTCAGATAGAGAAAAATAATTACTATGTAAATTCAAACGGGAGTAACCATTGGGCTACTGCCCATCAAATGTGAATCTTCATTTAAGAAAGATAAATTACTAAATGGTTTGTAAATCAGTTGTTATATTAAATAAAGGGGAAGAAAAAAAAATTCCGGAACCTTTTTTTTAAATGGAAACGAATCTATTGCAGCTTCAATTCGGAAATTTGTTTGTGCCTTGAACGATTTGACGTAATGTCATTTAGGGGTATTGATTGATTTTCATTTTCCACCATTTTATGTATGAAAATTGTCGAAATTTATATTATTGCGAAAAAAAAAATTTTATTAAAGTCAAGACTAAATGGAAATATTAAGTTAGTTGATTAAATTTGTCTGGTTTCGGCATTAAGATCAGTTTCTGTTTCCACACTTACGCGTCTTTCAGGCGCAAATTGATTTTTTTTTCATCCATTTTCTCAGCTGCTGGACTAGGCATTAATTAGTCTAAATTCCGTTTCCATATTTGTAATTTGTTGTTGCATCTCCACTGGAGTGATAATAAAAATTATTGACTGAAAATATTTATCAAGCGAGGCCGTACCTAATGAAATTTTGCGGAGTTGATTAGTTGTTCGCTTCGTAAATCGTAAAATATTTAGTTATCAACTAAAGTGTTTACAAGTATTTTAATTACAATTTCGTGCGAAAAATGTGTACGGCCCGGCCTTTACAATCTGGCAAAAGAGTTATAAAAAATCATTGTCTGTTCATGAAATTATAGAAATTCTTTGGTTTGGAAATCAATCCTTCTAGATCTACAAAACATAATTAGCACTATACACAAAAAGCTTTCACCTACAAAAGCAGTGTAAAAACCGCAACATCGATGTCAAATCGGATTTGTTCAAGTTTGTTTGAAATTGTATTCCTAAATCGATCAAGGTTCCTTGAAATTTCGATTCATGGACTTGATTATTTCACCCAAAGCTGATCGAAGTACTAAATGACTAACCAATAACCTAACCGACTTACTTTTCTCATGCATGCCGAACCTCAATGATTCCGTAATGGAAACTCCCGTGATTTTGAAATCACGATACATATTTATATTTGTGGTTTGCGCTATCTGAAAACCAATTTTTTTTCCTATTCGTTCATCTATAAAGCGCAACTATATAGCTAAAATATACCGCACAATACACAGTATTATACTCGAACACATGTATCAGTCAATGTCAATGTCAAATTACTTTATTTTTAGTTTCTTATGTGCATGTGTATATACGCGAGTACATATATAAATCGCGTTTTTTTTGCAAACACTACACAAACATCTAGATATACAAAATATGTATAAAATCTGAAAATGTTCGTTTCGTAAATGCAAAATAATCATGAAAACGATGACTCAATTGGTTATTAGATGTTTTTTTTTTACTTTTTCGTTAATTTATATAAATGCGGTCACGTGTATTCGCGATTTTATTTTGTAACGTTCGTCAATTTGATGATTAACTGTATGCACATAGAAAATATTGTGGAGGACACGCATTTTGCTTTTTTTGAAATATATATGTCATCAAATTGCTAATTAATCTTTATTTTTTTATTTTTGTTGTCATTGTCAATTAGCAATAAATTATAAGCGTATAAACAAAAAAATTTTAAATGTAAATAAATTAGTTTGGCATTGGTAATTTTGTGTCCAGTAGAGACATCTGTGCAGAACTTTAGTGTAACTTAATTTGTGTATCGGATGTTTTTGCTGAATAGCGGGGAAAAATTATTTAAAGCAACTTGCTTGGTTTGTTTCTTGCATATTATGGTTAGAATGGTTGTGGTATTTGAAAATGTGTAGAGTTTTTGTAGTTTGTTAAATGTACGGTAGGTTTTGGAAAATATTTTCTGTAGTGTGTTTTTTCGTCGTCGATTTCTATTTTAAATTGATGAACTAAGTTATTACATAAAATCTGGGTTTGACGCGAATTGGATGTTTGTATTTAAATGTGTTTAGCTAATTGAAAGTTATTCAGAAAGTGAGATTTAACCAATATGTATTTATATCAACAATATTGAGCAGCATATGCAAAGTTCATCTGAAAATAGATTTGAATGTTGTCTGTCTCCTTTGGTCTTAGGAATGTTTTCCAATTGTTTGATTCTACGAGAAAGTTATTTGATCTATGCGGACAATTATCGTGGACAGCTTTGAAACATTTTTAGACCCTAAGGCTCTAACAACACATAACTTTTGAAGTAATCTGTCCAAATCAGAACGTTGAATATGTTTCTTTCAATCATTGATTGGCAAATAGACATATTCATTTGAGGCATAAATTCCATCTCAAAGCTCCGCTGTGGTTTACAACTTACAGTGTGAAAATATTACTTCGGTCTAAAAGCAACAAAGTATTGAAATTCTGTCAAAAATGAGCAAACATTTTTTTGGTTCAAAACCACTTTTCTTGACGTTTTGAATGTTCTTGAGTTCGAAAACGTCTGGGTGCCTGGATGTCTACCTGTACCCGTAGTATCTCGAGAGTGGCTGTCCGGTCTCGAATTTTTTTTCGCCAATCTGTGCCTATGGTCTATTGAAAAGCTTTTGAAACCATTACGTCAAGAGGGTCAGATATGGTATTTACCAATTGTTTATATATAGTAATATTCATGTAATCTACTGACTCAACATAGCAACACATTACCACACATATAAGGTGTCAAGTAATATTGCTAAACGTTACGTGAAAAACAACAACGACAAAACGTGAGTTTGCGTTTAGTTTTCTGTAATTTTTTGCTGGTTTGGGGATTGAGTTGGCGTTTAGTTTTTGGTTGAGGTGAAGATTGAGTTGGCTTCCATTATCGGTTCTGTTAAAGTTTAGTGAGCAGTTAAGAACTCTATATAAAAATGTGAGTATTTGTATGTGTGTATGTATGTGTATGTGTATGATATTTAAATTTTGACCGATTTCAACCAAACTTTACATAAATATTGTAACATACCTACTTAAGAAAGGTTACTTTAAATATTTTATACCTATATCCCCTTCTTGAGGGAGAATAATCATGTTCAAAGTTACTAGGATCTGAAGGAATGATGGTACGATGGTATGATAATATGATGGTACGATGGTACGACGGTAATGGTATGATGATATGATGGTCGATGGTATGACGGTATGATGGTATGGTGGTATGATGGTTTCATGGTATGATGGTACGATGGTATGATGATATGATATAATGTATTATAGTATGACGGTATAATGATATAATGGTATGCTAATCTATAATCTCTTTGTGTGTTGAATTGACGATTGAAACCGATACATACGAACTACGCATGTGGTTTTTAAGACCAGATTAATTTGGGAGTTGAGTTGGTCCTGCGTTTAGGGTTTTGTGGTTTTGTTAGGATTGGACTAGGGTTGAGTGTCGGTTCAGTTTAGGAATTTAGTTCGGGTTGTGTTGAGGGTTCAGTTGGAAATTAACTAGAGTTGCTTTGAGTTGAGTTGATGTATGAATGTAGTTTTTCGAGTCGCGTTGATTTAACGATTGAATTGGACGTTGAGTTTGTAGTTAAGTCTAAGGGGAAGTGGAGTCGAGTTAGAGCTTCAGTTGGGTTCATAGATAATGCAGTTTCCGGTTTAGCGATTGGGTTTAAGCATGAATTGACAGTTGAGTTTAAAGTTCAGTTGGGGTTGAGTTAAGGTTTAGTGAAGAGTTCAGTTGCGGTTTTATTTGAGGTCGAATTAAGGGTTTAGTGAAGGTTGATTTAAGTTAAGTTCACACACGGTTAGAGCTTTCGAATCGAGTTAATTGCGGGTTTGAGTTGGCCGTTGAGTGTTGAGTTGAATAGAGGATTGAGATTTGATTCGATCTAAGTTGAGTTGAAGTTGTGTTGGGGTTGGGTTGTTTGGGTTATTTGGGGGTTAATTTATGGATTAAGTTAGGCGTTGAGTTTTGGATTACGTTAAGAGTTGCTTTGAAAGTTATTTTGGAGTTGAATTTTTGGGGGTATGAAACTGTCCTCCCAATTATATTTTAGGTTAACGTACTCCGGCTTGATACCAATCAGCACCCGCCAATGCTTCCGCGAAACACAAAACTTTTGAATTAAAGTATTATTTGTATTTACTTTATTTAATAAATATTTTTTGTTATATACAGAAATACGATACGTAGAATACGATCGTGTCCACACTGTCAACTATTTTTAAATTAATAAACTTGATATTAATTGAAATACAATTGTTTACAAAAGAACTAAACTCAAAATGACGTCGCCAAACGAAACGTGTCGTGTAAATTTTTGATTAATTTTTTGTAGTTCTTTTTCCTTCTACAACTTTATATCGACTGTGTGATCGACTTTCTTTTTTTTTTTATTCGTATGCCGGGTGACGACGAAACTTTAATGGGCTGCGCACCGCAAATATGACAGCTGCTGCCAATCGTGTTAAACACTGGCACTATTACTGTTGACTACTTCATTGCGTCGCCACATTACCCCCTTCCTAGTGAGCGAAGTGAACGCTACTCCAGGAACTTAGCTGGGCGTCTTGACTGCCGTCCTGATCTTGTTTGGTTATGGACCGGCTGTGCTGGCGATTCCATTGGATTGCTAAATGTCACTTTTTTCGTGACCGTTTGTTGCTGTCCTATTTCCTGTGACGTATCCACTGTTTGTGGTACTGGCTTTGCGTTGATCTCGTGAGGCTCCTCCCGTATTATGAAACATGGCTTCAACCTGTTAATTGAGATGTTTACAGTCCTCTCCTTAATTTTGACTGTAAAATATTTGTCACTACGCCGAATAATTTGATATGGCCCTTCGTACGGCCGCTGCAATGCTGCCCTTAGCGCATCGGTTCTAACAAAAACGTGAGTGCAATCCTTTAAATCTTTGAAAATGAACGTGCTATCTTTGACGTGCCTAGAAGCTGGAGTGGGTTGGATGCTATTGAAATGCCTTCGTAACCCAATTATAAACTCTGATGGTGTTATGTTCGATTTGCTTGTTTCGAAAAAATCACCTGGTAACCTCAAACTCTCGCCATATACCAGTTCTGCTGCAGAGGTTCTCAACTCGACTTTATACGCTGTTCGTAACCCTAATACTATTAACGGAAGTGTCTTGGTCCATTGTGCGTTACCTTGACACATGATTGCAGCCTTCAGCGTCCGATGTAATCTCTCGATCATCCCGTTGCATGCGGGGTTATAAGCGGTAGTTCGCTTGTGTTTGAACCCAAGTACCTTAGCCAGCTCCGTAAACAGTAATGACTCGAACTGGGAGCCTTGATCCGTTGTAATGCTAACCGGGATGCCGAAACGACAAATCCATTCCTTGATTATCGCGTTTGCTACCGTGTCAGCTTTTATATCCGCTACAGGTATAATCTCGGGCCAACGCGTATACCTATCAATTAGTGTAATGCAGTACCTGTTGCCTTCTGATGGTGGAAGAGGACCAATGATGTCCAAGTGGATTTCATCAAATCGTTTGCTTGCATTAGCGTACACTCCTATTGGCGATTTGACGTGTCTAGATACTTTTGATCTTTGACAAGCGACACATGCTTTTGCCATTGCATTAACATCTTTGTTCATTCCTGGCCACACGTATTTCTTTGCTACCATTTTCGTAGTTGTGCGGATTCCTGGGTGAGATAAGTTATGCACGCTGTCGAAAATTCCTCGGCGAAACTGCTCTGGGATGTATGGTCTCGGTGTACCAGTAGAAACGTCGCAAAAAATCTCCGTGTCCAGTCCCAATACGAATAATTTTTGTAACTTCAGGGATTTATTTGATTCGATAAGTTCAGCCAACATAGGATCGGATTCTTGCTCTTTTGCTATTAGCCTGTAATTGATGGCACTGCCTAAAGTTAACTCCTCTATTCTCGACAAGGCGTCAGCTACCGTATTGTCTCTACCCGCGATATGTCGTATATCCGATGTGTATTGAGAAATAAAGTCCAAGTGACGACGTTGTCTGGGGGATGCTTTGTCCAAGTTTTGTTGTAAAGCATACACCAATGGTTTGTGATCTGTGAACAGAATGAATGAACGTCCCTCAAGTATATGTTTGAAATGTTTGACGGCGCTGTAGGCCGCCAAGAGCTCTCGATCATAAGCGCTATACTTACGCTGTGTGTCATTTAATTTAACTGAAAAAAATCCAAGTGGCGTCCAGACATCCGCTAAACGCTGTTGTACTACAGCCCCGATTGCTGTGTCTGACGCGTCGACCATAACTGATAATTCCGCTTCCGAGGAAGGGTGCGCCAACATTACTGCGTCTCTTAACTTTGTTTTGCTAAGCTCAAACGCGTTTTCGCTTTCACTTGTCCATTCTACTTTCCTCTTGTCGTTCTTTTTGCTTCCTTTTAAGAACTCGTTGAGCACTGCTTGATCGTGCGCTGCGTTCGGGATAAATTTCCTGTAGAAATTGAGCATGCCCAAAAATCTGCGCAAACCGCTTATTGTCT
Source organism: Tipula vernalis (assembly GCA_958295665.1). Taxonomy (NCBI): domain Eukaryota; kingdom Metazoa; phylum Arthropoda; class Insecta; order Diptera; family Tipulidae; genus Tipula; species Tipula vernalis. The sequence goes on along the minus strand of OY282558.1, from coordinate 406,341,745 downwards.
CGGGTTTCGGAAAGTTTAATATAACTTCCACCTTTGACGATGAGGGTTTTATACCATCGCTCGAGATCTCGTGACCTAGGAACGTGACTTCTGGTTGACCGAAAACGCATTTACTCACGTTTATGACTAAACCTGCTTCTTTTAATCGCTCAAATACGATTTTAAGGTGCAGCAAATGTTCCTCCATCGACTGCGACGCCACCAGCAAATCATCAATATACGGAAAACAAAAATTCAGATTGCGCATTACTGCGTGGATGCATCTCTGGAACGTTTGTGCAGCGTTTCTCAGGCCGAACGTCATTCTGGTGAATTCATATAACCCGAAAGGTGTGCAAATGGCCGTCTTCGGAATATCCTGCTCTTCCACTGGAATCTGATGGTATGCCTTAATGAGGTCTATAGTAGAAAATACTTTGCAATTGTGTAACTGGCAAGAAAAATCCGTCAAAAATGGAATAGGATATCTGTCCGGCTTGGTTTGTGCGTTTAGCGTACGGTAATCGCCGCACGGCCGCCATGAGCCATCTTTTTTCCTAACCAACTGTAATGGGCTCGACCACTCTGAGTCCGAAGGACGACATATGCCCTGACTTAACATAATGTCGAATTCCTTTTTTGCCATTTCGAGCTTTTCAGGCGACAGGCGTCTCACCTTTGCCGCGCAAGGCTGACCGGTTGTTGCGATGACATGTGATACTTTAACCCTTCTTCCATCACAATTTAATTTGTCCACGGTTATCTCTTTATAACTTTCCAATAACCTAAAAATGTCTGAATTTAATGATTCAGATGAAATTGTTCTTAGTTCCGATGATGGTCCTGTAATGATTCTCGAAGAACGCACATAGATCGATGAGAGTGGATCGATTAATTTTTTATTTTTGATGTCTACCAGCAACCCGTAGTGTTTTAGGAAATCTGCCCCGATAATAGGTCTGTCCACGTCTGCTATCAAGAACTTCCATATGAATTCCCTACGAAGGTCCAAATTCAACTTGATGACTTTACTGCCGAAAGTGTTTATTTGTGTGGAATTTGCAGCGAACAACTTAACATCGCATTTGGCTTTTCGTTCGTGAATATTTGGTGGCAACACTGACACATCTGCTCCTGTATCTACCAGGAATTGCTTTTTACTGACTAAATCTATTATTAAAAGACGACATTTATTACGGCCAACGTCGCTAGTCGCCATCAACGACGCGCCTTTTAGTTTTTTGCAGCATCACTTGTGCTGCTTCCCGACTTGAAATTGCATGGCGTCATGCATCTGCGAGCTTTGTCACCGAATCTGTAATGATATCGGCACAAAGGAAACCGGCGAACTTCGCTATCACTACGTCTACGCACGGATCTGTCTCTTTGTCGATAATGGTTGGAATGGTTTGGTGATCTACTCCTACTATGTGTCAGGCTATTTACCATTTTCGTCAAGGCATCAATTTGCTTTGCTAACTTGTCCATTGAATGAGGACTATCGTAACTGACCGCGCACACTTCAGTCACCCTTTGGACTTCTAAAATTCTATCCGCCGTGGCTGCTAATTTGTCGATGTTGCTCTCTTCTAAGCTTGTTAGGACTGTTTGTGCCTGGGAAGGTAATCGTTGTAGCCAGAGATTTAACAATACCGAGTCCTGTATCTGCGTTCCTGCGAGGCCTTGCATTTCCCGAAGCAAGTCGGATGGCTTTCTGTCGCCTAACTGTAGCCCCTTCAATAATCTATCCAGCTTAATTTTTGCCGAATCGCTCAAACGTTCGATAATCGTTTTTTTGAGATCATCGTATTTTGATTTCTCAGGAGGTTTTAATATTTTCTCCCTAACGCACTTCACTGTCTCACTATCCAACGCCGCTATTAAATAACCGTATTTAGTTTGATCCGCAGTTATACCCGAAATGTTAAACTGGGCTTCCAGTTGATGGAACCAAATTTCTGAATCGTCCCTATTGAACGGTGGTGCTTTCACGGACACCTTAAACGCAGACTTGATCGCCGTTTCGTCGTCGGACATACTGACCAGTTTATAATAACGATTTTTTTTTTAAAATACCGAAATAAAATGAGAGAATGTAGCTTATCGACACGACCACGCCCTTCGTATAGCGTTACAATTCGTTATAATAATTAAATTTATGTTTGAGAAAAATTTACATGCAGTAATGCCGTTAAATTTACCGTTACGTTACACAATTTTAGCAAATAAAAATCTATTTAAAATGACAGTTTACAATATCGTGTGGACACTTACTTGAACGTATATTTTGCTGCTGTTGGTTGTAATTACAGTTGATCCGCGACCTGCTGCACGATGATGTTCACCCCGTGTTGATTTGTTAACCGTGCGTGTTTTTGCACCGCTATATGCCCTCTTAAACACGGAATGCAACCATGCGCTGATGTTAATAATGTTGCTAAATGTTGTACTGGGTTGTTATCCTCGATTGCCACTCGGTAATTAATTTTTACCAGCGCGTTTTTTTGTTGAACAAAATTTTTGTATGTGTCGATTTTTGTCGCACTTAATTATGCCGCCGTTGTTACTTTGCACAAGCCGTACGTTTTAAATTGTCGAAGGTCACCAATTTTGGGGGTATGAAACTGTCCTCCCAATTATATTTTAGGTTAACGTACTCCGGCTTGATACCAATCAGCACCCGCCAATGCTTCCGCGAAACACAAAACTTTTGAATTAAAGTATTATTTGTATTTACTTTATTTAATAAATATTTTTTGTTATATACAGAAATACGATACGTAGAATACGATCGTGTCCACACTGTCAACTATTTTTAAATTAATAAACTTGATATTAATTGAAATACAATTGTTTACAAAAGAACTAAACTCAAAATGACGTCGCCAAACGAAACGTGTCGTGTAAATTTTTGATTAATTTTTTGTAGTTCTTTTTCCTTCTACAACTTTATATCGACTGTGTGATCGACTTTCTTTTTTTTTTTATTCGTATGCCGGGTGACGACGAAACTTTAATGGGCTGCGCACCGCAAATATGACAGCTGCTGCCAATCGTGTTAAACACTGGCACTATTACTGTTGACTACTTCATTGCGTCGCCACAAATTGGTAACTGACTTGAGAGTTGGGTTGGAGATTGATTTTGTGGTTGCGTTGTGGATTTCGTTGGAGATTGTGTTGAAAATTTAATTGGAAGTTGAGCTGCAGATTGAGTTAAGAATTTCAGTCAAGGATTGATTTGAGAGTTGAGCTAATTTGCAGAACTGAAGTTCTGATCACCTCGTAAGGTTTCAGCCTTTTATATTTTAGTTTTTAATTCCTTTTTGTTCTTAATCATTTTTATCTAGACTTTTTTAGGGTATCCCTTGCTAATTCAGATGGATGTCTATCGAGTTGTTCCCGCATTAGCAAGGTTTCCAGGTGATAACCTACCTGTTTGACCTTGGTGTACTAGTTATTATTATTATTAATAATTTACGGTACTTAATGTAGTTCTTCCGTGGCGTACTGCAGCTATCGGGGGGGTCACAGGTGGTGGATAGTGGACAGCCTATCGATAGGTAGGTTAGCGGTGAATTAAATAAGCCGCCCCCAACCGCAGTCCAGCTGGTGGGAGAGTCTCAGGGAACTGGGGAGTGTTTAACCTCAGTTCATTAAATTCTGAGTGCCTATGATGCCCAGCATGGAATGGGGAACAGATGGCGCCAGAAAACCTTCGACCAATAACCACGGCGGATTGTGCGTCACGTCCTCTCTGCACCTCCGGAGTCTCCGCGGGTGTTAAGTGGGGTACCCTATAAACGGGTGACCCTGGGAATGGAATGGATCCCATTGGATTGGGCTCTCTATGAAAATAGGTGAATGAGAGAGAAGGGGGTGCTGGGAGGACGGGGTGCTAGCGAGCCGAATGGGCTGGATTAAGGCGTTAAGCGACCCGTACTGAGGACCAACTAGGCTGGGGCCCATTTAACAAAGTCCAGTAGCTAGCGGAGCCCTCTGGATACCTGGCAACCTCCAGTTGTAATTAGCCTTACCTGCGTATACGGATCTCTGAGCAGGCGGACCTTTATTTCTCCGATACTCATGGGAATCAAAATGGAAGGATCTAAACACAAAAAATCAAGGGCACTGGCCCTCCTCATAAGCTGGTATCAGCGAAGTGAGGTACCTCGAACCAGACGGGTTAGGCCTCTAAGGTTGCAAAGGTGACTGACTCTAAGGCACCAGAGTTAGCGGTACCAAGGCGGTAAAGAATTCGCCGCTCGGCAATTCGAATACTCGAGAAATTTGCTGCGACCCCCGAGGGGCAGCTCACGGAAGAGCAAAGAACATCAGCAGCTTGGGCAAGGAGCACTGTGGGCTGCGGAAGCTCGGAAAGGGACCATGTGTCGAAAAGACAGCGGTCCCAGGACGAGGTGGAAGTAGGCAACAGCAAGCGGGCCAAGTTGCTGACTGACACAAAGCCGAGCTCTAACTCAGGGACAAAGGTGTTCAGCGATGTCCTGAGGGAGCATGTGTTGATGCTAGCCGTAATTGGAGGTTGGTGTATAATGCACTCAACCTCGTCTTTTTAAAGGTCTGGGAGAAAATCCGGGACCACTCCCATCCTGTAGAGATGCGGGATGGTATCAAGGGTATGTGAAGATGACTGCATGCTCGGACTTTAGATCTGTGGATCTATATAAAATGGCTATAGCCAAAGTAAGGAGGTGTGGCCAGGCGCAAAGCTTGCGGCAGTTTGCCGGGAGGAAATTCCCAGCAGGCCGAGGGCACGTGTCTAGCTGCCATCCGAACCGGCTAGCCCTGATGAGGCTTTGAAAATCATTCAGGCCCGTAACCGAATCTTCCGACCTTAAATTCAAGCAGATCGTCAAGCAGGAGGAGGCGAAGGGAGGCTCGAAATCAATGAAAAACGAATTATCAATTATGGTAATAAATAAGAAGTCCCTTGCCCTCCTTCACACAACGAAGGGAGTAATTGACTTCGGTTTCGGGTCAATTACTCTCAACGTTTATAAAAAGGATGGGGCGGAAGCGCGTACGGGAGGCCAACCGGAGGATGGTGGCAATCGCCCAGGCCTGAAGGGGTACCAGCAGCATGGGGGAGAGGCTGAGGGTAGGGAGGAGAGTGAATCCTGCGACCTCGGTCTGGCAAGGATTCACTTGGAAGATGAGGAGAAGCACACAAGCGAAGGAGCTGGTGTACCAATGGAGGAGGATGTCGGCAGCCCGGCTAGACGGGGGTCACTGACAAGTTCTCTACAGAGGGTAGGAGGTTAGCGTGACGGACGAATCCGGCGCATCCCACAATACCGAGAATTAATATTCCTGCGGTAGCAGGAACACCAGTATGGTAGTCCAGGGAACTGGGAACCTATCGTAAGACTTGTAGGACAGCCTTTAATAGAGCAAAAAATACAAGGGAGGCTCAGAATTGGGACTCCTGTAAGGAGAAACTCGGAATTTATAAGAAAGAATTAAGAAGAGCACAAAGGAGGTCTTGGAGAATCTTCTGTGATAAAATAGAGGTGGTATCCGAAACCTCCCGACTTAGGAAGATTCTTTCCAAAAGTACAGCTAGTCCCAGTTTTTTGATAAAACCGGACGGATCTTGGGCAGCTTCTAGTGGAGAATCTCTGGAGCTTCTCTTCGAGACACACTTTCCAGGGAGCTTTGAGGACCTGTTGGTGCATAGCAATCATCAGGAAGCACTGTCAGTGTTCACAGAGGATATCGTAACCAGGAAACGGATCCTATGGGCACTGAGGGGTTTTAAACCATTTAAATCGGCTGGTCCGGATCAAATTATACCAGCGGAATTTCAAAACAACTCAGTAATTATTCTTCCGTACCTGGAAGCTATATTCAAAGGGTGTTTGAAGCAGGGCTATATTCCTAGGCACTGGACGGAGGTCAATCTGGTGTTTATACCGAAAGCGGGGAAAAACTCACATGTCTATCCTAAGGACCTAAGACCAATAACGCTATCATCCTTTCTTTTTAAAACTTTGGAAAGGCTGCTGGATGTATACATTAGAGATAAATAGGTGCCAGGAAGTGGGCACCATCTCAGCATGCGTACACAAAGGGTAGATCTGTGGGCACTGCTCTGCACGCCTTGTTGTGTACGATTGAGAAATCGATTAATTCGAAGGAATTCTGAGCGATTGTCATTTTGGAGGTGGACGTTCCTCTGAGAAAGTTAATCGTTTATATGCTGGGAAGCAGGATTGTTAGCTCTAAGTTGGGGGACTCCACCACCAAGAGGCGAGTAACTAGGGGAACCCCGCAGGTGATGGGGGGTTCTGTCCCCTCTTCTCTGGAACATAGTGGTAAACAGGTTACCACTAGAATTGGAGAGAGAGGGTATTGAAGTTATTGCTTACGCAGACGACGTAGCTTTAGCAGTTACCGGGAAATTCCTGGGCACGATTGTAGACGTAATACAGAATGCGCTTAAAATCGTTACGAAATGGGCTGGCAAATGTGAACTTGGTATTAACCCGTCCAAGACAGAGCTGGTACTCTTCACTAAGAAATACAAAATCCCGGCAATTGTCCCTCCTACCTTAAATGGCACGAGACTTGCTTTTACTGATAGAGCTAGATATCTCCGCATTATCATAGACAGTAAGTTTAGTTGGAGCCCCAATATGTTGGAGAGAATAAACTAAGCTACGTACTAGAGCTTTGTACTCCTGTATTAACGCCATTGGTCATAGATGGGGTCTGAAGCCGGAGCTGGTACACTAGCTCTACACCGCTGTAGTGAGACCTGTACTCATGTACGGGGTGGGTGTTTGGTGGCCAGCTCTGGACAAGGTAACTTATAAAAGTAGGTTTGAGAGGGTGCAAAGAACGGCCTGTATGCTGGTTAGCGGGGCATTGAGGTCGACACCGACAAGTGCCTTAGAGGTTATGTTGCACATTCTTCCGGTCGACATTTTTGGCAAACAGATGGCGGCAAATACGGCTGTACGACTCGCAGCCGTCTCTCAGTGGAGGTGTCTTAGTACAGGACACTCTACTATCGTTAGATCGTTGAAGGATGCGAATCTTGACTACAATAAACCTACTCTACGTTTCCAGAAGCGATTTCGGACCTCTTTCCCTTCAAGGGAATCCTGGAGGGATAGACCGTTATCGGAAACCGAAGCGTTGCAATTCTTCACAGATGGCTCCAAGCTACACGGTAAAGTGGGAGCTGGAGTATTCTGTGACAAATTAAATATAAACATTTCTATTCGTCTCCCTGACTACTGCAGCGTGTACCAAGCTGAAGTCGTAGCGATTGGGGAGGTCATGACGTGGTTGAAGCATAATGTGGTATCCTCAGATGATATCGCAATCTATGTGGACAGTCAAGCGGCGATCAGGTCGTTAGAATCGGTGTTTTTGGCGTCACGGGTGGCGTTGAGTTGTCACTCATCTCTAAATGAGATGGGTGAGCATTTCAATATCCAAGTAATCTGGGTCCCAGGTCACTCGGGCGTCATGGGGAACTGCAGGGCGAATGAACTTGCTAGGCATGGTTCGAATCTCCAGCTGCAACCGGAAAGGGTAAGTCTGGGGAGGCCTATTACAGCGCTGAGACAAGCACTTGGGAAGCAGGCGCTATCCTCAGCGAGGGAAAGGTGGTCTAACACACCGACCTGTAGAGTTGCAAGACAAGTTTGGCCAAAGCTGAACTTAGGGCGCACTAGGGCATTAATATCCCTACGCAGACGTGAATTAAGAACGGTCGTAGGAATTCTCACGGGACACTACCTTAGACAATTTTTATTTATTTTCAACAAAATTTCAAACATTTTAAACATTGAATTTATAATTCAATTCAGATAAAAATTTACACTGTTATAATTACACTGGTCAATATTTTTTTTTTTTTTTATAAACGGAAACGGTATTAGGTGATTTTTAACAAATTTGATATGGTGATTCTTGTCGTAATCTTTATGCTTCAACTTATCATCTTTCTTAGGGAACCAGAGCAAAAATCGCTCATCATCGCAGGACCTTAATGCTGTTCTTCGTGGACATGATCACCTGCTGGAAATGCTCTAAACTCTAAACTAGAGTTCTAATCTGGGGCTCAGAGGCTCGATTTTGCGATTCGTGGCACATTTTATTTAGACAACTGTCAATCAACACATTACTAAATTTATCTGCTCTTTTCTCCGTTTCGAATCAATAAAAAAGGTTCGTAATGCTACAATACAACCTATAATAGTTTGGATGCAAATAAAGACCTCTTAGAAAACGTTTCAACGAATTTCGATCTTCAGAGCGATATTAAAAATAAAATTGGTAAATACGTTTTTCAATTCACTGTATCACATGTACGCAAATAGATTAACCATGGTAAAGTAAATAACTCGCGATACATAATGCAAAATGTATATTTATAAATTTTAACAAAACATATTTTGCCAGTTACGATAAAATCCATTCAAAAATTCATGTTGATTGGTAACACCTTAAGAATTCTCATAATATATCGTTGGTATCATAAACGTTCGATAGAATGTATCCTAAACCCTTTCTTATTTGCCACATTCGTACTAATATACAGAATAACTAAATTACAACGCAAATGATCGACATTCTATTTATTTTGTGTTAATATTTGATGAGTAAACTGTCGACAAATGAAATGAGTATGCTAATTAATGGGCGAATGTATATTATTATGGAATATCTAGTGGCGGACGAAAATTGTTGTGGTTTTTGCGTTTGTACATTCAAGAATATAAATCGATATAAATCTGATTGTTTACATTTTGTTTTAAATCAATTTCCGGTCATCCGAAATAAAAGGGCAGCTATATATAGGATTCAAAAATGTCCGGCACAGGTATCGTTATATAATATTAGAACGGATATATCCCTAATGTCGTACATATAATATCTCTGTGTACAGATGTATTAAATGTGTCACGTAAGGCTAAAAAAATAAACAATCAATAAATAAGGATATTACGATATTTTCCGTTCTAAATTTGTAATTGGATATTTTAAAATATTTGAAATGACTCGTTATGTGAAACAACCTGATAAAGAAATATTTCTGTATAATGAAGACAATTTACTTTTGATATAAGTTGAAATGAAAATTTATTATTGGTAGCAGGGATAGGAGTGGGGTACAAGATGTATATAATTAATATATCGTAAAATTGTCATAATAAAGGAAACAAGGATATAATTTGCATACATTGACTTGACAGGACGATACACATTATTTATGGATAAGATGCAGAGAAATTATTTTGCAGTTTGAATTTTAGATTTTGAAGATGAATATTATAAGGTAATAACGTCGTGTTTATTAAGGAATTACATTATAGTGAGTGTTTTCTTTTATTCGCTCCGAATATTCCAAACTTTCTGAAAATTCTTTTTATGTCCGACAATTCAAGACCGAAAAGAATTCTTGATTTTTGATCAGTCGGGAAGTTTTACGAGTTTGGTTGTTTATTACTGTAACATAATCTGTGCAATTCCATGCAAATCAAGCTTAAGCTGGTTAACTGATGGTTAGCATAACCTAAATAAAATATGCACGTATATTATACCATATATTATACAAAAATTGACCATCAAAAACTGGATATTTTTGACAATCCCAATCGATCTCGACATAAGTAAAATCTAAACAAAAATCAAAACTATAAAGGGCTGAAACCTAATGAGGTGGTCAGAACTTCGGGCTTGATTTATTTAACTCCCAGATAATCTAACCAGACAGCATCACCATCAACATAACCATTAAAAGAATTATGAAATACTATCAATATTGAAAATCAACACGCAATTGGCGACGTTTTAGAACATCCCCCATAGTAACTTTGGACCTGATTATCATCTCTCAAGAAGGAGATGGCGGATCCTATCATCGGCCTTACAGTTAGTTTTTTAATAAATTACAGCTGCATATAGTATGCATCTTCCGATGCGTCACAGAAAACAATCCATCCGTGCAGTTTATTTAGCTCATCATTGTCATGTCTGATCTATCGATGTAGCTTAATTTCATCTAGCATTTGTAATTGGTTGACATATGAAAACCAGTTTGTTTCAAGGTCCACTAGGTCATTAGAAGAACTAAAAATCATTAAACACATAGCAATAAAAAACGGTTATAACACGGACTTAATTGACAAAATGAACAATAGGCACATTTGGAAGAAACAACAGAATATGATGACCACGTTAAGCAAGCAAAATGAAGAAACAGAGAAATACATCACCATAGAGTACAATAATAACCTCAACAAGAATATAACGAAGGTTTTTAAAAAACACGGATACACAATGGCATTTAAAACAAACAACAAATTAGGGAATTGACTCAAACAACGTAACACAAATACACCAATAATAGACACCGGAATCTATAAGAATACATGTAATGACTGCCCCAAATTCTACATCGGACAAACTGGTAGAAGTTTTCAAGTTAGATTTACAGAACATATAAAAGAAAAACATAACAACACACTGACATCAACACAAACTCACAGGTATTACACAGAATACGAAAAGGGTTACTAATGAACAGGGAACATACAAGGAACGATATAATCCATTTTTACTAAACGAGAAAATTGGCCGCAACAAAATTTACGACCTCATTGTAAATCCGTAATTAATATCTTTTTGCACATAAACACCCACAAAAACCAGATGGTTAACAAATTCTTATTTTTTTTTATCATAAAGCACACACCAGGGCCCGAATTCCGGATCAATGACAAATGAGAATGAGAAATGACTTTATGTTTTATTTCGCCTACTCTAAATAAAAATGCAACCGACTAGTTGAAATAAAAAATCAAGTCATTTCTCATTATCATTTGTCATCGAACCGGAATTCGGGCACAGGTATATACTAAAAAGAAGTGCGGTACCACCCCTTTAAGAAGAAAAACAAAATAAGGGGGAAAGAACATTCAAAAGTCACGTAGGTACACAAAAAATAAAAATAGGGTATAAAAGTAGTTTTTTAGCATAATTTTATTTAATGTTTGTTAGAAATTTTATAAAGGAGTAACATCCGAAACGATCGTAATTTCATTTCCAAATAAAATAAATATCACGTTAAAGAAAGTGACAAAACCGAAATATTGTGTTTTATTATATAAAAAAATTTTGTATCCCAGTCTAAGCCTAATGTCCATTGCATTGAATCTTTGCTTTTAACGATAACTGGACTAACCAGTAACCATCCCATTGGATCAAACAATTTATATGTTTCGGATAACCCTTTCCTCTTAGTAACAGGTGCCGTAGCATTCAATGATTTGATTTTAAATTGAAATATGTCCTCTATAGGATTCCAAATGATACCTAAGGTTTTAATTATTTCGCCAATTTCTACAGTATCGCTGTATACGTCCTACTTATGTTCCTTTTGTATGGTTTTGAGTATTTCTTGGTCGCTACTACTCCATTTCCTTAGATTAAAACCGCCTTGCTTTAATAGCATTGTTATAATTGTTGTTGCTGATAAGAACTGTAGTGGCCAAATTTGCAGCTGGTGCTGATCCATATGTCACTTATTGATTTTGGCTTGTTGATCTCTCCATCGTATTAATTGGTGGTATCTTCTCGATGTCGGCTTTAAACAGGAATTTGTATTTCCTCCATCTCAGTAAGATTTCTAATAGCTCTTGTTGTAATGTTGGACCAATATACACTATTTCGTTGAGTGAGACCCCGTTTTAAGTTTTTGTAGAAGCATCAAACACCACTTTTAACTTGGTTGATAAACTGCCATGTTTCATCACTGCATAGTGTGGCAAAATATAACCTTTGTGCACATCATCCTGATTGTTTATTACTTCCATACCCTAGCGTGATGTATTCTTCTTGTGTAATCATTCTTTATCCCCAGATTTTTGTTTAACTTCCTTTCCACTTGAATTAGTCGTACTGCGAACTTCTTCAATTTCGACATAAGACATTATTGATTGTATTCTGTGTTTCTGGGTAATGTAGCTCTTTTCTTGGGCCCTATTTTATAAATAATATTGTTCAATATGATTTTTGAATAATAATCGGCCCCAAGCAGAATATCTGCTGAACTTGCATAGTCCATGTTGTTGAGATGTGGCCAATTTCCAGTTTCCACCTCTTGATCTGGTAGTAGTTTTGTCAGCTTTTCGAGGCGTATCTAAAACTTGGAAGCTATAATTGGTTGGATTTTGAGGCTGACTATCTTTTATACTTCTCCAAAATCGTGATTACAAATTTCCGCTATTTTCGAATGTATTTTATTACCAGTTAACGTCTTTACACTGCGTTTTCCATTTTCCGGGAAATAATATTTTAGTTAAAATGGAATTCGATTTTAATCTTGCTGTGAAATTAATACCTGAATTTGATGGAGAATATAAAACTCCTTTGCATAAGTTCGTTCATTGTTGTGACAGGTTTTATGAAACTTTAACTAGTAAAGAGTTGAAACAAAATATTCTTAAATTTATTCCACATAAATGGGCAAGCCTATTCCATTTATCGGTTTGGCACTTTCAAGGATTGGGATGAGCTGAAAAGTGCTTTAAATAATAATTTTAAAAATATTCGTGCAGTCGAATGCATTACTCAAAATAAAGCTTGAAGCTTTACTATACGAGCTTAATGAAGCTTGTGAAGAAATTCAGGGTAAGCTCGTAGGAGAAGTTGAACAACTTAATACGAAAACAGCTCTTCGTTCTTTTCGTAACGGCCTTATACAACCAATAGGCTTGATTGTAAATGCGGGTGATTATAATACTTTAAAGAAAGCTATTTCTAAAGATTTAGAGGAAGAAATTCAGATTAATTCCAAAACTTTAATTCAGCCACAGTCTACAAGAAATGTCAGATTTATCAAAAGAATGGACATGTAGCATCAGTTTTTTCCAGATACACACATCCTCATAATTCCCGTACAATCACACCCATACAATTGCCATCATCTTCAAATTGTTCTTCTATCCGAATAGTTATATGTGCTTATTGGAAAAAGATGGGTCATGATATAAATCAATGCTACAAGAAGAAAAATTCCGATTCATGCACATTATCCAATTAATGAAAATAAACTTGAGGTTCAGGAAAAATATCAGGGTCTCGAGGGTCACAAGGGCATTACCTTCCGAGTACCACCCAAAGATTAATCGAGTGTTCAACAATTACAAATTGCCCAACGTTAAATAAATCATCGAATATTTACTTATCAAACCATATAATAGAAGACAATATTTACGTCAGTTTAAGTCTTGAAATCGGAAAATCCAAACTTTATAACTTCTTAATCGATACTGGAGCCGATGTAAGTAGTATAATTAAAGTATAATAAACAATCGTGTGTTTATGAGACGTCTATATATTATCCAACTCTGAAATGTCAGATAAGAGGAGTCACAAGTGGAATTGATGAATCCTTAGGATTATTACCATCGAAAATCATTTTCACTGATACATTCAGCATCCCGCATAAATTTCAAATCGTAACATTCGATTTTCCAATTCCGTGCAGTGGAATTCTTGGTAAAGGTTTCTTAACTTACTGGTAATGTAAAATTGATTTTGAAAATCATTCTTCAAGAAGAACCTCAAAACCAATCAATTACACTTAACTTGATAAATACTAACGAGGAATCTGTTAAAATTTCATGCAATGACTTAATTTTCGATAAACATTCACATTATAATATATATTCGCTAAATTCTTGGTCAAATATAAACACAAACCGTTTTCAATTTCTTGAGTCATCCGTCGCTTTATTACATCTAAACGAAAAAGAACGTAAATCAATTAAGCAAATCATTAGAGATTATAATGACGTTTTCCATTTGGAGGGTGATGAATTGACAGCTGCTCATGGAATTAAACATAGTATTCCGACTACATCCGACTGTGTTTTCCAATTTATCAAAAATCATACCATATGCCTGATGCAATTAAAAGTGAAATCAACCAGCAAGTAAACGAGATGCTAAAACAAAACATAATTGAACCCAGTACTAGCCTATGGAACTTTCCTCTTTTAGCCGTTCCGAAGAAGTCTACTGATGGTTCAAACGATTTAACATTAAACCGTGTATTTCCTCTTTCCAACATTGTTGAAATTTTGGATCAGCTGGGTAAAGCATCGTACTGAAGTACACTGAATATGACCAATGGCTTTCGCCAAGTTTACTTGATGAAGATGCCAAACCATAGACCGCTTTTAATACAAGTTCTGAACATTTTCATTTCAATACAATTCTTTCCGGTCTCAATGGTCTAAAGCGCCTAGTGTATCTAGATGATATAGTCATATATGGCCAACACTTTAATGAACATTACAAAAGACTTAAGGAGGTCCTTGATTGTCTCCGAAAATACAATTTAAAATTAAATCCAGTGAAATGCCAGTTTTTACGGCAAGAGAATTGGACCCGATGGTGTGAAACCTGACTCAGAGAAGGTTAGCGCTATCGTGAACAATTCTGAACCTAAGAACCAACCTGACGTAAGAGCATTCCTTGAATTCGTGGGATATTATAGACCCTTTGTGAAAAATTTCTCTAAAATCACTTTACCACTAACTACTCTACTGAAGAAGGACACACCATTCTTTTAGTCTCCATTTTGTGACGAAACGTTTAAAACACTTAAATCCATAATAATTAAACCGCCAATTTTACAATTTCCTAAATTCGAAAACACCTTCATAATAACAACAGACGCAAGCGATATAGCTATCGGATCAGTTCTTTCTCAGATTTATGAAGCCGGTGAACTCCCCATTGCTTTTGCTAGCCGCACTCTTTCCAAAGCAGAAAGAAATTATTCTGTAATTGAGGGCTTTTGGCAGTTCTTTGGTTCATAAAGCGTTTTCGAGCTTAAAAGCGTTTTCGAGCTTATGTATACGGTAGGAAATTCAAATTACAGTGATCATAACCTGTAGATTGGTTATTTGGCATGACAAACTCGTCTTCGCGTTTAATGCGATTTCGCTTAGAGCTTTAAGAGTATGAGTTCAAAACTGCATATTCACCGGGAGCACTAAATAATTTAAAAAATATTTCTGATTCTTGTTCCATCGATAAATCTACTACTTTTAATTTTTCAGATAATCAGGAAACAAATAAAATGAAATTCAAATTCATCTTATTCTAAACACATTAATGCAGTTACACGTTCACAAACTAAAGCTGAAGATAGAAATTTCTCAAATACTCAAGATAATTCTGCCGTGCTAAATAAGAAAGCGGTAACTAAATTAAAAAACAATTTTTTGTTTTTTATAGCTTTGGATAGTTCGTAGCAAAATGCATCTTTTACCGAGCAAACGGCGCAGTGGTTAAAGCTGCAGCGGTTGGATCGGGAGGTACCGGGTTCGAATCCCTATAGGGGCGGGATGCAAAAGGGATTTTTCATCATCTGATTACGATCGGTGATGAAGATGAACACATCTATGACCCCCCGTTGACAGTGCAGAATCCATGGGCCGACCCATCTTTCATGTCAGCACTACAGGTTAGCATGAGGCAATGCAATGTGCAGGTGGTTCTCAAATACGGCTTATCTACAATTTAGTAAGCTTAGAAGTCGTAATTCAATAAATGGCTTTAGACATTCCCAATAATTGTTTAAACTAATCATAAGCAATAATATCGTAAATCAGAAATACTTAACAATAACAGCAGTAACTTTTCCATCCTGTGAGATACGCCTTTCTCTCTAAGAAAAACATAGTTACCGCTCGAATCAGCATTAATTTCAACAATATTTTTAAATAGTACTACCAAGCAATACAGCGGTAACTTTTCTGACCGAAGAGAATTTGTGCTTATATGTGCCGTTTTTGCTTGGTAAAACCTAGATACGGCTCCATTCGGTTTTATTTGCAACGTTATTTTAACGGAAACACTAAACTATAAATTAGTTACCTTTATTTGAGCTATGAGATGAACCCTTTTCGCTAAGCAAATGATAGATACGTCTCGACTAAATATTAATTTCTAATTGAATTGAGAACTTTCTCATACAAAGTACCGTTATATTTTTGCTTGTTTAGACAATAATTATAATGTGCAGCCTGGCTCAGTTTCGATATAATTTCGTATAATTCGGGTGTTGATTTTGTATGTGATCAAGTGATTTTGGTTTGTGCATAGTAAATTTACCGTGAAAGTGAACAATTTATTGCATAATATTATGAATGATAAGTTATGAATAAATTATGTTAAGTGTTTAGTTTGTCCGGTTAAAAAAAAAAAAAAAACACATACATTTTACTTGTTACAAGCTTGAGAAATGTCTTTCTTTTAAAGATCAATTTCGACAGCAAAAAAATTGGTACTGACGCCAATTCAATTGGCATCGGTACCAATAGAATTGGTATCGGTACCAGTTGACACAATGAAAGAAACTTTGACAAATGATAATCAACCAATGGTTATAGAAGTGCCAAACACACAGCCTTTTGAAAATATCTCTGATATAAGGCGAAATTATATTAATTCACTGACGTTAATGGAATTGGTATCAATATCAACTATTGAAATTGAAAACACAACATTGACAACAAGCACTATTCAATCGAGAATATTAGAAGAATAAACAGCACAGCATTTTGAAGATACCTGTGATATTCGGCAAATTAACATATCATCAGCAACGTACCATGAACTCAAAACGATACCAATGGCACCTCTAAACAGAAACCAACCTTTAGACATGTTTCCAATATGGAAAATATGGAAGGTTTTACTCAGTTAAATACAACCGAGTTTGCAACTTTTAAAACTAACGAGGTAATAGACAGAGACAATTGTTTAAATATAGATACCACAGAGGAAACAAGTATTAAAATGACCGAAAATGATATATTGACGGGGTTGGACCATTTAGGGGAATTGGAAGCAAACGAGTTAATGGCTGCAGCGGCTCACTCACTCATTCATTCATTCATTTTACCACCACATAAAATGTTATCCAAAACGAACGGGTCTGGCATCTATGCGCGCTTTACACTATCATTCTGTGCAACTCCAGTTCACTAATTGAAACTCTCGCGCGTGTTACCAACAGAACAAAAAAAACGAAAGCAAAAACAAAAACAAAAATAAACCATTTTGGATTTTTGGGAAAATTGTAGATTCATTCTTTTTACGTGCTTTCGCATACACACGGTTGTGACTTACTCTATTTAAATTTAAAGAAAATAAAAATTATAAAGTTTCTGTAAAAAATAAAGATTGTGGTAGTGAAAATAAATTCATTTATAAACCTATTATATAAACTAAGTGGCGTTTTATTTTATAATAAAAGAGACCAACATAAAACGCCATATGGCGTTGGAGAAAAACTTGAATTCGGATAATATCGAAAAAGCAGCAATAGATTGTACCGAAACGGGGACAGTAAGGAAAAGGAAGAAGTATGACACATCAGTGAAGGAAAGAAATTCACAAAAAAACAAAAACAAATAGTAAAACATCTACTTCAACCACCGTGTGCATGCAAAAAGAAGTGTCTGCAAAATGTATGTGAAGATCGTTGTAAGGCGTTAAACGAGTCATTCTGAAAGTTAAAAGTTCGGATAGGAAATCGTTTATTTTACATCACACATCATCTCAACCAGTGAAACAAAGAACAGTAAGAGAATCATTAGATCAATTGTACCGCAGCAGTACAGCTAATACTATATTAGCAAACAATTTTTTTAAGCACCTTAGGATATAAGCCATCAAACGACAAGCCCTTGCAAACTGCTTTAAAAAGTTATATAGGAACTCGGTTGAAGCTCCAAAAGATTACAGAGGGAAACATTCCGGTCATAATAAAATTGATGATACACCTATCAAACAGCACATATTAGGATATAATCCTTATGTTTCGCATTATAGAAGAGAACATGAGCCGAATCGCCTGTATTTGCCAAGCGATCTATCAGTTAAGACATTGCACGAACATTTTATAAAGAACAACCAAGATTTAACCTGCTCATATGAGAAGTATCGTATAAAGTCGTTCGTGATTTAAATACTATATATCGTTTGCTAACCTGGGGCATGAGGAATGTGAGAAGTGCGAAGAATTTAAATTGCACGATGAAAACCATAACGAAGAAAGTCTGAAGAGGAAAAAAACATATTGACAGAGCCAATGAATCCAGAAAAAAATATAAGCAAGATGCTGATCTTATTGAACATGGCACCGTAATTTATACAGCAGATTTACAGAAAGTTATTATGCTACCACGAATGGAGATGTTCAAAACAGCAATTTTTTGTAAATATAGGTGTGTCGTGTATAATGAAATATTTGCTCCGTTTGGTAAAAAACATACTGATCTGAAGATTATTCCAGTACTGTGGCATGAAGCGTTATCTGGACGCACGAAGAGTGAACTTAAAAGTTCATATTATAAATTTTTCAAACATCACAGAGATGTTGAAAAAAATAATATTATGGGGAGATAATTGCTCAGCTCAAAATAAAAACTGGGCATTTTTCTCGTTTCTTATTTATCTTGTTAACTCTGGCAATATTATCATCTAAAACGATAACTATAAAATATTTTGAGACGGGCCATACTTCTATGTCAGCTGACTCATTTCATCATGAAGTTGAGCTGTCGATGAAAAGATGTAAAAACAAATTGTATGATTTCGAAGATTTTAGTCAAGCAGTTAGCAGTGCTGCAAAACACATAGAAGTGAATGGCCTGATTATACCTCTCAATATAAATTGAAAAAAATAACTCCACGTCCATACATAAATGATATAGTGCAAGTGGAAGTTGTGATTTTTTTTACAAGATTGACCATAATAAAGAGCCAATAAGAATCATTTTCTTAAATCAAAAAATTTTAAAAACGAATGTGTTACCATTGCCTCGCAGCAAAACCAAACCAGTTGGTAAAAAAAAGGAAAAAAAACAAAATTCAACATCTGGCAAATTTAATGCCTACCCGGCTTCAGTTTTGGATTAATGTACCGGAATCAGAATAATGAATTAAAAGATTAACATATCGAAGATAATTTCATGTTTTGATTCTAAATTTTGACTCAAATAATTTTTTTTTTTTAGTTATATTTTATAGTTTTGTTGATCAAAACCAATGAAGGTTTTTTTTTAGTTTTATACTTAAGTTAACAATTTAGTATTATAATAAAACTTAAGATTATAAAAAATAATTGATTTTATATTTAGTTTTATATGTATTTTATGAATTTGAAGTTTCATTTATTTTCTTATGGGCATTTTTCTACAGTGCATTTGGCAGAAAATACGGTATCTCAGAATAAAAAATCCGGTGTCTGGTGTGACCACCACACTACTTTCTTATACTTACATTATATTTATATGTACGTACATACCCCACAGACATCATTTAGAAATGAATACAGCGCTGTGTTTATGTATTAATGTTTCATAGCATACATATAAAACAACAAAATAAAAAAAAACAATTTTGTCATTTCAAATGCGTTTTTCTGTGAATATTTTGTTTTCATAGCAAATATGTTATTTTTAATAATGCCAATGCATAAATACATTTTACTCAAAATTGGATAAAGATAGAACAAAAATGCTAGAATATTTTTTCTTAAGATTATTGTTTCCTATAACTTTTATTTGAAAACTTTTTCCATATCTCTTTTATTTTCTCCAATAATTCACAATGTTTGTTTTTAATGTTAAGTAAACTTCCTCTTCCGGTTGTGCGATTATTCTGGAAATCTAATCAGCTCTTCGCATAGTTAATAAACTTTTAAATATCAAGTTTCATGGTCCTGTCTTTGCTCGTTTTTAAGATAATGAACATTCAGACACACATCCACACAAACAGACGTCATTACGAAAATAGTCACAACGTATTCAGGGGACCCCAAAACATGTATTTCCATCAAAATCTCGCAACCGAAATTTTTCATGATTCCTATACTTCCTTTATACTATGTATAAGAAAGTAAAAAGTAAGACACTAAGTGAAAATACAGTATCTCAAATAACTTCTCAATTACAATAATTTTTAATTTAATTCTTTTATAGTTAAATAAAGTCAAAAAAATCTTAAATAATTGCAAATTAAATGTTTTATAGACATAATTTTATAACTACATATGTATGTAAATTTGATTTTTTTTTTTCTCTGAATTAGTTGAAGCTGAGATACCGCTTTTTAAATAAACGCGGCAGAATTGGTCTCATAATAGTTCAATGTGTAATGCGTTAACCAATAATAACAATAGCAATAATAATTTGGTAATTCCGTTAAAAGGAAATTCTGTAACAATGGGACACCTCATAACATAATAGAAATTACTGACCCCGAAAATCAACTAAAACTTTTAAGAGAATTTCATGACACCGCTCTTCGTGATCACCAGGAATACAAAGGACATATAAGTGCCTTATCTCCCAAAATGCTTGGAATGATTGAAAGGTTTGTTAAGTCGTGTCAATCTTGTCAGAAAAATTAAGTTCCTTGCAAAAAATGCCCAAGACAATAACTTTGTCTTCTAATCCCTTTGAAAAAAATTTTTTGGACATTGTTGGTTCATTATTACTTAGTTACCAACTTATGCATTATGTATGGCCTAACTAAATATGCTCTTGCCATCCCAATCCCAAATGAAGAAGCCGAAACCGTAAGCCAATGCATTTCTCACGAATTTCATATGCATTTATGGTTGCCCTCGGTCTGTTTTGACATACCAGGGTTCTAATTTTATGGGAAATGTATTTCAAAATCTTTGTAAGCTTCTTAAAATAAAGAAAATCAATACATCAGCTTTTCATCCTGAAAGCAATGGAACTTTAGAATATTCACATCGTACGCTCATTGAATATCCCCGGTATTTTATAGATAAAAATGGTATGAATTGGGATTGTTGGATTCGCTATTCGATGTTTGCTTATAATACAACACCTCACTCATCTACAAAATATATGCCGTTTGAGTTAGTCTTTGGTATGCTACCAAATTTATCTGTTTCATTTCATAATGATACTACTATTGTTTACAACTACGACGATTACCTTGTAGATTTTAAACATAAAAATTGATTTTCTCTGCTTTTTATAGGCAAATATATTAATTGTTCATGACATTCCCAATATTTTCGATTTGGTAAACCAGAAAAATAAAGAGGTCAATCCCTCGTAACATATCTACTGAAAAAAGTAGAAATATCATTCCCCCCCTCCCCGTACTCCACCCTCCTGGTTGGTTTCTAATTTTTTCAGTAGATATGTTACGAGGGATTGACCTTTTTATTTTTCTGATTTACCATCGGTTACATCAGCAACTTTCAGTCCTGAGGAACTAAATCAAGCGGCTTCGTTCTCTTTAGCCGTCTTGTCACTGCACTGTCGACGTCGTTGACAATATTTTGAATATCCGTGTTTTCATGGAGTTGTAAACGCTGGATATATTTTTTGGCATTTTTTGTGATTTCTTCGTTGATGGTTTCCATCTTTAGATCTCCATATATAGATTATCGTTTCTAATATACCAAGGTGCATTGACAATGCATACGCAGTACTTTGTTCTGGAACGTTTCTATAATTTTAACGTTCGTTTTCTTTGTGCATCCCCAGAGCTGGATGCCATAGGTCCACACAGCCTTAAGTATTTTCCTGTATAAAAGCAGATTATTGTGAATGGTAAGCTCACTATTTCTTCCAATGAGCCAATACATTTTTCTGAACTTTATATCCAATTCTTGCCTTTTTTTTCTTGACATGCTTTTTCCATTTTAACTTGGCGTCGAGCATCATACCTAGGTATTTTGCCGTGTTCGCATGTGGTATTTCCTGCCTATTTAGGTAGATAGGTTAGTGATCAACTTTTAGATAGGTGAATGTTGTGTGAATTGATTTTAGCTCATTCAATTTTAATCTCCATTTTTTTATCCAGTGGACAATCTCGTTCACAGTTTGCTGTAATTTGCTGGTTGTTTCTTCGATGGTACTTCCAACCGCCAAGATTGCGATTTTCATCCGCAAAGGTTGCAATATCTGTTTCTCCAGTAATAGGTATGTCTCTCGTATAAAGCAAATACAAGACTGGTCCGAGCACGCTCCCTTGTGGTACGCCTGCTTTAATTCTCTTGAGTGATGAGAACTTTCCTTCATATTTCACTCTGAAATATCTCCCTTCATTGTATGATTTTAATATTTCATAGAACTGCTTAGGAAGGTCGCGATGTAATTTATATTCCAGTCCTCGATGCCAGACTCGGTCAAAGGCCTGCGCAACATCAAGGAAAACTCCAGAACATACCTTTTTGTTTTCAAGCATCTTCTCAATCATGTTAGTGACTCTGTGTACCTGCTCTATGGTGGAGTGTTTTTCTCTGAAACCAAATTGATGCGATGATAACAGGTGTCTTTCTTCAATCAGAGGTCTCATCCTTTTGAGGAGTAATTTTTCGAAGAGTTTGGACAATGATGGTAATACAGATATAGGTCTGTATGACGTTTTCTCATTAGGTGGCTTATTAGGCTTAGGTATCATAATAACTTATGCTATTTTCCAGTGCTGAGGAACATATTTCATTCTAAAAGCTGCGTTAATTATGTGTAGCAACTTTTTAAGACATTTTCCTCGCCAATTTTTAATAACTTTTCCTGTAATAAGATCGTATCCAGGAGCCTTTTTTGCATTTAGGCTATGTTTGATTTCTTTTTGAGTTCTTTCATTGTAACTGGTTGTATGTCTAACTCATCTTCTTTTTGCATTAGAAAGGTATTTTCATCTGCTGTTTGTCTAGTCAAAGGTTGGAACGTCTCTTCCAGATGTTCAGCAAAAAGATCAGCTTTATCTTTAGGGCTTTTGGCCCAAGTACCATCTGCTTTTTTAATTGGCGGCACCTGCTCTTTTGGTCTCTTTAGTCCCTTTGTAGCTTCCCATAAAGAGTAATCGCTTTCTTTGTGGCCAGAAAGATTTATTAAATATTTGTTAAAGCTTACCTTTTGTTAGCTTTGGTTTCTTGTATTAACTTCTGCAGCTTGTTTTTGAGCTGATTGAAGATAGTTTTGCTCTCTGGTGCTCGATTTCTCTGCCAGATTTTGCAAGCTTTCCTCTTTTCTCTAACCAGATTAATTATTTCCTGTGTATATGTTTCATTCTTATGAGGTTTATTTTTGGTAGGGGGAGTGGTTTCCCAAGCTGCAGTCTGAATATTGTTTATGAGCAGCTCTACTTCTCTTTCAAGTTGTGTTCGGTGCGAATTTTCCCCAATTAGTCTCCTGCTTGTTAACCTTGGTGGCTTTTCTTTTTCAATTATTGTTTCACTGATCGTAAGTATGATTGGAGAATGATCCGAGGATAACCCTTCATTATTTTCGATGTGGATATCAACCCGCAGCTTCTTGTAATTGTTTAGTGGCACGCTAAGTGATTCAATTTGCATTGTCTCTATTTCGAGTTTGACATCTTCGAAGTGTTTGATGTTTTCTCTGATGAATATTGTTGCTCCACCCCTAGCTCTTTCTGCTGGATGTATAGAATGGTAACAAGAGTAACCTTTTATTTTTGCATAACACTTTCTAGTGAAATGGCTCTCTGCTATTAAGCAAATATCAATTTTTTCTGTATTCAAAAAGATTTCTAGCTCTGGAAGATGCTAATTTTACGCACATGTCGAATTTCATAATACTCCGTTCAAAAATAATCGAGTTCCTTCCTAATTGGCTATATTCAAGAACATCATCTAACAATCAAGGGTTATACATAAATTCTCAATTAGGTTTCGACATTTATTTGTATAGTCCTTCACTTTAGTTGAAAAGCTTTTTTCCAAAGTTTCAAAAATGGCAAAAAAATGTCGTTTAATTTATTTCAAGAAATAAATTTTCTGAAAAATTGTTAGAGAAACAACGCCCAGTTTCGAGCTGATACAAAATATGAGAGAAAAACTCAATCAAAAATTGCAATTCTCCAACAAATTTAAATTTTCATTCTTATTTGAAAATTTAATAAAAATTCAGAATTGTTTCGAAGTATTAGGAACTGAAAACAATTTCGTTGATTAAAATTATTTCGTGAACATCTGAAAATTTGCAAGTAATTTGTAATTGGAATGGAATGTAATTGCAATTATAAAATAAATAACTGGCCTATGGGAGGATCGAACTCACGACCTTCGCGTTTTTAGCACGACGCTCTAACCAACTGAGCTAATAGGCCCTTGCGATTATTGACAGCTATAGTTTTTTAGGTTACATTTCCATAAGAATCTAAGTGGTTTTATGAACACAAAAGATAAATCTTGGGTCTAAGATATTGTCTTCATTAAGTAAGATATTATGTAGCCAATTATTTCTTCAAGAACTTTACAGGATTTCTCCTGTAATCTGGCTTCTCGTAAGTCAAATTGTAGATTGTATTGTAAATGGTACCATGAAGTAAGTCTTTGACAGCCAGATTAGATAAGGAGGAGATATACAGGGTCAGGTGTGAAAACCAAAAGTCAAAAATCCCTTTGGTAATATTTGGGACCACTTGATCAAAGGTTCAACTACAACGATGGTGTATCTAATATTTTAGTATAAAATTAATTAAAGTTGCACCTAGTCGACACGATTTTAAAAATGTTTATTAAGCATTTTGAAATTATAGATTAGAATAGGATAATTAGATTCAAAATTATTAAATTAAGTTCAAAACCTTAAATTGCTTCAAATACTAAATACTAAAGAACACTATATTTGTAATTACATACCTTAATCACTTTTCCTAACCGCGTCAATTAAAATGAAAAATTAATTTTTCGGTTTAACAATATTGAAACATCAATAAATTTAAAAAATTTATTATTAATTAATTTTAAGTTTTTGATTATAACACAGTTACCCTATAATTTTAAAGTACTCCACCAAAAAATAATCTTTATAGCTATCACAATCACATAAATCCATTTACGCTTTTTAAAAACCTGAATGCTGTGACATCGTAGAAATTTCACTCGACACCGTTGCTCCACTACTCATCGATGTGGTTGGCGGTACCGGTCGATCACAATTAAATTGTAAATTTACATTTTGATTGTGTTGCTGTCCCGTCGTCCAAGATGATGGAATTAATGTAGTCGTTGGTAATCTTGGCACAGGACGTAAAATTGTTTGTCATTTGGCCAGATTGTAAGGGGGATGATAACTTGGGATTGATGGAAGACCGTCATTAAAATTTCTAAATATACCAAAAAAAAATAAAAACAGATAATTAATCGATATAAATTCGATATGCGGGATCAAAACTCGTCTCACCGTTTGTAGTAACGATCGAAATTTTGTTCACGACTATAATTAAACACTGATATCCGATCCTTTTGCTGAAAATATAGCTCACTAAATGCATGAATTCGTTTTTTATCAATGTCACTGAAAATCGCTGGATTATAATGATGCTCGTACGGATGATACGTGGTTGGTAAAATATTGGCTTGTTTCTCATAAAATCCATTTTCAGCTATGGAATTGTATGCAGAAATTTTATTTGTCCCTTCACTAATATTTTCACCTTTTGGTTGGTGCGAGGCCATATGCTTTCGCAGGTATGTCATTTTGCGAAACATTTTACCACATTCATTGCACGCAAATTTATTTTCACTATCTTCAGCTGATTTTTGATGTTCCGATTTAGCGGGCGATCGATCCGATAAGATATCCGCGTCAAGCGAATTATTATTTACGCATATTAAGGGGGATGTTGCAATTGTCGGGGCTGCCGTCGTTGAATTTGTTGTGGTCGATGTGGTTCGCGGCTTATGCCATCGACGATGTGATGCTAAATTTGCCGGGCAATTGAAAACTTTTTCACATTCGGAGCACTTGTATTCGATGTGCACGATACGCGAACATCGGTGCTGAGCTAATTGAAAAGCATCCTCGTACAGGGTGCGACATAATTGGCAGATATACGAACCAATGTGGTTTTCTATTCGGGCCAGCGCTTCCTTAGCCTCATCCGTAATTTCAACAATGTTGAACGCGGGGTCTATGTCGCCCTATATAAAAATATCCTATGATTAATTCTATATAATCCTAATAACAAAATCACTGAGCACTATCTCACCTTTCGCACAATCAGCACTTCATCATCACGCAATTTACGTATAATTGTCCCGGACACCGGACTACTATCGTCGTCGTTTAAATTTTTACGCGTTTTAGATTTTTTCTTATCGTATTTTCGAGTTGCCACACTACTCGGAAAATGTTTATGATTATCGTCACTTTTACCACTATTAGCACTGTTATCCTTGTTGTCACTGTTATCACCATTTCTATGAATACAACTTTTTTCGAATAATTTGGCGAATCCGTCGACCGCTTTTTGATGCAGTTTCTCATCGTCGAATGTTATTTTTCCGTTCTCGAGTATGCCCAAATTTTCTTCAACACCAATATTATATGCTTCCTCTATATTTGGTTCATTCGAATCATCCTCATTTGTTATCGAAATTTCGATGGTTTCATTTGAATCTCTTGAATTTTCGTCCACCTCTACGTCAAGTGTGTCCGGCACGATTTCTTCTTCATCCTGCCCAGTTATATCGACAAAATCATCATCATCCACATGAATATCATGCTGCTCATCATCGTTCGAATGCGTTACGGATGGTGTTAATTTATTGTCATTTAATGCTTTAGGATTTAGTTGATCCGGACATCGATACTCGTAGTTGTGTGACAAAAAGTTGCGCACCGATTTCGAAATATCCAAAAGTTCAATTTCACTATTTTTAAATCGCTTCCTGGGTGGTGATGGTGTTGTTGGCGGTGTAATCGGTACTGGTCCTCTCAGCGATAAATCCAAAGGGCCGTGGTATTCGTGCGGACGGTACATTAGTTGTGGAAAATAATTTCCATTAAATCCAGTTGCGGCGATTGCTTGTATCGGTATTGGCCGATATGGAAATATTGCAGAATTTGTTGTAGCCGACCGAACAAAATACCGTGAAGTATTTTGACCAAAATGTTCCATTTTTCACTAAAAAAAAAACGTTATAATTTTCACTTGTATTTAATCCATCACCTTCACTGGTTGAACAGAAACTAAACTGTGTTTAAAAAGAAAATGCAATTTTCTTTTATTTTCTGCCTGTTGTCTTGATTTGATATTGGTCCTACCAACAACAACGTTGTAATCAGTAAAAGGGATGGAATTTCCTGCAAAAATAATGCGCGCAGACTCTAAACTACAGGAATATTTTGTAACCGCCTTTGTGAGAACAAATCGTTTTAAAAAAAAAAACAAAAGCAACTCAACAGGTTGTTGTTGCATATTGTCTGTATATATTTTCACGGAATATCATGAGGAAAATTCTTTTGTAATTGTTTTTAACAAATTTTCCGATGTGATGAGTTGATATCCTTTCTCTCGGCATGATGTATGTGTGGTGCAAGAAACGCCTTTTTGCTAATAAATTTTTGATTTAAATTTGATTTTGTTTGGGGTACTCCTGTAAAAAGCGATAGGTGAATTTTTAAGCTTTTCAATCGATTTTTCCGATTTTTGTTTGTGTATTTTAAACTACAGTTGCATTATTTTTGTGCTATGGTTTGGTTTTCATTAAAATTGGATATAGGAAGCTCGTGCATCTTTGCAAGATGTTGATACATATTATTCCTTATTGTGCTGTGATGTGCTGTGATGGCCAAGGATTAGCACAATTCATCAATTATTTGTAGTTGTGTTTATAAGTTGCTGACAAGTTAGGTTGGGTGTACCAATTTATGTTGGGCTTTCCATTTTAGGCTGGGTATACTACAACTTTTATCATTACAACACTAGTTCAGTACAGAATGATTTTCTGTAGTGCCGATAAATTAATTCTTTTCACGGGCTCCCAAATATTATTCTTTAAACACGCAAAGATATGAATTTATGAGTAAAGTCGAAATTTCAACATTAACGCAAAATTTATATAAAACGATTGGTTTACTGTTCAGTAATCTGTCGAAATACAAAATACTTCAAATTTTTTCTACAGCCTCAAGTTTTTTTAAATTCTATTGTCGTGTAGAGTATATTTGAACTAGTCAATTTATGTCAATTTTACAGTCAATGATCAGGCCCATTTTATGAGTAAAGGTGCAAAACTGTCGGACAGCGGAAGTTAAAAAACATCGCGTGACTTACTCCCTATCATTATACAATCATGGCAACCGATCTTGTCTTAAATATCTCATGATACTGAGTGCGACCTGCTAACTAATTTGCTTAATTTGTTTAGTCCAAATTTGGTGATATAACCCAATTTCGTAAAAACCAGTTTGGCAAAAAATTTGTCTCAAAATTAGAAAAATAAAAATAATTTAGTACTTGAAAGTTTTTCAATTGTGTGCGCTTTCAGCTCAGCCAAATATTGGCAACATGTTGACTAAAATAATCATGTGCTTTTCCGAATTATGATTGTGAAATTTTTATTTTTGTTGAAAAGAAGCGCAATTTACAAAAAAAAATGGATTCTTTTTATTTTTCAATATTTCTGGCTAAAACTTTACCCATATATTCCTGAAATATAGTAGAATCGAGAAAAAATGTATACTTTAGTGTTCCCTTAAAAAAAAAAATTTTTTTGGGGCTAGGTGATGAAGGTGGTTTTAAAATTAAAAAAAAATCGAACATTTTTGTATGTAAATACATGTAAAGATTCTATCAATTATATAAATTGTGATAATAATTAACTTATTTATTCACTTCCGGTCCAAATAGACACAATAGAACATTTTGCTATTTTTTGTAACTGCAGAATCACTAACTGAATGCACTAAGCATAACCTGAATGTCTTTGCGTATTTCTGAACGCAATGTGGCATCTTTTAATTTTTCTTGCAAGTATTGGGCAAGTAGGTGAAAGACAAGTTGCTTTATGGCAGCCGTAGCAACGAAATGTTCTTCCACTTCATACATTATTGCAAGTATACAAAATTATTGCATTTACTTGCTCGATCAAATATGCCGCAGAAGAAGCGGATTAGCCATGGCATTATAGCATGAGCTTTGGTGTATGTAAGACACAGCTATTCAAAAACCTTTGTACCACCTTTCGTTTGTAAACTTTCCACTTGTCTAATGTATGAATTGTTTGAAAATCATATCTAGTTTTCATAGAAATAATAGGGGTTACCCCAGAGCCTTCTGGAGTATAGAGTCATAATCATAATGACGTATTTAAGCTTTTGTAGCGGTATAACTTTTCACTGATTTTCATAGGAATCCATAGTAAAAAGGGAGTTTTCTGCTTCAAAATTTTGAATGAAAAACGCCCAAATTTTATAAAACAGAATAACAAAACTATTCTAAATATCTTGAACAAAAACATCTATGAGTCCTGTATGGTAGTACTAATTATTAATTGCCGAAATAATAAAATAAAAGTATGTCTCAAGTTTACTTTCCAAATAGTAACAGTCTATCTATAAAAACAGTTAGGGCATTTTCTGTTTTATTTATTTTGGATGGAATGATATTTTAGTTACTTTACCCTTGCTTTAGGTAAAACATTGCAGTAAGTTCATTTTTAACATAGAAAGGTATCATTAATTTTGTGGTGTGGTTAAATTAAAATGACTTGAAAAAATTTGTATGAACGTGAGTTTTCAAAGATTATAAAGTGGAAAAAAACCTAAATTTTATTAATGTTATAATATCGTAACATAGATGTCTCTTAAACAGCTGTTTTGATATAAAAATTTGAAAAACGCAGCTGTTTACCTTTTAATTTTTGTAACACTACAACGAAAATTAAATAAATAGGTGCAAATAATAATGGTCTGTATTCAGCAAGTCAATTGACGGTGATACAATTATTTATTTCAAGTTTACAATGGTTAATGCAACAAAGCTGCCTTTTTAGAAAATATTGAAGCAAATAATTTTGTATTACGAAGATTTGAAAACAAATAATTCCTTTTTAAAATTTAATGATATAATTTATTTATGTTACAACAAAATTAAAATTATTTTACACAGTAAAAAATTAATACAACAGTAAATTAATGTAAATAAATTTATAATAGTGTTACGTTTTTACCTTGTCAATTAGGGTTCGTATCACTGGATTGTGAATAATACAAAATCAATTCAATTTATCACCAACGAATTTATTTTTATCACAAGAATTATTACAACACAGTTTATTAATAAAAATTTACAAAACCACCCTATACAAATTACCCTCAAATTTTACTGTACACTAACAATTTTTATTTCGCACAAAAACACTTTTTAAATCACTTTTAATCTATACTCTATCGCTTTCTAAATACTAATAATCCAATTCGACTTCATTCGCCTTTTTATATACACAAACCAAACTTCTAGAAAGCTCATGACTTTTCTAGTTAGAATAGTGTAGAAACATTTAGAACAATTTTATGATGGAAAATTCCATTTTAGTACAGTTAAACAATGAGCTATTAATTTAACTTATTCTATTACACACTAGGTGTCACCGTTACAATAGATTAAACAATAATGTTACGTTTTTGCCTTGTCAATCAAGGTTCGTATCACTGGATTGTGAATAATACAAACTCAATTCAATTTATCACCAACGAATTTATTTATTTCACAAAATTTATTACAACACAGTTTATCAATAAAAATTCACAAAATCACTTTATATAAATTATTCTTAAATTTTACTGATCACTTTTACTTTATTTATCGCACTATAACACTTTTTTAAATCACTTTTTAATTCCTTTTAATCTTTATAATATCGCTTACCAAATATTACTCATAATCTTACAAGTTTACTCTATCGCGTTCCAAATATGAATAATCCAATTCGATCTTGTTCGCCTTTTTATATACACAAACCAAGCTTCTCGAAAGTTCACGACTTTTCCAGTTGGAATAGCGTAGAAACATTACGTAACAATTTTTATCGTGGAAAATTCCATTTAGTACAGTAAAACATTGAGCTATTAGTTTTATTTATTCTATTATACACTAGGTGTCACCGTCACAATAATAACAAAAAGTCGAACATATATGTTTTAAAAAAGCATACATTCGGGCGAATTTATTATAAAAGAAAATTCATTTAATTCAAATACATATTTGAACTTAATGGTAAATTAAAAAAAAAAAGAAGCCTAACACACAAAATTTATCAAGATTTACAGTATTTGGGCTTTAAATGGGGCATATCCCCTTAAACTTAATAATGGCTCAAAGCGTTAACCTATTAATCGACACTGTTGTGAATATTTAAAATGTAATATTTTATCCATGTCTACCATAAGAAAATCGACATTACCAAAATTTTCTTTGATTGGCCAACTTCTGACCTTGATTTTCATTAAGTGTATTATGCCTAATTGTACAAATTTTAACTGGACTTTTTTTTAGCAATACATTATGCAGCTAATATTGATTTATTATTCAATAGCGTTGTCCATATTTGTCATTAAACATTTATTTGGTATTTCGGTGACCGTTAACATGTAATCGTAAAGGGCACTTACAAATATTTGAGAATTTTTTTAAAGATGCTGCATGTGCGTCGTATATGATTTTCATTTAATGAAACTTTCACAAGACCCTTAATCTCAGGGAATAAGTTATTGGTTTTACAAATTAGTTCCGAACCAAATGGAGGTTTCGGTATCAGCTTTTGTCGATTAGAAGTTAAGACAAATGTAAATTTGAAGCGCGTTTTTTTATTCGCTCCGGATAGCTGCTATGGTACCTTTGTCGCTCTTTAAATTAGAAATTTTAGAGAACGAGTCATGCTGTATACATGTATCTCAATGTCCTCCCTCAACAACAAGCGTTACAGGTAGAATTGTAAGAAACGTGATATTAATGAAGCGAAATTGTTAAGTTATAAGTTATTTACAGCTTAATTGTATTAAATAATGAAGGTATCTGGCAACATTTTAATCTGTGCCATATTTTAATTAGCACACATTTTAATTACCTACGGGGTTGGGTCCGTGGGGATCACAGGTATCTAGTACAGGTTCCTAATCCATGATCATTGATATTAATTGTTATCAAAATTTATTATCTACACTAAATGCAATCGACAATTTGAAGAAGTTGACAATAAAAAAAAATTATCGGAGACTTTAGAACACAGTCGGTATAAATAATTTTAAGCTACACTTTAGAATTACTACTGATAAACTCAACTCCGCAAAAATAAACCAAATTTGTAAGGTATGGTTTAGAATAGCAATAAGACAGTAGTTTTCGATCTCGTTCCTCTTTTATCTTGCTTGAAAATCGGGAGGATAAAAGAGATCTTCCAAGAGTCCCGAAAAAACTTTCCTCATAGTTTTTCAATAAGATGGATGGAAAGCCATCATGGCCCTTATACTAGTGTTATAAGCAATCAAGATCCTCCTGATATTGTTGAATTCTGAGCACTAATGAACGATAACGAGGTGAGCTCAAAAACAGAAATGTTAGCAAACAGATCACATATGTCAGAGGAGAAGTTATCATTATGTTTTCTTTTATTATTGATGAACCCCTTTACCATAACACCAATTGAACACCAATAAGGATGTATGAACTCTTTGCGTGCGCAATCAAGAGCTGGATAATACTCGGAAGCATAATAACAAGCTATGAAGCTTTTATTGAATAGCGTCTTGTGAAAACCAGAGATTCCACTCCTGAGCAGCTCTTAGATTAGATAAAACAAAAGTCCTAACCAGAAGAAGATACTTAGAAATTCGTTTAAAGCGGTGTAGTGTAACATTTAGAGAAATCCAAATGATAGTTATTAGTAAATTGAAAATTATCGCAATTTCGTAAAAACAAATTTTTATCATACTATAATTGGGATATGATAAAGGATCGTACACACGTCGGTGAAATCTACACAGAGATGAGATATCGGAATGTGAAATTTCCATGGCTGTCACTAATTCGATTCACTTGAGAATTTGAAATACTGGCGCAGTAATCCAATGTGACAACTGGGGAAAAAATAGAGTATGAGAATAATTAATAAGGCAGTGTCATATATAGCAGCTAAACAAAATATCGAATGATGCTATTTAGACCAGCGACAGTCAAGGCGAAAGCCATTCTGGTGGATGATTTGGTCTAACGTGGAAAATTAAGGACGACAATAAATTGGTGAATTCAACAGGGTAGCCAAGAACATCAACAAGTCAATTTTCCTTAGCTCAAACTTTATCCTGTATATTAAACCTACAACTATAAAGCAGACAAATGACATTTCATCAAGATAAGTTTAGTTACTGCTTTAGAAACTTCAATACTTTCATTAACGAATCTGGTTAACGCATGGAATTTCCATTATGCTTTATTCAAAAATATCCGTTATTGAATCATATATCATCCGTTCGTTATTAGCCAATATGGATGGAAAATGGAAATAGTTAATGATAACTGGCAACATTTTGAAGCAGCTATTCTTCCGTTGATGCAATTTTCATTTCGTTGGGAATGTCTGGTTTATTTTTGCCGATAGTGAATCAGTTGCCTTTTCTTTTTGCATTTTGGCACTACTACCATGGCGTGAGAAACACATATGATTTTTAACCGTCAACAGAAATTATTGAGTTTTATGAATGTCCTTATATGAATATAATTAAAACAAAAATCCAAATGAGAATAAGAAAATCCAATAAGATACGAAGAAAAACTATTCGAAAATTTTAGTAACGTTCTGTTGAGAAAATTTTCGTAATCAGATTTCAAGAATACCATTTTAGCCACTGACATTTTTCATCATCTCTCTTCAAATTTTATTATTCTTTATTCCTCTTTTCGTTATGTTGGTAATGGTTTCAAGAATACTAGTTTATGATTTTATCATTACGAAAACTTTCGTAATGGTTCAAAAATAGCACCCCCCTGATCGTTAAACATAGAAATTATTTAAGTCATCGTTAACAAAGATTTTCCGTACAAATATGTACAACCTAATTTGAAAACATTACAGAGTCAACATCAAATTAAAGAATTTGATATTTAATACTAGACCATCCAAATATACAAACGTGGGCCTAATTTGAGTGATGTAGTTTCAAGCAGGATGCTTCCGCCTATAAGTTTTGGACAAACCTCTTTTACCTCGATGTACTACCATAATGCCTCTAGCATTCGAGGTAAAGCTAAATTATTCTTGCTTGGCGTGCTTGACAATGATTACGATGTCGGACGAAAGATCGACATGATTTTTGTACTAGCCTGCAGGGGGGAAGTGTGTTGATGGCTGTTAAATATTCGATTTCGAACGAGCTCATTGCTCTTGGTTATTGCATATGTTCTCTACGGATCTACTTTGGAATATTATCTTGTAATTATTAATTTCATCGATTCTGCTGTTGCGCCATTGGTTCGTGTTGGTGAACAACTAATTGTTACTGGTGACTTCAATCTCCCTAATATTACTTTGATTGATGTTGATAAAATTTTCACGGCTTCTTCCATCGACCAAAAAGGATTAGCACTCACTGATTATTTTGCTAGCACAGCATTGATGCAGGTAAATCGATTAAGAAATAGTCGAAGAAATTTCCTCGATTTGGTTTTTTCAACTGACCTTATGTATTTGGAGTTCTCGCCGTGTGACGACTCCACTGACTGAGACTTGAACGATAGCTTTTTTTTATTCAACAAGCTTCTCAAGTCTGGTATTGAAAGATACGTTCCATCAATGACAAACGAACCTCGGTATCGGGAGTAATAAGTGACATACTTTATATAAGTTATACGGTGTTAAGTTTTATCCTAGTTTCAATACTGCTCGTAGGGAGTTTAAAACTTCAAAGTTTTAAACTCCCTACGAGCAGTATTGAAACTAGGATAAAACTTTGAACTGGTTCCTTTACAATAACTACATTTTGCAAATCGAAGATGAATTAGCTTCCTATCCTAAGAAATTCTGAAATTCCATAAATGGTACCAAAAAGGTTGCTGAGTTTCCTACCCCAATGACTTTTCAGAATTATTTCGCCAGTCAGCCCTCTGATATATCCAATTTGTTTGCGAATTTTTTTGAGTCTGTCTATGAAGAACCTGCGTTATCATGTAACAAGCCTTTAACTAA
This sequence comes from Tipula vernalis, assembly GCA_958295665.1. Taxonomy (NCBI): domain Eukaryota; kingdom Metazoa; phylum Arthropoda; class Insecta; order Diptera; family Tipulidae; genus Tipula; species Tipula vernalis. The sequence continues at coordinate 406,306,714 of OY282558.1, read as the reverse complement.
CCGCGGTCTTTCTCATTTTATCTTTTTAAAATTTACAGAAGCGGAAGTCTATGATGGGTTATCTCAACTTAAGGTTGATAAGGGGGCAGAGAGTCTAGCCCCTCCACTGACTATTATCTTTAATAAAAGCCTACGCACTGGGATTTTTCCTGATCTCTGGAAATTATCTTTCATCCGTCCGATTTTCAAATCTGGCAAAAGAAGTGAAGTCAGCAACTATCGCGGAATCGTTATTCTTTCTGCTATACCAAAACTATTCGAATCCATATCATATAAATTTTTGTTTTTTCATGTAAAAAGGTTTATTTCTCCTGCTCAACACGGATTTTATCCGGGCGACTAATCTAGTCTCTTTTTGTGGACATTTATATAGTAGACTAGAACATAGGCATCAAGTAGATGTGGTTTACACCGATTTTTCAAAGGCTTTCAATAAAATTGACTATTAAGTGGCATTCATATTTTTCTGAACGTTACCAATTTGTTAAGATTAACGATTTTAGTTCTCGTTCATTTCGTTTTTAAGTCACATTGGCTCACTTTTACTTTCTTTATTTGTAAATGATGTTGTTGAGTGTTTTGAATTTGCACATTGTCTGCTTTACGCAGACGATATGAAAATATTTGCTCCAATTAATGAGGTTGCTGATTGTGTAAAACTGCAGCAATATTTTTTATGTAATATTGCTGTTGATAGCGTTAAGTTCTTGTCCGACTTAGGCATAATCTTTTCTTGTGATCTAACTTTTACTAAACACATTGATTGTATCATTACAAAAGCTTACATTATGCTAGGTTTCATTCAGCGCAATTGTAAAGACTTTTGCGACCCGCTCACACTGAAAACTCTGTATACATATATATCATTTGTTCGTTCGTATATATCCTTTGTTCGCCATTCAGAGACGATTGAGAGTTTTCAGAATCAATTTGTTTTGTACGCCGTTCGTCGATTACCCACTGAGCGAGTACATCAATATATTGTCCCACCTTATAATGTTCGTTATAATTTATTATAACTACAACTTGCATCTGCTATCTTCGTTCACGATGTTCTGACTTCCCGAATAGATTATGACGAATTATTTGCCCGTTTCGATGTCTACGCTTCCATACACTGTTTGCGCGGTCGCCGTTTGCTATATATCGATCCTGTCTCGACGAATTTTACACTTTCGGAACCAGTCTTGAGAATGTCGCGGCTTTTTAATTCGGTTTACGGTGTTTTCGACATTAACATGACAATAAATTCGTTTTGTACGTTTACTTACTGATTGTATATATTTACTGAAGGTAATAATGATAATAATAATAATAAATAATAAAGTCACCGGCGACTTTTTCGGCAAATTTCAAGAATATGGACCCACTGCTGTGGTTAGAAAATTAGGGACAGCAATATTCAATAATACGAGTATTCGTTTATTGATGGGATTCTTTAAACTGTTTTTGATATTTTGTGCTTAAAATTAACAATTAGTATTACTAAAAAGAAAGGGTGGCCACTGCTAAACCTGGACTAAACCAGAAATAGTTTGAAAAAAATAGAACATTTCAACTTAAAAAAATCAAGACCGCTACCTTTAAAGTACATCGTGGAAAAAGTTGCATGGAAGGCATAGTGCGGTCCAAAGGACCGCAATTTTACATTATAACGATCCCAAAAGTTTCGTTTAGGAAGAAAACTTTCAGAAAAAAAAAAATTAAACGGACTGGGGATATTTTTTTTATTTGAAAAGGACTGCGGTTCCACAGACCGCACAACGCCCTTTACAGGTTAAGTCTTCAATATGTATAGAAAACCCTATTCCAAACGACTATATTCATTCAGATTGTCTTCCCAATAATGATAATTATTTACCCAACTTAGACTTTTCAATGGAAGAAATTCCAATTCAAGAACTTCCAAACCATGAAGGGACACACATCTGGAAATAGATTATCAGGTTTTCATGCCTATCGGATTTGTAAATATGAATACACATCAATCCGTTTTATTACCATAGTAAATAATAAATTCTACATGATAATTATTGTACGGAACGGAATCATTCATCCATAATGTCTAATAATAGGCAGAAATCTCAAAGTGTTACAGAATTAATCAGAACTTCACACCTGAATGATGAAGAAAGAAAAGATATACAAAAAAAAAATGTAAAAGCATAAGAGTATCTTCTTTAAGGACTCGTACAAATTATCATTAACCAATCAGGTTAAACATGAGATCAACTTGACTCTTGAGGAACCAGTATTTACAAAAAGTTACAGATATGATCCGTACGTACACAAAGAAGAAATAAAAGTACCGATTGATAAATTACTTAGCCAAGATATAATCAGGCCTAGTTACTCCCCTTGGTACTCGCCTAACGGGATTGTGCCTAAGAAAGCCGATGTCAGTGGTATGGATGATTACCGCAAGTTAAATGGGCAAACGAAAGAGGATAAATTAGCTAAGTGCATTTATTTGATGACCCTCGATATAGCCTCGAGTTTTCACCAGATCGAAGTCAGATCTGAGGAAAAATCTAAAACGACATTCAGCCTAGATAACGGACATTATGAGTATGTTCGCATACCGTTCGGTCTAAAGAATGTTAAAAGTAGTTTCCAACGAGTAATCAATGAAAGAAAAAACTGGATAATTGCAAACAAAAAAAATGGTTAAATTAACGATGCACTATGATTGTTTTTCAACCGACCTAGCGCTTGTTTATTGATACTAAATTGGCTAGGTTATTTTTTAAGTTATAACTTAGCACTGGTAAACTCAAACGAAATGCTACACTCATTGGCAGGTTATCATAACCTTAGCTACCCATTTAACTTAACTACGGTTTTAAGTAAACATTCCTAAATTATTTAAACACTATTAGGTTATACCAACCAACAATCTTAATGTTCACATAACTAAGCACAATGTTAATTTTAAGCAAATTTTCAACAAACTGCTCAGTTAAGATAACTTTAGCGGACCATTAAAACAACTAAGCACCAAGGTTAGTTTATCCAATTTTGGAACTAACCGCTCAGTTACGATAACTTTTGCCGCCCATTAAAATAACTAAGCGCAAATGTTAAATTTAACGAATTATTGAGCTTGTTGCTCATTAAAAATAACTTTTGCTCACTGTTAAAATAAATAAGCGTTAAGGGTAATTTAAACCAAATTTTGAACTAAATCCCAGTTAAGGTAACTTTTGCTGACCACGAAAACAACTAAGCACAAAGGTTAGTTTTACCTTTAATCCAAATTTTAAAGTAATTGCTCAGTTCAGATAACTTTTACTTACCATTGAACTAACTAAACACAAAGGTATATATATATATATATATATATATATATATATATATATATATATATATACATATATATATATATATATATATATATATATATATATATATATATATATATATATATATATATATATATATATATATATATATATATATTTATATGAGAAAAATTATTAAGTTGTATTTAATTTCAAATAAAAGATGTCAGTGTTATTTAATTCATTTTTTATTATTGTAAATTATTATAACAGTATTCTAGCATTTAGCGTGTAATTTAATAAATTAAGTTTATAAAAGGTAGCTATATCAGTATAGAAGTATGTATATAAATGAATCATAAAAATTATATAAATCAAATTTTCTAGTGTAATATTATTTGAATTCAAGATATTTCTGTTAATTATTTAATTTATTAAGTAATATTTTTACGAATAGTAAAGGCAAATCAAATGATAAAAGTTAATTTTAAAATTCATTGTCAATTATAAAAATGATCTAATTATTTTTTATGACCTGTTTCGGTATATAAACATTTAACGAAAAGTAATAAAAAATTTGTTAACGTGTAATTAATTTGAAAATACATTTCTGTAAGAGTAACAAAGTAAAATATAAAATATATCAATATTATTTTTGATGACCAATTTGATTGAAATGATTAAATTCATTATCAATTATATTATAAAAATTATTTACATATAAAGATAAATATATTATATGCTATATTGTATATATTATAATTAATATTAATATTAATTTATTTTAGTAATTGGGTACTCCAATTCAAAAATGATGAATATTTTGAAGCAAATATCAATTGCTTCTAAAACAACTACATTTTCATCAAATTTAAATTTATGACCGTCGAGAATGATAAAAAACACAGTTAAACTAGTGTCATCCACCTATGACACCGAGAAGTGGTTGGACCCTTTCCTTACGTGTTGCATGATCTATTCTAGTACCGTTTTTTTGTTTTTATTAAATCATTGGCATCTTCTGCTTTAATAATAAAATAAGCTTGGGCATCAGCAATGGTTGATTTTTTCAATGCATTTTTATTCAATTTTTGTAGAACCGGTGGTACCAATGCAGGTAACAGGTACATTAGTTGCAGGTTATATGTATCTAGAATATAAAAAAAAAATTCCCATTAATATTGAGATAAAATCGACAATGTTCAATAATTATTACCTTCAGTTAACTGTTGTCTTGACTTTGGTATCGTCTCGAATAATATCTTGACGAGGCTCTCTAATCTAATAAGATCAAATCTTTACAAATCTTCTATTTTTAAAAAGTTTTCTCACTTCTCGTTTATTGTCCTGTGTCCTGGAAATCGCATTTGAAAATCACAAGATATCTGAAAACAAAGTATACATAGTTAGTTACTGGAGGAGTAAAGAGCTCGTGACAAGTGACTTTAGTTCCGTTTCTCAGTTCTGCTACAGCCTCCGGTAGCAAAAGGTATTTCTGGAAAATCAACGGACAATCCCTCATGTCATTCAGATGATCTAGGATATCCCGGAGGGGTAGTAGGGTTAGGAGTATATCTATATTTTGTATATTCGCGGTCATACCACGTTCACGCTTATTTTATATTTAATAAGTCGCATTTAGATATACGTATAATTGAAATTCTTACAGGTAAGAGAATTAGTACAGTTATAGATCAGTGAAATACAATAAATTATAATAAACCTAAGCAGGTTAAAGTTTTGTAACTATGCATTTATTAACATATTTAAAATAAAAAACATTCTTCAATTATTTATAAAACATATTTAATCTTTTGACGATGATTACATTAATAATTGCAATAACATAAATATATGTATAACATAAAATGAATTTGTTGGTTTTTAGCTTAATTTATTTTTATTTTTTTATTAATATTTTAATAAAAAAAACCCGACGTTTCTACGGCATATCCCGTCATACCGCATAGTATAAATAGTACCTTGAAAATGACGGGATGTGCCGTCGAAACGTCGGGTTTTTTTTATTAAAATATTAATAAAAAAATAAAAATAAATTAAGCTAAACACCAACAAAATCATCTAATTATAAACATAAAGCTTAAAAAAGTGAATTAAATAGAAGTATATATATTTAATCGTTGAGAAACAAGAAAGAAGGAAAGTGGGTGACATAACTGCCATACTAAACATGTTTTACATAATTCAAGAAAATACATTTCGACAAAATCAATGTTAAAATTTGGAAATTAGTGTAGTTTGCAGCAAAATTGAGAACTATTTCTCTTAGTACGTGTTTCTCAATTTAAAATTAATTAATTGTTAAAATTTTAGTTGACGATTCTCATCAATAACTCAATTTTTTCAGAAATGAATTTAAGTAAAATATGTTACGCACGGGAGCATATGTAGGTAATTGCAAGTAAACGTTTAATCTCTACATATCTATTTCTTTATTTATTGTATATAACGATTGCGTTCAAGCAAACCGACACAACTAAAAATATAAAAATGTTTCTTTGCAATTACCGATATGTCACCCATTATTGCGCCCATTAAAAAAGCAGATTGAATTTTCCAAAATTTGATTTACCACTTGGTAATAAAATTAAGCAAAATTTATTTAAATTTTTTATTAGGCGGGAAAAAGGGTGACATATACGTAATAAATATATATATATATATATATATATATATATATATATATATATATATATATATATATATATATATATATATATATTGTAACGGAATCCTGGTACCTCTGGGTTTGGCGGTGCCTCAATATTTGGTTCGTAGTGGCACCGACCATTTCAACTCCAAATTCTTACCAGAATTCCGTTGACAGAATACTCCCGACAGAGGCTTGGGACGCGGTATTCTAGCTGGCTAGGCTTCAGGGTTTGGACAAAAAAATGCACAAAATGTTTTTATTTTTGTTTTAATTCACCAAAGTTAATCTTTACAAATTATTCACTTGTTATACATTATATAAACCAAAATCAGATAACAATAATGTTTTTTTTTTTTTTTCATTTACAAATCACAGCCAAAATAAGAAGTTTAAATTCATTTTTTTCTTATTTATTAATCTGTAACTTCATCTTAATTATTTTTTTTTTCTTCGATATTTCTTTCACTTGGTTCTCGAAGTTTCGTTTTTTTTTTGTTCTTTCGAGCAAAACACCAAAAATAAATTAACCAATTTTTATTTTTAACTTATCCATCAAAAAAAAAAAAATAAAATAAAAAAATAGCTCGTCTCCAACTGAGACTAAAAGTGGCTCGACTGTTCGCCACGAAATTCAATAATTAACTCCCCAAAAAAAAATCAATCATCGATTACCAAAATAAAAAATCAATAATCAAGATTTCATCTCCCCTCTCTCTTCGTTCAGTTTCACGTTAAAAGGGCTATGCACCTGTATTGCACTATGAGCCGGGACTATGCAAGAACGCGTCGTCACAATATATATATATATATATATATATATATATATATATATAAATATATATATATATATATATATATATATATATATATATATACATATACATATATATATACATATATATATATATGTATATATATATATATATATATATATATATATATATATATATATATTATATATATATATATGTATATATATATACATATACGAGGGCGGATTGAAAATGAAGCTACCTAGCGATAGATGGCAGCACAAACACAATTTTTTTTTGTTTTTTAGAAATTGCGATCTGTCAAACGTCAGCTGTTAAAATTTCACCCAAATTCATCGATTAGTTTATTTGTTGTAGTCGTTTGAAGTAAGCAACTTTTGTGTTTCTTGAAAAATGGAAAAAAACGAATTTCGTGCAGTGATTAAACACTATTATTTGAAAGGGAAAACGGTGAAAGAGACAAAAGAAAAGCTCGATAAACATTACGGTGAGTCTGCTCCGTCAGATTACATGGTAAAATATTGGATTGATGAATTTAAACGCGGCCGAAGAAGCACTGCAACAATACCATCAACAGGAAGGCCAAAAGAGGTGGTTACTGAAGAAAATATCAAGAAAATCCTCGATATCGTTATGAATGATCGCCGAGTCAAGTTGCGTGAGATTGTTGAAATGGTAAACATATCATATGAACGTGTGTTCAACATTTTGCATGATCATTTGCATATGAAAAAGCTATCGGCAAGATGGGTGCCGCGTTTGCTCAGTGTCGAACAAAAACGAGTTCGACAGACCACTTCACAGCGGTGTTTGGACATGACAAAGCGTAATCCTGTTGATTTTTGGCGTCGATTAATTACTGTTGATGAAACGTGGGTCCACCACTACACACCTGAAACCAAAGCTGGTGGAAGTGCTCCGAAGAAGGCAAAGGCAGTGAAATCGGCTGGTAAGGTTATGGCCACTATATTTTGGGATGCACACGGAATATTGCTCATCGATTATCTTGAAAAAGGATCCACAATCACAGGAAAGTATTATCGTGCAATATTGGATCAATTGGTTGATGCCATCAAGGAAAAACGACTACATTTAAAGAAGAAAAATGTGCTCTTTCTTCAAGACAACGCACCGGTTCACACAGCATTAGATACGATGCTAAAATTACGTGAAATACACTTCGAATTGGTTGATCATCCACCTTATAGTCCAGATTTAGCTCCTAGTGACTTTTTCCTGTTTCCAAACTTGAAAAAATGACTCGCAGGACAAAGATTCATCTCAAACGAAGAAGTGATTATCGAAACTAACGCGTATTTTGAGGGGTTCCCGAAATCGTATTATTCAGATGGTATAAAAAAGTTGGAATATCGTCTTACTAAGTGTGTCGAATTAAATGGAGACTATGTTGAGAAATAAATGGTTTTTGGCAAAAAAAATTTTGTTTTCCTACTTAGGTAGCTTCATTTTCAATCCGCCCTCGTATATATATACATATATATATATATATATGTATATATATATATATATATATATATATATATATATATATATATATATATATATATATATATATATATATATATATATATATATATATATATATATATATATATATATATATATATATATATATATATATATATATATATATGTTTTGATATATTACTTCAGCATAAAGGAAGATTATATTTAAAATTTTAATGTAGCATAAGTTATGTATTATTATAAAAAATTTAAAATCTTACCTGTTTACTTAATTCACTAAAATAACATTTTAACTAATGTTTATTATTTTCACTTCAATCAGAATTTCAACCACTTAACCACAATCCCGATTTAAATAATTTAATCACCAATTAATTAACTAAATCTATAATCAACTTTTCACTTAAAATGCTCTAATCAAATGATGAAGTAATGACCAAAATGTTCATCTTTTGTACAAATTGCTAAAGGAATTTATTATAATTAAGGGATACCGTTGGTTAGTATAAACTATGTAAAAGTATAAACTGCATATGCACATATGTTAAAGGCACTTTGATAGATAAAAGTATAACCTACCAATGGTTAAATTAAACTATGTAATAGTATAGGCAACATATCTGCACATATTAGTTTATAACTAAAACTATTGGCTAATCTAAAATTCTAAACAATGTAAAACTATAAACTGCATATATGCAGGTGTTACTCCCACTTTTGATTTCAAATCAATTTTTTAACGCGGTAAGCAAGTTTAGGTATACCTAAAACCACTGATTAATCTAAACTATGTAATAGTAAAAGCTATGTATGCGTGTTAAATTCCCTTTGAGGCATATTAGTATGTAACCTACCATTGTTTAATCTAAACAGTGTAAAAGTATAATCTGCATATGTGCATATGTTACTTCCATTCTGATGCCAAGTCAATTTTTAACGTTTTTTCGGTCCAAAGGTTATATTCACTGATTACATGAAAACCTGCACGTAGGTAAGTCAATTTTTAACGTATTTTTAGGATTAAAGAGAGTTTATTACAATTGAGAGATTCTCAAGTCAAAACTATCTATATATATTTTATCGATCCCGATGAGATTGCATATTATGCACATAAGTATATACCTGAACTAGTTTTTGCATTATTTGCAATCGTGTAAATAAAAGGTGCAAAAATACTGTGAAAGAACTGGTTTAGGTGTACCTGGGTGGATTATCTAAACTATGTAAAAGTACAATACGAACCGCATATCTGCACGTATTACGCCCACATTTACGCCAAGTCTTTTTGGACGTTTTTCGGTCCTAAAATAATTTCCTGAATACTTGAAAAAGCATTTCATGGAAATATTCCTGTAGATGTTCCGTCAAGTTCTCTTTGGGTCGAAAATCCGTTCAAGCTTGAACAAATATTAAGGTAGTTTTTAAATCTTCACATAGGTGGGTTTTAGTTTTTTCTATAGTCTAACAACAACCTACGTGGTTATTCTAAATAAGCCAGTTCCTTAATACAATTCCAGAGTTAATTACAGAGTTAATTTGATTTTTTGTCGATTAATTAACGCCCCATATTGATCAAATTATAATTGATTTTCAGGTGCAAGTATTACTTCAGTATTTCGTACTGAAAAAACGTTAGAAACTGATTTTTGAAACCTGCATGGTTCAAATTAATCAATGAGCATAGGTGCCTAATTTACCTTACTGTCGTCTAAATTAACTACCGCAACGTCATTTCATTGTAGTATTACCCTTGCACCTACGTTAATTTGATTTATAATTTAGTAAATGCCGAAGAAAAAATTAACCTAGCTAGTTTTGTATTTTGAAACCTGCATGGTTCAAATTAACCAATGCCCATAAGTGCGTACTTTACCTTACTGTCGTCTAAATCAACTGCCGCAACGTCATTCAATTGGAGTATTAACCTCGCACATAGGTCAATTTGATGTATAATTTAGTAAATGCTGAAGAAATAAATTAACCTAGCTAGTTTTGTATTTTGAAACTGGCGTGGTTCAAATCCACACAAGCGATTTTTTGCCAAATCAACCAAAACCTAGGTTATTATTACTAAAACCAATTAAACTAGCTAAAGTCGCTCAATTTTTTTTTCAGTGATGGATCATGTGTTACGAGATGGACGGAGATTAAAAAAGCCAACCTAAAGGGAGGTTGCCTTCCTTGGACATATTGGTCAGATAAACAATTTAAATCCTTCTTGGGTTTAGTAGGTTTTTAACGGAAATTTATTAAAAATTTAACAAAACCAATGACTGCATGTTTATGGAAAGACGAAAAGGTTAATCTAAGTTCATCTGGAATTTTCTCAACATTTCATACTCACTAGTCACTACAAATGCGAGTAATGAAGCCCTTGGAGCTGTTTTATCGCAAGGAATTATAGGACAATACAAGCCCATATGTTATGCTTCAAGCACATTAACAAAAGCAAAACAGAACTACATCACCATAAAGAAACAACTCTTGATTGTAGCCTGGGCTACTAAACCTTTCAGACCTTATTTGTACGGTCAAAGCTTTCAAATAGCCACTGATCACCTATCATTGATTGGCTCTTTTCTCTCAATGAACCAAACTCAGAACTTGTTAGATAGCGTTTAAAACTAGAGAAGGTACAAAAAATAGAGATATTAGAGAGATGCCTAGTTTAGGCATATCTCAAAAAAAAATTATTATAACTGGGTAAATACCCTGGACTTCTAAGGCAAAGGCCATATTTCGGCAATTTCCATTATACCGATCTTCGTGAAACTTTCACATTAATTAGCCCCTGGTATTTCCATTTAAAACCCATATAGCTCCAATCCAAGAGATTTTTTGTTTAGGTACACCACAATAAAAAATGGTTAAAACTGGGTTAATGCTAGTGGACTTCGAGAAAAAATTCTCGAATAATTAATAAAAGTAAAATCAGCCAAAGTAGCATGTAAACATCGAATAATCGCCGGGATGTGGAGCTTATTTGATTCAGGATAATTCTACCAAAGATAACTAAGACCAATTAAGATTTTTGGTAACCCTGCTTTAACTACATAAAACACGAAAACAACTATGAGGCCCAAGTAAAAGTTTTATAAAATAATTTAGTCCATTACAAATTGATATCAAAAGTATAACGCGATTCTCAATTCAAATCGATGCTTCCAGGTGCTTAAATTAAACAGTAGCGATCTATAGATTTTCGTTTGTACAGTGCCGGCTCGAGACATATATGAGAGCCTTGCGCATGATTTGTTAAGATGTCCCACGCAGACTTTATTTTTGACAAAGAGACTTTTGCTAGGTAGTTAGTGAATTTGTCGTAATGTGTCATTAGAGTATTACTACATTCTGGATCATGGAGGAAATATTAGGGAAAAACAGGAAAATTAGATTAATTTCAACTGCCTATCTATAATTCGATAAATGAATTCTATTTTGACTGATTTACCTTTAAATTTTTGACTGAAACTCCTTTCTGTTTTTGATTTTTATGTTTTGGATAGATATTCCCAGAACCCAAATGGAATCCGGTTTGCTGTAGTAATTACTTCCGATTAAAAATTCTTAGGAGATTAAGTTGGTAATTCTGTAGTATTTGTGCTGCAAATCGGTTGAATTTTGCATAATGTACTTCTTTAACCACTTACACTTGGTAACGATTTTATTTCGCTATATTTCGCTTTTATACTGCATTCAAGAACCTCCTAATCAGAGCGATAAAAAATAAAAAACTGGACATTAATTGCTTTATGGCAATATTGAGCTGGTACGGCTGGTAGTTACTATATCATAAAAGAACGATTTTATTGAAAAACTCTAGACTGTAGCATCCTAATTAAGCTCTCACCATTTAAATATATAAAAACATAATTATTTAAACTAATTCTGAATAAATAGCAGCATTAATGGTCTACTAAAAATATTCAAAATTACTCAAACCACCCGTCAACTTCATGTAAACCCCAAAAATATTGGTTATCGCAAACATTTTTCACACTTTCGACCTTATATGTAGAACAATACATAATTTATGTTATTAAAATGGAATTTAATTGAAATTTTCATGTATGTACAAATTTATTCTAAAGTGTATGCACATAAATATACAATTTTCCCATTTTCTTTTATGCTTACAGCATCATGATGGGTATATAGGAGCGTATATTCAAAGGATTGTATAAAAAAATTAAATAAAAGTTCATTGGAACTTTTTTTCCTTCCTACCGAAACTTTTACATTATATACTGTGCATCTACAGAAAAGCAATGTCGAGAGGAAAAACAAAAAATTTTGAGAATTGGAAAAGGGGGAAATGGATTGGACACGCCCTATATTTACATTACACATTAATGATATGCAATTTTTATTTGTTGGAAGGGTTTCTGTAGCAACGTTATCTCAGTTTGTGAGATTTTTACATTTTTTTGTGTAAAGCACTATATGAAAATGTTTAAATCGGAAAAGGGCGGTATACGGGGACAAACATTTATTTTTTACTTTGGTTTTTCCATATACTGTCATATGCCACTAATTCAGTATTCGGATTTTTGAAGAAAGGTGGAGTATTCTTTATTCTGGGTATTCTATGTTTCGGTATGATGTGTTTCACAAATGAAAAAACGAATAGAAAAGATCGATTGTGTGAATACTTCCTTGTAACTAGCTCAAAGAATATTTTATAGGTTAGGAATTATTTAGAGCTCTTGGAGTTAATATGCGGAGGACAGAAGTTTTTGTTGATAAAGACTTTATTAAATATTACTGAACAGGTTGTTTTGTTTGTTTTTGAATAAGCTTGACTAATTGCTTGTCTTTCAGGTAAGATAACTGCAAACTTTAATTAATAGTGAACAAATTAAATAAAAAAATTACTTTTAGTCATGATGGGAAGAATTTAGATCACCTATAGAACAAACAGAATGCAAGGGTTTCGGTTTTTAGGAAATTGATTGTCACAATGTTGTACTCAATTTCCGTTGGTGCCAAGGTTTTGTTTTTTATTTATTTCTTCTTTTGTGTCTTTTGCTGTTTTTATCGGATTACAAATTTAGTTCCGGTACGGCTCGGGATATTCTGAAAGCAGCCAATTTGAAAAGCTTAGGCATTTCACAACTTATTTGAATGCAACTCGGTTTTGGAGTAGTTCGGTTTTGTAATAAGTTCCCGAAAAATAGCCAATTTGAACGAAACTAGGACATTTCTTAACAAAGCCAAAATTGGTGCAAACAGCTTTAATATTCGAAATTCTGAATAAATACTTAATTCTTTCATTTCAAATAAAATTACAACCTAGCTATCGGACAAAGCTAAATTTTGTGTTGATAAATATTGGAGCAAACGCAAAGAACTAAATTTTTCAATTTCTGAAACGTTTATCACGGAAGGATTAGGTAATAGGCCATAAGCTAATGTCAAAATCAATGGGATACAATATAAAGGTTTATTGGATGATGGTGCAAAGTTATCCATTTGGTCTCCGTAACGCTCCTCATACGATCAGCCAGCTAATGGATCGGCTGATTCCTCGTGAATTTCATGATCTCGTTTTCGTGTCTATCTGGATGACTTTTAAATGCTTTTAGAATATTTGAAAATCATCTCAGAATGCTGTCAATAAAAAATTATAAATTCGGATAAATTAAAAGCCGTATTCGATTATTCAAGACCAACTACTCCTAAAAAACTTTGTTGTTCATTAGGAATGGCGGGATGGTATCGGTGGTTTATTCCTTATTTCCCTTCTGTTTTTGCACCGCTAAAAATCTCCCTAAAAATAGCGCGAATAGACCATTCGATGCTAGTACAAAAAGGAAGGTGAATGTGGGGATAAACATCCTTTCATTTTTATGTTTCAGAAATTGAACGCAGCAAAGCGTAATTACTCCGTTAGCGAGCTAGAGTATTTTGTGGCCGTTCTAATCGTAAAGAAATTTCGAGAGTATATCGAGGGTCTTCCTTTTACCATGATTACTGACCACGCAGGCCTTAAATGGCTAACTCGTTTTAGCTCAAATAAAAATCTGTGAAAACTATTCTTTAGTTTCATATATTCTTTGAAAGGAACTAAGGCATTTCCCAACCGATTGCGATGGAACTCGGTTTTTATGGTTATGAAAAATGACCAATTTGAATGGGACTAAACCAATTCTCAACCGATCGGGATGGAGCTCAGTTTATTATCAGAGTTATGGATTTGATTCGGGAAATAAATTGAATTTGAAATAATTGAAAATTTATTGTAACACCCAAGGGGCTGAACAAACAAGCACTGATGCAAATCACCTCCCAGGACCATAATCTTTCATCCAAATGGCTAATTCAAATTTCCAATTTTGCGTAATAATTGATCCATATTCTCCAGTTCATATTTTGGTAGCATAGGCGCTTCATCCAGTAGCTGGCAGGTGTGTTCCTAGCTTTTAATTTTATGTAACCAAATTGCTCTGCGCAAGAGTATCCCTTACTGTAAGAACAAATACGATTGATATCGAGAGTTAAGTTTTCAAAACGATTGCTAGAATTAAGAGGGACCTTTCTTCAAGAACCTGTCCAATTGTTCTTATTCTATATTTATTGCATTGACGGAGGTGGAGCTTGACAATCTGATTGATAGCACGTAACATGCCTGTGTGATCCGTGGAAAATAAATCGAATATATTGGTGGTCTTTGGTGTTTTGGATTTAGATTGCGAATCACTGAGCTGAACTATAACCAAAATTTTGAAAGACTTGTTCAACTTTTTGGCAACTATGATTCCAATCCATACTTGAATATCAATATTCCTATTTCTATATTACAAGAAAACACCTTGTCTATAGTTGCTGTCTTGTAACCATTCTTGTATGCAATATCTTTAATGTTGTCCAATTCCATCTTCTAATGCTTTCAACATAGATACATCGGCATATTGTTTAATCTCTCATAATTATATGGCGGTATGACGTATGGCGGCTATTAGTATAGCCTTTCTGAAAATTTGGAAAATGTGTTTCTGAATTAAATTTTTATCATATATATGTATCACGGGGTGGGAAAGGGGGCTTAAGTAATTGGTCTACAAATAGTCCAAATGTCATCCTCACCTGCACGTGGTGCACCCTGCTAGATAACTAACGAGGCTCTGGCGACCGAGACACGGCGGTATAACTGACTATCGAGAATTTAGTAAATGATCTTCTCAAACCAGACCCACTACCAACTCGTACTGGTCAGAGTGGTAGATGCTTTATGACCAGTAAAATAAACAATGAGTACAACAGATTCAGGAAATTGTACCCCAGGTGGTAACCCAGCTAATCAGCTGGCAAATCCACCCTCTAACGAGGCTGGCTCAAAGGATTCTGGGGTGAGCCAATCATTGTTTAACAGCCCTTTTGGGCAACCCAACCCATTTAAACAACAATCTAGGGTAGGTAGATCACCACCACCAATAGCGAACACCTTAGAAAGGGATAACGCAGAACTGCGCAATAAGATTTACGAAATAGAAAAGTTAACGTTAAATCTAAACAAAGACCTCAAAAACTTACAGCGAGAAAACAAGGAGTTAAAAGATGCTCTAAATGCAGTAATGTCTGAGAAAGAAACCACTAAGATAAACAACACCAATGATCATATAGAGGTTATGTATGAAACAGACGAGGAAGAACTCAATAGAGAAACGGGATGGATTCTGAACCGTAACAAAAAAAATAAGAAACGTAAGATGAGTAAATCACCACAGATTTCACCCGATTCGAAACAATCAGTTGAGCAGCTTCCAACCGGAAGTAGGCACGTGCAACAGGAGGATAAAGCTCAGGTTCCGTCGGAACAGAAACGATCAAGTAATGAACTCCCAACCGGAAGTAAGAATGTACAACAAGAGAAAAATGTGCCACGGCCACCTCCAGTAATAATATCTAATTGCAATAATTATCAGAGTATTAGAAACATCATGGACAACAATCATATAAAGTTTCAAGCTACAGCGTTAAATAGTGGTGATATCAAAATAAATGTCACAGACAGTGATAGCTATAGAAAGTTAACAGGAGCTCTTAACGAAGAAAACACAGCGTGGTATTCCTACGAAGATAAGCAGACAAGGCAAACCAAAGTCATTGCTAGGAAGGTACACGCTTCATGCAAACCAGAAGAGATAAAAGAGTATCTTTTTGAGAAAAAATACAAAATTAAAGAAGTTACACAGCTGCTAAAAAGAGGTGACAAAACACCTCTTCCATTATATATGTTGTCTTTTGAAAGAACAGAAGACATTAAAAATATTTATGCAATCAGCGAAATACTCCATATGAAAGTGCAAATAGAAGCAGTTAAAAAATCTAAGCTGATCCCCCAGTGCAAAAAGTGCCAAATCTACGGACACACGCAAAACTTTTGTAATAAGGAGCCCAGATGCGTGAAATGTGTAGGAAAACACCGTACGGCTGAATGTACGAAACTAAAAGACACCCCACCAAAATGTGCTAACTGTGGAGAGACACACCCAGCCAACTACAGAGGTTGCATTGTTATAAAAGAGCTGCAAAAAATTCGCAACAAAACAAGGGAAACTTCAATAATTACCAGGCCAGAAATTAACTCAGCCTCAACAAGAATACCTACAAATTTAAGGCCACACCAAACATTAATCCAGCCATCAAGAACTAATCCAAATGTAACATTTGCTGATGTACTATCTACTGGAAGTTCGAGAAGACAACATAGTTCTCTTTTATTAAATGATTCAAATAATAACCAAACTAATTTAATACTACAAGATATTCTTGATAGACTTAGTTCACAAGAAGAAAAACAAGAAAAAGCCCTTATATCAATCCTACAAAGGCTCACTCTACTCGAAAAACATGGCAAATAATTTAAAAATTCTTGCATGGAACTGCAATGGTATATTGCAACGACATAATGAAATACAACTATTTCTTGATTTAGAAAAAATAGATATATGTTTATTATCTGAAACACACCTTACTACTCAAAGTCATATAAAAATCCGCGGCTACGAAGTTCACTCAGCAGTTCATCCTAATAATAATGCACGAGGGGGCAGTGCCGTGATTATAAAAAAAGATATTAAATACCATCTGCAACAAAAACTTGAAAGTGATGAAATACAAGCAATTAGCGTTAGCATTAATACCCGCAACCACAAGTTAGTGGTATCCGCAATATATTGCCCACCTAGATATAACATCAAAGAGAATGCTTATACTCAGTTCTTCAAGCAGCTCGGTGAAAAATTTGTAGTCGGGGGTGACTTGAACGCTAAACATACTGACTGGGGATCAAGACTAACCACAACTAAAGGGAAAGAGCTTCATCAAGCAATAATTAAATACAACTGCAACTGGCATTCTACTGGAAAACCAACTTATTGGCCCAGTGATCAAAATAAAACACCAGACCTAATTGACTTTTTTATAACAAGAAAAATCCCGGTTGATTATATGCAAGTGCAGGAAGGATTGTACTCCACATCTGACCACTCCTCTATTTTAATGATAATAAGTGATACAATAATTACTAATGATAAACAGCCACTGTTAACAAATAAATATACTGATTGGAAAAAGTTCAGGAATGAACTAAACAATAGCATCATTTTAAACACACAACTTTCATCAGAAGAAACATTAGAACAGGAGGTGGAGAAGCTCGTCAAGGACATACAGGTAGCGGCGTGGAAAAGTACTAACACAACAAACAAAAAAATAGCTGGCAAATGCTATCCAATGGAAATTAAATCACTAGTTATAGAGAAGAGAAGTACCCGTAGGGAGTGGCAACGTACACGAGACCCAACCGTCAAAAATAGATTAAATAATTTAACACAACGAATACGTAGAGAAATACGGGAATTTAAAAATAAATCAATAAATTCATACCTACAATTTCTCACCTATGATAAAGGTAGTGATTATTCATTGTGGAAAGCAACCAAATATTTGAAAAGGCCAGTTATGCATATACCACCAATAAGAACAAATAATGGTCACCTGGCTAAAAGCAAAGAAGAAAAAGCAGAAAAATTCGCGGATCATCTCGAGCGTACCTTTCAGCCAAATTTAACAACACTTAACCAACAGGATATATTGTTCGAAAACCAAACAACTATCCTGAGACAGGAAATTCCATTAACTAATGCTAAAGAAGTAAAACAAGTAATAAAGAACCATGTAGTACTTAAAAAATCACCAGGATATGACCTGATAACTGGAGAGATTCTAAAACAACTACCTAATAAAGCTATTAAAAAAATATCGGACATAATTAATGCTTCCTTCAGACTCCGTTATGTCCCTCTATCTTGGAAATTTGCGGAAGTGATAATGATACCTAAGCCAGGTAAGCCACCAAGTGAACTGGCCTCGTACAGGCCAATATCACTTCTTCCAACTATGTCAAAACTATTTGAGAGATTGTTATTAAAACGAATTAAACCAGAAGTTGTAAAATCAGGAGCTGTACCGTCCCATCAGTTTGGATTTAGAGAGGAACACTCCACAATCGACCAAGTCCATAGAATAACAGATATAATAGAAAAATCCTTAGAGGAAAAAAAGATTTGTTCAGCCATATTTCTTGACATGGCGCAGGCATTTGACAAAGTCTGGCTAGATGGTTTAATATTTAAATTGGAGAAAACTCTGCCATTTGAGTATTGCGAACTGCTAAAGTCATACCTGAAAAAGAGATATTTTAGAGTTAAACAGGAAGGAGTTTACTCCACTATTAAAGAAGCTAAAGCAGGAGTCCCGCAGGGGAGTGTCTTAGGGCCTTTCCTTTTCGTACTGTTTACTAGCGACATACCGCAGACGAGCAATACAACTATCGCCACGTTTGCAGATGACACTGCAATTCTAGCTTTTGGTGACACAATCGGTGAAGTCACATTCAAACTACAAATAGCCGTAAATAATATACAAGATTGGCTAGCTAAGTGGAGAATTAAAGTGAATGAAACGAAGTCTACTCACATTAACTTCACTAATAGATCAATAGAACCACTACCTGTGACTCTCAATAATATCTCTGTACCACATGCCAATCAAGCAAAATACCTTGGTATGAACCTTGATGCAAAGTTAAAGTGAAAAGTACACGTGAAAAGAAAGCAGAAGAGCTTCAGTTAAAATATAGAAAAATGTACTGGTTAATTGGAAGAAACTCTCAGTTATCCATTCATAATAAACTTATGCTTTATAAACAAGTACTCAAGCCGGTCTGGACATATGGTATTCAACTATGGGGATGCACCAAAATCAGCAATCAACAGATAGTTCAACGATTTCAAAATAAAGTCCTCAGAGGAAGTGTAAATGCCCCTTGGTACACTCGTAATAGTGACCTTCATAGAGATCTCGGAATAGACACAGTCGCAAGTGAAATAAAGAAATGTGCTCAAAAACACCAGGAGAGGCTCCATCATCACCCTAACATCGAAGCTGCAAGACTACTTCATCAAGAGGGTATAATAAGAAGACTCAAAAGACTAAAACCTTTTGAGTTGCCTGAATAGTCCGCACAATGCAACATCAACCAAAACAACACTTTATGTAAAGAACACATATGAGTGCTTTATTATTATATTGTCAGAGTCAAACGCTGTTAGTCAAAAATGACTAGTTACTTTGTAAAAAAATTTTATTGTTATCATAAATAAAATTATTAAAAAAAAAAAAAAAAAAAAAAAAAAAAATATATATGTATCACATCTATATACCAGGTGACCCATTTTAAGGGGGTCAAGGTCATTTCAAGATCAAATCTGTTTTTTAAATGGAAACATTTATTTTTGTCCCTGGATTCTGAGGCAAAAATAAATTAGTGATTGCCGCATTTAATGAGAAAATTGATCAACTAATTTTTTCTAATTTACCTACCGGTACGTCATCAACAATGCACAAAGCAGCCAATAACACAGCCAATGTTTCCGAGAAGCCTAACACCCAAAAAAAAAAAAAAAAATGAGACATTGTGTAGCGTTCAGGTGTTCAGGTGTTTATGATTGGACAAAGCCACCATGTGTCTGTTTACATTGACGGATTAAACGGTAAGCGGGTCATGAAACTTCGCGGCTGAACCGTTCCATTCGACCTCATTCAATATACTTAAATGTCCACCATTTCCTTTTTTTTTGTATATCCATCCTTCCTCGCAACTCATCTGGATGATTGGTGTAACAAACGGTGCAATAAAATAAATGCAATAAAAAAAAAAAAACAACAACAAGTACAAACAATTTTTAATCCAACAATTAAATATTTTTTTTATTATTTTATTCACCATGGCACGGCGACGAAGATTGGCAACTCAATCTGGGAAACCAACCCAGAATCACAAAAAAAAAACTTGCTAAACCATAATAATGCGGATGAGCAGTTTCGGAGCAACAGATGGCGCTAGGCATGCGGCAAACAATGATTTAAAATTAGCGCTCAAAAATTTGAGGGAAATGGCGAAAACTATGGAAGTGCGCGAAAAATATAGAAAAATAATAGGAAATTGAAGAAGAGGTGATGACGAGGAGAAGGGGATGCCGTATATTTAGACGAGGAAGATCGTATGACGGGCAGTTAAGTCTGAATCTTAGAAGTGAGCAGATCGAAAAAAGTAAATTTGGTGTGTGCCCGTGAACTATGGGATAATGGTATAAAAAAAAATTTTTGTATTTGCCATTATATTATCCATAGCAAATTGTTTTTTTTTTCACGGGTCGGTTTTAAAACGCAAATTAAAAAATCGAAAAACCAACCTACATGTAAATTAATTTGTATGAGAAATAATAAAATAAATAAATAAGTTTTATAACGAGTAAGAAGTGCGTTTGTTTTGCAAATTTCTTTTGTGTGTCCGCTTGTTACTGCGTCCGCCATAATTCTCGTTGTGGAAATAATAATAATAAAGACTGTGATAAACATAAAAAAGGAATTTTGTGAATACAAAGACGGTGATAAAAATAAAAGGAAGTTTGTGGTGAAAAATTGTGAAGTGAATCTAAAGAAAAAAAAAAGAAAACCAATAAAAGACAAATAAAAGAGCCATTAGATGAATGTGGACAAAGCAGATGGTGCAAAGTGTTTTTTTTACTTTTAACTATCGCCGTGTAAAGTGGTGAAGCTCAAGAAAAAGATTTTTATTAAAACCATAAGTGATTGAGCAACAAAATCAATATACATCTAAAAGCAGATCATCAGTTCGCAGCAGAGGGGTTGAACCAGCAGAAGGGTTTCAGGTGAGTTGCAAGTCCGTATCATTGTTTTTTTGTCCCATCACGGTTGTCGCATGGTTTCGTGATACGCAGTTTTGTGTGTGTTTTTTTTACCGTTAGCGCGATTATTCGAGAAAGACCCTAAAACACGCGGTGGCTTTTTAGTGGTGTTTATTTGCACCCCGCCCGAGTCATATTGCTCGCAATCGAGCTAAGCCGGCTTATCGTGCTGGTAGACTGGCGCCCAAAATCACGCACAGTGAGTAAAAAATTCAGAGTCTACCCAAGCCATCGCGCGTTGACGAACCAATTGAGACAGCACGTTACAATTGTTGTTAAGATAAGAGAAGTAAAGGATGAGGTTACTGATTCAAGAAAAAGGCATTCAGAATTTTGGTTTTACTTTTAAAGATGGAGAGGAACCCTAAATAAATTTAGTGGAAACAACAACTTAAAAATTGAAAAGTAGTGTGAAATCCAATACAAAAGCTAGTGAATATTAAGCGGTCGCCGGTACAGCCACAGACAGAGCGTGAACGTCAAAACGTGTCGAAAGACGTGGGAAGAACTTCGAAATTATTTGAAAAGTGAATTTCAAATATGTGTTAATTCGGCGCAAGTCCATCGGAAGCGGCCTTATTCGATTACGTTATCGATGGGTTTGGTAATGTAGAGATGAATTGAAGAAGAATTTAAGAAAATCTGCGAGGATCTATGAAAATATGAAGAGAAAATCGGTTATTAAAAGTCGGATACCACAAAACCAACCAGAAGGAAGGGATGCCCTAACATCTATCAGCGGCCGCGGAGATTTGGCGAAGAGGCAAATTAATGAATAATTGGCTTGTGGTATTGTGCGAAATAGCGTATCGACCTATGCTAGTCCAATAGTACTAGTTATTTACAATAAGTTTTAGACATTTTTTTTCATTTTTACAAAACTTTTTCATTTACAAAAAGAGAACTCGAAAAAATTTTAGTTTTAATAGAATTTGTATCAGAGCCCGGCATGATAAGTTAGACGGACATTTTTCAATGTGTTATCCTTTGATAATCTTTTATTAAGTTTCTTTTTAGTTTTTCCATATTCTACTTTGCTTACATAACCGAAATGAATAGATTTGATGTTGCTTTTATCTTTACACCAATCAAAAAATCCTTCTGCAGTATTAAACAGGCTCTCGCCAACGAACACATTCTCTAGCCACTCTCCACTTAATAGTGCCTCCAACACAATCTGATGGTACCTTACCGTGGCTTGTGGCAAAGAAGTCATTCACATTCAATATTGAAATCTTGTTTATTGAAAGCAATATTGGCAAAGTTTATCCTGTTCTAAAACTGCGGTATAGCTGCATCCAAATAATAAAGTTTTTTTGGAGCTGAATATTCCGACTCATTGTCTCTGAGGAAATTGATCAATTTCCGATATTACTGCATAGGAAACACGCTAAAATCACCTGTTGATGATTTGTAGTACGCCTGTGTGTAATAAAGCGCTGCTTGCGTTTCATTTTGTGTTATAAATTTATATTTCTTCGAAAAATCCAAAATTACTACATATTCTCCCACTTGCAGATTATTTTTTACATGTTTTAGGTAACGCGATTGTTCTTTAGTGATATAATCTGCTTATATCATCTGCTATATCGTGCTTACGGAGTGCTGCTAAACTAAACTTTGACTTTGACAAAATTTCGAAAATATCATCAATTGAAGACGTAATCTTTTCTAATCAGATTTCCAAAGGCTGTATGTTACATCATCCACCTCCTCAGCTTCTGCAGCGGATTTTAGTTGTTTAAGGAAACTATCTATAAGCATATTGCAGTTTTCCCATTTTTCTTCACAGCAGTCCCACGTGAAATTTTCACAGAATACGTTTTTTAACAGCTCTCTCTCTCTCTCATTCCTAATAACAGGATCACAAAGTAAAATTTCTTAATAACTGGACATAATAAATTGTTAACATTTTAAATAAAACACTTGTTTAATATTTCGCAAATTTGAGATACAATTTATTCTCAATCGATTTCGACTTGCTAGGTCATCATCAGGAGTTAAACTGGAGTTTAACTCCTGATGATGACCTAGCAAGTCGAAATCGATTGAGAATAAATTGTATCTCAAATTTGCGAAATATTAAACAAGTGTTTTATTTAAAATGTTATTAAATGTGTTTCGTCAAGTGCCGACGGCAATAAGTGTTAACAATATAATAAATTGTGGTTTTGATGAATTATACACATACATTCATTATGTGTTCCGGCCTTTCCAGCTAATATTCATTCTTTTGGAATCCAATCTTTTAAGTTGGAGTTTTTTGCAAAAAAATGCTGATATGCCTCAGATAAACTGCCCAGAACAAGTAGTTTCTGCTTTTGATTCCGCTCTCTATTAGCATCACGAACACTTATGCAATCATTTGTTCTAGGAAGCTGTCGGCTGATATCCACACTTCTGTAGAATTCCACTATGGTAATTATTTCTGAAGAAATTCCCGACCTCTTTTTTCTTGATCCGGGAAAGCTACCGTATCCAGACTCTTTGATTAAATTCTTTGATTTTATTACTATGGGTTTGTTGCCTGGAACTTTTCCATACTTCTGGACACTGACCAATGCTCAGGTATTAAAGAAACAGGAACACGCGATTTTCGTATTTTCCCTCGCGATTAAATGCTTGTGATGCAATTGTGATGCAGATAAAAAATGATGCAATAAAATAGGTACATACATGACGTCATTTCAGTCCTAAAAAGAGATATCTGATCACGAAATTAAATAATAATCTATTATTTTCTACTAAAGGGGCAAGAATTAAAATGGGCGTGATTTGGAAGAAAAGGAATGTAAATTGGTGTCCTGCGTACATATTGCTGTCCGAAGTCCTAATAACACAAGGGGAAGTTTTTGACTGCAATTAATTGTATTACCGCGGGCTATCAGAATCCTAACTCGTCGATTAACCCATTTGATTGCGGATGATATGGAGTCATTCTTATTTTGTGAATACCTAGCATTTTGGTCAATTCTTGGAATAATGAAGATTCGAATTGAGGACTTTGATCGCTAGTTAGTTCGATTGGAATATCGAATCTAGTTATAAAATTGGTCAATAATGCCTTTGCGACTGTTTGAGCGGTGGCATCGTTAAAAGGAATTCAGAAGCTTTAGTCCTTCAGTCCTAAACTGAAACCTCTTCAGTAGTTCGTCAGAGAGTATCGGCCACTACGTTTTCTTTACCACTCACATGACGCATATATGTAGTGAATTGAGCGATGTTGATTGCCGTTGCTAAAGGTTTGTGGTCCGCATAAATTCGGAATTTACGTCCTTCTAGGAAATGCCTAAACTTTTTAATTCCGACAAAAACTGCTAATAACTCGCGATCGAAAGTAGAGTATTTCTGTTCTGAAAGAGTGAATTTCTCCACACGCTATCTTTGAAGCGTCTGCCCTAATGCAATATGTTGTGTTGTACTTTTGGCACTCTGAGGCCATGAAAATATAGCTTATTTCCCTTGCTTGATCAAGAGATCCATGTGTGCATAGATTGGCGATAATTGTTCTGCGAAATTCGGTTAAAATCTATGATCAACCGAAAACACGTTGAATATGACGGACCGTGGTGGGGTGTGGAAAGTCTTTGATTGCTTTAATTCTATCACTTGATGGTTGAATCCCATCATTTGTGATCTCGTGACTTAAGAAATTCACCTTTGGAACGCCGAACTCGCATTTAGACAAATGAATGGTGATACCGTAATCTGATAAACGTTTGAATAATAGTCGTAAATGTTCGCTGTGCTCCTCGGGTGTTTTACTTGCAATTAATATATCGTCGACTCGCTAAAATATTTGACCTGCTTTTCTTAGACCAAAAGTGCTGCTGGAATTTGATGGTAAGCACGACAAAGAACAATCTTTGGAAAAACTGTGCATCCATGCAAATGTCTTGAAAAATCATGGATGTGCCGTAGTTAATCGCCTATAATCGCCGCATGGCCACCTTTAGGTGGCTGAGTAAGCCCAGGAATTTCCTTTAGTAATGTACCCTATAAACCGTCGATATTAAAAATCCGAGGCGATGGCGAGCTAATGGAATAGACTGTCCCTTTAGTAGTCATGGTTGTTGTAGAATCGAGCAACCGTTTGTTCTTCAAATCGAACGTTAATTTTACCAAGAATCAGCTCCTATGATAGGTTTGTTCACTGCCGCCACAATGAACGGGTATCGAAATTCTCGACGAAGGACTAAATTAAATGGTAGAAGGTTTGATCCGTATATTTTAATTGAAGAACCATTCAATAGTCTTCAATAATGTTTTTGAATGATGACGTACTTATGACCGAAATGTCAACGCCTGTGTCCATCAGAAAAGTTAGTTTTGTGTTTTTATACAAAACTAACTACATATATCCGTTTGAATATTTGAATTCAATTACACCAACTACCACCAGCAAATTTATATTTCAAAATAGGATGCGTCATTATGCTATTAAGAAGTCTTTACATAAAAGGTGGATTGTGTAACGTCACAAGATTAGTGGTAAACAAAATCCTACGCAATATATTAGTTTGCCAGGTAATATTGTCAATATAGCGCGAATCACATTGCATACTTCCGGAGACACTGAAATACTAAAAGACTGCAATTCCCGGCAAGATTGGCATTGACAATGACTCTTAATAAGTCACAGGGCCAAACATTTAATAAAATTGGAGTATTCGTCAATTCCGCGGATACATTTTTTACGCATGGTCAGCTATATGTCGCATTATCCAGATGCAGATCGAAGAGTGGTATAAGGAAGGTTGGCACATGCGAAGCGAGCTGTCTTCGAGCAGGAGGCGGAGCACTCTAGTATATATAACATAAAAGAAAAGTGAAATGAAGAACAGTCGTTGATACAGTTTCTTATCACGTCACGCCCTCCAGTTCTCTTGTCATCGGTGGCGAACTATTTTATTAATTAATTACAATATGATTAAAAAGACATTAAACATATAGTAAGTAAAAGCTTTCTCTGGGCTGACGAGCTACACCGTTTAACAATATGTTATATAAATATTCCAACCTAATAAAACGTTTTTTAATGGCAAGTGTTTTAAGAAACTTGAACCAGCTGGAAAACCCAGTTCCTCAATAATGATTGGTAGCAATACGCAGTTAGACACATATAGATTTCGCGAAATAATTACAGCTTCTTGAGTTGGCCAGTACTCCGATGTTTGCGACAACCAGCTTGGTCCAAGCATACATTCCACTTATGATTTCATAAGGTTTGTTAGCAGCGTTGCTGCGCACAGCTCTAGTCGTGGTATAGTAATTTTGCTCAGTGGCGCAACCTTGGTTTTAGCAGAAATTAAAGAAACCTTTATAGTATTATTATCAGTCACACACCTACAATGATTTGGCTTGTTTGGTTGACAGCCAGCGGGGTATTTTAATATTTCGTAGATGTGGTAGCTCGCTACTGTTTAAAAGCCAGCCTAATTTCTGTAGCCATAGATTTTGGAAAAGGATTTTAATCCGAACGATGACTGGCAATACCCAACCCAATGGATCGATGACTCGCGAAGCTTCCGTAATATCTGTCGCTTGGTTGCTATTGGTTCACTTTCCAATGTTACTTTAAAATTAAAGTGGTCAGTGAAGAACTTAACCGATTGCGTGTCCTCTTCTATCTCTTTAGACGTTACCTCCCGCTGTTCTTCTGGTATATCTTCAAGTAGTTGCTCATTGTTGGAAGTCTATTTGCGTAAGGGAAAACCAACATCTATTAAAAGCTGTATAATTGTCGTTTTGAGTCGTTAAAAGATCTACAATTGACTGCGCCGGTCATTAAGCCATCCACATAAATGTCGTCTTTAATCCGCTGGGCTGCTTCAGAATTGGACACTAATCTCTTCTGCTACTTGTTTTAACGCCCTGGTTGCTAGAAATGATGCTGGGCCCATTCCGGCTTTAATTTCATCAGCTGGGTTGCTTCTGCATAAAACTAGGCTCATTCTTATTTGCTGCTTCTTCCCTATGCCCTAAGGCTAAAAACTCATCCATATAACTGCGGTAGAGTTCGTAAAACAAAGGACTTTTGATACCTTTCCTTTCTATTACCTTGAAACGCTGCAATGCCATTGTGTAGGATTTCGCCAGCAGCGCTGGTGCTGCTTTAAACGGCAATCGGACAACGAATCTTCCAACGCTAGTAGTAGTCTTCACGAAGTGCCGCTCACATTCTTCCTCCTCTAACGTAAAATATCTCTGTGGTGGTAGCTCTCCTATTTCCCATAGTTTTCGCAAGGACAGATCGATATCTGCTTCGACTTGATAAGAGGTAGATCCTTGATAAGAGCAGAGAGCGTTTTTACTTCAATACCACCGGCAACCGTCCACCCAAAAATTGTATTGACAGCTACTGGCTGATTGCTAGCACCTGTTATCTTCCCATCGCTAATAACTTGGAAGAAATAATTAGCTCCAATCAAAAAACCAATAGTTCCAGGTATGTTATAACCAGGATCTGCCAGTTGTAGATTGTTCAGATAATCCCACAAAAAGGATGGAATCAAAAAGAATGCGACACTTTAACATACTACCGATGTTGGTTCTAGCGTTTACTACTGCAGTTGGTAGAATAGAAGCAGGAACAGAACTTGATACATGGAACGAATTTACTCCACTGGTTGTTCTTTGAATTACTGGTGGTAGCTGTTGTGTAACTTTAACTTAGCCTTTGGTACTAGTAAGTGTTGGGGCAACTAGTCATGCTGGTTCATGTCGTTAACAGAGATGTTTGGATTCATAGCTCCAGCAACTGACAAGGTGTTGTCGACTTCAGACTAATCAATGTGCAGAAAATCATGATGCTTCTTATGACATTTAGTACATCTTCCTTTACTCTTACAATTATACGATGAGTGTGAAGAATTTACTATATGTAGGATTGAATTTCACTGTTTCTAAGGAATTGGCTTGTGATTGTAGAAAATCGAAGAAATCGTCAAGCGCAGGAAAATCATTTTCTGCTGAGTGTCTGGCCCATAATATTTTTGTTTCGTTATCTAACTTATGTAAGTTCTATTATGCGTATTAGCCACGGGTCCCTTGATCCGGCTCGAAGGACCAAATGACTATACTCCAGCGTTGTTATATTTCTGGTACCGATCAACACAACACCGAAACAAAAGGAAAATATAACTTGTAATTAAATTTAAAATTTTTAAATTTATTTATTAATGTTGGCTTATGCTTTTTAACAACAATTTTTTCAAGTTCGCTTCAATGACTGTCCATTCGTCTTTTTTTTTTAGAAAAATTCTGCATTTCGAAAAAAACTAGTTATATTCCATTCCCTTACGTGTTTCTGGTGATATTTGTTGTAATCCATTTATACTACAACGACAATTTTCTATAGCGACATCATTCAATGAATAGAAAATATTTAATTTAATCTGCATGCATCTGTTCATGTAAATTCTTTCTCAACTTATCAGCTTGTCAAATTTTTAAATAAGTCAAAGGAATGTATATAAATAAAGTTTGAGTCTAACTTTTGTTTTTACACTAATTTTAATAATAAATTCCAATAAATACTAATTTCATTTCAGGCAAATCCAAATATAAACATCATTAGTCGTAGACATGTCCGATTACAAAATCGCAGTATAAGGATCGATTTAAACCTCACGTTTCCAAATCTTTATACATAAGATACTTATTTTGTAATTTTTAGTTTTAATCTATTTGTAAAGGAAAAATAATTTTATGGAATTTTAATTTAAGGTTCGTCTCCAACTAGCCTGATAAACTCAGTTTGAACAGGATAATCCTGGTTATTCAAGTTGATAACGAATCCACTGGTAAACACGGCCGTTGAGCGCTAATTTTCATTTCAGCTATATCAACTGTAACCAATTTTTTAATTCGTTTAAACCAAGTTTACATTTTTAGCTCGAGCTTAACTGGCTATATGAATTTTAGGCTAAAATAGCATCGACAACCGGGCCAAACTCGTAAATTTTTACTCTAACAACAATTACTACAAATTAGATTCTAAATTGGCGATTACATAAGTAATCGAATTTTCACATTGGTTTAAACCTAAACCAGTTAATAAAACTATATACAGGAGCATCTAGCTACATACATCGAATATTAAATATTTAGCAAATGTGTTTTCAAATTGTATGGTTCCAACTTGAAAACACATTTTATACAATAACGATAAAGTGGAATGGCTTGGGTTCTATTTCTGGCTCGATGCTTTCTTTTTGGCTAATTTGATGTTTAAATAAATATTGTACACACGTATGCCTTAGTGGTGTAGTGGTCAGCATAGTTGCCTTCCAAGCAGTTAATCCGGGTTCGATTTTTTTAAAAAACTCTAATATTTGTTAGTGCTTGGATCTTGTTAAGCCCAATATTCATATTACCCTTAAAATATTTACATAGACTATTTGAGGGGATCATTAGAACATAATACTTTAAAAAATGAATTTCTATTATGGTGTACAAATGTTATGATATTTGATAATCTAATAATAAAAGTGGTTTACATGATGCTAAGACATGCAGACAATTTTTTGTTCACTCCGCAAAAAAAAAAAAAAATTCATCAAACAATAAGATACAAAACAATTCAATATTGAAATTCCTAGATATATGTATGGTACGGCACACATACTCGTAACAAATCATAAATCAACAACCAACACCGTAACCAAAGATTCTACCGATATCACCCTTCCAAATTGAAAAATATCTGAGAAATTAGCTAGATACTTATCTATATAAAAAAAGTTATTAGATTTCACATCACAAGATATTCGTTTATATAAATAGAATAACAGAGAGGGGTTGAAAAATCTAGTGATTTTGTTTAATTACCCTTGCATCATCATTCATGCCCCCAGCAAATAATTTTATTATGTATTTACAAAGTCATTTTGAAACATTTAAGAACAACATGAATAATAATAAACCAAAACAGACTCTCATTTACATATAATAATTGGGGGGTTGTTCTACTCGCACGGTGCTATAAAAGCAGACGCTAATTATTTTGAATATTTGTGACAATATAAGTCAAAAACAGTTTAAAAAAATCATCGTGATCATTAAATTTTGTCTATTTGTAGCAATGTTAGAGTGTGCACGCAATGTACGACATCACCTGTCCCAATATATACCTATGTATGTACATACATTTCAATTAAATTTGGAATTAAAAATTAATTTTTAATTTTTTATTATGGTTCACGTCTCAATTGAGTTATTAAATTAAAGTTTTTGTTTCTAGCATTTTGTTATTTATATTTGTCAACAGAAAATAAACTAACACCGAAATAATTTAGTTCTCGAGTTAAACTTTTATTTGTTAATACAGTAATACTTTGTTTAAAGCAGCGACTTCATTCGCATCGTTCCACTTGTTTGATTGTAAGAATCTTGAAGTAAGTTTGGAGAGGTGCTGAACATAAACCACGAAAACGTTATGTCTGTGAAATTAGCATTATTAAAAGTCATCCATCCTTGGTCTATTAAGGAAACCAGGTTCACGCCTTATCAAGAAAGAAGATTTTTTTGTAAAAATTATTTATTTAGGTTAACGAGAAGGAACGAAGGCTAAAACTGTATAACTAAAACACGCGATGAAGCAGCTATTGAGATTGTCCATAAATAAAATATAAAGGGCTGAAACCTAGCGAGATGTCAGGAACTTCGGTTCTAAAAATTAACTCAACCCGCAAATTAATACTGAACCTCTTAGCTCAATCTCCAGCTGAACCTAAAACTCAATTTACAATTTAACAACCTCCAACACAATCGCAACGCAATCCAAAACGCAATCACCAAATTAACCGCCAACCCAAATCAACTTTCAAATCAAATCAGTCCCAAATAATTCCCTAACCGAACCACTCACTTAAACCCAACGCAGGATAACTAAACCCTTACTCAACTTCAACTTAACTTCGCTCGAACCAAATCTCTACGCTCTACTCAACTCCACACTTAACGTCCAACAAAATCTCGAAATCAACTCGATATGAACTCAAATCGAATCAACTTAATCTAATCTCCCAGTAAACCCTCAACTCGACACCAAATTAATTCCTAACCGACACCT
Source organism: Tipula vernalis (assembly GCA_958295665.1). Taxonomy (NCBI): domain Eukaryota; kingdom Metazoa; phylum Arthropoda; class Insecta; order Diptera; family Tipulidae; genus Tipula; species Tipula vernalis. Next base: position 406,275,146 of record OY282558.1, on the reverse strand, counting down.
CTCACTCAAGTTCAACGCAACTTTAACTCAAACCCGATTCAACCCTAACTCGATCTCAACGCAATGCAAGCCTAAACATAACCAGAACCCAACCCCAACTCAACCTCAACTCAACCTCCATTCAACCCTCAACTCAACCACAAACCCATCGTTTGACTCAAACCCAAAATCAACACGGTCCAAAAACTAAATATGTACCTTCCAAATCAAACTCATCGACCTTCTCAACCCCCTTATCAACTTGGTCTGATAAAATACATGCGTCCATATCCCTACATAATAACTTAGAATCTGAATATCAAGCACTTAACGCCCAGCTCAATCCTTAAAACAGCATATAGAACTCAACTCTAACTCAACTTGAACTCAACCCGCAAACTGACCCCTAACTCAGCCTTCAACACAACTCAAAACACAATATCCAAATCAATATTCAAACCACCATATACAGGATGAGGAAAAAGTATGGAAACCCCATTTTGAGGTCAAGGTCATTTTCTAAAAATGGTACCTCCGAATATGTATTTTCCATGACCTCCCAAGGCTACATGAAAAAATACATATTGGCAGATACGGTAAATACATATTCGGACGTACAATTTCCCACTTTTTTAGAGGTTTTAATTTAAAAAATGACTTTTACTTCAAAATGACCTTAAAGGTGAGGTTCAAGGTCACATCCAAGGTCACCATTGAATTCCACGAAAATTTAAAATTCTTCATTTTTAAAATTTAAAGGAGGAGGGGTTCCATTTAAGGAAGATGAGGTTCAAGGTTGAAGATGAGGTTCAAGGTACCCATTGAATTCCTTGTTGAAAATTACTTAAGATTTAACCTTGGTATTTTTTTTTATCGAACACCGCGAGATTTCTAGGGGTTTCCATTCTTTTCCTCACAAAGTATATTCCTTCAGGTGACCGTGGGAGGTTATGGAAAATACACATTCGGAAGTACAATTTCTCGCTCTTTTCGATTTTTGCACCAAAAATGGAGGTTCCCATTTATAAAAATGACTTTGACCTCAAAATGACGTTGAAGATGAGGTTCAAGGTTATATCCGAACTCATCATTAAACTCCTTGTTGAAAATTACTTAATTAAAAATTGGTTAGAACCACCCGAGGTTCCGCACTCAATGCCACAACGGACCCATGGTGCAAGCCAGTGATTATATTCTAAATCGCGACAACGTGTTGCAGCCTTAGTAAACTGAAGCAGTTTAGGCCAAGGCAAGGAAGACAGCTGATCTTCAGCAATAGACCTAGAATCAAATAATTGCAACCTAACTCCTTGAAAGTAGGACAACGGCACACGAAGTGAATGCAGTCATCATCCTCTTCAAGGCAATCCTCGTATAGAGCATCTGGAGTTAGCCCCATGCTCTGAAGATGTACTTTAAAATGGCCGTGACCAGAGAGAGTCTTGTTAAGAGATAAAGGAAACCTAGTGGCCCTCAAGTTAGGTCCACTAATAAAAATTTTCGCAATGTGGCAGCTACCAGTAGCAAGACATTGCTGTTTTAATTCACTTATAGCGAAATTTTTGATCGTCTTCTTAACAAAGTTAAATGGTAAGGAAGGAACTGGTTTGGGACCGATAAATTTAAACAAATCCCAAGCTTTTGCTAGAGAATCAGCAATATCATTTTCCTCAATGCCACAATGAGCAGAAACCCACATGATCATCACTCTATTACTTGAATAGAGAAGATGTATAAAGTATTTACAGTCCTTAACAAATGTTCACAGAGTCAAGGGATTACCCAGCGAATTCAGCACAGAAAATCTGAAAATCTGCAGAATGTTCTACATCCCTATACTCCTTAGCCTTAACGCAGCAAAACAAGCAGAGCAATAGAGAATAAAAATGATTCCATGACAATAAGGGGAGTTGATGACATAGCTCCTGTAATGGCCCTACAAGCAATAATTTGTAAACCATTAAGTTTAATAATTGTAGCCTTTAATAAGATAACATTGGTAGAACCAACGATTTTTAGATGAAACACAGCATTTTGGGAGTTAAACCGCAGGTTTTTCCAAAGACTCGCCTGCACTGCCAAAAAATGGCAGTCGGTTTTTGAAGTTTATACTCAAGATGAATATTCCAGGAAAGTTTACTATCCAAGAACATAACTAAATGCTTAACGTGGTCGGATCTGAAAGCCACCCATATGCAGTGTGAATTTTCCAGGGCCACGTTTTATCGAATCAAGAGAAAAGAACTTAACTAAAGAACCTTTGCAGCTATATAATAATGGTGAAATTCAAGAAACATACGTGTGGTGAGGAATTTTTTATGACTGCTTTTACTATTGACAGTATGTACCCAACTTTGCAGACGTCGTCGAAATATAACTGGACGAAGTATAGACTCATTCCAACTACGGAAGATGCAGTTTTCTAATTATCGTGTATAGCAAGTATTAATCGCATAATACCTTCTACATTTGAGTTATACCCGTTATTAATTCAACTTGTAAGTTAACCCAAAAATAAAAATCAGTCTTGTTCTGATCTCGTTGTATGCAGATTAATAATATCAATAAAATCATTTACAATCATCAGGGTCAAACTATCTCGATCTCATCTTGAGATCTCAAAACGTGAGTTGAATTTAATGGATTTTCAACGCAATCCCGACATGTCGTACAATGGCCAAACCATCCAGAATCTGCCGATTGTCATTGTGGTTTTGGGTTGTAACTGGTTTTCACCGTTAGGGGTCAGTTTACTGGGAGTCAATCGTGTCGATGCCAACCAACCAGTAGAAGACGTTGTGAAAAAGTTTCAGCATCTATTTAGTAATAAGCTGGGCTGTTATACTGTTCCACCAGTGTCTTAACAAATCGATACCACCATTCATCCAATTCGATTACCTGCGCGAGGGATTCCCATCGCCATCAGGAGCCAAGTCGAAGCTGAATTAAATCGATTAGAGAATACTCAGACTAGACCACACCCATCGTTCCAGTACCGAAGAGCGATGATACCATACGAATTTGTGGGGACTATAAATTAACGCTGAACAAGGTGTTGAAACCACACTGTTTCCAGATACCAGCAATTAGCACACTATTGTCGCAAATCGACGGAGGAATATAATTTTTGCTAAATTGGATTTAACACAGGCATATGAACAATTACCTGTTGATCAGCAATCGTCTATGCTCTAGACGATAGTGACCCACAAGGAACCTTTCCGAGTTACCAAATTACAATTCGGAATCTCATCTGCTCCCGGGATATTCTAAAATTTTATCGAGGGATTGCTCAGAGGTATTAAGGCGCTCTTCCGTACTTCGATGGCTGAGCGATTAACCGAAATTATATCCAGAATTGACAAGAATAGGTTTCGTCTTAAGCTAATAAAATGTAAATTTGGAGTACCAACCATCAATTTTCTCGGTTACAAAATCGACGGACTTGGAATTCGTCCAACAACGGAAAAGGTACACCCAATCACAAATGCATCACCACCGATTGACAAGAAACAATTACAAGCGTTCTTGGGCCTCCTGAATTTTTACCACACTTTTCTACCGGGAATGAACCAAAATTTATCAAGACGCATTCGAAGATCTAAAAACCATAGTAGCATCCGACCAAGTTTTGATACACTATAACGAGAAACTGCCTCTCTTGTTAGTATGTGATGCCTCGCCGTTTGGTTTGGGTGTCGTACTCTGTCACTGTATGACCGACGGAGCTGATAACTGATATCGTTTTATTCAAAAACACTGTCAGAAGCTCAGCGAAACTACGCATATATCGATCGAGAATCTGTCGCCATCGTAGAAGGAGTTAAAAATATCCACGAATTTTTATTTAGTCGACATTTCACTATTGTCACCGATCACCGACCGCTCTTGGGAAAATTTAATCCAGACACACGGAAATGCTGATTTTCTAAGCCGTCTGCCCTTACCAGCACCTCAATTAACTTCCGACGAAAGTGAAGATGTCCTCAGATGAATCTATCGCGAAAATGATGTCAAATAACTCTCTTTACCAGAAAGTTCTCCGATCCGAGGGTGTTTACTGTGGGGAAATCGTACAATTATTCCACCTGATGGCCAAGCGACAATTCTCAACGCACTACATTCCGGACATCCTGGAATTGTTCGCATGAAAGTTTTGGCCTGAAGCTATGTTTGGTGGCCAAGCATTGACCCCGATTGCGAACAAAAGATCAGGGCATGTCAACCTTGCCAGAAGAACCAACGACCATGGTCCCGTCTTCACATCGATCATGCCGGGCCGTTTCGAGGAAAGATTTTTTCATCATCGTGGACTCTTTCTCGAAATGGTTAGAAGTGTTCATCGCCAAATCTACGTTATCATGATGTAGCATCCAGCAATTTCGATCACTTTTTGCTAGTCATGGTTTGCCGGACGACATCATATCGGATAAGGAAATGGCATTCTCATCCGAAGAGTTCCGTGATTTTTGTGAATCGAATCTGATCCGCCACATTCGGGTAGCCCCCATCATTGAACGAACAAGCAGAAATAATGGTGCAAACCGCTAAGAACTTCCTGAAAAAATTACCAAACGATGCCGATGTCCAATTGAAGCTATCTTAGTTCCTGATCTGCCAACACATCACACCATCGCCTATTACAGGACGATCTCCATCTGAGCTACTATACAGGGTGAGTTTTTTAAAAAAACCAGGCTTTTATCTCGGGAACGGTGCTAGATAGGAAAAAATTACTTCAAATGCAAGTTGGTAAGTGTCGACGGGGACATCGGATGGTGACCTTCAATTCGATTTTGACTTCGACCTTCAAGGTCATTTGAAGGTCAAATTGAATTTTTTAAATAGAAATAGACTATTTTTGACCCCGGATTCGGAAAGATCGCGAAATTATATGTTCAGATAGGAACTTTAGGATCTTTTGAATGATTTTCAGATGTTAATTCAAGGACAAATTACTAAATAATAAGAAATAATCAGCAAATAATGAATTTTAATGCGAAATGATTTAATTTAAAGTTGTTGGAACCACGATCTAAAGTATCAAGTTAGTATTGTCTTGGTGTTTTCCCCAATTACTATAAGCCACTAGGCTATGCGAACTTTAAATTAACCAAAAGTTAAAAAACGCTTACTTGTATTATAAAGAAGATGCAGGACTTGCGCCTCCCTTATTTTCTTTAAGACATTTCTTCTCCTCTCCTCGCCTTGAAAATTTTCTCCAACCTCAATTCATGTCATATTTACGCATTACCACAAAATCATTACTTTCGCTTCCTTTGCCTCATTTATTTGCCATAAGGTTATGGATCCCCGCTCTGCTTGGTGATTCTCTTTAATCTACCATTACACCTCTTTGGTAGCTCATTAGAAATCAGTATAGCTCTTACTCAGAAATCAAGGCAGGTTGTGTTGAGATTTTCCAGCGCGTTCAGTTAAAAATTGACTATTGGCATGCTCCGCATCTTTTCTTAATTTACAAAATTTATTTATTTGGAGAATCATCATTCTTTGGTGATTCTTGTACGCTTAATTTATTAGCTTCGGTATAATATGTAATGAACACTGGTACTGGGATGCTAGCAGTATTCTAAGCAAGATTCCTTCTGAGATACTGTTGTTTTTCGTTCAACATACAGCGTGGTTTGTTTAAGAGATAAAAATTTACCATTTCCAACACACGATCTCGACATGCTAATTTCTTTTATATATGTCGCTGTATCATATGAATGATTTCCTTTCAAAACTATTTTTTACGAGTTTTTCGCAGCAGCCTTACAGGCAATGGTCGCTATCGTATCTTGCTTTCTCGAATATGTATTGGCAGCGTCATTGGCTCTGGTGATTTATGTTTTTGTGAATTTCAGTTTCTCACTATTCTCCTTGATTAGGACTTTCCGAGCAACATTTTTGTCCGCTAAATTGACTTCAGAAATCAAACACAGTCCATAACTATCATTTACTATAGCAAAATTTTCCTTCCGAATTCAAATTCGTACACAGAGGGAGGAAATATAACTGAATGCGGTAATTCATTTGATTATTTTTTTTTAAGACGGCCCAAAAGCTCCCTCTCCTTTTAACTCCAACCTTGGTAAACTGACTCTTAGTAGGTTTCCAAAAATGTTGTTATTTTTAATACCGTGAGCAAAACGCGTTCACAATAATCGAGAGCCCTATTAATATGCTCTTTAGCGAACTGGACCTGTTGCTGGTATTCATGAAGGCAATTTGTGCTCTGCAAGTCGTCCTTTTATTATATCCGTGCTAAATTGTAAATCGCTTTCCTAATCTGATTCGCAGTTTGGACTCATTACCAGCCTTGCTCCGGGCATATTTCAACATCATGTTTTTCACTGTAACATTTAATCATATAAAAAAAATTGTTGAGAGAAGAACGATTAGTCTTACATCTAATGTACATCTTTGTTTCATTGACAGAAAGTTGTTACATTTTTTGACGGCTATGGAGCAACTCCTATTACACATTCATCACCGCCTTTATTTCTGGTTCGTTTCATGATAAAGTCCACGATATCTTTTCGTTTATGTTGTGTTCTTGAAAATCCGAAAATCAACATACTCAACTAAAACTAACTTACAACTTTTCCCAAATAAATCAGCAACTAAACCCCTCACTAAACCTCAACTCAACACCAACTCAACTCCCAACTTAACCCTAAAATTTACGTCGAACTTAATCCCTAAACCTAAACGGTCCGAAACTGCAAGTACCTTCAACTCAATTTAATCCTAACTCTACTCCTAACTCGACCACAAATTCAACAAACACAACTTCGAAATCAATATCGTCTTAAAAACTACGTTCGTACGTGAACTCAACTGAAGCTAACTCTAATTCAACCGTCAATCCAGCACACAAATAGAATTCTAGCTGAACTGCTTTCTAATCACTACCTGAACCCCAACTCAAATGGCTCCAACTCAATCCTCAAACCTTAAACCCAAATCCAAACCCAATCCAATCCACAAGTGAAACCCAACTCAACCCTCAACTCAACCGCAAATTTAACGCAGAATTTGCTTAACTGCTCGCTAAACCATAATTTAACCCCAATTCAGCCCCGATGCAACCCTCACCTCAACCGGAAACTCAACGCCTAACTCAATGCTCAATTCAGCATATACATATGTATAAAAAAATTGGTCAACATGGTAATATCCAAATTTGGTTTTAGGTCAATTCGTGCGGCAGTTAACTAATCCTTTTGACGTGCAACTTTCAAAAGATTTCCAATTCTCCGCCTTGAAGTAATTCTACGCTTAAACTCATATCCGTCAATATTAAAATTAAAGATTTAAAGATTTAAATTTATAATACCCCTAGCGGAGGGTTTTGAGCTATGTAAACTGCGACCAGTAAACTTCGATTCTGAACGTATCCGGGTTTTTTCAATTTTAACGATGCAAACTTCGTAGTGTTCGTAGATCTATCTATGACCAAGAACAACATTTTAGCGATATCACAATCTCGAAAGTAGCCTTTATGCGAAGCAAATGTTGCCTGGTTAGTCCAAATTATTCTTAACTCACTCACTTAACTTTTCATTTAGTTTATAGTCGTACAATAAGTAACGTCTCTTTGTATGAAAACTTAATGAATCACATTTATTAATATTGAAGTCTAATTTGTTCTGTGTTCACACCACACGTAGAAACGGTTTAAATTAGCCTGAAGTTCTATAGACAATCATATTCACATTCCATTGGAAGGAGAATCTTCATGTCGTCAGCAAATAATAAACAGTGAGCTTTCAATAGGGGCCTAAGATGGATTGGATTTGAACACAATCACATAAATAGTTTTTAATCCACATCATAAGGTTTGAATGAATACCAACTTCCTTCCAATGTTGCCAATGGCTTTATTATTGAATCTTTCTACATATAAGAAACTCACAAGACGTAATAAAATCTTAAGCTAAAATTATTACATATTTTAGATTATGCTTATATGTATAACATAATCATTTAATATATTTACAGGTGCACAGGTTGTTCAGTCCGAGTGGATCTGTTCTTCTTAGTCACACGGCTGTTTTAGTATCTCCCAGGGTAATTCGTTGGGATGTGCTTCTAGTTTTGAGTAATATTCCGAACTCCAGCTATTTTTAAATATTAATAATCAGTCGCGTCAAAATAATCATAACCATGATTCAACTTTAAAGGATAATAATTACGATTCAAAGTTGAAAAATCAGTATTTAAAATCAGTCATACGTGATCAACGGTTTAAGTTGCCTCGAATTCCATTACCAACGTTTAATGGCAATAAAAAGGATTGGCCGAAGTTTCGTGATTCGTTTTATCGAATGATAATATGACAGCGGATTATCGAATATTGAAAAATATTATTATCTGCAAGGGTGTATTGATTGCTCAGGTGATGGTTTTGAGCTCGCATGGAAAGCATTAATGCGAAGATAAAATAATGAAAGGGAAATTATCAGCGAACAAATGCAATTATTTTTCAACTTAAAACCAGTTAAATTTGAATCGGCTATTGAATTACAAAATTTGGTAGATAAAGCAGAGATTTACATACAATCATCTGATCATCGTGCATACAGTCAAAAAGAAACTAGATTTAGAAACGAAAAAACTTTGGGAATATGAGAACAGTGGAAACGAACGTCAAACGTGGATACAATTAAATGAATTTCTACAGCGTGGAATCAAAGTGTTAGAAATTACAAATGATCAAGGAAGTGATAATTATAAAATGAAGAAATCAACTCAAAGTACGACATTTTTTATGGAAAGAACACGTAGTAATTGTGTAATGTGTAACAAGAATAATCATTTTATTTATGCATGTCCTGAATTTTTAAGTATGAACTCCAGGCAACGGTATGAACAAGTGAACAACTACAATTATGTTTGAAGTGTTTAAAACCCAACCATAAATGGCAGAATTGTAAATCAGGGGATTACAAAATATGCCAACGAAAACATTATAGTTTGTTACATTTTGATAAACATGAAGTGAATGATAAAGTAAAAATAGCAGAATCAAAATTCATTAGTGGCAATGGAAGTAGTCAAACTAGTGAAATAACATATATAAAACCGGTGTATCTGATCGAATTAGTATTACTGCGGCTGTTTATACACCGACAAATTCAGCTAAATCACAAATAGTGCTATCAACAGTTCAAATTCGTAGTTGTGACAATTTTGGTAAATTTCATACAGCTCGAGCATTGTTAGATTCCGCGTCTATGAATAATTTTGTTACGAATTGTTGTTGAATTGGCGGAAAAATTGAAACTTTTCAGACAGCCAGTAAAAGCGTCCGTTGGTGGATTAAACAACATGAAAACGGATGTGAAATTCAAAATCAAAACCGTAGTTAAATCCAGAGTATCAAATTACCAGGATAATTTCGAATTTATGGTAGTTCCTATTATTGCCAGTAGATTGCCGTTAGAACATATTAATGTGTCACAATGGAAATTTTTAAATGGAATGTCAATGGCAGATCCTGATTTCGCCAACCCTGGTCCAGTTGATTTACTTCTTGGAGCTGAAGTATTTCATAAAATATTATATAGTAATCGACTTGAAGTTAGCGATTGTATGCCCGAGTTTCATGATACAGTTTTTGGTTGGATCGTCGGTGGAAAATTGGAACAAGAAACATCATCATCAAGAAACATCATTATTTCGTCAACATACGATAATGATTCTGAAGAATCAGTGAATCGAATCATTGAAAAATTTTGGTAATCTGAAACATTTAACGATAAACCAATACAATCAATCGGAAGAAGAAAAGTTATGTGAAACATTGTTCGACAACACGCATAGACGGCACAGTAATGGTTGCTACTGGGTGAAGTTACCGTTTAAAGCAAATTAGCCGTTATTAGGAGAATCTAAATCACAAGCAGTTCGTCATTTTCATTATTTGGAACATAAATTTACTAAAGATGAAGAATTAAAAAAGAATTACGTTGAATTTATGCGGGATTATGAAAGGTTGGGGCATATGAAAAAAGTCAAGCCCAACTGTAGTGTACAAAATAATTATTTTATACCACATCATGCAGTGGTAAAACCTAGTTTAACGACAACAAAATTACGTGTCGTATTTGATGCATCTGCAAATACAAGTTCTGGTCTTTCATTAAATAAAGTGTTACTAGTGGGGCCAAAAGTTCAACCTGATTTGTTTCATACAGTATTTCGTTTCCGAACCTATATCTACGCCTTTACGGCTGATATAGAAAAAATGTACCGTCAAATATTGGTATTTAATCATCATACTCCGTATCAGCGAATCGTTTGGAGCGATGATCCATCACGGCCTCTTGAAGAATATGAATTATTGACAGTTGCATATGGAACTGCCTCAGCGCCATACTTGGCTATGAAAACTTTAACTCAATTGGCAGCAGATGAAGCCAAAAATTATCCGATGGAAGCAAAAATCTTGAAAAAAAACGTTTACGTCGATGATGTGAATTGCAGTATTGTCCGGTGCTGGCATGAATCTACGTAAATGGATCATAAACGATGATCGTTTAAAACGAGATATTTCTGAAGATGAACCAATGATGGAATCAATAGAATGCATAAAAACGTTGGGCATACATTGGGATGCCAAGAACGATAAATTTCAATTTAATATTAATTCAACTGAAGGGTCATATAAGATTACGAAACGAAACGTGTTGTCATGTATTGCAAAGTTATTTGATCCATTGGGTTTGATTGGTCCGGTTATTGTAACAGGAAAATTAGTTATGCAGCAACTATGGTTGCTTAAAGTAAATTGGGATGAAGAGTTACCAAATTCATTAATGGACAAATGGCATATATTCTATATGTTAAAATACCAAGATGTGTCATGCAGATCAACTTAGTTAAAACCGAAATACATGGTTTTGCAGATGCCTCAATGGTGGCATATGGAGCATACTTATATATACGGTGCGTCGATAAATCAAATAATCAGACCATAAATTTGGTGTGTAGTAAATCTAGGGTCACACCATTGGAAGTTCAATCAATTCCACGCTTGAAATTGAATGATGCTTTACTGTTGGCTAGGTTGGCTAAAGACGTTGCTACACTATTGGATATTTCAAGTGATTCAATTATTTTGTGGTCAGATTCCACAATTGTTTTACAATGGCTGATGATGGCACCTTACAATATGAAGACTTTTGTAGCACATAGAGTAGCGGAAATACAAAAACTCACTACAAAAATGCTATGGTGCCACGTTGAGGGTAAGAAGAATCCTGCAGACGTATTGAGCAGAGGTGCAATGCCGGAAAACTTTTTGATAAATGAGGTTTGATACGGTGGACCACGGTTTCTGTTGACTGTTGAAAATATTCAAAAAGTGGATAACCTACCAGAAACGAAAAGTGCCACGTATATATTTTTAGCAGTGAAGTTAGAAGATATTTTAAGAACCAAAACATTTAGTTCTTATATAAAATTGTTACGTTGGACCACTATCTTCTACAGGTTTATAAGCAATTGTCGCAAATCAGCATGCAGCCGATCACGCGGACTATTCAATTTAGATAATCACGATGGAGCTTTAAAAATGTTGGTTAAAATAATGCAGAATGAATATTTCCAAGAGGATATTGATCATATACCACGGAAGGGCTATGTGTAAAAAAAAGCAAGTTGACTCCATTGAGTCATTTTCTAGATGAGGAAAATTTGATGCGTGTTGGTGGACGTATTAGTAAATTTTCATTATCATTTGGTGAAAACCATCAATATTTATTACCACACCACCATGTATCGAGCCCATTGGTGATGCATGTTCATATTTCTAATCAGCGTTGTGGAGTTCAGCAGACTTTGATGACATTGAGAAAGAAACATTGGTTTCTGAAAGGTTTCAGCTATGTGAAAGGCGTTCTAAGTAAATGTAAAGAATGTTTCAAGGCCAAATTTAAACCATTGAAACAATTATTGGATGTATTGCCATAATTTCGTTTGGAAGCTTGTAGACCATTTTATAATATGGGAGTGGATTTTTGTGGACCGTTTTCAATCCGATATAAGAATCAACGAAAAGATACATATAACTAGGTGTATGTTTGTGTGTTCATTTGCATCACAACGAAAGCCGTTCATCTAGAGGTGGTAGAAGATGTAATAGCGGATGCCTTCATAGCATACATGAAACGATTTTGTAGTAGAAGAGGCAAACCAGCTACAGTGTGGAGTGACAACGGCACTAATTTTGTTGGTGCGAATAATCGAATCAAAGAAATGGAAATATTATTAGCCAAATCGAATGAACAAATTACGAAAGCATGTACCGAAAATGGTGGGTCGGTGGACTTTGGGAGTCTAGAGTCAAAATATGCAAACAGCATTTGAAAAGAATTGTGGGTTCAAGAATCATGACTCTAGAATTTCTGTATACGGTAATAGTTGAAATAGAAGGAGTTATGAATTCCAGACCATTGACAGCAATGTCGTCAGATCCAAATAATTTCGAACCATTGACTCCGGGTCATTTTTTGATTGGATCTAAAATAAATTCAATAATGGAACCAAATGTTACAACAGTTACAACAAATCGATTAAATAAATGGAAGCAACTTACCCAAATCGTCCAACATTTTTGGAAAACATTCAATTGTGAATACATTAGAAGTCTTCAACAACGGAATAAAAATAATACACCGGAACCAAATCTTCGTGTAAACGATTTGGTGTTGATTATTGATGAACATCTCCCGAGTACTCATTGGATGTTGGGTAGAATTCCAGGTGCTGATGGATATGTTAGATGTGCAGCTATTCGAACAAAATGCGGTATGATTGAACGAGGAATATCAAAATTAGCAAGGTTACCATTTGAATATGGTTTTTTTTGGCAAATAAAATTCAAAAGTGGAGAAAATTAGAAGAACACTTACTTGTAGTTTGGGAATCAGACGATGGAAGCAATAAATAACAGACTGTGCTACCAGTGTACCGGATTCTAAAACTTTAACAATATGCACTTTACGAGGTTTGCCTGTATTCATAATTATATTTTATTTGGGTGTAGTACATAAATAGTGAATAAGCGAGGAGGAAAAGGGTAAATATTTTTACCAAATGAACTGTCGAGTAAATTAAATTAATTTCGAATAAAAATTTTGTAACTTAAAAAAACAATCGAGCAATTAATTTATATGTTGAAATGAAGTTATGCTTTTGCTATTATGTTGTTAGTGTGATAACAATCAAATAATTAAACGAAATTTTGTAAATTCTGTTCCGCCAGTATTTATTTAGTGTTTCGCAAAACTATTTAACTTTTCGTAAAACCTAAATTATTTATTTCCACCAAACTAGCAACTGGAAATCATAAAAATTATGTAAACTGTTAAATCCAGACACTATACAGATAACATTTAAAGAAAAACCAAAAAGTTAATTCCTTGATTAGCATCAATTCATACTTACATACTATATATCAACCCTCTCATTTTTGTTTTTCCTCAAAAAAAAAAAAAAATTCATCCCGATTTCTAAACAAATAAATACAATCCCCCTTGTTAAAGGGTGTATTAATAGGCGCTAAATTAGCTCGACTAAATATAAACAAATAACATAAAATTTATAAAATTCATAATTAAATAATAAATTTGAAAATCGAAATAAGAAAATTATTTTTCAATTAAGACACTTAACAATTTGAGAGATTTAAGCTACAAGTTCAAAATAAATGTACATATAGGTTATGAGATAAAATATTACCGAACAACAAGTAGTTTTTTCACGGGGTGAACAAAAAAAAAATATTTCCCGTGTCGCCTTGTTTAAGTGAAAAAATTTGCATAAAAATATTGGATTTTATTCGACGAAATGATTAGGCAGGCATACGGAAACCAATTCAATAAATCTCAAGGAGCTGTATGTTTACGGAAATATTGTGTTATAACCCCGAAAACATTTTTTTTTTTTTTACTGTGCTTATAGGGGGGATGATAATGGAATTTTAAAATGTTTTGCGATTATTATTATTTAATTTAGGGAATGAGATTAGCATATAGATAGAGAATTTGTGCACCCATAATTCGCATATGTATGTATGACATTTTGATTCATGTTTTGTGTATGTTTAGCAACAACAAAATTGTACGAGCATATTCTAGTGAATTAATTACAGTTGCAAAGCTTTATGCATTTACGTAAATATGCATGTTTCGTAGAATTTACGAATAAGAATTTGTTGTTGTGGTAAAATTATTAAAATTAATGAACACTTCAATTACAAAACATAATTATTTGTTGTAACATTGTTTTAGTTTGGATTTTTTTACTTTTTTGTTTAAAAGTTTTTTTTTTTTGGAATAGAAGTTGTCTGCGTAATTTTTTGTTTATTTGTGAACAGTATTTTTAGAAATTTAAGCTTCAATTTTACCGCATACAAATTAATATTCACCAAAATGAACTTTATGAAAATTGGTTGAAAGTTGAAAATGTTAAAAATGTTCTCTCAATTTTCCGAGTTTGGTCTTATTTCACACAAATGTGCCTTTCACTCGATTCACTTGGTATGTGTAGGATTATTGTGTAAAATTGTCGACCTTTTTTGATTATTATTTTATTAAGTAAATTTATTGTATCAATAACAGGTGAAATAAACCAAGAGGCAAAACCGTCATAGATAGCGTCATAAAACCATCGAAACTGGATGAAAAATTAAATTTGCTGCAAGACATTAGATCGTCAATCACCAAAAGCTGTAGAAGGGGTGAGAGCTCACAACAAGGAACGAATGGATCGTTACAGTTGTGCGGGAAAGTATTTAAATATTTATAAAATATCTAATAAAATCTGTCCTAATTGGTTGTGGTACTGCGTAAGTCAGTACGCACCTATAACTAGGTATTTTTTGCGTAAATCGGTGTTCAGCTGTATCCGAAAACAAATTGTCAATTACTTCGGCTATTAGCCAAACGATTTTTAGGCGCTCGAGTTACGACATCCCGGATATCCAACAACAACAACCCAAGCAACTTATAAGTTAAGATAACAAACTTTATCACTTTGCAAAAAACGTGTCTGATTCCACATGGAAACACTTTTCGTAGATGTTCCCATAGAATTCTTGCAAAGAAATCAAATATTACATATCTGACCTAAATAGAAATTGTCCATTAAATGTATTAAATTAAGTAAAACGCATGACACTTAGTCAGCAAATTATAATCTATTAAAATATGTAGTTAATAAGAATTTGTGTCTAATCTTGATATAGACATAATAAAGTGAGGTACAACCTCAACAATAAAAAAATATATTTTTTTTAAATCATCGTGTTTAAATTAAATTAACTTATACACTCGAAATGAGGAAGCAGAAATATCCCCGGGAAACATTTCACGAATTTAAAGATGCCATCCTCAAAATTTCTTTACAATCCTTAATTCCAATTCCTGATTGTGAGATTATTGCAATACTCAAGGACAACATGCGTCCCGGTCTGCAAGTCGTGCAGGCAAAAAAGCCCCTCAATTCCATCAGGCAGCTTACGAACGAATGCACCCAGTTAGAAGAACTGTGGTCACGCGTCAACTACGAGCCGGAGAAACTGATAGGGCCTAAGCCTCACTCTGCCATTCATGAAATTGCCAAACCTCCATTCGGACGTCCTTCGGATAAGAACGAGCAAGTCCTGGAGTACGAGTACCGAGAGAATGATAGGGAAATGGAACGGGAGTCGGTACCGGTTGAATCTATTGCGGCAAAAGTCTGCGGCCTAAAATCTCAATTTAAGAAGGTCAATTTAGCTGTTAACGTAACCGGAAACTGGTGTTTTAATTGTCGTGCTACAGGACATGAATTTAAATTGTGCCGTATCCCTATTAATAGAATTTTCTGTTTCGGATGTGGACAAGAAAAATGTACCGTCCTGATTGTGTTCCATGTCGCACTCGGGCCTCGGAAAACCCGTAGAGGAGGGAGCGGTTGAACCGGGAGCCGTTTCTTCCACGTACGCATGTCCCGAACAACTCCGGAAAAGTCGAGGCAGCTGTGAACACAGACCCGGAACTTTATTTCCGACAACAGCACCTATAAATTCGTCAATTCTATCCAACGCCCAATCCAACCACCAAGCGGTACCAGTGGTGCCTAAATTTCATTGTTCTTGGCGATACTTCAGGTTTCGAAGGAAATTACGACGTCAAATCTGTTCCAGTTTGATTACATCGGAAAGCGACGGTCGACCGTCGCTGAAATTCGGGTAAAATAATGACCGACCGATTCGTGGTCTCTTGGATACAGGGGCCAACGTAAATATTTTGGGCCGAGGCTGCGAACAATTTTTGGTTAACGCTAATATTCCATTCCGTAATGTGTCGACATTCCTCTCCACGGCTAATGGTGCTAAGGAACGGGTTCTGGGTCATGTTCTCGTTAAAGTACAATTCAACAATGTTGAGAAACGTATGCGTCTTCATTTAGTTCCAAATTTGTCTCAACCCTTATACTTGGGCATTGATTTTTTTTCAATTGTTTGGTCTGCAAATTAAAATTAACGAATTGTCAGTAGATTCAGAAACGTCGAATCAGGTTTCCAGTGTAAGTGTTTCAGATCCTATGTCCCATGAGCTTTCGCCAGTACAACAATTAGCTCTGGATCAAATCAAATCAATGTTTCCTTCATCGACCACCCTCGGGTTGGGTAGAACATCACTCATAACACCGAGCCCTTTTGCACTCAAACAATTAAAATATCTAGGCCACATAATTCGATCCTGATAAAATGGAGGCGATTACTGCTTATTCCGTTCCCAAAACCCTCAAATAACTACGCCACTTCTTGGGTATGTGCGGGTGGTATCGGCGATACATCTTGAATTTTTCATCGGAATCAGCACCTTTGACGGATCTGTTAAAAAGTAAGGCCAAATTAGCATGGACTTCTGCAGCCCAACAGGCATTCGAGGCCTTGAAAACCCTTCTCACCTCTGCACCAGTTTTGGTTCATCCTATTTATACTTTACCGTTTTTTATCCAGGTCGATGCATCTTCTACCGGAGTGGGAGGCATTCTTTTCCAATGTCATGGAGAGGAAGAGTACCCCATAGCATTCTACTCGCACAAGTTAAACGCTGCCCAACGCAAATACAGCGTAACGGAGTTAGAGTGCTATACGGATGTGCTCTGTATTAAAAAATTCAGGCCGTATGTCGAAGGGTTTGAGTTCACTGTGATCACGGATCATGCTAGCCTTCGTTGGCTGATGAGCCAATCGGATCTGTCCGGTCGTTTAGCTCCTGAGACTCCAAGGCTTCAATTTTAAGATTGAACATAGAAAAGAAAGTCAGAATACGGTACCAGATGCGTTGTCTCGAGTATACTGCGATGAATTAGCACCTTCTTCCTCTGTTGAAATGCTCCTGAATTCAATGAACCAGATTATATCGCTCGTATTAACCGAATTGGAGCCACACCCAACGTCGAGACTAATCTTAGAGTGCGAGACGGAAAATTATTAATCTGCCCATCATACGGTTCCCGGTATCAAGACACTGATGTACCTGATTGGAAATTGGTGATTCCAAACAGTCTAACCGCTTCACTTATTCAACAGGCGCACCTATCCCCCACGTCGACTAATGGGGGTATTTAAAACACTGGAAAAACTCCAGCGACAATTTTTCTGGAAAGGGATGGGTAACGACGTAAGGGACTTTATTAAGCAGTGTCAGGTCTGTAAAACTTCGAAGGCAGTTAATTATGCCTTGCAACCTAATATGGGACAACTCCAAGAAACACAGCGCCCATTTCAGCGGTTATATTTGGACTTTTTAGGGTCATATCCTCGGTCTAAAAATGGTAACACATGCCTTCTCATAATTTTAGACCAATACTCGCGATTTGTGCGTTTAAAACCATTTAGAGAAGCATCAGCTACCAATCTATGTTCGTATGTCGAACACAATGTGTTTAATTTATTTTCAGCTCCTCAATCCGTAGTTACTGACAATGGAAAACAATTCCAGTCGGTGCTCTTCCAGCAGCTTTTGATGAAATACGGCGTCGACCATATTAAAACGCCATTCCATGCGCCCCAGAGCAACGCATCAGAGCGAGTCAACCGGACTATTTTGGCGGCCATAAGAGCATATATAGGGGAACAGCACACGGATTGGGATGTTCATTTGTCCGAAGTTAGTTCAACCTTGTATAATACCGTGCATACTAGCACCACGTACTCGCCCCATTACTTGGTATTTGGGCAGCATCTAATCACTCATGGGTCCGATTATGCTCTGAGGAACTGGTTAAATTTCGGCAACGAGAATGAGGTTGCTACTACCTTGAAAGCCTCCCGGCTGAATATGATTCGGGATAAGGTACTCGGCCACCTCAGAAATGCTCACGAACGGCACGAACGGGTTTATAACTTGAGAAGGAATCCACGCGTTCTAACGGTTGGTCAACTGGTATATGTGAGGACTTACATTTTAAGCGATGCTGAAAGGCGGTTTTCTGCCAAATTCGCTCCCAAATTTGTCCCTGCAATAATTAGAGCTCCAGTGGAGAATGTTGCCTTCCAACTCAGTGATCGCACTGGGAAAAATATAGGAGTATACCACCAAAGGGACATTCGGACCTGAGCTTCAAGATTCACCCAGTCGATAAACGTCATTTCCGTTCGAAAAGTAGCTTCCAAATTATCGGTTGAGATAACTATTTCTAGTCTTGGGATTGAATAGTCAGCATATGGTTCTTGTATGGTTGCCCGGCTGTATGAGACTGCTCAGGGATCGTGAGTCGTCCCCACGATGTAACGAATGGATCGTTACAGTTGTGCGGGAAAGTATTTAAATATTTATAAAATATCTAATAAAATCTGTCCTAATTGGTTGTGGTACTGCGTAAGTCAGTGCGCACCTATAACTAGGTATTTTTTGCGTAAATCGGTGTTCAGCTGTATCCGAAAACAAATTGTCAATTACTTCGGCTATTAGCCAAACGATTTTTAGGCGCTCGCATCAGAAAGAGGAAAAAAAATTAGGTGTGGCGTTTTGACAGCGACGATAAAGGAAGCGATCGATTTGAACAGGCGAACAGATCACACGCCAAACAAAAATAGAAAAATCCATTTAAAAAGAAAAAGTGAAAATAAAACTTGATCTTACAGGATATGTAGTGTAGATCAAAAAAAGTTAGAGATTCGGAAAAATAAATCGTGTGATTCAGTCGCGTCGTTTAGTGTGTGGCTAAGAAAAATTGTATAGATTGTATCAATTTTGTTATTTTGTTTGGTGGATGAGATAAGGCCGGCTTGTATAGCGGATTACGGATTAATATTAAACGGGAAAACTTAGCCCACCGGCTTGTATAGCGGTTTACGAATCGATATTAAACTGTAAGACTTTTGTTTTGTGTGGCCAACAGCCAACCGGCTTGTGTAGCGAATTACAGATCTAACAAGGATTTTGCTGCCAACAACGAACTTTGCTGAAGTAATATCACCATTTCCTTTAATTTTCTTCTGTTATTTTAAAGTTTTTTTTGTAATCGACCTACTTTGTGTCGGTGTGTGGGGGGTATTTTGTTTGTTTTATTTTCAGAAATCACTGACTGTGTTCGTGGAGCTCTTCGTGCGCGACAGCGGTAATTCAAGTTACGATATTATCCCAGGCATATACCACCACCTTTATCAAATAACGGTATAACCCCAAAGCGCGGTATCAAGCTTATATAAAAATAAAATAAAACTAAAGACAAGTTTGTAATTTTTTAACGTAATGGCTAATATATATTGTAAATAAAAATGGTGATTATTATAAGAATTAATATGTTGTAGTTGGTTAGTACCATTTTCAGGGAGTGACCATGGTGTGACGCGTGGGTGTGTCGTGTGTTCTTCTAATGTCGGATTCATAACGACATAGCAGCAATCTAGCCCCTGGTGGACACTGTCAAAATGTCCACCCCCAAACTGCGCGGTAGCCAGGCCAAAGCTGCAGACAGTGACCCAGGTGGATTCTGTTAACGGGCTACCAACCTGGGTTGGACAGTTCGTTACAAACATTTGGCAACTTTGACCGAAAATGTAGCATTATCCAATTCAACCTCAACAATGCGAGATTTGAGCATGGAATCAATCCATCTTACATGGTGGGATCAATACCGAAATTGGAGCAGGCATTAGTAATCGAAGAAAACGATGTACTATCAAAGGCTCCCGCAATTTCCAGGAAAGTACACACAAGAAACTCTTTATTATTAAGGGATCTTTCGATCCTATAGTGACAAGTTCATGTAGAGCCGTTTTACAGGACTTATCTATTCTATAAGCATGTTGCATTTTACTGAGTGGAGAATTAGATATTGTAGATAATTATCTCTAATAAATCTGTCAACAATCCTTTCTAACGCTTTAAGAAATGTTGACAACAATTGCTGACTGATTTGCCAGCCTTCGGTAAAAAAACAACGTTGCTCTTGCACCAAACACGAGGAACATTGCTAAAAGCAACGCACACTTTGAAAAGGTGGAGCAGGTGCTGCTTAATAATGGAAAAACCATGCTGTAATTCAGCCAAAAAAATCCTATCAGGACCACCTGATTCGTACAACACAGAACTTCGAACGTAATTAAACGATCCGCTAATTCTCAGCCGGAAGCTTCATTGCAATTCTTATTGGTTAGGAAGTGAGCAGAATCAGAGTTAACGGTAGTACACTCCGGAAAATGGAGCAGAAGTAAATTTGTCATCCGATAGACGAAGAGTCTCTCAGAGAAGTTTGTCCATGCGATTCTGTGAGCGGATCTTAAGCTTCTTTTATATTCTATCAGTATCTTTTGCTTTATCCTTCAGTTTCCTAGTATGTTTCCTTTGTTTTTAAGAGCAGAACACCAAAAATGACTAATCCCAATCTTGTTTTTAGAAATAAGTGGACACGAATTTTCAAAAGCCGTCGAGAATGCTTTTGTCAGCTTGGAAGCTTGTAACTCAATGTCCTTAACCGAGCCAATATCCGTAGTAGGATGAATTAAGGAAATAAGTTCGAAAGAGAATAGATCCCAATTGGTTAATTTGTGATTACGACATGGTTTAAGAGGTGTTCTTTTAATGTTGATGTTAAAAGAGATGTACCTGTGGTCAGAAGTGAGAATATCATTGTCACCCTACAGTTTAAATTTAAGTGTTTGACAAAAGTTGACCCACAATGTTTATTGAGTATTTCTAGCTCAGATGAGCTTAGAAAATTTAACAGAGCGGAGCCCCGGTTATTAATATTAGTGCTACCCCAAAGAGTAGGGTGCGCGTTGGCATCGCAACCAATTAAGAGGGAAATATTTTTATCCATACTCCACTTTAAGAATTCAGTAAGTCCCTCCGAAGGGGGGATGATAAGAAGAATCAAATGGAAGATGAACTGAGGCAACGATCAGTTCAGTGCAAGCCTCACCATATTCGAAAGTGATGAGAACCACTGAGAGATCAGCCGAACTGCATCCGTAAATAAGAGATGCACTGATATTACTAAAAATATAAATGCAAGCTCTAGTTTTATTGTCAGAATTCTTTGAAAAAATTATACCCTTAGGAATGTTTAGTCCATAAACAGAACCATGGAGAAGATAAGGTTCCTGAATAAAACATAAATCTGTATGAGGTCCAACAAGCAACTTCCTTAGTTAATCTGTTTAATTACAAGCATGGAAGTCATAATAACATACCAGCAACAGAAACGAAAAACGAAGAGCTTATGATCCAGAGATAACCTTAAACAAGATCCTCTCAAGAACATATTGTAAACAAAGGCTGGAACCAATAATATACTCATAGGTCTTATAGTCAATCCTGAGAATAATCGATTGGCGATTGGCCTTTCGTTTGTACCGGACGACTTTCCAAACCTTGATCAAGATATTTGGATGCATCACACCAATGTTGGTAGCCACAATGCTGAGATCCTCTGGTGGACCAGGGACCCAAGTGTGTAATAAAATAGGCTTCGGAGGATCACCAATCGAAAGGCGGCAAACAACTCCAGATATCCTTAATGCTGGAAACCACATCGCAAAACCACTTATAGGTTTCCTCGTTACTGCTTTTACAGATGAATGCCAGTGCTTAGGAGCGAACCATTTTTGCGGCCACCAGAGGCAAGACGGGCTCGCTTAGCAGTATTAGAGGGGCAGCTACTAGAAGCCTCAGCAGTAGTCCACAGCGTAAAGTCAAACAATTTTCTCCTCATATGCTGGCGGTTACGCTTACCAAAAAATTTCGCCTTTTCTAAGTGGCTGGGTTCAGTAGTAGAACCCGCACCATCAGATCGGAAGAGAACACTTTCCGAACCAGAGAATGTATCGGAAACGTGCACCAAGACACTATCAAGGTCATGGTCATATATTTCGACTTCGAACTCGGACCCCATCGAGTCCATAGATATCTAGAATCTAGAATGAGATGAGATGAGACCTGAAAAACAAAAAAATTATACAGGAAAAACATAAGATGTAAGTGAAGAGAGGAAAAATAAAATTTAACAAATAGCGGACGCATACACCGGCTTACATAGTACTGAAAATGGCCCTGGGAAAAAAATACAAAAAAATAAAATGAAAAAACTGATAAAATTACTAGCGGAAATGAAGAACAGATACGAAAATGTTAAACCGAAAACATAAACTAATGTGCGCATGCGTAAAAGAAGAAATTAAAATCAAATTTTGTGGTGCCGAAGCCCGGGAGCTTCATGGTTTGGTGTTTTATCCTTAAAAAACATTTTGTAGCAGAGCGTACTTGTTTTAATAGTTTCGTGGAGTTCTTTTGTAAAATGTGTTAAAGTTTTCTTTATTTGATTCGGACGAGAAAGTAGTTTTGGTACATGTGCGCTGCTGTTACGGTTTATTGCTATACGTATCGGTGAAAAATATTATATTGTTCGTTCATCACTATTCATCAGCTGATTCACAGTCGTTTTCAACTGGAAGAATATTTTTCTTAAATTTGTTTTTGTGAATCAGAACTTTTTATTTTTTGCGGTGTTAACAATACACGTATAAGTTCTCAAAGTGTCCGAATTAATACACCGGTGAATTGTGTTTTGTGTGGTCAATTCACTGAAATTTTGAATACGATCTAAACACTCGAGTACATTCTAGACAGTAACCGTTTTCAACAGTATCCCGTAATTGTTTAGCAATTAAATTTTCGAACACGTTTTTTTTTGTGGTTCAAGGACACCATCAATTAGTGGGCATTACTGGACAGTTGTTATTGAGCGTTAGAATTATCAGAAATGGCAGACAAGGCTAAAGTAAAACGAACTACTGAGCGAAAGAGATTATTCAAGCTACAAGATTTAAGTGTGAATATCATCGATAATATAGCGATTTGGGTACCAGCTCACGGAAAATCGGCAACCGTTTCCAAACTTAAGGTTCAATTAGAGCAACTTGAATCGCATTACACGAGGTTTCTAAATAACGAGGAGCTAATAACGGAACAGGTTGAGTCAGATGATGACGACTTCACTTCGAAATATTCTAGTTTTGAGGAAAAGTACATTGACACAAAGGCCGAACTTTTAACATAGATTGATGAAAAGGCGGTCGCTGCTAAACCAATCCAAGACATGAACACTTCTAAAAATCAATCTATTGTAGTTTCTATGAAGAATGTTAGGTTTTCCAAACTAGAGCCACCAAAGTTCAGCGGATCATACAGCGATTGGACAGATTTTAAGAACGAGTTCACAACAATGATTATAAAGGAGACTGATTTAAACGATGTTGATCGTTTCAGATTTTTGAAATCATGTTTGGTGGGTCGTGCAACACGAATCTTATCAAGGAAGGAAGCATCACAAGAGAATTTTCGAAGTGCGTGGAAGGCTCTTTGTGTTCGATATGAAAATAAGGCGTTAATTTTACAGTCTCACATCAACGAGGTAATTCAGATGAATAGTGTGAATAAAGAATCTTCAAAGTATGTTCGGGAATTACCGTGCATTAAAATGAATGGGGTCCATGCAAGAAGTGGCTGAAAATTTCTTGATTTGTCGAGAAATTGGATGCTAACAATGAAAGGTGGAAGAGTCCACTAATAAGGAGGTCCCGACATGGGATGGTTTTTGTTCATTCTTAGAGAAACGTGCCACAACTTTAGAGAAGATTGAGTATAACAAAAAACAATTTAGTAAGCCAAAAGCATCCGCAACACGAAATGTCCATTCACCTAAGTCTGAGCATACTGCCTTTACGACATCGAATTCGAATTCGTGTGCTAAATGTGCATCTACCGATCACAATTTGCAGCTATGCCCACAATTTCTCGCCATGGCGCGAAAACATTCTTATCGTTTTTGCAAGGTTTTGAAATGCGATAAATTCCAAAAGGGACATCACACATTGATTCATTTTGAGTAACCTGTTACTCAACCTCCATTGCCTTCCGGAGTGAAACACAAAGCACTGTTAACTTCAGAATCATTTCTTGATGAGCCAGCGTTTCTTACTACAGCCATAGTAAATGTATTTGATGTGAATGGATCGATTATTCCTGGCCGTGCTCTGTTAGATAGTAGTGCCGCACCACAAATTTCATATCTGATCGATTTGTGCAAACGTTAAATGTGAAGAAGCGAAAATCACACATTACTGTAGGTGGAATTGGCACAACGGCTACAACATTAAAGGCTTCGTGTTATATCACGCTGACTCCTTATTTCGATGTATCAATAAAATTCAACATTGCTGCAGTGATACTTCCAAACATATCAGGCGCTCATCCACATTTTTGGCTGATTCTCAGTTTTGTAAGCCTCAGAAGATTGACTTGTTGTTGGGTGCTGGCTTATTTTGGCATCTTCTGTTACCTGGTCAAATTCGTTTGGGCGGAAATTTACCGACGATGCAGCAGACCAAGCTGGGATGGGTCATTGGTGGTCCTATGATGTCGAATAATGGCCATAATTTAGCGGCATTGGTCAACCGAACCTGATGAAAGTTTAGTTGAACTTGTTCAGCGATTTAGGGAAGTAGATACTCTCCCCATTGGCGACGCCACGGAGTTGAGTTCTAAAGATCAGGAGTGCGAAGATCATTATGCGTTTTATACTCGTCGAAATGCCGATGGATCATAAGTCGTCCGCTTACCATTTTCTAAGGATCCATCATTATTAGGAGAATCATACCAAATCGCAATTCGACATTTGTTGAGCTTAGAAAAAAGATTGAAGAAGCAGCCTAAAATGAAGGAAATGTATTCATTCTTTGTCAACGGATATCAGCAACTGAACCATTTGGAAGTCGTTCATGAGTTTAACTCGTCAACCCCGAGCTCTTCCACGAAATGGCGAGTGGTCTTCGACATATCTTGTAAGACGTCTTCTGGCGTTGCATTGAACGATATTCTTTATACTGGGCCAAAACTGCAAGATGACTTATTCATTATTTTGTTGAGGTTCAGACTGTTCGAGTTTGTCGTGACTGGTGACATTCAGAAAATGTACCGCCAAATTGGAGTGGATGTGCCGGATAGTAACTATCAATTAATTTTGTGGCGCAACAATTAGGATGAACCAATCAAAACACTCCGTCTTCGTACCGTGACCTATGGTACGGTATCTGGGTTATACCTTGCTGTAAAGACGTTGCATTGATTAGCAGCTGACGAGCATCGTGAGAAGTATTTTAGTATTGGCAACCAGAGGCAGATGTTTTTCGGTTTAGTCACTAACCCAAACCATTTTCAGCAGCAGTTAAAAAGCAAGTGGTTTTATCGGAAATGGCAAGCTTGTTTGACCCGCTGGGATTTGTATGTCCTGTCATAACTTTGGCAAAGATTTTTTACCAGGATATTTGGAAGCTCAAGATCGAATGGGACCAGCCTCTAGATAAAGATCTCACTGCGAAACGGAGTAAATACAGGTCAAGTTTGTCATCATTAGAGGATTTCTTGATATCTCGTTTTGTCATGGCTAAGGATGAATGTAAATTTATTGAAGTTCACGCTTTTTCAGATGCTAGCGAAAAGGCATATGGAACATGCGTATATTTGCGATGTGGATACCACAATGATATTATTTCGTCCAAGCCGATTTGTGCAAAATCTAAAGTAGCTCCAGTGAAAACCATCAGTGTTGAGGGAAGTGTTGCTGGAACTAACCGTTAGAGAATTTTTCTATTGGACTGATTCGCTAATCACAATCTATTGGATAGAAGCAGAACTGCATAATTGGAACATATTTGTTGCACACCATGTTTCCAAGATACAGGAGGAGACCAGTTCCGGAGTTTGAAGGCATGTTCCTGGTAATTTAAACCCCGCCGATTTGATTTGTAGAGGTATGATGCCGGCTGATATTGCAAGCTCTGAGTTTTGGTTTTGCGGCCCTAATTTTCTGAAAGGAGACGAAATATTTTGGCCACCGATTCATAAACCACCTTAGCCGTGTGATGAAATTCGTGAGAAGCGTACTGTTAAGTTTGCTTTCTCCACAAAAGTTGTCGAGGATGTAATGAGTACCATATGCACTATTGGCAGAATTTTAGAGGCACCATTCGCGCGTTCGCATACGTAATGCGATTTATTCGAAACTGCCATTCGAAGCGGATCAATAAAGAAACGCGAAAGTCGTTATTGATTTGACCCCAATGAAGTTGTACACGAAAGTGGAGAGACCCACAATTGCTGAAGAGGACGAAGCCGAATTGCCATTCATTCGGATAATACAAAAATCGTCGTTTGCTCAACACTACCAACTGCTGAAGGCTGGAATTACTGTGGCTAAGAATAGTCGACTGAAATATTTGGCACCTTTTATTGATAAGAGTGGGTAGACAACTAAAAAAAGCCAAACTTCCTTCTAATTCCAAACACTAAATCCTTCTCCCCAGAAATCATGAATTTACCAAGCTATTAATACGAGGATAGACTCGATTACAGGAACATTCGACCATTTGCTGTTAGTGTTGTTGATTTTGCGGTGCCTTTAAGCGTGCGTCATCATATTAGGTGCAAGGCTCTGAAAAAAGTATACGTAGCTCTTTTTATTTGTTTTGTGACAAAAGCGGTTCATTTGGAGCTGGTGATTGATTTGTCCACAGAGGCGTTCATCCGATCCTTGAAGAGATTTATCGCCGATCGAGGCATGGTAAAGAAAATATTTTCCGATAATGCAACCAATTTCAAAGGCACGGCCAATAACCAACTGGATGAAGTCCAACAGATGATGTAATAAATTGTTCGTCGAGGCATGTGATCAATTGTTCGTCGAATGGTCGTTTATTCCACCTAGAGCCCCAAATTTCGGCGGACTTTGGGAGGCGTCGATAAAAATTACGAAGCGCCTTATCGAAAACGTCATTGCCAGTATGGAAGTTTCAGTCGATAAGCTGCACACTGTTTGACGTCAAGCTGCAACGATCATTAATTCTCGTCCAATCACCCCGCTATCGGCTGATCCGAATGACTTGGAACCTATGATCCCAGGTCACTTTTTATATGGTGGAGCGCCAATTGCTTTGCCGGAAATGCCGATTGTGGAAGAAAATATTAACCGGGTAAAAATGTTTCAACGAATCAATTGGATGGTTCAGCAATTTTGGGCTAGATTTCGCACCGAAAACCTAGCAACTTTACAGCCTCGAACAAAGTGGATGGCAAAAAACGAAAACATTGAAATTGGTGCTATGGTTTTGGTGAGAAATGACAACTTACCTCCGTTAAAATGGTCCTTGGGACGAGTTATCGCAACTAAGCCAGACATATTATCGTGAACAACTTAGATGCGGACACCAGACAGTCGTGGGCAAATGAATCAGTCATTTGAAAATTTTTTGAAATTTTTAGCAAGAAGGTGTGATGCTCTTGAATCGTGATTTATCACGGAATCCTGCATGCAACCGCTAAGCTTACGTCGAAAATATTCAAATGTTTCAATTTATGGGCTAGCAGCGAGTTGTGCGGGGAAAACAAGAGGCAAAACTATAGTCAGTGTATCGTCACGTGTAGTTCCACATTACACTCTAGAAATGGTGGCACATATAATCGACAAAATATCATTAAATTTACCATCAGCAATGATAAATATACCAAAGTCAAACAAGATATGGCAACTTGAGCTAGCGGATCCTGAATTTTATAAGCCCAGTTCAGTCGATCTCATAATTGGAGCAGAATTCTTTTTGGATATCTTATCGGAACAAAAGTTATCTATACCAAATTTACCAATTCTTCACTTATCCAAATTCGGATGGCTTATAGCTGGAGAGTTAGATAATAAACAAAATGGATCTAACGTTCAGAACTACAACATAAATACAATAAATCACAAAGTTTCAAACGACAACCAATTGAAACAATTGAAAAAATTTTGGAAGGTAGAAGAACCATTTATAAATTCTACAAACGTTGAACCTGCTGCAAAAGACCCTTCGGAAATATTGTTTAGAAATACTACAATTAGAGCAACTGATGGAAGATTTATCGTCAAACTGCCGTTTGTTACACCGCGGCCGAATTTAAGAAACTCTCTAACTAATACACAATTGAGATTAGTTGGAATTGAAAAAAGATGTGCCAGGTCAGCAGAATACCGTAAATAGTATGAAACAATCAAATGACACATATTCCATGGAGTGAAGTACCACTTGAAAATGACCACAAATATTTTATGCCTCACCACCATGCAGTTTTCAAAGAGTGCACTACAACAAAATTTCGATTCGTATTTGATGCGTCATGTAAAACAAGCACAGCAGTATTCTTGAATGATTGCTTACATATTGGTTACAAATTACAGCCATATTTAACAACCACATTACTTTGTTTTAGGCTTTGTTTAGTGGATCCGATTGATGCAAATTTTCGGCTAATATTGTGGCGCAGGAGTCCTGACGAAGAATTGAGTTCATACAAATGTAATACCGTTACCTACGGAACAGCATGTGCTTTCTTGCGATACGTTCTTTAGCAGAAGTGGCGACAATATGGTATAGTAGGGAAGTGCTACTGTAAAAGGTGCAATGTTGCTAAAAGATCAAATCAATAAAATTTTAAGCAGCTGCGCATTTAGGCCTCGTAAATGGATATCCATCTCTTCGGAATTCTTACAATCATTAGAACGTGATAACATAGAAGATATACCAAAACTAATTGAAGATGACCAAAGCACTAAAACCCTCGGTATTTTGTAGTATCCGCAACAGGACATTTAAATTATCCACATTAACAATTGAAATGATCTGGACAAAAAGAAAAATGATGTCAGAAAGTTCAAAGTTATACGATCCGTTAGGTTGGTTATCCCCTATTAATATAACTTTTAAAATGCTTTATGCGTAACTAAAGCTAAATGGGATGAAGCAGCACCTAGTAACATTTTATGTACATATGGAAGAAGATTTATTTAAATTTACATCATCTGCAAGCCATCAAAATTCCTAGGTGCAACTTCATGCATTTTGCGATGCTTTGGAATCAGCATATGGAGCTGTGATATATGTCAGGACCTGTAATGAACAAGGAGAGATTACAAATCGTTTGCTGTGTTCAAAAAGTAAGGTAGCACCGAAAACACAAATAAATCTTCCGAGATTAGAACTCTGTGGCGCTGTACTGCTTCCAGATCTGATTAAATACTGCAACCCAATTTTTGCTATAGAAGAGGTAGATGTATACACCTGAATAGATTCAATGGTGACATTACATTGGAAAGCATGATCTTGGATACAGTTCCTAGAGAAAGGTGGAATCATGTGCCATCAAAACAAAACCCTGCAGACTACATATCGAGAGGAGTAGATCCCAAATGTATTCCTAAATTGGAGTGTTGGTGGAATGGACCCACTTGGCGACAGCAAGATGAATGTGCATGGCCCAAAACTACAATACGACCACCATCATCGGAATTGGATATTGAAGCCAGAAAACAAGGAGTCATTACAATGTTGGAAACATGTCAGATCGGTATTGTCGACCAATTAATTTATAAACATTCCTCTTGGTTCAAAATTAAAAAGATCATGGGTATGTCATTCGCTTTTGTCAACTACCCAAATCGGAAAATAGGATGCGATATGGGGAATATATTTCATCCGAACAGTACATTATTCGAGCAATTCAGACAGAAACTTTTAAGAGCGAAATAATTAAACTTAATAAAAATCAACCATTAGAATCCAGCAATGCCTTAAGTTCATTGAATCCATTCTTATACTCTAAAGGAATTCTTCGCATAGGTGGAAGACTAAAAAATGATCATCTAAGTTATAGTCGTTGGATTTCGACGACTGGGAGCCCACTCGCTCACTCCCAAAGGTCGCCGGTACTGGGTGTCCGGATCCCTGCACCGTAAATTTTTCTTCTTCGCTACCCATGGTTGGTTTTTGATCAGGGTGTCCTTCCCTTAGCATTGTATGCCTACTGCCAGGCAAGAAATCAGCCGCCTCTTGCATGAGGAACAAACGCTGTTTGACAATGTCTCAGTAGTTGTGCACTTGGCAGCTGGGACAGATAAAACTACAAGCACTGCTACTACTGCTGTGGCAAATTTTGCTGCAGCAAGTGAAATAACGTCATTGCAATATTTGGCTGATTCTTTTCCTGTTATTACTGGAAGCACAGAACAAGATATAAAAGTATGTCCCTTTGGTGGAAGAAGTACGGCACTTCGCAGAACACCACCGTCAACTCCACCGTCAGCGAGCACCACAATGCTGAGTGAACTTAACAATGAGAAGGAAAATATCTCTTCTATGAAGCATACAACTCTCAAGCAAACTTCTGAAGTCACGCAAAGTACACAAACAGTTAAAATAAACGACGCGGAGTTAATAAATAATTTTGGGCAAATGGAGAAGTTAATCGCGCAGCTGAACAATGAAGTTGTCATGTTAAAAAAAAAAACATTATGCTAAAGGAAACAATAAATAAAAATAAAAACGCCGGAAACTCAGCATTAATGAACAACCAATTTCAAGTACTCAGAGAACAAGACGAATATCACACTGATGAAGATGAGCTTGAAAGCGAAACCAATTGGAGACTACAGAAAGCCAAGAGAGCAAATAAGAAAATAAGAAAAGAAACCAACCCAAGTAAGAGGAAAGTGAATCATCACCAGAAGTTGAGCCAATTCAAACCCACTTTAAAAATACCAATGCAATTACTGCACCAAAAGTGCATGAGCCAGAAAAGAAGAAACAGGTCCCACCTCCGATCAATATACTGGGAATAACAAATTACGGTATTATTCAGAAATGGATCAAAGAATTAGTACAAAATGACTACAAAGTAATATCGCTCAGTAATAATATCTGGAAAATAATTACAACAGAGCCTGAAAACTATAAAGCTCTAGCTAATAGATTAAATGCTGATGGTGACCAGTGGTGCACTTACGAGGATAAAAATGATCGTTCAATTAAACTAATGGCAAGAGGTCTACACCCAACTTGTTCAAAAGAGGAAATCATTGAGAACCTGAAAAAACAGAGGCCTGAAAATAGTTGATGCAGTTAACATCATCAGAAAAGAGAGAGAAGAAAACAGGGAGGGAAAGGTTGAAATCAGAAGAAGAGGTCTCCCACTTTTCATGCTCACCTCAGAGTTAAAATAGAAACACCTAGAAAGGTCACTCGACAAATTCCGCAATGTAAAAACTGCCAAGATTATAATCATACACAAAAATACTGCCATCGAGAAGCAAGATGTGTTAAATGTGCAGAAAAATATGCAAGAAATGACTGCACAATTTCCCGAAATACAACACCGAAGTGTATCAACTGTAATGGCCAGCATCCAGCCAATTACAGAGAATTCGAAGTTGCAGTAGAACTGCAAAAAATGAGAGATAAAATACGTGAAACAGTTACATCAAGAAATGTAGAAACTATCAAAAAAACCACGGAGCCAAAATCGTTGACTCATAATGTTAACTTACAAAGAGAGCGAGTAAATGAAAACGTTACATACTCAAATAGCTCAGCAAACAGAGCAGAAACAGACTAAAGTGGATCTCGTTTTACAGGACATACTGAGAAATCTAGAGAACCTCAACAAAAGACTTACTTCGCAGGAAATAAGCCTGCAGAACGCACTAGAAGGAATGAAATCACAAACTAGTTTCAATAAAAGAGTAGAAGAAAACCTTGATCGAGTGTATCAAAATATAAATTATATAAAATCGAGTTATAAACCAAAGAAATGAATAAAACATTACGAATTGTAACCTGGAATGCAAATGGGCTGTTGCATCACATTCAAGAACTAGATATATTTTTAAACATGCATTATATAGATATATGTCTTATATCAGAAACTCATTTCACCAAAACTTCATTCTGTAAAATAAAAGGATATAATTGCTACCATGCATTACATCCAGAGAACAAAGCTAGAGGTGGATCAGCTATCCTCATAAAAGATTATATAAAGTATAACGAAGAACTTAAAGTTGAGAAGCTTTCCAAGCAAATCACAACAATCAAAATACAATTAAACAATACTAAAACCTGCAGAATCTCAGCAATCTATTGCCCCGAGATACAATCTCAAACAAGTAGATTATACTAATCTTCTCAAAACACAAGGAAGTGTCTTTTTAATTGGAGGTGACTATAATGCAAAAAATACCTATTGGGGATCACGGTTAACGACCGCTAAAGGAAAATAACTGTTCGCAGCAGGCAAACAACTAAAATGCGATTTTCACTCGGGCGGTACACCAACCTATTGGTCCTCGGATATCACTAAGACTCCAGATCTTATAGACTTCTTTATTACAAGAGGGATTTCAGATAATTATATCCATATAGACAACAGCGAAAGTCTATCATCAGATCATTCACCAGTAATTATGATACTTAGCCAAACAATTATTATGAAAGAGAGCAACCCGAAATTAACGAGCTTCAAAACCAAATGGGATCTCTTCCAAACACGGTTAACAGAAAGAATTAATCTGCAGAACCCAATACAGGGACCAGTCCAAATAGAAGACGAACTAATAACAATCAGGAAATGAAGCGCAATGTTAGCTATCCAGAGGAAGTGAGAGAACTTCTTAAAAATAAAAGAAAAGCACGGAAGAATTGGCAAAAACATCGAAACCCGGAAAATAAGAGGGTATTTAATCATTTGTGTAACAAATTAAAATATTTAACAAAAGAGTCAGTTAATAATTACCTCAGCACTCTAACTGGGCAACAAGATACTGATTATTCATTATGGAAAGCAATAAAGAATCTTAAAAGACCCAAACTTCTGGTTCCTCCAATTAAAAATAAAGAAAATTGGGCTCGAAATGCTAAACAAAAAGCAGATTTGTTTGCAAATCACCTTGAAGAAACATTCCAACCTTACCCAAAACAAACGGAAGAGGAAAATATTACCCCGATAAATAAACAGGATGAAATAAAAATTACACCTATAACATTGAAAGAACTAAAATGGGAAATCAAGAATAAGGCTCCAGAATATGATCTCATAACGGGTCAGATAATAAAAGTGTTACCAGAGAAAGCGTTGAGGAAACTAGTGCATATAATCAATGCAGCCTTTCGACGAAGATATGTACCAAGACAATGGAAAGTTGCAGAAGTAATTATGATACTTAAGCCGAACAAATCTCCGAACGATAAAGCTTCATATAGGTCAATTTCTTTGCTACCAACATTATCGAAACTATTTGAAAAGGTTCTTCTTAAAAGATTAAAACCAATTATCGAAGAAAGGAATCTTATCCCCTCACATCAGTTTGGATTTCGATTACATCGAATTACTGATGTAATCGAGAAATCATTAGAAAGCAAACAAATATGCTCAACTATATTCCTTGTTGTAGCGCAAGCATTTGACAAAGTATGGCACCAGGGGTTAGAATTCAAACTTCACCGAGATCTTCCGGAGCAATATTTTCAAATTCTAAAATCATACATATCAGAGAGGCATTTCCGAGTAAAGTATGAGAATGAATACTCCCAACTAAAAACACTCCTGTATACTAGAGATATACCAATTACAGAAGCAACAATGGCGACTGTTGCCGATGACACGGCCATACTTGCAACAGCAAAAAACATCAATGACTCCACTAGTAAATTACAGAAGGCTACTAACCTGATATGTATAATTGGACAAAGAAATTGATTGATTGCGATGTACGATCAAGCATTAAGCAAGTCTCCCGTATTATAAATGCGAATACCACACCACTATACCCATGTTACTACACAACACGACACCATTCTTCTTGAAGCCAAACCCCGTAAAGAAAGGCGCCACATCGATAACCACATAAGTCATTTAATAGTTGTGATATCCGCCCCTGGCCAGGCCGCCGTCGTACACCTTTTTACATATAACAAGATCGAGGGATGGGAAAGGAATGTTAGCAACAAAGACTCAACCCGGTTCCAGACACCTAAGTAGTTGATAATTAGTAAATTTGTTAGTAATATATTTTTAGTAATTTATTTAGCACAAGACAATACAATTTTAAAGTTCATCTACTGCTCCAACAGAAATATAACCTCAAAGATGGTCAATGACAAGGAGGAGGTTTCAGTTATTAGCCTTCCGAATATAGGGGCTCCAGAGGGGTTCAATTTTACCAAACCGGAATTATGGCCGATTTGGAAAAAGCGATTCAACAGATATATGTCCGTGAGCGGAATGTTGTCGAAACCGGATAAAGACCAGATTGATTTGTTCGTATACATAATGGGAGAAAAGAGTGAGGAAATATTAGTCCAGTTTAAGAAGTTGCCTGTAACACTTGCAGAGGCGTTGGATAGTTTTGATAGTTATTTCCGGCCCAAATCAAACATAATTTTCGAACGCTATAGGTTCAATAAAAGAATACAAAGGCAAGAAGAATCGATAGACGATTTTATCACGGATTTACATACGTTGGCAGAAAATTGCGAGTATGGACTTTTAAAGGAAGATCTTGTTAGATATTAAGGTCAGCGAAACAATGCAACTCAAATCAACGTTAACTTTGAAAGAGGCTGTTGATACTGCACGTCAGGTAGAATTGCAGCATAAACAAAACAAATTAATTAGAGACAAATTGGGTGGTACATCAACGATAAATAAAATAGTTTCTTTCAAAGACTATGACCGAGGACGATCGAAATCAGCCGGTCCTTCTAACCCATCATCAACGCAGCAGGCAGGGGGGGATAATAAACAGAATTCCACATCGTTCAAGGGAAAATCTTGTTGGTTTTGTGGAGGGCGAAAAACCAAAACTGTCGGAGCTGTGGAATCAAGGGCCATTTTTCGAAGGTATGTCGTTCTCAACAATATTCAGCTAGACATTCTCATCAAGACAAAATACATAATATTAAAACTACTAATATAGATAATAATAACGATACTAACCCTAGGAATAGTTTAAATTTACATGAATCTATGCTTGTTGGTCATGTTAGTAGCATTAACTCAGGCGCATGGTGCGTTAATATTGTAATTGTGGAGTTTAATGAAAAGTGTTTGAGATTCTTGATTGATACAGGTGCCGATTGTGTATGTCTGCCTGACTGCATGGTTCCTCGAGAGTTTTTGGGGAACATGTCCCATTCACACACGATTCTTCATGGACCAGATGGTAATGCTCTTGATGTAATGGGTACACTACCCCTCAATCTCGTTTATAATGGAAAGCGACATTTATTCGATGTATTTATTATTCGACAATTAGAAATTCCCATACTAGGACCCAAGCGCTTCAATTGCTGAAAATAATTCAACCTCCAGTTACCAATTCGATAGTTGTGAGTGTTAAGGGAGAATTCAAGGGCGAGATGTCCATCAAACTATCGGAGAATTCAAGGGCGAGATGTCCATCAAACTAAAACCCAACGCTATCCCATTTGTACAAAGTGTCCCTCGTGTAGTAGCCATACCTCTTATGGACAAATTAGAAAAAGAAATTAATCGATTGGTGTCTCTGAATATTATTGAGCCAGTCAAGGAAATCACAGAATGGGTTTCTCCAATAGTAGTCGTTCCTAAGTCTAATGAGGAAATACGTTTATGTGTTGATTATACACAAATCAATAAATCGGTTAAACGTTCGTATTTTCCAATACCAAAGGTGGAGTCTACACTGTCAAGGCTGAAGGGAGCCAAATATTTTTCGAAAATTGACGCTAATAAGGGCTTTTATCAAATAAGACTTGATAGAGAAAGTCAATTCTTGACATGCTTCATCTCTCCCTTTGGGAGATTCATATTCAAGCGACTTGCTTTTGGAATCACGTGTGCTCCTGAATATTTTGTGAGTACATTTTCTAAAGTTTTAATGGGAATTAAGCAAGTTGTCTTTCACGTAGATGATATTCTTGTCTTCTCTCAGACACTGGAAGAACACGAACAGGTGTTGAGAACAGTTTTGTCAAAACTCCAAGAGGAAGGCATAACAATTAACAGAGAGAAATCACAGTTATGTGTGGGCCGAATAAAATATATCGGACATATTCTTTCCGATAAAGGCATCTCAATTGACCAAGACAGAGTCAAAGTTTTGCTGGATTTTCCTCAACCAAAGGATAAGACGGAATTGCTTCGATTTATGGGAATGATAAATTTTGCCGCTAAATTCCTTGATAATAGATCTCAGCTGCTGGAACCACTAAACGCGCGTTTGAACGCGAAGCACTCAGTCTAACATGGGCAGCTGAGAAGTTATCTGAGTATATCACGGGTATCAAGGTTGTCCTCGAAACCGATCACAAACCTTTGGTTGAAATTTTAAAGAGCTAGAACTTAGATGTTCTTACTCCTCGTCTTCAACGATTTCGAATGCGTTTGATGAGATATGAGTATATCGTGGTTTACATTCCAGGGAAATTTATGGAGATTGCGAGCCGTTTGAAGAGCTAGCTATCGAAACTCAAGCATTTGTTAACTTCGTCATTGGGAGTAGTCAAATACGAGATCAATATTTAGAGAAAATCTCTAAAGCTCAATTAGAAGATCCAGTTGGTAAAAATTTAAGGTTGTATAGTGCAGATGGTTGGCCTTCTCGTAATAAAATTCCAGATTTCATTTTGCCATATTACCAATATCGATTCGACATCTCGTATAC
Source organism: Tipula vernalis (assembly GCA_958295665.1). Taxonomy (NCBI): domain Eukaryota; kingdom Metazoa; phylum Arthropoda; class Insecta; order Diptera; family Tipulidae; genus Tipula; species Tipula vernalis. The sequence goes on along the minus strand of OY282558.1, from coordinate 406,238,087 downwards.
AAAGGATTTACTATTAAAAAATAATCGTATTGTGATTCCGGCTGCTCTTCAGAAAGAGGTCTTGGAATATATCCATCAAGGCCATCAGGGAATCGTCAAATATCGACGTCGCGCACAAAGCTCTGTATGGTGGGTAGGATTAAGCTCGCAAATTGATGTCGTTGTAAAAAACTGTCCTAATTGTATAGAAGAGAGGATCAATCAAAAAGAAACTTTCTGTGCAGAATCGTTTCCTACTCGACCGATGGAGAAAATAGCCGCGGATTTGTATAAATGTGACAAGTGGTTTCTAATAATCACAGATTATTACTCTAGATTCTTCGAATTATTTTCTCTTACATCCGTGACAGAAGATATCATAATTGAAAAAGTTAAGGAGATGTTCTCCCGATATGGAATTTGTTCCATTCTAAGGACTGACAACGGTCCTCACACCGTTTTAAACAATTCGCTCGTGATTTCAATTTTGTTCACATAACAAGCAGTCCCCATTATGCTCAGTCGAATGGTGCAGTCGAGGCAGCGGTAGACACGGCAAAGAAGTTGATTAAGAGAAACAAAGATTTGAACATGAGTTTGGCTTTATTAAATTATCGTTCAACGCCGCTATCAAGTGGGTTCTCACCAGCTGAATTAATGATGGGTCGTAAATTAAAGACACTCTTACCTCAAATCTTGGAGGCGCTGGCAGTTCCCAATTCAAGTGTGGTTGTTGGTAAGGAAAATGACCTAAAATACAAACAAATTAGAAATTATAATAAAAGACACAGGGCACAAGACTTGTCTCAATTAAATTCCGGTGATGGAGTATTTACGTTGTAGATTTACGTTCTTATGGACGAGTAGTAAAAAAACAAAACGAGCCGCGTTCGTATTTAATAGAAACTGAATCGGGAACTTATCGACGGAACAGATGGTTTTTAATTCCTGCTCCATATTTTCAAATTAATAAAAATATACAAACCCACATTCCAACACACGAGAGTTCGCCAGCCTCTGAGGCCGAACCTGAGAGTGTGAGTGACAATTCACACGTGAACGAGAATCAGATTGAAGATTCATTACAAGAAATTGATGTGCCTCAGGAGTCCCAGGTCACTGAGTTGTCCTCTCCTAGACCACAAAGAGATCGGCGACCTCCAGTATGGATGACAGATTATCAGTAAATTTAAGTAACAATAATATGTAATCAAATGAAAAAAAAATGTAAATGAATTTAATCAATTTTAATTTAAATGTATATACATACATACTGAATAGTATCTCAAAAGGGGGGATGTTGTGTTATTGTCATGTTACTGTATAAAACACACTCCCTTTATATGAATTGTGTCTAACTTAACTCTATGGTATTGTATAAGCAGTGTGTCATGGTACACACGGAATAAATACCCTTCTATGAAATAAAGATTAATAATTATAAATGTAATATCGTGTATTATTTTATCGTATAACAAAACAGTAAGCAGCCTAAGTACCGAATCTTTTGCCCAATCAAATATGGTGTGACAACGGCTTAAATTTTATAGGAGCCAACAATGAACTGCGACGACTAAAAAAAGAAATAATAGATCAACAAAACAATGAATTAATATCTAATTTTACATTACAGAAAGGCATTAAGTTCAAATTTAACCCAGCTTGTGCACCCCATTTTGGAGGCTTATGGGAAGCGGCCGTAAAATTCATACAATACAATTTCAGAAGAGTCACAAAGGAAGCTAACCTGAATTTTGAAGAAACAACAACGCTGGTAATGCAGATAGAATTGACTCTCTTCAATCGAATCGAATTGTAGACAATATAACATAAAAAATAATAAAATCTATATACCAAGTAAAAATAATAAAATAAAATAAATAAAAACGGCAAACTTAACTGTGGCCCCACTCGTTAGTGGTGGCCTTCCAAAAAAAACCAAAATTATTACTGGTATAGCGGTAAGAACAGTACGGATTTCATTAAGAAATAACAAAATCAAAACAAGTTCTGCAAAATGTCGTACATACATTCACCGCGCAAACCATACACACTAAAAAAAAACATTAACAAGCCATTATCAGCTGATACACTAGGCACATACAACCGCACGAACAGAAAAATAATAAAGATAAAGCATTAAAACTACAAGCAAACAATAAAAAAATCACTATTAACGCTAATTAAATCACAAAAACTGCAAATATGTCTTGAAACTAAAACCAAACTGAATTTAAAATCACTATGAAAATTGAAAAACAACAAAAAAAATTAAAATACATCCCGTCACCACACTTTAGCACAGTATGAATAATAAACGATGTTAACTCGTTGAAAGTCACAGAGAGAATGAAAACAGGATATAGTACAGGAGTAACAGGATATAGTACCGTACAAAAATTGAATCAATTGCGGCACAATCGGTGCAAAATAAAGGAGTTTGTGCTCGCCGAATATTCTTATAGAAAACTATTGCGACGGTCCGTACTAATTTATTAAGAATTTAAATTGTCTGTCTGTAAATCAATTGATTTTTTCGGCTTTTTATAGACAACTATATTAATTGTTCATGACAATCTAAATATAAAGAGGCCAATCACTCATAATATATCTACTGAAAAAAGTAGAAATATCGTTCCCCCTCCCCATACTTTCGCCGAAGGGCCAAGAGTTATACAAATGTATTACTCTTCAAAAAATGAGAACCCTCCATGAGTTCTTTATGTTTGTAGTTTGGTTTCGTACTGAAAAGTTGGTCTACTCATCAGGTAGCTATGACCAAACTGCAAAAATACAACTCTCGCCATTCACATTAAGTAACTTGCCACAACATTAATATATTTGTCTGTAAAAACCCGAAAAAATCAATTGGTCCGTAATAATATATATAAAATGTTGATTTCAATATAAAATATAAAACTAACTTACCACCACAAAAGTTAAACGTAAACTCATGACTGGGGTTCGTTCACACCCAACTCAAGCCTCGGAGAATCTACATACCGATATCTAAGCCTGAATAGCAATCACCAAAAAGCCTTTCAGCTACCTTACATAGACCTAATATTCAACGGACAATCATACAAATTCATAATAGATACTGTACAAAAGATAGAACCAGTAACTATATCCGCTTTATTCAGCAATACAACGGTTAATAAAATGGTTAAATTAAAAGGCATTAAAGAGTTTAAAACCAAAGAAGAACTCGACTTCATTCTCTTCAAATTCCATAGTTACTTTAATGGCCTAATCGGCATGGAAACTATGCAAAAATTAAAAATAGCTCTCGATCTTGGCCAATCTCTATTGATCACCCCATTAGTTCAAATCCCTTTAAAATTCAAATTAAATTTAATGTCTGCTATCTACAATATTGCTCCACGAAGCAAAATAATTTCAAGTATACCCGTCACTAAAGAAAATGGCGAGGTATACATTAAACCTAAACTCCTTAACGAAAACTAAATCATACCAGAAGGTATATATGTGAGTAAAAATAACTACGCTAATTGAACATCCCATAGAGCTTGAAGAAATTAGTGAAATCCATATAGAAACCAACAACATTGAACCTGTACAGAATTATAATAAGTCAGATATATAGTAAAACAACTGTTTAGAACATCGTATCTTAATTGCGAAGAAAAAAAAAAGCATCGAAAAACTCTGCTCACAATTCCAAGAGATCTTCCAGAGGGACCAGCGCCATTAAGCACAACATCGGGTTAGAGGATAACAAGCTGATCTTTTCAAAAAACTATAGATATATAGTATACGTACATTCACAAAAAGGAAGTAGAAAACCAGATCAATAAAATGTTAAATCAAGGCATCATTCGACCTAGTTTTTCCCCTTGGTCGTCTCCGATCTGGATAGTACCAAAGAAAAAGGACGCTTCCGGACTTGCAAAATGGCGAATGGTAATAGATTATAGGAAATTAAACGAAAAAATTATTTATGACAGATATCCATTACCGAACATCACAGATATGGTATATTAGACAAATTAGGTAAATGTATATATTTTACAACTCTAGACCTCGCATCTGGATTCCTCCAGATCGAAGTAAACCCAAAGAACATACCTAAAACAGCATTTAGTGTCGAATTTGGATATTACGAATTCGTTCGTATGCCGTTCGGACTAAAAAATGCGCCAAGCACTTTCCAACACAGAGAAAAATAATTGCAGTAAAATTTACAAAACCGAGTAATGAATTAGGAAACATTCATTATTAGTAAAATCCATTACAAAACCGAACAATTTAGTACAAGCGTAGTACTTTTGTAGTAGAAATATTCAGATTTTCTTCATTTTATTACATTTTAGCCAAATTTTATTAAAAGTGCAGTTTAACGAGGTAAAATTAACTGCATGCGTCACATTTAATTATACGCGTAATATCTATTACTACGTTATTTAGCCTTTTTACAACAGCTGAAGTAAACTTCCCTATCGAGTAGTAAATTTTATTACATTCGTTGTATGTATATCGCAGCAAAATTGAAAGGAAATAAAGACAATTGCGGTAAATTGTTCATTATAAAGTGGTTTCTCGTGCAGTAAGGAATAATAATAATATTTATTACTTATTTAGTTTCCTTTGTTTTAATTTTTACGTGGCAGTGAGTGATTATGTGATTTAGTGTTTTAGTAAGTACACATTTGTTTGCGAAATTAACATTAAAATTAAGATTAAAATGTATAGTTTAGCTTTTAATATAATATAAAGAATTTTTTCATATGGCTTGTCGATATTTCAACGTGTTAGTTATCATCATTCAAAAATTCTATATACAAGTTCTTTTAACATCCGTAACTTTTAATTTTACTTTAATTACATATAATAATTTAAAAAAATATGTGTGTATAATTACACAAATTTCGTGACTTTTGTGTAACGTGTTTAAAAGTCTGTATATTAAGTATCAATATTAAGTTTATATTAAATATAATAACTAATTTACCGCTACTTTTTTACGTTTTCACAAATTTACCACCAAATACTACAAATGTAATAAAATTCTACTACTCGATAGTGAAATTTACTTCAAGTATTCTAAAAATACCAAATAATGTATTAATAGCTACTACGAGTGTAATCAAATGTGATTACAATGGAATTTTACGACGAACGCAGTTAATTTCACTACGTTATGAAACAAATCAAATATTGAGTGCTAAAGGTGAAGAAATTTAACTGCACTTCTAATAAAATTTAATTAAAAATCAAATTAAATTAAAAAATGAATACTTGTAGTACCAAAGTACTACACCTGTACTACTCGTAAGTTGTTCGGTTTTGTTATGAACGATTTTTTCCAAATTCATAACGTGTTTTAGCGAATTTTATTATAACTATTTTGAACTTCATACAAACCGCGTTTTAGACACGTTAAATAAAAATCGTAAAAATAGTATAATTACACATATATATTTATTTTTCTAAATTATTATATGTAATTAGAATAAAATTACAAGTTACGAATGTTATACCAGATCGTATACATTTTTTTGAATTTTTAATACTAAAAATCTAAACGATTGCGTTGTGGATGATGAATAACAAGGCCAGGCATTATGAAAAAATTCGTATAATTTTAAAGTATATTAAAAGCTAAACTACGTAATTTATTAAATGTTATATAGATAAGCATATATATTTGTAATTAACTACTTTGCTATAATCCACGAAATAAAAAATGGAGAAACAGGATGACGTAAGTGGTGTTGATGACAGTGGTGATAGTGTTAATGAGGTAACCGAATCAGAAACCAGATTCTATGTGGTAAGTCCTATTCAAATTGAGACAGTGGATGGATCTGCAGAAGATAGTCCGTACACCGTACAAGTTTATACAGAAATAAATCAGCCAGAACCGAGTGATGATACTTCAAGTGGAAATAAGGAGGCTGTAAAAAATCTTTTACTAAAATGGGGTCTTTCAGAGCTTTGTCAAATGTTTCATGGTAAGTATTAAACTATTACCTCTTCATGTATGCCGAAAATTCCACAAGCTGTATACGTATTTTTAAAATTAATTAGATCAAAATCTAGATGTTAATTGTCTGCAACAGATAACTTTTCCGGACATTGATATTCTTATACCAGCATCACAAATGCGTGCCAGAATTTTATTTAAATCCAAATTAGTGGAGTGGAGAATTTTGAAGGTATTATATTTAGTTCTTTGCAGTCTTCTCAATTAATTATTTCATTTATTAGAATATCCCCGCAAGATCATTGGCGGATACGGTTTCGATGGGGTCTGTATCTGTTATGGATTGGGTTTCATCACCGGAAAACATATCGGAAACTAAATCATCTAAATCATTTAAGGAGTTAGTAAGTATCGTAAACGATGGTTTAGTAGAAATTGAATTCTTAGTCTGCTTCATTTCTTTTTTTAATTATAGAACATTGAGGAGATATTAAAATCGAATACCCGTGGGAGAAATTTATTTGAGAAAAAGGTTCCTTTTAACTCCAGTGAGAGAAAGGAACTTATAGCAATAATTGTTGAATATGCAATATTTAATGACATTGTAATTGGTGCAAAAGAATGTATCATCATTGCTAATGATATAGTAAAATTATTCCCATTTGAAATAAAGGTATATGTCTTTTCTATTTTTAAAATTTCACAGAATTGACTAAATATTATTATTACATATTTCAGAATTGTTATTTTGTTGAAAGTGGCAACGGCGGCCGAGCCAGAGGAAAATTCTATACAACGTACAATAACACTCTAAAAAATTTAAGGAGAAAAGGATTAGTTGAACGGCGTCTAAAAAGCCGTAGTTCACTGATTTCTGCACAATCGGCCCTTTCTGCCCCACCATCACCATTGCTATAATGCTCATTAACTTCGGACACCACTAGCGAATGTATATATCTTTATGCATACATATATATATATATATATATATATATATATATATATATATATATATATATATATATATATATATATATATATATATATATATATATATATATATTATATGTATATATATTTATATATATATATATATATATATATATATATATATATATATATATATGTACATATATTTAATATTTATATACAAATATAAGATCTTCCCAAAGTTAAAAATTAAAATCATTGCTATACATACTGCTATACATTCATCACAGTCTACAATGAAATTTAAAATTTAATATTTTGAACTCGCAGGCGATATTGACAAGAACTGGCTTAAATATAATTCCCAACCGCTAGAAATAGTGCAGTTAAAGTGGAGAAGGACGTTCGCATTAAGACGAAGCGATATTTTAAACAAGACCGCTGCAGAGATTTTTAATGATTGGCCACTTTTTAGTCAATCCAACGGATTACATTTGGTAAGAAATTTGCCTTAACATAATTTGAAACATCCCTGATGAGTAATCTTTCCCTTTCATAATAGATTGATTTGGATTTTAGCCAGCTTTTTGGAGAGGACGTATCTTTGAGCTTAAAGAAAAATTGGGAGAATTTTCAAACCAAGCTTCTTAAAATTGTAGTTGACCAAAAAGGATCTGCCAGTAAGCAGGTCAAATCATTGCTAGTTCAAATATCTGACCCTAAACTCGCGAAAGGTATAATTTTATTATTTTTTGAAATGATGTATGTATAATAAAGATGAAATTTGATCTTATGTTTTTTAAACCTCATAAGGACTTATGTGTGTTTAAGCTGCTACACTTTAAGCTTCCTCCATCACAGAAAATAATTTGCAATAATGACAAACGTTGGCATGTATCTATTCTAGATGCAATAAATAGCAACATCATCGAGGTCAATAGCCAAGCTGATATTTTGACGCAATATAGAAAGATTAAAGAAACTTTCAAAGAATGTAAATTGACCTTGCAACCGATGATCGTGGTATGTCAGCTTTCATATTATATTGTTGCGGATAATATATTGTACAAAACCGACAACTTTTTATCCGCACTTGATAGTATTTTCAAATTAACATACGTTTTCAACTTTATCCAATATAAATATCCAAAACCAAGTGCTAACGTTTGGATATTTATACAGAATTTTTTTTTTAATTTAAAGTCTGTTAATTTAAATTTAGCAATAATTGCTCTCATCAATGAATTAAGTTACGCATAACAAACTTAAATTTATATTCTGTTATTTAAAATTTAAAAACTGAATTCATATAAAATATAATTTAAGCTTACATTTATATTCTGTTATTTTAGAAAAAAATTGAATTAATAATAACTTAAACATGTTTTGTTGTTTTGCTTGTGATTTAAAGTTTGATACGTTAGATAATTATTACTTACATCTAAAATATATGCATAAATATCAATCTGAATATCAATGCCAACAAAATAGTTGTCCGCAGGCATTTTCGGACTTACATGTGTTGAAGCGCCATTTGAAACGAGTTCATGCTAAAAATGAAGAATTGTGCGGCAGTTCAAGCTCAAAAAAGAGGTCTGACTTATTTGCTTCCAGTGTAGAGGGTCTCGGTTATTTAAGTACTAAGATGCAAGAAAACTCCTCTGTTTCTTCAAAATCATATCAAAATCCTTCTGAAAGTTTTTCTGAGTATGATTCATCTGAATTGCATTCTCACCAATCAATTGATTTATCAGATCAGGCATTAAAATTTATTCTAAATATGATGAATGAAAATTCAGTCCCTAGAAATTTAATTTTCAAAATCATGAAAGATATTCATCAATATTTATTAGAGCCTATGCACAATTTTCTAAAATCAGTTGATTCTAAAACAGCTGTAGAAAAGGTAAAGGAATTTTGTGAAAATGCTTTTTCCGAAATTGACACCGAACATAAATTTAAAAATGTTTTAGAACAGAAACATTTATTTAAACTACCGACTAATATAACTATTTCATCCGAAGTTCAAAATACTGTTGAAAAGGGTGTCCCAATTTTAAAATACAGTGATACAAAATGAACAATTCTAGCAATACCATTTTTAGTAAAAAAATATTTTCAAACTGGTAATCTACTGGAAGAAAGTATAGCGGAAATGCAGAATCAAATGGTTCATTCCAATAGCATAAACAATTTTGTTTGTGGCTTTGTTTGGACAGAAACATATTCCAAATTTTTTAAAGAAAAGGAAATTGCCATACCGTACTTCCTATATAATGATGACTTCGATCCAGATAATGTCTTAGGTTCACACTCAGGCGTAAATTCAATTTCTGCCTTTTACATGAATTTTCCTACTTTACCTCAATATAAGCGTTCTCTTCTGAGTAATATTCTACCTGTTATGTTAATAAAGTCGGCCTATTTCAAAAAATATGAGCGCGATGACATCCTTTATAATCTAATACAAATTTTAATGGACTTATAACTTAACGGCTTGGTAATTGAAAAAGGGAGCGTCAAAAAAAGGGTTTATTTTATTTTAGGACTAGTGACGGGAGATAATCTTGGATTGAATAAAATACTTGGGTTTCGGTCATCATTTTCGGCGCTTCACTTTTGCAGAATTTGCAAAACAACAAAATCAGAAACACAACACATTTGCTATGAAATAGAATCTAACTTGAGGACAGTTGATAATTATACATCCGATTTAGCACTTAAAGACCCTAAATCGACAGGTATTTCAGAATCATGTATTTTTAACGCCTTGCCTTCATTTCATGCCGTAGTCAATATCTCAGTCGATATAATGCATGATCTTTTTGAAGGAGTGTTAAAAAATGATATGTGCCTTATTATTTTGTACTTCATACAAAAAAATTTCTTTTCTTTGGAGGATTTGAATGACCGTAAGCAACTATTTGACTACGGTATTATAGATTCAAAAAATATGTCACTTCCCATAAAACTACAAGTTCTACAAAACAGAAACTTAAATATGCAAGCAAGTGAAACAAATTGTTTCATTTTCTTTTTTTCTTTGATGGTATGGGATTTTATACCAGAACATGATAAAGTTTGGATGTTTTTTTTAAATCTCCAAAAACTGGTCGATTTATGCATGAATTCAACATTTAACAACGACGACCTTACAGAACTAGCAAGTCGAGTGGCACTCCATAACAGAGATTATATAGAGATTTTAATGAGCCTCTAAAACCAAAAGCACATTTTTTAACTCATTATGCAACAGTAATTAAAAGAGTAGGTCCTTTAAAAATGATGTGGAGTATGCGAAATGAAAGCAAACACAAAGAAATAAAACAATATGCTCAGTCTATTACTTCACGAATAAATCTTTGCTACTCTATTGCAGTCAAACAGTCTTTTAAATTAGCACACTTTTTCTATTGTGAGAATGTTGATAAAATCATTGAAATTAATAAAAGTATTAAACTATGTGTCTCCGAAAAGTCTTACTTCAAACAACTAAACGAATTTGGAATTAATGGTATCCAGATTTTCGCAAATGATTTAAATTTTAAGGGAACTTCGTATAAATCTGGATTCTTTTTATCCAAGCAAAATGACAAAGTTATATATAAAATAATTGAAATGATAGTATATGGTGATAATGTTATTGTAGCCTCTACAAAAATGTTCTCTGACTATGATATGCATTTGAATGCATTTATTCTAAAAGACAACTTAGAAAACATAAGTCTTAATAATATTTGTGAATTTCAGTACTATCCTAGTTTGTCTCACAAGTTGTCTGATGGTAGACTGTCCCTTCGATTTAAGATAATTTAGAAATAATAAATATTGACATTTTTATATTACCAATAAAAGTTAAATTAAAAATTATTCGTGTGTTTCAATTTAAATTTTTTACATCCGATTATTTTATTTGAGAATCCTAAGTTTATTTCGATTGTAGTACAATATAATATTATACTACAATTTGCAAGTAAATCTTACTACGGTTGTAGTATATTGTGCGATAAATGTATTTATCTTTTTACTACACTGCAATCGATTATACTTCTGTTATAATAAATTCCATTACAAAGTTTTACTAAGAAGCTAATAAATTGAATTGCCTTTGTAGTAATTTATACTACAAATATAGAAAGCCATTTCATTACATTGTAAAGGATTCTACATCGGCTGTAATCAGTTCTACTATACAAGATTGTAGTAAAAAGCTAATAAAATTGACTACGACTACAATAAATTTTACTACAAATATGCATAGAAAAATATTTTATTACATTGTAATTAATTTTACTTCGCTGGTAATTAATTCTACTACTATCACCTTTTGCTACATTATACAGTAAATGTTATTACAGTTGTAATGGGTTGAAATTTCATTGCATTTGCAATGAATTTCATCGCATTTTTTGTTGAATCTCTGTGTGAATGTGTTATGGATCATGTCCTAGGAGAGTTACAAGGCAAAATATATCTCTGTTATATGGACGACATCATAATATTTTCTACGTCGCTCCAAGAGTATATGATTAGCCTGAACAAAGTATTTACTAAACTGAGAGACGCAAACTTAAACGTACAACTTGATAAGAGCGAATTTCTTCATAAAGAAATCGCTTTCTTGGGTCACATCGTCACTTCCGAAGGAGTTAAACCTACCCCCGACAAGATCAGGGCAATACAGCATTTCCCCATACCCAAAAATGAAAAACAAATCAAAAGTTTTTTGGGATTACTAGGATATTACAGAAAATTCATAAAGAACTTCGCTCTGCTAACCAAACCAATGACAGAGTGTCTAAAGAAATGTTTCGAAAAATGCAAAAAATTGATACGCAAAAATCCAATATTACAATACCCTGATTTTGAACAACCATTCCTGGTGACAACCGATGCAAGCAACGTTGCCATAGGTGCTATTTTGTCCCAAGGAATAATCGGGCAGGATTTACCAATATGCTACGCCTCGCGTACACTAACGAAAACCGAGCAGAACTGTTCCACAGTAGAGAAAGAGTTCTTTACAGACCATAAACCCCTCACTTGGTTATTTTCACTGAAAGAACCAAACTCAAAACTCGTGAGATGGAGGTTAAAATTGGAGCAGTTCGACTACGACATCATTTACAAAAAAAGGCATTCAGAACGGGAAGGCAGATGCCCTATCTCGGATTCAAATCAGTTCTAACAATATTGAAGTTAACCATACCGAAAGTTCATCTTCAGTAGAAAATACAGCAAGCATGTTATCGACTCCAGACGATCTTATCCCGACAACAAAGAACTCCACTAATATGTTCGAAAGACAATTAATGATTTACTTATCTATTACCCTAAAAGAACCTCTGATCAAAATTGAAATGTTCTTCAAAACTCGAAAAAGAATAACAGTACACATACCACGTAAACGCGGTATAAAAACAATCATTACTGAAGAACTACGTAAATTATTGGGACGTACCAGGAATGTGTATATTCGCATCAGAAGAGTGTTTCCAATACGTCTCAGAAGCATATAAACCCCAAAGTCAATGCAGTACGGGCTATGTCACTCCTAATCGATATCGAAGGCGAGAACAAACAAAAGGAACTCATTAAAATTACCCATGAGCAAAATGAGCATCGCGGTATCATAGAAAATTACGAGCATCTCAAAAAGACCTACTACTTCCCAAGAATGAAAGAAATAATTCGAGAACACGTCAACCAATGTGACGTTTGCCAACAAGTTAAGTATGATCGACAACCCCCACAATTACAATTATGTATCTTTAACCGAAACTCCAAAGAAACATATGAAGAATATACACACTGACATATTCCAACTAGAATCAATGAAATACTTAACGGTCATAGATAAATTCAGTAAATTTGCAGCAGCCTACCTGTTGGAAGAAAAAACGATCCAAAGAATCTCCGAAGCATTAATACAATATTTCAGTCAGCACGGATTACCAGGAAAAATCATAGCTGATTCCGAAATAGGAAATGGGGGAGAAGTAAAAACATTAGCAAAGAAATTTCAAATTCAATTGCACGTGATCATACAATTCCACTGGCAACTCTCCAGTCGAAAGACTGCACTCTACACTAAAGGAAATTGGCAGTATCATACGCCTAAAAGACAAAGATAAAAATTTAGGAAATGTAATCTCGCCAAACTATCGTATAATAATTCAGTTCATTCAACAACTAAACTTACACCATTTAATCTGTTAAGAGGTCATTACGTTGAGAAACAAGTAGATTTTACAAATTAAATCGATTATTTGCAACAACACAAAGAAAGCTACTAGCAATTATGTAGTGATGTCCATAAACAATCAACAGAATTAAAAACCAAAATTATTAAGAAAAGAGGAAAATTAAGAGCTAACTATAAGAAACGACAAGTACTAAAGGATAATGGAACAGTAATCAGAAGGCAAAGTGCATAAAACTAAAATCAAACGATTATTTCAGGTCTCCATGGATCACATGCCAGGAAATCAAGCTGACATCACTTAAAGACAACAAAGGAGTAATACCTATAAAAATTGAAGATGCAAAAATCTACAATGGATTTCGTAAAATTATACATGTCATACAACTATAACCCTAAAAATTCCCAAGCGAAACTGGATACTTAAACATATTAAACAACAAGAAAGTTATCATTCAATATATAATAGACCAAGTTGAAAAATTATATGCAGAAATTCTACCTAAACGACATAAACGTGGACTTATTAACAGTTTTGGAACACTTATAAAAGACATAACAGGAAACTTGGGCAACCAGGACTTAGTCGACGTACAGAGAGCCATGAATGAAATAAACCAAAATCAAGATAAACTTAACCAACAAATGAACAACCAAATACAGGTAATGATCAAACAATAAACTGACTAGAAGAAATTCAAAACAACTATAAATATCAACCTCAATGGGTTACAATACGAATTTAACAAGATCATAGAAAAGATTAATCACATATCTCTTTTAATTCTATATGACCAACACTTTTACAAAATCAATCATGTACTAGAAATTCTACAAGAACACCTAGGAGACCTACTGGACATTATAGCATTTTCAAAACAACGATTAGTATCCCGACATTTACTGACAAATAATGAAACTGAATACATAATAAAATTACTTGAACAAGACAACATAAAAGTACAGAACCACAACCGTCTCTTCGATTTATTAGAACTTAAAGGATTTTACAATGATACCAAATTAATATACATTAATCATTATACATAGTTAAGGTTCCAATATTTTCAAAAGAAAAATATGAAAATTATCAAAACATAATTATCAATCGTATTCCATACAACCAAATTATCCTAAATATCCAATCGCAAAGAAGAGAACCTCAGACCAACATCAGGGATTTGCATACCAGCTATAATTATCCAGCAACAAGCCGAATGCGGATCACAAAACATTACCACTTACGAAGATATCGACTACCTGGCTCAAAGAATACTATATGTACAGCCCGCAGACAAATCAATAGTATACACATCTACATGTAACCAACAAACATATAAAATCATAGAACAAATACTACTAGAATTCAAAAATTGTAACATAAACATTAAGGATCAAAAATTCACGATAGAAGAAATAGAATTCTCCGACAATATCGAGATTCGAATACCATACAACGAGGTAGACATCATACAAGTTAAGCCTGAAATAACGCTCGACTTACTTCATAATAGAACAATACATAACTATAATCATGTCAGGCTAACTCATGAAAAAGCAACACTACACAGTTCTAACGGGCACATATCATTAACCATCATCATAATAATCATAATATTATTGACATTCTATAAATTCCGGCCAAATAAACAATGCACCGCTTCAGAACTACTCAAGCAGCCTGCCGCTCATCTTAGAGGGGAGGAATTACGTATTCCTGCTACATCGACATCGATATTCTAATCATACCAAGTCACGTTGTTATCAATAAGCACATCTAGAAGTCATCTAGAATTTCATCGTCCAAACTAAAATTTAGAAACAACGGATGTTCCCAGTATTTTATTGATATACAATTTCAACAAACTAGAGCAACAGACAGTAATGATATATGAGAAAATCATTTTCAACAACAACTAGATTTTTACCGACTAAACATATTTTGCATTATATAAACTCAAGAAACATTAAATAAAGGGTTAGTTATTATTGTATCTTTTCAACCTGTTAAAATTGTACTTAAATAAAAAATAAAGAAAACAAATTGTGGAAATAATTTCCACAGCATAAAATATTTTTTTATAATTTTCTTACACTAGAAAAGTTAACTCTCCACGGATTTTCAATTTCATTTTGGATGAAGTGCACAATGGCCGATCAGTTTCCAGTCTTTCGATTAAATCAGAGTGGGACCTTGCAGTTTCCTCTGATTTTGGCTTATGTGACATTATGATATTTTAGTTATCACCGGCGACCCGACAAGTTTGGCACCAATCCTCAGTGAGTCAGACCCGATGTCGCCAAGCACTTAAGGTGTTACTAAGCTGATGCAAGGTTTTATTTTAAAAAAAATTTAAAACTGTATTCAATATGTAGAATATATCAATCGTTCCTATGATAACCTATGGATTGGAGACCACCGCTCTTACCTATGCAAATCGACGGCGGTTGAGAATATATATGAACTGTTCTTCTTAAGAAAGCTACTCCAGTTTAGCATAGACAAACCCAGCAGCAGAGAGCAGGAATTTATGAAGATTCTGGATGGTAAAACAATAACTAAACGAATAAACTACTTGGGGCATATTCCGTCACTTAATTCAGTCCAATCGAATAAGACATAAAAGTATAGCTTTTCTTTTATTCGAGCAAGCTGAGATCGAAGTAAAAAATGCATAATGAAAAACGTGAAATAGAGCCAAGAGTCGTAAACACTACCGAAAACGAACAAAAATAGTTGGCAGAATAAATACAGATCCTGAAGCGTATTGATAGAGCTATTGACCAACGTAATCGGAGCATTTTAGATTATTGTCGTCCAAAATCTGTGGGCTAAAGCACAGTTGATTTTCAATAAAATCGAATTTTCTATGAAATGTTTAGAAATATTCGAGCAATCCAAATGCAAGTTGGCAAAATAAATACAGATCCTGAAGCCTATTGATAGAGCTATTGACCAACGTAATCGGAGCATTTTAGATTATTGCCGTCCAAAATCTGTGAGCTATAGTATAGCACAGTTGATTTTCAATAAAATCGTATTTTCTATGAAATGTTTAGAAATACCAGAGCCTTCTAGAGTATAGAGCCATAATCTTAATGACGTATTTTTTAGAAGCTGTTTTAGTGGTATAACTTTTCATTGATTTCCATAGGAATCAATAGTAAAAATGGTGTTTTTTAGCTTCAAGTTTTTCAATGAAAAAAGCAAAAATGTTGATATAAAAGTTGTCTTCATACCTTTAAGAACAATATACAAGAAGGCCATACTGGTATTAAGTAAATATTAATTGCAGAAATATTAAAATTAAATTATTTCTAAAATATATTTTTTCGAACTTTCATTTTGAAAAATACATCAAAATTGGCTCTGACAAATTAAAATAATACTTACTAAATTTATCTTTAGTTTTACTAGTGTACGTAAGATGTCTAAAATGGTTACAGAAAAATACGAAAAAAAATTTTTTAATCACAAAATTATCACAAGTTCTTAACATTTTGTGACTTTGTTTTGCTTTTCCTACAATTTTTGAACTTGAAATTTCTCCAGGTGGTTATTTTTAGTACGATTTTACCAAATTTTCACGGCAATCACTGCCATCTATGTAACGCATATTGACTTAATAACCAAACGAATTGTAGTAAGCTTTTATTTCTATTTGACCCACTGAGATGTATGGAGACGACATGCAAAATATTTATCATAATAAACAACCCAAACGAATGGTAGAACTTTTTTCTTCTAGTTGCACCACTCATTTTATATATGCCGCACACTCTAAAAAGTTAATTCCGAAAAAGAGCCGTACTGGATACGAAAATAATTTTTTTAACATTAAACTTGCGCTAAAATCATTAAACATACAAAGATTTTGAGACTGATTAATTAACTGAAGCATTATTTGAACTATTCAAACATTGCGCTACTTATTTTCGGAAAATTTTTAAATTTTTTTAAAATATTTTTCTTGAAATTTTCAATACACGCCTGTAAAATAAATCGAAACACAAAAAAAATTCTAGTGAAACGTCAAAATTCGAACATATACAAATTGTTTACTATTTATGTTTGCTATTGTTGTTTACTATTTATAACGGCCTGTTTATGTTTGTACAATTTACTCAGTACATCTCAGTGGTACAATTCCATTTCCGAAAATTCGAAAATTCAAGACAAGGAAAACAAATATTTTCTTTCTCTGTCACACAGAAGCAAACTTTTTTCTTCTTCTTCGTTTTTTTTCTTCTAACACGACTTTTTGCCTATGCCGTCTCCATGTATATATCTCAGTGATTTGACCAGAATGCTGTTGTTATGAATTTTTTTTAATATTTTGGTTTAAATAAATCAATTATTACAAGAAAATGTACGAGTATACGATTTACTTGAACGATATTCATATACTATATGTTGAAATTCAAACATTTATGAAAGTATTTCAGTAATCATAATTAAGAATTTGTAATGTTTTCATTTAAAAATTTGTCTTAGGATAAAAAGTGATTTCCCATATGTTTTGTGTGTTTTACTATGAAAAGTTTGGTTTTTTCCTCGTTTCTAATTCCCTTATAAAAGCTCAGATTTTTTGATTATGGCTCTATAAAATACAGAGTGCTCTGATATTTAGCGTTAGAAATTATTAATACTGTAGATAGATTTTGAAGACAGTGGTAACACATGGTTCTCTCGGCATTCAGATTCTTTGAACCCATTTAAATAACTGTCGGTGTGATTCCGCACATTTATCTTGCTTGAATCGGTAGCTTACATTTTCAACGAAACATTAATCGAGCTTTCAATATTTCCCTGTCACACGATACTGCATTGTTAAAAATGGCATTATATTGTGGCAACATATATCACACAAAATTGCATTTTTCTTCCCTCGTGGCAAAATGTTCATGTACACCAATAAATTATCAAGAAGCAGGGCAAATCCTTACAATTATTTTTCAACCATCCAACCAAGCGCTCCTCTCGTTCGGGAAAATCACTTAAAAGTAGCAACACATATTTTTATTAAATTGAAAAATTTTCCATTTTCCCATATACAGGATACAACAAAAAAAAAAAAAAATAACAAAGAGGCAAAATAAAATTATCTCAACATAAAAGGTTATAGACTAAAATAGGATGAGGGATTGAAAAATTGTCTTATGGATGAGTATACTATGTATGTATATGTGCGGAAAATGTACTCTTTTGTTGTTTGCTGCATACACACAAATAAGAAGATTATGGGAAAAATCTTCTGTGTACATTTTTAAAGAAAATTTCCTTTCAACAACTTCATTTGATGTTTCATGTAAAAAATGCGATCAAGATGTTGGAACTGCGGTATACAAATATCGAAAGCTCCTCCGAAACTTTCCATTATATGAACGAATAATTGACAGAATAATTTATAAAATAATTTCATATCCACTCCCGCATTATTAAAAATGAGGAATTCATTTGGTTTGGTTTAATCCGTTAAATAATTTCGTGGTTATACACATATATGTATGTACACGATTATAGAGAATTTCCTTGTTCGACAACATCATTATCGATTCATGAGCGCCATAATAATGTATTCTTGTGCTAAACCTTAAATAAAATTCTTGTAATCTTCGTTTTGTTGGTATTGTTGTTGTGTGTGTGTCGTGTGTCTGTGTGTATTTTGCAATTTGCGGTTCGTTCTGCTTAATCCTGATTAAAATTTCTTTGTGGTATTTTGCGTTTTTTATAGAGCTATATACGAGAGACCCATAGAAAAGATTCTTTTTGTGGGTAAGTAATTCTTATAGGTTATTACGGTTATTATGTTATTACTATTATGATTAAAATTGCATAATTTGTCAAAATCTTTGATGTTTTGGATGGATTTTAATGGAATTATGGGACAACGGTGAAATGGTTGTACGTATTAATAGGTTTTTGGTTTTTCTTAGCAAATACTTTTAGGCAGATTTATTTAGCTTTTATAAACAGATTGAACAGGAGATTATGATTACTATTTCAAAAATTTCGATTAAAAATTCCATTACGTGATATTCGCTGCCGAGCTGGCACATTATAACCATAATGTGTATTCCTCACCATGCTAGTCGAAAATGTCAACATTAATGCGTCCTGGATAGACAATTCGAGACGCAATTCGAGTACGCTGATTCCAACGTCATCGGTGGTTTTGCAAAGTTGACTCTGGTTTTCGAGATATTCACGTGTAAATATTTTACACAAAAAGACCCAAAACACGTTGTTTTCACCATTTATTCAACAGATACCAATTCAATTCGCTAAAAAATTTTCGTTTCATGAAATATTTTTCAATTTTTTAACTTACTGGGTATTCAAAATATAGAAAAAGTGTGCCTGTGAAGAATATAATAGTTTTTCTAACTTCACTATTATCTTATTTCGAAACTATTATTTTCTTTAATTTAAACTATTATATTTTACTTTAATTAACAAAATATAGTTTTATTTAATTTTATTTATTTACTATAAAAACAATTATTTATTATTTTAACAATTTTATGTTACTTCTAGAAGAGTCAGCCGAATAATGATGCTCGTACCGTACTCGAATATGTAATGATATTTTCAGTAATATACAATTTATTTCATTTTCTTTGTGCAAATGTATAAGTGTTATACCGACAGTTGTTATTAATTATTTAATTGGAATTGGGCAATTCACCCAGTTACAGTACTCCCCTTCCTAGTTAGTATTTGATTTATCAAATTTAGATGAACCTTACCGTATTTTTTCCAAAACTGACCTTACTTGATTTTTCTATCTCTTTTAAGATGTAAGCCAGATTTAACCGATCAATTGAAATGGTTGTTGGTTTACCTTTTATATCTACTACCATATTTTTCCTTAATTTCCTAATGGTTTTGAAAGATGATTTACATCGTAAGGATCGTTGAGACTCGGTTAAATCCTTCGGAACATAAACGCCCTTTTGTTGAACTAAACGGATATCGGAAGGAGAGAGTTGTCTCATATTTTGACGAAGCCGGCATATAAAGTCGTTTGGTTCCGTGATGGTAGAATTGGATGGTAAAAACATTACGCCTGGAATTTTTATATTATATTTTGCCCATATGTAAGTTCTGCTGGAGAAGCTTTGAGGTCATCTCTTATTGTTGCCCTAATGCCTAGTAACACGAAAGGTATTTCATCGCTCCAATGAATGGAATTTGCACGTGCTCTCAAAGTATCTTTTAAATCGCGGTTTCCACTAATCCATTCGCCCTTGGGCACAGTTGGGCAAATTCGTGTAAAAAACCATTTTTTACATTTTACATGTAAAAAATGTAAAAAAGTGTGTAAATTACATAAAAATGTAAATTATATGTAAAAAACTAATACTTTTTAAAAATATCAAACAATAATAAGTTATTAACTGAAAAATTAAAGTATAAAGTTAATAAAAATCATAACTGTAACAATTAAAACCTTTATTCAAATATAAAATGAAATATAAGTTACTCTTTTTAGATTTTAGTTAGACTCTAGTTTTTTACATTTAAATTTGTTTTTTACATGACAATATTGCAGTGCCACCTGTTTGATAATATTAACAAATTCGACTATTCGATAAAACTAGGTAATGTCATCTAGCGACATTTTTGATAAATATTAAAACTATTTAAGAGTGTGAACCTTTTAGACGATATTAAAATACATAGATAGATTTTTATTGATAAAAACAAATTAATTATTATTATTATTTCGCCTACATAATATTAATGGCGCGGTTGTAGTACGTTTTTCGTCCATTTTTAAAATATTGTATGTGCGGAAATTAGTTTATTACATAATTACATTTATTTAATACCAACAATTTATGCCTAAATTTTTCCATTTAATTTGGCTATGTAAATGTAAATAAATATTTATTGCCATATTTTTTGATTTTCGAGAATTGTTATGTAAAAAACAAATTGTAAAATTTAACAACGCCATCTCTTATCAAATTTATTAACTATACGTGTTTTTATTTTATGTGCCAATTCAAGACGTCAAAAAATTGGCCAATCAAGAAATTTATATTATTTTTAGCAATAACAATAATTGGACGCGATAATATCGATATGTCATTTTCTCATCGGGAATACTCAACAGTTTTTGACAAATTAACAGAACAAGTGTAGTCTTACTTTGGGAATTTTACAACAACAATGCCGTGTATTTTCATTCCGGAATGAATAGTTTCAAACCAAGTTTTTGTTGGTATAGAATTATTTAGTAATAATTTTGAAATTTTATTTTTGTTTTTTATTTAATTTTTAATGTCAATTGATAAAAATAAAAAGAAAATTATTTTCGGTTTTTATTTTGAGTATAATTTGCATTTTCATTTGTATACCAATAAATATTCTTGTGACCAAAGTAAGACGGCAATAGTTTCTTGCGCCTCGGTTTTGAATCGTAAAACGATTGTTCTGTTAATTTTAATTGTTGAATAAAGCATTCGACTAAACCCTACAAAAATCGATTCGAAATTTTTTAAACGTCAAATATTTTATATTACCAATACAAACACAAAACTGTATAAATTTTGGTTTCATGTACTTTTCACATCACAAAAGAATTCGACATTAATTTTCTGATTTTATGTATATTTTTGGCGGTGAGAAACCGACTATGGTAGATAGTAAAATAGTATTATACTATTTTGCTATTATGGTATCTACGGTGGTATTTGCTACGCTGTAAAGCCAGTATGAGTTTAGTATTTTTTGGTCAATCGAAAACAACATAAATGTAGTCAAACATTGAACTGTTCAACCTAGATTAAACTCAACTCGACTAGCCAATTAGGCATATAAATCCGAAGTTGTTTTGTATAATAGTTTATTATACCAATTATACCATCGAATACCAATTAACTTATTAGTAAAACCAAAATCCCTATACATTGATTTCTAATTATTAAATACGCCATTCATGAGCATAGTTATACATATGTGTCGTCACTTTGATCACTGGAATAGTTATTGGTATAAAAATAAAAATGCAAATTATAGTACAAATAAAAAAGGAAAAAAAATTTCTTTTTATTTTTATCAATTAACATTAAAAATTAAATAAAAAAACAATAAAAATTTTCAAAATTATTGCTAGAATAATTCTATACCAACGAGAACTTTGTTTGAAACTATAGTCATTCCGGAATGAAAATACACGGCATTGTTGTTGTAAAATTCCCAAAATAAGACTACAATGTAGTCTTATTTACTTTGGGAATTTTACAACAACAATGCCGTGTATTTCGTCATTGCGAAGTGAATATTTTCAAACCAAGTTTTTGTTAGTATGTATAGAATTATTCTAGCAATAATTTTGAAACATTTTACTGTTATTTTATTTAATTTTTAAGGCCAACTGATAAAAAAAAATAATTTGGTTTTTATTTTGAGCATAATTTGCATTTTTATTTTTATACCAATTACTATTCCTGTTACCAAAGTAAGACCGCAATTATAGCAGGAAATTCATTCCGGAATGAAAATACACGGCATTGTTGCTGTAAAATTCTCAAAGTAATACCCCAAACACATATGTAGTCTTACTTTGGGAATTTTACAACAACAATGCCGTGTATTTTCATTCTGGAATGAATAGTTTCAAACCAAGTTTTTGTTTGTATTGAATTATTCTAGTAATAATTTTGAAATTTTTGTTTGGTTTTTTTATTTAATCTTTAATGTCAATTGATAAAAGTAAAAAGAAAATTATTTTCGGTTTTTATTTTGAGCATAATTTGCATTTTCATTTTTATACCAATAACTATTCTTGTGACCAAAGTAAGTTGCGCTCTACGCCTGACTTCGCTTCTCTTCGTATTTATGATTTTTTGCAACCACATAGACGCCGCTAATTTGACATTTATTTAAAATGTTGTTTGGGTTATTACAACAAAATATTTTCATAAAAAACTACCTATTTTGTTTAATGACTTATTACAAACAAATTTTAAGTTCAAATTTAGATTTTTTAAAAATTGTCTTTCTCATATACCCAGTTGGATGTAAAATTCAGCTAGGGGTTTCCAAACATTTACCTTAAAAACAATAAATATAAATGGCATTCATCGACTCCAAAAATACAAACTGCTAGTTTGGCCTTGTGATTATTCGATTAAGAAATGCATTTCCAATTTTTCAAACACTAAAATCAAATAACCAAATGAAAAATATGTACTATGTATATTTAAACTGGCAACGTTTCACATTAATGTTGTTCTCTGCATACTATCATATTTGTTTTTGGTATTGTAGATGCTTCTACTTTAGTAGTACATATTGTGTTTTATTTCGACTTGAACTTGATCTTCACAAATCAAAAAATCCAAATAAATTTTATATTTTTGTTATCCTGTGAAGAACAAAGACGGGTTGCACTTAAACAGTGCAGTTAGAAAGGGATAAACAGTTTCTTTATGTACATATTTGGTTTTTAATGTACTAACAGTAAAATCATATGGTTGAAATGGTTTCGTCTTTCTACGCTTTCTTGCAGTCAAAATAATAATACATCAGCTGATTTTGTTTACATTTCTATTGTGTTGATACCAACATAAAGAAAATTGTAATGTTTCGTATATCGTTTTCCATTTGTTGTTGATTTACAATATTATTAACTGTTGTTAGGTAAAATATGTTTAGCAAGCGAGAGGTCACCGCGTTCAAATATTGTTATTATAGTCCTCGCCGTGATTAACAAGAGTCATGCTGAAAATGTAGTTATACCATTGAGGAAGGACTTTATTAGTTATTAGTTATTCTATGGTTATACCTAACATTTCTGTCCATCAATACGTTGTTGACCAATAAAATAAACAACCTTGACAAATAAAATAAACAAAATATTCGGACACATGATTCGCTTATGACTATGACCTATCCCAATATTTTGATCATTACATAAATTCGGTACACGCTATTTTTGGGCCAATATAAACTTGCATACTAAATTTCACTTCAATCGGTTAAGAAACACGGCAAGTTGTAGAAGAAACGTATATTTCTTATACCAAGCACTACGGGAATACATAAACAGCCGTATAATCGGAACGAGTTACGTTATAATATTGAAATTCGGTACACGTGTAAGTGTTTTTTAAAACTGTTTTCAAAAGTTGACAAATAAAATAAACAAAATATTCGGACGCATGATTCGCTTATGACTATGACCTATCCCATTATTTTGATCATTACATATTACCTATAAAACTTGGTTTTGAAATAATTCATGATTGTAGATGTATTGTAGATGCCTTAAAAATAATATTTATGTACAAAAACAGAAAATGTTAAATTACAATTTAAGCCTAAGTAGTTATCTTGGCCGCTATTGCTATTTTCCCTCATTTTCTATAGAAATTGAAAAGGACAGAGAGAGAGAAGAACAAATTGAATTAATTTGTGAATGCCTTATTTAGGGCAAACCAAACAAATATTTATTGTGTGTGTGTTTGTGTGTGTACATATTCATTTTTGGCGCTAAACTAATTTTTTGACAAATTGTAAAAAATTGTTTACGAGCTTAACTTTGCTCGCTCTCTCATTCTCGCTCAATTGTTTTTGTTCAAATTTATAAATTCTTTTTTTTAAAGTACATGCAGAAGTTTTTAACCTATATACCCATAACCTGCTAAAATTCTCTCTTTTCTAAAGAGAGAATTTTAGCAGGTTATGTATATACCTATTGTATATTGCACCTACATATACACATACACATACATATTTTATATTTGAAATCTCCTGTATCAGTAAAACTAAAAAAAATTTGGAATATATTTCATGCGATCACGTGTTTGGTTTTTTCAAAAGGTCAATCACCTTTTCTATTTGGATGTTATTTATTATACTTTTTAAATGCATCCTGATGTGTTGTACTATGGCTATGTGCAAGAAAAAAATACAATAATAAAACGGATAATAGAGTTGATTATAATTTGTGGTTTTTGATTTCTTTATACAAATTTTATCATTTTTCAGGATTTACCTCAAAACATTCTTTGTTTCTTTGCTATTTGTAGAATTAAGAAAGTTAGAGAATAATTATTCGCAGTTATCTGTTATGAATGTGTTTTTACCGACTTGAGGAGAACGGATTATAATATACATATGTATGTAAGTATGTAATATCCGTTATTTGTTTATTTGACTTTAGTGTTTGGAAATGCGTGGCTTAAGTGAATAATCACCACGTTCAAGGTTACCCCTGCCTTGTTGCTAAACATATTTTAGATAACCACAGTTAATAATATTGTAAATTAACAACAAACAGAAAAAGTGAAAACGATATACGAAACATTACAATTTTGTTTATATTGTTTAACATCCATTTG
This sequence comes from Tipula vernalis, assembly GCA_958295665.1. Taxonomy (NCBI): domain Eukaryota; kingdom Metazoa; phylum Arthropoda; class Insecta; order Diptera; family Tipulidae; genus Tipula; species Tipula vernalis. The sequence goes on along the minus strand of OY282558.1, from coordinate 406,212,672 downwards.
GATGAAAAACCCAATCCGTTAATAATTTGATCAACATAATGAAAATGAAAACAAAATCAGCTGATGTATTATTATTTTTGACTACAAGTTAATGTAGAAAGAGGAAACCGCATTTCAGCCAAATTGTTTTAGTGTTAGTAAAACCAAATATGTATAATAATTTTTTAAATTTTATTTGTTTTTTAGCCTTGACACTATGACTTTTCTGGAATCATAAAGAATTAAAATTTGTTATGTGACAATTAATTAAAACACAAAAAAAATTGTTAATAACAAATTAAAGTTACATATAAAAAAAAATGGCGATTTTTTTATTTTGTAAGTCTGGCCAAACATTATGTTACACATAAAAACGTATTCGAGTTAACACAATTTATTCTACCGTGCTAAACATGTTTTACTGATCTGCAAAAATCGCATTTCGAGGAAATTGATGTTAAAGTTTTTCGAAATATTTGGGGAATAACTTGCTTAAAAGCGGATTTAATTTACTTTCAAAGACTTCAAGTTATGCATTAGATCATAAATAATATGTTTCTCGAGAAAATAACAATAAATCACACATAATTAATTAATAATTTATAGAATTAGTCTTTTACTTTAAATAGGCTTTATAAATAATCGAATGGTACTAAACAAAAATAACTTAAGTGCAATTAAGTCATTTATATCACAAAAGAAAAACTAAAATCCTGTGTTAATAAGAAGAATATATACCTTATCTGCCATTTAAGGTATTTATGTTTAGTTTATCGTTACATTTATTTTCAAAATAAACTATAGAATACAACCTTAAATGCTACCAAAGTCGTGTTTACTACAATACAAAGAGAAGTTGAAATCGTTTATTATATATAAAAAATATATACCTTATCTAAAATTTATGATGTAAGACCATAGACAAATTACTTCGTCTCTCTCCCTTTACATTATGTTACAACCATATTCAAATGTGGAACAGATATGTGTACTTCGATATTTTTATTGTTTAAAAAAAATGTAAATAGAAAATATTAAAACTCAACACACATACATATACACATATATTTCAAAACAAAATTTACAGAACACCTAAACCTAAAAAACAATGAAAAATAAAGGAATTACATTTACCTTTAAATTATTTGCTTTGCTATTGTGATTCATAAAATAAAAAAATCGCGATAAAAAGGACCGTATAAAAAAGGTTTAGGTGCATTTTTTATTCTTTAAAATCAAAACAAAAATCGAAACAGAAAATGTGTATGCATAGATATATCCAATGCACATATAGATTGTAGAACAAATTACATATTTCGGTATCGGGAATAATAGAAAACAAAAATTTTTTTTTGAGCGATCATTTTTTCAATTTTTATTTTCAAGTTTTTCAATTTTCATATGATAATTATTTTTATTTACATTTAGCAGTTTAATTACAGTTGACATAATAATCCTTTGATACCTGTAAAATAATCTGTAAGGAATATATATATACGAGTTTATATACTGTATACATAGATATGTAGCTACGTAGTTATTTCATATTTGTATAATATGCATACCTAATACCTATACAAAAATAATTTGTGGCTGTAATTTGTGTGTGCTTACATAATTTATTAACCCATTCCACGCGGGTCGCGCTTACGCTGTTGCATTTCGACATTTTTAAAGGAATTATTGTTTTTTAAGAAAATAAATCGAAAATTATTTTTTCCATTTAATTTGTATCTTTTATGATGCTAATTCTCCTGTTTCTCTATCAAATATTTAAGTATTTTATTCGTTCAATCTTTAATTAAATAATTTGAATTATTTTTTGAATTAAATAATTTCTCTGCCTAGTGCAATTGTAGTTGTAAATTTCTCAACAAAATACGCTAAATATTTGTTCTTCATTCGTGATATTCGAGATAAATGTTTGATGACAATGAATCGCCTGGGCTTTACATAAACAAGTCAGTGTAATGTAATTTATAATTTAATTTATTTAGTTTTAATGTTATAATTTAATTAATTTTAAATAATTATAATAAAACAAAAATTTAATCCAAAATTAATATTTAATTACTCAAAATTTTTAATTTTCTTGAAGCTGCAGGTGTATTTTTACGTATCCCTTTAGAAACAACTAGCCATTTGCAATTTTTGCGAAGCAAAACCAATAAAAGAAAATAAACTAATTTATGAAAATGCTCATAGCAAAGGTTGTTTTGATCTGGCATAAATGACACAAATTTTGAATTTAGTTTTTCGAAACTAAATTTTGTCATTTCTTCCAATATATTATTCACATGACTTTTTTTACTAAAAAAATTTTCAAATATTTGTACCAAAAATGTAGCTATTTCAAACCACTCATCCGTTGGCGCTTTTAGAGATCCGAAGTTGGAGCTATCTTTCCTGAATTTTTTTTCTTGAATATACACATCATTCGCATTAATTACTGTGTCAGGTTTTAATAATTTTGCGATACATTTGTCGCAATCAATTTTTTCGCGTACATAATAGCCAGCAAAATACGCTATTGCATTAGAAGTTAATTGGGTGAATTCCGTTGTGGTGTTAGGCAGTAGAACAATCGCCTCTGATGAATCAATTTCTTGCGAATCCTGATGTTTGATGCTTTTTTTATATTCATCCTTGAATTGTTTCCAATTTAGCTTTAAATTAAATTCATCATCAGGTAAACAGTTAGAATGTATGGAATGAAACAAAACTTTCGCAACCACAATGTTGGCAAAATGTACCCCGATCTGGTAGCTCGACGGCATATAATTAAAGCCACCTTTGCCTCTTAATGCCGAAAAAAAATTCTCCAGAGCGTCCTGATTGGTTTTTCCGGTAAGTATAAATTCTACATTAAAGGTAGAATTTACATAATTTATCAGCGCTAATTGGGCACTTATCGTTAATTCAAGCCCTTTTATAAACTTAAAATAATTTTCGTTTTTTGATAAAATTTTCAATTTTTTTAAAAATACCAAGCTGTTTTCTAAATAAACATATGTACTGTTATTTATACTAAGCGGCTTCTCAAATGGATTTTTTGATGAAAAATTGCGACAGTTCAGACAATCGAAAATGTTGTTGAATCGTTCTATGATGTTTGCTGTCGGTATCGCGTGCTCCATATAATTGTCAAAAATGGATGGCATTGTTTTTAGCGCTGTACGTATTGCACATGAAACGGTGTTACTTAAAACTTGTACGGCCAATTTCACACTCATTTTCTGAAAACTGTTGGGTTCCATGTGGTTTTTTGTTAATTTGTATACAGTATATAAACTCGTATATATATATTCCTTACAGATTGTTTTACAGGTATCAAAGGATTATTATGTCAACTGTAATGTAATTAAACTGCTAAATGTAAATAAAAATAATTATCATATGAAAATTGAAAAACTTGAAAATAAAAATTGAAAAAATGATCGCTCAAAAAAAAATTTTTGTTTTCTATTATTCCCGATACCGAAATATGTAATTCGTTCTACAATCTATATGTGCATTGGATATATCTATGCATACACATTTTCTGTTTCGATTTTTGTTTTGATTTTAAAGAATAAAAAATGCACCTAAACCTTTTTTATACGGTCCTTTTTATCGCAATTTTTTTATTTTATGAATCACAATAGCAAAGCAAATAATTTAAAGGTAAATGTAATTCCTTTATTTTTCATTGTTTTTTAGGTTTAGGTGTTCTGTAAATTTTGTTTTGAAATATATGTGTATATGTATGTGTGTTGAGTTTTAATATTTTCTATTTACATTTTTTTTAAACAATAAAAATATCGAAGTACACATATCTGTTCCACATTTGAATATGGTTGTAACATAATGTAAAGGGAGAGAGACTATGTTATTTTGATATAGGAAAATAAAAACTACAGCCATCAAAAAAAACCAATTGCTTAATAAAAGGAGTATAGAGAATATGTTTATTTCTTTTCGTCATTCACGTTCATTGATCAGTAGGAAAGTTTATGACGAAAAGAGATAAAACATATATTCCTTTCGTTCAATCTTCCTCCAAACTGTTCGAAAAATTATAATACTTTATTTTATAGGTAACAGGTTAATACCAAAGTTGTTTATCTTCTAAAGTAATTTGTCTATGGTAAGACCTTAAACATCCTTAGTTTCTCGGATTTTATGAAATACAATTTGCAAATAGGATTTGGTAAAACTTTTGTAACAAAAGAAACTAGTCTTTGCTGTGAATTGAACTAGTCTTTGTGAATTGCTGTTATATTTATTTATCACAAAATAAAAAACAACTATTGAAATCATAAAATTATTTATAAGATCGTTTTTTAAATAGCTTAAAAATCTAGCATGTAGTTTAAATTAATTCATAACATTTCTTATTTGTAAAAATAAATTCACAACATGTCAATCAACTGAAAATTTACAAAAATTCAATCAAATTGAATTAAAAATTAATATTTTTTATCACAAGAATAAAATTCAAGACTTATAATAATTGACGATCCATTAAAACAATTCAATCTCTACCGATTGCCGGAGGATCCGAAATTGGTAAATTCATTAAGTGGTTCATTTGTAGTACAGAATAACATTACATTAAGATAAGTTAAAAGTCCTTGTATATAAGTTATTATTGATTCAATTCACGTATAGAAAATTTCAAATAAGTCAATTTTGCTATTGAAAATGAAAATTCTTAAATTGCCATAAATGCAATTTCAATTATGAAAATAAGCAAAAGTAACTTAACTTACATATTTGAAAGAAAAGGACCTTATTTTTGCCATAGATAAGGCGTTCATGTTTAATATCAAGTAGTTAAGTCGGTTTTACTTCAAATTTGCTATTTTTTTCGATTAGAACGAAATTGATTTTGTTTAATAATGCATTTATTAAAGTAGATTTAATTATATTTATTTATGTAAAATATAAAGGATATTAATACCTTTTAATTGGCATCAATAACTCAATTTCGCCAAAAATGTAGATCAGTAAAACTTGTTTAGCACGGCAGTATTAATATAAATCAAATTATTTTAATTTCTAATTTGTTACAAACAAAAAAAAAACTATTGCTATTATATGAATTAGTTTTTGAAACTTTAAATTTCAAAACGATATTGCAATTCTTTATATAACATAATTAGTACCCAAACCTTAAACATTTTATTAATGAATAACAAAATTGGATTTGTATACAAAAAATATATTAACAATAATTTTTAAAAGATTAACGATCTTCATTACACCTAAATTATATATTTTCGTTATTTTAAAAAACTGATATAAAATACATAAAAAAATATTAAACCTTTAAATCAAAATAAAAAAAAATCGATTTATTTATAAAATAATAAATGAAATTATAAAGTGTTCTTCAACATAATTAATTATACTCTTCTTTTGAAACTATTCACATTACCATGTCCAGGTAAACTTAATGGTTTAAAATATGCCCGACAACATATTGCGCTCAGGGATGGAGGAAAATCTTGACTTTTATAGTATGTATTACATTCTTGTTCTGTTAATTTGTCAAAAACTGTTGAGTATTCCCGATGGAAAAATGACATATCGATATTATCGCGTCCAATTGTTGTTAATGCTAAAAATAATATATCACGATAAATTGAATGGGTACGATTGACACCACGATGTTTTAATAGTTTATGTCGTTCGGTAGCTAAACGCCTAACCGGTGTAATTAAATCATTTAATTTGATTGCTGATATTATGTGTTGGATTGTACTGCAAAAAAAAAAAATAAGATAGAATCCAATTAAATGTTAATTAATTATTTTACATACTTTCGATTAAGGTAGTTTGATCAGTCAAAAGAGCTTTAATTAGCGGACTAAGTAGTTGGTTGATTTTGTCGCCATAACATAAACATTAGTGGGCCAGCAGCAGAATTTAGTCTCACATTATCCCACAAACAATCTATCTTTATTATGCGGTGCCCAATTAAAGGATTGCTTGTACCCTTTTCCTAGAAAAAAAAAAAAAAAAAATTATAAACCATCATATTTTTTATTATACCTAGGTCAAATCATTACTCACCAGCTTTGGTGAACACAAATGTGTGATCATCCATTTTGTCATCTCCTTGTGATATTTCGATACGGGAGCAAGTTCAAAAGCATCAACAATTTCTAATGCCCCCTCAGATTCTTTCACCAAGCGATAAATGACTGCCTCATTTACGATTGGATACAATGAACATGTTGAATACACCAATCTACCACCTACCGCAAGTAATTCAGCGCCACGTTTAGCTACTCGATATTGAATTCCATGTAAATTCAATGCTTGAGCGCATTCCATTTTTTCCATATCGGCGGTTTTTGATCCTGGAGCGGCACACATATCCAATACCTTGTGGTGTGGTTTCACGTCAAGCAAAATTGGAGGAATCATAGAAACGACTTCTTGACGACTAATACTACCGGCACTAGTTTCGGAAATTAAAAAGTTATGTAATCTAAATAATGATTCAGAACGTCAGATATCCTTTCGTGTCAGCTCCAGCTGCCAAGCCAATCCATTTGGGTACCGAGGAAGGCACATATAGGGTTTTCGAATTCTTGATCATCATTTTGTAATTCTTTAGCCCCGTTAATATAATCATCAAAGAATTCGTGCTTGGTAATATCTAGAAGAGCTTGCTCTCGAACCGGTCACCCGGAATATTACCGGCAAATTACCTCGAATAGCTTTTAAAAAACTTTCCCACTCTTCTTCTGAGCAAATATTTTGCATTTTATGATACATTATCGCACAAACAATCTATCTTTATTATACGGTGCCCACTTAAAGGATCGCTTTTACCCTTTTCCTAGAAAACAAAAAAAACAAAAAATTATAAACCAACATATTTTTTATTATACCTACGTCAAATCATTATCACAATGGCGCATAAGCAGCCACTCCAACCTAGGTCAAATCATTACTCACCGGCTTTGATAAACACAAATGTGGTAAATGTGTATTCACAATTATCCGATTGGTAATCCACACTAAATTCCAATAAATAATAGTCTCTTGATGCAATATAGTTTCAAGCTCTTTACGCAATACCAATGTACAAATTTAATTGTATATTACAATTGAGAAAAGCGACGAATTTTTTGACGTCTTGATTTGTCACAAATACAATTGCCGTCTTACTTTGAGCATTTCACAACAACAATGCCATGTATTTTCATTCCGGAATGAATAGTTTCAAAACTAGTTTTTGTTGGTATAGAATTATTCTAGGAATATTTTTGAAATTTTTTTTTTGTTTTTTTATTTAATTTTTAATGTCAATTGATAAAAGTAAAAAGAAAATTATTTTCGGTTTTTATTTTGAGCATAATTTGCATTTTTATTTTTATACCAATAACTATTCCAGTGACCAAAGTAAGACGGCAAATATTTAACTGTACACAGTTAATATAAAATAAAAACTCGTATAGTAAATAAGTAAATAAATTTAATAAGAGATGGCGTTAGTAATTTGTTTTATACATTTTATACATGTAAATAATGTATAAAACGGCTCATGTAAAATACATGTTTTTTACATGTAAAAAACTATGTAAATTACATTGTGTAATTTACACGCCCAACTGTGCCCTTGGGTGATATGGTGTTGTATGGATTTTATGCGCACCTAGCAATGTAGTAATTTCAGAGAAAAGTTGACTTTCAAACTGTGTACCCTCTGATCCGTGGTTACACGATAAGGTGTTCCAAAACGTGGTATGTATTACTGAACGAAAGTTTTTGCTACAGTTTGTGCAGTAATATTCGGAATTGGAAAGGCTTCAGGCCAACGGGTGAAACGATCTATTATTGTCAGAATATATGTATTATTATTAGAGCAGCTCAAATCTTGCTGACGGAAGATCGAACCTACCAAGTTTTGATCGTCGTCTTTGCCCAGTAACCAACATCAACATCGATGCCAGGCCAAAAGAATTTTACTCTTACTAATTTTCGTGTTGCTCGAATTCCAGGGTGTCTTAGATTATGAATGAGTTCGAATACTGAACGTCTCAATTGTAGTGGAATATATGGGCGTTTTGTTGAAGTTGAAACTTCACACCATGTATAAATTTTATGATTAGGCATATAAATTCCATCGAGAATTTTACTTGAGTTTCTCTGGTCCTGAGTGAGAGATGGGAGCTCTTCATTGGCCTCTTGTAACTTATTCAGTTCGAAATAGTCAAGTGCAGAAAGAATAACTGAATTTATTGAGTCGTAGCTGCTTAAAAGAGATAAGGTGTCTGCAACTATGTTTTCCTTACCATGTATATGACGTATATTGAACGTAAATTGACTAATATAATCTAAATGTCTAGATTGTCTACGTAGTCCTAGTTAATAATGCTGTAGTCATTGGTTTGTGGTCGGTGAAAATTGTAAAATTGTTTCCCTCCACAAACTAATGGAAGTGTTTAATTGACAAATATGGTATATAGCTAAAAGCTCTCTGTCAAATGCGGAATATTTCCGCTCTGTCTGACTTAGCTTTTTCATTTTTTACTTTCGTTAAATGCAATATTACATTCTTCAGGCCAGGAAAATTCTTTCTTGCTTTTTCCTTTCTTCTAGAGTTGTGCCAGATGCTCGTGAATGGGTGAAATTAGTTCAGCCAATTTAGGGATAAACCTGTGGTAATAGTTTACCATCCCTACAAATTGCTGTATCTGGCGAATTGAAGTTGGTGTTGGGAAATTGGAGATAGCTAAAACTCTATCTTTAGATGGAAGAATACCATCCTTGGAAACTGTGTGGGACAGGAATTCCAATTCCGGAACCCCAAAAACACATTTTGAAACCTTAATATTCAGACCGAAATCGGACAATCTTTGGAAAAGAAGTTTGAGGTGTTCTCTGTACGAAAATTTTAGATCTCTTACGACTTCGTCCATGAAGCGCTGGAACGTATTACCCGCTCCTCTTAAACCGTATGGTGTTCTCAAAAACTCGAACAACCCGAAAGCAGTTGTTATCGCAGATTTGTATACAACCTCGGGCGCGACTGGAATTTGATTATAGGCTCTCACGTATAGGTTCATTGAGAAACTTTGTATGTGTGGTATTGGGTAACGGTCTGGGACCATCACATTGTTAAACCTTCGGTAGTCTTCACATGGTCTCCAATCATTAGAATCTTTTTTTGGGTACAAGATGTAGAGGAGATGGTGCTTGTGAAGAAGAAGGACAACATATGCCCAATTGAGACATATGCTCAAACACTGATCTAGCAATACGATGTTTCGTTGTATCGAGCCTGCGTGGTCTCGCAAATGGGAGCTGACCGACAGTTGGAATATAATGGACCATATTATGTTTTACGGGTGTGGGGAAAGACTCGGGGAAATTCTCGTAATATTTCGCCAAAACTGTTCTCAAAGATAAAGTTAATTGGTGTTGGTAAAACCAATCCATAAACGTGTACTTGAATCTATCAACTGTCTCCTTCTAACATCGACCAATTATAAGTCTATTAACGTTGGAAATGATGAAAGTTTGACAGAATGACTTTCTTAACCCTTGGTCCAATGTTAAGAGTTTCGTTCCATAGGTTTCAATAAGGGAACCGTTTGCGGCAGATAGCGCAAAATTTGGGTTTTTTTGATATTTATCGAATAATGATTTTGGCACGACACTTACTTCTGCTCCTGAATCAATTAGGAAATTATATTTCGAATTATAATCTTTAATAAAAAGACGACGCCTTGAGAATTCACCGATGTTGGTCGTCGAAACAACGGGGTTGTTTAGTTTTTTAATATACCTTGGTTCGATACATCCGTCAAGTGAGGTTTGAATTCACAAGGTTGGATGCATTTTCGTGCATTATTCTTAAATCGATAGTGATACCAGCATATTTTATACCGTCAGTTTCTAGAAATACTTCTTGATCTATTAGATTGACTAGGTGAGCTATTCCATGATCTTCTTTCGGTTGGAAATGATTTTGACAATTGCGTTTGCAATTGCGAAAAACTTAATTGAAGTTCGGAAATCATACTATACATTTCAACGTGGCTACTTTTCTGTGGTGCGTTAACGACGGATAAATTTGGTCGGTTTACTTCTCAAATATTGTCTGCCATTTTAGTGAGCTGATCTATAGGTTGTAATTCTTCGTTAAAATTGCATTTATTTCAGCAGGCAGACCCTGAAACCAAAGTTTTCTAACGAGATCTTCGTTTTGAATGTTGCTTTGTAGAGCTCACCAGCTCTTTCAACCTGCGGAAACAGTCTGAAGGTTCGCGAAACCTGTGCAAAACAGTTCGCGAAACCTGTGCTCTTCACTTAAGCTATTTCTTTCTATGAGTTCTTTTTGGAAGTTTTGATATTTATTATTGGAAGTCTTACTTCTAAAAATATCTGAAAGCTAAGGTTATTTGTTCAGGTGGTAGAGCAGCGATTACATAATTATATTTCGTTATGTCGCTTGTTACTTTTGCTGTTTGAAAAATAGCTTCTAATTGTAGATACCATAAATCTGGTACATTAGACCAAAATGAAGGTACTTTATGTGATATTGTTAATATACTCCGTTTATGTATAAAATTGACTTAATGATACATTAAACTACAAACGGTTATCCAAAATTTTGCAGATCAGCAAATCGTTGAAGAACAGCGCACCATTGAAGAACTGAATGCCAAAAACATCTGCATACGTGGGTTTACACATGTAATATCCCCCGTTGTGCTCTGCAGCGTTTATGGGGCTTTGATAAGCCTGTTTAAATTCTTTAGAATAGTTTAATTAAAAAAATTCTTTAGATTCCGTCGTCGGCGGAATATCGTACAACATTTGATGCAACTATTGCTTGTTATTTATATGGCCGACTCTAGGGACTGACCATTTAATAACTTTTATATCAAGTGCATACTACGAACATTGGACAAAAATCATTTGACTTTGGGACTTTTGATTTTTGTTGAATAAATTTAGTCCCTTCAATCGTTTGTTCGATGACACAAAGATCGCCTAAATTTATACTATTTAGTTTACTCACACTACTATAGTTTTTGTTATTTGCTAAGAACTTCACTTCGGTGGAAAAGTCTATTTTTTCCCAAAAATTATGTATTTTCCACATAAAAATTTTTTTTTCTGCTTATTCTTCTTGTTCCAAATTACAACAATATCCCCTAACAAAGCATCCAGTTATTTCCCACTAGGATACGGTGAAAAGCAATGACCATGTCTTGAATGTAAAAGCGTCAGTTATCGCATCGATAAATCCTGAGAACATTCTCAATGATCGCATTTTCAAATGGTGTGTCTTTCATCAAACGTCGAATATTAGGTCCATTAAGTATTCTTGTAATAAAAATCTTATTCGAAATGAAATTTAAATTGACAAAAACTTAGACTGGAATAGATTGGAACACAAACCTTCTTTTATTTTCATGCCGCTTAACCGTGAAAAAATTCGACGTAATTCACTAATTCAACGCTTGTTTGAAATTTTTGACAATTTCTAGTTTGATATGCATCGGCGGTAGCAAAACTTTTTCGATTGGCACGAGTAGAATCCTTGTCAAAGAGGTCAGTTCCAATCGTTGTATAGATCACCAGCAAAACGAGTGTTCCATAAGCACATAAAGCAAATATTTTTTGTGTTCAATGACGAATACATTTCTTTGGTGTTAGTGCTGAGTGCGATTGGAATGGAATTTTGCGAGTTGGTAACGTAAAGAAGAAGTTCCTTCAGACTGGTTTTCAAGGAATCGATGAACAATCTCCAGTCTTCAGATTTATATTCTTCGTTGTGCATTGCACAAACGTTCACGTTGTTTCAATGCCTTGGCTAGGACAGTCAAATGCCGCTGCGAGAACTTGAGATGGCGTACGATGATATCAAAACGATCTTGCGAAATTTCGATGTGATTGTATCTTGTTGTGGCATTCGATGGTTGACATTACTCCAGATAATTTCCCAACGGTTGCGAATGACGGTGGCAAATATTCTTCCGTTGGACTCGGTCTCTTCGGAATGGGAATTTTTTCTGAATATGGCAATGGCAACTGATCAAATTCTATTTCTTTGTATTCCAATTGCCCTTCTTTCTTTCTATTAAATCCATTACTACACATAATTCAAGCAAGGAACGCCAAAAGCCATACTATTGATTCTTCGACAAGCATCTAGTATACGTATATAACAAACGAAGCCAACTAATAGCACACTTACTAGGCATATTAGTGAATCTGCCGCAAACATAACAAAAGGTGTTAAATTTCTTACAGTTATTCAGACCGAACGAATTGCGCACCGAAATTAGTAAACAACGCAGCTTTTTCACAATAAATGTGAAAATAAGTCAACCAAATACAATAAGCCAATACCGCAACACTAACGCCATTCGTCGTCAAATAGGTAAAAAAATTCTTATTCGATGTGATTTTATCGAAACAAAGAAATTTGGTCGAACTAAATAGGTATCTGTTGAATAAATGGTTAAAATAGACAAAAAAATCGTGTGTTTTTGGGTCTTTTTGGGTCTTTTGTGTAAAATCTTTACAAGTGAATATTTCGAAAACTAGATTCAACTTTGCAAAACGGCAGATGGCGTTGGCTTCAGCGTGCTAAGGTGACTCGGCATCCAGCTCGATCCATCCAGTAGCAGGTGGAAGTCTCAGATGTACGTAGAAAAGAGGGTTACTTGCTAGGGATGGGCATTCTCTCGGGTAGGTCCGCTGCGCCATCCTCCCATACGGCATCAGGAGAAGGATCGAATGTCCCCTCCACAATTGCGGAGACCCACTTGAGTAAGACCCCTATCTCCAGGGAAGCTGGGCTCTTGTAGGTTAGGCAGAACATTCTATAGGGCCAGGTTAAATCTCCTGTGTTTACGTATGGCCCCAGATCGTAATTTTTTGCGGTCTATCCAAGCATTGGCCATGTCTGACCCTTTTGTTCCACGACCTATTCTGAAGCTACTGGCCCATGATCTGCGAACTGATTGGTTTCTCCGATTATAAATTATTATGGTCGGACGAAAATAAATGCAAGCCGGTTACACAGTCTACTACTTCAAAGGGGAACGATATGCGCTTGTTGGATTAAACAGGAATTGCAACCTCCTATTGCATGATGATACGGATTTATCAGTTATCATGGAATTGAAAGAAAAGGAACATTGGCCGACTCTGAGCGAGATCGCGGACAAAATTCTTATTGTCAAGGCTTATTGGGCTCAATGGGATAGCCTCCGTCTTGAGAATCGGTGTTTAAGACGAATGTGGGAAAGCACGGACGGCAAAGTGAAGCAATTGTTGCTGGTGACACCAAAAAGCGTTGACTATCAGAAAATCCTACTACTTTATACAAACAACTAAGCATGCCAAAGACCCTCTTATAATTAGCGAACCCTGCAGAAAAATACCAGGAAAGAAAGAGGTCGACTGAGTACGAGCCTATTAGAGGCCGACCAACTAACGATATTGCTTAAGTCTTCATATATCAGAGAAATATTCCCAACAATAGAATTCTGATCTAAACGACTATTTCTATAAATGTGGACATCATCAGTCAAAGTGTGAAATTAACAATGATGAATAGAGGATTAAGCCCTTAACCCTAAGGAACGTCGGAAATTATAGGAAGGATATCAGACAAAGAATTATCGAAAAAACTGCGTGAGAATAATTAGAAAGATAGTTGAAAATAAATTTGGTAGCCGAAACCGAAAATCTATACTGAATTATGCGATTAATACTATTGTTATGTATGTACAAATTTAATTGTATATCTATCTCTATATCATTCTAACATTTGTATAAATGCGAACTCAAACCTAAATATATTGATTGTACTTTTGATCTTTACTCGAACACTTGTTTAATTTCGATCCTCGTACATAATAATTGGCGACGAGAATAAAACAATAAAAATATAAAAAAATCAGTGTCGCATGACGAGACAAAAAATAAAACCGGTAATAAATGTGGTCAGTGTGGTCGATCACATATGGTAAATTTTGTCCGGCGAGAAATTGGACCTGTTATTTATGTTTTAAAAAAGGTCACGCGAAAAATATGTGTCCGAACAATACAAAAATTTGTTCGGTGGATGAAGAAGGTGATTTCCTCGAGTCGTTAAGTTTTTTAAATAATGTCCTTAATGGAAATTCTAAATCGGAAATCGTGCAGTTATTAATAAATAATGTACCTGTTTACATGGAGATAGATACCGGTGCGGCTGTTACAGCTATTAATTCAGCAGTATTTAATAAAAAATTTCCCGATTTATCATTGACAAGGGTCTCAAAGCAGTATACCGTTGCTAGTGGGGAAGGTGCTCGTGTCCGTTCAATTTGGATCAAAAGAAGTGAAGTTGGAGATGCTTATTTTCCGTGGTGTGTATAAAATGTCTATTTTTGGCAGACCGTGGTTGGATCAACTCATGCCTTCTTGGCGCGATCGGTTTCGTGAAATGATGTGTGGTGTTGGTGTACGGTTTCTTAGTGAGGATTCAGCTGTTACTCCTATGGTAGAGCTCAAGAAGGAATATCCATTAGTTTTTTCTGAAGAGCCTACAGCCATGAAAGGATTTAAGGCAACGATTGTATTGAAGGAAGGTGCGAAGCCCATATTTTGCAAGCCTTATTCAGTCCCATACGCAATTAAACCATTGGTGGAGGTGGAATTGAAGAAGATGGCTGAGACGGATGTGTTGGTGCCGGTAAAACACAGTAATTTTGCGAGTCCAATTGTGGTGGTCCCTAAACAGGACAAGAGTCTCAGAATTTGCATAGACTTTAAGGTTTCGGTCAATAAGTGGGTGGATTTTCATTATTATCCGCTTCCCAATATTGATGACATTTTGGCAAGTCTCTCTGGTTGTAGCTGCTTTACGGTGTTGGATTTGGCTGGTGCTTATCAGCAAGTTGAAATAGCCGAAGACTCGATGGAGCTTTTCACGATTAATACTCACCTTGGCTTGTTTCGATTCACCAGATTGACTTATGGAATCTCAAGCGCTCCGACAATCTTTCAACAATTGATGGATGAAATACTGCGGGGGTGTTCAAAGACAGTGTGTTATTTGGACGATATATTGGTAGCCGGAGTGGATCTAGAGGAGTGCTAACGTGAAAGCGGTTTTTGAACGACTAGTCAGGTATAATGTGCACGTTATTCAAAATAAATGTGTATTTTTCAGACAAAAGGTTGAATACCTTGGCCACGTCATTGGGGGTGATGGAATTTCACCTAGTCCTGCTAAAATTCTTGCTATTCGAAATGCCCCGATTCCATCCAATGTCACGCAACTGAAGGCATTCTTGGGGTTGGTGAATTTTTATCGGAAGTTTATGCCAATGATGGCTTCTGAGTTGGCGCCGCTCTACAACTTGACTCAGAAGGACGTGAGGTTTGTCTGGACAAGAAGTTGCAATGATGCATTTTTGAAATGCAAAACCGAGCTTGGTACAAACCATTTGCTGTGCCATTTTGACCCGAAGAAGGAGCTGTACCTGTCATGTGATGCGAGTTCGGTTGGTGTTGGTGCGGTTTTGAACCAGTTGGTCGATGGGCTAGACCGTCCATTAATGTTTGCTTCAGCGAGCTTGTCATCAGCTGAAAAGAATTACTCTCAATTGGACAAGGAGGCACTTGCAATCATCTTCGGAGTAAGAAAATTTTATAAATTTTTATTTGGTCGCTCTTTTATTTTAGTGACGGACCATCAACCATTGGTATCGTTGTTTGATATCAAAAAGGGGATACCAATTACTGCTGCTCATAGACTCCAACGATGGGCCATAATTCTGTCTGGGTACAATTATTCGATAAAATATCGGAAGGGCAAAGACATGGTAGTTCCGGATGCTTTGTCGCGTCTGCCACAAGAAGACAAGGGAAATGGGGATCCACTAATTTGTGTGGTGAATGCCTTCTCGGAGGTGGACGAGATACCAATATGTTATGAAGATGTGGCACGAGAAACAAAATCAGATGTTATTCTAACTAAAGGGATGTCGAATGTTAAGAAGGGATGGCCAGTGTCAACGACCGATTCAACAATGTCACCTTTTTTTGTACGTAAACATGAATTGACACATGAAGCCGGTTGTGTCGTTTGGGGAAGCCGAATCATCATTCCGTTGTCATTGCGTGGATATGTGCTAAATCTGGTGCACGAAGATCATCCGGGTGTAGTTCGAATGAAGATGTTGGCAAGGTCGTTGTGTTGGTGGCCAAAAATTGATGAGGAAATCTCAAAAACTGTTTCATCATGTGGTATTTGTCAAAAGTACCAGCGAGCTAAGCCTGATGATTTTAAAGAAGCTTCATGGCCAAAGAGTGACCAGGTATAGTACAGAATCCATGCTGACTTTTTCCATTTTGGTGGCAAAACCTTACTGTTGATAATTGACTCAACATCTAAATGGGTCGATGTGGAAATTATGGGCGGAACAACAGCTGCTGACGTGATTGGCAAATTCGAAAAAACTATTTGCGGTCTTTGGTTTTCCTAATGAGCTGGTCACAGATAATGGTCCGCCATTCAACTCAGCTGAGTTCGTGAAATTTTGCCAACGCAATGGTATTTCTCCGTTGAAATGTCCAGCATATGTCCATCAAGCCAATGGGTTAGCTGAACGAGCTGTCCAGTCAGTGAAGCGGAGTCTAGTCAAATCGATTAGGGAAGACAGAAGATGTTCCAGTGGCGAATTGCAGAAAGCTTTGTTAAACGTGCTGTTTAGCTTTCGCAATATGCCAAATGTTGTGAATTCCGAGATGCCTGCTAGCTGTATGCTGAAGTTTGAGCCAAAGACACGATTATCGCAGTTGAGACCAAGATTTGGTTCAACGCCAGTAAAAGGTATACCTAATAGTTATAATATTAATTTGTCTAAGCCATTTGCCGAAAACGACAAGGTATATTTTCGTTTGAATACAAATTTTAACTGGGAGCCTGGTGTGGTCGTAAAAGTCTTGAGGTTACGACGATATGTTGTGAAGATGGGGGAGCAAATTCGAGTTTTTTACCAAAGTCAAATTCGGTCAAAGGAGTCTGAGGTTGACATTACCAATAAGCCCACAGATAAGATGCCGGAAAATCTAGGTGATCCAATTGTCCAGCCAACAACTGAAGAGCCATTACCATCGTGTCCAAAGTCGGAGCCAAATAAGTCAACTGTTCCAGCTTCACTACCACCCGAGGATATCCGGGTGGAAACCGAACCGGAGAAGATTATAACACCTGATCCATTAAGGAGATCATCGCGTAAAACAAAGATGCCAGATCGCTTTGAATTTTGAAGTATTTTTGAATTTAAGAAGAGAGAAATTGTTATGTATGTACAAATTTAATTGTATATCTATCTCTATATCATGTTCTCATTCTAACATTTGTATAAATGCGAACTCAAACCTAAATATATTGATTGTACTTTTGATCTTTACTCGAACACTTGTTTAATTTCGATCCTCGTACATAATAACTATTATTCATATTACGCCTAATATCATCTCGTACATTTAATAACGCAGTGGAAGTGCTATGAAAATTTCTAAGAGAGACAACTTAATTACTGGTTACTGGTAACCAGTAATTAAGTTATCTCTCTTAGTAGTAAATGGTTACTGATCTTTGGGATGGGGGTTATTTTATTTAGCTTCCACTGATCTTGGTAGGAAGAGGACGTGAGAATAAAATTGAATATATGTAACAAGTATTTCGAGACGAATGGGAAAACTCGCTTAAAGAAGATTCCGATTTAACCTTCCAAATAATAGATTTAAAATCCTCGAGAGAAATATTTGAAAGCGAAATTGAAATAGAGGACGCATTAGATAATAAATCGACGGTACTACTGTCTGGGTTCAAACTGGAGCAAAATATTGATGTCATTGGGTTTGAAATTCCCACTGGGCGCAAACCAAAAAAAAAAAATTATTCAATCTGGCGCTTATTTTTCATATTTTGCAAGGAAACAGAACGTGGTAACCTGGTAACCTAATTCGTAGAGAAATTTGAAAATCTACAACAACATTTTTTTTGCAATTATGCACATTACTTACCCTTCGTTATAATGGAAAAAGCTAGGAAAGCAACTAGAATTATTTAACGATAACATTCAAATAGCAGCTCCGTAGAATATTCCTACTAGCCACAACAATATGAATAAGGCTCCAAGCTATCCTCTGGAAGTCAGAAAATTGGTTCGAGAGAAAAGGAAATCACGAAAACTGAAAAATCTAATCAAGGAAATTAAGAACACCACAGTCAACAAATACATAAGTAGTCTAACTGGAGAAAAAGATACTGAGTACTCGCTTTGGAAAGCTACAAAATCTTAGAAGAGACCAAAAATGCAGCTAAACATTAAACTCATTTATTAAAGACAAATTACCTGATGATTGTAAATCAGTTGTAATAAATTCATTTAAAAAAAAAATTAAAATTAAAAACAATGGGAAAAGCAAAAAAGGATGCATTAATCCTGTGGCTTATAATTTTAGGAAATATAACTTTCCACCCAGCAAACCACAAATCATATAAGAAGTATTTAACTTGATCATATACAATTTTGTATGATTTGTTTGTATGACATAGTCATGTAATAAAATCATAAAAACGTCATTATTCACCAATTATAAATGTTTGTGTGATCAAAATGAAGTCATATAACGGTCCTAAAACTATCATATTTACATCCATATGACTTTCTTTATGACCAGAAACTATAAAGCAATCACCGTATGACTCTTTTATTACTTTTAGTGTGACTAATTAATGCTGGATAAACGGCAGGCGTATAACATATTTTTTAATGATGTTTATATGATTAATCGTAATGACTTACATCATGATCCATATCTGACCGAAATATGACTTTTCAAAAAAATCCATAAAATTGTAGTTTTTTTTACTTGTTGTGACCTCCCCCTCCTTTTTTTTATTTACAATTTTTTTAATTTTATATTTTTGAACCAATGCATTACCAAATTATTTATTTTATTTATTTAGAATTATTATTTAAGAATTATTTATTTAAGTTCATATATTATTAATTTACTTACGTTTATAAATCACATGTCGCTTGCGCCTTCAGCCAGGATTCGAACTGTTACTTTTTGCAATATCCACATATACTCGTACGTCGCGCGTTAACCATCTATGCTACCAGTCCCATATGATTTACTTATTTACTTTTCGATATTATCAAATTAATTTTCCTTCTCTATATATTTTTTTCTATTGAAATTTATTGTTAAAAGAGAAAGAGAGTCAGCATACAATTTAATTGTCAAGTTTTAACCTCAAAAGATTTTCAATTTTGTTGTGGTGAACAACGTTTTACAATAAATAAATTCAATTTTAATTCTAACGCCTAAAATACGATAACATAAAACTAACCAAAGTGTATAACGTGTATTGTGCAAGAGAGTAACGACATACGTACATAATAATATAATAATATCAGTTTATAATAACAAAATTAAATTTTTCTTTAAAAATTATTAATCTGGTGCAACTTCGCATTATATTAGTATATTATAAATTTATTATAATGGCGTATTCAGTAGTCCAGACCACCGAAAACAATAAACCGTACCTCTCAGTTGTCCCTAATAAATGGATTGTAGAAAATGGATGGGTTAAGTTTGTCGACGGTTGCGCCGATGGTATCGCTGCCAAAGCAGATGGCATTGACTCCTTATATTGGCCACCAGATAAAGTCAATGATTTGTTAAGGCAACCAGATAGCGTACCACAACCAAGTTGGAAGGTAATTTTTTTAGCTTTGTAGTGAATTTTAAAACGTTTTACTTTTTCATAATGTTTGACCTACTGCAGATAATGAAATGTAAAATTAAACGACGCGATTTGGAATGGCATGTGGCCAATAAAATACAAGGAGATATGATGGAAAAATCAGAAACAGAAGAAGAATGCCATGCTGAGGTTAGGAAAAAAAGAAGAATCGATAAAATGAGATCTTCTGTGCTGTTAGATTCAAAATTTAAATCACAGCTCAAGGCGATAAATGGTAAGTTATTAGTTTTTGTGGAAATATTATAAATCTAACAGCTGAACTGTTTTTAGGTTCTAGTAAATCAACTAACATTATGAAAACCAAAAGAAAACTTATTCGTGAATTGCAAGATAAGCCATATTTCAACAAAACATCAATTAAAGTACAAAACCAATCCAAAAATGGTGCGAATTCCGATTTCGAGCTACCGCCACCAAATATTTCCACAAATGATATATCGTTTATACAGGACAATACAAATAATGCTGACACAAATAGTACAATGGTTTTGCAGAAAATCCTGGAAACGGTGAATACGCTTAAGGACACCATGGAAACGAGAATGTCAGCATTAGAACTAAAAGTCAATATTATAGAGAACCAAATTGAAAAATTACCATTTTTAATGAAAGAAGCAGCCAAGTAAGATTTTTGTAAATGTATTTAATCGCTTCTTTTTAACTTTTAAAAACTTCTTCTTCTTCTCTGAAAAACCAGAATAGGGCCACAGAAGTGATCCGGATTAAATTTTGTATAGGAAACGTCCCAAAAATTGTGTTATTTTTTTAATTTTTTTAGTAAAAGAAAATACCAAAATTGTTGTTGTTTTCTATATAAAATTGAATCTGGATCAGTTGAAGTCATGAAATGCAGCTGATACTAAACTAATATTATATATATTTTTGCAGAACATCTTAAGATTTCGGAGACGCAATAAATCAATAAAGTAAAACTTTATTAACTTGAATGAATTAAAGATATATTTATTTTATTTTTATTTTATATTTATAAATTTATTTTATCTAAATAAACTGACTGAATTAATATATTTTATATAAAAAAATATTGGTTTGTTTAATTATTTCAAAGAAGTATTATGTAGATATTTAGAAAGATGTAATCATTTATTTTAAATGTTTGTTGTTGATCCTAAAATTTAATGGACAAATGTGTGCTGTAGCGGTATAAATACAACATGAATGTTTTCGTTTTTTATTGCAACTAACTAGCATAATATTGAATCAATCGGAAACAATTCACTCGCACTAAACTCCGTGCAATTTGTGGTATAAAATACATTAATACAGGGTGGCTGAGACCAAATGTTACTAACTTCACTCTGCTGTCATTTGTGTAGTTGTCATTTTCGCGCATTAATTTTTTGACAAATTGAAGTTTGGTTAGTTGTTTATATGTGGTCAATAAATAATTGTTCTAAATTAATATCTTAATAAAAAAATCGTAATGGAATTCAAACGTAATAGTGTAATTGCACTGTATTTGGGTGGAAATTCACAAACAGCAATAGTTCGTCAGCTCCAGCATTTGAATGTGAATAAAATGTTTGTGTATCGAACCATAACTCGATACAACGAAACTGGTAGCATCGCTAAACGCAACAGAGGCGGTCCTAAAAAGACAGCAACATCAAAAGAAATGATACGAAAGGTGAAGAAACGAATCCAACGAAATCCTCGTCAAAGTGCCAATCAATTAGCCGCACGTCTACATGTTTCACGATACAGCATTCAAACCATATTGAAAAATGAACTACACTTGAAGCCCTACAAGATACAAAAAGTTCAAGATCTTACGGAGGCACAAAAAAAAGTTAGGCTTGAAAGAACACGAGCATTGAAGGCCTTGGCCGAACGTGATGAGATTCCAAAAATTGTCTTTTCTGATGAGAAAATTTTCACCATTCAACAGCATGTGAATAAACAAAATGATCGTGTTTGGTTAGAGGACAAGTCCAACGATAATTTGGACACAAGAGTTGCCATGCGCAAGCAATCACCAGCTTATGTTATGGTTTGGGCTGCAGTTACTGCAGATGGACGCACTCCTCTGGTTTTCATCGAACATGGAGTCAAGGTAAACCAAGAGATGTACCGCCAAAAGATCCTAAACGATGCTTTGCTACCTTGGGCACGTAAACACTTTGGTACGAACCGTTGGACATTCCAACAGGACTCGGCACCGTCACACAAAGCTCGAGCGACACAGCAATTTTTACAAAATTGCGTTCCGCGGCTGATTTCGTCGAAAGAATGGCCACCATATTCACCAGACTTGAATCCCATGGATTTCTCCATATGGTCCATTTTGGAGAGTAAGGTGTCCACTAAAAAATACGAAAGTGTTGATGCATTGAAGTCAGCTCTTGTTCGAGAATGGAATAAAATTCCGCAAGCCCACGTTCGGTCAGCATGCAATGCTTTCTATGGAAGACTGAATCAAATAATCAAAGCCAAAGGAGGTCATATCGAGCAGTAACATGTTTTTCATAAAATGTAATATGTTTTCAACATATTCCACGAAATTTCAATAAAAAATAATCAAAATTAAAAAAATGACAGCGTTTTCATTTGGTAACACTTGGTCTCAGCCACCCTGTAGTGGAAGATTCTATTGGGTCCATGAAAAAATCATCGCGATTTTTTATCTTATGTCCATAAATAATTAGATTCCATTTATTTCAATAGCATACTCCATTGCAATGATATCTTTGTTTAAGCCTAGGAACCACTTATTTTCAAATGTATTTTTTAAAATTAAATTGTTTCTTAGTTTTACACACAAAAATGTTTTGCAGTTTGATTCACTAGTTTTTAAAGGTAGTGTAAAAATTGGATAATTTTTTTTTTGAAACCAGAGGAGTAGTACGTTTGGTTACTTCAGAAAGTCGATTTGCTAGTTGAACCAGTGGTAAGCGCCCATTCTTTATTTTCTTTTTAATTTGATACAGTGCATTCTCAAAAGGATACGTAGAAATAGTTGGCAATGATCCAAAACGCTCAACCTCATCCGCTATATGACAAAAGTTATGAGGATTTGACGTTACGTGGTCCGGATAAAGAAAGGTATAGTTATCAACGAAATGTTCTGATAAAGTTCTTCCTAATGGCCAGTATATTTTATAGTAATCAGATGAGAAGATAGTAGTGGCACAGAATAATACAACAAAATTATAGTAGTCGTCCACAGGTAAATGATTTTTTAGGACTATAATCCCTATATAGTTTAAGAAAGATGCAAACTCGCTTCCTTTCCAAAAGGCAAGAATATCTATTCCCCTTACTCCGCGATGTATTTCATCAGGCAATTTAATATTTAACAATTTTTCATTTATTATTTGTATTGTTTTGGAATCCCATTTCGTACTGTATCCTAAACTTCCTTCTTTGAAGCCCACTAAATAACGTTTTACTATGCCTAGGTGTAAAATATGTAGCGCATCTGCAGTTATTATATCTTCAATCATATCCAATGATTGAATTCGTAGTAACGGTGTTATAATTGGTTCAAATTTTGTTCGACAAATAGGTCCCTCGGGTACTTTTATTTTATAGTTTCTGTGATGCAATCCATAATTTCTGGATCGAAAGCCCTCATTTGTCCTAAGAGGAGCGTGTTGATTGTGGAAAACTGTTGTATTAGAAGAATGAGAAAATTCTCCTACTGTAGTGCATTTTAAGCATCCATGCTTTCCATTAAAATATGACGTTCCTTTGATAAATGATCGTGCCGGTGTGTCACATAAAAAACATCGAATTTTCACTTCCAGTTTGTGACTATTTATTTCTAATCCATTGTCAATGATTGGAATTATTTCATCTACGAATGGAGTTAAAAATTCTTCTACTTTTTTTGGTTTGGTGTATCCATAAAATACTTCAATTACCATAGGTTGAAATTCTGGTATTTCAAAAATATTAAAAAGAATAGGCCAAAATTCTGCTTTTGAGCTGCGGAAAATTGGCAATCCATCAATATTTATGTTTAAAGAGATCGACATAATTTTCCTAAGATTAACGAAATATGATCTTAAACAGACTTCAAGACCCTGATGCCAATATTCTCCTCCTTCTATTTGAATGAATGTGTGGGCTGTGTTACGAGGAGTTTGCATTATCGTTCTTGGATCGTTTTGAAGTTTAGCTTCAAAATTTTTATTTAGATAATTTATCAACGGTTTCAGAAATTCGTTTAATGGTATGTCATCTTCATTCTTAACGGGTGATTGTGAATCATTATCTATATTATTGTTTTCAATTTCGTCCGTAATATTTTCATTTGGACTAAAATAGCCGTCATAATTACTTGCATCAATTGTATCACTACTGATACTATAGCTTTCATGCTCATAATCACTTAATGCGTTAACATTAGAAAAAAAAGAACAATTTTGAACATTTGTATTATTATCCACTTGGCCGGATTGAATGGGTATTTCTTGAAATCCTAATGATGTTGGACAGTCTATTGGCGATACCTCATTTTCCAAATTATGTTGCATTTGATTGAAACTAGTTCCAACCATTTTATTAAATGTTGACAACTTTTCTAACGCTATTTTTTTTAAACGCCGCTGATACTTTCCACTTTGTTTTAATTTTTTCCAATTGAACGAAACATTTTTTGCTTTATTCATTTTGAATTTAATATTAATAATATATTAATTTTTATTATTTCATTCAAGATAATCTGCGATAAATGTCACAAATGTTGAAAGTACTGTATGACCTATTAAAAACTTTATAGAATTAAAACTAGATTGAGACATATTTCGATCATATTAGCAATAAAATGAAAACAAATGACCAACTAAAACTATGATTGAATAATGATCATTTTATTTTGTCCATTGAGAATATTCAATATATGATTCATTATGGCTATGTATCACGAAAAAGTATCAGAACAATGACCACATTGTGATCTACAAAACAGCTTAAAAAATTTACATTTTAAATAGCCATCGAAAAATTCAATGTATGAGTCCTTATGACTTCGTGTCATACAAATAACTCATTTATGATGTTTTACTGGTAATTAGCTAACCCGATGACCGAATTATGATGTCCACTTTTAAATTGATTAACTTAGGACCGATATATGATCAAAGAAAAAATATTATATGACTTAAGGTTTACTGGGCAGGAACTAAAAGCAGTAAATGAACTAGTATTGTGCTGTGCTAAATAATTTACTAAAAATACCTTCTGCTACTAAGACTACATTAGGTGTCTGGAATCAAGTCGAGTCTTTATTACTAACATACCTTCCTTTCCTTCGGTTTTGTTATGTGTAAAGGGTCTACGGAGGGTCCGTTGTCACCCGAGAGTTACGGTTGGTTGAACATTCTGTTCAATTAATCAATCAAAATATGTTGGAATTTATTTTCTCCGGGTTTTTTTGCGCTAGTTCGAAGGCTGCAGTCAGTTTCACAATAGTCAAAATTTGATTAAATTCGCAAACGAAAAATCAATCGAATCAATTTACCAACATCAATTTTTACAATAAACTCCCATTCACATAAAAAATTGGTTACAAAAACATAAAAATTGACATTCTTTAGTTAATAGACCATTCATTATTTTTTTTTTCCTCATGGAAAAACAATAAAACAACTGAATTTTTCAAAGTAACAATGTCATACCGGAAAAACAAAATATAATTAATGGTTATTGGGAGGAGAGACACTATGCTGTATAATATACTGTAGCATATCAATTACATAACACACACACACACACACAACCAGTATAAAGTGAAAATGAAAATTTAATTATAAACGGAAAATTTCTACTTTGCTTGGAATTTATTTGCCCTGGTTGTGTATAGTGTTGGCGCACACAACAGCAACAACCAAAAAAAAATAAAAGAAATTTTTTTTTTCATTTTTATGCTATGATGATGATGTAGAACTCGTGCATATTACATATTTATCTGTTGTTGCTGTTGCTTATGTGTGCGCAATATGAATGAGATGCTGATTGCTTTTATTTTCTTAATTAGGATGAAAATTTGTACAAAACAAGTGTTTATTGTTTATTAATTTTTGAATTCTGTTTTTTAATAAAATAAAATTTTTTGGGTATGATGTAATAAAATTAATGAGTTAATTGAGTGAAAATTTAATATTTTTTTTTTTGTATGGGGGAGTGCAATTACAACGTTTTTTGTTTTTGTTGTTTTTTTTGTGTGGAGAAAATCTCGTTGGTTACCAGAAATTCCATGAGCTCATAAAATATATATTTTTAATTAAATGACGTTGGCTAAGAATTTTGTCGTTGAAAATTTATGAAACGTCTAAGAGCGAACCAAATCAAATTTCCATTTAATGTTTCCCTGAAATACAAAAAAAAAAAAAAAATCAAATATAAAATGGAAAGATTGAATCACAATAACTGATTTCCTATCAAAATTGGGTAATACTCCCATGAGATTGTTTCACTTAAGTATAGTTTCGGCAAAATACATTTCCTTGATGTAATATTGATACTCAATTTACTGTAATTTCGTTGTTTACGTTTTTTTTTTAAAGGATTTTCCCAAAAACAAATTATGTGTAGAATTTTACTTACGATTTATGCATAAATATTTTTTGATGATGGTAACATCATTGTTGAGTATTTGTACATTCGTGGCGGTACATAAAATACATTTATAAATTCAATTTATTTGTGATGAAAAATTGAATAACTATTTTAGGGCTGACTACTGAAATCTAGAGCAGTGGCATAGTGCTTAAAAATATTGTTGAGACCGCCAAAAGTACTTA
The DNA here is from genome assembly GCA_958295665.1 of Tipula vernalis. Taxonomy (NCBI): domain Eukaryota; kingdom Metazoa; phylum Arthropoda; class Insecta; order Diptera; family Tipulidae; genus Tipula; species Tipula vernalis. The sequence continues at coordinate 406,186,119 of OY282558.1, read as the reverse complement.
TGGTGCTTAAAGAAGTGTAAAGCATTGAAAATATAGAAATGTTTGATTGTAATAGAATTTCGCAAAATTAGTAATTATTCGGATTTTTGAATTTTGAAAATTTTGATTGTTTTCAAATATTAAATGTCGTCGAATTAAACAAGCTTTAAATTTTTGTTCATAACTTTTGCTTATTTTAAAATGTTTTATAGGCCATTTGAAAGTTAGAAAATTCACCAATACGTAAATCCTAAAAAACTTACAAAAATTTTAAATTTTATTAGAAAATAGAAACAAATACATATCATTCCTAAATTACGTCCAATGCCATAGCTTCTTCCAGTGTTGATTGAACCGGTATATCAGTTACGAGTGGCTTATACTAACTAAAATACTATATGAAGAGTTTTGTTCTGACGGCGTCAAAGCTGGCGCCATGTCGTGTTGAAATCTTAGGGCCATTACTGATAGTTAAATTTTTGTTGTAATATATAAACCTTGAAGAGTAGTTACCGGTGATTCTTGGTTATGATATCTGACACCAGAGTCATAATACATATTGTTACGTTTTTGCCTTGTCAATCAAAGTTCGTATCACTGGATTGTGAATAATACAAACTCAATTCAATTTATCACCAACGAATTTATTTATATCACAAAATTTATTACAACACAGTTTATCAATAAAAATTCACAAAATCACTTTATATAAATTATTCTTAAATTTTACTGATCACTTTTACTTTATTTATCGCACTACAACACTTTTTTTAAATCACTTTTTAATTCCTTTTAATCTTTATACTATCGCTTACCAAATATTACTAATCCAATTCGATTTCGTTCGCCTTTTTATATACACAAGCCAAACTTCTAAAAAGCTCATGATTTCTCTAGTTAGAATAGTGTAGAACAATTTTATCATGGAAAATTCCATTTAGAACAGTTTAACATTGAGCTATTAATTTTAACTTATTCTATTACACACTAGGTGTCACCGTCACACTATCCCCACCTAAGCCTGTTCGTCCCGAATAGGACCCAAATCACCTCCTCTGTACAGGGCCAGCCTTTCCAAATGCACCACCTTTGGTTTACCTCGATGTCCCTTTCGTATCCGATAAACCACGTCGTTCATCCTTGTGATGACAGTGTAAGGTCCTTCCCATGCTGGTTGTAGCTTCGGTGATAATCCCTTTTTCCGTTGCGGGTTGTGAAGCCATACTAATTGCCCTCCCTGGAAGCCCTGATTATTTGCTCGTATGTCATATCGAGCCTTCATCCGGTCACTTGACATCCGTATTTTCTCCCGTACAAATTGATGAATCTCATTAAGTTCCTCTTTCATTCGGTCTACGTAATCCTGTCCACATAAAGCCGATGATGGAACAGTCCCAAACTTTAGATCTCCAGGTAACCGTAGATTATCTCCAAATAACGTTTTAGCTGGTGTCATTCCGGTTGTGTCATGTATTACTGATCGATAGGCCATCAGAAACATCGGTATATGTCGATCCCAGTTGCGTTGGTTCTTCTCAACGACCTTTGCTAGATATTCCTCCAATGTATCATTGAATCTTTCCACCATACCATCAGACTGTGGATGCAAAGGCGTTGTTCTCGTTTTATTTATACCGAGCATCTGGCAAATTTCTTGAAACACCACCGATTCAAAGTTCCGTCCTTGATCGGTGTGAATCTCCATCGGCACTCCAAATCTGCTAATCCAGTCATTTACTACGGCATCAGCTATTGTTGTCGTCTCATGATTGGGAATGGGGTACACCTCTGGCCATTTGCTGAAATAATCTATTATTACTAGCACATATTTGTTGCCGCTCTCGGTGGTGGGAAATGGCCCCGCTACATAAATTGCAATTCTTTCGAATGGTGCTCCGACGTTATATTGTTCCATGATTCCACGGCTTGTCCCTTCACTGCCGCACATTGGTCACATTTCTGGCACCATTCTATCACTGACTGCCTACATCCTGCCCAGTAGAATCGTTGACGTATCTTTGCTAGAGTTTTGTTAATTCCTAGGTGGCCCCCACTTGCTCCTCCATGATACTCATTCAGGATTTCTGCAATCCGGCACTTTGGTATCACCAGCAACAATTGCTTCACTTTGCCATCCGTGCTTTCCCACAATCGTTTTATCCCATTGAGCCCAATAAGCCTTGACAATGGGAGTTTTGTCCGCGATTTCGCTCCAAGTTGGCCGGTGTTCCTTTTCTTTCCATTCCATTATAACTGATAAATCCGTATCATCCAATTGCTCTTTCCTGACCATTTCGTCGGTCCACTCCTCATCAGGCAGCACTTGCCTAAGCCGAACGTCGATGATGTCTTCCTTTGCTTCAACATGGCCACAATGTTTACATTCTACTGGACACGGCCGTCTTGATAAGGCGTCGGCATTTCTGTGTGCACTTCCCTTCCGATGTTCGATTTGAAAATCGTAGCTTTGAAGACGTTCGATCCAGCGTGCTACTTGTCCCTCTGGATTCTTGAATTGTAACAGCCACCGTAGAGCGCCGTGATCATTCCACTATAGCCAACAATTCTTTCCGTGTCAGGCAGTAATTACGCTCCGGTTTTGATAATGTTTTGGAGTAGTACGCAATAACTCGTTCTTGGCCATTAATTTCCTGTGATAATACACCTCCTATACCGTCATGACTTGCATCGGTGTCCAAAATAAATTTTACGTTGGGTATAGGGTACGCGAGGATTGGCGCAACACATAACCGTCTCCTTAGTTCCACGAATGCTTCCTCCTGGTCATCGTTCCACTCGAATGCCTTGTTCTTCCTGGTCAACTCATGTAAACTCTTGGCGATGTTGGCGAATCCTGGCACGAAGCGTCTATAATAGGTGCACAATCCCAGAAAGCTTCGTAATTCGTGTAAATTTTTAGGTCTTGGCCAGTTCTTTACTGCTGCGATCTTTTCTTCGTCGGTGTGAATTCCATTAGTAGTTACGAGATGACCCAAATATTTGACTTCAGTTCTGAACAGCTTACACTTCTTTGGACTTAACTTCAATCCGGCGGCCTGTATCCGATCTTTAGATGCTCGTCGAAATCCTTACCCATAACGATGATATCTTCCAGATATATTAGGCACGTCTTCCAATGTAATCCCCTTAACACGCGCTCCATAATTCGTTCAAAAATCGCAGGGGCATTACATAATCCGAACGGCATAACATTAAATTGCCAAAGCCCGTTACCCACACTGAACGCTGTTTTCTCGCGATCTTCCTCATGCACTTCCACCTGCCAATACCCGCTTTGTAGATCTAATGTCGAAAATATTCGAGCACCCGATAACGTGGCTAACGTGTCATCGATCCTTGGCAGTGGGTAGTTATTCTTTTTCGTCACAGCATTGGGTTTTCGGTAATCAACGCAGAATCTCATGCTACCGTCCTTCTTCTCGACCAATACTACCGGTGAGCTACGTTTGCTGTTAGATGGTTCGATTACTCCTGCCGTCTGCATTTCTGTTACCATCCGGTTGACTTCTTGTTGTATTGCCAATGGTAATCTCCTGGGTGGTTGACGAATTGGCATCTCTGCTTCCGCATCAATTCGGTGCTTTACCATTGAAGTCCTTCCATTATTATCCGATGCACTGCATAATATGGACGAGTACCGTTTGAGTAGTTGATGTGCAGAATCTTTCTATGCCTCAGTAAGATCTTCGGTCTACTTCTGCATAAGTTGTTCTACCATTTCTTTCTGCCCTTGCATGTCGGCTTTTTCAATCGGACTTTTCTGTTCATACTTTACTATAGTTGAAACCTCGTTACATTTGCCGATGACTGTCCCTTTCTTGATGGTTTTCGTCTTATCCGAGAGATTTAGAGTCCTAATTGGTACTCTATGGTCGTTATCTGGTTTAACTAGGGCTTTTCCGATTATTATTTCCTTGGCTCCGTTCTCCTCTTCGTTGGCTTCCGCAACACACAACCTGGGTGACCCAGAACCTCCCTCCAATTTTCCCCACACGATCGTCTCCGAGTTCGGTGGCAGCTTCTCCCGATGATTAATAACAATTCGCCTGGTAGATGCTCTCGATGTTATCGTAAATTAAAACTCCTCGTCCAACATCCACCACGAATCCATTTGCTCTCATGAAGTCCATCCCCAAAATGACTTCATCCACAATATCAGCCATCAGGACTTCGTGTTGGAAAAGAGTTCTCCCGATCTTTATGTTCACAATCATTTTGCCTTTTATTATTGGACTACCTCCAGTTGCTGTTTGTAACTTCAATCTATTAGCTGGTTGTATACCTCCATCGATCAGATCTTTACGGACAATCGTGCAATTTGCTATCGTATCCAGGGTGATGATGCAGTCCGTGCCTGCAATCAATGTCACCTTTGATTGTTAAGCTGTAACCGCCTCTTGCTACTTTCGAAACGCGGATGGAGGTTATGGGGCAATCGGTTGTTGTAAGTCCGTTCATAGCAGCTATTAACTGCGACAAATCGAAACTTCCAGATGGTGGTTGTGTTTTTTCGGCTGACGGTTGCTTATCTCCTTCTTTCTGCTCTACGGTTGCCACATCCGTTACATTCTCTCTAAAATAATGTTGATCTACGTCTAACCCTTCTTTCTCCATGGCGTCACGTAGTCGCGCTTGTAAAGCTGCTTTACTACCATCAGTTGCCAAACCCCGTTTCTCAAGTTCTCCTTTTAATTCTGGAACTTTTAATTCGTTGAGAATCATTTTCTTTATCTTTTTATTCACAATCCCACCGCTGTCACCAATTGTTACGTTTTTGCCTTGTCAATTAAGGTTCGTATCACCGGATTGTGAATAATACAAAATCAATTTAATTTATCACCAACGAATTTATGTATTTCACAAAATTTATTACAACACAGTTTAAGAATAAAAATTCACAAAATCACTTTATATAAATTATTCTCACAATTTTACTGTACTCTTAATAAATTTTATTTCGCACTACAACACTTTTTAAATCACTTTTTAATTCCTTTTTAATCTTCACACTGTCGCTTTCCAAATACTACTATTCCCGTTCGACTTCGTTCGACTGTTTATATACACAAACCAAGCTTCTAGAAAGCTCATGAATTTTCCAGTTAGAATAGCGTAGAAACATTACGTAACAATTTTATTATGGAAAATTCCATTTTAGTACAGTTAAACATTGAGCTATTAATTGTAAGTTATTCTATTACACACTAGGTGTCACCGTCACAATACAATATTTGCTAATGCAAAGAAACACACCAAATGCGCCAAATTTTAGTACTAAATATTTTTACGGTTAGCAAATGCTCAATGAATTTTTCATAGTTTCCAATTATTTCCGCTGTATACAATTTGGCGCCACCATCGTTTGGTTGACGTCGAAAGCCCAAAGTAGTTTCGGAAATTGTTCTGTATACTTTCGATTCTATTGACATGAATTGAGTAGTAAGGAATCTAGACAGTTGCCGCGTGATCTACTTGGGATCTTACATATGCTGGGTTCCATTTAACTTGGCAAAGTACGCACAAGCACTTCTGACTACACTAATGTAGATTTGCCTTGGAATTCACTTGTCCATCATTTGATACACCCAAATATTAAGTCCACTTTGGGTATGATGTTGCATTTAAGAGATAATTTCGCAAATACGCCACAATTCAGCACTATTGATTTCTGTATGTATTGATTAAAGGAATTTTTCCCAGTGAAACGACATAATCTTCCATTTTTTTATATTTAAATGTAATGAGTTGCGTTCACACCACTCACTAAGGCCATTAATATCTTCTTGCAAAGGTCAGTAACGCTCCTTTCTCTTATGACACGGAAAATTTTAATATCATTTACAACTATGAGCACGTTAGAATTTTTTATAACCTTTCTAACTCGGCCGATGAAAACAAGAAATATCCAGGGTGAAATGTATGATCCTTGAGGAACACCCGAGGTAACTCTAATATCATTGGATTTTTCATTTCCAAATAAACACATGTTGACTGCTGCTTGATAAAAACGAGCTTATACCAATTAAGAATGCGTGCAAAGACAGTTTAATTTAATCAGTCAAAGTGTGATAATGATAATAAGTAAAATAAAGGATTATAAGTGAACTATCGTACATCGTGTTTTATGATAGCAAAATTAAAGAAAACGCCAGTAGTCATGTTCAGCATTCAAATCAATTCCAATATAGATAGTTTGGCAATACATACTCGGCACTCACAGGATCTTATTTTTAAAATAAAACATAACATTCATATATCGCACCAAACAATTTACGATCCATTCGACCGCGCATAATAAAATGTCTCATCTACTACCATATATATTCAACTATTATACCTGGACCTGTTGCGCTATTCCCTTGTCTCGTAATCAAATTGTCATATAAATAAATTTGCGACACAATAAATCTCGAAATTGAAGGGTCGATTTTGGTTATATTGTGCGGCGCGTGGAGGGGAACATGAACACAACAAAACAAATTCAGTCTGAAAGAAAGAAACAAATTCAACATTTTCTTTTGTAAATCCAACGAAGTGATGGATTTTTAACAATGTGGTTTAATTGTTTGTCCCTGTGTCTGTATCTTTGTCCAGTATATTATGTATACAATATTTTTACTTATCCTTGGACATCAAAGTAATTTACACGTTGTTGTCAATTTATGTCGGTCACACAAAATATAAAATTTGTTATGAGTTGGTTGTTATCTTCTCTCCCTTAAAATATTTTTGTTTGGTACTATAAAGCTTATATCTATATCGACTTTATTTATCAGACAAAATATTTTACTGGCCGTGTGGGATTTATATTTGCGGACGAAATAACCTTCACTCATTAATCGGATTAGATCAACGTATCGAGAAAAAAAAAATAAAAAATTCAAATAATTGGACAAGTCGACATATACTTATATAAAGAAAAGCCAATTTTCCCGGATAAATTCAATAACATATTTTCACACATTTCTAAGGCGAAATAGGATAAATAAATAAAATTCGATCTAAAACACTTGAGTTTTTCCACGTCGACCACAACAAAAACAATTTTGCGTCAAGTACGGTTTTGTGTACAGATTTTATTTAAACGGTTAATTTTCATTCGGAGAAAATCCTCTCAAACAAGTCTCGAGTTTTTTTTTTTTTTGTTTCGTTTCGTTTCGTTTCTAATTCACTCAGGAGATGTAAAATTTAAAATGAAAATGCAGGAAAACTGATTTCCACCACAATATATACAAACTGTATAAATCAAACTACAATTTAATAGTTGATTTTGTAAATAAAATTTTTATAAATTAAAATCGGTGTAGAAGAGGAAGATGTTGACGAAGAAGAAGAAGAAGAAGAAGAAGAAGGAAATGAAATTTAAGACGATAATGGATTTTTATTAAAAATATTCGTATTTTTAATGAAATATTTATTAATTTGATGGTTTTTGGTTGCAATGGTTACTATACACAAAACACATTTTTAAACCAATATGACGAAAGAAACCCTTCCCTTTATTTTTAAAACCAACCTAATTATAGATATGCGTATATATAAAAACCCGAATTTGGGGCTTCGGTAATACATTTTAATACAGTTTCAAACTACAAACGTATAGGTATATCTAAGAAAATTCAATAAAAGATTCTTTTAATCTTAAAATCCCGTATAAAGGCAAAAAATTGCAAAGTGTTTTCACATATTCGCATTCGTTTTGTGAATGTATGTATGTATGTGTATGGCGAAAATTAAATTACAAAATTTTTAAAATCCACCACATTAAAATTGACACTCACATGTCATCTGTAATTTGGTTTAATCTTTAAGATTTACAAAACGAAAATATATCGAATTTTCTATTATTTGACAAAATTCAATCACTTTTGATCCCTTTTGTCATTGAAAATATTTCATTTTGTGAACATTTTATGTGTGTGTGTCGTCTGTGACAAAAAAAAAAAATATCAAAATATAGATGGAGTGAGGTTATTTGGGGAATAGGTAAAGAATAATTCTATCGAAATTGATTTATACTGGAATAAAATTCGGTTTCTTTTCGACTAGATTAAGTAACAACACAAACTAGAATACCATATATCGACAGCGTTGTTCAAATAGAAATACCGTCGGAAATTTTGTAACTTACTATTTTAAATTTAGCTCTCTTGAAATGGTTTAATTTTCGGTACACAAAAATGTTAAAGCTTTGCAAACGTTTTTTATGCATTCGAGTATATCTCTAAATAATTCTTCAACAAGACAATGAACAGACGACTTATGAGAAGTTAGCATAATATGTTCATCACGAAAAAATTTTTTTCGAATTATGTATAGCGCTAAAATGAAAGGAAGTTTTACTTCCACTAAGGCGAAAAATCGCCTCAGAAGAAACGATTGAGATTTGACCACGGTTTAATACAGCTATTTGTGGAGAGCAATTATCTCGATATCCTATAGGCAAATGAAGTTATCCCAGTTTTTTATCCCACAAAAAATAAAAATGTCAGTTTAATTATGTATACCAGCCGTATAATGCAATTTTCATAATCGGCCAACTTCCACATTGTTCCATATAAAATTATCATTTTTACTTCGGTCTAAAAAGACCAAAGTATTGAAATCCTGTCAAAAATGATCAAAAATTTGGTTGTTTCTATGGTCAAGGGATGGAACAAATTTGGACTTTTCCACATTGATCGTCAAATTTGCTAGCCGTAACTGTCTGGCAACTATCTCCAATAACTCCATATGTTCCGTGTAGGTTGCGGAGGTTATGAGTAGGCCATCCAGATACACAAATACTATGTCATGCAGTTCATGGGGTATTACCTTATGCATGAGCCGACACATGGTCTGCGCGGCGTTGCTTAATCCAAAAGGCATCACCGTGAATTGGTACAAGGGTCTCCCTGGCACAGTAAAGGCGGTCTTAGGACGTGACGCTACCTGTAGTGAAATTTGCCAAAATGCATCTTTCAAATCTAAACTGGTTATATACTTAGTATTCTCCAGCCGACTGAGAAGACCATCTATGATTGGCAATGGGTACGACTCCTTCACTGTGACGCTGTGGATCTTCCAGGCATCCAGGCACATCCTCACTTTGCCGTTGCTTTTGACCACCACCGTTACAGGTGAACTCCACGGACTGGAAGACTCTTCGATCACTCCTAATTCAAGCATGCGGTCCAGTTCTTTATCCAGTTCCTTTTGTTTGGCTGGTGTTGTGGCGTAATATCGTTGTTTGATCGGTTTGGCTTCGCCCGTGTCTATAATATGTTCGAGCAATGGTGTTTTTCCTAAACCCAGCTGCTCTGACGATGGAAATTCAGCTTTAATTTGGTCTAATTGTTTTTGTTGAGGTGCAGTTAGTAAGTGTACTTTCGCTACCTCCTCCTCAGTTGTATGATCATCTAACATGTTTAATGTAGGCTTTTCTACTTCGGAAATGAATATATTCAGGCCAAAAACCTTCCAGAAGTCCGTTCCTAGATATAACCGTTCGGACAAAGTTGGTGCAATGTATAAGTTTATATTTTTCGTCTGTCCACTGAACGTCACAGGAACGCTAGTATATCCGAGTATTTGTTCTGACGCTCCACTAGCAGTATGGACTCTGGTGTTGAATGGCTGGTATGATAGACCATTGCTTTTAAGGAATTCTTCACTTCCCCGTCCCAGCACTGTGATGTTGGCACCTGAGTCAAGTAGTCCTTCAATTATCCTTCCGCATACCTCTACTGATGCGAAAGGACGGTCGTCTATTTTGAAATGGATACGACGATAAAAGTATCCTTTCATTCTCATAAGTTGCCTGTTATCCGTTTGGCAGCTAATTAAACGAAAGGATGAATTTCTTTTGCAGATTAGGAACGACGCCAACTCCGGTAGAGTTCGGGATCGGTGTTTGACGCCGCCTCCTCGGTTGTTGTCTCCTGTTTGATCCGCGAGTGGTACGGCTCCCGATAATTGCGTATCTCGCGTGGATGGTTTTCCGTCGGAGTGTAGTAATTGTAATCAAGTTTGTACACTCCTTTCTTACCACATTCGTAGCAGAAAACTCCTGTTACAGGACGCCGACATTCCATAAATGTGTGGGCGGCGTCTCCACAATTCCAGCATCGGTATGTTCGGTTGTCGCGTGTTACTGATGCCGACGATGTCTCTGTAAAATTTACAGTTAACAAGCTTTGGAATAGCTCCTGTAGGCAACTTCTGAGTTTGCCCGTGGTTTTGCGTGCGAGCTTGTAGCCGTTTGTTAATCTCACAAATCTGTTCGCAAAATTCGGGCACTTCAACTTCCCTAAGATAAGTATCCGCTGGTTCAACTTCCTCTTCATTCTCTACATATGTCATCTCGTCTATTTGGGCTGGCCTGTGGTAAAACGAACTTGTTGTTTAGTTGGGTAACGATAGTTATCCCTCAGAATCCCCTGTTGAACTCCGGATAGCCCGAATTCAGGGTTATTACCGAACCGCCGCCACATCTCCTCCAGTGAACTGCATCTCCGGACGAACTCAGCTAAATTAAGGAAATCATGTTCGTTGTGGAGAGTCATCTGAAGTCCCGGTCGCATGTTCCTGGTGGTAGGGTAGACAATATTTATTCTGCCGGGAGTGGCATTGAATTTAAATTATTGTCTACATGAATGGTGTACGACTTGCCTCCTACACAATCCGTGTCTCTCTGTTATGGGATAGAATCCGGTATTGTGGAAACGGGAGTTCAAGGGTGTCATTCATGACCACTAGGTAAGTCGAGATTTGAGGCTGTGATACCATAGCAGTGAGGCTCACTTACCATGTGTAGGTTTTGAATGCTCATTGTGAAGTTGGGTCATAGTTCTGAAATTTTTGTGAAATGACTTCGAAACTATGAATAAAAAATATTTACACTAATTAATGTGTCTTATCATAGATCTTTTATAAAGTGTAGTTTCAACCATTACTTCTTTTTTTGAATACTTTTGAACCACGCTCTCCATAAAATTTTGAACACAATGCTGCGGTTCCTGATTAAATAAATTGTTAATAATTCTTAATAATATTTCTTTAAATGCGTTTAGTATTACGTCAAAGTGTTCGCCAACTTGAGGTATGTTGTGTGGTCCCTATATATTGATCTCTATTTGGGTATCAGAAATCCAAGCCAAAATTCTAAAACTTGGTCAGTAGTTATATTAGGCCTATATCTTGTCACCCAATAAAGGAATCCGATGAGCAATTCCTATAAATGCGTTTAGTATTACGTCAAAGTGTTCGCCAATTAAAGGTATGTTGTGTGGTCCCTATATATTGATCTCTATTTGGGTATCAGAAATCCAAGCCAAAATTCTAAAACTTGGTCAGTAGTTAAATTAGGCCTATATCCTATCACCCAATAAAGGAATCCAATGAGCAATTCCAATAAATGCGTTTAGTATTACGTCAAATAGTTCGCCAACTTGAGGTATGTTGTGTGGTCCCTATATATTGATCTCTATTTGGATATCAGAAATCCAAGCCAAAATTCTAAAACTTGGTCAGTAGTTAAATTAGGCCTACATCTTGTCACCCAATAAAGGAATCCGATGAGCAATTTCTTTAAATGCGTTTAGTATTACGTCAAAGTGTTCGCCAACTTGAGGTATGTTGTGTGGTCCCTATATATTGATCTCTATTTGGGTATCAGAAATCCAAGCCAAAATTCTAAAACTTGGTCAGTAGTTAAATTATTCCTATATCTTGTCACCCAATAAAGGAATCCGATGAGCAATTCCTATAAATGCGTTTAGTATTACGTCAAAGTGTTCGCCAATTAAAGGTATGTTGTGTGGTCCCTATATATTGATCTCTATTTGGGTATCAGAAATCCAAGCCAAAATTCTAAAACTTGGTCAGTAGTTAAATTAGGCCTACATCTTGTCACCCAATAAAGGAATCCGATGAGCAATTCCTATAAATGCGTTTAGTATTACGTCAAAGAGTTCGCCAACTTGAGGTATGTTGTGTGGCCCCTATATATTGATCTCTATTTGGGTATCAGAAATCCAAGCCATAATTCTAAAACTTGGTCAGTAGTTAAATTAGGCCTATATCTTATTACCCAATAAAGGAATCCAATGAGCAATTCCTATAAATGCGTTTAGTATTACGTCAAATAGTTCGCCAACTTGAGGTATGTTGTGTGGTCCCTATATATTGATCTCTATTTGGGTATCAGAAATCCAAGCCAAAATTCTAAAACTTGGTCAGTAGTTAAATTAGGCCTACATCTTGTCATCCAATAAAGGAATCCGATGAGCAATTCCTATAAATGCGTTTAGTATTACGTCAAAGTGTTCGCCAACTTGAGGTATGTTGTGTGGTCCCTATATATTGATCTCAATTTGGGTATTAGAAATCCAAGCCAAAATTCTAAAACTTTGTCAGTAGTTAAATTAGGCCTATTTCTTGTTACCCAATAAAGGAATCCGATCAGTAATTCCTATAAATACGTTTAGTATTACGTCAAAGTGTTCGCCAACTTGAGGTATGTTGTGTGGTCCCTATATATTGATCTCTATTTGGGTATCAGAAATCCAAGCCAAAATTCTAAAACTTGGTCAGTAGTTAAATTAGGCCCACATCTTGTTACCCAATAAAGGAATCCGATGAGCAATTCCTATAAATGCGTTTAGTATTACGTCAAAGTGTTCGCCAACTTGAGGTATGTTGTGTGGTCCCTATATATTGATCTCTATTTGGGTATCAGAAATCCAAGCCAAAATTCTAAAACTTGGTCAGTAGTTAAATTAGGCCTATATCGTATCACCCAATAAAGGAATCCGATGAGCAATTCCTATAAATGCGTTTAGTATTACGTCAAAGAGTTCGCCAACTTGAGGTGTGTTGTGTGGTCCCTATATATTGATCTCTATATGGGTATCAGAAATCCAAGCCAAAATTCTAAAACTTGGTCAGTAGTTAAACTAGGCCTATATCTTATTACCCAATAAAGGAATCCGATGAGCAATTCCTATAAATGCGTTTAGTATAACGTCAAAGAGTTCGCCAACTTGAGGTATGTTGTGTGGTCCCTATATATTGATCTCTATTTGGGTATCAGAAATCCAAGCCAAAATTCTAAAACTTGGTCAGTAGTTAAATTAGGCCTACATCTTGTCACCCAAAAAAGGAATCCGATGAGCAATTTCTTTAAATGCGTTTAGTATTACGTCAAAGTGTTCGCCAACTTGAGGTATGTTGTGTGGTCCCTATATATTGATCTCTATTTGGGTATCAGAAATCCAAGCCAAAATTCTAAAACTTGGTCAGTAGTTAAATTGGACCTACATCTTGTTACCCGATAAAGGAATCCGATTAGCATTTCCTATAAATGCGTTTAGTATTACGTCAAAGTGTTCGCCAACTTGAGGTATGTTGTGTGGTCCCTATATATTGATCTCTATTTGGGTATTAGAAATACAAGCCAAAATTCTAAAACTTTGTCAGTAGTTATATTAGGCCTATATCTTGTCACCCAATAAAGGAATCCGATGAGCAATTCCTATAAATGCGTTTAGTATTACGTCAAAGTGTTCGCCAATTAAAGGTATGTTGTGTGGTCCCTATATATTGATCTCTATTTGGGTATTAGAAATACAAGCCAAAATTCTAAAACTTGGTCAGTAGTTAAATTAGGCCTACATCTTGTCACCCAATAAAGGAATCCGATAAGCAATTTCTATAAATGCGTTTAGTATTACGTCAAAGTGTTCGCCAACTTGAGGTATGTTGTGTGGTCCCTATATATTGATCTCTATTTGGGTATCAGAAATCCAAGCCAAAATTCTAAAACTTGGTCAGTAGTTATATTAGGCCTATATCTTGTCACCCAATAAAGGAATTCGATGAGCAATTCCTATAAATGCGTTTAGTATTACGTCAAAGTGTTCGCCAATTAAAGGTATGTTGTGTGGTCCCTATATATTGATCTCTATTTGGGTATCAGAAATCCAAGCCAAAATTCTAAAACTTGGTCAGTAGTTAAATTAGGCCTACATCTTGTCACCCAATAAAGGAATCCGATGAGCAATTCCTATAAATGCGTTTAGTATTACGTCAAAGAGTTCGCCAACTTGAGGTATGTTGTGTGGCCCCTATATATTGATCTCTATTTGGGTATCAGAAATCCAAGCCATAATTCTAAAACTTGGTCAGTAGTTAAATTAGGCCTATATCTTATTACCCAATAAAGGAATCCAATGAGCAATTCCTATAAATGCGTTTAGTATTACGTCAAAGTGTTCGCCAATTAAAGGTATGTTGTGTGGTCCCTATATATTGATCTCTATTTGGGTATCAGAAATCCAAGCCAAAATTCTAAAACTTGGTCAGTAGTTAAATTAGGCCTACTTCTTGTTACCCAATAAAGGAATCCGATCAGTAATTCCTATAAATACGTTTAGTATTACGTCAAAGTGTTCGCCAACTTGAGGTATGTTGTGTGGTCCCTATATATTGATCTCTATTTGGGTATCAGAAATCCAATCCAAAATTCTAAAACTTGGTCAGTAGTTAAATTAGACCTACATCTTGTTACCCGATAAAGGAATCCGATGAGCATTTCCTATAAATGCGTTTAGTATTACGTCAAAGTGTTCGCCAACTTGAGGTATGTTGTGTGGTCCCTATATATTGATCTCTATTTGGGTATCAGAAATCCAAGCCAAAATTCTAAAACTTGGTCAGTAGTTAAATTAGGCCTATATCGTATCACCCAATAAAGGAATCCGATGAGCAATTCCTATAAATGCGTTTAGTATAACGTCAAAGAGTTCGCCAACTTGAGGTATGTTGTGTGGTCCCTATATATTGATCTCTATTTGGGTATCAGAAATACAAGCCAAAATTCTAAAACTTGGTCAGTAGTTAAATTAGGCCTATATCTTATTACCCAATAAAGGAATCCGATGAGCAATTCCAATAAATGCGTTTAGTATTACGTCAAAGAGTTCGCCAACTTGAGGTATGTTGTGTGGTCCCTATATATTGATCTCTATTTGGGTATCAGAAATCCAAGCCAAAATTCTAAAACTTGGTCAGTAGTTAAATTAGAACTATATCCTATCACTTAATAAAGGAATCCAATGAGCAATTCCAATAAATGCGTTTAGTATTACGTCAAAGAGTTCGCCAACTTGAGGTATGTTGTGTGGTCCCTATATATTGATCTCTATTTGGGTATCAGAAATCCAAGCCAAAATTCTAAAACTTGGTCAGTAGTTATATTAGGCCTATATCTTGTCACCCAATAAAGGAATCCGATCAGTAATTCCCATAAATACGTTTAGTATTACGTCAAAGTGTTCGCCAACTTGAGGTATGTTGTGTGGTCCCTATATATTGATCTCTATTTGGGTATCAGAAATCCAATCCAAAATTCTAAAACTTGGTCAGTAGTTAAATTAGACCTACATCTTGTTACCCGATAAAGGAATCCGATGAGCATTTCCTATAAATGCGTTTAGTATTACGTCAAAGTGTTCGCCAACTTGAGGTATGTTGTGTGGTCCCTATATATTGATCTCTATTTGGGTATCAGAAATCCAAGCCAAAATTCTAAAACTTGGTCAGTAGTTAAATTAGGCCTATATCGTATCACCCAATAAAGGAATCCGATGAGCAATTCCTATAAATGCGTTTAGTATAACGTCAAAGAGTTCGCCAACTTGAGGTATGTTGTGTGGTCCCTATATATTGATCTCTATTTGGGTATCAGAAATCCAAGCCAAAATTCTAAAACTTGGTCAGTAGTTAAATTAGGCCTATATCTTATTACCCAATAAAGGAATCCGATGAGCAATTCCTATAAATGCGTTTAGTATTACGTCAAAGAGTTCGCCAACTTGAGGTATGTTGTGTGGTCCCTATATATTGATCTCTATTTGGGTATCAGAAATCCAAGCCAAAATTCTAAAACTTGGTCAGTTGTTAAATTAGGCCTATATCTTATCACCTAATAAAGGAATCCGATGAGCAATTCCTATAAATGCGTTTAGTATTACGTCAAAGAGTTCGCCAACTTGAGGTGTGTTGTGTGGTCCCTATATATTGATCTCTATTTGGGTATCAGAAATCCAAGCCAAAATTCTAAAACTTGGTCAGTAGTTAAATTAGGCCTATATCTTATTACCCAATAAAGGAATCCGATGAGCAATTCCTATAAATGCGTTTAGTATTACGTCAAAGAGTTCGCCAACTTGAAGTATGTTGTGTGGTCCCTATATATTGATCTCTATTTGGGTATCAGAAATCCAAGCCAAAATTCTAAAACTTGGTCAGTAGTTAAATTAGGCCTACATCTTGTCACCCAACAAAGGAATCTGATCAGTAATACCTATAAATGCGTTTAGTATTATGTCAAATTACGTGTTTAAATCTATACGTGTCGTTCTATTTTAATTTATCTTAAACTTTTAATATGTTTAATATATTTAGTATAACTAAAAACAATATATAAAATATATTATTTGCAATTAAACTTTTATATAGTTGTACCATAGGTTTCTGAAAAACGCCTAAATGTTACATTTCACACATACTAGCAAACAAATTGTTGTTTTTGTATTTTTAGGATAAATATAGGATAAACTTCACATCCCTTTTGTTTTTGCCATATCAAGAATTATAATTGAGACTAAAAGTCTCGATAACGAAGCCACACAGGTGTTCAAATTTTGATTGCATACAATGGTAGCTTTACGATTTTATCGTTTTAGCAGGTGTTCTGACACCTTTGAATACCAAAAACTACAGGTTCAACAATATTGACATTGCAATAGTATTTGACCGTTTATAAGAATTGGTTTTATTGGTTATTATTGTCAAAACTCAAGTGGATGATTTGAGTTATGTATGTGTGGAAGGGATTTGTACAGTTCGTTATCTGATTAATGTTGATAAAAAGAGAATAAAAAAAAAAATTTGTTGTACTTTTGTTTTAATTAAATTATCATTTTGATTTACATGATTTATGCAACAATATTGGCAGTCCACGACCAGCAGAGTAAGTTAGCATTATTTTGATCAGCTAATTTGAATGTAAGTACTGGGCTAAATAAGGTTGGTGATGCTGGATCAACTTCCTGTCTCAATTCGTATACGACTTCGGTTCCAGCCGGAATTGGGCAAGTAGCACCATCTAAAAGAAAGTTGCATCCCAATAAAACATCGGCGGGTAATGCGTAGTCAACTGTGATGATATTAGCAATTCTAGCCTGAACACTTGGGGTGAGTAATTCGATATCGCGAGCTAGACGAAAGAATAAAAATATTTTATTAAACCCATTGGACAATATTATATTAACAAATTTGTATACTACTTACGAGCTATAAACCTAATGTGTGTAATTCCAACGGTTCCAAGAGCTAAAGCACATGGTGCTGCATCACATCCTTGGATTTCAACAGATAATGGAAAATTATCGTTTGATCCACAGTTGTTAACATTCAAGGTACCGTATACGAAGGCAGGTACTAATGCGATTAATAAAAGTGTGCGAAACATGTTTGCAAAAATTTGTTATTTTCAAGTATACGGTTATGAACTGAATACATTTTGGAGCACAATACGGACGCTTTTATACCAAAATTTTCAACTGATAACGAGCGACAAGATACTGGACTTGCAATGTCACGTGAATTTTTTTTTATTTTCATTTTTTTCATTTGATTAGAATAAACCAAATTAATTATTTTATCTAATTTGATTCTATTTTTATTCATAGTCGCTTAACAAAAAAAAATAAAAAATTAAAACATTTATGTTGGTCCAGTTTATGTCGAATCAATTAAACCCTTTGCGTTCTTTCAAGAACTCTTGAACTGCGCTTGAAGAAACCGTTATTCTGCCGTAAATGCATCGAAGCTAGAAGATGCCACCCAGCGAATGTAATATTCAAAATCAGATTTTTTAAATTTCAGTCGAAATGAATAATAACAAAATATTAAAGACGATCGCAAATCAATTGGAAATTAGAATCTAGCTGCCGCTGCTTAGTAACTCAGGCTAAATTAACAAAAGAGTTGTAAATGATTTTTTAAGCTACCTTTTTTTAGTACCCAAAATTATTATCCACAATTTGCTTAACAAAATGTTTGGAGCCTTCGTCTTGATCTTATTAAATAGTTGACATGCTCGTAAATGGCAAGATTAACGTAAAATACTGCGGTTATAATCACAATTTTCCACTTAAAATAAACAAGCTATGGGTATGATGTGTTACAGTACCAAGCGAATTACCCATCTAACTTAATCCTATAAAGTTTCCAAAACTATTGCTACAGCTGAAACCGATATCATATTGTGACAAAAAGTTAATCCAGCCTCACTAAATCTATTTGGTCCGGTACTTATATTTAATCGAATCGATCAAAATAATGAAAATGTTGCATGCTGGAAATGGACCGCCCCGAATTGTCTAAAATAGTGTCAAACAAAATAATCGCCACACAAATAATTTAATAACAATTTCGTTGGCTTTAATTTGGTTCAACCCATATTTGATAAGTGTTTGTGTGTATTATCATTGCCCGAAATTATTAATTAGCTTTGAATTATCTAATGAGTTTGATTTTTTTTGAAGTGGTCTGATTAATTGCTTTAACTTAACACCTGGCTTTTTATTTACACAAGTGGCCCGATTAAAAATGTTAGAACTTGTTACGATAACGGAATCATCAATTATTTTATTTTTTTTTTTTTTTCTATTAATGGAAAATTATTTAAAACTACTTGAATTATTATCGGATAGTGACGGAGATAATCCATTTCTAAGAGAATGTTAGGCTCAACACTTTTGGTGCTAACTAATTTTGGCGCAATAAGGCCAAGGTGTAGTTTATCTTAACACAAAAATTGTTAATTTCCAAATGAAGTTTTCGTGCTTAGTGAAGTTTTTTATTTTGTAATTTCCTTTGGATCGTTTTAAGACAGATACTAACTTGATAAAAGGTCAGATGGGAATGAATTAGTTTTCGTAATCTAAAATTTTGAAATTTGAACTTCCATAAATGTATTTTAAAATTTCAAAATTATATTACCTCGTTCGAAATTTGAAACTTGAAAAGTTTTAAAACTTAGTCTAAATTTTTGCTTTAAAATAATAAGTTTGGATTAGCTAAACCTTCGCTTGGAATTTGCTGTTACTTGTCACAGTTGTGAAAAATTTGGCGAAATGTCTCTTCAAAACTTCTCTTGTAGAACGATAAAATCTTAAAATCAATAAAACTCTGCGCAGATTAAAATAATTAATCTCCACATAAATTTTAAGTCAAATTACAAACCACAAAATAGTGATTTCCAATGCTTCAGCGCACTGTAGCGAGAGAACACCTCATCTGATCGGACCAATTCTGATATTAAAATTAGCGTTGAGAAACAGTGGTGGTTTTAACCAGGCTTTCTTCCCTTACATTCATATTCACCAATACTTACCGCCATATGTTAGCATCGATGTTGTCATGTGAAGCCAGCTTTAAAAGATGTATGTGAAGTTGGCCCACAATTCATCCCAAAAAAACGCAGGGGTAACACTAAAATAAAATTGTTCTTCATGATTCAGTGTGATCCCAAAAAAAGGTATATCGTGATATTATTTAATATGTCAGCCCAAAAAAAAATAAAATCTTCATACTTTCGTGTCAATTCAAAAAAAGATGTATAACACAGTTTATAATGTCAGCCCAAAAAAATTTCTATCATGATAGCAAAATTTATCACGACAGACTCTCAGCCCAAAAATAAAACTATCATGGGAAAGGAAACATACTAGAATAACTAAGGAGAACTTTTAAATTTTCGAAATTCAACGGAATATTTTCTGAAGTACTGTGTTGTTGGCACCAATCTCCTGATGATTTTTTATTGGGCCTATCAATTGTGAGTAATCTGGAACATTTTCACCATATACAAGGACACAACATCATGCCAGATAACCAATTTGGATTTCGATACGGTCACTTCACAATTCATGTGATCACGAGGCTTACAACTGATGTTTGTCGAAATCTGAACGATAAAGATATGTGTACTTGGGCAGTAATGATTGATATGGCGAAGGCTTTTGAGTCAGTGTGGCTTGACGGTTTAATGTTTAAGCTACATAAATTGAACTTTAGTGAAGACATCATTAAAATCCTAATAGATATGCTGTACGACAGGCAGTTTATAACCACCACGGGAACCGAAACATCTAAAAATACTTCCAACTATATAATGGTCTTCAGCAAGGGACAATAATTGCGCCTGTTTTATTTAACCTTTACAATATGGATCTCATCTCGAACGAACAGCTGAACTCAACAAAGCTACAAACGATAGCTTATGCAGATGACATAGTAGAATATAGTGCCGCTTCTAGAATCATAGACATACAAAATAATATTCAGTCCGCAATTAATTTCATCACAAATTTTTTGAAGATCTGGCGTATACAAATAAACGCCAATAAATGTGAATCGATTCTATCTAGAAAACCATACCAACTCGCGAATGGGGACACAAAGAAAAACTGGAAAGCTTTCAACCAAAAACTAAATATCAACTAAAATAAAATTGTTAAATACCTGGGCATCAATTTGGATCGTTTTTGCAACTTAACCGAACACATCAATATTCAGTTAACCAAGGCGAGAAGTGCAATATGTGGACACAAAAAAATTTTCAACTCTAAATATTTGAACCCAGCAGTGAAGAAAATTTGTTATCAGACTCTTATCTGACCCGTTATCACCTATGCCTCTCCTGTGTGGTATAATTGTTCAGCAAGTAACATGGAACGAATACGCAAGTTTGAGAGAGCTTGCATACGACGTTGTCAAGGAGAGTGGCGAAAAGCGGATACAGATTATCTGCACTACATATCGAATCAAACACAGTATAACAACTTCGGAATTGAGAGAATCGATGCCCATATGATAAGATTAACCAGGAATCACATACTTCGCTCAACAGATGCTGAACAAAGAAATTCCGGTATATTCGGTCCTTATTATACTGATGACAACATAATAAGAAGATGTATACAACCAAATAAAATCCCAGGACCAGAAGCGTTCCTGTACTTGGACAAAATAGGTTACATATAGAATGATGACCAAATACCAATAATATACCATATAAAGAGGCAACCAAACGAAAAATGTTTCGATCCCATCAAGTTCAGCAATACTGCAGATTATATGAGGTACAGCACCGCCATAAATAAAACTAAGGAACACCGGTTCACAGCCCAAAAGCAGAATTATTGGTGGCTCCATTAATATTAGAATTAATTTCTTTATATTTAGGTTAAGTTTAAATTAGAATAAGTTGTAAATAGTTGTAAATAGTAAAGAAATTGATAATGGCGATTTTATTGTTAAGCAAATTTTACGCAAACTCAAAACCAAACAGGTCACAAGTATTAAACTAAAACTGTAATATAATCAATTAATGTAATTAAAATCAAAATTGAAATAATAATAAGTCCTGAGAATCCATAAAGGAGCAGAGGATCTCAAAAATTGTAATATAATGAACGATTCTTGTAATATTCTTACGTTAACCTAAAATTGTAAATGAATAAAGCTTTAAATAAAGATTCAATTTAGAAAAAAAAAAAAAAATCACAAAATTCTGAAAATGTTCCAGAGTACTCACAATCTATAGGCCTAATAAAAAATCATCAGGAGATTGGTGCCAACAACACAGTACTTGAGAAAATACTCAGTTGAATTGCGAAAATCAAATTAAATACGACTCACAAGGCTTTGCGACCATATTTGACCATGCTATTACCATCACAAAATTCTGAAAATGTTCCAGAGTACTCACAATCTATAGGCCTAATAAAAAATCATCAGGAGATTGGTGCCAACAACACAGTACTTGAGAAAATACTCAGTTGAATTGCGAAAATCAAATTAAATTCGACTCGCAAGGCTTTGCGACCATATTTGACCATGCTATCCCCATCACAAAATTCTGAAAATGTTCCAGAGTACTAACAATGGATAGGCCTAATAAAAAATCATCGGGAGATTGGTACCAACAACACAGAACTTCAGAAAATATTCCGTTGAATTTCGAAAATTTAAAAGTTCTCCTTAGTTGTTCTAGTATGTTTCCTTTCCCATGATAGTTTTATTTTTGGGCTGAGAGTCTGTCGTGATAAATTTTGCTATCATGATAGAAATTTGTTTGGGCTGAGATTTTAAATTGGAATATTATTATTTTTTTTGTTATTTAATATAAATTCGAATAGGAAGCGGTGAAATAAAATAATTAAAGAATTTATGGTGCCATAATATGGAGCATTCTGT
Source organism: Tipula vernalis (assembly GCA_958295665.1). Lineage (NCBI taxonomy): Eukaryota > Metazoa > Arthropoda > Insecta > Diptera > Tipulidae > Tipula > Tipula vernalis. Next base: position 406,163,808 of record OY282558.1, on the reverse strand, counting down.
AAAATGTTTTTACCTATTCTTAGCTTTCATTTACATCTTTTCAACTCAAATAATAGTTGAGAAAGAAATTTATTATAGAAATGTATCGTGACATTACATGGTCTATTATTTTTCTCTCATGATAGTTTTCTTTGTTTCATAAGATTTGAAGTGGTGTTGCCAACGTTAACTATCATAATTTTTCGGGATAGAATTTGTGGCCAACTTCACGAAGGTCTTTAAAATTATAAAAGTTACTCTTTTATAGTTTTGACAGTAGTATGTTAGGTTAGAGTTTTTCCTGTACACGAACAGTACACAGATGTAATTCTAAATATTTATAAAGAATATTAATCCACAATTATTATTTTGTGGTTTTGTTAGAAACACTAAGCATAATATACTGGCGACGAGGATTTATATTCACGAATTATTTCCTCCATAAACAAAATGGATAAAGAGCAATTTGAAAAATTTGTGGAATTGATCAGCCGGAATAACGTCGCGCTTATGGAAACAGTAGGACAAGTGATACGGGGACAAAATCGAGATACAAATACCCAACAACAAACTCCGCAAAGCTTAGATGAAAAGGAAGTTCGAGAAATTAAAAACAATTTTTAAATGCGAGTGATATGTCGCATCTTGCCTTCGAGGCGCAATGTTGCATGAGATAGTTCCAACACAGAACTATATGTGAACGCAAAACGCGATTTATTCCTGTGTTCATTGTCACCGGACACTCATCACGAACTTAAAGTGTCGTTTACGGATGCCACCACACCGTTCGAACCAAATACATACAAAACAATAATCGATCGTTTCATTAATTTGTATACACACAAAACGACTCGATTTAAGGCATTGTCATGGTTTTGAAATTGTACGCGCAAAGAAACACAATCCTTCGAACAATGTGCAAACGAATTACGTGCAATTAGCCGTGACTGTAAATGCAAGGAAAGTAGCTAAAATAAAATTAGCAAAGTTGAAAACATTCATCGAAGAATTCAAACCTGAGAATAATAAAAGCGAATTCAATTTAAATTTTAAAGTTGGTAAATTGACGGCATTGCGCACATGATTATAATGCAATCTACACACAATTAATCGAGTTGGAATCGAAATTGGATGATGATACTGGAATTCAAAAAGTGGAAATGGATGCAATAGAAATGCAGGATAATATATGGTACGTTAAATATTTATTCCAGGCATCGTTGGATCATTATACAAAGTAGCAAGGACAACATGCATCAAATTTGGATGGAAGATCAGTATGAGAACCATCAGGTGAAAATGATAATATTCAATTTAATAATGTGACAGTGGAAATTCAAAAGAATGATGAAAAAAGCGAAATAAAATCATTGCCTAATCCGTGTTCAGATAGTGATAGTAATTTTTAAAGGTCGGTAATATTACCGCAGATAAAATTACCTTTTTTTGATGGTGACGTAGATGATTGGTTAGAATATAGAGACTCATTTATCGATATGGTGATTAACAACACCGCAATATCAGATGTTAAACGTTATCATTACTTAATTGGATCACTCGGTGATAGGGCAAAAAAAACTATTAAAAATATTGAACTTACATCAAACGGATTTCATTAAGCATGGGAATCGCTTATATGTTCAAATATAATGATGAGCGGGAAATCCTAGAAAATCATTTGCATAAATTTTTTAATTTAAAATCAATTAGTGGTGAGAGCCATTCGGGAATCTCGCGGTTATTGGATGATAGTCAGACACATGTACGTGGTCTTGAAAAGTTAGGCGAAAAGTTAAGCGAGGCGGTGATAGTATTTACGGTGAAGCAGCGATTTGATCAAGAAACAAGGAAGTTGTGGTCATTTTCCCCCATTCATCAGATGTACAAGCGCAACATGGCAAGAAATGGTTATATTTATACATCAAAGATGTTGTGCACTTAAACCATTCAAGGAAACGAATAATATTTCACGAAAGATACCTCAAAATTCGTTTGTCACATCATTCGATCATAGTGCACCAAATAATTATTTATGCTGGTTATGTAAACAGTCACATTTCATAACAAATTGTGCTAAATTTTTGGCTATGACACCAAAGCAAAGAATGGAAAAATCGAGAAAATTAGGATTGTCGTCGTCCCAGGACTAGATTACGCTAACCACCAAATCGACATTTTCCGGGTTTTGACGGTTTCTTAGCACGCATCCTCGCATCCCGTTTCGCGCGTATATACATTTTAATCAGACTACCCGTTGCTGAGGAAACTGGTGTTGTGTTTTCCGCTATCCACCATTTTCAACACTTTGTAGCGACTAAATTACGCCAAATCCTGTTTAACGCTAACTCCACTTTGGTTTTTCTGATTTTTGCACTAAGTATATTATATAATCTAATTCCACAAAAACCAAAACACGCTATGATTTATTTTCCGCTATCTCCAAAAGTTGAAAACCTCACAATAATTATTGTTTAACAATTAAACGAATTTTTAAGCTAACCCCATGAAAATTATTTCAAAAGCAAATTACGCTAAAAGCTTATTTTACGCTAACTCCACTTAGGTTTTTTCTGATTTTAGCACTAAATGCATTACAATTGAATTTTTTCAGGCGAACTCCAATTTACATTGTTTTTTTAGAAAAGCGATATCGTCGACGTATGAATGAGAAGTTAACACGAAATTTTCATCCCGAAAAGGCTTTTTTTTCTAAAATGTGTGTCTCAGCTAAAATTTGAGGAAATTTTCATTCCATCCAGAAAAAAATATTCAAAACACTTAACCAAACGGTATTCATCCCGAAAAATAATTATAAAGAAATAGATTAAGGTTTAAGAGCATTATAGTAGAATAAATATAAAAATCAAATATTTGATGATTCCTTTGGACACAAAATATGTACATTTAAATAAATAAACACTAAATACGCGATCAAATTTCAATTTCTAAATTTCTTGTGCCAATCTCAGAGATGTCCCAAAGAAATGATGTATGTTTTTCGACTTCTCAATACTTATGTAATTAGAAAAAACTACCCTCATTAAGAAATCATGGGAGAAGCTCATCATCCTCTTCAACTAGTGTCATATTAGTTGAATCGTCTTCACTGGAAGTATCCATTTTTGGACGCTCACAATTTTCTACTATCCTAAAAGAATTTAATTGTATGAATTATATAAATAAATACGGAATAAGTTCTAAATGTCACTAAACCTACTTCCTTGGTTTTAGGGAATCATTTAAAAATTCCATCATTGGGAAATATTCCCACTGAGACAAACATGTTTTCAACAAGTTTTTTTTCTCACGCACGAACTTATCTCGCAGGTAGTTCCACTTCTTTTTTGCTGTAATAAATGTGGAAAATATATAAAAGAGCGTATAAGCTCATTAATTGTTAATGGCCATTGAATGTGTACGTAAACATACCGTCAATACTAAATATTTCGCTTAGATTTTTCCATATTCTCTCCTTTCTTTTACTATCCAAGTAAAATTTATTTATCTTTTCATATAATTCTGGAAATTTTTTTATTTCCTCTAAAAAATCTTCGATGTTTAATTCCATTTTAGAATATAGTATACTGAAGTCTCACAAAAATATAGATAAATAATTAAAATTGTAATATGTATATTTATCACAAAATTAAATGTTTATCACAAAATTAACCTCACAATTGTGCGCGTGTTTGGTTACCTACTATGAAACAATGTAAACAATCAAATAACGGAGCGGATTCATTGTGACTAGAGAACGGAAGAGACGGAACGCGCGCCATTTAACAAAAACAGGACGGGACGGAACGGATGCATTGTGCCTGGGGCTTTAGGCCTTCTCCTCGTTCATATGAATGTGATTTTGAAATATTTGATGCTTCTCTTAGGACGTTGGAGACCGGGAACGAGATTTTTAACGAATATATCTTCCAAATAAATTGCATAACATAAAACATAATGCCGAAAATCGCCGACAGTCTTTCGAAAATCGCCGGTTCCATAGAACATATTAGTAAAACATCAGCGGTCGACAATGTGTTAAAATTATAGTTGTTGCTGTTTCGTTTCGATATTGTTGCCGTCTTACTTTGGTAAATGTAATAGTAATTGGTATAAAAACATAAATGCGAATTATGCTCAAAATAAAAACATAGAATAACGGTATTTTAGAACTAAATTGTTTTAAAATTTTATATTTTTAACAAAGCAGTACAGTTATTCTATCGAAAATGCATCGAAGCGAAAAACGTGATGGTTACAACATCTCCCCCCGGCTGATAAAATAAATAACGAATTTCGATCATCGTCATTTAGGGGCAACGTTGTAAGACGAATTACAAAATGTAACATTTAAAAATGGTGGAAATAGTAAAATACAAAACAAATAACCAATACAAAAAAAAATTGATGTTTTTCTTCTTCTTTTGAGACCAAATAAATTATAATACTCTAAGGGACATGGCTATACTTTTCCATAGTAAAGTGGTGGTCAAAGATAAAGGCAGATTTATCGATATGGCAGTATTATTTGATACGTCACAAAACACAAAAATATAACCCTCCCAGCGCAAAAATGTATACATCAAAAGTATTTCGTTTACGAACAGTTTACGAAAGGTTCTTATAATAACACACTATTACATTTATATTCTCTATACACAGTGCTGTCAATTATATCTTGCGGCTTTGTTTTATTTTCAATTTTTTTTTTGTACAAATTAAATTAAAGTTGTCGTATTGTGAAAATATAAAAGCTTCTGATAATTATTGTTAGTTTTTCGTGGCATTCAAGAGTAGCACTATATCCATAATATCGTATAAAAAACATTATAATGAATATTTTAAAAGGTATTTAAGTAATACTCGAAGTACTTCATCTATGATTGAAACATTTCATTTCATTTCAGAAAAAGATTAATTAACAAATTTGGCACGTTGTATCTTGTGTTGCGGCTCATTTGAAGAAAAATACAAATAAAAGATGATTGATTTAAAAAAATTGTTTTATTCTAATTAAATGGGGCAATTCGCACTAAACCGTTCGTCAATGTTACGCTTAAGCAGTTCGTAAACATTACGTTTAAGCGTACACGTTATGAACACTTTTATACATACTAATACATACACAAGTCTTCGCAAATTTGTTTCACTTCTCATGTGACAAAAGTACACATTACGTACTATATTCGTACTGTTTTTGTGTAACGTTTACGAACACCTAAGTATAGCAAAGTCTTCGTAAACCGTACGTTTATGATACACCTGGTCTGGAGGGAATGGCTGTATGATACTCACTTTTTTCCCCACTTTTTCAGTGACTAGGAAAGACAAACGGAGTGAGAGAAAAAATATATATACAAAATATTTGTGAGAGTGAGTGTATACAACATAGATTTGAAAAAAATATAAAAACGTCACAAAAAAGTGGTAGCTCAATTTTTCTAGCAGTTAATCGAGCAAATATAGCAAAAAAAGAATTGGATTTTATTCTTTTTTTTTGGCATTAGATACTTTTTTCCCTGCCGGCAACGCAAACGTTCATTGTACGAATAGTCTCTTCTACTAAAGTGTTCGTAAACGTTACGCTAAAAATGAGTAGATATGTTACATAAATGATACTCTTGTCACATGAGAAGTGAAACAAATTGGCGAAGACTTATTTATGTATTGCCCTCCCGGTGCAAAAATGTATACAGCAAAAATGTACAGCGTACGAACAGTTTACAAACGCTTTTTTTTATAATACACTACTACATTTACATTCTCTATACACAGTGCTGTCAATTATATCTTGCGGCTTTGTTTTATTTTCAATTTTTTTTGTACAAATTAAATTAAAGTTGTCGTATTGTGAAAATATAAAAACTTCTGATAATTAATGTTAGCTTTTCGTGGCATTCAAGAGCAGCACTATATCCATAATATCGTATAAAAATAATTGTAATGAATATTTTAAAAGGTATTTAAGTAATACTCGAAGTACTTCATCTATGATTGAAACATTTTATTTCATTTCAGAAAAAGATTAATTAACAAATTTGGCACGTTGTGTCTTGTGTTGTGGCTCACTTGAAGAAAAATACAAATAAAAGATAAGATTTAAAAAAATTGTTTTATTCTAATTAAATGGGGCAATTCGCACTAAACCGTTCGTCAATGTTACGCTTAAGTAGTTCGTAAACATTACGTTTAAGCGTACACATTATGAACACTTTTATACATACTAATACATACAAATGTCTTCGCAAATTTGTTTCGCTGCTCATGTGACAAAAGTACACATTACGTACTATATTCGTACTGTTTTAGTGTAACGTTTACGAACACCTTAGTATAGCAAAGTCTTCGTAAACCGTACGTTTATGATACACCTGGTCTGGAGGGTGGTTTATAAAAAAATATTCGTAATGTGTACACCTTTTACGTAACATTTATGAACTCATATAGGCGTAACGTTTATGAGCCTTCTAAAATGAACATTACGTACGGTTTAAGTATTATTCCGCAATTAATTTTGAATTAATAATGAAAACAACGTATTTTGTTTTATTTTTAGCAAATATATGATTTTATTTATTTGATTATATCAATTAATTATTAATTATATCTACATATACTAAATTTTAACACATTTATTTTTACTTATACTCAATTTTAGTTATACTTCAAGTTCAACAAATTCATTAAGATATTAAAATAAAATAACATCATACGAAAATAGAAATAGCTAATAATGTACTGTATTTATTATAAATGTCGTCGTCACTATCATTCACTAAATTGTATTTATAAACAACAAAAATTAATATCAAATTAAAAATTTACTAAATATTAAAATGGCGCACAATGCTTTACTTTATCAAAAATTACATTCTGTTTAAAGATGGAATGAAGAAAACTACATGGTTTTGTAAATTCATATATGAAATCTGAAATTGTGAAGTAGTAGTAGTGCCGCATATAAGAAACCGTTCGTAAACTGTTCGTAAGTGGTTCATTTTTTATGTATACTTTTTTGCGCCGGCAGGGTTCTGACATTTCTACCAAAAAAAATTTGTGTACAATAGAAAATAATATATAAATAAACTTTACGTACAAATTATTACTAAAGATACATGTTAAACCGAAAGTGATCTGACTGAAAACGTCTGAGTTAAATTCAACATGTAAACGGCGACTTGACTGAAAGTGTTCTGAAAGTAGTCTGAGTTCGGTCAACTTAAATTTGGTTGGTTGAGTCAGTTTGTATATTGAGTTTAACATGTAAACTTTAGTTTAGTTGAACTGACAGATTTTTTCATACTGTTAAAAGGGCAAAATGTTTTTATACATTTTCCAAGTGGTTTTTAAATTATTTTAAATAATTTTTTAATAATTTTAGAACAAAGTGACATTTGAACTGTCAGCTCAGATCAAATAAAAAAGTCCCATGTAAACACCAACCCAAATTTTCAGCCAGATCACGTTCAGATAAAACTCAGTTAGACCACTTTCGGTTTAACATGTATCTTTAGTATATGTCGCTGCAATTAATTGCGGCAGCTAATGCAAATTTATTATGCGCGGGCCTCATATTTCTTACGTAAAAAAATCAATTAAGATCCAAATAATAAATGTTCTTGAAAATGGCTACTTCGTCGCATAAAAAAATGTTGATTCTATTTACATATTTTGTTTATCCGAAACTTCAAAATATTTGCATATAGTATTGTCTAAACTACCCTTCTCTGTTTCGCTTTACTAGTTTTGCAGCACTTTATTCCACTTGAAAAAAAGTGAGTATCATACAGCCATTATGGCTGTATGATACTCACTTTTTTTCAAGTACAATAAAGTGCTGCAAAACTAGTAAAGCGAAACAGAGAAGGGTAGTGTAGACAATACTATAGGCAAATATTTTGAAGTTTCGGATAAACAAAATTTGTAAATAGAATCAAATTTTTTTTTTGTGTTGGACCATGTTATTTAATAAATTTGCATTAGCTGCCGCAATTAATTACAACGACATAATTTATGTATATGTTAAGTAAATTTTTATATTTACAAAAAAATCCTCGTTTTAAATATTTTGGCAAACAATCAACAATGCAAACCAAAAATTGTATTTCAGTACCAAAAGGAAAATCAAAAAAGAAAAAAAAAAATCATAACAACAATGGCGAACGAAAATGGAAAAATTGTATATTAAATTTATTTTAAAATTAAACAAATAAATTCTCTTTGGCACACAAAATACAAATATTTTCTCTGTTATTTCGGAAATGTCAGAAAAAAGTATGTAATGTCAAAAAAAAGAATCAAATCCAATTCTTTTTTTGCTATATTTGCTCGATTAACTGCTAGAAAAATTGAGCTACCACTTTTTTTTGACGTTTCTATTTTTTTCCAAATCTATGGTGTATACACTCACTCTCACAAATATTTTGTATATATATTTTTTATCTCACTCCGTTTGTCTTTCCTAGCCACTGAAAAAGTGGGAAAAAAGTGAGTATCATACAGCCATTACTAGTTTTGCAGCACTTTATTGCACTTGAAAAAAAGTGAGTATCATACAGCCATAAGAAAGATTATACCGAAATAAAATGTTAAGCCGGTGCGAACCTAGCGCCACTCTTTGAATATTATTTTTTGGTACTAACATTAGGTGTCTAGTAAGGGAAATTATGAAAATTATGAATTTTCGTAATTATGTATGTACATAAATAACATTAGCATAGTACATAGATATATATATATATATATATATATATATATATATATATATATATATATATATATATATATATATATATATATATATATATATATATATATATATATATATATATATATATATATATATATATATATACATATAGCTTAGCCATTCCATTAGCCACATTTGGTATGGAGAAGAGAAAGAAAACATTTCTACATAGTTTTGTTTATGTTAATTTTTTATACATATGTACATATTATAGTATGCACAAATACATAACACAATATATACTTTTAATTAGATTTTTTCTGCATCGAACTATTTAATTTATGAATAAAGGAATTGAAAACGTAGAAAATATTTCATTCATTGTTTTATCTAATTTTGTGCTACTTCCATTGAGTAAGGACTTTGGGATTCCCAAGTAGTTATTCTATGCTACTTCTACGAAATTTTATTTATTTTTCCTTGCATTCAAAATATTCAAATAGTTTGTGCAGGCTAAGCTTGTATTACAGCGTAACCCAATCCTATGAAATTAAAAATAGATCAAATAATAATTTTTTAAGATTGTTTTTATTTTAAATAAATAAATAATCTAAGCTTTTTATTTCAATACAATCTAAAAATGAAAGTTTAAAAAATCACAAAATTTTGATTTTCAAAACGAAAAAAAAATAAAACCATTTATTTTAGAAATTTGTGCAAAATGCATTTTGTGAAGTAAAATTCAGATCATCAGTTGCTTTTTATTTACTCAATACCCAAGTATAACAAAACCTAACTCAAATAGAGCAATAAGTTTTTCCTAAGTTTTTTGATGAAAAAATTCGAAGCTAACTTCATGCTGTCATATCTATACAAAATATACAAGTAGAGTAGTGTGTATATCGTATATGTACATACCCAAAACCAACAAAAATGTTTATACATTTTATGTTATATGTATGTATAGACGTTTTTTTGGTTTTGGCATAATGTAGAAAATCTACTATTTAAAATTGTTGTGCGCATTGGTTGTTTAGTTTAATAAATTTTGTTTTTTTTTTGTGTTTCGATTTTTTTTTTATAAATATTTATATTTTAATTTAATATATAATTGGGCTCTCGACGTCTAATTGTGATTTTTGGTAAGTTTTGTGAGTGATTGTTTAATAAACCATATTAATATTTTATTTTGTGAATGCGTCATTTTCTTTTATAGCCTGATGAGATTGATTGAATAAATTTCTCATAGTCTTCATCGGATGGAAACTGAATTGAAAACTATTAATAATTTCACTTCTTCATAATAATAATAAATAATTAATATTTATATTATAATTTAAAAATTAGATTTAAAAGATAAAAGCCGTTTATATAAATATGTAATTTTATTAATGTTAAATATAATAAACAAGTTTTATTAATAAATTTCAGTATTTAATTTTTAATTTGTTTCATTTTAAACGTTTAATTTACCCGCCAAATTTTGCTGATGTTGACACATGCATACATACACAAAAATGTTCCCGCCCATTTTATTTTTGACATTTACATTCACACACATTCATACATTTCCATAATATTGAGTTTAGTCCAGTTAAGACTTTTCGCGACAAGTTTCATACGACTTTTTAGGATAAGTCCTAACTCAAACCTAGAAAAAGTCTTAACTAAGTTAAGACTTATTCTAGGTTTTTTGACAAAAAAGTCTTAAGTAAAAATACTTGGGTATAAAAGCAACTGATGATGCGAATTCTTGTTCACGATATGCACTATGCATAAATTTTTAAAATATGTAAATGTTTTAACATATTTTGTAAACCAAAATTTGGTGGTTTTTTAAACTTTCATTTTTAAATTGTGTGTGATTTACGGTATTCCTAAATTAAAAAACGTTTTGAAATTCAAAATCATTTTGGAAAATAATCAATACAATTTATATTAAATTTTTATTCTAGAGAAAAGTACAGATGAGTCAGTCCAGTTAATCTGTAAAAAAGGTTAAAAATGAGAAATCGATTAGTTCGGAACACCCTTAAAATGGGAAAACACTCTTCATTTCTACCTACTTTTTAATTATTTTACAAATTGTTATTTAACTTTTTCAACATAGCATTTTTATTTAACTAGACCAAATATGAAATGTTCAACTTCTGTTGGAAACAATGAGCTTTCCAGGTTAAACATGAAAAAAACGATTTTTTTACTAATTTGCTTATTTTATTTGTTTAAATTTTTAATTCAATTATTTCTTTCGGTTATTTAACCAAATATAATTATTGAACAATTAAATTAACAATTTTCAGTTCATTTTAACATTTAAAATTATGACAATTAGTTTTAGATTAATTTGAAAAAAAAAAAACAAATATTATAAAATTAAATATTTAATTAAATAGTTAAAATATTTTTTATGTATACGGATATGGATTTTCCCAAAAGTTGACCCCTTCCTGGCCCACACTTCTCTAGCTATGATTTTTTGAAGTTAAGAAATTGAGTGATTTTAGGCTAATAGATAGGTAACCATTCTACTTTGGTTGTTTTGTTTTTAAAGTTATAGGCCTCATTCTCTCCGTTTTCTCGCCTTTTCTCGCCTTAATAGCTCGTTAAAAAAAAATCAGGATTAGTAACGTAGGTACGTTTTAATTCAGTATTTCACAAATATCTTAGCTTCTGTTTATCATATTAAAAAAAAAGTTTGTACTACTTTATTTATTATGAGTTTGCCTTTAAATCTAACATTTTTAATATTATAAGTAGGGGTAAGTTTAGTAGTAGATACAAGTTAATTTGCACCTTTTTTCATCAAGGGGATCAAAACTGTGAATTTTTAACAGTGTTGAACCTACTATTGAGCTTTTCCTTATGCTTCTGAATTTTGTTATGATCTATATATAATCAAAATTGATCTGAGAGATTTTAATTTGTTTACTGTAATATTAAGTTAAAAATGTTCGATTTAAAGGCAAACTTAAAATAAATAAAGTAGTACATACTTTTTTTTAGCATGATAAATAGAAGCTGAGATATTTGTGAAATACAGAATTAAAACGTGCGTTACTACCCCTGATTTTTTTTAACGAGTTATTAGGCGTTTTAAAAAATTATAACGCAGTTAGGATCCCAATATCCAAATAAGTATTTCATGAGGTGTTTTGAGGATAAAACGATGAGCTTCCTTCCAAAAGCTAGTGTCGTTCGGAATAAAACGAAAAAAGTTACACAGAAGTGAATATTACGAATTTCGAAAAATTGGGTGCATTCAAACGCTTGTACCCAACTTTGAAAGTGTTTGAAAAAATTAAATATGGTTCAAAAATTTGTAAATGTCATGAAAACATGAAGAAACTGAGTCTATGTATTTTAGTAAAAATTCACTGATTTAGTGAAAATTTTAAAACATGCCATATTTTAAGAAAATATGATTGTACCTTTTGGTGTCGCATTTAGCCAATATTAAATATGAGGCTGAAACTGACTTCAAATGAAAGTTCAATAAAAAACGAAGAGAATGATGCCTATAACATTAAAATAAAGCAACCTAAGTAGAATGGTTACCTATCGAGAATAGCCTAAAATCGCTCTATTTCTTAAATTCAAAAAAGTATTACTCGTGGAGGGGGAGAGGAGGGGCGCTGGAAAGAGCCAAATTTTAGGAAACTATTAAAGAATATATATATATATATATATATATATATATATATATATATATATATATATATATATAAATATACACATATATATATATATATATATATATATATATATATATATATATATATATATATATATATACATACATATATATATATATACATATATATATATATATATATACATATATACTACCTTGATCAACAAGTTCTCTGAATAACCACCGTGTGGCGCTCCCATCGTTCCGATTTCAGTTCTGTTTTTTTGTTAAGTTGGTACATCTGTTGTTGATATTCCCTCTAAATCTTAGCGACATAGCTTGACATTTGCAAAAGCTACGTAGTCAAGAGTACATCTACTCTGTGTGTGTTGGCGATTTTTCCATTATTTCCTCTCGACTGCTGAAACGCGTTCCCCGTAATGGTTTTTTAACTCGATTGAACAGAAAGAAGTCACAGGGAGCCAACTCAGGTGAATTCGGTGGCTGTTGGATGGTATTTGTTGCATTTTTCGTCAAAAAATTACGAATAATGATGGCACTGTGCGACGGTGCGTTATCATGGTTCAAAATCCACGAATTTTCTGCCCACAATTCTGGTCTCTTTCGGCAAATTGCTTCACGCAAACGTCTCATAACGCCCAAATAATACTCTTTGACCGTAAAGGTCTGGCCTTCTGGCAAAAATTCATGATGCACTACACCGTTGTAATCCATGAAAACCGTGAGCATTGCCTTCTTTTTTGACTGAAAACGACGTGGTTTTTTTTTTGGTGAACGCCATTCACCTGCCTGATGTCTGGATTGCGTGTCGTACTCATAAACCCACGTCTCGTCTCCAGTAATGATCCTTTTGATGAATGTGGGATCGGATTCAGCCTCACAAATCATGTCTAAAATTGTAAATAATTTCTTAAATTGTAAATAATCGCCAACACACAGAGTAGATGTACTCTTGACTACGTAACTTTGGCAAATGTCAAGCTATGACGCTAAGATTTAGAGGGAATATCAACAACAGATGTACCAACTTAACAATAAAACAGAACTCAAATCGGAACGATGGGAGCGCCACACGGTGGTTATTCCGAGAACTTGTTGATCAAGGTAGTATATATATATATATATATATATATATATATATATATATATATATATATATATATATATATATATATATATAAATATAGTATATATGTATATATATATTCTTTACAGCAGTTATATTCTGGAGCTTGCATCATCAACTAAATCAAAGCCGAATAACTTTTCGCATTTTGTTAATTACAAAAACAAATCTAATAGACAAATAATTTATTGGACTGGTATATAATTCAAAATTTATGTATTTTGAATAATGTTGTAAGGGAGTAAAAATGTTTCATCTGGAAGTAGATACTATTTTACCCGAATTGTCAATTCTTGATATTAATGAAAGTGCCGGATTCGATTGTATTCTACTCATTTGCTAAAATTAGCCGGTAGTGAAATTTCTAGCAATATTTCCCTAGTTGCTTCTCTCTTCTATGGGAACTATAAAGGTATTTGCATTATTTCAGTTTTAACAAAGCATTGTGTGTAACTAGTTAAAGGGAAATTGTGTTTTCATGGTAAGATATTCATTTCTCATGGATTTTTCACAGGATAGCTTGAATTTTTCCTTGATAGGTCAACTGTAACTAACTTAGTTTTGTTTTCAAATTGTATTTTATATGCACTATGAAATGGTAATTTTTACAGATCATTTACACTGATTTGTGAAAGGCCGTTGGATTGTAACTGTTTTGCCAATTGATTGGATTAGGTCTTACCTGGAATTTAGAACTCAAATGGTAAAACTTGGTATAATTTCACTTCAAGAGTTCTTTAGGAGCCCATCAAGGTAGTCATTTGGCTCCATGTTCTTTACTCTTTTCGTAAATGATGTGGTAAATTGTCTGAGTAATTTATGCGGACGACATTAAAATTTTCACAGCTATTTCTTGCGCCAATGATGCAATTGACTTTCAATCTGATCCGACAAACTTCAAAGCTTCGTGTACATCGCATAATTTGATGCTATAGATCTACAAATGCAAAACAATCTGCTTTACCCGATTACACTCACCCGCTAGTTACGTTTACTTTTTTGACGATTGCATTATTAAAAGTGTCGATAAGTTTAAAAATTTTAATTATATGCTTGGGTTTTTTAAAAGGTTTTCCAAAGATTTTCAAGATTCTTAAGTGATTAAAATTGTATCGTTTGTTCGTTCATTGTTAGAATATGGTGTTGCCGTATGGAATCTGTTTTATAATAACTACTCAGATGGCATAGATAGAGTGTAAAAGCACTTTTAAATGTAAGCTCTCCCAAGGCTTTACTACTGAAAAACGCGTGTCCATTTTCACAACATAACGAACACTGTACCACATATCTCTGCCGGAAATTAAGTTCAAGTATTTTAGTTTGACCCTATAGGACTTTTAAAATAAAGAAAAAGGTTGAAGACGAGATGCTTCTTCAATTTTAAGGGTGTCCCGCATTAAACAGCGTACACTTTATATTTTGACATCATGTACGGCACACAATCTATAGGAATTCAAAAAATATTTCCCTTAAAACCGATTTCATTGTAAAATTAGAGAAGTTGATTGAACTAATAATGAAGCTTAACTCAAAACTGCTTAAAATATGTCTTCAAAATTGTTTGTGCATATTAAAACTTAAGACAAAAACGCAGAAGATTGTGAGACACGACCTTTAAATGTAGAACTACATACGCCTAGAGAATAAAGTAAGAGGTCACATAGAATAGGATAGTTTGGTAGTATATGAATTAGGATAGTTTGATCGTTTCATGCAAATTAAATGGTGTTGGTCGACTAAAGGCCGTCCAACCCTTACCGAGTTATAAATAATAAAACAATGCGCAGCCCGGCGACCTTAAATGAGAGAAATATTTTCTGCGATTTTCAAAAATAAAAATTGTTATAAAGAGGACGTCGAACCACGTGAAAAGGTTTTTGTCCCGTTAACGGCCGTTCCTCCATTATCGAAATATAAATAAAAATGTAAAGAAAACAAAAAAAATCAGTTTTTCCTTTTTTCTCCACTTTAAAAGTGACAATTTACACAAATAATAGTACTGTTCTACAAGTAAAGAAAAGTAAAAGTTTTCCAGTGATTGTAATTGTTTAATTTAGGTATTTTTCGTCAAGTATACAACGAAAAATGGCATATTCGACGCGTAACAAAAGTGATTTACCGCATGCTTGAGAAATTTTACACTCGCTGGAAAACTCACTTTTCTTTATTTGTAGATCTACTATTTATAAAGAACACATCATGTCGCGAGTAACTGTTTGTTCCTTTAAATGTGTTTTTTTTTCTTAATTTTTAATTTGCACAAACAATTTTAAATAAAGCTTTATTAGTCCAACCAACTGCTAACTTTATAGAGAAATCGATTTTAAAAAAAATGTTATGTTTGAATTCCTATGAAGGTTTTGGGCCGTATTATTACGAAACAAAATCAATTTGTTTTCATTCATATTAGAAGAAAATGGGTATTTTAATTAAGAAAACCCATAATTCATCTTTTTTATTTCGCGATACAAAAAATCGCACGACCGACGTTCAGAAGTTTTTTTTCTAAACTAAAACATGTACAAGATAATATACAGACATACATCTACATAATACATATACAAAAAAAAAAACAAAAACAAGGAAACAAAAATGTTCGTAAAAGCAAGAGAGAGGTAGATTTTTTTTTTTGTTGTTTAAAGAGCAGATTCAGTGAAGGAAATAAATATTCCATTTCAAATAAAGAATTTCATTACGTTTATAAAAAACTTTGTTTCCCTCGGTGGACACCTAATGTTAGTTTTATTTTCGGCCGTACACATTATTCGTGCGCTGATTGATTTTCATTGTTGTATGCGCTTGAAATTTCTTATATTTCATTATTTTATGGATACGTGAATGCTGAGTACGGTATTATTTCTAAAGATGTCAGCTTTAACAAATTTTTACTTTTTGGTACATACATAAAAAATAAAACTAATTTTATGTTTCGTAATACATTTACGTTGAGGTTAATTTTCACTATTAAGCCCCATGATTTTTAAATGAGGGTAGTTTTTTCTAATTGCATAAGTGTTGAGAAGTCGGAAAACATACATCATTTCTTGGAGACATCTCTGAGATTGGCACAAGAAATTTCGAAATTGGCCGTATTTCATTCTAAGTATTATGTTTCATAATACATTTACGTTTAGGGTCATTTTCACTATTAATCCCCGTGATTTCTTAATGGGGGTAGTTTTTTCTAATTGCATAAGTGTTGAGAAGTCGGAAAACATACATCATTTCTTGGAGACATCTCTGAGATTGGCACAAGAAATTTCGAAATTGGCCGTATTTCATTCTAAGTATTATGTTTCATAATACATTTACGTTGAGGGTCATTTTCACTATTAATCCCCGTGATTTCTTAATGAGGGTAGTTTTATCTAATTGCATAAGTGTTGAGAAGTCGGAAAACATACATCATTTCTTAGAGACATCTCTGAGATTGGCACAAGAAATTTCGAAATTGGCCGTATTTCATTCTAAGTATTATGTTTCGTAATACATTTACGTTGAGGTTCATTTTCACTATTAATCCCCGTGATTTCTTAATGGGGGTAGTTTTATCTAATTGCATAAGTGTTGAGAAGTCGGAAAACATACATCATTTCTTGGAGACATCTCTGAGATTGGCACAAGAAATTTCGAAATTGGCCGTATTTCATTCTAAGTATTATGTTTCATAATACATTTACGTTGCGGTACATTTTCACTATTAATCCCCGTGATTTCTTAATGGGGGTAGTTTTTTCTAATTGCATAAGTGTTGGGAAGTCGGAAAACATGCATCATTTCTTGGAGACATCTCTGAGATTGGCACAAGAAATTTCGAAATTGGCCGTATTTCATTCTAAGTATTATGTTTCATAATACATTTACGTTGCGGTTCATTTTCACTATTAATCCCCATGATTTCTCAATGGGGGTAGTTTTTTCTAATTGCATAAGTGTTGATAAGTCGGAAAACATACATCATTTCTTGGAGACATCTCTGAGATTGGCACAAGAAATTTCGAAATTGGCCGTATTTCATTCTAAGTATTATGTTTCATAATACATTTACGTTGCGGTTGATTTTTACTATTAATCCCCATGATTTCTTAATGAGGGTAGTTTTTTCTAATTGTATAAGTGTTAAGAAGTCGGAAAACACACATCATTTCTTGGAGACATCTCTGAGATTGACACAAGAAATTTCGAAATTAGCCGTATTTCATTCTAAGTATTATGTTTCATAATACATTTACGTTGCGGTTCATTTTCACTATTAATCCCCGTGATTTCTTAATGGGGTAGTTTTTTCTAATTGCACAAGTGTTGAGAAGTCGGAAAACATACATCATTTCTTGGAGACATCTCTGAGATTGGCACAAGAAATTTCGAAATTGGCCGTATTTCATTCTAAGTATTATGTTTCATAATACATTTACGTTGCGGTTGATTTTTACTATTAATCCCCATGATTTCTTAATGAGGGTAGTTTTTTCTAATTGCATAAGTGTTAAGAAGTCGGAAAACACACATCATTTCTTGGAGACATCTCTGAGATTGACACAAGAAATTTCGAAATTGGCCGTATTTCATTCTAAGTATTATGTTTCATAATACATTTACGTTGAGGTTCATTTTCCCTATTAATCCCCGTGATTTCTTAATGGGGGTAGTTTTTTCTAATTGCATAAGTGTTGAGAAGTCGGAAAACATACATCATTTCTTGGAGACATCTCTGAGATTGGCACAAGAAATTTCGAAATTGGCCGTATTTCATTCTAAGTATTATGTTTCATTATACATTTACGTTGCGGTTATTTTTGCTATTAATCCCCATGATTTCTTAATGAGGGTAGTTTTTTCTAATTGTATAAGTGTTAAGAAGTCGGAAAACATACACCATTTCTTGGAGACATCTCTGAGATTGACACAAGAAATTTCGAAATTGGCCGTATTTCATTCTAAGTATTATGTTTCATAATACATTTACGTTGAGGTTCATTTTCCCTATTAATCCCCGTGATTTCTTAATGGGGGTAGTTTTTTCTAATTGCATAAGTGTTGAGAAGTCGGAAAACATACATCATTTCTTGGAGACATCTCTGAGATTGGCACAAGAAATTTCGAAATTGGCCGTATTTCATTCTAAGTATTATGTTTCATAATACATTTTCGTTGAGGGTCATTTTCACTATTAATCCCCGTGATTTCTTAACGGGGGTAGTTTTTTCTAATTGCATAAGTGTTGCGAATTCGGAAAACATACATCATTTCTTGGAGACATCTCTGAGATTGGCACAAGAAATTTCGAAATTGGCCGTATTTCATTCTAAGTATTATGTTTCATAATACATTTACGTTGAGGGTCATTTTCACTATTAATCCCCGTGATTTTTTAATGGGGGTAGTTTTTTCTAATTGCATAAGTGTTGAGAAGTCGGAAAACATACATCATTTCTTGGAGACATCTCTGAGGTTGGCACAAGAAATTTCGAAATTGGCCGTATTTCATTCTAAGTATTATGTTTCATAATACATTTACGTTGAGAGTCATTTTCACTATTAATCCGCATGATTTCTTAATGGGGGTAGTTTTTTTCTAATTGCATAAGTGTTAAGAAGTCGGAAAACATACATCATTTCTTGGAGACATCTCTGAGATTGACACAAGAAATTTCGAAATTGGCCGTATTTCATTCTAAGTATTATGTTTCATAATACATTTACGTTGCGGTTCATTTTCACTATTAATCCCCATGATTTCTTAATGAGGGTAGTTTTTTCTAATTGCATAAGTGTTGAGAAGTCGGAAAACATACATCATTTCTTGGAGACATCTCTGAGATTGGCACAAGAAATTTCGAAATTGGCCGTATTTCATTCTAAGTATTATGTTTCATAATACATTTACGTTGCGGTTGATTTTTACTATTAATCCCCATGATTTCTTAATGAGGATAGTTTTTTCTAATTTTATAAGTGTTAAGAAGTCGGAAAACATACATCATTTCTTGGAGACATCTCTGAGATTGACACAAGAAATTTCGAAATTGGCCGTATTTAATTCTAAGTATTATGTTTCATAATACATTTACGTTGCGGTTGATTTTTACTATTAATCCCCATGATTTCTTAATGAGGGTAGTTTTTTCTAATTGCATAAGTGTTAAGAAGTCGGAAAACACACATCATTTCTTGGAGACATCTCTGAGATTGACACAAGAAATTTCGAAATTGGCCGTATTTCATTCTAAGTATTATGTTTCATAATACATTTATGTTGCGGTTCATTTTTACTATTAATCCCCGTGATTTCTTAATGAGGGTAGTTTTTTCTAAATGCATAAGTGCTGAGAAGTCGAAAAACATACATCATTTCTTGGAGACATCTCTGAGATTGGCACAAGAAATTTCGAAATTGGCCGTATTTCATTCTAAGTATTATGTTTCATAATACATTTACGTTGAGGGTCATTTTCACTATTAATCCCCGTGATTTCTTAATGGGGGTAGTTTTATCTAATTGCATAAGTGTTGAGAAGTCGGAAAACATACATCATTTCTTGGGGACATCTCTGAGATTGGCACAAGAAATTTCGAAATTGAAATTTGATCGCGTATTTAGTGTTTATTTATTTAAATGTACATATTTTGTGTCCAAAGGAATCATCAAATATTTGATTTTTATATTTATTCTACTATAATGCTCTTAAACCTTAATCTATTTCTTTATAATTATTTTTCGGGATGAATACCGTTTGGTTAAGTGTTTTGAATATTTTTTTCTGGATGGAATGAAAATTTCCTCAAATTTTAGCTGAGACACACATTTTAGAAAAAAAAAAAGCCTTTTCGGGATGAAAATTTCGTGCTAACTTCTCATACGTCTAATTGTAAAATGTTTCACTTAATTTGCAAATAGTTCCGTTTAATTTGCAAAAGGTTTTGAGGGAACAAGTGCCACAATAAATTTCAACTCAGGCGTGATAAACGACAAGATTCTTTTTTGCTGTTTAATTACAAATTTGTATAGCTTAATTTTTTTTTAGTTAGTTAGTCAGTAAAATATCTAAGGTCTAAATAAACGAAAAAAACTTTTCGGTTCCATCGACACATTTTGCTATTTTTAAAACAATTTTAACATGAAACGTACGAATATTGATTACCGTACTAGTTCTCTATACTGTATTTCTAATCATATACCGCAGTAAATATTTAAGACGTGATTAATAACCAGTCAAACGTATACTTATTTCAATATAATTTTATCTTGTACACCGATAATGCATTTTTGACAATGAGCAGCACTTTTACTATGCAGCTAACAAACTTTGTCAATCACGAATTTCTCACGTAACTGTGATATAGTAGTTATCAAATTTGTATTAATGAAATTATCATTTTTAATTAGGTATGGCAAAATTTTGGTTTGTAATCAAAAATACAATATGTATTCCAATATTTGTAATGAGTTGTTTGTACCATGAAAATATTTTGTCAACATTGCGGCGAGTACCTTTCATAATACAGTAGGTCGGTCGTTCAACTGTCAACAGAATAATAATAATAATTCGCCGTATCGAAACCACACAACAAATGTATAAAAATTAAATGATTAAAATTAATCGCATGTATGCACATATACGTGTGTACAAATAAATAACTAAAAATACGTAATCGCATGTATTAAGATTACGTTTCGAATAAATAAAATTGGCCATCAACTCAATCAAATATTAAAATTCATCCAATGAAGACAACGGAAATTAGTCCGATTTTTTTTTCCTTTTGATGGGTTTCCTTTCTTTATTCCATATACTAATACAATAGTTACAAATCTAATCGTTCTTTACTTGGTAAATTGTTGTTTTTGAAATCTCCTGGGAATAAGGATTCATTATTGGTATTATCCATTTTAATATTTATTAAAAATAAAATATCATAATACGTATTATCTAATTTTCTTTTATTGAAATTTTCCATTTTCTTCGGAAATTTTTTTGTTGCGGTGAATGATTTGTAAATTGGATATAGTTTTTGTGCTACACTTTTGACTTTTGTTTGCATAGGTATAAGAATTGCTATTTGTCAGCTAATTTAACCAACCTTCCCGACTTTTAGCATTTTTGGACACCTGCGATCTTAATTCGTCGTCCCGATTCAAGAGTGCAAATAAATCTCGTGTGGTTCAAATTACATTGTACGATATCAGAAAGTCAACAACAATAGGAATAGTCGAATAATAATACCTCAAAAAAGTGGGATCAACAATTTTTGGACGATTTGATGAACAATTTTTTCTACCTCTACTCTCAAAGAATATTTAAAAGTGAAACGTATTGAACAGCAATTAAAATCGCGTTAGCCATTTCGACCTTTAACAATTAGACCCAGATTATACATCTCTAAAGTACACCGTTGAAAATCCTTGAGATTTCAGTCCGTTCAGAGAGCATCCATAATGTTTAATATGAATTTTCTCAAAAGTTAACCATTTGTTCAGATCACAACATTATGTCAAAATTGGCTGAAACAATTCTTTACTCAGTGTTACAGTCTGGACGGAGCCTCGCTTTGGATCCCATAGTTCTACCGTCTACCTCCTCAACCTCCTCCGCCCTAATAGCGTGATATTATTTTATAGGCCGTCCCAAAGGAAATTAGGAATTATATACATATGACCTTTAACCACGTATTTTTAAACAAGGTTAGAGATTAATCAGCGAATTTATCCCCAATTTCGTATTTTTTAGCGAATATAAATCCACAGAATCAAACCTGGATTAAAATTGTATCCTCGGATTTATACCTTGATATCGATAGCTAAAATTCGCAAATATAAAACGTGGTAAGTATACATCGTGATCACAATCTGGTGAATCAGATTACGAGATAATATTATCGAGATGATCCAAACGTCCTAAAGTGTTTCACGATAGTCACAATACGACTTTAATGCTTTTAGGATTACCGTATTTCATAACTTGAAGATCATATCATCAATCATAGCTACAAAATCGTTATTTGTTATTTTAAGCATAAATAAAGCAAATATGCTGTACACTCAGGCTGGCTTTTCTTACATTATCTATTATACAACAATGGTGAAAAGCAATTAGCAATCTATTTTCAATCATCGTTTAATACATTGCAAATCAGTGGCGTAACTCGATACCGGCAGCAGACCGGTAGAGAGAGAGATACCGGTAGAACGATACATTTCTAGGAAATTTTTAAGAAAACGAGGTTGTTTTAGTTTGTAGAGAAGAAGAAATGGTTCCTGTTGCTATTAAATATTTTCTTAAGACAGGCCCAACAATTTCTTCTCGGTTGCTGAATTGAAGTGAATGTCAGAGTAACTATACACGTAATCTTACTCCATAGAAATAAAAATAGTTTTAGGTTCTGACAGATATTTAGATTTAGAACAAGATTTGCTCAATTTGTTTGGAATTAAAACTTTGGACATCAAATGATAACGATTTTAATGTTTGCTGGGTTGATTTATTTGTAATAAATGTTTACAATGATACAAGTTTACCACTTTCGCACTTCAAATTCAACCTTTCACAAATCAAGTTTTGAATAGAAAAGTTTGAATTGGATTTCGAAAAAATTGAATGTGTTTAACGACCAATTAAATTTTTTTGCAAAAGGTTAAATTTGATTTGAAAAAGTGAAAAATTGTTCAAACTTTCTTTCTAGAAAACTACTTGCTAATTTCTTGCTTTCCTCGTTAGGAGCGAATTTGTCTTTAGAAAGGATACCTGAACCAAACCAATCAGTCTCTATAATGAACTCGTTCGATTTACGCAGTTTCTCATTTACCGAAATCTTTTTTATTACGGGTAAACCCGGTAAAACCGGTTTATTTTGAAAACCTTTTTTAAATATAAGGAAATTCCAAATTCCAAATTAAATTTGCCATTAGTCATTCTTATTGCATATCGTTTTGTTGAGCTTAGTTCTAACTTGCTTTTGCTTAGTAGTAATTAACTCAAGGATGACCCGAATAAAATCAAATAACTCGAGAGAAATATTTTTTATTTTATTATACACTTTATTGACAGCTCTCTGTTATACACATCCGTTCATTTCAACACTTCTCGTACGAATGTCCAACCGACACTTTTCTCTACCCTACAACAATACATATTTTATTCATAACTAACTTCATTATACTTAAATATAAAATACTACAGCTCGGCCATCCTGACATCTATCGCCTCGATAGATAATTAATATTTGAATATATTGATAATATTAATAATTGATTTACTTATTCTATTTTTATAATTACATTTTTCCCCGTTACTTATATACTAATTTAGACTTAACTTATACAATTATCAAGCCCTTAACATTTAATCTCATTAACAATAAAAAACTAAAACATTAGTAAAAAAAATAAAAATCAATTCGCCTTCCAAATTTAATTCATTAATTTAACTATTGGCATTTTGCTCGAAACTCTCAATCGCCAAATTCATCGTCTAAGAATTCGACTTCTTCATACTCGGACTCGGATTTAGTATGTGATTCGTTCTCTGAGCGTTCGTCTCTCTCGCGCCGTGGTCTCATATTCCGCGGATCAAATATTCCCTTGCATCTCGCACCTGATACCTGGTACTGATCTAAATCAAATACAACGTACCTGTCTTTATCTAAAACCTTCTTCACCAAATACGGTCCCTTAAACTTTCGCTGTAATTTCTTCCTGTCTCCTACCTTAGGTATATTTCTTATTACGACCAAATCTCCCTCTACATAATTCTGAATTTTCCCACACTTCTTATCATGTCTCAGCTTGTTATACTCTTGTAAACGTCTAATATTCTTACTCGCGGTCTCTCGTAACTTTCCCATATCAACCCTTTCCTCATTTATGCTTTCTAGATATTCGAATAAACCCTGTCCTATATTTCGTTTCTGAATGATTCCATACAATAATTTAGCTGGTATCTCATTTATTCCTCGATTTAAAGTATTATTCAATAAATATTCCGCATCGACTAATAACGTGTCCCAACATTTCCCCTTTTCTTCAACTAACTTACTCAAAAGAGGCACTAATGTTCTATTGTACCTTTCGATCTGTCCGTTAGCCTGAGGACATGCCGTCGCATTTAAAATATGCACAAGTTTATGACTGGTAACAAAAGACCAAAATTGTTTGGACGTAAAACTCGATCCCCTATCCGTAGTTATTTTTTCTGGCGTCGAATATTCTAAGATATACGATTTTAAGCGCTTGATAACCTCTGTCGTGTTCGTAGTCTTCGTGGCGTACAAGCGAATATATTTTGTAAAACCATCGATTATAGCTAATACATAATTATTTTTACCTTTCGTAGTCTCTAAAGGTCCTAAATGATCTATATGTAAAGTAAAAAACAGTACTTCTCCCTTATCAATATTTTTTAATGGAGTTCGATCAATTCGCGGCTTAGGATTGTACATTAATAATCTTTTAATCATCTCACATACCTTGTCTATATCAAAGTGACCTAACTAGTTATGATACTTGTAAATTACTGATTCTATCATATCCTCCGGTACTAATAGCATCAGTTTCTGTTTTTCTGATTTAAAAAACTAGTCCATCTCTAAGCTCGTAACCCATACATTCACTATTCAATATTCTTTCTTTGATTTTAGCTATATTTAAGTCAAGTCCTTGATTGACATGAATTGTCTCGTTAAACAAATTAGAACACTCCGACTCCAGCATGTATACATTAATCCTACTTAATGCGTCTACTTGTCGCATATTCTCGCTTTTCCGATGAATCAGCTCGAAATTAAATTGCTATAAGAACATCGACCAACGCTCAATCTTTGCATTAATTTCTCGCTTGTTCAAGATCATCTTCAACGCATTACAATCTGTGATAATCACAAATCTCATACCAAATAAATAGGTTCTAAAACGTTCTAAGCTATATATTATGACTAGAGTCTCCAACTCAAAACTATGCAGCTTTGCTTCAGCCGAACTCGTTTTTCTACTATAATACATAATTGGATGAAATTTGTTTGTAACAATTGGATGAAATTTGTCGTCTAACTGTTGTCGCAATAATATGCCCCCAAAGCCTATTGCAGATGCATCGGCGTGCAATTGCGTTTCGGCATTCTGCGAATAAATACGTAATATCGGTTTCGAAATCAAACGATTTCCCAAATCGTTAAAAGATTCCAAATGTTTTTCTTCAATTTTGAAATCATCCTTAGATTTCAACAACTCATACAATGGCGTAGCAATATAATTAAAATTCATAACAAATTTTCTAAAGTAACTAACCAACCCTATAAAACGGTGAAAGGATTTCTCGTCTGGCGGTATTGGATAATCTTTAATCGCACTAACATGTTTATAACCTAGTGTTATTTTATTATGTTCTAACTCGTACCCTAAATACTCGATTCTCGTTTTCAGAAATCGACATTTCGCTAATTGTAACGTGACATGATTATCCGATAACGTAACAAAAAGCTTTCTCAAAACCTCTAAATATTGCTCGAGTGTATTGGTAACGATCAAGATATCATCGATAAAAACTATAATCGAACCCTTTTTGATTAATTCTTACAAAACCTTATTAATATATCGTGAAAAAGCTGATGGGGAATTAGCATAGCCAAATGGCAATTTGTTAAATTCATTTTGCCCATCCTCGGTGACTTAATGCCGTAAACTTTCTCGATTTTTCTTCCACATCTACATGGCAAATCCATTTTTGAGATCCAAAGAACTAAAATATTTTTTTTCCATATAACTTCCCAATTTGATCTTCTATGACCGGTAAAGGAAAATGATTTCGCTCGACTAATCTATTTAATGGCCTATAATCTATTTAATGGCCCGTCTTTCTTCCTAACTAATACTATGTACATTGGTCGAATAAGGTGACTCACTTTCCCTAATAATCTTTTTTTCTAACATCTCTTCGATTATTTTGCTCAACTCTACCCGCTCGTAATGACTAAAATGTCTCGGCCTTACGTTAAAAAATTTATCGTCTTTCAATTTTATATCTACTTCGAATTTAGTCAACGGTTCATTTTCACTCTTTCGATTCACATAACACTGTTCATATAATCTCTCTACATCACGTCTAAGTTTATTTGTTTCTAAATTATCCCCCACGTCTAATTCACAGTCTGTTTGATCAATAAATAATGATTCCTCTATACTTTAATTACCGCACTCATCAAACCAACGTCAAAATTATTTTTACCACCTTCCGAGTTTTCCTCACTCAACGCGTCACACTCTGAATTCCCGACATCCGATAAACCATCGCGTACAATATAAACCCGAATGAATTCATTAGCGTTAATGAAATCTCTTCCAACAATTGCGTCAACTTTCATTGACCTATGTATTTGGCATAACCAAGAAACTTATTGGAAACAATAGTTTTTCAACTGAAGCCAACCCGGATATGTTACCCTTTACTAAGAGTTTCGAATCAATTATACCACTAATATTCATTACGTTTCCCGTAAAATCCAAATTATTTAGGCTGAACTTATCTAAAATATTTTCCTTTATAATGCTAACAGCACTACCCAAATCAACTAACATACTTAAATCTACAATTTTATTCTTAAAAATTACCTGTCCTTCCATCTTCGTTAACCGTTCATTCCGTATTTTATTTCCCGAAACCAGCTCCATTTCCAAATTGTTTACCTTCGCTTTGGTTTCGTCTGGCTTCTTCGCAGCATTCTTTTCTGGACCTTTATCGTCACTGTGCTTAACGCTTTTGCAAAAATTACACCTTCTTACCCTTTGGGGTCTCGTACAATTTATCGACTTGTGTCCAGTTTCAAAACATTTGAAACATTTAATCGGTTGATCACAATTTTCCACACGATGCGTTGTCGCAAGTTAAAAAATTTACTTCTTAATATCTGAACTCGTAATTATCTCGATAATACTCGTAATAAACTCGATAAAATTCCGGCAACCTTAGCCCCAAATCCAACAGAATCTCAATCCCACTTCTGAACTTTAATTAACACAAGGATGACCCGAATAAAAGCAAATAACTCGAGAGAAATATTTTTTATTTTATTATACACTTTATTGACAGCCCTCTGTTAAACTCATCCGTTCATTTAAACACTTCTCGTACGAATGTCCAACCGGCACTTTTCTCTACCCTACAACAATACATATTTTATTCATAGCTAACTCCATTATACATACTTAAATATAAAATACTACAGTAGTATTAGTAACACTAAGCTACTTGACAATTAGTTCGATATTTACACGAATTTTCTAGATTTTTACAGGCTTTCCGAAATTATTCATTAATGTCCAGATTTTTCGATATTTTTGAAATTGTTCGAGATCAATCAGATTCACATAATATAGAGATTATTCGAATTTTTCTGAACGAGAGATTTCCTTAGTTTTTCAACCTTTCTAGAATTATTCGAAATTTTTAAAGATTTTCAAATTTATTCGAATTTTGTAAGGCAATGTTCTGTGCTTAGCTTTGAGTTAGAAACTTGCAGAGTTACAGATATAAATCTGGATCGTGATATTTAGTAGATTTTTCGAGATTATGTTCCGATTTCAATATTTTTCAGTTTCCTCGATTATTCGAAATTAATCAAGAATGCCCAAGTTATTTTCGTTTTACATGGTGGTGATTAACGCGTATAACATTTCCTTTGGTTTTACATACTTAGGTACGGATAATTCGATGTTTGAGAACTTTCTAGAATATTCAAGATACATACTTTGAAAATTCGACATTTTTGAGATTATTTCGAAATTCTTGATAGTTTTCAAGTTATATTCTAAATTTGTAATGCTTCATTGATGTATTTAGAAATCGTCATAGCATTGGGTTGATTGCAAGAAATTTCGTTTTATTTGAAGCCATTGAACTGGATATCGTCTACACTCTCGAAATCCGATACTTTTAATTAACGCGAGACTGGACAATCGGAAGAAATAATCTTTTAACTAAAAACTTTACTTGTTCATAAAACATTTTAGGGGCCCAAGAAAAATTGTGCGGGAGGGGCCCGAAATTTTTAGTTACGCCACTGCTGCAAATCAGTCTCTCTTAATAACAATGATGCTTTTAAAAGTAAATAGCTTAACACACAGGTTTAACAGTTAGAATGCTCAACACATATAATA
This sequence comes from Tipula vernalis, assembly GCA_958295665.1. Classification (NCBI taxonomy): domain Eukaryota; kingdom Metazoa; phylum Arthropoda; class Insecta; order Diptera; family Tipulidae; genus Tipula; species Tipula vernalis. Next base: position 406,135,217 of record OY282558.1, on the reverse strand, counting down.
GCAATTATTCCGATCCACAAAACATTGAGTTTCAGGTAATCAGTGTTATATAAAGATAAAATTAATATAAATTGGTTTCAGTAATGATCTGGGGGGCCATTGTGCATTCGGTTCGAACATAGTCGAGTCTTCGAAGTGGCAGACGCGTATTCACATCTGACGCGTGGTGACATCTATCGATTACATCCAGTTACATCGTCACGTGCCTGTAAATTTTAAATGAGATCTTTTTTATCCCACTTTATTGATGGTGGACGACTTGCTAGGCAGCTTCTTACGTTAAGCAATAACAGCTAGTGGAATATCGTCCCCATTATCATAGTCACTTTTCATAGGTGACGAATATTTCAACCAAGGCTTCCGTTCTTTTTATACAAAATAACGGAACTTTCATAAACAAAAATTTCTGACATGTATAAATAAATCGTGTTTTAGACAACGGATTTTTCTGGCTTTATAAGGGCAAGTGGATTTTTCTGAATTTTAAGGTGGTTTTGAATTTTTTACTTGAGCGATTTGTCGCGTTTTTTGGCGATTCAAATTCTTGAAATTGTTTTATTTTATTTTCTCCATAACAGCCACTCACATATATTTAGTTTTTATATAACAAAGTTTCCAGATTTTCACAGGTTTGATCGAAATTTTGTGTTAACTTTTGGATCCATTCGAGTCTTGAACAGAACGCGATGCAGTGGAGAAGAAAACTCCCAAATAGATTTTCTCAAAAACTGGACCAACGATTTTTTTTTTTATGTCTACCTGTTCATCTACCTGTTCATTATATTTAAAGTCAATCAGCATTGCGTGGGGTTCATTTTAACAAGAAGGATTGATATAAATTTGTTGATCTATTTTCCGAGGTAATGTCGAATTTTTGGACGAAATATTTTTCTATGGTTAGTAGACTTTCCAAATTCTAACAATTATTGTGCCCTACTTATGTGTCTTTAAGACAAAATGAATAGATTACTGTGTAATATGTGTTTAATATAATATCATGCCATCGGGGTGGAGAAATAGAAAATGAAATGCTATATGTGACAAGGATGTGGGATTCGGTGACAAAAGATAATTAACGTTAATTCAGATTTTGTTTTGTTTGTTTTTTTATTTTGTATTCACGAACGGTTCACACCCGTCCAGACTGAAGTACTGAATAAAGAATTATATCAGCCAATTCTTACGTTGCTCATGTAATGTTGTCATCTGAACCAACAGTACAAATTTTCAGTGTGGATGCTTTCTGAATGGAATAATTTAAATTCTTAGGGATTCACAACTAGTCCAGTGTTTGACGGTTTTTCGCTCAGCATTCTTACGGAAAAACCGATTGACGTGATATTTGCATCGTAAGTAGGAAATGGCTCAAGGAACAAAAGTTAAAAAGTGCCGATGTGTATTTTTACCTTGAAGTGGATGCCGCCTCTTTTCTGGAGGAAGAGGAGGGGATGGGAACTAGTATACTCAAAATAACCGCAGAAATCGATAGAGGGATGAATACTAAGAAAAAGTTTCTGTGAAGTTTTTTCGATAAATCACCGTTAATCAAATCACCGTCCGATAATATCACCGTTATAAGTTCACATTTAAGTGTGAGAACCACCTTCCTCGAGCCCTTTAAACTCAAAAATTAAAATGATTTTTGGAGCGATTAGATATCTTAAAAATTAAGAAAGTTATCGTTAAAAACCAATCACGGTTTTCGGTGACATTTTCTGATTGCTCTCAAACATTGCATTTTTTAGATGAAAAATCAACATTTCCAATCGTGAATAACTTCATAGAATATTTTTTGCTTAGAATTCATCCGTCTATCGATTTCTGCGGTTATTTTTACTGTACTAATTTCTGCCTCACACAAGGTGTGGAATGTACCCCAGGTTCCTTGAGCCATTCCCTATTTACTTTCCACATTTCAAGTCATTCGGTTTTGTCCGTAAGAATTCTGAGGTAATAACCTATTTTTACCGTCAAACACTGGACTAAACAGTATACTCTACAGACGTATAACTGGATCTAACTGTTAAAGATTGAAGATGAAAAACTGCGAATGGAACTTTGATTGTTATTCAACACATGTCAGTTCTAAATAATTTAACATTAACTGTGAGTCTATGATTTGACCGCATGAAAATAGAAGATTTATATTGTCGTGACCAATTGTTATATTGGAGAAAAGCCGTGATCTGTAACGGACGCTATATGGAAAAGGTGTCGTTCGAGGAGTCGGATATGTATATTTATGGGACACATTTTTCAGTAGAAGTTTTTCTAAATGGAATATTCCTTATCGTTGTCAGACGTTTATATACCTGTTCAGCCATGGCTATATACATATGGCTATAACAGTAAGAGAAACAACACATAAACGCCTTGAATTTAGAATGGTTTTAATCTCTACTAATAGCGTTGTAATCTCCTCCAGAGTAAGAATTTTGTCCCCAATGATCTTTTTTAAATGAAACTTCATTGACTTAGCCGCGCTTTCCCAAATAGCGGCGCGTTTGATAAGGTTTCTTGAAAGAAAATGAGAACATCTAATGAAAATGGCAATCTAATGATTCTGCAATTAGTTGCGAAAAGCTTTCTGACAAAAGTTCATTTGTACCCACGAAGTTTGAGCTGTTGCCTTTAGAGAAAACGCTCAAATGATTCGCTATTCGAATCGCGTACCAATTCGATATGGACAGCTTTGACGCGGAGGCAGACAAAGAAGCAAATGATTTGTACGTTTTTTGTATGCGACCCATGATAAGATGAGATGAACTGACATTGGACCTTCGATTTCGACTCCAACTTTGAGGAATGGTCTAATAAATTCTGCCGTGAATTGTTCTTCAATTTTTCCTTTGATTTTGGTGCAGATTACACATTTAAAAATGATGAGACGAATTATTCTTTTTGCTTTCAGGATTCAATCACGTTGCCTTAAATTCGCCAATAATAATGAAGCGCCAGCATATTTTCCCCGCCCCCTCCCCGTAAGTAATATATCATTTAATTTGCTCGATTGACATTAAAATGTTGGTTTTGAGTAGCTCTTATAACTAAATTTTTGGCTTCAAACAATTCTTCTCTGCTGAATACTTTGCCAGTTTGTCGACTTTGGTTTGATGCAATACAATTGTTGGAAAATCTGTGAAAATAGTCAACAATTTTCATTAGCTTACTATCGGAATACCATCTGCTGGATTGTCTACTGATCGAATGTATTTCCGCTTAAGCGAGCTAAGGCTTATCTATGGGATTTTAGACGTTAAATTTCCTATAAATGTGTTCCAGCGTTGTGGTGGCTAAGGCACACTAGTCAAGTACAATTTTTGAAACTGTCCAAGTTAAAATTTGTCTAATTTTAATTGTGGAATTTTGTCCAACGAATTTAATGAGCTTTGCTAGTAATAGTGTGCCACATATAATTCAAGTCGAGGAGTGGAAAATTGTTTAATTGGATACAATTTTGTTTTGTTGGTATCTAAATTTATTCGAACTGTTGCATCATTTAACATTATTCGGAAATAGATGACAGCTTTGAATGCACGTTCGCTCGCATCAGAAAATCAAAAACCAACTGTATTTGAAAACTAAATTATTATATTTTAAGCTAAATGCTTTGCAGTATAACTACGATCTAATATGTTTAACTGAAACCTGGTTTAATGACTCCATTAATAATTATGAATTCATTGATGATAGGTATTATGTAATTCGTAAAGATAGAAACCTTAGTATATATGGTGCTGGTATTTCCATTCTGTCGAAAAAACCTATAATGGTCTCTGAACTTGACTATATTGAAGATATTTTTGATAACATGTGGATAAAAGTTAAGACATTTGATGGCAAATTTGTGATAATTTGTCTAGTTTATTTCCCAGGCTACTGTAAGTTAGAACATTATGAAGCATTTTGTAATAAACTTTCTAACTTGATATTAGATTCTCCTGTTGCCTGTCAATATTTATTCCTTGGGGATTTTAACTTACCTAGTATAACTTGGAGTACGGATTGTGATGCCATCTCTTCAGCGCCTTTCTTTGGTCAGATCGTCTTTGGCGTATCGTAAATTTAAGTTTCCCATTGACGATGCGATATTTTTCAAACTGCGTAAGAATGTAAAATTGGAAATCCTTAAATGTTACTTTAATTACACAAAGTATATCGAAATTCACATAAAGAAAGATGCCAAGTTAATTTGGATCTATTCTCAGGCTCTTACAAATATACCACTATACCCATAGAAACTAGGTGATGTTGAATCTATTAGTCCACTTCAAATTTGTAATTTATTTATGACTGAACGGATCATTTTTGAGATTTTGTTAGATAAATGTATTAAAATAAGACTCTCTGAGCAAATTTTGAAACGGCGGGGTCATACCTCTCTGAACATGTACAGCAAATAAAATTTAATGTTTTTGTAACAAGGTAAATTGTGGCTAAATCAGGTGTGCCTCAAGGTTCCACACTTGGTCCCCATTTATTTCTATTATTTATAATTAATTTGCCCACTATTTTGTAGTGTCAATATTTATTATATGCTGATGATTTAAAAATTTTCACGCCTATCATTACTCCAGCAGACTGCTTTAGGCTTCGGTTTGACTTAGATAAACTTTTGACTTGGTCCAATCTTAACAATTTAAAACTCAATATAACGAAATGTGTTGTGATTTCATTTACGATATTTAAGCGATATTGTGTAAAGGTTATCCGTTCCCAATTTTTCAAATCCCAAAAAAAATAATTTTTTTCTTCTTTTTGCACCATTTGGGACGAATCTAATTTCGCTATTCCGCCAGTAAAAATTTTAACATTATTGTCGGCCGAAATCGAAACGAACGACAGTATTAATAGGTTAGTGCAAAAAGTTCAAATTTTTTCGGTCCCCAGTGTAGTGATTTAGGAGCGATAGCAGCGATCTCGGTACGAATCGTATCGAGAAAAAATTTCCAATGAAATCAGTGATATAATAACTAGCCCCATTTCCACCACGCCATATTCAATGCTAAAAAACCGCAGAACCGCATCGGGGAATACAGGCAGTCAAGAATCCATCGACTATTAGAAGGATTGAACTGGGAGACATGAAACCCTCGCAGATACTTAGGCAACTTAAAGCCAGCGGAGGAGTAGCGGTAAATGATAAACTAATTGAAAGTATGCTGTAAATGGTGAACGCAAAAACAATTTGGCTCAACCGGTTACCCCACCGTGCCCAGGAAATTTTGTCACCCACAGCTGAGTCATTAACTGCAGAGGAATTACCAGGTTTAGCGGACCGACTACACGAAACAATGATACAGTCAAATATATCCGCAATTACAGAACCAGCACGAATCATGCCGTCGAAACCAGAAAGCAACTTGGAGTATCAAATCCACGAACTGGTTAAACGGATAGACCAAATGGAAAAGTGAGACAACGAACGATCTTACGCAATAAATAACAGACCTCGCAGTCAGTCGAAAAGCAGGTCAAAAACCGATGTACCAGCAACAGAGAATAATTTACCAAATCAAAGCCATGCTCCACGATTATGCTATTCACATTTCAGATTCAAAGATTTGGCAAGAAATTGTAAGCCATCCTGGGCACGCTGGGAAGAGTTCAAACAAAAAAATTAGAGCCACCGACGCAAACAGCGAGGCATTTCAGCTGGGAATTCATTATAGCCGAAGTCAGGTTGCCCATAATCGGCGCGGATTTTTTAAAACAAACAGGACTACTCGTGGATATACAACATGGACGATTTATCGATCCACTCACCACGCTTTATTCAGTCGGGACCACAACCACTGAAGCAGCACCAACCGTTCGGGTATTAGATAGTAACAGAGACACACAAATCGTCGAAGTACTAAATAAATACAACGAAATTACATGTGACACACAAACGGGCAAATCAGTCAAACACACCGTAACTCATCACATTGTAACAAAGGCACCACCGATATTCGCCAGGCCTCGAAGATTAAATGCAGATAAACTAGACATAGCGATTAAAGAATTCAAATATATGGTAGATCAAGGGATCTGTCGACGTTCCAATAGTCGATGGGCTAGCCTACTGCATTTAGTGCAAAAGAAAAACGGCGACTGGCGACCATGTGGAGACTGTCAAGCGCTGTACCAGATCGATACCCGATCGCATGCATATATTCAAGATTTCTCGCAACATCTAGAAGGTACAAAAATTTTCTCGACGAAAGACCAGGTGAGAGCATACCACCGAAAACGGCAATCACAACACCTTTTAGATTATTTGAATTCAGAAAAGTGCCGTTCGGCTTAAGAAATGCAGAAAGCCCTTTCCAACGATTCATGAACAACATTCTTCAAGGTTTAAATTTCTGTTTCGTGTACTTAGGCGATGTATTAGTGGTATCTAAGTCACGAACAGAACACTTAGAACACTTAGAAATTATATTCGCAAAAATTTGGGATGCTGAAAAGTAATAAAAACTACCAAGGCCAAAAACGATTAACCACCTAAGAAGATACCTAGAGATTTTTTTTTATTTTTTATTTAAAATAAATTTGATTTATGTATTTTATGTAATTACAATTAGTCTGCTGGACTAATGAGCAATTTGTTTCTGACTTAATTTACTAATTTAAATTAATCTATGGCTTCTTCCCATTAGCGTTCCATAGTGTCTGGTAAATTTAAATAAACCACATCGTTGTAGTGGATTTTAGATCAACACAATGCTGTTTAAACTGACAATCACACCAGCTCAAAAGTTTTGGTTCTTTTAAGTCTGCGTACTAAATTCGTGATGCTTAGGAGCTGAGTTGCCTCAATGCTCACATGTTGGCGGAGCCTTTCTTCATGTCTCCGTGCTTTTTCCTGGATTTCGTTTAAGATGAGGTTCATTTTAAGGTCCCTATGAAGGTCATTGTTCTTGACATACCAAGGTGCATCAACGATATTCCGCAATACCATATTCTGAAATCTTTGGATGATATTTACGTTGCTCTGTTTGGCACAACCCCAAAGCTGAATACCATAAGTCCAAATGGGGACGAGACAATGTAGTTGCAGATACCAATGTCGCGTTTAGAAGTTATTCAAATACCCCTGAGACAATCGACTATATAAATATATCTAAAGCAAAGAGATATACCAATTGCGTATAACGCAACAGAAACTTATGTTGCGATGTATCTAAAGGAAAGCCACGGGCATACATACCAAGGGAGTACCGTAAAATAGATTTCCAAGCAGTGCACAAGTGCCGGTGCAAATACCCATCTGCGCAAGAGACTGGCAAGCACTAGTGATGTATTGTATGGTTTCTGATGCACTGCCACAACACCAAACAGCGGTCTGATTGTCTATTTGTATCATGTTGAATGAATCTCTGACAATTCCGCGTGTTGATTACCTGATCCTGGATAGCCAGCATGAATCCTTCATTCTCCGGAAAGACATCTCCAATACTTAGCCATTTGTTCAACGCTTCATTGTCGACATGAATTTGGCTTAGGTTATGTTAGTTGATGCCTTCCGTGGGTCCATTTGAACCATCAGAATGTCATAAGTTTAATGGTGTATGTTTTGTGTCTGCTTTAACTATTGCGTTATGTAGTGGTGATGTGTTTTGTTTAGAGTAAAAATATTCCCGGAGCTTGTGTATGATTTTGTGATGCAGATTGGAAATGTCTATTAGGCCTCTGCCACCTATTTTCCTAGGTAGGCACAGCCTTTCAATCGCAGATTGTGGGTGATGTGTTTCTGTATTTTGTGAGAGTGGTACGTGTTAATCTTTCTAACATTTGAAGATCAGTTTCTGTTAAGCGTATAATACCAAATGTATATGTAAGAATTGGGATTGCGTATATATGTATTGCTCTAAATGAATTCTTTGAGTTTAAGTATGCGCTTGTTTAAGTACCACCTATAGTCAATGATTAATTATCCTTTACACCCTTGAGACTCTGGCCAACATCCTTTTTGTTGCTCCGCTAATATATTATGATCTGTTATGTGTGTTTGTATACGGTGCGAAATGCATGTTGTAAATGCGAATGAAGTTTATCCTAAAAAGCAACCATTACACGATCAATATTAATGTCATTACTTTCTGATATTGACATTAATATTGATCGTGTAACTTGAAGTATTGACGAATGATGGTCGATAATGATGAAAATCCGGATTTTTTGATTTCGAGACATCATTATTGATAAGTGGTGGGGATACTGTCAATATTAATGATAGTGTAGGGTTCACGTCATTACTGTGTGTCATTATTCCTTATAAATTTGAGATTATCTGAGGTTTTATTTTTAAAAAGTATATAATTCAATATTCATCAACTTCATCAACATCCATCAACATGAATGATATGTTTTATGTCGAGGATACAGAAGCAAATATGGATTTCTCCGAGTGTAGTGAGACAATTGATATAAATAGCGAAGATAGCCAGGAACCGACTTTAGTGGGAAATATCGAACATACTAAGGTGCTTAGTGATTTCATCGAAATGTACGAAACGCTTCCAGAATTATGCCCAACAAATCCTGGGTATATTAAAAAGGATAAGCGAAATTTGGCGTTGGATAAACTCCTAACCATATTTAAAAAAATTAAGAGTGGTGCTAATAGAGCAGATGTTAGGCGCAAAATAAATACTCTTCGATCTAACTATCGCAAAGAGTTAAAGAAAATATTAGATTCAAAGAGATCGGGAAAAGGCGCAGCTGAGATCTACAAACCTACTTCGTGGGTGTTTTATTCCCTCCAGTTTATGGATAAATTTGAAAAGCCATTTAATTTAACAAATAAAATTTAACAAACGAACAAGGTGGTTAGTAATAAAATTCAAAAATTAAATTGTTAATAAAAATCTATATTCTTTTTAGACTTCCGAAAGCAATGATCTCCAAGGCGAAGTTCACGGAGTGCAACGTCCGGCATCCGTTAGCCCTTCTACTGCATCACAGTCAAGTTTGATGTCACCACCACCACCGCTATCAAAGAAAGGACGAATCGAAAGAAATGATCTATTACAGAAGGCTTGTGAATATTTGGATAATTCAGGAAGGAATAACATTCCACCGATTGCAATAGCTTGAGGTGAGGCGCTCACTACATTTGATTCACGGCAACGAATGTTTGCTGAAAAAGCCATAAATGACATTACTATACCTACATAAGAATTCAGTAAAAATAAATGAGGAACCATGGCCGGTTTCCCCAACCGGTTGGTCAAATACATCAACATCAACCTCATCCACTCAATTGTCTTCAGGCGAACAACAGGCACCGGCCACAATTACCGATTTTTTTTTTTTTTTTCAAATTTTGTACCCAATTAATATAATATTTTGTAATTAATAAATTTTATAAACAATAATAAAATGTATTATTTTATTTTATATGTGTGTTATAATGTATTATTTGTTTGTTTTATATATATATACATATTAAAATTATTTTATAAAAAAAAAACTCTAATTTGGTAATTTGCCCTCATTATTATAATACGCGCAAAATTTATCACGAGTTTCCTTCGCTTCCGATGAACTGTTTCGGCTTAAAGTTTTTTGTATAATAACCAGATTATAATCAGCAACTGAAGTTCCAGTATTATTTGAAGCCAATTATGTTATATTATTTTTTTTAACTAAGAAATTTTGAAGGTAACAACATGCCATTGTTATTGTTTCTACTTTTTTCGGTTCAAGGTATATTGGTTTTTTGAAAACGCCAAATCTGGATGCTAGAATTCCGAATGCATTTTCGACAACCACGCGAGCCCTTGATAATCTTTTAGTGTACTCATGCCGAGCTTCTGTTAGAAATTTCTGTGAATAAGGTTTCATTAAATTAATATGTAAAGCAAAGGCCTCGTCCGCTACGAATGCAAAAGGAAACTTTTCATTTATGTTGGGTAACGAACTGGGGTTTGGTAAATTTAATGATGTTTGCTGTAAAAGCTCCCCAAATTTAGAATAGTACATCACGCCTCCGTCTGAAATTCGACCTTTCATACAAGCATCAACCATTATAAACTCCTTTTTCGCATTCACAACAGCCAACAGAAAGATGCTATAAAACCCTTTATAATTGAAATACATGGCACCTGAATTACGGGGTTTTGTAATGGCAGTATGCTTTCCGTCAATTGCCCCCAATGTATTCCAAAATTGATGTAGGTTTTCAAAATCATTCGAAATATTTCGGAAGTTTTAGGAAACTGAAAACAAATAACAAATTTTTGTGAATGAAATTTGATTTAATATACCTCAAATATAGTAAAACATACCTTTATGTAGTCTTTCAAGACATAAATAAGTACTTTGCATGTTTCGAGAATGGCATTACTTATTGATGCAGGTGACATGGCAGCCGAAAACTTTAAATCTTCAAAAGTCCTTCCTGTTGCAAGGAATCTCAAAGTCAATGCCAGTCTTTCATTGACAGATATACTTTCTCTCATTGTGGTATCTTGCCTTACCAGAAATGGATGGACCATTCACAATATTCTTTCGAATTGGTTTTCGCTCATCCTTAAATAATTTTTATAATCATTTGCTTCACTTAATTTTAATTCATTTAGTAAAACTATATGAGAATAATTTTCTCTTTTCTTCAATCAGTCCTTCATCCAGCGTTTTCGCTTTACTGTTTTTTGCAAGGATAATGCTACAATTATAGCAATACACGCCTTTTCTTTATGATCCATGTTAAATTTAAGAAAAAAAAAATTCTTCTACTAGCACTAATAAAAGCTTGGTAATGATGGAATTAATAATGATTGTGTAAGGTTAAAAAATATTGAAGTAGTAATGACGCAGGTATTGACATTACTGGTAATGACGTTTATATTGATCGTGTAATGGTTGCTAAATAGATTTTACAACAACAACAAAATTCCGTTTGTGTGTTTAAATAAGCATACATTCGGGCGAATTTACTATGTGCACAAAGAAAAGTTCATTAAAATCAAATATTTGAACTTAATGCTGAATTAACAAAAATCCAAATACACCAAATTTTTAAGAATTAAACTATTTTGGATTTCACAAAGCTAATCCCATTAAATTTAATAACGGATCAAGGAGTTTACCTATTAATCGACAATGTTTGACAATTGAAATTTTAATCTTATCCATGTATAAGAAAACTTTCTTCTATTGGCACACATCCCACTATGATAATCAGATAGGCCTATGCGTATATCATAGTGGGATGAGTGCAAATAGAAGAAAGTTTTCCTGATTATCATAGTGGGATGTGTACCAATAGAAGAAAGTTTTCTTATACATGGATAAGATTAAAATTTCAATTGTCAAACATTGTCGATTAATAGGTAAACTCCTTGATCCGTTATTAAATTTAATGGTATTAGCTTTGTGAAATCCAAAATAGTTTAATTCTTAAAAATTTGGTGTATTTGGATTTTTGTTAATTCAGCATTAAGTTCAAATATTTGATTTTAATGAATTTTTCTTTATACACATAGTAAATTCGCCCGAATGTATGCTTATTTAAACACATACAAACGGAATTTTGTTGTTGTTGTAAAATCTATTGTTTCGGTAACAAATACGTAATGCCGTCTGTTAAAAAATCGGGCATCTCATATGTTGAGTTAAATACGGATGCACAGAGGCTTTCGAATTATGTATATGATTTATGATGTCTGTAAATGTGTTTTGTGTGATACTCGGGAAAATCATCTGTGGAATATTGTGTATTCTGGTCGCCTCATCTGCAATCCAAGATGCCTCACTATTATGTGAGACACCTGTTTACCCACAGACTCCAGACCAAAACCTGTAGAAATCTGCAGATGAAGGTAGCTATGCTCAGTGTTCTTTGTATCGTAATTTGCAAGTTTTCTATAGAACGTTCCCTCATTTTGTGAGAAAATTTTGTGCTGTATTTTTCTGTCTCGACTTCGCCTGTACCGTGCAATATGACTGGACAAAGCCAAGAGTTTTTGTGTAAGTGTATCTATGTACTGAATGATTGTGTTATTTGAAGGTGTTATTTGAAAGTGTATTTGTGTTTTCTGTGTAATATTTGTGAGATCCTGACGAATTCTCTCAATCTTACTCTGCAATCTGTACTCCCAACCTGGCATCAAAGGTAACACGTTAGGGTAATTGGGATTAATAACTGTACCACGCATTAATTTAACCGCAGTCACAGCAGCACAGTACACAAAATTGTGAATCCCACCAAATGTTGCATCTGAAACAACACAAGCAGGTATAAAATATTGGTGTTAATTATGTGAACTGTTTGTGCAAGTTTCCTTGATGCTTGTAATTTTGGTATTTGTGTTTTAAAAAATTTGTGTAAGCTGTTGTGTTAATGTATCTGATTGTCTTGTTGTATTCCGAATTATGGTAGGAGCAACGTCATCTAATTATGTGTGTACATTTGTATTTGGTGCATGTTGTACTGACACCTCAGAAGCAATATTACTTTGGCCACTACATATTTCTTCGGCAACCTTATCCCTAATCTGCTGAAGAACAAACTCGGAAAGAAGGCCATTCCTAACAATTGCTCTGCGCCAATCCGCAAGATTCTGAATAGTGACAGTTATGTTTGAGTATTTGTGTGTACAAATTTGGTGTAATGTAATATGTCCTCACCATTCCACAGCTCATCCCACTAAAAACATTTTAAAACCACTTTACGTTCAAACTTTTACGATTTAAAGTAAACTAAATTAAATTAAATTAAATTAAAAACCAAAGTAAGAACACGCCTTTCTCTAGCAAGCTTCCACTCTCCACCGTATATCAGTTTCCAATTGGAATTTCGATGCCATACAATACTAAAAATTGAACTAAATTGTGTTGTAGTCATCAACATTTAGGCGAATTATTTATATACTCAAATATTCGCACCGAGAACGGTTTTTGTATAAAAATACAGGCATTTGAAGATGATTATTGATTATGATGCATGCGTATCTTTTTTTTCTATCTATCTCGACTCTTCCACGAGAGCCCTCTACGTTTCGTTTCTATGTATTAATATAAAAAAACTGACATCTATATTGAAATTATAATAAGCTTTTACATAACGTTCGTTAATAACAATTTTTAAAAATTCAAAAATTTACGTTACTACAATTCGGCTTCTCCTGACTCTACAATCGACTCCGATTGCCCGTGATCGTAAAGTTTCGTGTTAAATGCCGCGTAAATACTTTTAAAACCCCGACGAGACATCGGAGACTCTGGTATATTCTCGATGACGTACCTATCTCCAGGAAGAACTCTAGCAGCGAGGAACGGTCCTTTATATTTAGGCAGCAATTTGTGATCCATACCGGGCTCTGTCACGACGTTCTTAACCAGAACAAAATCGCTTACTTTATAGCGTTGGGCGGAAATACGCTTTTTATCAAAATATTGTTTATTTTTGATTTGAGAGTCTATACTATGTTTTTCTTAATTTCGACACGTAAGTCATTCATGGCTTCGTCATTCGTCGTTCGTTTTTCTCTGATTTACACCAAAGAGTGTAGTCGCTGGAGTAGTTTTCAGTGACCGGTTCAATGTATTGTTAGTTACGAATTCAACATCCGTTAGTACCAAGTCCCAATGTTTCTGTTTACTTTCCTCCGTAAAATTCGCTATTATAGGAATTGTCGTTCGGTTGTATCTCTCAGCTTGTTCGTTACTCTGAGGAGAATATGCCGCTGTGCATACATGAAGAATATTCTGACTTTTCAAAAATTTTATAAATTCTTTAGATCTCAAACTAGTTCCACGGTCCGTTACGATTCTCTTAGGTGCACTAAGCTGATTAAAATAACTTTGTAATTTGTTTATCACTTCTCTTGAATTTATTGTTTTTGTTAGAAATATCCTCATAAATTTCGTAAAACCATCTACGATTATTAAAATGTATTTATTATGCCGTTTAGACTCGGAAAATGGCCCGAGATGATCTACATGGATCTTATGGAATGGCTCCTCATTTTTCTCATATAAATGAAGGAATCCTTCCTTTTTACCACCTTTTGATTCGTAAACTAGACAACTAAGACAAAACTTAATAAACTCGTTGCATCTCTCGACCATATGTGGAAAATAATATGAACGTTTTATAAGTTCACATGTCTTTGATACGCCAACGTGACCTATTTCGTGGTACTTCCGTATAATCTCATTTTCAATCTTTCCAGGGACAAAAAAGAGTAATTTGTTATCGTTAGATTTTCGATATACAAGACCATCTTTTAGAGCAAAAAGTTCGCTAATATTTTTATCGTTCGATTAATAAATTGCCAGTCGCTGTGATAGGGAACATTCGCTCAAAATCAGCACGGTAGAGACACGACTCAAAGCATCTACGTGACGCATTTGATGATTTGATCGATGTACAATTTCGTACTCGTAATTCTCAAGAAATTTGAACCAACGGCTCGCATCCGTAAGCAACTCATTGTATAGGACTTTGGATTGTAAATGCAAAGAGTAGGGCCATTAGCCAATTTGCTCTTAAGAGATTCGAATGCTGTAAACTCTTTGACGTCGATTTTAAATTGTATATCTTTCTTCAATAGATCTGTCAATGGTTTCGCTGTAGTTGAGAAGTTCGGAACAAATCGTCTAACAAAACTCGTAAGGCCAATAAAATGTCGTAGTTCGTGAATATTCTGTGGTATTGGATAATCTGTTATTGCTGTCACGTGACGTTTGCTGGGGCGTATCTCATTATGTGAAACGTCGTATCCCAGATACTCGATTTTATTTTTCAAAAATGTACACTTTGACGGTTAAATTTCCAAACAATTATTATGGATTAAATCCAGTACTTCTCCCAAAGTTTGAAAGTGTCGTTCAACGCTATCTGTGGCTATCAATATATCGTCTATATAGACCATTACTTCTCCGCCTAAAATCAGATCACGAAATATTGTCGTCACAAATCTTGGAAAAACCGCGGGCGCGTTACATAAACCGAATGGTGTTCGGGTATATTCAAATTGCCCTTCAGGCGTTACAAAAGAGATATATCTGATTGAATTCTCATTTACAGATATATGGTGAAACCCATTTTTCAAATCAATCAAAGAAAACACGCCTTTGCCTTGCAACTTATCGATACAGACATCTATTAACGGAATAGGAAATCTATCTCTAATAGTGATTTTATTTAGTGCTCTATAATCAACACATAATCGTGATGAGCCATTTTTCTTGCTAACCAAAACGATCCGAGAAGTATAATCGCTATTGCTTGGTTGTATTATGTTTCTTTGCAACAAATCGTCAACTATTTTATGAACTATATCTCGGTCCCGCACGGAAAGTCTTTGTGGTGTCACATAAATAGGCTTAGTTGAGGTCAGTTGAATTGTCAATTCATGTTTCACGTTCGGTTCAGTCTTTATAGGACGCTCGAAGAATTCGTTTACCAATCCAATTAATTCACTCTCAATTTCAAAATCTCTACCGATATTATCAAGGGTTGGACCCACGTCAAAAGTTCTTCCCTTCGACTCGGTTTCGTAATTTACACTTAAAATCTCGTTAAATAATAAAACATTACCTGATTCTCTCGTCTCGTCCGAAGGCTCTGTGGAAATCCCATCTCCGACAATGCCCGTTTCAATTTTAAATTTGACCGATGGATCACGTATGAATGTTCTTCCAATTATGCAATCAAGATTCATTGTTTCGTCAGGTACAACTAAAAATGAAATATTAAACAAATTATGATTTATCTTAATTTTACAAATTAACTTTCCTAAAATCTTAATCGGTGAATTGTTGACGCCTTTGTATTGAATTCCCATATAATCTTCCAGTTTTATGTTTGCAGCTACATGTTTAGCTAAAATAATGTTTGCAGGGCTCCCAGCATCAATTACCGCTGTCAGATATCGCGTGACAGACGACGGGACGTGTATGCCGATTTCGACTTTGAATTCCTGTGAAGGTCGAATAATCAGAATACTATTTTCAGGTGCACTGGTGCTGCAGTTCACTGGCGCTCCACTTGGATGAACTTTGTTGCATGTAATATGTTGAAGTAGATGAATGCCTAGAAATAAATACACTTGTTAATCCGATGTGAACGTACAATTTTTTTTATACATTATATACTTACCTGTTGAATTATGCTATTTGAATTTCATAATCAAATCTTTAAAGAAAAAAATGTAATTAATAATAATTTAATTGAATTCTATACTTACCATTGCATTATTTAGTTGACAGTTTATTGACATTGTGATATTTAGTGTTAGGTTTTACTGTATTTCATTTTTTTTAAAGTATTACCTGAATTAAGTTAATTACCTTGAATTATTTTTATTTAAAACTCAAACCAAATTAATAAAAAAACAAAATGTATTCAATTGAAATATATATCATAGATGGAACTATGTAAAGCAAGGAGGGCAATATTTAATATTACACAGCTAAAAAAAAAAAACATAACGAACAAATTATGCTGATGGACTTTTGCTCGGTCATTCAAATTTTGGCGAGGCGACTGGACACATCAACACAAAAGGTTAATATAACAAAAATAATAATATTTTGTGAGTGATTATAATATAAAAAAAATCTTTGTGAAAAAACTTAATAAAATCCATCTTTGCGACAAATAACATTGTGAAATTATAAGTTTATTAAAAACATTGTAAAAATAAAACTAAATATTGAATTAAAATCTTTTATTTATTAATAAATACATCAAGTGATACGTATTTTAGTTTCTATTCCGTATCAGTATTTTACATAATACATTGTTCTCGCCTCGCTGGAAATGGACAATTTGTAGAGAAATGTCCTGTCTCCATACAATTGTAACATGTTAATTTATTTGGTTGTGGATGAAAATTACGCGTTGTCGTAGATAGTGGAGTACCTATTGGTTTAAACGAATCACCAGATTGATGTGCGTTTAATTGTTTATTGGAATGATTATTCCCTGGTATGTTCTGTCGCATCCGGTTGGATTCGTGGTTTGTATTTGAGTTTAATTCTGACGTCATGATATTATTTTATCGTATATTTGAGTTCGCTCCGATTGGTTTCGTGCTTTCGTGCCATACAATTTTTTCGCGTAGCCTTTCTAAAGACGGAATGACGTCAGATCGTAGAGAAATGGAAAACTGATGATCGTTTATTCCATTTATTATATATCGAATCATTGCTGCATCAGTAACTTTGGCATGGTTACCTATTCCAATCATTTCGTAATTAATATGTCAACTTGTCTTGATTTCGCGGACGCATATTATTTCTTAACCGTTCGTGAATATCTACTTCGGTAATTGTTGTTTTAAATTCATTTAGGAATAATTGCGAAAATTCATCAGGTGTACGTATTTTTATTCTCGTTGCTTTGAACCACATATTTGCTGCTCCATTTAGTTTTGATGGTATCGCTAATAACAAACTGCTCTTATTAATCTAATATATCTCGCGTAATAATTCCAATTGCTTAATAAATTGTTCGGCCGTCGTTGACGTTAGATTCGCTGGATCAAATGTTGATAGTGGATCAATTATATCCCTTATCGAGTGTCTTGGCATGTAATGTTCCTGCGATTGTGTCATCAACACGGTTTTCGCTGGTGACATTTCGTTTACTTGTTGTTCGTTTCCAGTTGGAACTTGAATATAAGTAGGCATTGATGACGTTTAATGTAGATGATATGGTTGATATGATTGCACCGGATTGAATTGTGTTTGTAACATTTGCGGCTGATAATAATGCGTTGGATGAGGCGTTGATGCATACTGTTGTTAATTGTGAGCGATCGATTTATCACTGTTTTGTCACCCTGCTCGCTATCATTTGATTCGTTTTCTACACTTCTTTCGGATTGAATCTTTTCTAAACGATTGATTAATGTAACCTTGTTTCCACTTGTAATCAATTCCCTATTCTTTAATTCCTTACGAAGCCGACTCACATTCATACTACCAAAGTTCATTTCTTTTCCACGTGCTATTTAAGGTTATGTTATAAATTTTTTTCAATAATCGAATTTCGTACCTCGTATCCCACTTCCCAAGTATTTTTATATCCGAAAATTTTTGTATTTTTCTGACATTTCGCTGATTTCATCTCCGATTCTTTTCCGAATTAATGTCCGACTTATTATAAGATTTCCTATGAAAGTTGGCCAAAAAACTCGGAAAATGATGAAAAGAAAAGTTAGGTTATGGTACGACAAATTTGTGGGCGGGGCTTATAATATAAATTTTGGCGCCAAAATTTCACTTTTGAATTTAAATCTAGCTTTAATTAAAAATATATTTTTTTTAAGAATACTTTTTATTTTTATTACATGTATAAATTACAATATTACATTTATTATAATATATAAATTTTAACTCCACCTGAGTAAATACATTTTTCTATCTTCATTTACTGCGTGCATCGCATGTTCAACTTCCTGAGGTGTTTCACGTTGGAGAGCTGCAGTAATTTTAAACTTAGTCCTTTTGTTTGAATAGTCAATAATTTCGGTTGAATCTTCTAATTTCTGTAAAGAAAAAAAGCGTTACAATATTATATTGTATTCAAGGTACAAGACCTAGTAAAACAAAAAAACCAACCTCTGTCCCACACAGCAACAATTTTGATTCAATTAAACTTTGTATATGCTTTTGTAACATTTCATTATTTAACTGTAGCGTTTCTTGTATATCCTTACGTCATCACATCACATGTCTCAAACAACAATAGGACAGCCATTTGAAAAGTTTGCATCGTAATGACACAGGGTTTCTTGAGGTATGAGACTTTGAGTTCATCATGACAAAAACGGTGTAGCCACGTAAGTTTTCGTCCACAAAAATTTATATGATGAGGTATCGCAAATGTAATTGGTATCGATGTCGAATCAAGTAGTGGCCAGGCGTCTGCTTGTAACACTTTTATTGATAAATTTATTCCTATTTCATAATTATTATCTTTTACACACTATCAGTTTCAGTCGATTTCGATTTTTTTAATAAACAGACACATGAACTATTTACGTATAACGCAATCGTAATGGCGTCTACAGAAAACAAAAATACATTTGTACTTCAACGCTACATGTGTTAAAAATTTGAAACACCATCTTTTCAGCATTTTCAATTTTTTCGAACGAAAACCGGAAAAGATTTTATAACCGATTCAAGTTTTCAGTTTTGTTATACTTGGGTTCTGTTAATTTTGTAGTAAAGTTTCTTTAGTCGTTTTCTTTTATATTTCAAAAGGATTTCAAAACACGTTTTTTTTATTATTTAATACATATTTATTTATTTTTTATTTCTTCTTTTCTTCACTACACGTCCGTTCGCTTTTTCGTATCTTTTTTTCTATCTATCTCGACTCTTCCACGAGAGCCCTCTACGTTCCGTTTCTATGTATTAATATAAAAATAGTGACATCTATATTGAAATTATAATAAGCTTTTACATAATGTTCGTTAATAACAATTTTTAAAAATTCAAAATTCACGTTACTAACAGTGTTGAGTGAATTTTAGTGATTTTGTAAATTATTTTTTGGAACAATTATGTATTGTTAATTCCCAATTGTGTTTTTTTTTTTTTTTTTTGAGAAACTAGTTAACTGCAAAATGTAAATTTTTCAGAAAACGCATTTGAAATAAAAAGTCGCGGTAGCGTTTAATGTAGTAATTTCTCACGTGTATTTAGATTTTCCGCAGAAATGGAGGAAAATATTGGAAAACTGAAATTTATTTTTGAAACTTTAGACAATATTGTCGAGTTCTTTTCATTCATAATTCAAAATCGACCAAAAATGCAGTTAACTAGTTTATCAAAAAAAAACAGAAATAAATTAAAATAAATTAGTTTACGTTATAATTTGAATTGATTGTTCTCTTCACAATCCAGTGATTCGAACCTTCAATTGACAAAGCCAAAAATATAACAATAATTATATTAGGTGTCATCTATCGAATAATGGAATAGAGTAATCTAACACTTTTATTTTTATTTATCAATTATGAAATAATTTTTATTATTTTTTTTTATATTACTCATAATCCAATTATTTACCCGAACATCACCTTGATTTGGAATTTAATTGCCCAATAAATGTGAGTATTTTGAATTATTACCTTATTTTGAAAGTGTATAACACTATTTTCTGCTCGCTTGGTACAAGGTTTTGAAGTACATACAAAATATTCCGTTTGGGTAGATTAAGGTTTTGAAGGTTTTTGGTTTAAATTAAATTGTTTTGTACTAGCTTATATTAGATCCGTGTGCAGCTACCTCAGAACTTTAAAAATGTATATAAAGGTAACTAGCCTTACACAAACAAGATCAGTTCAAAGTAAGTCTTATGAAATGAAAAAAATAATGTACAAGAAATTTTTAGTAGCGGTTTTATTATTTGCTGTAGTATCAGCTGAATACCAACCAGTTGAATTCGAACAATGTATATATGTACAACAAATACTGGTTTTACTGTAAATTTGTGTTCAATAATTTTTTTTAATTTTGTAGGCCCCCAAGGAATAAAACCAACTAAAGTTAGTTCACAATATTGCAGTGCATCACCATGCACTTTTGTTCAAGGCGGGCCAATTGGTTTTGTAATGGATTTCATTTCGCCAATCGCAACCAACAATTTGACGGTGACTGCAAAAGCAGAATTTGGTATTATTAATTTGAATTATCGTATAGCGGCCCCACATGATGATGGTTGTGCTAATTTGATTAAAGGTGGATGTCCGCTGAGTGTTGGTGAATCCGTGACTTATGAAATGGATATGATTTTAGATGCACCCTTCATAAATATTTATCCAATTATTCGTGTGACACTGCGCGATGATAGTCTGAAACCGGTTGTATGCTTTGGTGTTAAAACACATATTGCTAAGGAATAAAAATGTTTGTCCAGTTACATGGAGGTTTTATTAATTTTTTAACTACAATATATAAATTTATAAGAGCTTTTTTTTTTCAAAAAACCATTCGAAGTTTACTGTACGTTCCTATCAAATGACCGCAGATAGCCTTGTAACGTCATTTCAAGCTCATCGCAAGTTACTCCATTGGCCGATTCAGAAACGATGTGAAAAAAAATTTATTCCTCAAATTTAGAGGTACTGCACTTCTAAGTATGTCTGTGATTGAGTTCTCAGTTTAGTAGAAGATTCAGCTTTTCGGTTGAGCTTAGTTGAAATAAATTCTATGGCTCACGCGTTTTATCTCCTGCTTTTATTTGATAGCTTTATTCTTGCTCGTATTTGCGGTAAGCTATACGGATTAAAATGCTATAACCTACTCTGACACTAAGGGCTTCTTCTCTTTATAGACATTTTATTATCTTATTGAATGATCACAAAAACACTTTCAATAGCAGCCTTGTTATTGAACAAATCTGATACATACTCGTGATTACCACACACGCACATCAAGTATAATATAAGATAAGATTACTTGGTATCAGATCCAAAGGTATAACAACTTGAACAACTAAACCGTTTTGCGTAAGTAGACAATATTTATATCGATATAAATTTTGAAACGTTAATTCATAATAAAAAGGTTTTCACAACTACCGCAAATATTAAGTTTGCTTAGATAAATTGAACTATAAACATGTTTCGCTTATTAATTGTATTCGGTATTGTATTACCAGCTGTTTTTGGCCAGTTAGCTGTAGAACAATGTGAGATCGCACGCGCATTTGATTAGTTTACAAAATAAATATTTTTATTTCGAAATTTTTAGGTGCTGGACTACGTCCACTTCCAGTAAGCGTTGTTGTACCGGGATGCACCGTACTACCATGCAACGTACAATCAGGTGGGGTAGCCGAAGTTGAAATTACATTCTACGTGGGTCAAGACTCTGATTACCTAAATCCATCAATTTTTGCCGATCAAGGCGATGACGAACGACTTTATTTTGATATTCCAGAGGAATATCAAAATGGATGCGGTCAATTGGTGGTTGGGGATTGCCCACTAGTTGCTGGTACCAATGCTGTTTATAAATTGGCAGTTCCATTCGATAGCCAATTAGGTGCTGGCAATTCAATTACAATTCAATTTACACTTTATGATTATGTTGAAAATACTTTGGCATGCTTCCGGGCCCCTATCAATATTGTTTAAAAATAATAAATATACAAATTTAAATTGACAAAATTGTATTTATTTCATGTAAATATTTAAGCGGGAATCGTTTGTGCAGGTACACGGAAACAGGAAATTGGTACTCCATCCTCTTCGATTTGAATTTCGAGAACCATTGTTGTTATTGGGTATGCTTCACTGACTTCCATTTCCATAAAATACACAGCATCTTCCTGTTGATCTAATGGGCAAACTTGTCCAACCAAACGACCGCATACTAAAGCTTGGTTTTCGGGTAATTCATATTCACCCGTCATTCCAAGGGATTCGGCGAATACACGTGACCGATATCCACTTCCTCCATTAACTGCGACAAATGAAGTATGCACCAGCATTGATGAGCCAATTTGTAAATCACATGGTGTTTGTAAGCAACCCGATACGCTTACAGAAGTTGGTAGAGGGGCACCATTATTACCTGTAATTCAAACTCATTCTATTAATAACACAGTTACACACAAATTCACGTTGTAATCACATCGGATTAAGTTAAGTGCCAATGAAAATGCTGGCAATACTGCAAGTACAAATAAAACAGTCTTCATGTTTTGCATTTAGTGTAATTTAAAGTAGACTAATTACACTTTGTTAACACCCAATCAATTTATATCGAATTTTTTTTTTTTTTTTTTTTTGTGTGGTCATTCGCGTTCATATCTGCTACTGATATTGTTACTATTGTGATATTAACGCCGATTAAAAGTACTTCTGATACATTATTGATTTATTTGGCGGACCCATTAACGTCTAGTCTATAATTAGAATGATTAATGAAGATAGCAACTGATAGAAAAAAAATTCGCGGGGTATGCGCCAAAATCGTATGATTTTTATTTTGAACAACTTTTTCTTAGAAATTCAAAGATAATACATGATAATTTTGATAAACAGCAACTATGGGATAACCCTAAATGTTAGCTGATTACAGAAACGACATTTAGGCATTATTTAATATTAA
Source organism: Tipula vernalis (assembly GCA_958295665.1). Classification (NCBI taxonomy): domain Eukaryota; kingdom Metazoa; phylum Arthropoda; class Insecta; order Diptera; family Tipulidae; genus Tipula; species Tipula vernalis. The sequence continues at coordinate 406,112,141 of OY282558.1, read as the reverse complement.
CCCTTAACGTCGAGAGCTTTTTTTGTAATATTCGCACTTAAGGCGACAGAAATTAGATGAAAGCTTTTAAAATAATCAAACTTGTTTATTTAGATAAAAATTCAAGATATTTGGTTGATTTATAATTTTATAAGTGAACACATTAATCGATCAGTCGAAGAAAATTAACCCTTAACAGTAGAAAGGCCCCGGTATCGGGACATAACACTTATACCATAGGGAACGAAAGGCCCCAATACGGGGACATGTGAAGTATAGCATATATGATTAATTCGGTTTCCGAACAAACCTGACATGCAATTTGATATGCGTCTTGGAAAAGAAGGTTATTGTTTGGGGCAAAGGCAAATCGTCACCAAATCCGCGTGCTTTAACTTTTCAATAACTCTGCGGTTGTTGCTTTCGCTGATTTTCCCAAGATGAATAGCTTCGCTGGTTCAACAATAAAATAAGTTGTTGATTGAATCAGAAAATAATCAAAACTTTAATTAATTCAATCTTTAACAAAATTCTTATTTATTGTTACATTAACTTTTATAGTTTGGTTCTTTTATGCTGTTCACTCTATGACGCTTTGTAAAATTCTGTTGGTTTTATGCGTTTGCTAATTTTGCCATAATTATAATTACAACAATCGATCAAAGAGACCTCTATATACTATAATTGTTCTAACGTACATATTTTTTATTGCCACCTACGAATAACTAGCCACACAAAAATACTGTGGAACATAATTGAACCATTTTACAAATATGTATGTACACTTAAAAATTACATTAACAATCAAAAATTATATGTACGTGTATACTATTCTGATTTGACAATTAGATTTCAGAAATTGACATAATAACAATTAATTACATTTGGTAAATAAATTGATACGGAATACTTTAATAATAATTCAGTCCCAGGAGCACCGAGCTACGCTCGTTCCGAATTACATTAGCGTTTGTTACACGTTCATGTCACTGAGTTTCACCTCATTCAATTGAGCAATATGTTAGTTCCATTTAGACTGTCGATTTTCCAGAAAAATTTCCGACACTCATGTTTGAATCCCATTTTATACTAAACAAATCCCATTCTATACAATTCATCCCAATTGAAAGGAAATGGTTTAATTCTATTGAAACTAGAATAATATTCATATTCCCATTTTACAATCCCATTTTCATGGTACATACCGAGTTCTATCGAAATCGGTTGAGAAATGGCTTTGGTCCATTGGAATTGGCCATTTTACAGAACCTATACGATCCATATTTGGAACTAATTTATGATCTCTATATAATTCTCAAAAATCACAATTGAACAAATAAAAAAAACAAAACACAATGCAATATCAATAGCAATAACAACAATTAGATTTCCTTTGTTAGAAAATAAAATAAAAATGAAACCCGAACCTCTCCAGAAAGCCTACTAAAATATTTTTCCAAGAAATCAAAACCCATTACAATTGCTTCCTTTCACTAGAAAATTTCCATCTAACCAATTACTATTAACAAAAGAAAATAATAAAAATATGAATTCCCATAGGAGGATCCTCTTAAACGAATTTTACTGAAATAAAACCACCCCAACCAACATTAATAAAAATCAAATAACCGTTTCAGAAACCGGTAGTAAGTTAAAAAGTAAGATAAAACCAAGCAAACAGGGGCTCACCGGACGAGAACTTCCTTAACGTTTTTTTTAAGAATCAATACCCGGTGTTATCGCGTTTTGGCACTCGAAAACTCTCTTTCACCAATTATGATCAATAAAAAAATATTCAAAAAAACGAACCCCAGGCCTATTAGAGGACCCACTAAACGACATTTCCCGAAATCAAAGTCCACTGCAAATGTTTCCTAACACTAGAAAATCCCTGCTCACCAATTATTACAAAAATCGTTGAACTTAAAAAATGGACCTCGACCATCCGGAGGACCCTCTAAACATATATTTCCCGAAATCAACACCCATTGCAGACCTTTCAAAACCCTATTTGACTTCAATCAATACCCATGGCGATCGCTTCCTGCCGCTCGAATATCTCTCATTACCAAATGTTTACCAAAATTGTTAAAATGAAAAAAGGAACCCGGATACCACTGAAAGACCCTAAGCTAATTTTTTTAAACCAAGACCCATTGCAATCTCTGTCTGGCACCACTGGCTCACAAATTTTTACCAAAAATGTAAAAATTAAAAAAAAGAAGCCCGGGCTCAACTGGAGAACCCCCTAAACGAATTTTCCAAAAATTTATACCCATCACAATCGCTTCGTGGCACTTGAAAACCCTATTTACCAACTTTTAACAAAATAGTTAAAATTTAAAAAACCCAAGTTCCAATGGATGACACTCTGGACTGGTAAACATACTTACCAATTTTCAACAAAATCATTAAAACTATAAAAATGGAGTCTGAATTTTCCTGAAATCAAGACCAATGGGGATCACCTTATACCACTTAAAAACACTTCTTACCAATATTTACCAACATCGTGAAAATTACAAAGGAGCCCGAGTTCCACTGAAGAACCCCCTAAACTATTTTTTTCGAAATCAAGACCGGTCACAATTGATTCTTGGCACACGAAAACCCCAGCTTACCAATTTTTACCAAAATCGTAAAAATTAAAAAAAGGCCTGGGCACAAATGGAGAACACCTTCTAAATTATCAAGACCCGTCGCAATCGCTTCCTGGCACCCGAAAACCCCCGCTCACTAATTTTTTAGCAAATTCGCCAAAATTAACAAAAAAGCACCCGGGCCCACTGGAGAACCCCCTAGACAAATTTTCCCGAAATCAACACCGCTTTCTAGCACCCGAAAACCCCTTACCAATTTTTAACAAAATCAATTTTTCTGGCCAATTTTTATGGACACATTTACACTACATGATATTCAAATTCTCTAATTTTTAAGCAACGTTTCTTAGTGTTTTGAACAATAAAATTGGACCAACTCATCAAAATATTAAAAAATTACACTTTAATTTATAATTTTAGTTGACTACGTATGTACTAATTATTGAAATTTTAATTAATAAAATTTAAATCCGCAACATCATTATTTCCATACTATAGACAATGGACTTGACGGTTTTAGTGGTAGCGTTGCGGCATTTGGATAATTTTTCCAGATTTGAATGCTTTACAAAGTTTTCCCAGACATTAGACCAGTCTCAATCGCATTTTCATGCAAAAACACGTCATATAGCCATTTTTCGCCAACGAAATCGCTCTCGAAGTAGTTTTTCGTGGAGACATATATACATACAATTATTGCTCGTTTAATAATATAGATAAATAAACTAGGTGCCGGAATCTACAGCAACTCTAGTGTTGATATAATTTTGATTACAAACCTTGCCAACGTGTGTGTTATTGTTACGACCAATATTAATCAAATGATCTATAAGGCGCTTGTTTCGACGCGTAAGTCTTTTTGATTTGATCGACTCAAATTTAGTCAGTTTGCCTGCTTACGACCATGTCCCTATACTAAATATTGCTGAAAAATTTTGCCACCACAATGTAACAAATTATCAAAATTTTCGCTCGAGTTAATGATCCTTCACCCAAATGCGTATATATATGTAGTTCACCCAAATTATACCGATATACGTATACATTGATTACCGACGCGAGTGAAAATTAATGATATCTGTGTAATATTGTGATTGGCTAGCTAACCATTGGTAAAAGCGGTCGAAATATTTACTGCAATATAAGTGTCGTATATGAATAACTCAGTATAAGAATCATTTGATCCCCGATTAAGATAATTATCTGGATTCAGTAAAAATCAATTCTAATATATTCCGATTAGCGATGATATCGAATATTTTGAAGGTAAAAACAATACCGTTTAAATTATCAATCTTTGCATCTATTGTTGCAAAAATAATATATATAATATGGTACTGTAAATGTATGTATTGTACTTATTTCGGTAAATGTATAGACATAACTTGAGAAAACTTTACAAACTTAATTCGAGCGAAAATCTTGAAAATTTCTTCTAAATCTAATTTGAAAAAAAAAAAAAAAAAAATCCCAGCCTCAATTTACATCATTAGGATTTAATTTCCACTCATTTTCGTGATTTTTTGGTCAAGAAAATCACTGGAATAATTAAATCCTACAATTGAAAATTAAATCCAATATTTCCAGAAAATTATTTCAATATCGATTTCATATAAATTTTCAAGATTCTCGCTCGAATTAATGATCCTTCACCTAAATACATATATATACAGTGCTTTTCAAAGTTATAACCGCACCGTTCACTACTGTAGTTCAGAAAAAACAAGAGAGCACTAATAAAAATGACTGACATTAAAGATTGTGCTCTTAAATGCTCTCAAAATATACAAAAGAGTTATTGTACTGATAACGGTACTTTTGTTGTAAAAATCAAAAATATCATAAATGTGCACAAAACAGATGTTTCATTGTTATAACCGCAGTCATTGAGGTAGGTGAAATTATATTTTTTGTTATCTTTTCTTGGATTTTAATAATAATAATAATAATTACAGAAAGTATTATTAATTATGCCACGCGGTAGTGCTCTTTCCGAGAGGGAAAAAGGTAAAATCGACGCCTTTTGGAGCCAAGGAATATCAAAACGGGAAATTGCTAGACAAATTGGAAGATCCGACAGAGTTGTCCGAAATTACATAGCGGATCGGGAGAATTACGGGTCCAGATCATATCCTGGAAGAAAAAGAATCCTGCAAGAGAGAGATGTGAGAAGAATTTGCAGAACAGCGTCCAACTCAACGATCTCGATTTCTTCGATCAAACGAAAATGTAATCTTTCTGCATCTGTTCCAACGATTTGGCGTGCAATCAAGAACAGTCCTAACATTATGCGAGAGTATATGCAGAAGGCACCACGTTTAGACCCTCAACATAAGGTTGCGCGGCTCACCTTTGCTCGCGATCGTATTACCCAAGACTGGAACAAGGTAAAATGAAAATTAATTGAAAATCATTATTCACACCCTATAAATTAAAACTTTTTTCGTGCATTGCTTGATTTTTTCGGACGAAAAAAAGTTCAACCTTGATGGTCCAGATAGCTTAAACGGATACTGGAGAGATCTACGGAAAGAACCGCGCTATTTTTCAAAAAGGAATTTCGGCGGTGGTTCTGTGATGGTTTGGGGAGGTTTTAGTAGCCACGGCACTGTTGATCTGGCATTTCCTTCATGCCGGATGAACAGCATTGAGTACTAGGATGTGCTCCAAGCAAAACTATTGCCATACCTCCGCCGTATTCATGAAAAACGCCTTATTTTCCAACAAGATAACGCACGAATTCATGTGAGTGCATCCACAAAGGCTTGGTTTTCAAACCATAACATTGAATTAATGGATTGGCCAGCTCGTTCTCCAGATGCCAATCCAATTGAGAACATTTGGGGTTGGCTCGTCCGAAAAGTCTACGCCGACAACCGTCAATTTAATAATGTGGAGGAATTAAAAGCCGCCATCAAAAATGCGTGGTCGTTATTAACAAAAGAGGTTTTGATGCCATACGTGGAGTCCATGCCAAGACGAATTCTCGCAATAGTAGAAAATAATGATGGACAAATAAATTATTAATTGTACCGTTATGTTCGTGGTTTTTTTTTTTTTTTTTGAAAAAGTCATGTGCGGTTATAATAATGAAACTTCGGTTTTGCGCACTTTTGTGATATTTTCAATTTTTACAACAAAATTACCGTTATCAGTGAGTCAAAAGTGCAATAACTATTTTGCATATTTTGATAGCATTTAAAAGGGCAATCTTTAATGTCAGTGATTTTCATTAGTGCTCTCTTATTTTTTCTGAACTACAGTTGTGAGCGGTGCGGTTATAACTTTGAAAAGCACTGTATATATATATGTACATATGTAGTTTCCCAAATTATACCTACGTTTACTGATATACATACATTTACCGTAACTTAAATGTAAATGTAGTTTTTGTAGTTAATTCTTGATTTTTGTGAACGTAAATGTCATAATTGTGCCTTTGCAACACAAATAATTTACTATAATAGCCTAAATGTAGCTTACAACTTTTACATTCATCTTTTATTATTATTCAATCATACATGCCATATAAATTTGAAAAAAAAAAACGAAAAAAAAATTTATCTCAAGAATGTAATTTTCGAGGTTCGAACTACGATCTAAAATTTTAAAATCCACAACACTAACACCTAGACTACTGCGGCATGGGAATTTGCCGAAAAATTACTTGGTTTTATAAAAAGTTTTGAGCATTCTACTAAATTATATAATATGTAGATAGATTTACACAATGTGACGTATCAACATAGAGAAAGATAAAATTTGTCAGATCTTTCTGTAATTTGGTATACAGATGAAGAAAAATATTCTAAGAATAATTTCCTTTTACATCATATCGGAAAAATCACGGAAAATGCGAGAAAATCGCGCATTTCCACTCGGAAAATTCGTCGGGAAAAGACTAAAAAAAATATGCTGATCATCCAACATTAATTTAAATTTTTTTTTTTTTTGTCGTGGTTTTTGAAAAATGGACATCCATGAAAAAAAAATCATAAAAAAAAATTAAATACATCCCAACTCCGTATGCTGCTAACTACGCAGCTGTACTATTTAAAAAAATCATCAAACATTCTTTTCTATAAAAAAAAATACACAATACATATCGCTCATTTGCTGCAACAATGACACAATTTAAAAATAACAAATGTTATAATTTGAGAGACACATTTCCGTTTGTCTTGTAGTGAGCTTTATAGCTTTAGGTGTGTCGTTATATCAGTTTTAACTATATTAAAAAGCCGATATTTCTCTATAAATAAGTCAAAAACGACCGATTTTGAGTTATGCCATTGTGGTAGCAAATGAGCGATATACAATTGACCATTTTAGAGATGGCGCTGTAAAATTTGGATAATTTTTCCAGATTTGAAGGCTTTACAGAGTTTTCCCAGACTTGAGACCAGACTCAATCGCATTTTCATGCAAAAAGACATCATATAGCCATTTTACGTCAACGAAATCGGTCTCGAAGTAGTTTTTCGTGCGGACATATATACATACCCGCAATTATTGCTCGTTTAATAATATAGTAGATAGAAGATAGAAGATAGTTGTTAAGTTTTAATTGTGATTTGAATGGTAGAATTTCAATGGAATAACAATTGAGATTAGTATTATACTGGTTATGTAAACACCAGTTACATGGTTTAATTCGCATCTTCTTTGATTTCAGATATTCCAGCATTCATCGTAAAATATAGCGCCAGCCTTGAATCATTCGATTCAACAGGAAGAATACATATTTTGTTGATTGGTCGTTTCAATGATCCGGATTTGGTTTTCAACGACACAACTCTTACTATATTATCCTTTCCTGGATGCAATGTCTCTATCTTTCCTAATTTCCAATGGGTTGACGATATATTATCTTCTTTGATAACAACGATATCTCCTACTTTGACATTAACCTTAGTTTGATATGCCATTTGGCTCGCTGCTGCAAAGACGTCAAGTATTCTAGGTGCCATCGTTTGTGAAATTGTTGTGTGATTCGTTTTACAAGTTGCCATCTTTTGTTTAAGTTCAGCTGTGTCAGTGAAACGTTGCCCTTTGGAATTTTCGCATTTGAGTGGCCGATCAAGAAGTGTGATGGTGTTAGCACGTCTAAATCATCCGAAGACAACACGCACAATGCCCTTGAGTTAAGTATTGCTTCAACCTCCACTAGCAGCGTTGTCATCTCCTCCATGGTGAGTATATTTTCTCCAATGGTTCTCCTAAGATGGAATTTCATTGATTGAATGGCACGTTCCCAAAGTCCGCCAAAGCTTGGAGCGCTTGGAGGATTAAAATGCCACGTAATATAGTTTCATGAAAAGAAACGAGAACAGTTATTAGATTGTTTAACTAATTTGGCAAAGTTTTCTGTGAGAAGTTTATCGGCACCCACAAAATTGGTGCCATTGTCTGAAAAAATATCAGTACACAAGCCTCTTCTCGAAACAAATCGCTTTAAATCAGCTAGAAATGATTCGCTACTCAGATCTCCAACCAACTCGATGTGGACCGCCTTAACGCTGAGGCAAATAAATAGGCAAATATATGACTTGTAGGTTTTTTGTCCACGTCCTTTAGTTGAGTGAATTGATATTGACCCTGCGAAGTCTACTCCAACCTTAAGGAAAGGCCTAATGAATTCAGCCCTAGCTGCTGGTAGATCTGCCATGATTTGAACTTCCGTTTTAGCTTTTATTTTGGTGCATATGCCACACTTAAAAATGATCTTGCGAATCATTCGTTTGACTCCCAGTATCCAAAATCTTTGCCTCAAATTGGCTAATAATAATGAGGCACCCGCATGTTTTTGCTCCCGATGCGCTTCTTCTACTATTCGTGACGATACGATGGATTCATACGGCAATATCACGGGATGTTTAACATCGTAAGTGGCTCTTGAATTGGACAGTCTTCTTCCTACACGCAAGACACCGTTTTTATCTAAAAATGAATTCAATGATTTTAGTTTGCTTTTTGTTGATAGATGAATGGACCTCGTGGTTGACGAGGTTTATCTCTTCACTAAAATATTTCTCTTGGATAGCCCTAACAATTAACATTTCTTGCTTCCAAAACTTCATCCCGACTGAACATATTTCCACATAGCCTGGTTTGCTTTGGTGTACGGCAATTCTTGGGAAATCTTTGTACGGAGGCAATTATTCGTACTAATTTATTATAAGATGAAACTCGTTCCGCTACTTCTTCAATCAGATTAGGGTCTTCGGATAAATTCACGTGGAAAACTTGACGACGTAATTCTTCGGACGGTAAATCGATCTCGTACTTTAGCGATGGCCATTTATATTCATCCAAACTCAACCAATTAGGTCCCTTCCACCATAGATCGATCGCATTCCCTTAAAAATTTTGGACTCAAACCACGAGAAGCACAATCTGCCGGATTGTCGACGGAACGAACATATCGCCATTTATCTCGAGTTATGGATTCAATAATTTCAGACGTTCTATTGGCAACGAATGTTTTCCAGCGTATTGGAGGTGAGGAAAGCCAATCCAGTACAATTTTAGAGTCCATCCATGCAACGATACGATTAATGTGTAGTGAGGAATTTTGCACAATGAAATTGATGAGTTTGGTAAGTAATACTGCGCCACATAATTCTAAACGAGGAATAGAAATCTGTTTTATTGGTGATACCTTGGTCTTACTACTGATTAGATTTACAATACATTGTCCATTATGCAGCTTTATTCTGAAGTGCACGACGGCAGCGTAGGCTCGTTCACTAGCATCACTGAAACCATGAAGTTCAATGCTATCAATGTTAGCACTTCCTATGAATCGAGGAACACTTAATTCCGAAACAGCTATTATATTCTGGTAAAGTGTTCTCCATCGGGATAGTAGATCATCCGTTAAAGGTTCATCCCAGTCTAATTTAGAAATCCAAAGGTGTTGAATGAATATTTTTACTTGGATAACAACAGGTGCGAGCATGCCCAAAGGATCAAATATTCTACTTGCATTAGATAGAACCTTCCTTTCCGTGATTTCTTTCGTGTCTTCCATATTCACTTGAAAGCAAAACTTATCTTCTGATGGGCTCCAATTTAATCCTAATACTTTGGTCGTGTCTGTTTTGTCGGTGATTTCAACATCATGTAATTTTTCACTTACATCCGCCGAGTTGGATATCCACTTTCTCAGAATGAAACCCCTTTCTTTTAAGGCAGCATCAATTTCACGCCTTAACTTCATAGCAGCGTCAACAGTTTCAGAGCCAGACAACAAATCAACAACATAAAAGCCGTTAATTATCGCATTTGAAACGTCTGGGTTTTTATTTAGGTTTTGCATTCCAACATCTCGGAGAGCTCTGGTCGCCAAAAATGGGGCTGACATGTTCCATATGTTACCGTTAACAGCTTATAATGTCGAATTGGTTCCGAAGGATGATTTCGCCATACAATACGCTGGTAACTTGCGTCGTTACTATTTACCCAGACCTGCCGGTACATCTTCTCCACATCAGCTGCAAATGCCACGGCATGTTCTCTAAAACGTAACAAAATTTGAGTTAGTGATGATTGTATCGTAGGACCAACCGCTAGGCAATCGTTTAACGAAACTCTGCTTTCGGTTGCACCAATCCCTGTTTTTGAAGACGCGTCGAATACGACACGAATCTTTTTGGTGTTGCTGGATTGCTTTCACACTCCGTGATGTGGCAGGTACACTCCAAAGTCGTTTCTATCAGGAACTTCTATTTGCTTCATGTGGCCTAGCTGCTCATATTCCTTCATGAATGCCTTGTATTCCTCGGCGAGCCCAGCATCCCTTTGAAATCTTCGTTCCATTGTATGTAACCGCCGAACTGCGATTGATAATGACTCTCCTAGCTCGCTTTTGTTATCCTTGAAGGGCAAGCTCACTATATATTTGCCATCTTCCGCATAATTTGTATTTGCCTTGAAGTGATTCTCACAAAATTCCTCTTCGTTTGATAAACCTTTATTCGACTCAACTTCCTCAACCTCCCAAAATCTTCTTAAAGTTTTATCAATATTGTCTAGTTCGTCATCTGATGTTTTGGACCAATAAGCTTGAACGTCAGCAGTTTGGTTCTGTTTTGAAATTTGACCTGCTACTACCCATCCGAACACAGTCTTCTGTAGAACAATCTTGTTTGCCTGATTTTTTAATTGTTCATTTTGAAGAATTTGGAAAAAGTGTTCGACTCCAATGAGTATGTCGATTTTGTTTGGCGTAAAATACTGAGGATCTGCAAGAATTATTCCCTGTAGATTGAATTCTTCTACCTCACTTCGATTGATGGTGTATGCCGGTAGATTTGCCGTTATCCTTGGCAGAACCAATGCCTCCAGATTAATATGTGGTTGAACGCTATCCATGGTTTGGATATGGATATCCAGTACTCCCCTGGTAATTTCCGCTACCGCGTTTCTTAATCCTGATACAGAGGATAATGAAGTTGAATCGTGTATAGTAGTTGAGAACAAATCGTAGAACGATTGCCACTCTTTATAATCTCCATCAAATGGTGGTATGTTGAGCTTTGGTAGGCGGACTTGTACGTTTGTAGTCTGCGTGAGATTCGCCGAGAGATCAAAACTTCCACTTGATTTTGCAGCGTCTAAACCCAATTTTCGCATTAACGTCGACAATTCCGTTACTACCTTGTAGTAATTTTCTTCGTATTCCATGTCGGGTTCTTGATTTTGATCCAGTTGAAAAATTTGATTTTCGATCAAAGTGAACTCGTCCATCAACTTTTCTGCACGTGCCAATTTTGTTCTACATTCCTCTAGTGTAACATCGCCGAGATTCTTCTTGATACTATTTATGATGAAAGTCAGCTTTCCTTTATTTACTGATCTTTATTTTTTAAGCGTATTTAAATCAGCCATTTTGAATAATTGTGATATACACTCAGCAATAGTTAAAATGGTTATTTTCTTATATTTTCGCGCACAACACTTTATCACTTATCACAATATTTGATGAAAAATTTAATTAAAGGTCTTTGAAAGTTTGTATAAAGGGCGTACCGAATCGTTTAATTCAAATCGTTTTTATAAAATTGGTATGAACGAGAAAAAAAAAATATATAACGTGGTTGGAAAGTTCACGAGGTTTAACGGTGCGAATGGAAAATGTTCACTTGCACGTGGTTGAACAATTTTACAGTAATTAATATCAACCAATTAACAAATTCACTAATCGTTCTATAATGATTTACCCCAGTTCTTGCAATTCGTCCTCTAAGACGTTGTATTGCAGCGCGCAATACTGACAAACTGTAACTTCAGCAATACAATGCATACAACTACTTCATACAAATACAACCAAATACACCGAAGTGAAGTTCTTAGCAAATAACAAAAAATGTAGTAGTGTGAGTAATCCAAATAGAATAAATTTAGGCGATTTCTGTGTCATCGAACAAACTGTTGAAGAGACTAAATTTATTCACCAAAATTCAAAAGTCCTAAGGTCAAATGATTTTTCTCGAATGTTCGTAGTATGCACTTGATGTAAAAATTATCAATGGTCGGTCCCTGGGGTCGGCCATATAAATAACAAGCAATATTTGCATCAAATGTTGTACGATATTCCGACGACGAAATTTGTTCAACAAAAATCAAAAGTCCCAAAGTCAAATTATTTTTTCGATTGTTCGATGTATGCGCTAGATGTAGTTCTCTTAACTTTAAAGCTATGTCGAGGGATTAACATCTAGTGCATTAAAAAATAAAATTATGATATAACAATTCAATATTAAGTTTATTTAAATTCAATTTTAGCATATATACAAATATTTAATTTTATAATTGTTCATAAAACAAAATCGACGGATTCACAGTTGACGTATCTGCGGCTTTTTCAATCCATTTTTCGAGGTCATCATGGATCTCCCAGAATCCATTTGGTCGTTGAATGTAGCTTCGATAGTGTTTGCTCAACATTTCGTAATGGAATACTCCTTTTAATTTGTACTCTTGCTCAGACAAGATCAACTTACTTTGTATCTTTTTGATTTGTATTCATTATATAGTAGATATATCTAGTGGCTGTACGTCAACGATTACCATTCCAAATTTGGATTCTAGCCGTTTCTTGCAGGTTCTTTTACCACAAACTGGACCATTCTTGTTTGGGATGTAAATTCTTTCATTAAAATCTTCCAAATTATCCTCATTAAAGTTTTGCAGATCTAATGGTAAGTAAAATAAATCCTTTCCATCTGCTGCGCTGCAGGCAAATTTTACACTAATGGTTTTTGGCATTAAAAATTCAATTAGTTGCCCAACGTTAGTCGAAGCGTCCAGATTTATGAAATTAATGTTTTTTGTGTTGATTTTAAAATATTTTATTAATATTTCACTCCGAATTCTATATAAATTTGAATTTAATCCATTCCTTATATAGTTTAATATAAATTTTAAAAATTCACAGTCAAGAAGCGAATTTAAGCATTCATTTAAGTGAACAGAGTCAATCCCCATTACATGAAAAATTTGCGATATGGAGTCGAACGCAAATGCATAGTATACCCGAATTTTTATATTACTTTCAGTTTTAAAGGAGTACTGATTTTGGAATAAACACAATTGCTTTTTAGTAATTTGTGCCATCAAAAGTTTTTCTTCTTTTTCTTTCCTACATTTTGTTTTTTCTATTATTGTTGTCGTTTTGATATATCTGTTTGTCACATTCTTTCCCATATGCTTTGGAGTTCTGGATACTTTTACTTTTTTTCTCCAATTTTCTTCATTGGTCATTGGTCGTACAACATTTGATGCAAATAATGCTTGTTATTTATATGGCCGATCCCAGGGACCGACCATTTGATAATTTTTACATCAAGTGCATACTACGAACATTCGAGAAAAATCATTTGACTTTGGGACTTTTGATTTTTGTTGAACAAATTTCGTCGTCGGAATATCGTACAACATTTGATGCAAATATTGCTTGTTATTTATATGACCGATCCCAGGGACCGACCATTTGATAATTTTTACATCAAGTGCATACTACGAACATTCGAGAAAAATCATTTGACTTTGGGACTTTTGATTTTTGTTGAACAAATTTCGTCGTCGGAATATCGTACAACATTTGATGCAAATATTGCTTGTTATTTATATGACCGACCCCAGGGACCGACCATTTGATAATTTTTACATCAAGTGCATACAAGGACAAGTCTTGTTTGGTTTCTTTATTAAACAAAAATCGTCACTGAATTGGATTATAATGTTAGTTTATTTATTTCTTAATCTACATTCAGGCGTATAATTTGTATTACCACTACATATAAATACGTATACGTATACGAGAAATTTGTTATTTTTTTTTGCTATGTTCTTCACAGGCATCCAAATACCCCTTTTTTTTTTTTTTAATGAATTGTATACTGATCTTTTAAGATACGTATATAAAAATAATAAATTATACTTAGCCAATCCGGCTCGAAGGACCAATGTTTGGGGCAAAGGCAAATCGTCACCAAATCCGCTAACTTTTCAATAACTCTGCGGTTGTTGCTTTTGTTACGTGCCCCTATGACTGACCAACATGATTAAAACAGGATAGTCCTCAGTGGGTAAGGGAGGGTTGTTTTGTCATCATATTCGAATGAGGCACAACAAACTTCATGTTGATAGATATGGTATAGGTATACAAACAAAACTGAAAACGAACGGAACTTCACAACCTATCACACCACCATCAATCAATTAAAATATCACACTATTCCATAATTTATCTCTATTTATTAATCGCAAAATTAAACAAATAAATATTTAAATACTAAGATACTTAAATTATAATACCGTTAATTACGTATTGAACTGGATCAAAGAAAAAATCATCAAATAACTTGTTGGGCAATACAAAAAAAATCTAGAATATTATACACTCACCCATATAATCTGCCGCAGAGTACTCTCGGTTTCCATATGCGTGACTGAAAAAAAGTTGGTTAAACGCTATGCCCTTGAGATAGTTTTCTTTGATAATTTCACTTATCCAATTCACCACACAATTTATTACTATTATTACTAATCTTTAATTCTTATTTTTTTTTTTTTAAGTGAACGAAACTATTAACATTTTCACTAGCATTTAATAATGAAAGAAAAGGTTTAAAACAAATTACTAATTAACCACCACCTTTCTTAAAACAGTTTTTATTTCTTGTATTTTCAATTCTTTTTTTTTTTTTAATTTTTTATTTAGTGAACTAATGCACTAATTTATTGCACTAATTTCACTACCCTATGGTACCTAAATACTATAGTTGCGTAGTTGCATTACGCCATATAAGATATAGCAATGAACCGTGATAACGGCTGATTGCCTATTCACGCAAGCAGTAACTTTGTGCCACAAAAATGGCAAACAGTTGACATCAAAACTGCATCTGTCTGTTGTGTTATAAGATGGGTCTTATTTAGACAGCTATTAATGTATAATTTATCCTCCACTACTATTATGTGAGGCCCAACTGTTAAATAAAATATTTATTTAAGGATTTAACACTAATTTTTTCACTAGCTGAACTCACCGGCCAAAACTATATAACTGTTTTTTTTTTTTTTTTGATTGTAGTAACTAGTAACTACTAACTACTCAGCAATTATTTGGAAGTCCTAGTTCTCTACAAAAATGATCAGGAACGTTAAGTTAACCTTACGACAAATCACTATAAAGCCCACTACGAGCACAAACCTACCATTCAGTAAGCATAAAAAAACAAAATTATTTTTATTATCTTTCACAGGGCGATATTAGATATGGCATTCGTTGCCGACGGCCTCGCTCAAAATCAAATTTAAATCGTTTTTCTTTTTTTTTTTTTTTTTAAACCAAATTGATGCTAACACAAAGAGGCTTATATACATCTCTAGTATCATACGATCGGGTCATAAAAGATTATTACATAAGTACTATATACCTATACCAACTTTATTTTGTAAAGGGAATCCAAATGATGGTAGCAAAGCTATGACTAATCCAAAAAAAAAAAAAACTAGTTATAAAATACACTCTACACTAAATTATCTAGGTCACTTGCACAAATTTTTGGCATAACAGAGTACATTGACCAAAATATTGGGTTGTGCAATATATTGTAATTGTTTGCGCGGATGACAAAATGTTGAGATTTCCTAATATTCAACACCTGTAACACTTTCGCTGATTTTCCCAAGATGAATAGCTTCGCTGGTTCAACAATAAAATAAGTTGTTGATTGAATCAGAAAATAATCAAAACTTTAATTAATTCAATCTTTAACAAAATTCTTATTTATTGTTACATTAACTTTTATAGTTTGGTTCTTTTATGATGTTCACTCTATGACGCCTTGTAAAATTCTGTTGGTTTTATGCGTTTGCTAATTTTGCCATAATTATAATTACAACAATCGATCAAAGAGACCTCTATATACTATAATTGTTCTAACGTACATATTTTTTACTGCCACCTACGAATAGTTATGAATAACCGTAACACTATAAAATTAATTTTAAATATCATCTTTCATAAAATATAAACTATCAAAAATACAAAATATCTTTATTTTCAAACAGCTAATCCTTAATCAAATTCATAACTTTGTAGCGGCTCACTCATGCATGCTCCGCCACAATGCATCACCTACATACGTTGGCGTC
This sequence comes from Tipula vernalis, assembly GCA_958295665.1. Classification (NCBI taxonomy): domain Eukaryota; kingdom Metazoa; phylum Arthropoda; class Insecta; order Diptera; family Tipulidae; genus Tipula; species Tipula vernalis. The sequence continues at coordinate 406,095,894 of OY282558.1, read as the reverse complement.
TGAGTTCAACCAACAACCAGTGCAACGTCTCATGCCGCGTAACGTTGTACCACATTGTAGATTCTTCGCTTTTTGTATTGGCCGCCAACACAATGGTGTGTGTTATACAATTTGTGTTTGCCATCAAGTTGTGTTTTATACAAACTTTTGACCGTCAAAGTACTAATATTATAATTATTTATTAATTTGTGATAATGTCCGTGTGCTGCAAGTGTAGTGTAAATATAACTGATAACTTTTTTTCTTGTTCTGGTGAATGCAAGAAAGTAGTACATTATGGTTGTACGGGAATAAAAATAACAGTGTTTGATGTAATATCTGCAATTCCTAATTTTTTATGGCGTTGTAATGAGTGTAGTGATCTTTTTAAAGTGTTGAAAGAAAATAATGATCATCTGACTAATGCTATGAACTCTATTTCAACAACTTTGCTTGCATTAAAACATAAAACGACATCTTTAAATGTTGACCTGGTAACCGCAATAAAACCAAAATGTAATCCAGCTACATTGAAATCCAAAAAATTGCAAAATAACAATGTTGAGCCGTCGTCACGAACTACGAGATCAAGGGGTTTGTCAACAACAACAAAGGCTGAGCCTATTGCTGCTACTCAATCATCAAGTGATAATAATAATAATAATTCCCCCAAAATTATTATTGGGAGTGGTGGTCTTGATGCTACTCTGCGCACTGTTGAACCTGTAAAATGGGTTTTTGTTTCACGTCTGTGCAAGGATGTTATTGACGATGATATGGTACCGTATCTAAAAAATAAATTTGCCATTGATAAACCTATTCTGGTTCGGATGAGACGTAATGATGGCCGTGACTATATATATCATTCAAAATTGGGGTTCCGGATAACAAATTCAACCTGCTGTTGGACTCATCATCTTGGCCTCCTGGTGTATTAATCAAAGAATTTGTAAATTATCGTCGGCAATCATCGAATAATTTTTTAGTACCTCGGTCGGCTTTAACGGTTTAAAGCCTACATTTAATTCAAAGTCAAGTTCAAAGTTAAGTTCAATCTCAATCTATTATCAGAATGTTGGTGGTATGCGCACAAAATCAACGCATTTTTCATTATTTCTATCGTCGTCTTGTTATCCGATATATGTTTTATCTGAGACATGGTTAAGACCAGGTGTTTTAAGTTCGGAATTCTTTGATGGTAATTATGTTACATACAGATGTGACCGTTCCAGCCTAACAAGTGATAAATCTGATGGTGGTGGAGTTCTTGTAGCTGTGCATAATTCAATTATAAATTATGATGTAGTATGTCCGAATAATACTGTGGAATATGTTGCTGTGAAATTATCTTGGACAGTAAAATCAATGTATTTATATGCTGCATACGTCCCACCTCTGAGCCCTGTTGAGGTTTATAGATTACACTGTGCAAATATTTATTATTTTGTATCTGAGTGTAGCATACATGACATCATATGTGTATTGGGTGACTTCAATCTTCCGGGTTTATGTTGGTGTACTGATGATGATAATACTACTTCTGTTTTTCCATCCAATGTTACGAGTGATGTGGAACAAATTTTTATTGATACCATGTTGTCTTTAAATTTACATCAAATTTGCAAAGTTGCTAACTTGAATGGTAGAATTTTGGATCTAGTTTTACTGAATGATCCTAATTGTTGATTGGTTACTAAGTCGTTGGAGTCTTTTGTTCCTGATAGATCTCATCACAATGGATTGGATATCAATTTTGACTGCCAGGAGCTGTTTTGTAAATTCATCAACAATGCACAGCCAAAGTTAAATTACAATTTTAATAAGGCCAATATTGCCGGTCTGCAGGAGTTTTTTGAAATGGTGGACTGGGATGAAACTTTTAATTCTAAATTGAGTGATGTTAACGCTTTGGTCGACTCATTTTATTTGATTGTACTTGAGGCTTTCGACAAACATGTACCTAAATGCTATAAACGTAAGAATAACCATCCTCCATGGTTTGACAACAATTTGGTCAATTTAAGAAACAAAAAAAATAAGGCACATACATTAGCCAAAGGTTTGAGTGATAACTTGGATTGTCTTAATTCTTTCCGACAACTACGCCGGGAATTTGATAAGGAACAACACCGAGCGTATCGGAACTATATTTCACGGCTTGAAGATAATGTAACTGCCTGTAATGCTGAGGACATATGTGAATTATTTGCAGAATTTTTCCAATCAGTCTATAAAAAATACAATGATAATGCTATTGATGTTTCCTTAGGACCTCGTATTCCGCAGCATCAAAATTTAATTGGAATACCTTATATTTCAGAAAAAGATGTCAGCCTTGGTATATCCAAGATGAAATCGGGATGTGGTTTTGATAATATACCTGCAACAATACTTAAAGACCTTAATAGCTCGCTATCATTACCATTATCTCTGATATTTAATGCGTCTCTGAAGAGTGGTGTATTTCCGTTGATATGGAAGAAGTCATTTATAATTCCCATTTTTAAATCCGGAAAACGGAGTAACATTACAAATTATCGAGGCATATCAATATTATCATCGATTCCAAAATTATTTGAGCTTATTGTTTCTGATTATTTGTATTTTAATGTTAAATCTTCATTAGCACTTCAATAACATAGATTCGTAAGACATCGGTCTACCACTACAAATTTCTTAAGTCTAACATCTAAAGTGTTTAGCCCTTTTGACTCCAAATGTCAGCTGGATGTGGTTTTCACAGATTTTGCGAAAGCATTCGACTCGCCTCAGTTTGAGCTACTTCTTGACAAACTGGATGGATTTGGAGTGAGTAAATTGTTTTTGGATTGGATTGGATCGTATCTGCGTGATCGGAAGCAGGTAGTGCAAATTAACGGGTTTACGTCTAAGATGATTGAAGTTCATTCTGGAGTACCTCAGGGCTCACACCTAGGACCAGTGTTGTTTAACGTTTTCATCAATGAAGTTGCTTCTTTGTTCCAGTACTGTGACTGTGAGTTATATGCTGATGATTTGAAAATATCAAAAACTGTATGTAGCCCGCAGCAATGTAATGAAATGCAGAGTGATCTTGATTTGCTGTATAATTGGTCAATTGTGAATAAATTGAACTTGAATTTGGAAAAGTGCAAGATTATGAGCTTCTCCAGGAAAAAAGCAGTTATTCATCATCAATATCTTATTGGTAATCACCAGCTTGAACGAGTTATAACATTTAAAGATTTGGGTGTTATCTTGGACCATCAATTGAATTTCCGAGACCATATCAATTTAATAGTGGCTAAGTCTAACTCTCTACTTGGCTTTATTCGTCCTATCACAAAAGATTTTCGTAATCCACAATCAATTAAAACTTTATATTGTTCCATTGTTCGATCTAATTTGGAATATGCGTCGAGTATTTGGGATCCTGCTTACCATATTTATATCGATAGAATTGAACGGGTACAGAAGAAATTTAGTATTGACTATCTTCATAAATTGAATTGGCCGTTTGATCCGGACCTTCCAATGTGGCTGAATAAAAAGAATTTGCCATCCTATAACGACCGTTGTAAAATTGCTAATTTGGACTCATTGCTTGTAAGACGTAGATGTGCTGCTTCAACAGTCATCGCTGATTTGCTGAACAATTCTATTGACTGTCCGGAACTACTTGCAAAGATTGATATTCATGTGCCCTGTAAACCTACTCGGGTCAGGGATTTTATATATTTGCCGACTTTTAAATCGAACTATGCATATAATGCTCCGATCCCATCTATTTGTCGACAGTTTAATCATAATTTTGATGTGTTTGATTTTAATATTTCTAAATGTACTTTTAAAAAGCAAATCAAAGCTAAATTATAAAACTATTAATAATTATAATTATTGTAATCAAAAAAGGATTTTTATCCCGTTGATTTTTAGAATAAATAAATAATAAATATACACTAGGAACATGGTCGAAGCCCCCTGCTCCCAACCTATCTGGCGTGTTCCTCGACTCTCTCCTTCACCGCTGCCTGCCATGACATAAGCATCGACCGATCACATTTTCCTCCCTTCGCTCTATCTCGGCCCATCGACTCCGTTAATGCTTCTTACGAGATAAGACATTTCAACGGAGCGATCGCCACTCCTGTTCGGCTAATCAAATATCAGTTTCCGAACACAAGGCAGACAGAAAAATCCGAAATCGTAAAATCCGCTATTAACGAAATCGAATTATTCGAAAACCGTATATGTCAAAATTCGTCTGTGCTATTTAGTTGATGAATTTTGTTTTCTGTAGACGTATATTTTATTGTGTATTCCCTAAAAATTTAATTATATTTTATCAATAAATCTTATTTAATTTTGACTTTTACCAATATAAAAATAAAAATGTAAGTTAAATATAGGACGTGTCCGATTTCTGTGCGAAATAATTTTTTTGTGATAAATTTGACATTGTGTGTAGTGAAATAATTTTCTCTTCCATATTTGAAATAAGTTCATTTGCTGTCCGAATACTGAAATAATTTTGACACAATAAAATTGACATTTGGAAATACAACAAGCGACAAACTGTACGTAGAGAGTTATTTAAAAGTGTATATATAAAAATGATAGAGGCAGAATTTTATCCAAATATGTTATTATTTCTATTAATTTCTGGTTACATGTGTTTAATGATAGGAACACGGAACTTTGCGCGGCCTTTAATAATGGATCGCCTAAACTCCTAGGTATGATACATTTAAACTTACAGGTATGTACTCGTAAGCTGGTATTGCTCTCTAGCATTTATAAATATTAACAAAACTCATTCTTTGCAACGACCAATAATGTACACAATTCCCTCAACAAACAGGATTGTTAATTCAATACTTAGTTATAACACTTTCATCGCTATTAGAAAATTCTTGCCCAATAAAAACCATGGTTGGGGACCGGAAATGGAACTGTTAGATTTAATAAAGAAACACACAGATGATAATTATAAAACTCGCCTTTATTTCTCGTACGCACAACGTGTTCTACACAATACGACTTCAGCAGCCATTAACCACGAATTACATAAACCATGAATTTACACAGTGTTGTCCTTGTCATACAAAAATAATAGAAAAAGAACCACTGAACTAAGAAAGAAAAGTGGAACGAAACTTTACGTAATTATGTAACATAGAACATAACATAACATAATATTTGATCAATATTCTTAACACTCCCACTTTGATAGATTTTAATTCAATATACAATAATATTTAACGTTGAATGTCAACGACTTGTAGCATTTCACGTTGATGTTGAAAAACCGTTTTCGATAGTGGTTTTGTCATGATGTCCGCCTGCTGGCTCTCTGATGCCATATACTCCAGTGAGAAATCTCCCGATTCATATTTTTCTCTGATGAAATGATATTTTACATCGATGTGTTTTGTTCTCTAGTTTGTTATCGTTCAGAAGTGGTTGTAATAAGTTCTTTAGCCATACGATCTCCTTGACAGCTTGAGTAGCAGCAATATACTCCGACTCAGTTGTAGAAAGAGCAACTACACTTTATCTCTGAGAACTCCATGAAACAATAGATGATCCCATTTTCATAACGAAGCCACTGGTCGATTTTCTTGTATCTACATCGCCTGCTTATTCCGCATCGCTGAATGCATTTAATACTAAATTTTCTTCCTTTCAGGCGTTCCAGTGAATTTTCTTTGGCTTTTCTAAAAATTGTCCCGCACTGTTTACCGCAAAAGTGATATCTGGTCTTGTACCGGTCGAAAGATACATGATGCTTCCGACTGCCTCACGATAGGGTGCATTGCTTAAATTGTTATCTCCATTCGGATGCAACATGATGGTGTTGATCAGCTGGAACAGCAACAGGGTTAGCTTTCGTCATATTGAATCTTTCTAATACCTTCTTTGCATAAGCTTCTTGATGAAGGAAAATTGATCCGTCAGGAAGTTGATCGATTTCCAAACCAAGAAAGTATTTGGCTATACTGAAAGTTATGTGAAATTCCTTTTTTAATTCCTCAAGTAATGTCTCAGCTAAACTGTACGTAACCACTGGACTGAACGTTTCGAAATAATTTATTCCATATTGCTGTTTGAAGCCTCGTGCCACCAACCGCGCCTTGTAACGTTCTACACTTCCATTGGGATGTCTCTTGATTTTAAATGTCCATTTTTTATCTATTGTTGGTGTTCAACTTCGATTCCACAGTCATTTCACTCAACTCAAATTGTAGATGTACATATGTCGAAATAAGATGTCATCGATGGATACCTGTAAATAAACAATTGTAAGGTTAATAACGTATAATATCCAGTATAGAATTTGACTTAGCTTGTGTTAATCCAATTGTAAACACTGTTGAGTATAACCTAAAAAATCATTTTTTGACAATTCAATTTGTAGCTCAATTCGAATTGTCAATCGAATTGAGTGCGTTTATGTGTTTAATACTCTTTTATTTTTTACACCTATCGTAGAGCATTAGTACTACTGTAATTGTCAAAATATTCTAAATAAAGAAAATTGTTTTTTTGGTCTCTCTTGCGATTCAACCAGTGAAGTCATCACATCAAATACAAAAATTATTAGAACAATTAAGAATAAAATTTAATTAAAAGTAAAGTGGCTTTTGTTTTATATAACCTTGTACAAAAGTGTTCGTACAGTTGGTTCGCCTTGCGGTAAATCAATTAAGTTCCATGTGTTATTTTGAGTAAGCGATTTGATTTCATCATCCATGGCTCTTTTCCATTCATTTCTATCCTCGCATCTAAGATACTTCCTCGTATGTGACAGGCTCAATGCACTCGGAGACACACGCTGACAACTCAGTCATATCAGCGAATCTCGCTGGTCGCTTCAAAATCGCTCGATCTCGTAGATCATGCCTTGGATGGTCGCGAACGGGAGGTACCGCATCGATAGAGTCTATATGATCGATCTGATCCAGCAAATCTACCTCTTTGTTAGTTATCACTGGTCCATCATCTACATTTTTAATTGTTGCACTGTCCTGTATATCAGAGTCATCCTCTGTCACCACTGGTGGTACCTCACTGTTGCATGTTTCCACTTGTGTTTGACAATCCTCAACCAACTTCATGGCATCGTCTGAATGCTAGAACATGTTTGTAAATCTTACGTCTCTACAGATGCTGATCCGATCGTCGGACGGGAACCATACTCTACAGCCCTTCGCTTGGTCATCATATCCCACAAAGGATCCCTTTTCGACTTTAGGGTCCCATTTACGTCTTTTCTACTTTAGCATGTGAGTGTAGACTTTTTGAGCAAAAATTTTTAGGTCGATAACATTAGCATCCTTTCATATCCAGAGTTTATATGGTGTTATGCCTTTGTCTCTACTCGTTCCAGTCCGGTTCAATATGTGGACCAGTGTATGTACAGCTTCAGCCCATAGCATAGTCTATTCGCATATAAAAGTGTTCTTGCAGCTTCCACTACTGTTCGATTTTAACGTTCTGCTGTGCCATTTTGTTGTGGAGTATAAACAACTGTCTTTGATGAACGACACCATATCGTCTCGTTAGTGATTTAACTTTGTGGTTGATAAATTCCAACCCGTTATCTGTGCGTAGCACTTTTATACCTTTGCCTAGATGTCTATTTGTTTTTTTAAAAAAATCCTCAAGGTGTTCTGCTACTTCAGATTTTTCCTTCAAGAAATACACTTGTTTCCAATGTGAAAGATCATTTTTAATAGCAAGAAGTATAGTGATCCCCCGATAGATCTTTCCTGCATTGGACCACAGACGTCGGCATAAATGAGCTCTCCTACTTCAGAACTCTTGGTTTCAGATTTTTGAAATGGATGTCGGTGCATCTTTCCTAAAATGCAAGCGTCACAGCAAATGTCTTCCTGATCTTTAAAATTTATGTTTTCTTTCTTCAGAAAATTTCGCACGTGTAGAAGATTTTGATGCGCTAACTTCTCATGCCAGATTCGGATTGATTCCATTCCGGGGAGGTTAGCTTCCAACTCGCTTGTTGCTGTTATTTCTCGAAATTTCATTATGTACAACTTCTTCTGCCTTTCTCCCACTGCAACAATATTTCCCTCACGAATTAATTTGCAGCTTTTGTCGTTTGATTCAAGTTGTAGCCCTTTGTCTAGAGCAACACCCACCGAAAATAGATTGTATTTGATTTCTGGTACATAAGGAACATCCGCTAGATATCTTTCAACCCACTTATTACCGTTATTACAGAATCCAAATACCATTCTGTGCCCCCAGCATCAAAAGACGTGACTGATGTCAGTGTTTTACTCATCAACGCATTACCATGTGCTTTATCCTGTGATTTGTTTTGTGTTTTGTTCTTACTCCAGCATTATTTTTCATAATGACCCGGTTTATTACAATTGAATCATCTTCCGATGTTACCATGACGTTGACTGTGTTGACTCCCAGGATTGTTGCGGTGATGAGTATATGTGTGGTGTTTTTTCGCTGCAAAAGCATTTGCTTCCAGATTGGTTTGCGAGTTGATACGTAATTCTTCAATTATAAGTCTCGAAGTTAGATTGGGCAGCGTTTTTTCATTTACCATATATGTGTTGAATCTCACGCACTTACAAATTGGTTATATTGTGTGGGCAACGTCATTAAAATTTTCGTAATTATTAGCGAATTGGGGATTTCTTCTCCCATGTTTCTAAGGCGATGAGCGAGGTCTTCTAGTTTTGCAATATGCGAAACAATGTCGTCTACCGGGTTCTTATTTGTTGAATACCATAGTTGTTGTAGCATATATACACTGGCATCTGATTTTTTTTTCTCATGTACCGCAAGGAGTTTATCCCACATTTCTTTCGCTGAACCACAATTAATTATATGGAGAAGTTGGTGGTCTCGGCGTCTGGTGAAGGGGCGAACAAAGCTGTGTAGTAATCACCAGCTCCGTAACCTTCAGCAGAGTGAGTTCCAGCAGGCTGTTCTGGTCATGTTTTAGGCAGTCCTGTCTGGGGCTCACGACCGCGTGAGGGGTAACCTAATCGTGGTTCGCAAGTGTATGTGCTACCTCCCCGTGGTGACCACCGGTAACTGATTTTGTTTACCGAAAGACAGGCTAAAGTACGACGCTAAAGGAAGGAATAACCTTGACAAAAAAAAACCAAATCCAAGGTGAGACACGGGCGCCGAGGGATGAATGGCCATGGGTTATTTGGTCTCTAGCACGGAAATTCGGATACCAAGCGACCTCCGGTTTCAATTAGCCTTACCACAGTGAGAGGCGCTGCTGTGGTGGACTTTCTTTTCTCTTAACAAATCCGAAATTGTATGGATAATTCAGAAACAAAAAAATACGAGGGAGGTGCTTCTCTAAACGCACCAATCTCAGAGGATGACAAGGTCCAACAAGGACCTACCTCTGAGAATTTTTTAATATGGAAACCACGCTATCTGATGATAGCAGTGAATATTCAAGCGCAGATACCATTGTCGGTGACCGAGTACAAGGCGCACAAGTGCCATCATTTTCGGACACCGCATCAGTGTCTACAACCTCCGAAATTAAAAGCAACCTAGAGGACTTGGAACTCGAGGATAGCAAAAAAAAAGAGAAAGAGACTCAGCGGAGCTGCGAAGAACTTACCCATCTTAAGTTGGCTGGCATTCCTCACGAGGTAGCTCTGGCACAGTGCCAAATTAAAATTAAAGACCGAACGGTCAGTACCGCTAAACGGAGCCGGTCAGACGATACGACCCCAAAGAGCACCCCAGCAAAAAGGGAGAAGAAAGAGAAACCTTTGCCAACCGAAGGAAAGGGTAGCTCACAAGATACGACAGGTCCGAAGCTAGGAGATTGTGGCAGATCGGACGAGGTGAAGTTAACATACAAGGACGCAGTGAAGGCCATCAGGTTGGAAATAACCGACCAAGGCATTAGCCCGACATTTTTAGGATGCCGCACAAGGAATGGATGGTTGACCGTCAACTGTGCTGACAAGGACACGGCGGAGTGGCTTACGGCCACTGTTTCGACCCTAAAGCCATGGGAAAACGCCAACCTGAGAGCAGTCGAGGAGGACGATTTACCGCGCCCTAAAATATTCTTTGTATATCTTCTTCGCTGCGAAAACGAGGCAAACGAGAAGATACTTCGCCGTTTGGGAGTCTAGAATAAGGATCTCAGGAACGCGGAGTGGAATATTCCTGCAAGGAAAGACAGAGAGAATGATTTCTTCCAACTAACTTTTTCGGTGTCGCATAAGACGGCGGAGATTTTAAAGGCCACCAACTATAAGGTTAACTGGCTGTTTGGAGCCGTGTACTTTCGCCCCAAAAAGGATGGAGAGAGGAGTAACAGGGCTCACAGAACACAGGAACCAACAGCAGGTAAAGCAGGGCTAAATCGCTCCGTGGAAAGAGCGGCTGGTTACCCCAGCCAGAAAGATCCCGGGAGCAAAAATGACCCAAACAAGCCAGGAACGTCAGGCACTGCACGTGGAGAACGCAGACCTGGAAAGGAGAACAAGCCTGGCAAAAAACATGGGTTAAACTCACAGAGTTCCACCAAACCACGTGCTAGTAGTAGTAGCAGCACACATAAAAAAAAAATATAAAAAAGGGGTATGCACGCGTCTGTAAGGTGCGTACAAATCAACCTACATAGATCCAAGGCCGCCACATCTATGCTGAGTCGCCTCTTCAACACAAACAACTGGGACCTAGCGCTTATCCAAGAGCCGTGGACCAACAATGGAAGAATTAAAGGTTTGCCAAGTAAGACAGGTAAGCTAATTTACAAAACAGAAGTAGAAAGGACGAGGACAGCGATTCTCTGTCGTTCGTCGTACAATATTTTACCGATTGGAATTGATCAAAAACCACATGTCATGGAAGCAAGACTGGAACCGGGTTGCATTTTCGGACTCATGGAAATGAAACTGGTGCCTGTCAGAAACATCAAAATTTTTTTTTTCGTCCAGATACAAGCGATGGGACGCATTAGGCTCAGATTGGAAATGGGTGGGAAGTAATCCAGATGCAATGGATTTACGAATAATAAACAACAAAATGAATGAGTTTATTGAAGAAAACAACCAACAATTCCGGGTGAATGAACAAATTATTCGATCCGATTAACTACAAGTTAAATAAGGCCGTAACAAGTACTACAATAGCCAACAAGGTAATACTCAGCGAGTTAGAAACGATAACGCTAATAATAAAAATATAGACGGAGAACACTATACTGGAGGGTATTCAAAAAGCGATCATCAGAACCAAGATCGAACTACCTAGCAGTAAGATTCTATCATTAAAGGAGATTATTATGGTAAAAGATCTACTTATCAACCGAGGAGTCAACATTACACTCTCATTAGACCGAAGATAGCTGTAAAAAAAGTGACACACTACTATACATACTAGAGATGCCGAAACTACAAGAGGCAAAATCAGCTGCATTAATGATCGCTCCATTAACAATCAAAGACACGATTATCAAAAACTACCTACAGCATCTCATCAAGTCAGAACAACAGTTATTTTTAACATTAAACTCTAGAAACTTTGTTCAGACATGCAGAAATCAAGGAATTCGAGGACGACTGTATTAAACCATTAATAATGGGAACCAGAAGGCATTGCAATGTCTCGTCAAACAAAGAAACATCGCTGCATTTCATTACCGAGGATACATTTTTAATAGACAACACAAAAAACGAAACGTTATCATCGGACCATGGACCAAACAACCGGACGCTGACAGGCAATTTCCTAATAACGTTTTTGAATTGTACATTAACAATCAACAATAAAAAATATCAATCGTTCGAAATTAGAAGTGAGACCCAGGAAATCCAAGGAGCTCTACACAACCTAAAAATAAGCCGACAGCTAGTAAACGAAACCAATATCGAGTCAATCAAACACAAAATATACAAAATCGCAAGAAGCTATCACAAAGGTATCTCACACAAACGGGTCATCAATATTGGACATGGACGCTATCAGGAGGTGTACCCTTATCAACAATAGGTACATTAATGCTATTCGCCTATATTGTCATTCACCTATCTGCCCCACAAATAAGATTAGGCAATTCAAGGAGATCCAATGAGCATGAAACTATGGAGTGTTCATTTTCAACATCAAACCTTGAAATGGCATGGAGCTGGATAAGCAGCCATCTAGAAGAATCGAAATTGTACCGGTAAATTTTGCATATCACGGGAACCGCATTCTAGAACAAAAACCACGCGGTGGAGCACGCTAATTCAGATAAGTGAACACATTTTATTATTATTTTTTTTTTATATCGAGCCTAATATATTTAATGCTTGAAATAAATAATTTAACTGAAGTTGGCTTGTATCGAACTATTTACGCAAATAAATTCGCGGTTATTGGTGCTCAAGTGCGTTAACAGCTAAAAGTGAAGTAAATAAATTAGCCTTAGTGAACTAACATTTTAGTGTGAAGTGATATAAACTAGAAATTATCAAGCATACTTATACTCAATCTAGTTAATTGTATCGAATTTATCAAATACTGAGTGAATTATAGGCGTCAGCGATGAGTAAACTAGATAGTCTAAAAAAACTGCGTGCTAGTCAGAAGGGCTAAACTATTAACTAATGACTAAAGTGTTAAATTTTGTGAGTTAGGTTAAATGCGATAATGTTCCAGATATTGATCAGTTGAAAACGAGAGCAAGACGAGCGCAAAAAATCTTTGACCAATTTATCATTTTCGAAGAGAAAATTATTCGATGTGATCCAACTGAGGAGTCTGATCTGGGCCCTTTTGAAGGCAATTATTATACGGTGCTTTCAGGGCTCAATTCGTGGATTTGGAAAAAAACATAGCATAGGGATTATCGCACCACATGGACAATGATACGGTAAACTTGTCCCATAATAGTACCGCTGACGTCAAGCTGCCCAAAATCAATATTCCTATCTTTAGTGGGGAATACAAGGAATGGCAAACATTTTTCGACTTCTAACTTTCGACTTAAGTACATCTAACCTCATCACAAAAAGTATAACTGAATAGCTTAGCTTACATAGCTCTCCAACTACAACGAAGCGTTGCAAAAGCTCATCAATCGGTACGACAAAAAACATCATACTATCACGTCACATTTACATAAAAACATTTTTGAAACCGCCCTCGATCAGTACTCCAACAGCAGCAAATATTCATTCGCTACTTGATACTACAGATGAAGCACTTCGTGGTCTCAAATGTTTAGAGACAAAGGCAGAACAGCGTGATCCGTGGCTGATCTATATTCTCCTAAACAAACTCGATTTGGAAACGGAAACATTATGGTCGCAGCAAGATATAGAAAACAAGGATTTTCCTACATTATCAGGATTATTCGAGTTTTTAGAAAATCGTACGGATGCATTGGAGTCCTTAAAAGGATATTCCACAAAAAAGACGTTTAGAACTCCCACGACAAAGCCTGTTAAATCTAATGCTTTCGCCACAACGGCCAGCAGCAATATCACACCATTATCATGTCCCTTATTTAAAAGCAACGATCACAAACTCTTCGATTGCGAGACATTTAAGGCGTTTTCTACACCTTTTCTACTACTATTGCTCTGGATGTTCTTGAATAGGCAATTTATTTTTCACAATTCATTGTTAATTCTTTTTCATTAATTTTATTATTTTTATTTTTCAACAATTTCAAAGTTGTATGGTTCCATATTGATTCCATTAGGTTTAATGTTAGAATTTTTTTTTATTCAATATTTTGACTCAATATGGTATGATCGACTATGATTATTTGTTTTGTTGACACTTAGGCGATAGGGACGCACAAGATTCTGCGTTATGCATTATTCAAAACAATATAAATTTGATTTTAGAATTGCTTGTGTTAGAACCTTACTGAGTTGTTGTAGATAACGTAAGATTGTTTTCTAAATTTCATCTATTCCAGTTTGTGTCTTGCGAACTGTTTAAATTATGAGGTAGATGTTTAAGGGACAATAGTGTTATGTTATTATTCTAATTTATTCTTATTATTATTATTTTATTTTTTTTTCTCATCATTGTCACAACCAACCGTAAATTGTCACTGAGGTTTCGGGATTGCGGTATTCATCACCAATATAACGTTTTTTTTAAATATTCATATACATACAAACTTACATATATTTCACGTAAAGACATATTTTTTTTTGTACATTATTATCTTTATTATTATTTCATATTTTCAATATTATTTTAGCTTTTGTTTAAAGCATTTAAATAATAATTATAATATAGTCGTTAGAATTCTTTTTATATATCAGTTTTTACTATTTAAATTTGACTAACGCTCAATTAAAATGGATACATATTGCCTGAGTATTGATGAGCTAGAGATCGAATGTGTAGTTCGCAATATTGTTGGATCTTTGACTGAACAAATGGAATTGCTTAAGGATGCATTAGATCAAGAGTCAAAAGGGTCAATTCGCCCACCGGAAAAAACCCATTACGCTGCTCAAAAATCTCCTCTAAGGGAGTTTGAAATTTGTTCTAGAAAACTAAAAGAACTAAAGCCCCAAGTAAGTGAAATTGCAGACATCGATGAACGTCAACGGCAAAAAAAGTTGAATATTCTATTTTCTAGAATTGTGCATATTGCTGGTCGGTTTCAACGGCTGGCCAATTCCTCTCCAAAATATCGGGCACAATCTGTCCACATGTTAAGCGCATGTGATACCGTATTAGAAGCCATTAAATCATTGATTGAATCAAAATTATCGGTAGACGATTTTGAGAAATCTGCTTCCGAAGCTTTGGATAGGCCTCCTCCACTGTCGGATCAGAAACAAGACGGTAGTTTAGAAACAAGTGAATCAGAATCAGAGACAGATGAGATTACTAATATTGAATTGCTACCTAGTACTTCTAAAGGCGCAATGGAAAACCAGATGAATAAGAACACCCGCAATAATAATAATGGATCTAGAAACTTAAACGACGTTACAACAGCAGAAACTGCTTCCAACATAAATGTAAAGTCAGTTTCGACTGAAGAACTAGCACATTTTGTGGAAATGGCTTGAAAAATCTCATTATTGAATACGCAGTTACCAGAGTTACCCGTCAGTAGTAATGCAAATGACTATAATCAAGTTAAGGACAGTACACCGAAGAGAAATTTTCTAACCAATCAAAATGCTTCTCGTGCTGATCGAGATATAAACAATCAAGAATCTCGGTATCAAAGGCCGGAGCAATTTAGGTTTCAAAATGACTTTCGATCGTCACTTCTTCCAGTTCATAAGTGGAACATAATATTTGACGGGTCTCCTAGTGGTCCACCGATAGAAAGATTTTTATATCGAGTAGAACATTTGTCTAGTTCTAATCAAATTCCCTTTGGAAAAATGGCAAATGATTTACACATTTTATTGAGGAAGAACGCTTTAGAATGGTATTGGTCCTATTTGCAACGTCAAGGTTTTGTACAGTGGGAACAGTTGACCAATGACATGCGCATTAGATTCCAGGACCGGAGAACTGATTTTGAAATCCGACAATCCATAGTAGCTAGGAAACAACAACCGCGAGAAAATTTTATGGATTTCTATTCCGAAATTTTAGATTCTACATTATATTTAAGTCAGCCATTACCAGAATCAGAAATATTTTTTATACTGCGTCAAAACATGAGCTCTGAGTTACAACTGAAACTAGCCGGACGGAGAATTTCATCGGTTCCGGAGCTGGTTAATCAGTGTATCGATATTGAAGACACATGGAAACGGGTAAACCAATCCCATGATACACATCGCAAATACGTCCATGAGTTGGCCACTACAACTGTCCCAACGGTGGGTTTCAATGGATTCCATTTTCCTCAAAATTTCGGTCCAGCAGTTTCAGAGTCAACAAATAATAATAATCCTTATTGCGGATACGTCGAAGAACAAGTATACCCTTCTTTTGAGGTTAATGCTATGGCAGGCGAACGAGGAGTTCGTCAATCAGCGTTGAGCAGATACAGTTCACCTCCGCCAAATTTACCAACAAATTCCCAAACACGACAAGGTTATGGACCTCGTTCCACTAGGGCTGATTCACGACTTATGTTGGGAACTTATTGCTATGGATGCGGTGCACCCAATGTGACGAAACTAAACTGTCGCAATTGTAATACAACAAATACGGAAAACCAACCGAGGGAAGTGAAGAAACCTGGGGTTCATTTTACCCAAGAAACCTACAATACCAGGAAAACAACGGAGGAAGTAGCCTCAAATACATGCCCCGAGCTTTATCGCCGGCAGATGTAATTAATGCAAATATTCATACTAATAACCATGTCCACAACCCACCTTTATTCGACATCAGCTTACATGCTCATTCTCAAGTTCCCTTAAATCAATTTGGCATTTCGGCAAAAGATAAGTGCACTCAATCAACGCAAACCAGGTCACAAGCAAAAATTGGATCAAACACAGGGCGAACTATTCGATATTGGACATTAAGGAAACAAAAAAATGATCTCTGAATCTATTTTTAATCTTAGTGAAGACAAGCGACCTTATGCCAGTGTGATAATCAACGGTACTCCTTTTACTGGTCTATTAGACAGTGGGGCGAATGTCAGCATTTTGGGAGCTAGTTCCGAACAAGTTTTAGCCCAAAACGACTTGAAAGTTCATAGTCTGCCGTCATTTTTGCACACAGCTAGCGGCGAAAAGCAAGCCGTAATTGGTCATGTAGTGTTGCCTGTATCGTATCGAGGCACAGTAAAGCGTCTTCGTTTTCACATAGCTTCAGGTCTTGTACAATCCTTATATCTTGGAATGGATTTCTGGGACTTATTTGGGATTATTCCTAAAATAAGCGAGCTGAACGTACCAGAACCTGTTATTGTGCCAAGTGATCGTCACCAGCTGTCGCCTGAATATGAACATCAATTAGGGAAAATTATTGAAATGTTCCCTTGCTCCACCAAAAATGGATTAGGGAAAACAAACCTTGTCTGTCATACTATTGATGTTAAAAATGCGGTACCTATTAAACAAAGACACTACCAGGTATCACCGGCAATTCAGGCAGAAATAGACAAGGAGTTGGATAGGATGTTACAGTTAGGGGTTATAGAGGAATGTCAAAGCGCATGGTCCTCACCTGTAACCATTGTTCGAAAGAATACTGGTAAGGTGAGGTTATGTCTTGATGCCCGAAAGGTGAATGCGGTTACAGTTAAAGATGCCTATCCTTTACCTTTGATCGCGGGATTACTTAGCAGGTGGGACCATACTAAGTTCATCTCGTCATTAGACCTAAAGGATGCCTTTTGGCAAATACCGCTGGATTTACAATCGCGAGATAAAACCGCATTCACTGTTTCGGGCCGCCCTTTATACCAGTTCACTGTAATGCCATTCGGGTTGTGCAATGCCCGACAAACTATGTGCAGATTGATGCACCGGGTAATACCATACCATTTGCATGACCGGGTGTTTGTTTACTTGGATGACCTACTGATTGTTTCAGCGGATTTAGATGAGCATTTCTCTCTTTTAATGGAAGTTGCCAGATTGTTAAAGTCCGCCAACTTGACAATAAATGTTGGAAAAAGTCGGTTCGTTTTAAGGGAAACGAAATACCTCGGTCATGTAATTGGAAATGGTGTCATTCGAATGGATCCAGAAAAGGTGACCTCTGTAGCGGACTATCCAACTCTCAAAACCACTCGACAGTTACGACGTTTTCTTGGAATAGCAGGATGGTATCACCGGTTTATAGCCAACTTCGCATCGATATGTTCTCCTCTCACCGACCTTCTTAAGCGAAATCAAAAGTTAACCTGGAATGATAAAGCTCAACAAGCATTTGAAAATCTAAAAACGGCATTAACAACTGCACCGGTCCTTCGAAATGCAGATTTTTCCAGGCAGTTTTATATCCAATGTGATGCGA
Organism: Tipula vernalis; assembly: GCA_958295665.1. Lineage (NCBI taxonomy): Eukaryota > Metazoa > Arthropoda > Insecta > Diptera > Tipulidae > Tipula > Tipula vernalis. The sequence continues at coordinate 406,078,002 of OY282558.1, read as the reverse complement.
GCGCTTGTGGTATTGGAAGTGTGTTGTTTCAGCGTGACGATGATGGTGCGGAATACCCAATTGCATATTATTCGCATAAATTAAACTCTGCCCAACGTAAGTATAGCGTTACCGAGCTGGAATGCTTATCTGAGGTAATGAGCGTAAAGAAATTTAGGCCATATGTAGAGGGGTACTGTTTTACCATAATCACAGACCATTCAAGTCTCCGATGGCTAATGGACCAAAGAGATTTGTCAGGGCGGCTTGCAAGATGGAGCTTGCAGCTCCAAGGCTTCAATTTTAACATAGAGTACCGTAAGGGGAACCTCAACATCGTTCCTGATGCACTTTCTAGGATTCATCTTGAGGTTATTGACAAGCCTGGTATGATTGATGATGGTGGTACAAGTTTACCTCCTCTGCATGTGAACCTGGATGATGAGGCATTCAACGAAGATATTTATGTTAGCAGAGTAAAGGCATTGAGAGACAACCAAAATATAAAAACCAATTACAAAGAGGTTGATGGTAAGTTGTACATCCTGCTTAATGGTTGCCAAGATGAATTATTAGACCTCTCTCTGTGGAGATTGGTGATTCCAGAACCTCTTGTGTCAAATCTAATACGCCAAGCACACAGCGCGCCAACCAGCGCTCATCACGGATTTGAGAAAACTCTTGATGTTTTACAGCGACAATTTTATTGGCCTTCCATGTCACATGATGCTCGTACTTACATCCGAAGCTGCGATACGTGCAAGAAAATCAAACCAACAAATTATGTCACACAACCTGAAATGGGAAGTTATCGGGAAGTCCACCGGCCATTCCAAAGGGTGTTTATAGATTTTCTTGGACCTTATCCACGAAGTACCAACGGGAGCAGTTATCTTTTAATGCTTTTGGACCATTACACTAAATTTGTATTGTTTGAACCGATAAGAAATGCTACCGCCAAGGACGTAATTATGTCTTTAAAGAAAAGAGTTTTTCCTATATTCGGCGTCCCTGAGTATCTAGTATCTGATAACGGTAAGCAATTTCAATCAAATTTATTATTCGATTTTCTTAAGCAATATGGCGTTACACATCAATTTACTCCAAAATACTCCCCGCAATCCAATGCGTCGGAAAGGGTGAATCGTACCATAATTTCGGCCATCCGCGCATACATTGGAGATAATCATAAGCATTGGGATGTGCATTTAGACGAGATTGGTATGGCATTAAGGAATGTCGTACATTCATCAACCGGATTTGCACCATATTTTTTAACGTTTGGGCAACATATGGTATGCCACGGATCCTCCTATCGGATAATGAAAGATTTCCAGCTGTTGAGTGATCGTCATTTTAAAGCAGAAGATAATATTGCTCGTTTATCAAATGCGCAGGAACTGGTTTTATCCCATCTGAAAACCGCTTATGAACGCAACGTTACCAATTACAACCTCCGTAGTAAACACCGAACGTTTTTGCCCGGACAGCAAGTGTTCGTGAAAAACTTTATCCAAAGTAATGCTGGAAGCAATTTTTGTTCAAAATTAGCCCCAAAGTTTGTCAAGGCAATCGTCAGTAGGAAAATTGGCAATGTATCATATGAACTTAGTGGAATGAATGGTAAAAATCTAGGTATCTATCATGCTAAAGATATTAGGTAGTTTGATTCTTATGCGTAATTCATTTTGTCAAATAAATCAGGTAAGTCGGGTTCTTACATAGGGTGTAACTTGTATTTATATTTATATATGGAACAATTCCACTTTGTTTTAAAATTTGTTCAAATTTTTGTTGATTATTGATTATAAGTAATTAGATTCATAAGGCCGGCTTTGAGACCATCTCAAGGGTGCTGGGTCTGCCCCACGATTTGTGGCGAGCACAAGTTGAAAATGGAAAAAAAAACTTAAAATAAATTGGAAAATATTATTGTACAGACTGTAATTAAGATAAGATATTTAAATTGTATAATTGCCAGATATTAAGATTACCACATTTTAAATTATGTCAATAAAATTATAAAAAAAAAAAAAATTAGTGAAACCGGTAGAAGATGAGGGGGAGTCGAAAAATTGTTTTGGTCAAGTGATGACCTATGGACATAAAAAGACAAGTGAAAAAAAAATGGACTCGAGCATTACAATAAATACAACAAAACATACATAAATACAACAACAATACAAAAAAATTTGTAATGAATGATAAAACGAAATCTAATTAAAAAAAAAAAAATTATTAAACTTTTAATAATAATAATAATATAATATTAATCTTAATTTAATTAAATATTAAATTAATTGATAATAATAAAATAAAATAATATAGACTATAAAAGTGGAAAGGAAATAAAACGTGCATAAAATGTTAATAGTGATTGTCCAATATTGGATTGAAATGAAAAATAAATAAAACAATACAAGAACAGTGAATTTTTAAGTGATTATTTTGTGAAATATAAATTAAAGATTATTGAAAATTATATTTTACCAGAAAAAAAAATAAGTCCAATAAACATTATTCAAGGTCGTAACGGTGGTAATAATAACTTTACATATAGACAATAAGTAGAAATAAAGTTTTAATAATAAGTTTTTGATATACGATCTAATAATAATATAAATAAGAGAAAGAGACCAACAAAATAACAAGTTGCATACTTGAAAAAAAATCAATCTTCGTTCTTCGAAGCGCTCTTAAGAAAAAAAAACACCTATAATCGGATCCGCAACGGTAGATATTATTAAGGAATTTTTTTTATATAATTTAATTAGAGATTAATTAGTTTTCTTAGTTTTGGTGATGGGTTTCTTTTATGTTTTTTATGATAAATTAAAATTTAATTTAATTTGATTAATTATAATAATATTAATCCAATTATTATTGTCATCATATATATTTGTTTTCATTTTCTTTTTCTTCTTATTTTTTTTTAAATAAATGCTTTTACACAAATTTTTTTTTAAACAAAATCAGTTTTTAATTATGAATGAGTAAATTTTTTTTGAAGTTATATTGGTGATGAAATGACGCGATACCGACGCTTCTTATAGTGATGTTTTTTTTTTATCATTGTCAACAACAAACAGCATTTTCAAGCTCTCCTGTGGTCCAGGAAAACCCCCCCAGTCCACTGAAACCTAGCCGGTTAACATTATGCTGTCTGGATAACCACTTGAGAGTCTGTGGTGGCTTTCGGCGAAAAAGTCAAATCTTTGATTTTCTTCGAAAGCTGTTACAACGTGCAGGTCTAAAGCCAGATGTCATCATTGTCGACGTAAGCATCACACCATGTTGCACCGAGAAGAAGTGGCGCGTCGCCCAAAAGAAGTGAAAAGTAGTTCAACAGTAGAAAACTCATCCACTGAGCCAAATCCATCCACTTTTTCAAATAATTACCAGGTTATGATGACGTCTCAAATCATGTTGCCAACAGCGATTGAACGGCTGAAATGCAGCGATGGAAATGAAACAAATTGTATAGCTCTGTTGGATTCTTCGTCTCAAGAATCCTTCATTACCGAGGAATGCGCTCAGAAGCTAGCGCTGCGGAGAACAAATGGTCGAATGTTGATGAAGGGTCTTGGGGACACAAAACTTGGCTGCTGCCACTTCAAAATCAATATCAGCAATTGGATATTGAAGCATTCGTCGTTCCAAAAATAGCATCGTCCATTCCATCCAGCGATTTCAATCCTTTTCATTGTGAGCAACTAAGAGCAGTATTGCCGTACCACCAGCGGAGACACAACAGTCAATACAAAAAATGTATAGCGGTACTGCTCTTTAGGTAATGGATTCAAGAATCCTTCTTGTCGTCCAGTCTCGTATTCAGCCATGATACACTGAACACAATTCATTAAGCACATGTTGATCTTCTGAACTAGTTTGGGGATAAAGAACTGCCGCTAAACCAGCTCTTGCGTTGATACATTTTGATGACTTCCATTTGCATTTTGTTCGGAACCACCAACAGCGAGATACCGTTCTCCACCTTAAATAAGCAATTACGGTCAGACTCACCATTCTCTAGTAGTTCGAAAATCATCTGCAATTCAACATCATTGTTCTGAACATTACGATTGGTTCACGACTCAGAGCATCTATCGTCAATTCTCTTCGTTCCATGGTTCCTTTGAATGCTGCGCAGTTCGTAACGATCTTGAAGTTTAGACCTAGCAAATACATCCTGAATTTTTTCAATTCTGTCATAATTGCCAGGACCTTCAATTCGTAACCATACAATATCGTTCTTGACATGGTGTTGTCTTTTTCGAGAAGTAATAGACTGGACGGTATGCAATTCATCATTCATACAAGCAACCGTATGAAGTTCTGTTTCTGCTTCCATACAGTAAAATTTCAAAACAGGATACTCGATTAATACTTCTTTGACTGTCTCAAACGCTTTCAGTTGCTCTGGACAAAAATGAAATTCAACGTTTTTTGATAGCAGATTTGTTAACGGCCTTACAATCATGGCATATAGCCTTCAACAAAATTGCGGAAATATTCCGTGAGTCCTAAAAAGCATTGCAATTTCTTCATATTTGTTGGGACTTTGAATTTTCGAATCGCTTGCGTATTTGCATCATCAATTGACATTTACTCCATTTTATGTATAATCCATTCTGCCCCGTTACTTCTAAGACCCCTCTTAGTTTCCACAAAGCCTCTTCAAAAGTTTGAGCAGGTATAATTAGGCCATCTAAATAAATAAACACGATTCCTTTAGTACACAGCTCCCGAAAAATGTTAATTATAAATCACATGAAAACACCTGGACTGTTGCATAACCCAAATGGAGCTCGCAAAAATTCATAAAGTACGAAGGGCGTCACAAAAGGCGGTATACTTTTGTGAATCTTTGGCCATGGCCGCCTGGAGTTTAATGATCTCATCTTCGATCAGAAGGAGCGGAAATCTGTCTTTTACAATTACCGAATTTAATCTCCGATAGTTAGCACGTTGTTAGTTAGCACTACCAGTCTCGCATAATCAGATGAGCTCGGTTGGATAACACCTTCATTTAACCATTCATAAACTTACTCGCGAACAGTGCTAAGTTCCATTGGAACTAATTTGCTTGGATTCTGTGCAATGGGCTTTTCGACTTTTAGTGTAAGCTTTAATTCGACATTATAGGATTTAAAATTTTATTGGCAGGATTGTAATTTACTATCATCCTTTTTACTTCGTTGCTAACAAAATCATCATTAATATGCATGAGATCTACTTCAACGTCACGGATTAGACACAATTCAGGCGGGAATTTCTTCATTGTAATACTTGTAGGCGTTATTACTGTTATGGTTTGATTCATCAGCTCTCGACCCACTATAACATCGACTGGTAAAACCGAATCTTGCACAATATGAAAAATAGTTTCAACACACAATCATCACATTAGCGATAAAACGACCAAGTGTATCGACCTTCTGAGAACCAGCTGCAATAAATGTTAAAGTATTTTCTTCAAGCTTACACCCAGAAAAATCTAACATTTAAAATTTAAAAAAATTACCTTTCAAATATAAAATAATCTCTTTAAAAGGATTTTCTATTTGATTAAAAGGAAAAGTCTAAAATTAAAATGATTTCTTTCATTTTAAAATGATTTATTAAATTATATACCTTTTAGAATAAAAATAATATTCCTTTTGATTTTTAAAAAATAAAACTTATTTATAGTAAAATGTATTCGAAAAAATTAAAACGTTTTCCTTTTAGTTTTTTTCTTAAATTCTGCAGTTTCAAATGTAAAAGATTTCTTTTAAATATAAAATATAAACATTTTATAAATTCAACTGTAAATGAAGAAACAAACAACATACATAAAAAAGAAACCAAAAAACTAACGGTAATATTTCATTTTGGTTTTTATACAATTTATTCCTTTTTTCTTGATTTTTGTATTAAGTGTTGAACTCTTGATGAGTGCTTATCTGTTTGATTTTTCAAGAGAAAAAATAATTCAATATTTATTATGAGTAATGAAATACAAAGTGTAAAATTAGTAAGTACTAATATCAGTGATAATATTGAAAGTGCAAATGATTTCACAGTTGTGGTTTGTGATCAACTTGACGAGTCGGAGATAAACTTTAAAGTTTTGTTAAACAGTTGAGGCATTTCAAACGACATTTCTAACTATTTATGGAATTTAAAAATAAATATAAGCGTCTTAAAACAGTTTGTACCATCTGATATAGAACAAGTGTTTCCTGATTTAGATAAATACGGAGCAAAAGTTCTATTTAGAGCCGGCCTAGAGGAATGTCGTAAAGAAATCGTAAGTACAATTATTGCAACATAACCTCATTTTTTTTGTATACATGTGCTTTTAAAAAAAAAATAAAATCTGAGATTACATCTACATAGTCGATTAATCGATTTGGCCAATTTCGAATAACAATTGATCGGAATTTTTTGGTATACTGATTAATCGATTAAAGCCAATTTTATTTAAATTTAGCATTTTTAGGGAGCGCCCCGAAATCTTTCATTACAAAATCTTTAATTTTTTAAAAATCATGCAAATCAAAATCTTGCTAACCCTAGATCTTGCAGCAACAAAATCTTGCAAATATACGAAATCGTGCATAATCTTGCGTATTCATTATAAGCTATTCAAATAAGTTATTTTTGAGTTTCGATTAAGTTATTGCAATTTTATTAAATTAGAATTTTAGGGTTGGCTGCTAAATCTTGGTTTCCAAAATCTCAGTTTTACAAAATCTTGGTTTTTATAAATCCTGGAAAATCGGGATTTCGGTAACAAAACGAAAATAACCAAAAATATAAATTCTGGAAATCAATTATCAATAAAAATATCGCCCGCGATTCTATGAATAAACGGGAAATTGTTATGCAAGATTTTGTAATGCAAGTGAACTAATATCACTATAAAAATGTATATATTAAAACACAATTTTGGTTGTTTCACTTTTTTTTTAATTTAGTGCAATTCCCCATCTTCCTATTTTAATTCCCTATTTTATAACAGAAAAAGTGTACTCGTATATGCAATTTTCAGTTACATTTTTATTGATTAATGACACTTATTTTGAGAAAATGATTGCTCGATTAAAGTATCTCTTTCGAAAAATGATTCGAAATTGTCTCAGATGCCCTAATCGGATTGATTTGATAATGCTAGGACACACTAATTGGCTTTGGGTAATCATTTGTGGCAATAAAATCGGCTTCTCACATAATTTGAATATCAAAAAAAAAAAAAGGGTTTTCCTTTTACCCCTTTCAAAAATTAAATGTATTTATCGAATTTAAACGACCTGGCCCGCAAGCAATGTCTATATCACATTATTACTATCAATTATTATTTTTATTAATTATACAATATTTTACAGGGAATCCCGATGACAAATAGTTCATTTTTATGTAATAGTGAAACAACTACGTTAGATAAGCAATCATCCGACTCTCTAATTCTTAAATGGGTTGAAACCACGGCCAGATCGTCACCCAGCCATTCCGTTAACACATTTCCAGATCTAAGAAACATTTTAAATAATACTTGGCGTGGTAAGGAAGTGGTTCAGTTCTATGCCAAATTTAAAATATTAAATAACCCTCACCAGAAAGACATTTGCCATGCGATAACCGAATATTTTATTTCAAATCAACAAAAAATGCTGTTAAGAGATATGTCAACTTATGCCGCAGAAATAGTTATTTCCAACAGAAAAATCGGTAAATAACTTTTAAATTGTTTCAAATTATATAGTCTCAATAAATATTATTATTTAAAAATCGGTTAATCGAACAAACCAATTACCTTAATTTCAGGAAACGTATTATATTCCAAGGCAGAGACCCAAAAAAAATCCTTCTGGAAAGTTATACGATATGTATCAAAATAGGATATTTCGCTTAAGAAGGATGTCTAGAGAAGCACTTCCAAATAATGCTGAACCTGCTCCAGACTCACCATGTATTGAAATCGATATAGATTCTGGTAAATATTTTAATGCTATTGCTAAAATTGATTTTTGAATTTTAATATCTACATATTTTGTAGAATTATTAGACAATTTGGAGGAAATTAAATTTTGGTTGCAAAATAATTTCGAACCGTGGAGCGAAATTTTGTCCAGGTGGAGAAAATCAGCCAAATATAGATACAACCAAATGAAAAACACAGTTTCTTTAGACGCAATCTTAAAAGAGTGGCCACTGTATATCAGTAGCGAAGGCTATCATTTAGTGAGAAATATTTATTTCTGATAATAGCTGCATTTCTCGAAATTTAATCTGATCGAATCAAAATTTTGATTTCAAAAAAATAGTTAAATTTTTGGTGTTGCTTTCAATATAATTGTGATTTGATCAGGACCATTTTGTCAAGAGATACGGCTATTAATGACGTCAACATTTACAACCATTTTTTTCTCGTTTGTACTACATAGATTGACATCGATTTTGAGTTTATTTACAAGGAGAAAGGAAATCTTTTAATTCGGAATTACAATGATTTTTCACTAAAAATGGAAAAGTTCTATGAAACTAAAAAGGATAAATTGAATTTAAAATTATATGAATCTTATAAAAATTGTGAAAACGAAAGTAAGTTAGTTTTTAAAATAATCCATGAACATAATCCATTTGTTTCATTTAAGGTTCTAAATGTTGCATTGCTGCATTATTATTAAACTCATTGTTGCAACCACCTAGGATCAGCAAGAAAAATAAACCAACTGTTTCGGATGCAGAAGAAGATTTTTTGATACATGTATTATGCATCAACAATCTGCAATTGTGTATTGACAACTTAAAAACTGATTATATCAAACGGAACTTGAAAATGCAACCAAAAATTATTGCTGTTGGTCTATCAATAAACAAATTAGAGCAGTTTTATATATATTTCGATGGGGTAAATAATTCCGTACCTACATTTATAAGAGCTTTAGATATAACCATTAAATTATGTTTTGTGTTCAATCTAAAATATTCCGAGACAAGCAAGCTAGTATGGGCATTCATGCAACAGTATTTTTTTAAAATACCACCAGAAATAATTAATTCATCAGTAGCAAATCTCATAAATCAAATTGAAAATCTACAGTAATTATCAAAACGCAATGAATTTGTCTTTAGCTTGTTTTTTATGTGATAAGAACTTTATCACTGCTAATACACTTATAAAAACATTTACAGTCAAACCATGGTGTTCCTTCAATCTTTAGATTTACGTGCAGACAGACATCTTCAGTGTCGTCAAATTTTTCATAATATTTATAATTTCAAAAAGCATTTAATAAAACACGAAAAAGAAACAGAAAAGCAACAAACTCGTTTACCAATCCAACAAAAACAATGCGAAACCCAAATTTGTTCTTCTTTCCTAACAATTAATAGTTACGAATCTTCAGTTGTAATTTCGGATAATTTAAATTCTACTTCTTCAGTTTCATCGTTTATAAACTTGAATGAAATGAATAGGTCTTTACAAAATTCGGTCATAGCTTTTGCACTAAAAATGCACAATCATCCTAATATTAACAGAAAAAGTGTATTTGACATTCAAAGTGACATTTTAGAAAATTTCTGGCAACCATTTTCAGAATTGATTTCCAAGGTTATTGTACCTGAGGTTGAAAATGTAGAAAACCGTAAACGAATTAAAAATTTCTTAACAGAAAATCAAAACCCTTTTCAATTTATAAAAACCGATTATTTATTTCTGAAGCATTTAGAGAATTTAGGAATTTTCCGTCCTCCGGAATCTTTTGTTATAAATAATGAAATAGCTGAAATAGTTAGCAATGGGAATCCTAACATAAAATCGGTCAATACGGAAGGATGTTTGCTTAATATACAATTTCAAATTAAAAATTATTTTGAAAGCGGTAATATACTGGAAGAAACTCTTCACAACATTTCCCAACTAGAAAATCAAAATAATCTAAAAAATTTTACTAATTGGAGCTTATGGCAGTCAAAGAAAGAAAAATTTCCTGATAAAATACTTATTCCATACTTTTTATATTCGGACGATTTCGAAATAAATAATCCATTGAGTTCACATGTGGGAAATCAGTCAATCTGCGGAATTTATTACACATTTCCGGTAATTCCGGAATTTCAACTCTCCAAATTAAGTAATATATTCGTAGCTGCGGCTTTATCAAAGCAAAAGGTCGAAGCGAATATGGAAATAGAACCGTTCTCAATAAACTTGTAACAGAGCATAAAGAGTTATAGAACATGTTGGATTGGAAATTAAAACTTCTTCCCAAAATGTAAGATTACATTTTGTGATAAGGCAAGTTCTTGGCGACAACCTAGGTTTAAATTCTATTTTAGGATTCGTTTCATCTTTTAGTAGCAATTATTACTGCGTAAAAGAAGTAAAACTCAAACAAGATCTGATTATTTTGAATTTCCGGGTTCCCTTAGAAATAGAATTAACTATCAAGCTGACCTTGTTATAAACGATTATAAATTGACAGGGATTAAAGAAAATTCTATTTTTAACTCGATAGACTCTTTTCACGTAACCGAAAATTTTTGTTTTGATATTATGCATGACCTTTTTAGTGGTGTTTGTCATTACGATTTGGCTAAAATATTAAATCGTTTTATCTATGAAGATAAAATAATAAGCCTTGATTCATTCATGGTAAAACCGAAATTGGTAATTTAAGTCCTCCAATTCAAAAATATCATATTCAAACTTCAAATTTCAAAATGATTGCCAGCGAAATGAAAACCTTTGTTCATTTTATAGTCCTTATGATTGGTGATTTAATACCGGAACAAGACGAAGTATATCAATTTTTACTAATCCTAGTAAAAATAGCCGTGTTTTCCATGAGAACTGCACTAGAACTCGATAAACTTTAAATTCCTTTTATTCTATGTAAAACGAAAAAAAATAAATTCATAAAGCGCGAATGTGTAGTGTATTTGATATAATTACATATTTTAAATTTAAAAATTTTCCCCTTCAGTTATTTCATCAATATTTCCTTATTTCTTGCTGACGTCATTACACGCAACTACACTCGATAAATTCATGGGTTTATCCAGTGTAACTAAAAAATAAGCTATAATTGTCATTGTTTATTGATGTAACAACTTAAAATGTGTATTTATGTGAAATGCACTACACATTATCACTTTAAGAATTTAATTTATTTCTCTGTTTACTTAGAATAAATGGAATTTAAAATTTATCGAGTTCTAGTGCAGTTCTCATGGAAAACACGACTAATAATAGATTTAGTTTTGAAAAGTAATTTTCACGTAAATGATTTAACGAAGCTTCGACATTTGATTGAAAAACACAATGAGCTTTATTGTTATTTATTTCAAGATGATCTAAAACCGAAATTTCATTTTATGCTGCATTATGCAAGTGTAATCGAAAAATGTGGTCCAATTAAACATATGTGGTCATTTCGTTTTGAATCAATGCACCGTTTCCATAAGGATTACGCACATAATATAGCATCAAGAGTTAACATCCCATTGACTTTAGCTAAAAAATATGCCTTAAAATTTGCATATTTGCTTTATTCCGAATCTTTTTTTCAAACACAAATTTCGTTTGAAATAGAAACTGACAAACATTTTAAAACAGAACCTTATTTTGACAAATTGGTTTTAAACAATATTGATTCTGATTCCGTAAGTGTGGTAAAAAAGTTTATATATAAAGGTAATTTTAACAAGCTACTAGTCTAACTAGTAGGTTAACAGAAATTACGAGTGCAGAGCTTACGGGCGGTCAATTTATCCTGGCTAGGTTTCAGGGAAATGGGGTGGGGTTTTCCGCAAGATGCACCCATCGGTATTAGACCGCTAAACAAAATAGGGATTGACAAGACATACCACAACATCACCAGTAATCTACCTACCTAAATTACCTACACTTTATGTCATCCTCAGCTGTCGAATTCTTTTACTTTCGCATCATAAAATCAAATAAAATAGAAAAAAATTGAAAGTTAAATTTTAACATTCCGATTTATTCCAAAAGAAAAAAAACACAAAAGAATATTTAATATAACCATAACAAAGAAGAAATAATCAAAAAAAAAAATTAAGAAAATATGTTAATTAAATCTAAAACTAATCTAAAACCCTACTACCCTAAAGAAAATTAGCCTAAATTAGTTCTTAATGATAAATGATAAATTAAATGAGGTTGAAAGAAAAATCGGAAAATTTAGAACTAATTATGTGTGTTTAATAATTGTTATTAAATATTTTCAAAATAAAAATAAAAATTGTTTTCCACTTAGCTGATGAACTGTTGAATGCTGGATGACGAAGTTTATGATGTACATTGTATATTTTTTTGTTTTTGTAATTGTTTATTAATGGTTAATTGTACATTGATATGTGTTACGGTTCTTATTGATACCGTACACCCATATACCGGTAACCACCGTCACTACACATGTCATATAAGAACGTAAATTTCTGGCTAGAACTAAATATTGTGACGGTGACACCTAGTGTGTAATAGAATAAGTTAAAATTAATAGCTCAATGTTAAACTGTTCTAAATGGAATTTTCCATGATACAATTGTTATACACTATTCTAACTAGAAAAATCATGAGCTTTCTAGAAGTTTGGTTTGTGTATATAAAAAGGCGAACGAAATCGAATTGGATCAGTTATATTTGGTAAGCGATAGTATAAAGATTAAAAGTGAATTAAAAAGTGTTTTTGTGGAAATAAAAATTATAAGTGTACAGTAAAAATTTGAGAGTAATTTATATAAAGTGATTTTGTGAATTTTTATTAATAAACTGTGTTGTAATAATTCTTGTGTGAAATAAATAAATTCGTTGGTGATAAATTAAATTGAATTGGTTTTATTCACAATCCAGTGATACGAACCTTATTTGACAAGGTAAAATCGTAACAATATATTAATTTATTTTAGTTTTAATTAATTTTTAAGTTTATATAATTTAGCACTATTCCGTTCTTTAGTAATTTTTTTTTTATATTTTTATATTTTTGTGATTACTTAATGCAACGTATGTAGTTCACTCTCGTTATGAATTAATATCGATACGTTATACTGGTACAGTTTTTACAATCACCACAGGTTTTATTCACATATTGAATTACATTAACGAATTGTTAACTTAGAGAACTTATTTGATATTATGATAAATATTCACTTATTTAATTAGTTTATTCATTCGTATTATTTACACTACATATTTAAGGAAGTATATTGAAGCAAAAAAAATTTAATTTTTACCCAATTTTGTTTTTGCTATACACATAGTTTAGTCAATCAAAATATAGCACGTTTTGATCAGAATTGTTTTCAACGGTTTTTATTTACAGTCCACTAATCCGTTTTATATAAAAATACCACTTAAACTTTAGATATAGTTTTTACTTAAATATAAAGTTAACTTAATTTTTAGTTTAATAAATTATAATATATTTTGGTATTACATTAAATTATTTCTTTTGTTTTAATCGAGATTATTTACTCGATTCCAAAAAAAACACAATATTTTATTGTACCAAGACCTTCTAGAAATGGCAAACAAAATTTCAACTTATTCTTCTATTTTATTGATGGCACCGTAATTTATATTAACACGAACACGTCTCTTACAATAATGACCTTTTTTGTTTTTATTTCAAATTTTCATTTCGTAAGCCATCACAGCATTCTCTCCAAAAAAAACCAAATTACCACAGTAAAAGGAGCGCTGCATCTAACCCTTTGACGGTCAGGTCTCATAAACAAAATGTGTAGAGATCCGCGCTATTTTTTTAAAATATTTTTGAGTCGGTCGGAAATTGAAAAGAATTTTTGAATTTTTGAAAAGTTTTATTTCATCACCTGCACTTTTTCGGGAACAGGAATCCTCCGAGTTTTCGTAATACAAGACATAATAAAATCGGAGGAAATATTTTTCTTTGTTGGTAAAAAATGGAATATTATTTCTTATAACAATCACTTCTTATCTTATGTTATTGAGGAAACATGTCTGTATAAACTTATAAAACCTGAAAAAATTGATGGGCCACCAATTCATAAATACTTTATAAATAATGGTTTGACTGTAATAAAATTGAAACCGTATTTTTAAGGTGCTTAAATTTTGATTATATTATTATAATTATTATTTCTTAAAATTTTAATGAATTTTTTGAAAACTTGAAAAGTTAGTTTTAAGTTATTTTTTTTTTATAAAAGAAACGAATTCAAAATAAATTACAACTTATATGAAATAAAACGGAAATAAAACATGTAATATAAATTATTTTTCTGTATTTTATTATTATTATTATTTTTGTTTCGAAATTATACTATTCGTTCTCATTTTAACAATTCGCCCTTTTAACTAAGAAACAAAAAAGACCCCTGTCAAATTTACAAGTTCAATTAGGATTAAAATGGTACCCTTTTGTCAAAATAAAATGATAGCATTTTCGTGTGAAGTGCAAAAATATTATTGTAAAAATTAACATTTTTAAATTTACATTTTATTTAAAGTGATGTCTTTTAGCTTTGAAAAGAAAATTGTATTTTGAATTTTATTTTTAAACGAAAAAAATTTCAATTTTAAAAAGCCGTTATTAATTTAAAGTGATTTTCATTTAATTTTACAGGTGAATTTAATTCAGTTTCTATTTTAAATATAAATGATACACTTTACTTTAAAATTGTTACCTTTTATTTTTGATTTTATCAAAAACTTTTATTTTAAAAGGATTAGAACTTTACATTTAACAGTTCTTCATTTTGGCGAATTTCCATAGAGAAATCCTTTTAAATCGAGCATTGAATCCGCTTACTAATAAAACTTTTTTTTCTGGGTGTAGGAGTGCTAATTTACTTATGTTTGTTGGGGGCAATTATGTTAATATCACTGCCACTGTCCACAAGAGCAAACAGTTCGCGCCCTTTAGTTTAAATGTTCACAACATTTTCTCGTGTTGAAAAATTACAAAGTACTTTGACTTGAGTTTCTTCACTCTTCGAGTTTTCTTGAACGACCAAAACCTTGGCACCTTCTACTGCAGGGGAATTCTTCGAAATATGTCCATATTTATTATATTTATAACACTTGGGACCATCTGACTTTCGTGGACAATCTTTTCCTGCATCTTTTTTCCTGTAATCTTCACTTGGACGGATTCCACCATATTTTTGTCAGGAACATATAACATCATTAGACAACCCAGCTGATTAATTCATAGTTTTTGTTGTAGATCTAATTATATTTTGGCACTCTCAAAAGTAAAACAACAACAATCGTCTATCGACTTGCAGATAACCGTTTAGAATTTAGGGTATATGACTAAACGACCGCCAAACATTTATATTTCTTATCAATTTGTAATATTTGCTACTATCGGAAAAACCCGCTCGAAAATCTATACATAGTACACATTCCACTCCAATATGACAATACTAAGTATTTTTTAGTCATCCTAAATGGTAGCCAAAAATATTTCATTTAAATAATACAGTTAAAACCAATTAATGCTATACTAATATGATCTAATCAGTTTAAAATGACTTGTAATGAAATGGCACACTTATCTGTCGTACTGGTTCTATAGTACGGAATTACCGATTAACCGATATCAAAACCCAACTTCTCTTATACACATTTCAAATGCCAATTCATTACGCTCACCAACTCACAACAACATTTGCTCACTACACTCGCCAATCATCATATTCAAACAGGTTTTCCCCTATAAATTATACACAAAATGTAAAAAAACATAACAGATAACAGGTGAGCATTCCATTAGCCAATCATAAAACGAATAAAATTTTAGACATGGCGTAACAATGGTAGAACAAATTAAATAATTAAAAATCATTTGTTTTTTTTTTTTTTTTTCATAAATAATTTTAATTAAAACATAACATATTAAATAAATTTTGACAGTACAGCTTACACAAAATGGAACTCATTTTTTAGTATTCTACGCTTTTATGGTTCGTGCGTCGAAACGGAAACATGTGATTGGTAAACCAGCATCATTATTAATAGAGATTTCCAAAACCATTTCAGTTATTGGATACATTTCACTGACAAACATTTCCATGACATATGTTGCATCTTCTCCATTATCCAATGGGCATCTACCGTTTGTTAAACGGTTGCACACCAATGCTTGTTCTTCTGGTAGCTCATATTGGCCGGTCATACCAAGTGATTCGGCAAAAACAGTAGCACGTGGCGCTACAAG
Source organism: Tipula vernalis (assembly GCA_958295665.1). NCBI lineage: Eukaryota > Metazoa > Arthropoda > Insecta > Diptera > Tipulidae > Tipula > Tipula vernalis. The sequence continues at coordinate 406,061,800 of OY282558.1, read as the reverse complement.
TCCGTTAGCTACGTATATTGAATTTGAATGTAATTAAATCAAATGATTCCATATATAAATATATCCATATCGCGCCAATATACTCACTTGCTACAAAATCAAGTTCCATCACTTTAGCTGTTCCAATAACTAAATCACAAGGTGCTGTAGCACATCCTGAAATGCGTGAAGCCGTTGGAAGTGGAGCTCCGCTTTTACAAACTTGTGGATTTGAAAGTCCAAATACCATGGCGGGTACAAGTGCAACGATTACCAAGAAACGGAACATTTTGTTTTGTACAATTACACACAGTTATATACTCTTGTAAACTTGAGAGGTTTAATACGACTGAATACCAAATTGTGTTGTGTGTGCGATATTTATACGCGTTTTTCGATATCTGGCCCTTCCAATTCCAAGATTTGATAAGACAATATAATTTTTTATTTGTTTTATAACATTATGAATCTTGATGAGTGGTAATTTGCTGTTTGTTTCAAGATATAGTAATAAAAAGCGGGCACTTGAAATGGTCGAGATTTTTTTTTTTTTTTTTTTTTTGTTTTGATAAATTATAGTCTCGTGATTTCTCAAATTATATGTCTAAAAACACAATTCATCGTAAATTGGTAGCGAAGTGGTTAAATAATCAGATTTCCAAGGTTATAAATACTAAGTTTTCGTGCTTTCCCTTCCAGACAAAATATTGTGCCAAGCCCAAAATTGTCCACATTTAAAAATGATCACGATAAAAAATTCGATTTATTATTTACTGAGGTGCTAACGTCACTAATATGTCAGTCAATTTAAAGAATTGTCTATGTGCTTATAAATTGCCAGGGATTGTAATATCGATAATTACTTATCGGTAAACCGACAAAACGCTTGGAATTAGTAGATGTCTACGTATTTCCTGTATCGATAATCGTCTCAACTGCAAAATTTAAAAGTTGGTTTCGTGTTTAATTTCGACAGAAATCATCGTTTCTATTTATATGTATTCATCGTCGCAGACACTTAAATTCTATTTAAGATTTTACAACACGATCAATCAAATTAAAGACTCTTGAAATGTGAAAAGGGCGTATCTTTCTGGTACATCCGATTGAGTACTTGTAAATGCGTATTTTTAGTTTAGCGATAATAAATAAACAGTGAGATTAATTATGGGTTATCACGAGAAACATTGACACAAATTCCGACATGTGATCTTAAATAGGAACTAATAACACAGGTTGTCGAACTGCAAAATTGATTGAACCTCCAACATAAATCATCAAGGCAATTGCAATACAGGCAAAAAAAGAAATTGACAGGTATTCGGTCGACCAGATCCTCCAGAACTGCTGGTACATCTGTTGTATTTGCTGATATCGTTTTAGACGATTCGACTGGATGTCAAGCACTGTTGGTTCTGGAATGGTGATGGGTGGCTCTCCGATGAGAAAGTGGCCGGGAGTGAGTGTCGTATAGTCCTCGGGATCATCCGACATAGGGCGCAATGGCCTCGATCGAATTGAGGCAAGCTTCTATCTGACACAATAACGTTGTCATCTCTACGAAGGTGTTGTTTGACTGACTTCACCCCTGTCTCCCACAAGCCTCCGAAATGTGGTGAAGCGGGCGGGTTGAAGCGACCTCAGGATTTACATTTTTTGTGCTGTTTTGATGAAGAGTCGTTAGTTGACGGTTGGATCTAATGAAGTTGGTGCCACGGTCGCTGTACATGGCTTGGATTTGGCCTCTTCGAGCGGTAAACCTTCTGAATGAAGCGATGAACGCGTCTGCGGTGAGATCTGACACCATCTCCAGATGAAGCGCCTTTGTTGATAGGCACACGAATAAACAGACCTACCCCTTTGTTGATCTTACGCCACGGCCTCTGCTTGGTTTAATCGAGACCGAACCCGCGTAATCCACTCCGCTGTATAAAAAAGCTTTCGATGGGGTGACGCGTGGTACTGGAGGGTTGGCCATTAGTTGCTGTCCGGTGGTTGAGCGATAGCGAAAGCATGTCACGCAATGGCGAACATGCGTGCGGACTAGCTTCTTGACATTGATCCAGTAACGGCTTCGAAGATGTGCCAATATTAATTGTTGACCGCCGTGAAGTGTGGTTCGATGTGCCTGTGCGACGATTAAATTAGTGAGTTGACTGGTTTTTGGCAGAATTAACGGATACTTGCTTTTGCTTTGATACGGCAAGAACGAATGTTTTAGTCGTCCACCGACTCGTAAAATTCCCTCATCATCGATGAACGGGTTAAGTGAGCGAAGTACACTTTTGTTCAGCAGGTTTCTTCTGGATTGGCATCGTCGGATTTCATCAGCGAAGTGAGCCCCATGCACAAATTGGACCCAAAAGCGGAATGACCGATTCATCTCAGGAATCCTGATGAAACTATCATTACGATCGTCTTTGATAATACGAAAGTGTTGAATGAACCGTCTACAATGGGCTGTGACTCTAAGTAATATTTCGAGAGTAGAACAGCGACTCAGAAGTTGATAGATACCGTCAGATTTTGGTGCTTCGTTTAACTGCGTGGCGACCATAGATACGATTCTGCATTCTTCCAATGGGATGGAGCACTCGTTGATTTTGTCTGTTGGCCAAGTGTCCGAGTATATAGACAACCATTCAGGACCTCTCCACCGTATGTGATGATCGTGACGTAACGAAGTTCGACGCCGCGAGACGCGCAGTCTGCGGGGTTGTGTCGAGTATCAGTGTACCACCATTAGATGATCGATAATTTGCGAAACGCGATTCGCCACGAAAGTTTTCCATCGGCAGGGAGGATTGCGGAGCCATCCAAGAACCACTTGTGAGTCGGTCCACGCAAACTGTTGGATGTCGTTGAGGTTGAGTGACTGGACGATCTTGTGCATAAGAGTGGCCAGTAGCAGACTGGCGCATAGTTCCAATCGCGGTAGGCTGATGGCTTTGAGTGTGGCGATCTTGGTTTTCGCTGCTAGAATGGTGACTTTTACTGATCCATCTGTCGACGTGGTGCGAGCATATACGACCGCAGCATATGCCTTCCTGGAGACATCGCTGAAACCGTGTATTTGAAGATTGCTGCGACATGTTCGATAATCCATCCAACAAGTGATTTTATTTGATCCCAACAATCCCAGATTCTTTCGATATCTCGACAATCTTTCAGCAATTGATTTCGGTACTGACTCGTCCCACGATAATCCGAGCACCCATAACTCCTGAATGATAATCTTTGCGATGACAACACTAGGGGATAACCAGCCGAGCGGATCGAAGATCCTTGAAGCCTCTGAGAGGATGATTCGTTTGGTTGTCACAGGCAATTTTGGAAAGCCTTCGATTTTGAATGCAAAATAATCTCCCGAAGGTGCCCAATGTAACCCAAGCGCCTTGACCGACTCTTCCCACTTTAACTCCCGCAATGACCGATGTTCATGGTTTTCTGATGACACTTGATCCAATAGGGTTTGGCAGTTTGAATACCATTTTCGAAACTCGAAACCGCCACGCTGAAGTAAAGCTACCATTTCTTGCTGGATTTCAACCAATTCCTTGACTTTGTTTGTGCCCGTCGTCAGGTCGTCTACATAGAAGTCGACAAGAGCGACCTTCGCAGCGATAGGAAATTGCTTGGATTCGTCTTGTCGTTGACAAATACGTTACATCGTAACATCAACGAAGTGATTGTCGATTCTTTTCGGCACAGTGCAATAATTGCGGAAAGATCGGTCACATACCAGCAGTGTGTAATTCCAAAACACGAGGCGATCAACAGCGAAATAAATCGACTTCACGCTATAATGGTAGGGAAGATGTTAAAAATGTCGATACACCGTTCGAATTTAATAGCATCCAAACTCTGGAATTGTCAGAATCACCCGATTGTGTGGTATCCAATAAAGTGTCGAGTTCTAATGAGATTTTGGAATTTTCGGATTCTATTTTACGGAAAGGGAGTAAACTCTTACTTAAGGTTTGCCTAAACGGCAAACAGTTAGTCTTTCAAGTGGATACTAATGCAACGTGTTCAATGGTTGGTCTAAAGGGGTACAAGCAGCTATCAGAACCACCAGTGCACCAATCAAAGCAGAGTTTACGAGCATATGGAAATACACACGTGCCGGTTAAAGGTATTCTCGACGTAAATGTCGAATACGACGGTAATAAATACATGTTATCGCTCCTGGTTACAAATAGTCAGGATGGATCGAAAATTCTGATGCAAAAATCTGCAACAGTTTCAACGGTTAGTTCCAGTTCCGATTCCAATAATCAAGCTCTTATTCAAAAGATGTGCAAAAAATTTGAGCCTATTTTTCAGAACACGATAGGATGCTGTGTTGGTTTCCAAGCGCATTTGCAACTATATAAGAACGCTTCGCCCAAGTTTTTTAAACCACGCCCGATTCCATTAGCTCAACTTGCAGAAGTAAAGAACGAGATCGAAAGACTTTAATCTCAGGAAGTCATTAGGCCAGTACAATTTAGCCGATGGGCGACACCGATCGTAGTTACTAAAAAAGCCAATGGGCCAATACGCATCTGTGGGGTAATAGGAGTAGAGCGATTTCCTATTCCAAGAGCCGAAGCGTTGTTCCATAAATTACAGAATGGGAAATATTTTTCGAAGATCGACCTATCGGATGCATATTTCCAAATCGAGCTGGACGAGGAATCGAAGCAGTTGATGATGATCAATACCCCCTTCGGACTATTTCAGTACCAGCGCTTACCGTTTGGCGTGTCCAACGCGCCTGCTATATTCCAGCGTCTGATAGAACAAGTGATTGCGGGATTGACACATTGCGGTAGTTACCTACATGACATCATCGTCACGGGCACAAATGAAGAGCATCATCTACGTAATCTAGAATCTCTTTTTCAACGATTACATATGTAAGTTCAACCTAAGGTGTAATTTAAACAAAAGTAAATTTTTCCATTCAGAAGTCGAATACCTTGGACACATAATTGATGCCGCAGGGATCCGTCCAGTCGATTCTGGATTGAGTGCAATTCAAGATTTACTACAACCGCGCAAGGTCAAACAATTGAAAGCGTTTAAGGGTAAATGCAACTATTATAACAAATTTGTTATGAATTTTTCTCAGATTTCAGCACCGTTGGGTCGAGCTCAAGAAGAAGGTTTTCAAGCAATAAAGAGTCAAATAATAGATGCGGCTAAGTTAGTTCACTTTCGAGATGACTACCCGGTGTTGCTGGCAACAGATGCTTCGAGTTATGGAATAGGTGCGTTGCTTTCGCACCGATATCCTGATGGATCAGAACATCCAATCGCGTTCGCTTCAAAGACGTTAGCGGATTACCAAAAAGCATGCAACCAAATTGAAAAGGAAGCTTTGTCAATTGTTTTCGACTGTACAAAGTTTAACCAATACCTCTATGGTAGGCATTTCACAGATCACCAATCATTGGTACCAATTTTTCATCCACATAAGCAAATTCCGACGATGTCATCACACCGATAGCAACGATGGACAATCAAGTTGATGGCTTATGATTTTACTATTAAGTATAAGCCAACCTCAAAACATGGTAATGCAGATGCATTATCACGACTCCCATGCGGACCCGACGAAATTTTCGACCGGGGTGAAGATGGATGTCTTCAGATTGATGATGAAGTAGACAACCAATTAAACGTTTCTAAGCAGAGTTGTAAAGTATGTACAATGTTCTTGGCCAAGGTATGCGGAGATTGATGAAGATATAGTGGCATATTTTCGAAGACGAACTAGTCTCACAGTCCGTAAGTGTATGTTGTTGCTACATACGGAGTATGTCCGAGCGGTTATTCCAACACAAATCCGGGCAAGGGTGCTTAACATTCTGCATGAATGCCATTGGGGTACAGTTCGAATGAAACAAATGGCAATACGTTACTGTTGGTGGCCAAATATAGACAGAGACATAGAAAAGCTGTCAGTATATTGCGATGTTTGCCAAGGTTCACAGGCTGACCCAAAGAGGGAATTTGCAGCTTGGCCTCCACCAGCGAAGCCTTGGGAACGAGTTCATTTAGACTTTGCTAGTCCTTCGACGCTTATTCAAAATTTCCTTACATTACAAGAATGAGGAATACCACAGCAGTTGAAGGCATCCCTGATACTATCGTAACGGACAATGGACCACAGTTTGTTTCCGGGGAGTGCAAGAAATTCTGTGAGCTCAACGGAATACAACATATGACGACGGCTCCTTTTCATCCAGCATCGAATGGGCAAGCGGAAAGAACAGTTCGAATATTCAAGAGATCAATGGAAAAAATCCTAACCACTACCAAATCTCCTGATGAACCGTTGACCAAGTTTCTGGTCTCCTACCGTGCTACACCATCGCCTACTCTAAATGGGAAAACTTCAGTTGAGCTTCTTCACGTCGGACAGCCGAATACCATCTTGTCTCTACTTTCCCCAAAAGTCGGGTTGGATAAAGTCGGGAAATCTAAATTTCAAATAGGACAGAAAGTGTTCACAAAAAACTACTCAAGAGGTCCTAGATGGGTGCCTGGAGAAATTGCAAAACTTCTTGGTAAAATGGTCTACTTAGTGAAGACAGATCGTGGTTTATGGAAGAGACATCAGAACCAGATAAGATAAACCACTGTTATCAGAGAACAGGCATCCTGCATCGTCGACCGAGGAAAACATTTTGATTTGATTAATCGTTCTAATTTTAAAGAGCCGATCGAAGATACTACGGGTAGTGAGCAAGTTGATGTACCTCATGGTGAAGGCGATCACACACCAAGGGAGATGCCGAGACGTTCCGAAAGAGTGAGGAAACCGGCGGTCAGATTTGCGCCTGCCGCAACCTAAATAAAACGGGAAGGAATGTAGAAACATGTATAATCAATTTCGGCATAAACTCACCTTCATCATTAATATCATTTATACAACACAAATACCATTGTATATAATAACCGGTCATTCTTAATTTTCTTATTTTAAAAATTGAGGTGTGGCCAACACACGACTTTCTTTTACGAACAGAGAATTTTGAGAATTTTTTTTTTAATTTTTTATTTTTTATTTTTATTTGTTTTTAATTTTTGGAAACATTTTGTATTAATTAGTATTTTGTAAACCTTATACTTTTTAAGATATTTGCAAAACAAATTTTCTGGACCAAGGGTGTGGCCACTTCCGGTTAGCCGATTTGGAGTAAAATTCACTGGGACCTCCCAATTTATCAAAAAACCTTAAATCTGAAGTTTCAGTTCGATTGATTAAACCATATGGGCTGTAGAGAGGACACAGACAGACTGACAAACTGACAGACAGACAGACAGACACCATTTCGAAACCCACTTTTTCGGACTCAGGGGACCTCAAAACAAATAAATCTCTAAACATCTCCAAAAGGTCCAAAATTTTCATGAATACTATACTTTATTTTACTAGAGTAAAAGAAAGTAAAATGTTAGTTTAATTTTAAATTAATGTATAAAAATGTTCACTTACTTTTCAAAACTCATTTTTAACCTTAATTTTAATCACAAATGGCTATCAAAATTAATAAATTGTATTAACGATAATAATAACATTTATACCTTCTATATAAAATTAAAGCTTACCCAAGATAAATTCGATGTGTAAATTTTTGACATTTACTTATCTTGTTTTGTTTAATTTTATCTTGCTAAAAAATTACAGAATACCGATTATATGAGATAATGTGTAAAACTAGAATAAAGGTGCTGTCTGTCTTCTATATCTAGGAAACAGAATTATGTAAAATAATTGGGTAGTTTCAAAAAATGCCAATAACTAAGCATTTGGCCAAGGCAAGGTTTTGAGAAAGGCTATGAACATCATAATTGGGGCAGCCTAGAAAAAAAAGTTTAGAAGAAAGACTCAATAAGGTATCCATTTATTATGGATTTATTATTTGTAAAATTTACTAATAATCTAAAAAATGCCTCAGCTTGATTTGGAAATCTTTATCAAACAGCACACATAATGGAGTTTATATATCGAGCAAACACAAAATCTCCGGACAATCGATTTATATACTAGTAAGTCTCGAACAAAGATTGCCCTAATTTTAATGCTACGAATAAAGTGGGGCTCAATATTTATTAATTTGCAACTACCTCGATACGCTGGAAGTATGAAAGCAGGCAGGTTGCCCACTTGCATCTCTATAGGTAGCCGTACGGCGACACCATATTCCAACAATGAACAAACAAAATTCGCATGAAGTTTATTCTAAATTGAAATAGCTTTACATGTGTTCGTGATTAGCATTAGATAATCAGCATTATATAAAAAAGGAAAGCACGATTCGCAACACATAGTTTATAAAATGAGTATGACTTAAAATGAGCCCAAAATGCTAATTATAGTTTTCAGTAATGTTTGATGTAAACTAACCGGATAACATCATCATTTCAAAAGTTATATTGGGTGAGAGTGTTTAGTATAACAAGATCATAATTTTTTCCGTTTATGTAGTTTTCCGATACTTGGAAAAATCACCCTAAAATACTAAATTTGTTTTTATTAATAGAAAAAAATCATCATAAGCCTGTATTCCAGGAGAGAAATTGACTGACAGTCAAAAAAAACGAAAAGAGAAAAATTATCTGATGCCCCATATAAGAGACAAAGACAACGATTTTTGACGTAGAACTACGTCTATTAGCGAGGTACAATATACATATAAGTTGCATATAACTTTGTGAGGAATTATATCAAAGGGCCGAATGTCGATGGGCCGAATGTCGAAGGGCCGAATTTCAAAGGGCCGAATGTGTCGAAGGGCCGAATGTCGAAGGGCCGAATGTCGAAGGGCCGAAATTGTCGAAGGGCCGAATGTGTCGAAGGGCCGAATGTCGAAGGGCCGAATGTCGAAGGGCCGAATGGGTCGAAGGGCCGAATGGGTCGAAGGGCCGAATGGGTTGAAGGGCCGAATGGGTCGAAGGGCCGAATTTTTTTTTTTTTTTGTTTTTAGAAATATAATTTTTAAAATTTGTTGTTTTAAGAAATATTTGGTAATTTTTTTTTTGTCAAATAGAAATTAATTTTTTATGAGTTTATGTATTTTATTATATTTAATCTTTGGATATTCTATCGACAAAAATATTGCATTAATTGAGGTTGTTTATATTTTGCGTTCCTTTTGAAATTATCAAGTGAAAAAATATTTGTATATAATAGGTATTTTACCAAAACCAAGTCTTATTATATGAATATAAATGGAATATATATGTAGGTATACACATACATATGTATTACTTTTGTAGTATAACCCGCTTGTATATAATAACAAAAGGCGAAGGTTATTTTTTTCAAATATGCGTACCAAATGTAAATAGATTTTAAATAAGAAAACGGAATTTTGTCATAAAATTTCATAAAAATTCTTTCATTTACCAACGATGTTATTTTCGAGAACATTATAGTTTATTACTATTGTTTTAGAAAAAAAAAGTAAATAATGAATCCTAATTATCGGTCGGCTTTCTTTCAATCTCACTATACGATGTATTTTTTTTTTTCTCTACACGACGAACAAATAACAAACAAAGGGATGGAAAGATTTTTAAAGGGTGGATCTACAAAAAAGAGTTTTATTGATGTTTTCCATTCATCCAATCATAAATTACAACATTATTTGGGTAATCCTTTTATTCTATATAATCCGCTCCTACGTGCGGCACGCAGTGCGACATGTTTGCTGATCCCGGCTCCTACGTCCCCCGAAGCTCAAATCTAAAGCCCCTCGGAGGGCTAAGCGGGGGGGAGCGCAGCGACCTCCCGCGTGCCCGTGAGAGTTACCGAAGCCGTTAGCCTCTACAATTCCAAGTTAAATTAGTCGATGTCATTTTTCTTCAATTTATTTTCCTCAGAATAAAGAAAAAATAGTACGGGAAATTGTTATGCAAGATTTTATATTGCAATATTTTATAATTGCAACTTTTTGTAATTGCAATATGTTGTAATACAAAATTTACATACCAAAGTCAGTTTTCCTATGTCCCTTATTTTAAGTTGATTTTTTATATGAGTAGGCATTTATCTACTTACATCAAGATGGTTCAGATTCAATTAATAAAAAACAAATTGTAATAATTACACAAATTTTATTTAAAATTATAATTCCGGAAGTTAGTTTCCCTTCTTGAGCTTTTCTTCTTTTTCTAGATATATTTGTCCATGATGCAAATAGGTATATAGAATAACCAAAACACATAATACAACATTATTTATTTATGATTATGTTCATGGACACATCAATAAAACTCTTTTTTATAGATCCACCCTTGAAAAATCTTTCCATCCCTTTTTTTTATGTATTCATCGGGTAGAGCAAAATATTGCATTTTCGTATAGTGAGGTTGAAAGAAAGCCGACCGATAATTAGGATTCTTTGTTCCATAAGACAAATTCCACCACTTACTTTTTTTTTCTAAAACAATAGCAATAAACTATATAATGGTCTAGAAAATAACATATATTTTTTTTATATTTTTATATTTTATTTAAATTCAAAAAAATACAATTGGAGAGTAATAACTCTCATTATTAAAAAATTGTATACATTTCCAAACAAAAATATCATAATTAAAAAAAAATAATAATAAGTATAGTTAACTATTATAAAATTAACGAAAAATAAAACTAATTATAAAAAAAAATAAAATAAAATTAATAATAATAATAAATTTCAATTTACTGAATTACTGAAGGAAATGCCATTTGAAATTAGATACCGTTGAATTTCTTATAGCAGGATCAATTACATTAAAAATGTGAATGCCGCTAACAAACAAACTGTCATGATAAAGTTTACACGAATTTTTCGGTATAATAAGCGCTCTCTTACGCAATGATTGGCCAAACTGGAACTGGTTAAACAAATATAATGGCTCAGTGTTTTTTAAAATTCTATAAATAAAATAATAAATTCTATAATTATAGTAATTAGTGATTTCAATATTCAATAAACTTGTCTTAAGATGAGATATATGATCATACTTACTTAAACCAAAAACATATCTAATACAAGCATTAAATAAAAGATCAACCATATATTTACAAGATTGAGATAATTCAAAGAAAGCCTCACACCCATATAGAAAATGCGGAAGAAGGTATGCAAAAAACATAGTTTTCCTAAAAGTTATGCTAGTAAAAGAGGAGGTTCTAAATAGAATTCTAAGCATTCCGAATATTTTAACCCCAATAGTTGAAATATGATCAACCCATGATAGAGTTTGATTCATAACCAAGCCTAGATTCTTAACCGTTTTGGAGAACGGAATAATTACATTATTAAAATAAATTGGCGGAAAACTGCTAGTGTCAATCACAGTATTATAAATAACAATCGCTTGCGATTTAGACGAGTTTAAAGACAAACAATTATCAGATGCCCACGAAGAAATGGCTGATAAATCCTTATTTATATTATCTATTGCAACATCCACACTATTAATTGTCCCTTTTAAATAGATCTGTAAGTCATCAGCATAAAGGTGGTACGATGCATAATTAATGACTGACGAAAGACTATTAATATATAATAAAAAAAGAAGAGGTCCCAACACGGAACCCTGTGGAACACCTGAACTCAATGGTAAAACCTTTGAAAACTGTCCAGCAACAAAAACTGTCTGTTTGCGATCAGATAAATAGGACATTATTAAACTGATCGCGCTCGATGAAAACTTGAATTCATTACCTAATTTATAAAACAATTTCATATAATTCACAGAGTCAAACGCTTTGCTAAAATCCAATAATACAAGAACAGTGAAAAATTTGGAATCACAGTTCCTACGAATGTCATTAGAAATACAAGTCAAAGCACTAGAAGTGCTATGGTTAGGTCTAAAACCGGATTGAAAAGGACACAACATTTGTTTATCATTTAAATATCTCATAATTTGATTTTTCAAAATTACCTCAAAACACTTAGAAATACAAGGTAATATACTTATAGGTCTAAAATCACTTAACGATTTTGGATCTGAAACCTTCGCAACCGGCAACACTTTAGAGATTTTCCAATTTATCGGGAAAACAGATGTTGTTAAAATACAATTAAAAATATCGACAATGAACGGACAAATGTAAGGTAAAATTATCTTAATAAACTTTAATTGAACACCATCAAGGCCAACAGAATTAGACCTAATACTCATAAATGCTTTCAAGACTTCTTCAATGTCAACATTATAAAAGGAAAAACTGTCATGCGCATCATTAAACCAATTGAAACTATCGAGAGGAGGACTAGTTGTAGAGTTGCACGTCAGTGTTACATAGTCATTAAATTCATCAGGGTTAGGTACAAAACTATTAATTTTAGCTTTGGTGATACCAAGATCTTTGCAACATCCCCAAAAACCTGAGGGAGAATTTTTACACCTCATAAATTTATCACTATAGAATTTAAATTTCGCTTTTCTAATTAAACTAGTTGTTATGTTACGGATCTTAGTATAAATTGCACACAATTCACTGGTACCTTTAAGTTTCAGATTTCGTAAAGCAATATTCCGCTCCAAAATGGCCGATTCAATTTCATTATTAAACCACAGAGGCTTACTTTGCCTGGAAATTTTAACAGTCGATGTAGGGACAGCATTCTCAAATGAATATGTAACCAAGGAATTGAATAGATCAATTTTTAAATTAACGTCTGTTATTGAATACAAATTATCCCATGGTAACTTATTAACACACTCTAACAATTTATCAAAATTCAATAAATTAAAATTTTTGAAAGAAATTAATTTAGGTTCCAATTCAATTACCATATCATTGACATTATAAGAAAAAGCCAGTAAATCATGATCTGAAATATGACCCAAACCCAATTGTAGCAAATTTAAAATTTTCAAATTATCACTAGAAGCTATAACATCCAGAAGAGAACTGCTATGCGAAGTAAAACAAGTGGGTTGATCATTTAAAATTTTAAAACCAAATAAATCCAGAATATTTTTGAATTTATTGCCACCCCCCTTACAACCATTAAGATCAAAATTGATATCACCACAGATTACTACATTATCATACATCGAACTAAATTTCATTAAAACATCAAAAAAATCATTCAAATTATAACACTTAGGTGGCTTATAAAAAGCAATAAGCAAAAATAAAGAGGATTTGAATCCAACTTCAAGTACCATAAACACAAAATTTAATCCCTTTGACACACTCTTATGTAAAATTTTAATTTTCAAACCATGCCGAAAATATACGCATATTCCTCCACCCAGCTTGCCCAATCTATCGTTACGCAGAGAATTAAATCCATTAATAGCAACAGCTCTATCAGAAAAGCTTTCATCAAGCCAACTCTCAACTATACAAACAATATGCACATTAGCGTCATTTAACATAAATCTAATTTCATCCAACTTGTTAAACATACTTCGCGAATTGAAATAAACCAAATTAAAATTTGAATTATCAATAAAATTCACTTTCAAAGCATCATTCTGATTACAGCTGCGCACATTCACATTATTTAAAACTTTATCCGACATAATAGTGTTTATGACAATATTATCCAAAAACAAACTGAAATTTCCCACAAACAGCAAAATTGTAAACTAAAAATAAAAAATAAAATAAAAATGTAATATAAAAACAATTAGACATAATTTTAAAGCAAATTAAAATAATAATAAATAACAAATTAATAACAATAGAATAATAATGACACAACTCAAGCTCCATTTTCATCATTGTATATGTACATCATTATGGTTGTAAAACAGATTAAAAATTCCCGTTGATTTTCCAGACATTCCACTGATAATTAAATACTTTACTTGACATCCAGCAAATTTAAGTTAGTGTTTGTTGTTGAGCTATTTTTAACAGGAATTACAGGTGGTACAAGCTGATCCAAATTTATTTTATTATTAATAAATACAGGCACATCATTTTTTTTTGCTATCACAAATACTTTCCCAAACTTTGTATAGCTTTTGAAGATTTTTCCGTCTTTTTGCATCTTTTTCGAAATATGCAATAGTTCAGCATTAGCTTTAGTCAAACCATCATTAAAGTAGATACGAGTTTCAGACAAGAATCCAATATGTTTTAATGTAAGACTACCCATTTCTTTATAAGCACGAAATAACTGGAACTTTTTGCTTCTCATATAAAATTGGACAACAATTGACAAAGTTAAAGGTGGTTTAACAGTTGAATTTTTGGATTTCAGAAAGAATACGTTGTCAATACCAACACTTATATCACAATTTAATACTTCACAAATCTTAAAAAATATTTCAGTAGCAGACAACTTGGAATTTGAAGGTATTCCAGATATAACAAGGTCACTTGCACGTTTTTTAATTTCCATGTCCATACATCGTTCGAAAAGAATGAATATTATCATCAGTTTAAAGAACAGAAGTAAATTGAATTTTTATGACATTTTATGACAAAATTCCGTTTTCTTATTTAAAATCTATTTACATTTGGTATGCATATTTGAAAAAAATAACATTCGCCTTTTGTTATTATGTACAAGCGGGTTATACTACAAAAGTAATACATATGTGTATACCTACATATATATTCCATTTATATTGATATAATAAGACTTCATTTTGGTGAAATACCTATTATATACAAATATTTTTTCACTTGATAATTCCAAAAGGAACGCAAAATATAAACAACCTCAATTAATGCAATATTTTTGTCGATAGAATATCCAAAGATCAAATATAATAAAATACATAAATTCATAAGAAATTAATTTATATTTGACAAAAAAAAAAATTACCAAAAAGATATTCCTTTTTGGTAATTTAACCACAAATTTTAAAAATTATATTTCTAAAAACAAAACAAAAAAAAAAAAAAATTCGGCCTTCGACCCATTCGGCCCTTCGACCCATTCGGCCCTTCGACATATTCGGCCCTTCTATATTCGGCCCTTTGACACTTTCGGCCCTTCGACACATTCGGCCCTTCGACATTCGGCCCTTTGACACTTTCGGCCCTTCGACACATTCGGCCCTTCGACATTCGGCCCTTCGACATTCGGCCCTTCGACCCATTCGGCCCTTCGACATTCGGCCCTTCGTACCCATTCCCTTTGTGAGACTTCATTTGAAACTGCATGTTTTGTGACTTGCCATGTCCTTCATAGCAGACACTTAAAAATATTGACATCTACAAAAATCTTAATTATTTTTAACTTTAAAAGTAAAACCGCTAGAAACTTGAGTTTATGCATGTGAATATATGCTATCTATACCAGCTCATAACCATAAAAATCGTGACGAAAAATATCCAGGTTTAAGAGTTATCGTACATCAAAGTTTAAATATGAGTTGAGCAAATATGAAACCTTTACAAATGCTTGATTATTTGTCATTTCGTGCTAGAATGTATTTCTGGTTTTTGTAATAATAAAAACTGCCAAAAACAATTGATGTGCTGAATTATTTAGAATTATGTATTTAATTTAAAACAAAATTTTGACAGTTTTTGAGTTAGTGAATTTTGTTTCAACACACAGCAGTGCATAAATAAAATTTATTTTTTTTTTTATATTTGAAATATAGTATGTAAGTACAAATCATTCATTTTAATATAATCGGATAAATAATTTACATACGTTTTTGTAAAATTAACCAGATTAATCGACATTTTTATGGACCCGAAAAGACGTTTGACTCATGCCGACCGTTGCAAGCGCTATCACGATGCCAATCGATCGCGTATAAATAAGGCCGATGCCAAACCCCCTCGTCACAATCAGCCCATTGCGACTATCTCTAGTGGACAAGTCGATGGCGCGGAGGAGCCCGATTACGTAAAGCCAACAACTTACGAGTATGTGAATTATTATAAAAAAGCAAACGCGCAATTCTACAAAACATTTGTTAACAATGAGTTTGGTCGAGTATGCGACGTCTGCGATCGGTTGTGGTTTGCGAATGATTTGCGTTTGATAGATGAGAATAAACTGATAGCGCTACGGCTGCCATTTATGCAGATTCGTCGGTTGAGGCACGAGATTGGAAGCTACGGCATCGTGGGACAGGTAATAAACGTACCAGTTGACGTAAACAACATGGTTCAACAACTACCGAGACAACTAGATGACGATTAAACGTTTAACGTTAACGTTACATCAAGAAACACACGATACACAAGACTTCTTATCTGTCCGGTTTTGTGAAGAAGGCGACGGTGATGAGTTGGTTGAATTACCTTATTAATACTCCATTATACAAGTACTTGAATATTACGATAAATCCAGCAACGCTTAATAAAGGCAACTGGCAGCGACACACCGATGAAGGAAATTTCTCCCAGAACGATCTGGACATTTTAGAAAAGATAGAGCACAATAACGATGCCAAGTTGTTGATTGGTCATCAACACACCATGATATGGAATGAAGATCAGTGCTTGGATATAGCTCCCGGTATGAATCAACAACCATTATCGATTATCTATGATATGACTATGCAGAAGAAAACTATCTTTTCCGGCGATTTACTTGGGACGAGCCAGAGTGTTTCGGCAGGGTGTGCGCGTGACACTATTTATGGTGGCAATGAGTGAGGTGCGTTGTCGTGATCGTCGTGGAGCCACACCACAACATATATTGTACATGGTGATGAAGATATTTAGGTTACGTGTAACGGAAGGACTGTATAACACGTTCAAGTGCCAGGGATTGACCGCCAACATTACACGCAAGCTGATCGAAGACCGACAATTTTTAGAGGAGTGCGTTGAAAAGAATTTGTCTTTTTTGAAGTCGATACCTAACTCGGTACAATATTGGGCTCAGCGTAAGAAAGATCTATTTGCTATGATTATAGGCAGTTAGGCAAACCGACTATGTTTCTTACGTTAAGTGCTAATGAAATCCGTTGGCCGCACTTGTTGCGTACGTTACATAGACTTAAAACTTGCATTGGAGCCGACCTATTGGAAGATGACCTATTGGATCTGTTGCAACAATTAAATGCCCTGCAGCGTACGAACCTTGTCAACGAAGTCTCAGTAACTTGCTGTATATACTTCGATCGTCTGGTGAAAACCATCATGGGCATCTTGTCATCACCTAAAGGCTTCAATGCTTGTAGTCGATATCGAGTCGTCGATTATTTCAAGCGCATTGAATTTCAACATCGAGGTAGTCCACATGCTCACATACTTATTTGGCTAGAAAACGATCCCAGAGAAACGGTTAGTGAACATATGCCTGAGACAGTAAAACTAATTATCGACCTCTGCAGTCGATTTAATATTCCATACTGGCCAATGGAAAAAACAAGAATTTTATTACCTATCACACTCAAAAAAATAAAGGGTCACCACAACACCGAATCGGTGTTACATAGTGTCCCACCGATTGGATCTTTAAAATTTGAATCCAATCGGATATTTTAATAAAAATGACACAAAATACATTTGGATAAAAACTTTTACACCACATAAAAATCAAACAGGAACATTCATGTTTAGGAACACACCGAAAGGTGTATTTTATTAGGAAAACACCGAAAGGTGTATTTTATTAAATCCAAAAGAAGTTTTTCTAAAAATTTATCTTTTCGGATAGTTAAAAATATTTATCCGTTGATGCGTGTTAAATTTTATAAAACTATGTTCGGTTGGACAAAAATAAAATACTTTTTCGGATAAAAAACAAATTAACACCGCATATTTTTTTGAGTGTGCACCAAAGGCGACAGTCGGCGGGAAATTTTAGTTAAACGCGCGCGAAAATTGCGAGAGCTACTGAAACAAAAATCTTATGATACGTTGGAAACATTCTTAGTTGACGGAAACGTAACATTACCGTACTATTTGGACTGTATGCGGGCATCGATTAATCGACCATCTGTTATGTTTAGGCGAGGAATGAGACAGCTATATGGACAAATTCTTTTGGACCCTTGGATCGCTAGCGTGTTGAACTCGAACATGGATTTAAAATTCATATTAAAGGAGTACTTTTGTGCAGCGTACGTTGTCGAATACGTGAACAAAACCAATCGAGGCATATCCAATCTTCATCGTCAATTGATCGAGTTGCAGAGCGAGAACCCGGATCATGATTACACCACTCTTTTTAAGACAATCAGCATCAAGATGTTAAATAGTGTCGAAATGAGCAGTCAGGAAGCGGCTTGGTATTTGCTGCATATAGCAATGTCTGAATCAAGTCGTGAAGTGGTCTTTGTGCCGACTAAATCCCACAAATCAATCAAGCAGATGGACGACGAAGGAGTTGCTGAAGACTCTACAAATGTGTGGACTTCGAATATTATCCAAAAGTATGAATTACGAAACGGCATGAGAACTTTACCGAGCAACAACCATCGCCACAACTACGACATCTGATGTTGATAGTAATGAAGGCGATGATGGCGGTGACAATGAGAGCAATAATGCCAATGTTAACGCGATCGAGGAGAATGCTCTTAATGATATTGCCGATCTGATTAACTGGAAACGAGAGATTGTGACATTGTATGTTCCATTCCGAAGTCAAATTGTGTGACTTTCTAGACAGAAACAAGTTTTTGCAGGCGTACGATGAACAATTAGACTCGATCATGTCTAAACGTAAAGAATATGAAGTTGAAATGAATATCGAACAAGCCGTTGAGGAGTATCGCAAGATATGCAATGAAATTGATGACGAAGTAGAGCAAACCGAGCAGAAATGCCATCAATTTGTAAGAACAGTTGGTTTTGAAGAATCAAACGACGATGATATCGCGAGTATTCCGGTACGCGGTGCGCAGTTGTTCGACAGCGATCGAACGTGATGCCGAAACAAGAATACTGCAAATTGGTACGACTGACTAATGATGAGCACGTAAGTTGGTGCTGCAGGCAATACATGTTTTACATGACAACACTGGTGAGTGTCAACCAATTCAAACCTTCTTCACCCCGCCCGCTGATTGCGGTAAGACATTCACTTTGCCAATACTAATGGAAACATAAAACCGATTTGCGCAGACTAACAATTCTACGCACAACGCGTATGTCGTTTGTGCAACCACAGGCAAAGCTGCAGTGGCCATAAACGGAACGACAATACAGCAGCTTGGGACATGAAGCACTGCAAGCTTATCGCAATGTTTTCGCTAATGTAAAAGTAATAATCATTGATTAGGTTAGCATGATAAGCGCAGATCTGCTGAATATCGTACATGCGCGCCTCACTCATATCACAGGAAACTTCGACGAACCGTTCGGCGGGATGCACATAATCTTCTGCGGCGATCTGCGGCAACTGCCACCAGTCAACCCTACTCCCATCTACAAGCCGTACAAACAAGAAATTGCGGGAGCAGTGCTCTGGTATTCGCTGGAGTATTATCCATTGCGACCAGTTATGCGCCAAAGTGATGTGATGTTCTCGACAATCCTAACGAAAATTGGTAACGGTCAAGCTTTGCTTTCCGAAGAGAAAGCACTGCTTAACACACGCTTTCGAACAATTAATTGGTGCCGTAGTAATGTAAACCGAGATGTTGATGGTTTCAACTCCAATGCATTCGAATCTACGACCGATTGCATATCCGATGATACGTTCTCGGGGTACAAGACTCAACAAAAGTTGACGAGCTGCCATAACGATCTGTTCAAGAAGACTGTGATGGAGACAAGTGGTTTGCCATATTTGCTGCGATTGTGCGTTGGTATGCCGTACATGATAACAACAAACATATAGATGTGGCCGACGGGATTGTTAACGGAGTGATCGGCGAACTGAAGCATATCGAACAACCTCTGCTCGGAGAGATTGAATTAGTTGATATAAACGACAATATAACCATGTAGCGGTAATTGTGGGACAATCGAGTTGTGGGGCGAGCCGATTGTGGTTCCAGTTCGACAATGACAAAATTGGTGCAACATTACGCCTGAAGGCTAAACTATACGTGGTCAGCAAATCCGTGTCGCCTAGTTGGACTCCGATTTCCAAGCGATCGGCTACCATTCAGGTTAAAAGGTACTGTGAAATGTAGAAGACTCCAGTTCCCCTGCGCGCCAGCATGCGCAATGACCATACATAAATCGCAGGGTGGTACATTCTCTCAAGTGGTATTCCACTACAACAAGTCACAAGATCAGCGGTGGAGAATAACAATCCAAGACTTCGGGATTTGCGATCCGAATTATAGCAAGGCTAGACAATCATCGCATGCAAACGTTGGGCGATGAAGTGGTCGAAGTTCTTAATACAAAGGCGCCGACGAATTTATGCTTAATGAGTCACAATGTGCAAGGTTTAGTGGCTCACAGTAAGGACATCGAAACTGACCCTGTCTTGAGTTCAGTGGACATTTTAGCATTGAGCGGAACTTGGATGGGATACACTACTGGTGTGGCTATAAGTATCGAGGGCTTCATGCAGGAGGTGTCGCAATTTACAAGGAAAAGGATGCTGTAACTGCGGCTTCGGAGCAAACACTGCTCACGTGGAATAATGGCAATACTTCAAATATCGCAGACATCGATGACTTCGGCGATATCTGTGCGATAAGAGCCAACATCAACGGTAAGCAATGCCTAATCATCACTATATATTTATCGACACAGATCACATCTAAGCAAGCACGAGAGTTTATGCTGCGAAACTTGGTATGTTACACACGAAAGTTTGCACAGATATTTAGTGACCTAGACGAGTTGTGGAATATACAGATAATTCTTACCGGAGATTTCAGTATAGACATCAGTAAATCGGACAACCATTGGTTTCTTGAATTTATGCAATCCGAGTTCCAGATGAGCTTAGCTACTGATCCGGATAAACACACGACGCTGGGAAGCACGACTATTAATGCGATATTTACGCGTGGCATCCAACTGTTTCGTACAGTAACCTATGTGTCTTATTTCTCATACCACCGACCGCTATTTGCCATAATTAAGAACCCACCGACCTCAACAGCAACAATGACTTCCAAAACAGCAGAATGAACATCTTGGCTGTATAAAATAGCTTTATCACGTACACAGAAAATAAATATAAATAAATAAATAAAAATATGTAAATATAAAAATAATAACATTAACAACATCCATTGCATATTTTTTGGTGGTTCATGAACTTATCAAGACAAGGTTACATAGTTCTACGTTTTTGGTTTCGATTTGTAATTCGAGATCTGCTTGTTTTTTTTATCAGACAACGAAGTGACCGGTATGCCCGTCACCACGACAGCTTGCACTGGCCTCAGCAAATTGCTCTTTTTGGAGTTAGAGACAGACACAACAACTTTTGCGAATAAAAACCTTTTGTGGCGTTATCGTCACCAAACCTATTTAACAAAGCATGGACTACACCGCCGACTCAAATTTTTTTGAGTCCAATTTTTCGGCGACAACTTTGTGTCGATATGAGGCGAGCAAATGTAGCCATTTAGCTAGATATTGAAGATTTTGAAAATTTCAAAATATCGTTGATAAATATCCCATTGTAGAGATCGTTTAATGGTATCCCAGCCAATAGAGATAACAATGTCAGACGGACTTAGTTTTGTTTGGTGATAGATTTCATCAGTAGAAATAAAAAAATTTGTATCAAAGTTGAACTCCAAAAATTTATTTTAATGTGTAGAATTTTGTAAAGCCACCTATGGTGATAAAATTTATGGAACATTTCTGGATCGGCCAACAGTCCTATTGGAAGAGACCTAGTTGTACTATTTGATGTTGAAGGAGTTGTGGTACTTGAGATGAGATTGATCCGGTAGCTACCATCTTGACTACGAGTACCAGAACAGTCTGGATCTCAAATACTACCTGAACCATTTAAACCTAATGAGCGACCTCAACTAACTAAATTACCCAAATGCGTCTGGACCGCATGAATCACTGGAACCTCCTGGTCCGCGCAGTATATAAGTTGGTAAGATTGAACAATCATTTCATTAGCTAATTGGATTATTTACTGTCCCAACTAGGTGTTCTGGTCGTTGTTGTTGACGGTGTTGTGATTGTGGCTTGGTTTCATGATAAATTTACAATCTAAATAATTATTAATTAAATTGTTAAAATTGTTGTTGTCAAATGAATCGGTTTTCAAAACTTTTATCATAACTTTTTGGGTAATATTTTATAAATATTTTGTTCGCAGGATGTTCTGCTATAAATGCTCGAAAGATAATTGGTTTGACGCCGGAGGCCGGAGAATCTAAATAGTTGGCGCGCCTTCTATATATCTAGAACACTCTATTTTACGTCTTTTATGCATCCGTGAAATTCTTTAGAATGTGTAAGAATCCATTTCCACATCCTAAAAAGAAACAAAATTAATTATTTCACTTAGAACTTGTAACTTAAAACTGAAGTATAATTTATTAAACTTGGTTCAACCAACACTGTTGTTTCTCACTGCACTTATTAGATGACAAGACTGTCAAATAAGAGTCAATCATTACCACATAACTTCAACATATTTAAGGATTAATAATAAAACAAACATATAATATGGTTCTCATACCTTCTGTTAACAGAGCTGTTACGCCTTATCAAATATAGTATGTATTATGGTCCGCGGTGTATCTCACAAGGCGGAATTTTTGATCTTTTCGTCTATATATAATTTGGATGATTATAAAATTCTTTATTGGCTGCTGATGATGAAACCGTTTTGACATTTTTGAGCTTATGTTTGTTAATAAACCGTTGCTCTTCTTTTAAAACACGTTGAACAACAGTTAAGTTAAAATGTCATACCGATACGATAAGCATATAATAAAAAAAATTTATCCATCCACTTCAACGACTTTGAAACCTTATACATAGATGGGGCGATTTTAATTTAATATTTTCAAGTACATGCGGTAATTACTTGACGAATATTTTAGAAAGCAGAATGAATAAATTTGTATTTGTTGAAAATGTCAAATTTCGTGTTCCGGGCCTAAAAAACTCCAAAAAACATCAAAAAATCATCTTGACGTTGTATCTATCATAATTTCAGACTAATAAAATTTCTCTAAAATCCATAAATTCAAATCACAGCTTTATTTATTTGATAATTTCTTTAAGCGGTACGCGTTCTCATTATATACATCGTTATCAAAATAACACCTGCGCGCTTTTTTATTGCATATCATTATCACGTACTGATAGTAGTTTTGAGTAATAGAAAAAATCAAAATGTCACCACAACCAAAGAAAATACCTTATCGTACACTCGTATCTTACATTAGTTTATCTGACATCTTTATTATACACAACTAAATAACTGAGTACTATGTCCCATAAATAATCGCTTTTACAATGTTTTCATATTAATCAATGTGTGAAATTTGGAAGTACCTGAGCTCTAAAATTAAAATGTATGCAAACAAAAAATATTTAATTTTAATTATAGGTACTTGAAGTTTATTACTGATAGCGTATTAATATTCTTGTTTAAAACAGGTGGATTGATAAATCCGACGACGAAAATCACCTGCATGTTTTGTTTATTTTTTGTTTAAATATGTTTGCTGATTACAAATAACAAATTTGATTAGAAACGCAAAGATTTTGGATTTTTTTTTTTTTTTTGTTAACGGAGATTTGGTTCAAAATGGTTGGGCTTGTTGTTGGGGCAGGCCGAATATGGCTATTTTGAATTTCAAAGCGGTCGATCATGAACTTACTATTTTAAATTAGAAATAAAAATTGAAATTCTTCAACTCTAGAAATCCCTATCCATTCTCATTTATACTAATTGTTTCTTTTTCAATTCCCTCGAATAAAAAAACCCAAGTTTTTTTTTCGATGCACTGTCAAATTTGGTCAAAATCCTTAATAAGTCAATTAATCACTAAGAAAAAAAATTCATGATTCAATACAAATACTTCTTGCAATCTTCTAACCGATATTGTGTTACCAATTTTAAAAATTTGTATTCAAATTTGAAATCAAGTTTTAGTGCAGACTTGCTAACAACTACTGTCTTCTACCGTAAATAACACCTAGGTATTTTAAACGAATAGTACGCCAACTGGGCGTTTTATTCAAATTTTGTTAAAAATTTCTAAACTTCACATAATTTATAATTATAGGAAATGACCAATTTTTTGTGCAAATACCCATTAATATTTTGAAAACAGTGAATGCTGCAATTTTTCTTGGCTTAGTTTTTACAACATTTGATGATTGATTCAAAAATTACTGTGTAACAAATAACAACCTTTGAAACCATCTCGCTAGTCATAATCAGTTTCATAATCATAAATGCGAAAATTGCGGGTTTTACTCAGTCAGAAGCCATTGTCTGCTGTCGTAGAATTGAACTATGAATTAATATGGGAGAATGGTTTTGAAAAATTGGAGAAGCCGATAAATGTAATTGATCGACAAGAAATTGTAAAACATGTAGCACAGCGTATTTAAGAAGGCATAATTTATATTAAATTGAACATTCGAATGGCAATGGCAACAATGGCTCGACTCCAATGTAAGTTGGATTGGTACGGTTGATACCTGACCTAAGGATTACCTATCAAAATATGGTAGAAATAATTGTTCGATTTATTTTAATAGTATACGTTAACTTGAACAAAAATTTCTTGCAAAGTTGTTAATAAAAAAATTGGTTGATGAGTCAAAATTCATGAAATTAGTACGGTAATCAACAATACATAGGAGCACAAAGGACAAAACGTAAAAACACGAAAAAATTAGTTCGAAATAAAAACAAATGAAAAATTTATGTTAAATGAAATAAAATTTTCCAGAAAAGCATCACTGTTCCGGAGTTTCTAAATAAAATCTTGCAAATTTGATCGCAACCCATTTTATAATTTATATGATAACAAAACTCCAATTTCATTAGAGCTAGTCCCATTCTATTTCGGTCGTCTCTTTACACTGTTTCCAGAACAAAGTAACTTCTTTCTATGAAAACCGTTGGATCCTTTTGGCTTTAGATACGATTTGGTCATAAATTTTTTTTTTTCAGACTGATGCTTCCCTTAACATTTCGGTAGTTAGGTTTCCAACTTTTTAACATAACCTAATAGTTATTCAAAAAACTCTGATCTTCATCAAATCTAAAATAGTTTACGAATATATCATCTGGTAGATTCAACATTTAATATTTTTTTAATGTAATGGTGATATCTGTCCAAAACCAATGCTTTAGGTTAATGATATGTAAAATCAACCTAGTTTAAGTGCCAAAACTTTTGCGTAGCTTGGCCCGGAGATTTAGTTGTACAGTTGGCAACCCTACAAATTATTATTGTAGTAATTGCATTCAATAAAATAACCAAATAAAAATTATTCCAATTGGAAACACCACATTTAGGAATGTATATAAGAATGTATATGAATAATCCAATTGGAATTTGCGTATAAGAAATTATATGTGAACTCCAATTGAAAATGTGCCTTTTTTCTAAAAAGGTTTTTATCTTTGGATTACCAAACGATAGAAAGTGGCTCCAATCCTGACCCAATTATTTCATACTTAAATAAGGTAATATTTTTTTAATGGAGTGTGAACCTGGACAAAACATTCTTATAAATTTAAAATAGATTGGTTTTTTTTTTAGCTGGTTACCAATTATGACATAACGACGAACAAACCATTCAAGTCGTCATTTTTATCAAAATCCTTGCTAAAATATCGGAGGTCAAGAATAGCCTCCCTGATGAATATGACACGAATTAGAATGTATAAGATTCTTATTTGATTTAAATAAGAAACGAGCGAATTTCCTTCAATTCTGATTCAATTCTTTGTTATCTTTGATTGTATCTATTTCCCGGCGTTTATGCGAATTTTTCGTTTATCGATTATTAACAATTCCGACTATTCTACAACGTTGTAAATCATCAAGTACTAATTTATTAAAATACTAAAGCACGCACTTCAAAAATTGAAGTTAAAGAAAGCATTTACTTGGTTTTATTCACTCCTCCAAGATTACGATGCATATACAATCAATTTTGTTTGCATTATTGCAAAGCATTGAATTAGTTTGTGATAAACAGTTTTAATTTTAAATTTGAAAATTTCAATTACAACGCCTACCTAGGCGTTTTATTCGAATCAGCGCTTTAAATGAATTTTTTTAGAGATTGTTAAAATATGAAAATTGCTGCCACTTTCAAATAAAACGCTCACGCGTTATTTACGAGGGAAGACTGTAGCTAGCAAATTTCAAAAGCAAAGAGGAAAAACTACAGTTTCTGTATATTTTGTAAGAGGTGCTGCCTACTCGTGAATATTTCTGATTAACAGTCTTTGATCTAAAGATTTTTTTAAAAATGCACTTTCAAATTCGGGGTCACAAAAGACATTTTGGGGTAGAATCTCAATAGAAGTGTTCCAAATGTTTCAACCAACTAACTTTCACTTCAAATTGGAATAACAATCTTCCAGAAATTTTACAACGGGCCTTTGTTCCTCTTTTTACAAAATGAAAATTACCATCTTTCGTAACAAATCGTGGGGCAGACCCAGCACCCTTGAGATGTCTCAAGCCGGGCATTTTATACTAAGTATATGTTATTTTATGGTTAGTAGTAATCAATTAAAGTACTAAATAAGAAACCTTTTTTTTTTTTTTTTAAACCACTCGGCAAGTCGTAATTATCTATATTATTCATTAGTTACCAATACGTAGAAAAGAAACGATCATCGTATATCTTTCGCATGATAGACACCAATCGAATGTCCTTTAGTGTCCGCAACTTCGTAAGATACGTTACCTATTTTCCGAATTATTTGCCCCTTTACGAATTTAGGTGCGAGTTTTGCTGAGATATTTGCAGCCGCATTGTTTTGCACGAAGTTTCTCACAAAAACATTTTGCCCAGGCTCAAAATTTCTTCGTTTACTTCGCAGATTGTAAGTTGTGTTACTTCTTTGGTAAGCGTTAAATAGATGAGACAAAACTAATTCTTGTGCAGCTGAGAGGCGATTAGTAACATCCATGACTGATGCTTGTTTATAATTTAACAAATTTAGATCCCTCATCAGTTTGTAGCAAGAACCATGATTTACCATGTGCTGTCCAAAAGTAAGAAAGTATGGAGAGAAACTTGTAGAACTGTGCATAGAGTTTCGTAATGCCGAACTGATTTTGTCTAAATGTACATCCCATTTCTTATGATCATCTTTAACATATGAACGAATTGCAGAGAGTATCGTCCGGTTAACCCTCTCAGATGCGTTCGATTGCGGCGAATAAATGGGGGTGAATTGGTGTTTAATCCCATAGTAACCCAATAAGTCAGCGAGAAGGTTAGATCTAAATTGAGGTCCGTTATCTGTAGTGATGACTTCGGGAACACCAAAAATAGAAAAAACACGCTTTTTCAAAAAGTTTACCACATGGTTTGCCGTAGCGGATTTTAGTGGTTCTAAGAGAACAAATTTGGTATATTGATCTAATATAATTAATATAAATGTATTCCCAAGACGACTTCGTGGATAAGGTCCTAAAAAGTCCATAAACAATTTTTGGAATGGTCGGTGTACCTCCATGAACTTACCCATTTCAGGCTGAGTAATGTAATTGGTGGCTTTAACTTGTTTACAAGTTTCACAATTTTGTATGTAATTTCTTACATCACGTGCCATAGTCGCCCAGTAAAATTGCCTTTGTAACACTTCAAGAGTCTTTGCCTGTCCCAAATGGGCTGCAGTGGGTGAGTCATGTGCCTGTGACAATAACGAAGGGACCAAGGAATCGGGTACTACAAGTTTCCAAGCCGAGATGTCATTCATGGAACTAATATCACCATTAGGACAAATGTACAATTTGCCATCCAATTGTTAAAAATTAGTTTTAGCCGTAGGGTTATCTGCAAGAGCCTGAACTCTGTCAACATAAGCAAGATCTAGAAAGGCGTTTGAGTCTAGATTCACATGCAGAGGCGGTACACCCCCACCATCATCATCCTCACTCGGCTTAGTAATAGCTTCGAGATCCATTCTGGATAACGCATCAGGAACAACGTTTTGTGAACCTTTCCGATATTCAATACAAAAATCGAAACGTTGTAATTGAAGGCTCCACCTCGCCAGTCTTCCCGATAGATCTCGCTGATCCATTAACCACTTCAAGCTTGAATGATCGGTGATGATGGTGAAAGTATAACCCTCCACATACGGTCTAAATTTTTTTACGCTGAGTACCGCAGCTAGACATTCTAACTCGGTTACGCTATACTTACGTTGAGCAGGATTAAGCTTATGGCTGTAGTAGGCAATAGGATGTTCACTCCCGTCCTCTGACCTTTGGAACAATACGCTCCCGATTCCCCTTGAACTGGCGTCACATTGTATGAAAAACGGTCGTTGAAAATCTGCATTTTGTAATACTGGAGCCGAAGTTAATGCTACTTTAAGTTTTGTGAATGCCCCATTCGCGGACTCATTCCACACAAGTTTCTGGTTTTTCTTTAGTAAGTCCGTTAAGGGAGCGGTAATGGAAGCGTAACAAGATAGGAATCGCTGATACCATCCCGCCAAACCCAAAAATGACCGTAATTGTTTGACGGTTTGAGGAGTTGGATAGTCTTCAATCGCCTGCACTTTGTCGGGGTCCATACGGATGATTCCGTTACCAATTACATGACCCAGGTACTTTGTCTCTTTTAAGACGAGCTTGCTCGTTTCAACGTTGATTGTAAGATTTGCTAATTTTAATAACCTTGCAACCTCAGTTAATAGAGAGAAATGTTCTTCTAATTCTGCCGAAACGATGAGCAAGTCGTCTAAATAAACAAAGACCCGGTCATGCAAATGGTACGGAATCACTTTATGCATCAGTCTACACAATGACTGAGGAGCATTGCATAGACCGAACGGCATGACCGTGAAGTGATAGAGGGGGCGGCCCGGAACGGTGAACGCAGTTTTATCACGCGATGCCACATCAAGAGGGATTTGCCAAAAGGCATCTTTTAGGTCGATTGATGAAATGTATTTGGTCTGGTCAAGTCGACTTAGTAATCCCTCAATCAGTGGCAGCGGATATGCGTCTTTAATTGTGACTTCGTTAACCTTCCGAGCGTCGAGACATAGCCTCACCTTGCCATTGCCTTTACCCCCGACTGCAGCATTCTATCCAACTCCTTATAAATCTCTGCTTGGACAGCTGGTGAAACGGGACAGTATCGCTGTTTAACCGGTCTTGCACTACCGACATCGATTACGTGAGTAATTAAGTTCGTTTTACCTAACCCGTTCTTAATAGAGCATGGAAATGATTCAACTATTTCTTCCAACTGAGACTCGTGTTCAGGAGACAACTGGTGACGATTGTCTGTTACCTGATTTGGTTTTTCTATATCCAAGGAACCTACAACTGCTGGAGCCAAGCCAAACAAGTTCCAGAAATCGATCCCGAGATAAAGTGGTTGAATTAACCCTGGAGCGATATGAAAACGCAGGCGCTTAGTCTTACCTTGGTAAGATACTGGTAAAATTGAATGCCCGATTATCCTTTGGTTTGCGCCACTTGCGGTTTTTAAAAAGGAAGGCAGATAGTGAATTTTGATACCAGACAGTTGTAAAAAATTTTCTGAACCGGCCCCAAGTACACTAATATTCGCACCGCTGTCTAATAAGCCTGTGTATGGTATTCCAGCAATCAATACTTTTGCGTATGGCCGTTGATCATTATCCGTTACATGTACCACAGATTCGCATATCATTTTCTTTAAGGTGCGCCGCAGCATCCAATATTTAACATTCCTATGTGCGGATTTTAACGCAGGCATTGGAGAAACAGTTTGAGTTAATTTAGAATGTGATGTTAGGGCATAACTACTTGAAGTTTGGCTAGGACTAAATATGGTTTGATTCGAGCTAAAAGATGAATTAGCCGTCAAAGTATGAGCAAAAGGGTTTGTGGAATGATGGTTGGGTTTATAAATATTTGGTGTCATATAATTTTGGACGTCAGGATAAGCAGGACTTGCTTTAACCGCAGAAAAAGTTAACCTCGGTATAATTCCGGGCATGTATTCGAGGCCGTATCCTCGGTTTGTATCCTGGTGGCTTCTGGTATCGGGGGAGGCTGAACTCCAGGTGTTCTCATCCCCCGTCGACTGTTTCCCGCATTTGGTGAATTGCAAAGCTGACAATTTGGCTTGATAATGTTGGGTGTACCACAACCATAACAATGTCTGGTCATGTTAGGATTTCGCCAATTATTTATATCTTGGGTGGATGTTGGTTGAAATCGATTCGGATACGATGACTGTAGATTAATAGGTTGACTCGCGACACCTATGGCGCCTACTTCATTATAATATTCGGTATTACCATAATCGACAAAAGGATTACCCGAGTTACCTGGACTAACCTGTGCAGTGGAATATTTGGATTCCTCAATCGGTGAATAACCAGATGGCCTAAAATTTGAATATTTAATCGCCCCAGGATTTTGGTTTTGCAAATTATTGCCACTATAATGAGGATTGTCGTGGACTACTTCATGAACTTGACGAAAGGCTACTTGTCTATCCGGTTTATCACTACTCAACCTCTTCCAGGTGTCCTCTATATCGACACATTGGTGAACCAACTCTAATACTGAGACTATCTGTCGTCCAGCAATCTTATACTGCAGAGCACTATTCATGTTCCGTCGCAATATAAAATATAGGTCACCATCAGGGAGCGGCACACTGAGAGGTAGAGTCGAGTCTATGACCCTTGTATAAAAATCCATAAAACTTTCATTATACTTCTGTCTGATGGAACCAATTAGTTGCCTGATTTCAGCATCCGTTCTACGATCTTTAAACCTTTCTAGTAGTTCTTGCTTTAATTCTTCCCAGCTAACATTGCCACGACGCTCTAGAAAAGACCAGTACCACTCCAGTACACTTTTCCTTAACAATAAGTACAAATCATTAACTAGTCTTTCTGCCGAGATTTTGTTAGCGAGGGCCAAACGTTCAACTCGGTATAAAAATCGCTCAACAGCTGGTCCACTTGGTGACCCATCGAACGTAATGTTCCACTTGTGAATACCTAGTATTGAGCCATCGATTTTGCCACCATTGGTTGTATTGAAGTTTGAACCCAAATCAGGAGCGGAAGTTAGCTGGGAAACTCCTTGCCGATTTGAATTAATGGCCCGAGGTGGAGGAACATGTTTAAACCTAGTTTGGTTTTGGGGAGTACTCATATCTGTGCGTTTGCCAACATTCATAGCATCACTATCTTGGTTATCTTGGGGTGATTCTGCAACATTGTTATCAATGGTTAGTTTGCTGACTATCGCCTTTAAATTCTCGTATTCTTCTATCGTTAAATTGGTCGGGATGGGTAGCGGCGGTTTTTGTTTTAAGCTAGCTTGACCCGAGGAACTAAGTAAATTTATATTTTAATAAATGGAAGAGGACGGACGAGTTTTTTGTCTGGAGTGGAATGATTTTTCTTTTTGAAAAATAAATATAAAATAAAATTAATTAAATGGATGATAAAATAAAATAAAAGTGAAAGAAAAAAAAATCAAATAATTATTGCATAATAATAAGAATAATAAAAAAAAAAAAATGATGAGCTCAATAAAATTTAATGAAGTGATCAAAGAATTCAAGTTGTAGTGAGATTGTTAAAGACATAGAAAAAAAAAAGGTGGCGGATTGCTAAACGGTTGGTTGAAAAACCATGTGAAAATAAAAACAATAAAATAAAAGAAAAATTAAACATAAGAAATATTAATTAAATTTAAAAAAAAAAAAAAAATAAATTTTAACGAAAACAATAAATAATAATTTAAAATTAAAAATAATAAAAAAAAATTTTCTAAGTCGGCGTCGACGGTAAATCCACGATTCAACGTGATCAGATCTGCAACGCGGCGAGGTTATAATTAAGTAAGGGGTTTTTTTTAGTATAAGATAAATTTATATACGAGTATATGGGTAAAATTAAAATTAAATGGTGATGGGTTTTGTTCGTTTGAATAATTAATAAAAAAAAAGAAAAATTTTTATGAATAGTAAAATATTTCAAGTGATTTTATTTTTTTTTAGTACATTTTCGTTCGGGAAATTTTGGTTTGTTTTTTTTTTTTTCTGATGATAAAGTGATTGTTTTTCTTTTAAAATGAGTGGTTAATTAGATTTAGTATTGGTTCTGCTGGTGATTCATGACGCGATGTAGGTTTAAGTTATCTTTTTATTTTTATCAATGCAGCAAATTCAAGCTTTCCTGAGGTCCACAAAGAACCACCCCTCACCACCACTGATTTCTAGCCGGCTGAGAAATGCTGCGTGGAACATCTTTCAGGAAAGTCTGCAACAAGTTCAATAATCAGTAGCTTGTTACACTCTTTTACCACGGTACAAAATAAACTAAGGCTACTGAGCCAGGAAGAAAACGAGGAGTTTGTCCATCTGGCTGAATATTTATGACCAACAAGAACACCTTGTTGCTTGGAGATAAATTGGATCAGATAAGTTTTAACATGAGTGTGAAGTTTATGTTTAAAAAAAAAAATAACAAAAAATTATACTGTTAAATTAACTATATTTCCAATTGGAATTTAGATTATCTGAAAAAAAAAACAAAAGCATCCAATTATATTGAACCTTACTACATTTCACAAAATTTAAAAGTTGACTCATTTTTGATGATTTAAATAATTTTTTAGCACTGATCCTGGAGGTGTCCCGAAGGGCCCGCACATTTTTTAGAATATCTAGGCCATGTAGCTCTCTATGTCTCCAAGCTGATCCAATTGTGATGAACATTACCGTATTTCGTGGAATACTATATATAGATTTTTTATAAATTTGGATGAATTAAAATGTGTTTTATCGCCGATCGCAGAAATGTTCCACGTGACCAGTACACGTGGCCAACCTGATCCAGTTGTGAAGAACTTTACGATACTTGCTAATAAACCATTATCTGTAGTAGTAGCTGAGACAGTGCCCAATCCCATTAGCTATACTTCGCCAGGCGATTAACACAGGAAGTCATGGGTACTAGCACACAGATCAACTCGATTAGAACTGTACCTCTGCCGAACAAAAAATGTTTATATATTAGACGTTTTGATCCATCTGTCACTTCTGATCGAATTGTAGAGTACATTTGTGACAAACTGCAGGACTGTTCATCAGAGGACGTTGAATGTAAATTGTTACTATCCAAGGATCGTGTTATCGATAACTCACTCACTAACATTCATAACAAACCCATTACAATATGCTCAATAATTCTGCGGCTTGGCCACTTGGGGTAATAATTCGGCCATTTATCAGCTATCCACGTGTGGCAAAAAACCGAACTGGTGTAACATTCGCAACCAAACAATAACATCTGCGCCTGCAATCACACCATCTTTTAAGCCTCTCAACTGCGGAACAAATCCCCAGCCTTATTCATTCTTAAATATATATTACCATAATTCGAGCGGCATTCGAACTAAATCTAAGTCTCTATATCTGTCAATCTTGGAGGAGAATTACGACGTTATTTGCATCACGGAAACGTGGTTGACTGCTCATTACAGAACCGAGGAGTATTTTCCACCAACTTATGCAGTTTATTGGAGAGACAGACATCTACAGCAGGACACTTATGCCATGGGGGGTGGTATTATAATAGCCATCTCTAACAAATACTCATCTATGCCGATAACGTTAACCAACTGTGGTACTGAAGTTGTTGCTGTGCGCCTGCGGTTTCATTCATACTCGCTGAGCATTTGAAACTTAATATTACTGCACTTCTTCAACCTGAGGACCGCTTATTTATCTTTGGTGATTTTAACTTGTCAGGTATTGTATGGGAGTATATGGATAACAATTTAACTCCCATAAACATGAACGATGATGTGGAAAATTTCATATCTGAAATATTTTCGTTGGGACTGAAACAATGTATCAATGTGAAGAATTGCAGTAACAACGTGTTAGACCTAGCCTTTGTCCCAATTGATCATGAGATGACCGTCACATCCTGTGATGATTTAGCTGGATCTTCAAGTATTCATCATTTGCCGCTAAATATTTCAGTCTTGTTTGAATACAGTGAATTAATCGAATATAATACCGACTCTGTCATCATAATTTTAAAATGGGTGATTATGTTTCTTTAAGTGCATTTCTTGATGGGTATAATTGGTCTTCATTTTATAATAGTAATAATATAGACGATATGTTGAACGAATTTTATAAAATTGTTCAAATGGTAGTTTCAGGCACCAAGAAGGAACCGTGGTATAACAATGAATTGATAAATTTAAAAAATAGAAAGGAAAACGCTCATAAACGTTATTAACTATCTCCGAATACAGTAAATTACAACTCATTTAAGGTTTCACGTAAAAATTATATATTTCTTAACCGATTTCTTTACAGTAATTATGTTTTGGAGGTGGAATCACAAATTAAATCGAAACCCAATCACTTTTGGCATTTTGTTAACTATAAAAGAAAATCTGATGGTTACACTTCCACAATGTATTTTGATTCTGTGATAATATTCTAGATAAGGTTAATTTGTTTGCTGATTTCTTTGAGAGCGTTTACAATCCAGATTCAGGTTCTAATCTCTGCAGCTTGAATAATGTCACGAGTAATAAGAAATTTTCAATGTTTCGTTTGGAAACTGATACAATCTTATCGGAATTACATAGGGCCGGCTTTGATTCGTTACCGCCTTTATTTTTAAAATTGATCGGTAACGCAATTGCCGCTCCGGTGTGCTTTCTATTTAATAGAAGTCTAAGAGAGGGATATTTCCCCATTCTTTGGAAGCGATCGCTTATTAAACCTATTTTCAAATCCGGGATTCGTGGTAATATTGAGAACTGTAGGGATATTTGTATAATTTCAGTCTTACCCAAGTTGTTTGAGAAACTTGTTAAAGATCAATTATTCTTTCACGTGAAAACTTTTATCTCTCCTAAACAGCATGGTTTCTTTCCAGGCAGATCAACTGTTACTAATTTACTCTTGCTTACGAATTGTGTCTCTAATGCCTTACATAGAGGTAAAATTGTGCAGGTTGTGTACACGGATTTCTGTAAGGCCTTTGATAAGATTGATCATGACTTGCTGTTGAAGAAACTTGATTCCTTGCATTGTAGTTTTCTCCCACTGGACTGGATCAAATCTTATCTTGATTCCAGAACTCAGATAGTTAAGATTAGTGGTTTCACATCCAGATTTATTAATGTCACTTCGGAGGTGCCTCAAGGTAGTCATTTGGGTCCTTTGCTTTTCATACTATTCATCAATGACGTAGTGAATTGTTTGAGTTATTCCCACATCCTCATCTATGCGGACGACATTAAAATTTTTAAAATCATTTCATGCACGCAAGAGACTTCCAATCTGACTTAAATAATTTCAGTATGTGGTGCACAGCTCAGAATTTGACCCTAAACATTTCCAAATGTAAAACAATCCGTTTTACCCGTGCAATCACGCCCGCCAATTTTGATTTTTTCCTGGATGGCTGTATTATTGATAATCTTGATACGTTTATGAATCTAGGTATAACATTTACGTCGAACTTATCGTTCAATAAGCACATAGATATTTGCATTTCTAAAGCAAATTCCATGCTTGGGTTTATTAAAAGGTTTTCGGGAGATTTTCAAGATCTTTATTCTATTAAAATATTATATATCTCGTTTGTCCATTCGTTGTTGGAATATGGTGCAGCAATTTGGAATCCGTTTTATGGTAACTGTTCAGCCCGAATAGAAAGTGTTCAAAAGCGCTTTTTAAGGTTTTCTCTGCGAATATTGTCCAGAGATGGGAACCTACCCGCTTTTATACTCCCACCGTATCGAGGTAGATGTAAATTAATAAATATTGAGCCGCTCTTTATCCGCAGAATCGAAATTGGCGCGTTATTGGTTAGAGACTTGTTGGTGTCTAAAATTGACTGTCCTGAGATTTTGGTGTTGTACGATATATATAGTATCCTCCGTTACGGACCCTTCGCATTAGAGATTTCCAAATTAAGCTGCCTTATATTAGGCATAACTATACAGTAAATATATAAAAATAAAATTTGGACAATAAATTTGGAATTTGAAATATTCCCGTAAATTTGGATGAATTAAAAAATAATATACCGCTGATCGCAGAGATGTTCACCGTGTCTTGCTCATATTTTTGGATAGCTTGGCCATATGCCAGTCTACGTGGCCAACCTAATCCAATTGTGACAAACTTTACTATAATTACAATCAAAGATCAAAGCATATTGGAGAAGAGCCATTCAGTACAAAAATAAAAAAGACTAGCAAACACCTCCATTTCTTTATAGAGTACCTTTGATGTACATGCAGTAGAATAGAAACCGGCACATTAAAGTTAAAATATTTATATGTCATTTGTATACAAAATATTTACGTATATATCAAAGGTACCCTATATATTGCATCGGGAGTATCCTATTTTTCCCTCATATTTTTGTATTGAATGAATCATCTTTAATACGGGATTATCTTTGCTACAACTTAACTGCCACTGCCAGCGGCAAGACGCTCTTTAATATCCTGCACTAAAAAGAGATCCCAAATATCTGAACCTTGTGACTCCCCGCTGCTAAGCTAAACAAATTAAATCAAAAATTAAAATACGTGCAGACATCAAAAACTTTAAAATGCTATACACACTCCGTTGCTTAGCAGGCCAATCATGCACATATCATCTGCAAAGGCGTGAACCTGATTGGGCTTCCAGTATAAAATGTTGTCCTAAGGTGTTTTAATATTAAGACAGATATATTCCAACATGAGATTAAAGAGTATCAGCGACAGAGCATCTCCTTGTCGAACACCGTAGTTAATTGCAATTAAATTCACCATCTGACTGTTTTTCTATCATTTTATATAAAGTACTAAATTCTGTAAAATATAGTAAAGTTCAACACAATTGGATCTGTTTCGCGCAGTTCCATTAGACTGGTAAATGGCCAAGCTATCCGAAAATATGGGCAAGACCTTGTGGTCATCCCTGTGATCATATAAATGTGCAGGACTTTCGGGACATTTCCAGGATCAACGCTAAAAAATTATTTAAATCATCAAAAATCAGTCAACTTTTAAATTCTCTGAAATGTAATGAGGTTCAACATAATTGGATGCTTTTGGTCAACGAGATAAACAGATGGCCCGGCTATCTAAATCTAAAAGTGCAAAAAATTTAACTTTTCATGTAATCTAAATTCCAATTGGAAAAATAGCTAATTTAACAGTGTAATTTTTTGTTATTTTTTTTAGCATAAATTTCACACTCACAGTTTTAACCTATTCCGGAAAATTCTGCTTTCAAATTTGGGGGCAAGTCCCATTTATATACTAATGGCCTAAATTCTCTCAATTCTAAAACTAAGATGGTAAAAATCAACCCCTTCATAGAATAATTTCGCCAAAAAAAAATTAATTTCCATTTTCTAAAGGGTTTTCCAATAAGAAGTTTCATTCTGATATTCATTTTGCAAAATTACGATTGTTTAGTTGCTTGTGTGGCACGTAGCGCCGTCTTGCTGAAAATAAACGTCGTTCACATCAATATCTTCCAATTCCGGCCATAAAATCATTAATCATAGCTCGGTAGCGCAATCCATTCACCGTAACATTTGCACCAGCCTCATTTTCGAAAAAGTAAGGTTCAATCACACCGCCAGCCCAAAAATCGCACCAAACAATGACACGTTGAGGATGGAGAGGACGATTGCGACAATTCTGCTTATTAACATAGCCTCCAAGGTGAAAATGGACCTCATCACTGAAGGTGATTTTTCGATGAAAATCCGGATCATTTTGATCCATTTGAAGGACCCAATATACCCAAGGTATCGTACCATTTTTAGTAATGGCATAGTTTTTACTTGTCAAATGTCAAAAAATGACAGCTTCTGTAATAATATTGGTTGCCTCTAGATGTCATTGTTAATTCTATAATGTATTTTAACCATGTAAATCGGGTAGCTTTAGTTGTACGTCAAACAGCATCAGGGCATGAAGAATTAAATAAGCTACGCATGAGATTAACTGTTAAATGAAAGTCTTTCAATTTATAATAATTGCCACAATTATTACAGCTTCAAAATTGACAGCTGCCCAAATAGCAGGCTATTCAAAATGAAAAATCTTATTGGAAAACCCTGTAGTCAAGTTATAAGAATCCGCAATTGCCATGCCCAACTTCCTGATTTTACAGATATTACAACCGATTCCACTGAGGCTCTGGGAATCAAATAATGTTGTTGTGTGAAATGATACAAATGAGAAGAAGGTGATGGAAACGAAATGAAAAGATTTTTTCATTGGATTTTTTAATAGAACGAGAATTGGAATAAAGTCGAAAGGCGGAATGTCACAAGGCTGAATGTCGAAAGGCCGAATGTCGAGATTCTGATTGTCGAAAGATCGAATAAGTCGAAAGACCGAAAGGGTCGAAAGGCCGAGTGTGTAATAAAATTGAACTTACTTTATTTCCTCTTTACATCGAGCTCCTCTATTCTAAATCCATCCATTGATCTGACACAATTTAATGCGACACATGGCTGTCCTTTAGCAAATAGTGCAGATCTGAGCTGTACAACAGCATGGTCTACTATACATCGTTGCATTTTATGGATTGTGCAGGCTCAACGCTGTATTCGTGTGAGCTGTGTTCGCTCGATTTATCCATAGTTTCAGAGTACCGATGATTGATCAAATGAATTCCATCTCTGCCAAAGTCGTTACGAACAGATGGAATGTCGGTATCGTACACCTGCCTCAACAATTTCTTCTGGATTTTCACGAAGATTGAAAGCATGTGCCTTATTGAATGCAGTTTCAAGTTGTCTGTCTCTTGCACGATGTATTTTGAGGTATGCATTTGTTTGTCTCAATTGCTCTAAATCGAATTTATGATGCTCGAATTTATTCATCCGCCAAGTAAAAGGATACTTATTGTACAAACAGGCTATATAAATAATTTTCCGAATCCGTCGGCATTTGAAAGAATGGCATTCGTACAACAGCTGAAACATTTCTAATTACCATTTTAGTGTTATTTGCCAGCTTCATGAATTCTTGTTGGTTGCTCTTCCTCTTCTGCGCCAATGCTTTCTTCACTATCTCTCACTTTCCTTGCATAAAATGACTCAAAATTCATCAAAAATTCAAGTAGGCACATATTTGGGAAATCATAGCCCTGCTCTTGATGTCTTGGACGATTTGCATATCGCCCAAATTTGAGCAAAGTCATCCTCAAATCTCAGCACTTTATATGGTTAATCGGACTTTATTCAAGAATACACACTTTCTTGAACTTGAATGTCGAAGTGGCAGGTTTCAAAATCCCATAGATGATTTAAAGAGCTTTCTTGTGATGTTAATAGTAGACTATTATTTTTTTTTTCAGCCACTTATGTCACCACGTGCGGCATATACCTCAGCTCAAGGCGGGTAGATGTATATTGGTCGCTCGTGCGTTTTTGGGTGATAGAGGATGCAATTCCACAATAATTTCGCCTACCTCTAATGAGACATCTGGCAGACCCGTCTTTAATTGGGCTGTTGATATTAGTTGTTTCTTTTTATTGATCTATACTTACCGATTTGTTGTTGTTGAATCAAGTTGTAGGCTTAATAAAGCAATAGTTTACGTCTCTTTTCAAATCCAATCCAAAAATAATTGTTGATGGTCAAATTCGGAGTGTTGCTTAAATAAAGATATTGCGGTTAACATGAATATTACTTGTCCTGAGTCATGTCTGTCAAAATTAATCAAGTATGTAGATGTAATTAAATACCTAGGAATCCACATTGATAATCACTTGACATTCAAAAATAACGTAAATTCTTTAAATAATCAGCTCAGTTTTTGTTATTGTAGCTTATTTAGACTACTTGCTGTTTGCTCTAAATTTACTTTGATGGACGTCTATTTTGCTCTTATACAATCTCGTATATTTGAAAAAATTTATTTAATAATTTAACAAAAATTAAAGAAATAATTGTTTTTTAAATATTAAGATAAATTTACAAAAGAAAATGAAAAGTCGCCACGGCCTGATGTCAGAATTTTCAGAAAAATTTTAGCTTTCATATTTATTGTACAATCAAATATATTTCTCTTTCAGATAACATACTCTCAAGAGTATTTCATTTCAATTTTAAATGACCGATGAATGTTTACTTATGATTTATATAGCATCTTGGGTTAAGCTAAACCTTTCATTTATGAAGCCATATTTCAAAAGCGGTTTACTTCATATTGCTTCAACGTTGCTCACAATTTTCGAATTTTTTTTTTTGAATATCAAAGGACATTTCGTCTGTCAATTCGTCAAACAAATCAAACTTCTTAATTGCCAGAAATAAATAATTTTATTGAATTTGCTAAAAAACAAATTTGACCGAATTTAAAATATTCCAAAATTTATCATTAAAAATAACATAAACGAGAATATAACATTTATAAGCTTAATAAATTGTTCTAGCTGGTAAACGGAAGCATGTGACATTTGTTCCAAGATCGGTAACCAACACTTCTAAAACAAAATCGGTAATTGGATAATCATCGATTGACATTTGCAAAACGAATGTGGCATCTTCTCCTTCGTCTAATGGACACTGTTGTGGCATATTTGAGCATACACTGGCTTGAGCAGGGCTCAATTCATATTCCCCAGTCATACCAAGCGATTCGGCAAACACACGAGCTACTGCAGCAGTAGAAAGGCCTCTAGCTATTAGTAAAAGAGATAAAAAGTTTAAATTATTTCGGTTAGCGAATAAATGTGCCGTTCGCAATAAACTTACTTGCGGTAAAATCAAGTTCCAATGTAGCAGTTGTTCCAAGAGCTAGCTCACATGGGGCTGTAGCGCATCCAGAAATTCGGACAGCATAAGGTAATGGAGCTCCACCAAGGCCTAAATTAATTTTTTTGTTAATATCGCTGAAATTATAAAATGTTTTTTTTACAATGTAGATAACTTACATGTTTGCGGGTTTGTAAGTCCAAATACGAGGATTGGCGCAAATGCAGCAACAAGTACCAATAAACGGAACATTTTGTTATTATGTGGTTAAGACTAAAGTCTGATGAATACGAATAGAAACAATTCCTTGAACTGAATTAGAAAACTAACGACTGCGGTATTTATACTAAATTACAAATTTTTTGACATGGTACTGTTGTTGGGTCGTTAAATTCGATAAGTCTGAAAAAGTTTGATAAGAAATTTATCGTTTCTGTTCGATTTAGCTAGGTAAATTTTGTTTGGCTTATTAAAAAAAACGCGAGAGTAGATTATAATATGTACTTTTATATATATGTATACGTTAATCGATGAATGGTTAATTAATTGTAACACTTGACTCAAGTTAAAAAAGTTAAATAAATTATTCTTAACTTCAATTTTAATATTCGGAGTAATATCATCATCTATCATTTTCAAAGCTAATCTAATCCAATTGGCAAATTTGGAGATTTGTTTCTCGATCATATTTTGCTCCAATCAAGTTTCACGAGTCCAGAATTTTTTTATCCGCTCTTGTAATTTTTAAATTCTACATATTTAAATTGATGTACAATTCATCGAAAAATTGAAACCTAAAAAAATTCCATGTGACACAGAATTCTGATAAGATGGAGGAGCATCGCAATAACCTCATCATTGTGACCTCATCAACTGATATTTGTGCTCGGTAAAAAACACTGCAATGTTAAAAATTTGCCTTATCATACAATTAAACTCAACTTTTATAAAGACGATCAATGTTATTAAGCAAACACTTCAGCGCCACAATAAATGGCCGTTTCCCGTCCATCAATATTTATTTATTCGAACCAAAGCCACCTTCTTAAAATGATTTCTAATATTTATGACTGCGGACTGTTAGATTAGCGATTCAAACATTTGATCCCTTCCAAGGACAACGAGTGGAAAATTTGGCCGGTTTTAATCTATTTTCTCAGATATCAATAATCCTCAATGCTGACGCTACATATTTAACGATAATCGTACGGAATTTAACCTCATACTCACCATTTTTTTATCTCTATTCGTTAACACTAACATGCATCCACACATTACATTTCAACCAATTTGTCTTTATTTAATTGTTATCAAGTTTCAAAAATGCCAATTAAGATAAGGCCAATGAAACACCTGCGTTATCATCAACATGTATCTTCAGCGACTCATTCCAAAATTATGAATTAATCTAACGTCTTTTTTCACTGTTGCCAGTTTGTTTGGAAATTAGAAGCTGCTGATAAATTCCAATACTTTATAAACCGCCTTAACTAGGGGAAAACTGGGGGAAAATCTAAAGAGTCAACACATTTATAACCTAACGTTAACTTGTTCTTTGTTTTTTATTCAACGAACCGTTTTATTTTATTTTATCGAATCAGCCAAAAAACGACCCAACGTTTTAATATTTAACATAAAAAAATAACAAATTCTTTACAATTCTTAAATATGTAACGTACGATTTAAAACGAAATAAGGGATTAGGGAACAAAATCTAGGGAATAAAATTTTGTTTAATTTTCGCGCTCTAACGTACGTCAAATGACGCTCCAAAAATGATACCTCAAACAGATTGACGGCGCGAACAGCGACGCTAAATTAGAATACAAGGGTTTCCATAAGAGGGAACAGATAGATTGTTGTGGTTTTTATAGTAAATGGTTGGAAACTTCTAATTTTAGCTGAAATTTACATTCAAATGGGTATATGAGAAAGACAATTAGTAAAAAAAAAAAAATCTAAATTTGAATTTAAATTTGGTCGTAATAAGTCATTAAACAAATATTTCTATATGAAAATATTTTGTTGTCAAAACCTAAAAAACATTGTTCATAATTACGAACAAAAGCAAAGTCAGGCGTGGAGCGCAGCTTATCTGTTTGGGTTCTAAATAAAATATAATAGTTTTACGTCGTTGGTGGGAGCGTGTTTGTGTTCACTGCATTAAAATAAAGAAAAATTATAACAGTTTCATTTGCACTGTCAAATCAAGTGTCAAAATCAAAACAAAGATGGAGATGTAAATAGATATTTTACAATATTTTGATAAATTTTATTTTAATTATTCGTTTCCATTTTAACAGAAAACAGGTGAATTATTCACTTCTCACAAATTTCGAGGTAATGAAAATATTAAAAAATATAAAAGACACCAAAAAGAAAACTGGATTACGAAATTTAGCCACAATCGCTTATGAGGTTAGGATTGGTTGAGGAATCTCAAGAATGTGCTATTATTATGACTAACTGGAGTTTTATTACAGACCTTACAATATTTGGAGGAAACACCGTGCAATTATCAAACAGAGGAGAGCATCACTACTTTTCTAACCCGTATTAAACCATATAAACTAACTCGTAATGAATGCATGATGATCATAAATAATCCGCCGATAAGCCAACTACACATCCAGCTTCTGATCGAAGATAGCGAGGAACGATTATCCGAACAACAAGTTCAAGAAGTAATAGATATAGTTTCAAGTACTTTATTATTAAATGAAACAGTAAATTAATTAAATATAAAGTTAGATTTATTTTTGAGTTTTAGTTCCTTAACGTTTTTGATCTCCTAAATCTTCGATCGCATCTTCATCGATGTCGGGAAATTTTTCCGGTATAACATCGAATAAATCATCTTTTACATCACCCTGAATAACAATTTCATCATCACCCGTAACTGATGAGCCGCAAGCAAATCGTGTCCCAAAAAATTTAGCCGCAACTTTTAAATCAATATCGTACGAACTTAGACCGGTCACAACAGTGACAGACTTCTTTTTGCCCCGTGGTGCTCTAAATACGCATATTTTTTTGGGTACCTCATCTTTTTTCTTCGCCTTCATAATACCTTTGCCGCCACGTTTTTGCCGCTTTTTGTCATCATCTGTGCCACCATCAGCCGAATCATCGATTTTCACCTTTTCAAATTCCGTGGGTAGATTTTTCTCCAACCAGTGTTTACATTTCTCATACTCGGGATAGTATTCACAGTATTCAATCGGCATTGTACAATTGCCGCAGTACTGTACAATTGTTGGATAATTGACGCCATCCCGAGGACCAATTTTCAATTTTTCGAGTACTGGATTTGAAACGTCTGTCATATTCGGTTTTTTTTTAGGTTAGAATATTATATACAATCTACAAAATAAAGTAATTTTATGTATTACTAACTCGTGTTGTGCGGCAGAATGAAATATTTAAGAAAATACGAATAATTTTTTAATTAGAAAATTTTAATTTATTTTATTTGGCTCACCTCAGAAAAATAAAAATGTTTTGGAGTTAATTTTGACAATGCAAACCTGTAATAATTAGCAACATGGTTTTTGACAAAAGCAGGGTTGGGGTACCTTTTTTATTTGTACAAATTTAATTATTGTAGGCTGATTCAAATACGGAAATTATTTTATTACAAAAAGGATTATAAAATGTTTATTTAAATTTTTACAATTTAGTGATGGAATAATCTTAAAGTAGTATGGCACATAACAATATTATGCTCATTACATGCGGTTATAACAAGTTGATCGTTAATCGAACCACCCGGGCTAGCAATATATGAGACTCCACTTTGTTTGGCTCGATCAATATTGTCCCGGAATGGGAAGAAAGCGTCCGATCCTAACGCAACGCCATCTAACTTCTTAAGCCATTCGGCACGTTCGCTTTCCTTAAGAAGTTCAGGAACATGTTCAAAGGCAGCATTAAACTCCTCTATCGGCATCACTTTGCCAATAGTCAAATTAACAAAATTATCAATGATATTTGATTTATCTGAACGCTTCACCGTGTCACGGAAATTTAGGGCCAACACTTTTGGATGTAGGCGTAGCCACCAATTATCCGCCTTATCAC
This sequence comes from Tipula vernalis, assembly GCA_958295665.1. NCBI lineage: Eukaryota > Metazoa > Arthropoda > Insecta > Diptera > Tipulidae > Tipula > Tipula vernalis. Next base: position 406,016,968 of record OY282558.1, on the reverse strand, counting down.
CAGCCAACCGAGTACAATGTATACGTGACTGTTGTCCAGCTCCTGTACCAATGACTTGGCCATTTTTCGTGTAGCAAATCGAATTACTTTGCGTGTACTTCAAAGTGATCGTGGCAATAATTAAATCACGTATGGCCGATTCTGGAAGCGATTTATTTGCGGTTACAATATTAGAGAAGTTGGCCTGATTGATTACAGCGTCATTACGCTTCTGTTCGAGTGTTAAGCCATAGATTGTACGACGCTCCAACGGTTGAGGTTCGTAGTTGGGATCCATTTGAAGAATGAGGTACGAACCATTCTTCTTGGCTTTTAGAATTTCAAATGCTGCTGGTTCGTAGTCTGGTGCAATAATACCATCGGACATCTCACGTGCAATAATTTTTGCCGTTGGAACGTCGCATTTATCGGACAATGCAATAAAATCGCCAAATGATGACATACGATCAGCACCACGGGCTCGAGCATATGCAGTCGCTAACGGACTTAATTCCTTCAGTAGGTCATCGACCATACATAATTTAGCCTCGTCTCTAGATAGTGGTACACCAACGGCAGCACCGGCTGGTGAAACATGTTTAAAGCTTGTAGCGGCGGGTAAGTTAAGCGCTCGGTTTAGTTCCCGAACTAATTGGTAAGCATTCAACGCATCACACAAATTTATAAATCCGGGCGAGCCGTTACGCACGGTCATCGGTAATTTATCCAAGGTAGTGTAAATACGCGCCGGTTGTTGATGCGGATTCATACCGTATCGTAAATTTATCTGTGACTTGCCCGTTGCATATTGCTTCCTGTAGAAGCTAGATATTGCATCATCATATTCGGCTGTATGTGTAAAACTCTTTAGAGCTAGCTGCTGCCTGGTTTGTTCACTAACAGTTTTGTTTTGTGCCAACTCACCGAGTACTTTTGGATAGTCGGCCGAATCACAAATGACTGTTACACGATTGTGATTTTTAGCTGCCGCACGCAACAATGTAACACCACCAATATCAATATTTTCTGTCGCCTCGGCCATAAATTCAGGACTTATTTGCTCCACAGTTGCGCCTGGCTTCGTCGCCGGTTCAATCACTTTTACAAACGGATACAAATTGCATACGACTATATCGATCATATCGTAGCCCCACGTAGTTAAATCACGTTTATCCGAATCAATGTCACGCGCCAAGATTCCACCATGTATCGCTGGATGTAGTGTCTTAACGCGACCGCCTAATATTTCAGCATGATTCGTAAGCGTTGACACTTCGATCACATTCAAACCAATTTTGTGCAACATGGTCGCGGTACCACCGCTTGCAACAAGCGTGTATCCATATTTTGTGGACAATGTTTTGGCAAAATCTTCCAACCCGGTCTTATCGGATACACTTAACAAAGCTGTAATTCAATATAAGGATTAGTCCCGAGTTCAATTTAAAAAAAGAACCGATCGATGCCATCTACATACCAAATTTACTCATCTTGATCAAGCAACGACTCAAACGATTCAACTGTAAATGAATAGAAAACACAACTGTATTAAATAAATCGGACGGGGTCAATGGGGTTATATCAATTTATTTAAAATAAAAAAAATCAAGTTGAAAATTCGAAAACATATTTTTCAATTCACAATCAAACAAAATATGAAATGGGGGTTAGGAGACTATTTATGTGGTTTTGGACCAAAAGGTTATCACATTTGTTTCATTTGCATTTTTTTTCACTTTTATTTGTAAATAATACATAATTTGAAAATAAAAACAATGAAAATTACTTTTTAAATCAATTCTAACCTGTAACAGGTGGTTGGTTGAGCAATGAACACGCTTTCTGTTGTTTACAATTCGGACAGATTTTGTATAAACAACGCATACATATTTTATAACAGTTTTTTGTTTACAATTATTTTAGGGGAGAGAACCAGGATGAATTGCTTAACGGATATACGAGATGGTACTTGATACAGAATTTTTGATTTTATGACGGAAAATCTTGTTTTTTTAATGTTTTCTTCTATGCAGTTTTTTCTGGGGCTCAAGCCACTCCCAATTCTTTCGCACTTCATTTTACCGTCCTACTTTACGCTGCAGTCGCCAAAAATCAATGACGTACAACTGACCATTGCATTGCTTTATGCCAGCAGATATGAAAGATGGGTCGGCCCAAGAATTCTGCACTCTCAGCAGGGGTTCATAGTTGTGTATATCGTCATCACCGATCATAACCAGATGATAAAAAATCCCATTTCCATTCCACCCCTATCGGGTTTCAAAACCGATACTTCTCTACGTAGATATTTTTTCATATGAGAGAAATATTCTACAGGAAATTAAAGGACAGCGAATACGCTCGTTTAGAGTCCATTGTTTTATTAATACCGTACAGTGCACAAGTTTTCTCTGTTGCTCTAATAGAAAACCATCAAAGCAGACAAGGAAAATACCGTGAGAATGAAAAACTAAGAATACGTCCTACCGACGATCCGGAAGGAAAAGTGCAGCGATCTCTTTTGGTAGTCGCAGATATCGTTGTTGGCGATGATGGCTTCTCGGCGTAGAAACCAATTTAACGTGGTTCTCTAGGGCAAAGTGCAGGGATTGAAACCGATGGTGTCAGACTGTTAACACGGTAGAAAACTATTGTAAACTATTCAGTCAGTAGTCGATCTTGTCACAGTATTTACCGTATTATTGTATGCAAAATAGCATTCTTTAAGAGTCAAAATTAAAAAAGGGAGTGTTAAATAAATAAGTGACCGTATTACCAAAACTACAAAGATAGATAGGTAGTACTTTTCGTGTGTTTGCTGGGCATCTCAGCGGCTGTTGGAATCGTTCCTAGTGCATCATGTAAAAATAAGTCTTCCAATAAAAATACCAATAACCCGTAAAGCCAAGAGTTATAGACACATCGTCATTGCTTTGGACGCGAGATTGCTCGGCCAATTCGCTGGGCAAATTACAGGTGATAAAGCGGGAAATAATTAAAGTCCTCGGGGAGTCCGATAAAACTAAATTGCATAACTTGTTACATGGTCTTACTTTAGGGGAAGCAAAACCATCTCAGTTGCTCGCTAAATTTCGGCTTAATGCCGGGGGCAAATTTGGGGATACCCGATAATTATGGATGAAAAGATTTCCACAGCAGGTACAGTTGGTTTTGTTTCCGTTCGAGAACGATCTGTCTTCTAACAGTATAGGCGGTGCTTTGGCGTCTATTGGAGAGGGGGGGACCTAAGTTGAGTAAATTAATCTACCAGCTACGTAACCTTCCAGTAGGGTGCGCATCACGTGAGCTGTTCTGGCCATGTATTAGTGTATGTGCTGCCTCCTCGTGGTAACCACTGGTAACTAAGGCCATTTGGCACATTTTTCTCCATTTGGCACAGGGTAAAGTACGGCGCTAAAGGAGAAAAAGACCCTAATCTAAGGTGGAACAGCATATATGCCGATAGATGAATGGCTGATATGTTAATCAGTCAAAATTTGCGGACTCTGGATACCAGGCATCCTCCAGTTTTATTTAGCCTTCCTGTAGTAAAGCTGGGTGACCTACAGGCGATTTGCAATTCCCAGCAACTCGTAAGAGTAAAATCAAATGGAAGACGGGGCAAGGGCAGGAATATACGGGAGTGGGACAGTCCTCTCGAAGTCCTTGGGCTCCAATGATACCGTTTTTCTAGTGGAACTACATGCTGTAGTGAACTTCTAGGAAGGAGAGCAATAAGCCCAGATAGTACACGTACCGGCTGGCAGTATTATCAAGTTCATTAAGAACCTGAATATTAACTGGACGGATAATTAAGCAGGGTCCAGCACAATAGATCTTTTAGGTCGCTGTGTGAGGTGGCTGATCGCCCACATGTCCCTCCAATAATAATAATAATAATAATAATAACAGTATTGGTCTAACGTGCTGATAACCTTATGGAAAGGTTATCACAGCGACAAATTTATTCGGTTCAAGCCGATCGTAAACACCGATTCCGTCTCCTCCACGTCTGATTTCGATGAAGAATGGGCTCATCATGCTATGTTCATCACTTACTCAGGTTGATAGCCAGCCCGTACCAAAAAAAAATTGATGGAGCAGATTCGAGTTGCCTACTAATAATCGGAAAAAAATACAAAGCGCAAGTTTTTGATTGACATCGGGCCGATATTTCCGTAATACTACCGGATTTTAAGAATAACACAAGTGTTGAGCCTGAATTTAATTTATATGCACCAAATGGTACGCGTATTAAATATTGCGTATAATATCACTCTCGGATCAAGTCGTAATTGTTCATAGAATTTTATTACTGCGGACGTATCAAAGTCAATTCTGGGAGCGGATTTTTTACGTAGCACCGCGGAATCACAGTAGATATCAAAAAACGCCGAATCATAGATCTCCTTTAACTTCCGTTTATATACCATAGTCGGTTCGCTCACTGTTGTGTCAGATTCTTCGTTATCAATTTTAGATAAGTCCGATACAAACCCAGGCATTACCAATTTGTTAATGCAATACCATTCCATTACTCGCGAATCGTTCAATATATGGAGCCGAGGACCTCATTCCTCATCTACAGGACTTTTCCGTTGAACTGGCAGGTTCTTAAGTATTATCTACCTTGGGCCTGGTGCGGGCGTATCACCGGATCCCAGTAGAGTAAAGTGATATTTCAAAAACGCGCAGTCATTTCAACGGCTGATGCATTCAGTACTGCGATGATTGCCGTACTGATTTGAGAATCTGGACGATATTCTAGTGGCGATTGTCCCTTGTAATTAACGTTGATAAATACTAAACTCACTAAAAGCGAAGTACTGCGCAGTCTCTCGCAATTAAAGCGATTTCTCGGGATGGTAAGTTTGTATCGTCGCTTTATTCCGGCCGCTCTTCTGAACAATTTCTTTAAAGGACATCGAAAGAACAGTAACGTGTTCATTGACTTATCTGATGCGCCAATTGAATCTTTTGAAAGATGCAAGTTAAAGTTATCAGAGAGCACTATACCCTTGCGTATCCTGTAATCGCAGCGCAGATTCCATTATGGTGGACTTTTCGGATACCGTGGTTGGAGCAGTTGTACAGCAATGCGTGTGCCAATCATGGCAGCCATTAGGATTTCCCTCCGTTCGTCTAACACAAACTCAACAGAGAATCAGAATCTACCTTCAGAGCGCCCAATTTCCAGCTTTCAAGGGAATTGCCAAATTTATTGCGATTCGAACGCAAAAGTACCACCGCATACAATCCCAAGTGTAACAGGATGATAGAGCATTAGCACCGCTTTTTAATGATTACAGTCAATCAGATCTTCCATTGTCGTTATTGTTATTATTATATATTTACATGAATAAAACACACAATTTAACTTCATAAAATAAACTTAAAGAAACGTGCTTTTTTATTATATTCTTCCTTGCCCTAACTCGTACAACTGAACTACAATCTCCATATGGAAAATTCATTATCATTGATATGTTAAATCTAATATGGATATAGATTAGAATATTTTCCATATAACATCTTCCCTTTTTTCATTAAAACTTATAAAATTCACTTTACGTACATAAGTATTTAAACGAAATGATAATAAAGCTAATCACTCAAATGACTTGGTAATTTTATGTTTCGTTTAGGACGACCTGTTAATTGTTGTGTGGAACTGTGAATACCCTGTTGAGCTATAATTTCAGGAGCCTCTGGTATATTAAAAGAGTTACTGCTGCTTCTGGTATCAAGTGTAGGTATATTTTGGTCATCTTTATCCGTAGGTTCCTCTTTCACAAACGGTTTGATATTAACGATATTGCGTCTGAATGTAGAACCGTCTACATTTACCAAGTAAGAACGATCTTTGAGCTGATGCTCAATAACTCCAAGTGACCATTCTTTATCAATTTGCGGATGTACCTGAACAGCTACGGACTGCGCTTTTATCTTTTCAGGAACATTGTCGATTATTTTTGGTAAGTATTGTTCATTACACGATGGAACACCAGATCGCGTTTTTTTTTAGAACAATCTCTGAACTGGACTTGAATTAATTTTGTTCGGGGAATTCCGCCAGCTTAACAAACAATACCAAATATCTTGATGAGATTCCTCCGCTTTCTTTATTAGACTCTTAGCAATCTTTACTGCTGCCTCTGCCTTTCCATTACCTCTTGGGTGATGTGGAGATGACGAAACGTGTTCAAATTCCCACGTCCTTTCGGAGTCTTTGAATTGTCTGTTGACAAAATTAGTACCGTTGTCAGTACAGACTCGCTGAGCAATTCCATGACGGCTAAAATTTCTTTTGCATTGTTCTATTACAGCACCCGGTGTTAAATCTCTTTAAACCTCAAGTTCAAAGAAATCTGAGTAGTGGTTTATTGACTATTGATACGAGCGGTTTATGATCGGTCTTTATCAGAGTTGTTACATTGCCAACGATGAGCTGATCGAATCGTACATATGCAAACACTATGGCCAACAACTCTTTCTCGATGATAGCATAATTTTTTTCCGCTGCTGTTAGCGTACGAGATGCATACGCGATTACTCGCAAGTAATAAGTTCATTCTGAAGAACAATAACTCCTAATCCAGTTCGAAGAATGGAGCTTTCTGCGCTTAGATTTTTTATGTATCTTGCAAATCCGACTTATCTTTAGGCGATGGCATATTTTTTGTTAGCTTTCAGACCTTTATTTGATAACACACGTCCGAAAAATTTTACTTCTGAACAACAGAGGTTTAATTTCTTTTTGTTAAGTTTGCAATTATTCTCACGTAAACGTATTAAATTTTACATTATGACCCATTATTGCTTCGGCCATAGTATCACATATTCCGTAAATTAATATGTCATCAGCTAGTATTTCAATACCCTTTAAGTCATGTACAATTTCATACATTTTCATCTGGAACAGTTCCGGAGCCGATGATATGCCAAAAGGACATCGCAACCATCTCATTCGTTCAAACGGAGTCCAAAAGGTTGTTAACTTACTGCTCGCTTCTGACAATTTCAACTGCCAAAAACCTTTAGTTGTATCGACCGTGGAGAATATGTACTTTTGCTTTTCACAGCTCAGGCAAGATTTCATCAATGGTTGTACTCTGACGATGAGGCCTTTTTATTGCGACATTTAGAGGTATGGGATCTAGACAGATCCTAAATGAGTTCGCTTTCTTAACAAGTAATATATTACTAACCCTCTTTGTGTTAGCTTTTTCAGATGCGATTATACCCTCTTTAATAAGTCCATCTAATTCGGCTTTTAACGGTGCTCATAATGCCATGGGTATACGACGAGGAGACTGAATAACAGGCTTCACTGTTTCTTCTATTTCCATTTCGCCTGGTAAGTGTCCATAATCCTCGAGTACGTCGCTATACGTCTGTATGATTTGATTGGCTTGATTTAAAAGACTTTTATACTTCGGATCCTTATCACTTAGACTTATACTGTCATCTTTATCAGAGTTTCATTCGTTATTTTATTCACCGAATGTTCATTCCGCAAAACACACTTATCATAACGAATATTTTCTATTATTGTGGAGGCACGGTACCTTCACTCGTCCCAAAACTTCTATCGGATGACCACCATAATCCGCCAAAGTCACTTTAGAGTCATTTAACGTAAAATTATTATTAGTCAATTTACGTAATTGATTAAGCCCAATCAAACAAGCTTGTGCACCCGAATCAAAATCACACGTCACTTTTTGCCATTCTCCATTGAATTTTAAGGTTATATCTGCACGACTATTACCCTTATTATTCTATTTAAAAATATCTCAACAAAATTTTTTTTTTTTGTGGAACAAAAAATTTTTGTAAAAAAGTTTCTAACTACAAATTAGAAAACTTCCATTCGAAACTGGTAACCAAATTTTTGAATCCAGCCAAAAAATGTAAAATTTTGGTATGCAATCAAGTTATGCCTTCTTGGCAGCAAATGATTGTATGACATATGGCAAGTCGTTGCAATTTCGTGTCTCCACTAGCAACAGTTCGAATTTTAATAGTATAACTCGATGTTAATGGCAGGTGGAGAGTAGGTGTAACATTAATACAACGAAAACTTAAAACAAAAATAAAAAAAATTAATTAATTGGTATCTACATATATTTAAAATAAAAATTGCATTTTGTCAAGAAAATAACCAAAAACAAAAAGTTATTTTACTCAGTATTATATACACTTAATTTTATAGAAATAAATTGAATTCATTGCTATAAAATTAAACAATATCAGTCAAATGAAACAAAGAATTTTTATTTTCGAAGCTCAAAGACGAGGCGTTTGGTATGAAAAGTACTTTAATTATAGCGTCAAGACAGCAAATTCGGAAACTCGTTAAGAAAATCACAACTTAACGGAGTTAAAAATATGTTATACTCGTCGTTTTTAAAATATTCATTGGAGAGTGAGCAAAAATAAAAAAAATGTTACAAATGCAGTTTTACTGTCGTGATATATGTAACATATTTTCAACTCCGTTAGGTTGCCATTTTCTTGACGAGCTCAATTGACAAATCTCATGCAGCAAGCTTCAAAATTAAAACAACGCATTATGTTCAGTACAATTATAGGCTTGTTTAGACACTGCGTGATGTGATCTTGTTTATTACCTCTTTGCCTATAAACTATGTTGGATTGCTCGTATTTTCATAAGAAAAGAGGTAAGAAACGAGGAAGATAGATCATGCCCTGTAAAAATCATCTAAACAAGCCCATTCAAATACGTTGCCGCACTGCATTTAGTTCAAAGTACGAAAACTGTTATATACGCCTGGGGTTGTAATACCAACATAACAAAACTAAAACGCAAGTGAGTAAATATTTTTTTATTTTTATTGAAAAAAACGTCAACAAATGTCAAAATTCTGACTCAAAAAAATAAAAAAGGAAGGAAAAGTACTTTCCTGATTTGTTTTTCTAATTTTTTGTGTGTTTTCCAATTTAAAATTAAAAAATTATTAATTCCAAATATCTATTTTAATGTTAAACGTTATTAAATTAGTTAATTTATTATTAGTTTGCTTGGGTTAATAAAAAAATTATTTTTTGTTGTAAAGTCGCGATCACTCGATCATGGCATCCACCGAATATCAACAGCACATAAATTCTAGTCCATTGAAAAATATTTATACGCTACTTGAACTATTATGCCGAACTCTAGCCCCAAATAACCGTGAGAGTTTCCCCATTAGTTAGCATTTAGACAGATCTTTTATGTGTTTTCTTGTAAATTTTAGGTGATGCATTGGCGCTTGCCACCGAAGTAATTTCCAAATCGTTCTATTCAAAAACAACTGGGATCCTTGACGAGGCCACAATAATTTCTGTTTTCCAGTCAAAATTGCACAAAGTTTCACCGGAGTCGATAAATACTTTTCAAAAAACTTATGAAGCTTTATCCACAAGTGTAAGACTTTTAGTTGGTAATACCACTTAAACCAATCCTAATAATTTGTTCTTATTTACAGAAACATATCAAGAATCTCGGCTCAATACTCTCATTTTTTATCCACTTAAGTAAATCAAATCAAACAAAAAGCTTTTTAAATTTGCATCATCATCAGCAGATGGACAATAATTACGTGATGAAGCAAAATCGATATTCGGCCGTAACTAATTCGACCCGAATTAAAGAAATCTACTTAGATAAACGTAGTCTACCGATGAAATCATCTTCCTCGTCATCATCCGAAAATTTAGGGGGCTTGCAACAAATAAAAAAATATGTCCCAATACATTCCGAATCGAGTTTAAGTAGTTTAAGTTCGCACTTGGCCGCCACGGGCAGATCGAAATCCAGTTCGGCCGATATAAACGATGATTTAATACAGGATGTGATATACTCATTCACCGGGATCCAGGGGAAGTATTTGCGGAAAAATATTTCAAATGGAGAATTTCGTTTGGGACCGAAAGCAAATAACTTGAATATATGTAGTTCTGCGATGTTGCTGCGATTATCCGAACTCGGTTACTATTACAATCAGGTACATTCGTTTACAGATAAGAAAAATTATCGCTGCCCCATCGGATTACTTGGCCAGGGTCTTATTACGGTGCTGAATGTTGAATTAACACAGTATTATGGTATGGTTGCATTACTTCAAGAACAATTAAATCGACAGCGACAAATTGGCGCGCATATGGAACCTGGTGAAAAATTAACAATGCTTAAACTTATGCTATGGGCGTCGGATCCGTTACATCGAATGCAATGGCTCGCCAGGATTGTAGATGCGTGCCATGAGAAGAAGGGAGGCGCTCTAGCATCATCGATTTATATTTTTATGGCGAACGGCGATCCAACAGTTAAGCAATTGGTCAAGGATCTACTGTGTGCGGTATGTCTTCCTCTGCACACAATGCTTTCGAAATGGCTCCTTGACGGAGAGATTGAAGATCCACATTTAGAATTTTTCATCGAAGAGATTCCCGAGATCCGTTCCGATCGCTTGTGGTACGATAAGTACCGGTTGAAGGAGAATTTTTTACCAAATTTTATAACGAAACAGTTGGCACAAAAAATATTAGTCACCGGGAAAAGTATTAATTATTTGTGTGAAGTGTGTGAGGATAAGTCGGCGATTAAAGGTCGGGATAATCTTAAGCAATGTCTTCAGACGAATGTCGACAGTCTATTTAGTTCGGTACCCGACACCAAACTCCATTTAATTATCGAAAATATCTACTTTAGCACGTCGAAGAAGGTCCTCGATATTATAATGGGACCGCATCGACTTTTGGAACATTTACAGGCATTGCGACGTTATTTATTGCTCGGCCAAGGCGATTTTATAAATTTATTGATGGAAAATCTTAAACCTGAGCTTGATCGTCCTGCCAAAGATTTGTACCGCCACAATTTGTCATCAATTTTAGATTCAACAGTTCGAGCAACAAATGCCCAGTTCGATGATCCCGATATATTAGACCACTTAGATGTGAAACTCATGGATGTATTCGAAGGAGATCTCGGCTGGGATATATTCTCGTTGCGTTACACAATCCGTGGCCCGCTGTCACCGATTCTCGAACCAAAGATGGCTCGTTACGAGAATTTATTCAAAACACTGTGGCGTGCAAAACATATCGAATTTGTGTTGTCCTCAAAAATTTGGAAGGAACAAAAACTTAACTCGAAAATTCTTCGAATTCTGAGGAACAAACTAAATCCAATCACACATCGACTTAATTTATTCACATCGGAAATGAATCATTTCATTCATCAGATGCAATATTATATACTATTTGAGGTGCTTGAATGTTCGTGGGCCGAATTCCTAACCCAGATGAATAGTGCTAAAACGCTGGACGATATTTTAATGGCGCATGACCACTTTCTCGAATCTATTGTTGTCGGAACATTCATCGACGATAAGTCACAATCACTGAGCACCAGTATAGAAGTTGTATACTCGTCAATTATGAAACTCGAGGCGTGGCAAGATAAATTTTATGAAATTTGTTTTAAGGAATATGAGGAAGATAAAGCGTACAACGACAATATTACCAAAAGTGAAGTAGATGGAAAATATTTTGTTACCATGGCAAACAAATTTGAACGGGAAGAAGCAAAACGATCATTTCACTTTGCAATATCTGGTTGCCATACGAATTTGAATAAAATCGCAAACGAATATGAAATTGCAGTGCGACAATTCCTACTAGCTTTAGCATCATCCAATGATAATCGGCTACAATTGTTTGGCACACGTCTCGATTTTAACGAATACTATAAGAAACGTGATCAACGTCTGGGACAGCCGTTAACATTCGAACATATCCGCATGAGTACAATATTTAATAAATCGGGCGTGTCAATAAATTCTGGCAGTAAATGCAACTGACCATACGCAAAACATACCGGGACTGCTCAAAATTCATCATCTGCCACATCATCACTATCACCACATCCCTTACCTGTTTGTATAATAAAGAAAAATAATTTTAACTATTTAAATTGTTGTAAAATTGTTTAAAAGAAAAAAAAAAAATTAGAAAAAGTTTTTCCCTGTTCATTTTCATTGTTGCTTAATATAATAAAAAAATATTTTTTATACAAAAATTCATCCAAATGTTTTAAAGCTGAGGATTAAAGAAAATTTTATGAGATAAAAAACCATTTCGATTATAGTTTACTGATTTATTGATGACATTTCATTTTTTTTGTTTACAATTTTTCTCTCAAATTACCGATTGCTACACATTACAATTTATAAAATTTGTGATTTATTTGGATTTAGTGGCCAAAGCTCCCAAACTAGCAATACATTTGTCTAGAGTTTCCTTTTCTTGAGCTGGTGAAATACTTTTCAATACATTATCAACAATCCATTTGGCCATATGTTTCTGGGCAATACGACGATTAACTAATTGAGTTTCGACTTGATAGTCCAAACGGCGTTTTACTTCGTTATAAACACGCATTGCGCGTTCACGGTATGTGGCCTCCAATTGGAGAGCAACATTTTCTTTTTTGGCATCAACCAAAAGGAGTTGACCTTCAGCGCGCCATTGTTCCTTCTTCTCATCTTCGATAGCTTCAGTTAAGTTGCTGATGTTTGATTCGCGGCTTTCTTTCCATTCGGCTTCAATACGCTGAAATTACAAAAAAAAAAAAAAAAATTTTGTGGATTTTTTCATTTTACAAATATTTAGAAATTACATCAATTTCTTTGTCGCAGTATTTAGCAATTGGTGGTCCTAATTTTTTGGCGGCCACAATAGCCATAATGGTCAATGATAGACCAGTATAGTATTCATGCTCCATAACATATATTTCCTTTGAACACAGGTATGTTACAAGACCAGCGCCGAATGTGTAGGGACCAGTGACACCAGTTTTCTTGTAGAAAAATTGGAACCATTCGTCTGGAATAAAACCCATTCGTACTTTGGCTGGGAATTCGGGACGTGATGGCCTTGAATAAAGTTCATCTTTTGTAGCAGTGGCGGCTGATGCTGCCGTACGAACAGCAACAGCTCCAGCTGGGCGTTGCGCTACACAAAATAAACACAAACAAAACTAATTAATAACTAAATCACAAGAAATTTTTGATGTCGTAATGAGGTGAAAAATATTTTTTTTTTTTGACATCCAGTGATCATTTCAACACACCGACACTGCGATTACATAACATAGAAAATTTGTGCGTCGATTCACCACCATAATTAGTTTTTATTAATAAATTTAATCAATAAATTAGTTATTTACCCAAATGAAGAACTCCTCGCGATAACATTTTATTTTATTTTGAATTTGATGGAATATTTGTTGAAATCTTTTTTTTTCTTCAAGAGCACGACGATTATGGGCTTTGCGACTGATGTGAAGTTCGCTGCGAAACGTCAAAAATCACTATTTTCGATTTCGAATATAGGTTATGTCAAACGAAAAATTCGATATTTTGGATTAGTATAAATGTTACACAATAGGTGACACTGTTGTGTGTGTGAAATTGTTTGTATTTTTTTGTAGATGGCTGTAGTATGTTTGAGAAAAATTAAAAATTTATTTATGGATGGTTAGATTATAACGAAGCTTGTGAAATAATTTAACATAAAATTTAAATATTTTAGAACATATTTAATATATTTTAACTTACGTTTAAATACGAAATAAAAAGTATTTGTTTCGTAGGTCAGATTGGCCGAGCGGTCTAAGGCGCCAGATTTAAGCTCTGGTTCCCTATGGGAGCGTGGGTTCGAACCCCACATCTGACATATTTATTTTTTACTTCACCTACGTTCTATTTTCTTAGTTACGTAAGTTAGTTGTATACGTTTCAATCCCGCAAACCATGCTACAGTCAAACAAAACAACACAGAGACTGCCGTAGAAATAAAAGACGTAAGCGCAGACGGGTTGGTCACATAAATAGGAACATCAAAAATGTCGTCCGAAGAATGTCTTATAATTGGAATTCGCTAGGGAGAAGTCAGTTTTGATAATTCGCTATGGCTGATGGTTGATTGTACAACCAAAAAACCGAATTTTGTAATATTACTGCAGTACAAATATACACCCTTCATTAGACTCTAAGCACATACAAAGATCAAGAACCTGTGGAGTGAAACCTAAGGAATGCGCATCCGAACATTCACAAATCTCAAAGGCGTTCGATCGTGTGTGTGTCTTCTCCATTCTATATAATGCTTCGATGATACAACACTCTTCTCGCCGTTTTATTTTCCTACTTCCACACGAAACAACGTTCTCGCTGAGAGATTTACAATCAGAGTTCGACTCTTGGTCCACTGCTCTGGGCATGCCTGAAATGTGGAACTTGATCCGTTTTCTATAAATATTTCATTGCATGCGTTAGGAGGAGCTGTAAGAAATTGTGCCTGGCCTATCCAGACTAACACGCACGTTAAAATGGTCAGTTCTGTTGAAAACAGATTTTTGGTAATTGGAAATAAAACACATCTCTTACTTATTATGAGTAAAACGGAAGTAACATATATATATTTCATTTGACAGAATGTTGCCTACAAGCTACAAACCAGCTCATCAGCTGTCCCAATTAACAACATAAATTCACCCTATATACCAACACTCCCACTTGAATTTGAACTAATTCCCATTTCTTCTCGATGTTGTTGATGTTTCAATTTTGGAAGTACTTTTGTTAACGCATCAGCAATCATCTGATCTGTTCCAATTTGATTTATTGTAATAACAGAAGCTGCTACTTTCTCCTTTATAAAGTGGTGCCTGACATCTATGTGTTTTGTACGAGGATGGTGGGAATCTGTCTTCGCAGAAGATCGGAATCGCAGTCGTACTGCTGAGTTCCACGTCTAATTTTCGAAGCCATAGTGCTTCTTGACAGGCTGCCGAGAGAGTCATATATTCGGCTTCAGTTGAGGAAAGAGCAACGCTTTGTTGCTTACGTGATGACCTTGTTATTGCTCCACCGCCTTTGAGAAAAATATAACCAGTGGTGGACTTTCTTTCATCAAGATCACTCGACCAGTCGGCATCACTAAATCCTGTAGTGTTTTCCTGTTCTGATTTCCGATAATTTAGCTTCGCACCTAATGTGCCCTTCAAATAACGGAAAATTCGTTTCACTGCAACCCAATGTTGTTTGCCGGGATTATTTGAAAAACGACTCACCAAATTCACTGCGTAGGCAATATCAGGTCGCGTACCCTGGGCTGCATACAAAAGGCTGCCTACCGCTTCTTGAAATGGAATTTTCTTCATGTCCTCAATTTCGGCTTTGCTGGTTGGTGAAATATTTTTGTCTAACTTGACGTTTATGTCGATTGGTGTTGCAACAGGATTAGATTGCGACATGTTGAATTTTTCCAAAATCCTGGTAATGTATTCTTGTTGATCCAGCGATAATCCCTATTCGGAATCCTAATATGCTTTGCACCTCTCCAATATCTTTCATTTGAAAACGTTTGGCTAGTTCGACTTTCAGACTCTTGCTTTGTGCTTTGTTGGTACTTAAAATCAAAAAATCATCGACGTAGACCGCAACAAACAACTTATGATGTTCGTCGATTTTATGATAGATACACCTATCAGCTTTAGATCGTGTCATGCCGATCTCTACCAACACCTTGTCCAACTTTTGGTTCCAGGCACGGCCGGCTTGTTTTAATCCATAAAGTGCCTTTTTCAATTTGCACACTTTACCTGAACCATCCGCGAAATTTTCTGGTTGTAACATATACACCGTTTCCTTCAATTCATCTTGAAGGAACGCAGACACTGCATCCATCTGCTCAACATACATATCGTATTGAACAGCCAATGCCAATAGATAGCGAATTGAGCTGTACTTCACCACTGGTGCATACGTCTCCTCATAATCCAATCCTTCACGTTGGGCACAACCCTTTACCATGAGCCGTGCTTTGTATTAATTTGGTTTTAAACACCCAATTTGAGTTGAGCGCTTTGCCTTTAGCCGATAAATTGCATAGAGTCCATGTTTCGTTTGCCATAATTGCTTCATATTCATCTTTCTTAGCTTGTCGCCACGAATTACTATCACTGCAACTCAATGCTTCTTCAACACTAAGCGGATCATTCGTCGATACCTCAATTGAGGAATAAACAAAATCTTCTTTCCTGTTTGACTTTGGTGCCCTTTCTGAACGCCTACTTTCACAGTTCTGAATCACTGCAATGTCTGGACAATAATCTCTATCAGAATCATTTACTTGTGTGTCAACAATCGTTTCATCAATAGAACATTCATCTTCATCGCTTGGGCTGTCATTATCTCCCACTTCATTCGGTAATGGTAAAGAAATACGTTCCGAATGAATTTCTGATGAATCAGATACGACCGGAGTGGTATCCCTAACCAACGATTGTTCATTATTTAACATTTGGAAAAATTGGACGTCTCCATTGTTGTTTAAATATTTACATGACTCGTCAAAAATACAGTCACGGGCTGAGAAAACCTCATCATTCACTGGATTGTACACACGATAGCCCTTTTGAGTTTCACAATAGCCAACCATCATGCATTGTTGTGCTGTTAGATCGAACTTTTTCCGCTTTTGTTTTGGCACATGTAGCATAGCCTTTGATCCAAAAACCCTCAAGTTCAACAAATTCGGTTGTCTCCCTGTCTACACCGTCTCTGGTATCCGTCCTGATAACGTCTTTGTAGGTGAACGGTTGATTAAATATACAGCAGTATTCACTGCTTCGGCCCAAAACCGTTTCGGTAAACCAGAATCTAACAGAAGACACCTCGTTTTTTCGACAATCGTCCGATTCATGCGTTCACACAATCCGTTCTGCTGTGGATTATATGGAATTGTCGTCTGGTGTTGTATCCCTGAACTCTGAAGAAAACTCTGGAGTTCTTTGTTACAAAACTCTCCACCGTTGTCTGTCCGCAGAACCTTTAGTTTTTCTCCACATTGATTTTCGACAAATGCTTTAAACCTTTTGAAAACACACACTACTTCATCTTTGGATTTTAAGAAGTAAACGAACGTCTTGTCTTGTGCGTGTAATCATCAACCAAGGAGAAAAAATAACGCGATCCACTAATTGATTTTTCTTCCACGGGTCCGCACAAATCTGCATGAACCAATTCCAATTTATGGTTCGATGATGACGTTGATTTGCCGTACTGTGATTTTGACTGCTTTCCTTTACAACAAACAATACCAACGTCATTTTTGTCACTTGGTTCGACAAAGCCTATGCCCGCCGATTTTTGTAATTCTTTCATATATTGGACGTTTGTATGTCCAGGACGACGATGCCACAATTCAAAATTGTCCTTGACCACTGATCCGAATGAACAACACACACTCTTGTCAAAATCAAGTTTGTACATATCCTTTTCAAGAGTTGCTGTTGCAATTAGCTGATTGCATTTGTCAAAAATTCTACACTGGCGGTCATCGAAAACTATCACTTTACCATTTTTTGTCATCTGACCAATAGAAAGTAAGTTTGTCGATAATTCGGGCACATACATTACGTCAGCTGTGACAGTTGCCTTTTTATTGTCAACTAGTTGATTACCCGTTCCTACATAACTTTGCTTTATAGTTTTATTTCATCACAAAAAATATATTAAATTATGGTTAACATATAGATAATCTGGGACGAAAAAAATTCTTGTCGATTCTAATCAGCCCCCATTATCAATAATATGAAATATTGCAATGAAGAATACTACAGCCGCCCCGGTGGCACAGTAGTTAGCATGCTTGCTTTAACCCGGGACCTCCGAGTTCGATTCCCGGCGGGTGATGAAAAAATCACGGCTGGTTAATGTAGGATCAATGAATCAATCACTCATTATCTTATAAAAATGATTACGAAACTTCAAAATGAAGCGGCCAAATCCCTCTATGGGATGTAGCGCCAGCGAAAAAAAAAAAAAAATACTACTGATGTGAGACACCATATACTGTAAAAAAAAAATTGAATGATAAAAAAAAAAATAAATTCAACATTTATAATAGATGAACAAAAATTGGAATTCATAAAAGTTTCAATTTAAATTAGTTAAATTAAATAGAAAGAATATTTAGAGATTAACAAATTGAAATATTTAATCAAAAAATATTTCATTAAATACTATATTTCTAACAATCCTATTCTCTTCGGTTACAATTTTCAAATTATTTCTTATTCCAGTGAGCGACATTCCAACATACAGTTGTCCGTAGGGAAAAACCGGTGTATCAAGCAAAAGACCAACTTTGTTGAGGGTTTGACCTTGTGCTTTATTGATAGTCATTGCAAAAGCAACTCGGACAGGAAACTGACGTCTCTTAAAAGTACATGGTGTAATTCCCGTCGTGGATGGGATCATAGGAATTCTGGGTATATTAATACACGATTCCCTTTCTTACTACCAACACAAATTTCCGCTTCAATTATATTGGGCTTAAAATTAATTATTAACAATTTTGTTCCATTACTAAGTCCAATTGATGGGTTTAAATTTCTTAGGAGAATTATTGGACAACCAACCTTTAAAACTAATTTGTGTGGTGGTAAACCGGAAACTTCTAATGAATTCAAAAACTCTGTTGGATATATAACTGCGTTATCTGCTGCAATGACTTCATCAGCACTACAGTATATTTTTTCGTCACCAATTAATTTATTTAACATGTACGTGTTAACGGAATCCACATAATTGTTTGTAGGTGCTAGAATAGCATTTTCTAAGAATGCTGATTTATTAAGTTGATTGGAATTTTCAAAGTAAATGAAGTTTACTAAGCTTTCCATATTATTTAATGGAAGCGTTAGTTCCTGAGGTATTTGAATTTTATCTTTACAACCGTTGGCAATCTCTTTTCCTTCACCGATGCGTAATAAATATTCTGAAAATTCTCTGCCATTTCTGGAATTCAATGCTCTCATCCGCCCAACACGATGACTTTACCCCCAAAGAATTCATTGCATTTCAACAAATCTTTAAATGTTCTATTAACAGCTTCGAAAATGTATTTGTTTGCCATCGATATTTCATCCCAGATTATTATTTCTGCCTTTCAGAACGATATGAAATATTACATGTTGATGTTTCATGAATACAAAGTGGAATTTTAAATCGGCTGTGAGCCGTTCGACCATTATCAAGTAACTGAGCAGCGATTCCAGACGATGCTACTGCTAATGCTATTTTACCTTCTGATCTAATTTTACTCAAGAACGTATTAATACTATTAAACAGAAACGATTTCCCAGTTCCTCCAGGACCATCTATAAAAAACAATTTTGTTCCAGCGTAATTTGTATCTAAAGATGACATAATAATTTCAAAAGCAGGTTTTTGTTCATCATTAAAATGTCGAAAATTAGTTTCATATTTTTCTCTTTCATTTAGCGAAATGAAATTCATTTCATCTTGTATTATTCGACTTGTATTTATCATACTTACATCCAATTTAGGCATTTCTGGAAATTTTGAAAGAGAAGAACCATTCTGATTTAAAAAATTTTCTATTTCTAGCAAAGCTGAAGTTATATCAGAACTATTTAACTCCACATTTGGATGTATTACCTGACGTTCGTGCAAGAAATCTTCACAAAGGCTTAACTTGAACTTTTCCCACAATAATTGTGGCTGGCTAGGCTCGCAATGAATTAACACCATTGCGAAAAGTTGTCTCATTTGAATAGGCATTTTGAAATTGGATGCCTCTTCTAAACATTTTGTCCATTCTAAATCATCGGCTAGTAATCCACGCTCAATACATGCTCCTTTGTAAGATGCGCATACAATATTACCATATTTTCTAAGTTCACTAAAACTTGTGGCACCTTTTACATGGTGAAGTAAAATTCTCAAGTAGAAAACGTCGCCTTCTCTTGGTGAAGCAGACCTTATTCGGGCAATTATATTATTCGAGCCTCTCAATCTGTTTTCCCACTTCTTGTTCTTCCAAACGTAATGGTGTACAAAGTCCAAATAAGTAAATTGCCGTGCGTCAACATCCTCACTGTTTTTTTGAAACCACATGGTCAAAGTGGATGCTGTATTTAAATTTTGTAATTGATTGTGTGTTGCATCATTTCGGAAATATACCTGTTGCTGCTGTTCCAAATGTAAAGCCAGTATAAAAACAGCCGGAAAATGATCTTGCATTTCAAAAGCTAATGTTCGCCAGGCGCATTCTTCTTGAGCTATGTAACGGGCATCTATAAATTGTTGAATTTCGTCAATATTTCTTACCTCAGCTAAGGTACGGTCACTGCCTTTATAAATATATTTATACAAATACTTGATTGCTGACACTGATGAACAAATTTCGACATTTATATGTGCGTTAAATTTTCTGGACATATGTTTGTTGTATCCAACTACCCAACGATTGTCATATTCAAAACCAATTACACGTTTTTTGTAAGTAACTCCATTGTTTCGTCTTCTATATAAAGGAAACCCATTTTTATCCAACGCTGTGGAGTCTTGGAAATTTTTTGGAAAACCCTTTGAACATTTCCCTTCCTGCATACACGGTGAACTTGGATTTTCAGCACCACATGGTCCATGCAAATTTACCTTTGTTATAATATTGTACAAAGCTGGTTCCGTTTCCAAGTTAGGTATTTCACAACATACAATTTGGTCATACATATCAACATCATATATACGGTTGGTCTCATCTAATATCTCTAATATATGGCAATGTGGCATGCCACGTTTCTGAAATTCTATGACGTATACAAAAGCAATAACTTTTCCTAATACATGGCGATTATGTAAATCATAGAGAAATTCCTTCAATTTTTGGCGAAATACTCTACAAATAAGATCTGGTCAATCATTTGGACATTGGCCAGGTAACAGTTCATTTTTAATTTCATCCCAGTTTGGATTTCCTGTAAATGTTATGAAGAAAGATGGTTTTCCAAATTTCCTAACGATAGACATAGCATCTTGAAACAGACGGTGCATATGGCGGGGTCCGCCAGTGAAAGAGGATGGTAAAATCATTCTTTTTCCAATAGTCGCTGCATCACCATCTCCTTCATTAAGGGCATCTTGAACTCCTTGATAAACTTCTGCTCGTAAATTTGATTGGTTGTTTCTAATAAAAAGTAGTCTCATAGCTTCTTGTTTTGCATAACAATCTACAATGTATTGAGCAAAAAGTCTACGGGAGCGATGTAAAATTTCCTTTTCATTCCTATACATTAATGCATAAAATTCCCTAAATGAAACTTTCCTGGCGGTTGGATTACGATATTCTATTTGCGAATGGTAACCTAAAGCACCAGTGGGAAATAGTAAAACATAATGAAGTGGATCGTATGATGGATGTATTTCACTTATTCGCGCCAATGGTCCCTGTGTAGTTTTTAAAATAATATCCCTTGGAGCGTAAGTCTCATTACCATCACCGGGCAATAAAACAGCTATTTGGCTGGGTGCAGGAATATTATGGTATCTTCGGTCAATCGAATGATTTTCCGGTAATCGAATAGTAAAATTTAGATTATTATTTGCAACCATTTCAGATGCAATTTTAAATTGTTGAACAAATGGATTCATTTCATGTTGCATTTGTTGCAACTCGGACAATAACTGACGATTTAGAAATGGCATATTATTATGACGGTTTTCTAACTCATTATTAGTATCATATATGTACATTTGTAAAAATTTTGGTCGGTCATTGGAGTTAGGTATTAATGACCCTATTTTATGGTGAACTGCTCCATTTATACGAAAAGTATACACACCTTGTTGCCCAGTTGCTAAATTTTGATCAAAATTAACTCCAACAGATGTAAACGCGAGTGATGAATTTAATGCTCTAATATTTGCAAAATAAACACCTGAAAGATTGTCTGTACCATTCAAAAGGTTTTCCAAAAAGTAGGTGCCGGCGATAATAATGGCAACTCTACCTTACCTCCCAGGCAACACATTGAAAACTTTTTTTCAGACCTTGTACTCGTGCTTAGTTTTTCGGAATCCCAAAACTTTGCGTTACAATGTGAACAGCATTCAACCATTTCTCCGAGTGCAGATACCTCACAATTATTTTCATTATAATTATTTCGGAAAATCTGAATAAAATTTGAAGGGTTACGTCGATTACGCCTAGCGTTTGTATTTTCTTGTGTACTGGCGAGCCGCTGTTCATCGGTAAGATTTGCTCGATGTCGACGTTGACGTTCTCTAGATTGCATTCTTCGAATTTCGATTCTGGAACGCTCCATTGTAATAAAAAAATCACCAAACAAAAAAATAATCACAAAAGCAACAAAATAGTTAGCACATACAATTAAAAAAAAAGAAATATAGAAATTTAAGTAAGAATGCGACCATAGGAACATGCATGTTACTGACCAGCGAAACTTTAAGAACTTTTCGTTCAGTTTCGTTAAATTTGAATTGTTGACATTTAACATTCTTTAACAAGAGCGAAAATTACCGCCCAAACTGAAGGAAGAAACGTCAAACAGTGAAACATGGCCTATTTATGTTTTATTAATTAAAATAATGTTTTATATATATTTCAAATATGTACATAATATATTATGTAGTGTAATGTGACAAAACAATTATTGCAAAATACAATTACGAATATTCCTTGTTTTTTGTTGTCAAATTGTGTTACGGATTCGCTGGGCGATCTGTCAAAATTTCCTTAACAATATATTTTCGTTAAATTCTGTAAGGTTTTGTTACGGATGCTTAAAGACTCGCTGGTCAATGCTTAAAATGATGAAATGACAATTTACAACGAAATGTATCAATCAAAAAAAAATATTTACTTCGCAGCTTGAAACACACAAAACCAAGTAGGCAAAAATATAAATTCAAATACATATACTCTTTTGTTTTATATTTTATTATTTTCAATAAAAAAAAATAAACGAATGAAACAAAACCACAAAACGAAAAATATGATGCATGTACTATGTACAATTGTACACTACAGGCGTCCCTCGTATAACACGGTTAATTCGTACCGTGCTATATCGAAACCGTGTTATACGAAACAAGGTATACCGTGTAGTATCGAGCCCTTGTCTTGTGTTATATCGAAACCGTGTTATACGAAACCTTGAAATAATATAATTAAAGGCAATGTGTACCGTGTTATATCGAAACCAAATCTTAAGGTGTAAAATTTTATGATAGCTGAAATTTCGTTCCAAATACTACATAAATGAAAAAGGAAGTTACCTTCAAGTTTTTATTAGGAAAAATAAATTAAATTCAATTTTATGATGAAATACAAAACTTAAAAAATACAACAAAAAATATATTCAAAGACTAATAATTATAATTACATATTATAAAACAAGTAGAAACAGCTTATTACGATTACAAAATTAATTTTCATCATCACTCTCATCAGAAATTACAGCTAATCTACTTTTTTTTCTCCAGGTTGGTTGAAACTCCTCTTCACTAGTTATTTCTCCATCATTACAAAGGTTATCTGACGTAGTAGAAACTACCTGCCTATTTCGATCTTGCAATTCTTTCAGAATTTCTCTATAAGGAGCTAAAGAACTATTCAATTCTCTTTTAAATTTTCCGCTACGTACAACTGAAGGATCTTTTTCAACGAAAAAATTTTCTAATTTTTTAGCTAAAGCTATTCCTTCCTCCAGATCAATTAAATTTAAATGAGGAACCGTTGTAATATTACAAATGTTTTCCGAATCATCGGGGTAATCGAAGTTGGAGGTATTTAGTAGTTCAATTAGTTCTTCCTCATTCAAAGTTTGCTCTTCAAATAGTTCCCGAACATCATCAATGTTCATATCTGAAAATCCGTTCCCTTGTAAATTAGAAGCAACCGATATTATTCTGCTAAATTCTGCTTCCTCAAATGGGACACAGCTTCCTCTCTGGACCATTTGCGGTAACAAAGGTTTCCAACACGCATGAAGTGAGACTGTTTTAATTCCTTGCAAGCCACAGCTATAGTTGTGACACAATCTAAAATAGAAAACTTTTTCCAAGCTTGAGTAAGCGTTACATTTTTATCGTTTTCCAGTCTTTCGAAATTTTTTTGGAATGCTAGTCGTATGTAGTATGCCTTGGTTGTTGCAATGATTCCTTGATATAATGGTTGGATCAATGACGTACAATTTGGAGGAAAAAACACAATTTTTACGTTAGGATGATTCAACTCTCTACTATGGCTACCTGCATTATCAATGAGCAATAAAACTTTAAAGCTCAAATTTTTTTTCTTCAAAAACTTGTCTACTTCTAGAATAAAACAATTTTTAAACCAGTCTTCAAACAAATTTTGCGTCATCCAGCCTTTTTTATTTGCTCGCCAGTGGACTGGTAGATGAGACTTATCAACGTTTTTCAATGCTCTGGGATTCAAGGAACGATTTATTATCATTGGTTTTACTACAAAATTTCCTGATAGGTTACTACACATGTGAAGGGTAACACGATGTTTACAAGTTTTATAACCTGGTGATTGCTTCTCATCTTTTGAAATAAAAGTTCGAGACGGCAGTTTCTTCCAATATAAAGCTGTCTCATCGGCGTTGAAAATTTGATCTGCTGAATACTCTCCCTCTTCAATAATTCGTGGTATTTCCAATATAAATTTTTGAGCAGCTTCTACATCTGCTGAAGCTAGTTCTCCTTGCAATTTTACATTGCGCAAAGAAAATCTTTTTTTTAAATTTTTAAACCACCCTT
The DNA here is from genome assembly GCA_958295665.1 of Tipula vernalis. Lineage (NCBI taxonomy): Eukaryota > Metazoa > Arthropoda > Insecta > Diptera > Tipulidae > Tipula > Tipula vernalis. The sequence continues at coordinate 405,992,315 of OY282558.1, read as the reverse complement.
TACTTGCCAAAAATGATAGGTTTGGTTCTTCTTTAGAAGAAAGTTCATCTTTCTTAAAATGTGTGTAAACTCTGAGGGCTTTTTGTTTAATAAGATTTGTACTCAAAGGGATTTTTTTATCTAAACAATCTTCTATCCATATTATAAGAGCATGTTCCATTTTTACGATATTTATTTCTCTTTTGCGGGACACACGTTTTGCACCTTGCGAGCAACCAAAGGCAACATTTTTTCTAATTTCGCTTTCATTTTTGAATATTGTTCGAATAGTAGCTTCGTTTAAATTTAATGATTTTGCAATCGATGTAGGCTTTTCTCCGCTTTTTATACGATCTAAAATTCCAATTTTTTCTTCGAGTGAAATAAATTTTCGTTTAAATTTTTGCTTCTTGATCTTGTCAGACATTATCTAAATTTAGGGTCCAAAATAAGATTTACAATAAACGTTACAACTTCATTTTTTACATACCTCAAATTAAAATTATTATGCACTTACAAACTTTCAAAAGAAGGCTTTTTTACTATGTACTTTTTATCACTTTTTACTTTACTTTCTAAAATGTTAAAAACAAAGCAAGCTAAAACTTTATCAACTTCATTTACAAAGGACAAAACGCATATGTACTTTCACTTCTCAAAACGAAATGAGATATTTTTTTGTAGCAATGAATTTGGGGTATTTCCCTTATTGAACGGAAAAAAAAATTCAAATTTCCAATGCATATTTTTCAAAATCGTGTTATTTCAAAACCGTGTTATATTACCGTGTAATATCGAAACCGTGTTATATTAATATCAATTCTTGTACTGTGTAATATCGAAACCGTGTTTTACAAGTACCGTGTTATACGAGGGACGCCTGTACTTATAAATAAGCAAACTTTTTGTTTTTTTTTTGTTTTTGTTTTTATACTGGGTGACGGACATCGAAGAATTATATATAGATTATAATGTCCAGATTACACGTTCCCTTACAGTTGACTGGCACCTTTTCATTGTTAGCCATGATAACTTCTTTAGGTGTCGACAATTTGGAATAATTTGTAATAATTTGCATATTATTTGTCATATGCGATGCGAATTGATAATAAAGCCTGTTTATTTTCCGTCTCCTTTTTCTTGAGCGGAAACTTGCATATATTTGCGAAATGACCAATTTGGTTACAGTTGTAGCATCTTGGTTTAAATCGCTTTCTATTTCCTTTGTAAATAAACGCTGTATTTATCATAGTCTTAGTATCACCGTACTCACTAATGAGTAATTTTGATTTTACGTACTCCCCTGTAACTTTCGTTTCAGAACTTTCCATGGCCATAATCATTGGTTGAAATTTTTCTGGTAAACCCGCAAGTAAAAACATCCCAATCCATTCCTCATCGACTATAAAATCAATGTCGTTTAACTTTTGAGACGCACATATGATTGTTGTTACATACTGCTCCATTGATGGACAATTTTCAAGTTTAATGTTGATCTTTTTTCGCATTAACGCGATTCTATTCGATAGTCCATCATGCTGGAATACTTTCTTTAATATTTCCCACACTTCTTTTGAAGTTTCTAGACTACGAATATGCATATAAACACTTGAATGCACGCACATGATGATCTTCGATTTTGCTTGTGTTTCCCGCTTGGCCTTCTTCATTTCATCTTTTGTTTCGTCTTTATTTTCGATACAACACCACCGGTCTTCATGCTCAAGATATGCTTTCATGGCAAATTCCCATTCATTATAATTTTCTCGTCCCATTAATTTTTCTACTGGAACGCTATTCGATACCATGATTAATTTAATTATCGAATTTATTGATACACTTTATACGCTAATTACTTTATTACTCAATTAATAACTATGTTTTTTACCCGATTCCACAATAAAACAGCTAAAAATCTGGGCCCATAACCTGTTGAAAACAGATTTTTGGTAATTGGAAATAAAACACGTCTCTTACTTATTATGAGTAAAACGGAAGTAACATATACATATATATTTCATTTGACAGAATGTTGCCTACAAACCAGCTTATCAACATAAATTCACCCTATATACCAACAAGTTCACAGGTGTAGCCTTGATTTGCAAAAACTAATTAAAGTTCCAAAATTCTTTTTTTCTGGGTATGAGGGTTTCCTATTGCATTCAAAATCACTATCAACACCAAATTCTGTATAATTAGCTCTTATCAGTCCTTCATTGTTCCTTTTCCCCTTTCCGGTAATGCTCTATTTTCGTGCATATTCACGTAAAGGCACATTCATCAATCCAGCTTGGTCCAGCTCAATTTTAGCACCACGAAAATTAGTGGCATTGTCTTCTACTGGTGTACCCAGGCCACAAACTTTCGCTATATTGGTGGCGCCCAATCTTTAATAAAAATGGACCAAACATGTACACCTCAGGATCTAGTGAAAGTTGATAACGCACCGATGGCAGTAAATTTTACTTTTTAGTCCAACAGTACCACCCTGCTGCAAAGTGATAATTTATGTTTTATAAGATCTCCATTTTTGAATGATTTCATGCTTTGCTGCAGAATTTCCTCGCAACTCAAAAATTGTCGCTCCTGTGAACCATAACGAATTATTTTATATAGCCCCCTCACCACGCCATTTTGTTTCGTAATCGGCCGCATTCAGTTCCGAAGGAAGCAGTCGCTTTCGTTTTTGCGTAGACCAGTGATGTATACACAACTTCATCAGTTGCAATGCGGAAATAAGCTACGACAGCATATGCGAGATCACTAGAATCGCAAAATACATGGAGCTGCACGCTTTTCATAGCTAACGACAACAACAGCGGTGATTAATATCTCATATTTGGTGAACTCTTCTGCTCATCCCATCCAGTGTCAACACACCAAACCTCCTATATAATCATTTTGAATTGAATGATCAGCAAACCATTGAAGCTTTTGGGGTCGTACACACAGAAAAATCCTCGCTGTCATGTAGCATAACAGGCTTACCCTAAGTATTGTTATCCATACGGGCGGGCCGTGATTTATCATTCTTACTTTCAGTATAAGTCAAGCATAAAAATATAACTCCGCCCTCATTTTTTTATAAAAATCAAATTCTGTATAAAAGAATAAGAAATCATACCATTAGAAATTGTAATTCTTTAAATAAGTACAGCTGTCTATACCCCAAGCATTTCAATAACTAACTATAGATAATGCTATTCTCTGTATAAGAACAATACATTTTTATAAAATATTAATTCTTCGAAATCCCATTTGAATGCTTGCAATAAGCACAACAAATAATAATTTTAAGAAACGTTATCTCAAATTAAGAATAAAATGAAAATTAGTTCCTTAAAATAAGAATAATTATGTTTAATTCAAGAATATCAAAATTTCAAGAATAAGAAATCTTAGTTTGTGGAATTATATTACTTTAAACAAGTACAACTATCTTGAATGAAATTCTGTGCATAAGAACATCTAATTTTTATAAAAGAATATTTATACTTCCAAATCTCTATTAGTATACTTGCAATAAGCAAGACAATTAACAATTTTAAGAAACATTATCTTAAATTAAGAATAAAAATGCAAACGATTTTCTTAAACTAAGAATAATGTTTAATTTAAGAAAATCGAAGCTTGTCTAAACTATAAATACTCTTATTTAAAGAATATATAATTCTTACTATTATAGTTATATTCTTACCTTAACATACAATCAACTCGATTTTAGCACTAGAAATTCTTATAATAACTCTGCATTAGTATTATATTCAGAATTTGGTTACTGTAGAAAAGAACCTCACATTCGGTATTTAAGCATATATTTATGCTACAAATCATACGGATATTATAATATAATATATGAAAGAAAATATATTATATGAAAGTAAATTAAATAAAAGAAAATTTGATTTAAATTATTTAAAATACATTTATTTCAAGTTTAGTGCTTTTAAAAAATAAATTTAACAAAATACATTAAAAAGCTTATGAAATATTTACATAAAACAATTTTTACGTATATTTAAACATTAATTTAATTAAAAAATAAGTACATACTTCAAAACTAAATATTACATTAATTAATTTTTTGAATTTATTGTAGCTATTTGTTACGTAATATCAAATTAAGTTTAAGCATTAAAAAAATAATACAAAAATTATACTTTAAGTTATAGTTCGTTATAATTTTGTGTCCATTTTTATACAAAACATTTCTTCAATCAATTAAAACAAATATACATTGCAAAATATAAGAAAACTTAATAATAACTCATAAAAATATAATTATTTTCAATTTAGAAATAAATTAGAATCTTATTTTTTGTGTATGGTGCAAAATTATGAATAGTTAAAATGATTTTAATTGCATAAAACGCTGTAAAATATAATATAACAATTCAAGGGTTTGGTTTTAAAAAATAAAATACTAACTCTTATTAAAATAATTCAAAATTTATAGTTTTGTGCCCAAATCAAAACAAGACTTTTTTTTTAATCATACAATTTTGTTTTAATAGTACTATAATAATAGTAATAGTAGTTTTGGTTTAATAGCACTAAATGTTTATTTACAAAGACTATAATTATGCTTTATATTTTAATTATTTAAAGGAAATTGAGAAATAATATAAATAAAAATAAATAATTAAGAACAATTTGAAAGTTATAATAATTAAAATAAACAAACCTAAATAATATATAAACTAAAAATAGTTACAAATAATTTAAAAAATAAATTAAATTATATATATTATAATATTATAAATCATAAAGTAAGTACCTATTCAAACCTCACAAAATTACATTTCTGTTTTCAATTTAATACGTTTGTTATTATAATATCAAATCAGGCATAATTAGAATATTATTTTTTTATCTATGTACGAAGCAAATTTATGATTAATTCAATTAATATTTTCATTTTTTATGTAGACATAATTACATAAAACCAGGTATAAATACAATCGATGCATCAGCCAGAGTATGCAAATGAAACGGTCTGGAAATAGTATCGTTTAGTATTAACCATTTAAATTTATTTAACTCTTTCCCAACAAAGAAGACCCCAGTTTTTTTATCATATTGCTTTATTTCAATAAATTGTGTTATGACCAAAACCTTTTCGTCGTATTTAATAAAATTAATAATTTTAAGTAAATCTAAATTTTCATACAAGTAATAGTTAACCTTAAAAGGTCTTCCCATAAATTCAATAGAAATAAACAAGTTGCACTTGGAGAAAACAAAAGATGGTAGGGAAATGTGCTTTATGTAAAATTTATCGTTTAAACTGGTTAAATCTTGTTTTTCGTTGATAACAGGATTAATGTTGTGACTTTTCTGTATTATTGCTGCAAATATGAATGAAAATTTTTTACCTATCGATAAAGGTAAATTAATACGCGATTTAGTAACGTTACTGTAATTTTTAACTTGTTGATGTTTAGCTTCGAAGCGCATGCACCAATAATTTCGTAATGGTCCCGATTGGGATATTATATCTGGATAGTGACTTAAAAAATGGTGTTTAGGTTTTAATTGGCCAAACAATTTAATATACATATTGTTGTGAATAGAAATTTGGCTTCTTAAAACTATCAAATCGGCATCAGAAAAACTGTCTTTTAAAATTTGTTCGACTAACTCTTGCAAAACTCTTATGTATTTGAAAACTTTATCAGACACAGGTACTATTCCCCATATTAAGCAAGTAAAAAAATGTATTAGACATTCTGATTGCCGGGCCGTAGCGGAAAGATTTTCATTTTTTAAATGAGCTGATTTTATAGTAGAAGGCCGATTTCTAATGTTTATTTCTCCATAATCAAAATTTTGAATACGTAAGTTTAATTGATCTAATGTGAGTATTTTCTGTACAGAAATAAAATAATTTATCGATTTTATTAAACCAAATTTAATTACGCCTTCGAAAATATCATGCATTATGTCAACACAGAAATTTTCAACTACATGAAAGCTAGGAATTTCATTGAAAATTGAGTTTTCCAATACGCCGCTTGCCTTGTAGCCATCAGAAATAGATTGTTTATAATTAGATTTATTTCTTTGCTGGCAGCCTTCTGAGCTGTTAATATTATGTCTATTTACAAAACAAAACCGACAGAAACACAAATGTGAAAAACTTCTTGCGAATCCAAGTATTGTATTTAACCCTAAATTATCACCTGTAATTAGTCCAAGGAGGAACCGAACCCTGGTTAATTTTCCTTGAACATCAAATAGTATACCTTCAATTTCTAATTCTTTTAATTCTTCTACTAATTTCCACAATGATTGAGAATTACCATAGCTTTTTAAATCTCTTGTTTTAATTAACATAGCTATAAATATATAATCTAACGATGAATATTTTTTCGGTAAGCTAGGAAAACTATAGTAAAAGGCACCCATTGATTGTTTTCCTGCCCTGCTACCTAATGGATCACCGGTCTCAAAATCATCATAATAGAGGAAATAAGGAATACAAATATCATTTTTATATAAATTTAATTTGCTTTTCCATAATTTTCCTTGTACAAAGCTTGACAATTTACCGGATTTGGAATTCAATAACTCGTCTTGACTTTTAATAGTTTCATTTAATAAATTTGGAATTTCAAAAAACATTCTAATTTGAAATTTAATAGGTAAAACTGTTCCATAAGATATACTTGTTCTTAAATTAGGGATGCCTCGAGTTAATTTACTTGCTATTGTATTATTAATAGTAAACTTTGTGGGTGGAGCGTAATAATTTCTGAGCTTCAGTTCTTTTATAAATAAAAATTCAGTCCGAATATTTTTGAAAGGTTTTGATGAGATGGCTACCAGTTCCGTTATATTTTCACATCCCTCTAACACACATTTCTCTATTTCTTTAGCTATTACAAGTGTGACGTGTATTTCTATGTCTGCTATTAAATCTTGAATTGTTTTGGTAGTAAGATGACTATTTTGGTAGAGGTTACTAACAAAACGAAAAGTTGCTTCATTTATTTTTTTTTTAGATTCTGAAATATCAAATTGTTTTAACGGAGTTTCAAGGTTAATATTTAAATTTTTAGAAAGTAACGGAATCTCAATCGTATTTTGTACTAAATTAGAAATTACATTAGTATTTTCATTTTGTCCATTAATTTTAATTTTGTGACATTTAATCATGTGCTTTTTAAAACTATAAATATTGCTATAAGTGCTTAAACACCCATCTTGTACACACTGAACCATACAATTTTGTTTTATCATATGTTGGTGTTTTAAGTGAACAAACAGTTGATCAATAGTATTAAATGTTTGTTTACAAAGGCTACAATTGTATATTTCCATTTTTAAATATTTTAAAAAAAATGAGAATACTTGTTTGTGTGCAAATAATTCGGAACAATTTGAAAGTTATAATAATAAAAATAAACAAATCAAAATAATGTACAAATTAAAATATTTAGTTTTTTAAGCTGTCGAGTAAGGCAATTATACTAGCATCAATTTGATCGTAAGGTGTTTCTATATTATAAAAATATTTTTGCAAAAATGTCCAAAATTTTGTACTCTCTTTAGGAAAATTCAAATTAAAACAAAAAAAACATTTAAAAAGCAAGTCAATTGCACTTACTACATTATTAAGTTGTAGTTGAAATTCATCTATACAAATTTTAATATCTTTGACCTGTTTGCCATCTATTCTATAGCACATAAAAGGCTGTAAAGTTTGTTTATATTTTAAATAAAATGTCTTTTTTTGTTCTATGATATAGTCAAAATTTGTAGTTGATTTGATCTCTACTAATATTGAGGCGATGGCATCATCAATTGTTGCTTTGTATACTTTTTTGTTAGAGCTGTCTGTAAATCGGGCGGTTGGTTTTATGATGTGATTAATTATTTTGATGATCCGTATAGATTTGTGATCTATAATAATGAAAAAAAAAGATAGTTTAAGATATTATATATTTTTCATAACTTGAGATCATGTTTAAACCCTAAAAAATAACAGTTTAAATTACCTAAGTTTTCAAAATGGTTCTGCTCCAGGAACTGAAGATTTTTATTTTTATTTAAAAGACTTCGAAGTAATTTCTCGTAACTAAGTAACTGCGTCCAATTTTTCACCAATAATAAATCCTTTTCCGGGTATAAACACATAAAATCAATGTCAATCTAAGGAATAACGAAAATAATAAACTTAAATTAATTTGACTGTTTGTTGAGATAATTTATGCTTAAATCAAACACTTACCAAACGAAAATTTTGAGAGTGGTAAAGAATTGGCCATTCTTCCATAAACGACTTTAAATTTTTATCCTGTTTTTTTAATTCTATTTGTCTTAATTTAAAAGAGTTCCTCCATTTATTCTCCACAGTATCCCAGGGTTCTGATTTGAATTTAAGCCAATTTTTGTCACTCTCCAATTCCTCATTTATCTCAGGTTCTTCAATACTGCTTGAACTTGGAAGATCTGAATAATTTCGTTTTCTTGTTGTACCGAATAGACCAACGGGTCTTAATTTCGATGCACAATTGCGGTATCTATTGTAAAGCCGTCCACCTTGTATTGGTTCCGTTGTGTGATAATATTGCTATTTTTTTTAAAGATCAATAGAGATGTTTAAAGATGGCGGTTTTTATATTGGACCGATTATACAAAATATAATAATATAAAATTTCTAATTTTATTTTCCTATGTTCTATATTTTTACTAAATTATTTCTATATGAAAATTTAATAAGAATTTTTAAATTTTCCCGCGAACATGTATTTTACATATGTATCTTGTTGATCGTATCGGCGTTTCATAGAAATAGAAATTCTCTACATTGTATTGTTGTATAATTTTTAACTTAGGTGTATTTAATAATTGATTTTATTTATTTATAAACAAAATTAAAATATTTAGTTTGTTAATTGTTAAATAGAATGTTAATAATAAAATGTGATATTTAAAACTATTCTTACAATGTCCTCTGTTACGAAAGTTGCTTTGATTTTATTTGTAATGATAATAAAATCCTCTTTTACCATACAAATATTTTGTTCTAGGTATTTTTCGATTATTGCGTCAATTAAAACCTTTCTCGATTTTTCATCTAAAGATTTTGAAATAGTTTTATAGTTGTTAAGGATTTTTTTACCTCTTTCTGAAGTTAGAACCGTTGAAAACACCTGGCCAAATAATTAGTAATGTGTTCAAATATTATAAATCAAAATAATGCCTCCATTATAATCCTCAAATTTGAGTCTATCGGTGAATGTAATTTATAAAACCAGAAAAAAAAATCAACACTACATCAACATTTATAAATTTTATAAATAGTGTAACTTTTAAATTTCTCTGCATTTTATTTAACATGTAATTATATCGAGAGCCCGAATAAAGGAATATTGAATTTGCACAACAATAAATATTATAGTGAGACCTCGTTGAGGTAACAACCATAATAGCGGTTATTAAAATCAAATTAAAGAATTAATTATGAGATATTTTAATCAAATATAAAATAAAGAATTAAGACGTCTGTTTAAATTGAATAATAATAAATAAAGGAATCAACTTATTATTGATGTAAAGCATACAATTAATTTGCTTTCAAAAGAAAAATTGAGATAAATTTCATATACATAAGTAAATAAAAAACAAATTGGTTGACAATTTTTTTTTTTTTCAAACAATAAATATCAAAATTAGGAAGTATTTTTAGAATTTGGATTTTATAGATTTACTCTTTAAAATCAAAACTTAAAAAATATTTTATAATTATGATATTAAAAAAAAATTTTAACCAAATTGTTTTTGATTTACTTGAAATCTGATGTCTGTTTTCCTTTTGAAGCATGCGATTTTTGTTAAATGCTGCTTTCGTTGCATGCTCTTTTAAAGGAAATTCAAATATTTATTTTATACTTCGCTTAATAATTGAAAATAATGAATTATTTACAAATTTCTTACAAAGTCTGCAGTTTTGCTTTTATTTATTTGAATAGCTGAGGCCGTCGATGATGAAGAGGTTGCAGGTGGGGATGCAGAATTAGAAGTAGAATTATGTCCGTTAGATAACCACGCCAATAAATCTGAATTTGGTTCCGTGGAAATAGTAGCAGCTTCACCAAAATTCTATTAAATAAAAACGATCATGAGTAATTAAAACAATTAAAAATATATTATTATTCATACGTTAACCCGTTTCCATTCGGTTAAAAAAGTACGAAATTTTCGTTTATTAGGGAAATCCACCAACGTAGGAAAAAACAAATTTAAATCAAATTCGGTGATAAATTGAAGGTCCTCAATTTGAATGTTGTTGCCTATAAATAATAAAAATGTGTTAAAACAATTTAGGTTGGAATAAGCTTTCTATTGCCTAACTTACTTTTAAATTTCTCAACTAAACAAGACAACCCCCAACCAGCAAGCAACTTTGCAATATCGGAATTTTCCATAGTTTCGGAATCGTTTGCTAGATTATTTAATAAAATGAGTATAAGGACAGGTGCTCCTTAAATTAGGAATGTATAATTATACCTGAAATTTGAATATGTTGAGGAGTATAGCTACTATCCATGTTCAAATAAAAGTTTTCCAATGAATTTTGATCATCCATCGTAGCAAAGAAAGTAAACAGTAGGGAGCGAATTTAAACTAAAAGCAAACAAAAAACACGCTGAAGGGAAAAACTAACAAGCATTAAAACAAATGCATATGCATACATTTGAAAATCATTATTATGTATAAGCAAATCAATTACTAATTATTAATAAAAATGACTTACTTCTTTCAAAATTGGTAATGACTCTTCGCAGTAATGCAATTCCCCAGAATGACTTCACCTGACGACACGACGCAGAGTGGCCTCCCTTTTACCTTAGTAAGGATTTATGGACTCCTATAAGAATGTACAGCTGCTTAGGTTCCAAAGGTGAGTTCGCCTCACAACACGACGCACAATGGCCTTCTGTTTAGCTTAGTGAAGATTCTATTCTGAAATATTTTAATTAGGCCTAAGAACTCATTTCTACAGGAAGGGAATTTTTTGGAAGAGACAGAACAATCACATAACTCATTTTGTATGACTTTTTCCAACAAAATGGGTTCTATGAGAGCAAATTCTGCAAATTTTAGGAATTTTTCCTATAAGTATGGAGTGTGTGATAGATATGAATAACGATTTATATTATAAATTAATAGTTTATATTAAATAGGATTAAATTTTTAAATAATTGATTTCATTTATTAATTTCAAGCAATTAATTTGAAAATGTTTGTATAAGTATTTATATGCTTGATCGTGTTTTGCGATTTTGCAATTAGTGTTTCAACTTAATTAGTTTTTTTGTACAAATTCCTAACGGTTTATATGAAAATTTGGATGGTAACCTTGTATCGTTTTATGTGATTTTATGTAATATCGTTTTATGCGATTTTATGAAGCGCAAAATGATCTTCATTTTGCAAGTGTTTTATTGGAAGTTCTTTTATGCACAATTTTTAAATATTTAGTTGATTAAATATGATAAAATTTTTAAATATTTCATTTGATTTATCAAATTCAAACAATTAATTTGAAAATGTTTGTATAAGTATTTTATCGTGTTATGCGACTTCTCAAAGTGCCAAACGTTTTTAATTTTGTTAGTAGTGTTTTAGGTAGTCTTTTTAGTACAAAATTCTAACGGTTTTTATAGAAGATATGATGGTTACCAAAAATATTTATATGAACATTTTCATATTAATTGTTTAAATTCGTTAAATCAAATAAAATATTTAAAAATTGCGCATAAGAAAACCGCCATTAAAACACACTTGCAAAATGAAAATCATTTGGCGCTTCATAAAATTACAACCATACAATAAAACATGGTAGCCATTAAACTTTCATAAGAATGATTAGGAATTTTGTACAAAAACTACTTAAAACACGACATGCAAAATTAAAACGTTTGGCTTTTCGCAAAATCACATAACACGATCAAGCATATAAATATTTATAAGAATATTTTCACATTAATTGTTTAAATTCGTTAAATCAAATAAAATATTTAAAAATTGCGCATAAGAAAACCGTCATTAAAACACACTTGCAAAATGAAAATCATTTGGCGCTTCATAAAATTACAACAATACAATAAAACATGGTAGCCATTAAACTTTCATAAGAATGATTAGGAATTTTGTACAAAAACTACTTAAAACACGACATGCAAAATTAAAACGTTTGGCACTTCGCAAAATCACATAACACGATCAAGCATATAAATATTTATAAGAACATTTTCACATTAATTGTTTAAATTCGTTAAATCAAATAAAATATTTAAAAATATGGCATAAGAAAACCGCCATTAAAACACACTTGCAAAATGAAAATAATTTGGCGCTTCATAAAATTACAACAATACAATAAAACATGGTAGCCATTAAACTTTCATAAGAATGATTAGGAATTTTGTACAAAAACTACTTAAAACACGACATGCAAAATTAAAACGTTTGGCTTTTCGCAAAATCACATAACACGATCAAGCATATAAATATTTATAAGAACATTTTCACATTAATTGTTTAAATTCGTTAAATCAAATAAAATATTTAAAAATTGCGCATAAGAAAACCGCCATTAAAACACACTTGCAAAATGAAAATCATTTGGCGCTTCATAAAATTACAACAATACAATAAAACATGGTAGCCATTAAACTTTCATAAGAATGATTAGGAATTTTGTACAAAAACTACTTAAAACACGACATGCAAAATTAAAACGTTTGGCACTTCGCAAAATCACATAACACGATCAAGCATCTAAATATTTATAAGAACATTTTCACATTAATTGTTTAAATTCGTTAAATCAAATAAAATATTTAAAAATTGCGCATAAGAAAACCGCCATTAAAACACACATGTAAAATTAAAATCATTTGGCGCTTCTTAAAATCGCATAAAACGATAATACGTGAAGGCCGTTAAACCTTTAATACTTACATACACTTAATTAATTATTTTTAATTAATTTTTTATTAAAAAATGATTTAATATTAAAAAAAGCAACACAAAACACAAACACTATTTCACCAAACTAAACTTTATTTTATTTTTTCAGGAGAGAACGTTAATACCAAAGAAAAACTGAAGAACGAATGGCGAGCGGTTGACGGGTTGACTAATGAACAATGAAGCCGGTTCCCGGTTGCATTAATATGGTCGGCTTGTTTCGGTGACTGACGAAACGGAATAAATAAAAACTAATATAGAACTATAACAAAGAAATAATAACTAGCGAAGAATTACGATTTTTGTACGAATACCGAAAATTTTAAATTTTATATTTTTCTTTATCGTTTGTTAACCCAATGAATGGCATTTATTCATTTTGCATGTTATTTTAAAATTGCATTGAAATGTTAGCTAATAACATGTTAGCAGAAACAAAGAAAAATACATATATGTTTCGTCGAAAAACGTACTTATACATAAATAGTCGTAGTGACAATGTGCCTGTATTGCGTATACCTTATATAAGAAAAATAATTCTTGAAAGGTGTGCTTATTCCATGTTTCAGTTGTATTTGTGAACGAATTATTTTTGAACTACAAAATATTTTATTACATGTAATTTTTCGTTTTGTTATGCAATGTTAAGTAAATCTTTCATTATCAAATTGTACCAATCGTTATTTTAATGGTTACGTTAATTTTTGAGTTATTACTGGCCTTGTTAATAAATTCGGTCATATACACATTCAATTGAGTTTTTAGATGTAGTCAACAAGTGTACATTATAATATAGGAGTATATGATTAAATATGTAGAACCAATTTCCTTTTGCAAATGCGCAAGATTTAATTTATCAATGTAACAACAAAATATGATCCATCGAAGATAATTAAATGTAATAATACCTAGTTGTTGGTAATGCAATTTTATCGGAATGAATTTGGTTTTTATGGTAAATCTGTAATTTTTCGAATCTAACTATCGAATTTTGGGTTGATTTAAATAATATCTTAATCATAAACTATAAAATTCGTTTAACTATTTTTTTACAATTAGTACATTGCTTTTTACACAATATTGTCTTGCTTTTCCTTGAAACTCCTGATACGTATTTTTTATGGAACTTCTGTGGATTAAGATAAATGCTTTCATGATTACATCATTATTATTCGTGTTAAATTTGCATTTTAAAGATGAATATGTTTAATTTTTCGGCGCTTTCTGAGACATTAGCAATTGCATCTTGCCTGGTTCAGTTTGAATATAAGAGCTGTTCAGCATTTGTTGATGGGGATAACGTAAAATTGTGATTTGATATCTTTCGATTAAGGCGTAATTGTTCTCTAAAATATATGCTCAGATGAAATAATGAGAAAAATTCAGATAATTATTGTGACCGTATATTATCTCAGAAACGTGTAGAGTTACTGTATACATATAATTCGCACTTGGTGTGAATATCCTCTATAATTGTTTTCTCTTATATAGTAGATTTGGGGTGGGTATTGGCTAAGGTGAGGATGTGTGACGATGAAGGAAAAAAGGATTTTATAAAATGTGACATCACGGATTTAAGCAGTATTTAAAACTGAAAAGAAATTGAATACATATAAATTAACATAAATAGTTTAAACAAATTACAGATTTTTACTAAGTTGAAATAATGGGGGGGGGGGGGGGGTGGGGGGTTACTAAATTTCTGACGTAGAATTATAAAGAAGTACCAACGGAGATGTGGGGGGAGATTAAAAATTAATCAAAAAACGCGCGATGCAGTTTTAAGAGGACCCCTAACGCACATAATCGAAACTGGATTAAATTTTCTTTTAATTTTCGCAAAATTAAATAATCGCAAAACAAAATAAATAATCTTACATTTAGTTTTCAAATGTTGCATAAAGTAATATCGTGTTATGTATAAGATTTGTATGCTTATTATAAGGATATTTTGTTATTCTCATACGAAGCATGTATTCTTAAATTAATATTATTTATTATACACGGAATGTATTAAGTATAAGTAATAATCAGATTATTGAGAGTATAACCTTCGAAAACAATCCTTGAAATATTTAATGGTTACAGAAAATGATTTAAAAATAAAGAATAGCGTTTTTTCGGTTAGTACAGTTACTCTTATAATAAATAATCTTACATTTAGATTTCAAATGTTACATAAAGTATTATTGTGTTAAGAATAAGATTTATATGCTTATTGTGAGTATATTTTGTTATTCTTATACGAAGCATTTATCCTTAAATTAATGTTATTTATTGAACACGGAATGTACTAAATATAAGTATTAATTAGATTATTGAGAGTATAACAATCTGTATGTAAGAAAATATACTTAAAATTTAAAATAATGAGAAATAAGAACATATATTCTTAATTTTGAAAAAAATAATTCTCTGTGTGTAGATGCTCATCATAAATCTCAATAGATCGCCTTTTGTAGGAATTTTTCTGTCATAAAATGTATCGATAAATTTTGAGCATATCAAAAGTAGTGTGGGACCCACTTCAGCACATATAATATTTTATACTTTGTATATGGAAGGAGGGTAACTTTAGCAACAATTTATTGTATGAGCTGATAAAAAAAAAAAAATTATTTTACGACACACAGAATAGGAATTAGATAGGAAATAAATCCTGAGTTTTTCGCTTTGGGATTACATTGTATTTAGATACTGTAAATTGATCAACAATAATAATAATAATTTAGGAAAGCAACAACAACAACATGTAAAATAAGACACAAACAAAAAGGCAAAATTTGCATATAATTTTGGTTTCTTATAAACATAGTCGTACATATTTTGTGGGTGTATCAAGTTCCTCTGGTCTTTTCTCTACAATGTATCCTTTTTTGTATTCCTGAATGATTAAGGATTTTGTATCATTATAAATTAGTGAAATTGAGCGTGGTGTAATTGATTTGGTAAAAAAATACTAGTTCTCCTTTGCTTCAATTGTATATGAGTATATCCTTGCACCCACACCAGGCTTGTATTTTATTATCGGCGTAATGTTGCGTTAATTAATCATTATACATTATTATATGTTATTGAAAGGATTAATTGGGAGATTTATGAAAAGTAATCATCAGCTTAATCATATAAACTTTACACATTGTTCGTTACAATTTTTTTTTTGTTTTCGTGTAAATATTTATTGGATTTTTCTGTTTAATGCTTTATTTGGGGATTAATTATCAACATTTATGTTAAACTTTATGTGAAAGTAGGTATACTATATATACGAACAGACATAACAAAAAAATTATTTAATCCGTTAATGTTTAATTTCAGATGATTTGCATGATTTTATGTTGAAACGTATATAATCCCACGATCATGTACGTGTTGTTAGGTCATGGTAATGGTTCTCGCCAAAAATTGTTGTAACTTTGTAGCGGTTCATTAAATCGTAATAATAATTTTCAATAAAATACAATTCGCTATTTTTGATTTAAAAATGGTTTACTGCACGTAACAATTATCAATAAAGCGTTTGATAAACTAATTTAATGATTGAATCATTTTTTTGACTCAAGTTCCAATTTTTCAAAGGATAAATGGAAAATCGTTTAGCCATACCAGTTTGGTAATGTAAATAAGTGCAGCCAATGCGACATCACTTGGTTCCTCAATTAATTTTAAAGAGTAATACAAAATGTATTCACATTAGAGCTTTCGATATACATCAAACAAGGTTCTCACGATTCAATGTTTATCAAACATCAGATACTTTGATGTGTATCTACGACCATTGCTGGGAAAAAATTTTAGAGTATGGCGAATACTCAGCATTTGTCCACTTAAATTGCCCCAAACCACTCCCGGCTACTCGTACTGTTTATTATTTTACTGGTAGACGGCTCCAATGTCTGCTCCAACATGTTAGTGTATGTGACTGAATTTATTTGCCCAGAGTATATAAAAGGAATTCCGGTTCGTGCTGACGACAAATCATGATGCTGCCGTCGCCTTGCTTGATAGAATCAGCTATATGCATTTCGGATTAAGATGCCCCGAAAAACTGAACAAATTGATTATAAATATTCAAATAAAGTTAATGGTGATATTTTATGGCTTATTACGCAAATTGTCAAATACTGTGCTTTTTATTATTTCTCAGAATATTTAGAACTGGCCACAATATTAATTTCGTCCGACCAAAAAACTTGAGTCCAATCTAAAGTAGTTCAATACGGTATATTTTTGCCCAGTTAGGTCAATTTTTCATGTTGGTTTGAGATAATAACGGTTCTTTCCTAACCCAAACTCTTTAGGCCCCCGAGAAACGTTTTTGCAGAAATTGATACCTGAAATCGGCTACTTATATAATCAGCTGATGGTAATTTTTTCCTGTTTCTAATAGCTGACCGTTCATACTACCGATCTTCTTTACCGGCTATCTTCCTTTATTTACCCCAACTAGCCTAGAAAAGATAAAATGAATCTCACTATACCTAAGGATCATTGTTTACACAGCGCGACTTAAAATTCACCATGGAAAACCGATCCAGTGCCCTGACCTAACCTCAACTGAATATTTATGGAATCTTTTGAAGAAAACGGTCAACACAAGAAAATGCACATCGATTGCCAATATGAAGGAAATGGTGTTAGAGAATGAGATGCTTTAAGTACATCGATCTGTAAGCAACTTGTGGAAAGTTTAATAAGATGAATGCAGAAACAATTAAAAATCAAGGTGGACTAACAAAATATGAAGGTTGTCAATTGTATCGGTAATAAAGAACAAATGCGCTCTGACCACTATATGTGGTCAGAACCACACTGAAAACTACTGTGCCCCTAATCGAAATTTATTCAATCAATTGGCTAAAAAAATGCTTCACCTCTCTATAGCGATTAACTGCCACTTTGATCGTTTGGTTTTACTTCTTTGGTTGAGTTGTCTGTGTGGAAATTTCTCTAAATATACCACGGTAAAAGGATGTTAGAATGCTAAGTTCAAAAATTAGCAAGGTTAGCCATATAGATCATATTTACATCTGGATCTAGACGTGTCTTTAGTTATTTTAATTTTAAATTTGTTATACAGCATTAAGAAATATTTACGTCGGGATCATCTAAAATATTGAGACAGTATACATTGTTAAACGGAAATATAGCTGAAATGAGACTAATGCTATGTTTAGACTAGGGATTAGTCGATTAACTAGCAAATCTAGTGTTCCTTCTAGTGTGAATGGCGGAGATTAAGATAATTATGTTTCAATTATAGTTTGTCATTTAGTTAATATTAGTAGACGTGTTAAATATTTACTAATAAAACTTTTGAAGTCATTGATGTTTCTGGCTTATTTTATGCAAAATGCCCTAATAATGGCTAGGATTTTGAACAGTTTTTGGTAAAGTCACATTGTGCAGCGCCATTTTTAATCGCGATTTTCTCTTACACTCGCCAAAAAAGCTAATCCGGAATAAAAGTAAACTTGATTAGGAAAAACTGGATTACTAATCGCTAGTCTGAACAAGCTATAACGTAATATTCACGAGTTTATAAAATCTCAGCCTTGTTGTTACATACTGCAATATATACGCGAAGAACACACTTTAAGTGAATAATTTATTATGAATGAAAAATGATCATTCTTGACAGCAAATAGACTGGTATAGAGATGGAAATCGGGAAAATGTTGTACTACCTACTCGTACAAACTAATTTTTGATAATTTGTTTGGTTGTTTAATTATATACTAAAATAAGGTGTATAATACCTTCTGATCTAGCTTAGGTTGTGGAGGTTGTGAAGTTGTTCACCTCCTATTTTTGGTTAATATTTATTTTTCGTATCGACGCGTCAGCGAAATGCTGCGGTAATTGTTCTCTGAACAAAAACCTACTGATTGGGCCTTCCGTACAGTCGAATTTATTCGATATTGTGTTACGATTTCGGCAACATCAATTCTTTCTTGTCGGCGTTATGGAGAATATGTACCGCCAGGTGGCCATTCATAAAGAAGATGCAAGGTGTCAATTAATATTATGGCGAGATGAAAAGCAATGCATCAAACCGTTCGTGCTTAAACGAATGCGCAGGAACATCACGAGCTATCGAGAAGGACATCTATGTCGATGATCTGATGACGGGTGCTTCTACTCTACAACAATTAAAGGAGTTAAAGAGCAGCATTCTTCGAGTTTTAAGCTGTGGAAGGTTTTACATTGGAAAATGTCTTGAAACCACAAATTACATCTAATTCAACATCACGATAATGAGCGTATAAGGCAGCCGTTAAATCATGACAAGTCCATCAAATTAGTAGGGATAGCATGGGATTCTACTACCGACAGATTTATTTTCCAACCCGATTTTAATCCACTTAAGGTATACATATCAAAAGAAGCTTATTATCTGAAGCAAGCAGGCTTTTTGATCCTTTAGGGCTGATCTCACCAATTACAATTAGAATTAAGATATGTTTCAGAAACTGTGGTTGTAGAAATTAGAGTGGGGTGACGAATTGTCAGTCGAAATGAAAGCAGAATTGCTTAAAATCCGGAATGGTTTAAGCGGTACATCATAAATTGAAGTACAAAGATGGATAGCCACCACAACCACCATCAGCTTGCATGGATTTTGTGATGCAAGTAGCCCCATTAAAACAAATCAGCCTGCTTAGACTTGATTTAGTGGGTGCAGTACTACTAAGCCGTATTACGAAGCAGATTGCAGGCATACTGAAAATAGAGATATCTTCCATCACCCTGTGGACGGACTCAAGAATCGTCCTAAACTGGCTGTGCAATCAGCCACGACGATGAACGACATTCATATCTAATCGCATGTCTGAAATTATAAGCGAGCACAAAAGAAGCTACTGGAGACACGTTTTTCCAAAGGAGAATTCTGCGGTAAAACATATCGTGAAATTTCGATAAACCAATCTTGGTGGAAGGGACCAGATTGGTTGTCTCAAAACGAAGAGAAGTGGCCGAACCAACCGGTTATCTCGCCTACTATCGAAGAGCGCGCTTTTTCATTATTGACCCACGCTATTGCAATCCAAAAAGATGGTCAATCAGGTATAGTTTTGGATTTGATAAATAGATTCTCAAATTTTTTTAAATTGCCCAAAAATCTAACCCAAGATCGTGTGCTGCCCCACCTTTCCATTCGCGGTGGGAGGAGTAGATTTTTGTATAACTAACTCCATCTACTTTACAGTAGATCCAAGCAATTTTATTCAGAGTTTAGTACAAGATATAAATTCTCGCTAATTTCAATTTATTTCCGCCTTTTATTTTGGCTTAACTCATTAAATTATTTTCTTTGTCTTGTTCACTTACTTTTTGGTGAGCATTACGATAACAACCATTGAAGTTCACAATTTGTTTGAATTAATCAATTTGTTAAGCTTAATTTGAAACAAAGAAATCATAAAATTCCTTTTGATTTTTTTTTTTTTTGGATATTTGGAGCATTGTTTCGAATTCGCACAGAACCCAAAATCTAAGTATTTCCCTAATAGTTTTGGTGGCAACATTTTCTATTAAAATTTCCAAAATTTAAAACAAAAATGATTTGTGAACCCTCAAGAGAGTAGAAGGGTTATGTTTCTTCCAAACAATAATACTTAATTATTCGCATTTGTTTCTTTTATTGCATTCTATAATAACTGCCAATGTTTTGGGCAACTTAAATTTTCCGTTTGATTTTCAAATATCACAAAAAAAGCAACTAATTGGGCATGCAAGTGAGAATATAACATATGAGGAGATGATTGTGCCTCTTCTAACAAAATCTTCTTAACTTAAGCTTTATTTTGTGACCTAGAGTTCAAAAACAATTTTTTGGAATTACATATTAGAATCGATCAACTCTGTACTTGAGCGCAAAGTTTCACAACTCTGTCACATTATTTAAAGAAACCCAAATAAGTTCTTAATCATTTCATCAATTGATTATGTATCTATAGAGGAGTGTGAAATGATCTTGTTATAGATCACGAAGCAACTCAACTTAAAGCAGTACTCAACAAGTCAACATTAATAAAATATTAAATATCTTCATACAATTTTGATTAATCTGTAACTTCACGCGATTAAACCAAATAATTCAAAATTATTTCGGCTATCTTGGAAAATTTCAAACGTTACAAAAATGGCATCTGTATAACTCAACATTCTACGAACCTAGCTTGATTGTATCTGTACGTAACTAAAAGTTATGTAAATACTGGAAAGCTTAAAAACAAAATTCTCCATAAATCATTAATTCTGTAATAAGATCTTCTGCAAAAAAAACCATTGAATATTCCAAGAAATATCGAGTAACACGGGTATCTCGAAAAGTTGGTGTGATCTTCTGAATGTAAGGAGAATTCTAGAATAATACGTAAATACGACAATGACGATAATTCGAATAACTTCGTTATGAAGTTATTTAAATCCGGAAATCTAAATAAACTCAAAAATTTTGAATTATGGGAATCTCTTCTCTGTAAGCTAATTCATTTGAGTGTTACTCCTACTCGTAATTCAATTCCAAGGTAAACTTGAATAATATCGAAAATCTCGAATAATGAATGTCGAAGTCAACTAAATTTAACTGGCGTAATAAACTAAAAAACCTCGGAGTCCCAGAAAATATTGAGAACCATATCCATAACGCCTTTCAAATTTCGAGTATAAGCAAGAAACTCAAATAGACTCGAATAATTTCGAATAATCTTAGAGTTTTAGAATAATCCAGATATTTTATCTAGAAAATTTTGAATAAATTTATATTCTTAGAATAATGTTGAAAATCTCAAAGCTAAGTAATACAAAAGAAAACACTCTTTCTGCCAAAAATAATTAGAAAACGACGAATAATCTCGAAAATGTTGAGTAATGTTGATAATTTTGAATAAATAAACAAGCAACTTACCGCTATTCAAACCCAGATATCTAGATTAGCGTACCGGAGCAATATTAGTTACACTTTTTACTTAAAGATTTAGCACGTGTAGTTTCAAATATTCCCAGGTTTTGCTTTCACTGTAAGGATTTAGTCAAATCAATCAAAACCATTCTGTATTATCATCCAATTTTTTTGGTTGCTTTTCTTATTTTGAAAATCGTCCTTAGCTATTCAACCAGATTTTGTTGCCTATGCCAAATATTTTTCACGGAAAAATAACGAGTTGCCCTCGTTCAGCTGATTTTTTCCCTCTACCATGCTTCGTTCCCTTTTCGGTAATATCTCTTCACAGCTTTTGAACTGTTGAAACTTGAAACACCGGTTTCATCCACGTTCCAAATGTTACATGCGGCAAATTTATGTTTGCCTTCCACTTGTTCCAGCAAGTTAAAAAATGAATTCACTTGAGTACGATTGAATCCCGTGGAAACAGTTAATACTGGTTGCTTCTGGGATCTAGAATCGATAAATCGGGATGTTTTTGCACAAAAATGTAAAGCCAATCAGGACCTGCTTGCTTGTTTCCTATTAATGATTCCAAAGCAATATAAATTTTTGATGTGTACTTTACATATTCCGTTAGCTTCATCCCTTTCTCTTTGTTAAAATTGAGTTTCTGCTGCCAATTTTACGTTTTGGTACTGCCGTGGATATTCCTGCCGAGTTTATTTTTTGTGCTTTTTTGACATAGTGCCGCAATGTTTGGTGGCAAATGCTCATTTTATTAGCTACGCATCTAACGCTGAGATTTTTTTTCTGATGTCTCTCGGCCGGTTTGTTTTCCGTTCATAATTTATCATTATTCTAAAACGATTATTCTATTATCGATTATTATTCGATATTCTAAGAATCTCAAAAAATCTATAAAATCTCGAATAATATCTAAAGGTCAAATAAACCTTAAGCAAGCTTGAAAGCCTGAAAAATTACATAAAATCTTGAAAATCCCGCTGTATCTATGTATAAGTCGATAATAAGACGCCACTTAACGTCAAAATTTGAATGAAATAATCCTGAATCTCGAAATATGAGAGATAATCGACCAGCAAAGGTTAACCTAGCAGATGAAATTATAATTAATTGGAACTTGCTGTCGATTGAAGTGCAGTACGCTGCTTAATAAATAATTCAATATAAATTGTATAATGCATAAAAATCGGTTAAAATCAGATTGATTAAAAAGTTTAAATTAATCGATCAATCTCAATCAGTTTTAATTTCCCTACCAGTAATTTTTCCGACAGCTACGCGGTGGGGTTCAATTTGTTTCTATACATTTTTTTATTAAAGCGTTCTAAATCAAATTGTAAATACTTAAAATTGATTTATTCCATGCGTGATATAATTTTGGTGAGAAGAGGCCACTGGAAACGATGAATTGTCTCCAGCCGCCTTACCCATATCAGGATGCTTTGTAGGAAAAAAGACAAACAACTTCTTCTCAGTTGAAGATAATGATTGTCCGAGTAATTACTTGTGATTTACTTGATTTTGAGTACTACACAATATTCGCTAAACTCGCTTTTTGCGTTAGAGATGTGACTTAAACTTTCGTTAACAATTCAGTGTTTGTACAAATGAAATCAATCAGCGGATCAACAAAGCAAGAAACACATCCAATATGCTTCATAACCGTTCAGATGTCATCAGAATGGAATTCGCAAGGTAAGGGGTAAACGGGAAGGCCAGTGGAAAGACGTGGCAAGAACATTAGTCCCCAAAACAGTGAGATGGTCCAGCCTTACGTCCTATGCTTCTAAAACACATGACACTTAGGCACTTAGGGAGTGAAATAATTTTTTTCGAATCCTACATGTTGTTTTTAAAATACAGTGATTTACAGCGCTCTGTTCATTTTCTAAAATAATTCGATAACCTAAAAATGTAGTTCTTCTTCCCCCGATGTGTTTGGAAATAGTGGAATTCCATTAAAGAAACTTATATGTTTCTCCTCCAAAGCAGAAAATTTTAACAAATGCGAATATAATTGCTGAAGTCAACGCTGAAATATAATTAATTACAAAAACGGGACAAACAACGTCCCGCTCATAGTAAACGCTGAAACCCAGGACACTCAATTTTATAAATGATCTGTCCCCTCGAAAACGGGACGGGTTGGCAAGTCCATATTATAATCACAAATTAAATTTCGGCACCCGTTAAATGTTTTGAAGAATGACTAAGGCATTTTCATTGACCGATATGCTGTATTTATCGTTATCGCGTCATGAATTGGAAAAGTAGACTTAGTGCGCTTTTTCATTTGAACGACACTATAATGATATGTCAACGCAAATTTTGCTTGTTGTAAGAGATACCAGTTTCTTAAAATGCAATTCATTGAACGATAACATTTTATAGGCTCGACATTGCTTGAAAAAGCGCTCACTCATGAACTTTTACTTCATTTCAACATACAAAATAATTTTTTAAAACCATACAGTTCCAAATTTTCTTAGTTTCATAAATTTCAAAATTCGTAAAGGTTGTTGGCCCACACTATTTTATCTTCTGCATATGAATATAGCCAAATATTTATATCATAACCATCGTAAAGTTTGGCTGAAATGTTCTAACTTGAAATATGAGCCTATAATACCTAAATTTTCCATTTTCAAAAAATACTAAAAATTTAATTTAAAATCAGTTAAAAAAATTCAGGGTTATTCAAAAGTGAAACCCCAGATCCATACGGTCCATATATGTACTGTCAAGGAGAAGTTTAATGCCGTATTTTTAAACCATATAGATTTTCTTTATACAGATCAAGTTGACAAGTCATTTCAAAGTGAACCAAATTAAATTAGACAACTACTTAGCAGAATTCCTTCTTTCTTACTTACTTCAACTTATACCATTTAAGTTATTTTATGCTATGTCACCAAACCATATTGCCATTTATCCAGGTGTTTGTTTATGACGAATAAATAGAACTGGGTCTCGTCAATAAATCGATAAAAATTTGTAAACTAAAATAATGTATTATTTGCATTGCAACCAAAATTTTAATAAAGATACGACTACACATACACAAATATAGTAAATGCTAGAATTATGTGATAAGATTGCAAAAAATAAGTATATACAGTCTACCACTATAAAACTAAGTACGATAAAGTTATATGTGTGTATTTAGTCATAGTTAACAAAACACAAAAAATATTATTCGCGATCGCGCAGTTCTTTGTGCGAGTACAATATTTTTAAAGATTTTGTTAATTTGGTTTTGGGCTTTATTAAAACTGTCAAAAGTGTAATTTAAGTATTATTTAATGTATTTATTTATAAACTGTACACCTAATAATAATAACAAAGTTTGTGCTTATACTATTGCATTATAAAAGTCCAGTGCTCATAAATGAATACCATTACTAATTTAGAAAATACAAAAACTTCTCATCGAGAAAAACCAGCTGTGACTCAATCTCAATTTAAAGATGAAGGAATAGCATCAACGATCACATCAATTGAGCAAAAACTGGAAACAGATGGCACACAAATTCCTGCTACGGCTAAACACAAACCAGAATTTGAAGGTAAAATATTTTAGTGATAAGAACAACAAAAAAAAATAAAAATTTGTCTATAATATTAAGATTATATTGATAAGAAATTATCGGGTTACGTTTGTATTGAATATAATTTTGACTGCGGTCGTGCAATTAAAATAAAATTAAATTTGGTGCACTTGAACATTTTTAAGTTACATTCATTCATTGTAATCATTTTGTTTCCCACGACGGGGACACTTATCAGTTCGATGTTTACGGATTAACGTATTGGATGTAATAAATAATGTTTCCGGCTAAAATCGTTATCAAATTTTTATTAATTTTTGTAAATTGAGCTACTATTCCTACCTTTCTTAACAATATCAGTTTGTGGTTTCTCACAATGAATAAATTCAAACGCTATGGAATCTAGTAAATTTTATTGAGAAAATTACACACTTCGCGGGTGAGCAGCACGTACAATTTTTAACTGATCTTACTTATTTACATTTATTTTATTGTAAATTTCATCCATCTACATATTTTACTGAAGCTCACCGTTGCAAATTCTTACTTATCTGTAAAAATAATTCACGTTCTTTAACTGTCAGAATTACTATCGTTCACCAGATATGCTTCGCTGGGGTCTGACTATTTCAATTTATTTATGGAACTTATTATACAAATTATTTATTTATTAAAGATTAGTAAACAAAGTTTATAACTTCATGGTTAATTGTACGGCCAATTTTCGAAATTCCAGAAATATATTTTCGAAATCTAGTGTTTCAATATATAGACATTGCGCCACAAAATTCCATTATGCGACCGGAACCTATGCGTGTTGAAAATTGTGCGCTTTCGATCTCCCTGTACGTCACTTAGTCAATTTATAAAATAGCCCTACCGCTTAACATTTCGTTTTGCCGAAATATTGACCATCAGGAACTACGTGAAGGAAAGCAAGGAAAGCTTTTAAAGCCTATAACCATAATTGGAAAAACGTCGAAAATAATAGCAGATATGTGAATATTATCTGAATCCATTAAACTGCACTAACATAAAACATCGGTAATAAAGTATTTTCGATGATTTGCTATATATAATACAAAGAAGATACCATGTAGTGCCTAGTTTCGAAATGACTACGGCTTAAATTTAAAATGGGTTGACCGAGCATGAACCACTCCAGTTTCTCTTGGCATTACACTTAATTAGAGTGACCAGGTTAAACACGACTAAACCTGGATGAAGAAAAGCAACATGCGGGGGGGGGGGGAGGTAGGTTCGTTATTTCTGAATTCGATTTGATCGTGTACAACTCTTAATAATAAGATTAAATATAAGATTCGTATTTGGTTTAAATAAGAAACGAACGAATCTAACTCAATTCAAAAAACGCGAATATATTCGAATCGAAATCACAGAACAGATAGGTCCACAGGACAGTTTTTAAGTTTCGAGATGATTAAAATAAATGGCTATACAAAATTTGTTTGGTGGCCATCCACGACCATCCGCTGGTTACAAGAAAATGATGAAATCTCTTCTAGAAAAGTTTGAAACCCGTTTTCTTTTTTAGGCAGAGAGCAGAGTAGTTTCGATAGTCTGTCAAACAGATTCGATTGAGTTCCATGATCTGTTGTTATGAGCCCTGGAAAGATGTATCGATTCCTGTAGATCAGTGGTGAGCAAGCCAAATGAGCATTTTTGACAATTTTTAAAAATAAATAGAGCAATATAGTATAACTCTGATTAGAAAAAAAGCCTAACTGGACAACGCGAAAATTATCCATGTATACAGGGCTACGCAGATTACTCTGAAATGAGTGTGAAGGCCACATCAATATTTATTCTGGGCCGCATGCCGCAAGGTGGAATAACTATTGCGGTAGTCCTCACATCCATATCAGAGTGATAAATTCTGTGACCTTGGATACGAAAAGAATTGCCGAATTGTCTCATCAAAATACTCATTTGGCTTGGCCACCTTTGCATATAGATGTTTCAGACCAAATTAATTTTTTTGAACCAGTTCAAGTTTACTGAGTGTTTTTATATCGTTGTCTTACCATATTCTTGCAATTGTGCTAAAAGCGTTACGTTTTGTCCTGTAAATGTAATTGTAGTAGTTTCAAGGTCACTTAGAAGTGATATTATGTCAGCAAATACATTATCTTCACCTTTGACATGGCGTATATCTGAAGTAAATTGCTAAATAAACTTCAAATGCCGAGTCTGACGCAGACTACGTTCTGTTTTCGAATGTAAAGCAGTGTCCTTAGAGACAAGGCGAAATTTCAACCATCTACGAAATAGAGGAATTGCTTAATTAATAAGTAAAATAGCTGGTAATTCGATGCCAGCTAGCATTTGCTGTAATTTCTTTGAGAAGAAGGCTAACGGCTCCCAAATAATATGGTTCAACTGTTGTGAAACAGCGCCCACTGCGGTAATCGAGGCATCTGTAGCGGGTCACTCATGCGTGCTCCGCCACAAAGTATCAATCACATATATTGGCGTCTGAGTTTACCCAACCACTAATGCAACGTCTTTACTCCGCTCAACGTTGACATTACCGTTTGGGAACACACGCATTCAACCAATGAACTACTGTCTCTTCCACATGAAGAGACAACAAACCAAAATAAAATTATTTTCTTTTAACTTCGTCTGCTCTCGAATTTCAATAAGGCGATATGCCGCCCACATCACGCGGTGATATAAACAAATTAAAATGGTGAAGAAATAAATAAAATAAAAATAATTAAATAAATAAAAATAAATTTAATTAAAATAAATTAAAAAATTTAATCAAACAAAATTGTGTACAATAATTTATTTATGTACGCAATACATCTATAGAAATCATGATTTCGAATTAATTTGTAAGGAGTAAGCAAGGGGTTGTTGAACCAAGCGCTTGTTTTTTTTTCCAAAGCAACGTTACATTCCATTGCCCAAGAAAAGTTATTTTTCTTGCTTTTGACTTTCTGATTTAAAATTTCCAGATGATTATGAATTAGCGCCAATGCATCAGCCAAGTGAAGCATGCATCTGTGGTAGTAATTTACCACTACCAGAAATTGTTGAACTTGGGGTTGAGGACATTTTTTTATTGCCTTCACTTTTTCGTTGGCACAGTTTAATACAGCTTATGAAAACATTAACGAAATCGGTCCATGAATTGTTGGAACGATTGGGTAGCATTTCTTAAACTATATGGAGCTCTTAAGAACTCGAAGGGCCCTAAAGGAGTCGTAATGGTAGTCTTAATGATGTCCACAGAAGCAACAGGGATTTGTGCAATGAAATATTATGTTTTTGTGGGATGTAGTACCTGTCTGGAATAATCACTACTTTTAAACGACTGTAGTCCACGCCTGATCACCAGTTATTGGTATATTTTTTTGGATACCAAGTGTATAATGAAACTGGCGAAGGTGACGGTCTTAGCAATTTTATTTTGTTCCGTTTGTATTTAACCACATTGTATTTAACTGTAATCCGATTCCAGTAATCCAAATTTAACCATCAGAAACTCAGCGCCAATGATTGGCTTATTGACTGAGGCGAGCGTAATTGAATGATCAAAGTTACGCTTAAGCCACAGATTTAATTTTAACAACTGATTACCGCTACTATACTAATTGAAGTAACATTAGCGGCGGATAAAATAAAATTTGGGTTTTGTGGAGATTTGTTGAAAATTCAAATAGGTGCATCTGAAATATTAGCATCGGTGTCAGCAAAAAAATTATGTCTTGAATTTGGCTATTTTTACAAGAGTTTTTAGTTTTATTGGTTGTTAGTTAGGATGGAACTTATCTATTCCTTAAGTGATTATGATGAAATTTGATAGGTGCGTTGGAAATGAAATTCTAAAATGATTTTTGGATAAAGTTCTGGAATATGGCCAAGTATGATGGAACTTATCTATTTCTTAACGTATTTTAGTGGAATTTGACATGTGCGATGGAAATGGGATTCTAAAATTATATTTCTAATCTGAGACTGTACACTACCGTTAGTAGTTTCAATTTTGTAGTGCGGTCCACCACATACTCTATTTTTTTAAACATAGCCAAACTTACCGCTCTAACAGCAAATACTCAGAAAACTTAACCTAAATTTTAAAGCGCAGGATTGGCGAGAAAAGTTTCTAACCGAACTTGAATAATATGTATTTGGCAGAAAATCTCGATCGTTTGGCAATTGAAAAAGTTCGTGACAGCGCAGGTCTCAAAGAAACCTTAACAGCTGCATGATTCACAGAAATCTCAACAGACAACTTTATAGAAGCCATATTAAAATATTTCTCACAACCTCATCCAAAAATAATTTTTGGTTCACATTTCCTTCTGTTTGTTGAAAACGTCAAAATTCATCTTAATCGGTTAAACATAGCTAAGTTATATTCTTAGTGACCATATTCAAGAATTTCATGTTTAAATAATTTTAGAATCCCATTACCAACCCCATAATTTTTACTAAATATTCAATTTGAAATGTAAAAGGTTCAATTTGAAGGGTAAAACTTGTCCCGTTCCGAATAATGATAATAGAAAAAATTTTCTTTATTCTTGTTCCTACTCGTATTTCTGTTACCGCTACGTTGTAGTGATGGAAGACAAGGCCTCTTCTATTCATCAATTCTGACCGCTTTACCTTAATTGCGCGCTTTAATCGTATTATTTTCCCCTCCCAATCCCACGCAGCACAAAGCGTTAATCGAAAACCGGCTGGATTTCGTTTCGTTTCAGCAGCGATTCGCAGATGGAAATTCGATCCATTAAAATTTTGATTGTTAATTTAACGCGGCGCGTTTTTAACATCAAAACTTCTAAAGTGGAAACGAGCAAACTATTTGGGTGCTGATATTTTTGTTAAAACATCTTCACCATAAATAGAAAGAATTTTTTCACAAGCCGACGATGCGTTGTCTCCTTGGTCGAACTGATATAGTAGAATGTAGCGAATTTTTTCACAATCGTGTATCTCTTTCAAAACGCAATTACTTTCGACTGAATTGACAAACGTCACAATGTTTATTTTTTAATAATTTATGGACTGTCACCTTTCAAACGCTCTATATTATGGTTTGATAGGATGGGTATTACGAAAGTCATGCAACTCTAAAGGCATCTATTGGGGAATACTCCCAAACTCTTTCCTTGACCAATATACATATATATGGTCTAACGAGCTATAATCGTCTATAACTTCGAAAGTATTTGGAATTTTCCTCTGAAATTTTCAGGATACTTTCTAAACAGTTGATTTTTCCGACTCGAGAAAGTGTAGTGCGCCATAAAATAACGATTCTCAGTCTATTAGGAAAATTGAAGAGTAGTTCAGCTCTAATGAGCTCATATGGAAACATGGCTGTGGAAAAGTTTGGTTGCTTTCTACTACGTAATTTCACCCCAAATCCTTTTCAGTAAAATTTTCTTATGAATTTTCAGTCTCATAAGGTGAGTATAGAGTTGTGGGATACAAGAGCCCAACTCCTTCGTGTCTAAAAATACAATCAACACAAACAAGGCAAAACCCAGTAACCTACGACAATGAAGAAAGAGTGGGCGATATGCAATACCGTAAAAAGTTGGTGGATGTGGTATCGTGAAAAAAGCCCAATCCTACAAGGGGGCTCAACCGGGATTATTGAAGCAAAATCGACGAAGAGCCTTGTTAAAATGGTAGCTAATTTGAATGAAAACGAGGAGAGAACCAAAGAGACAGTTATAGTAAATGAGTGAAAGAGGCAGTTAGTTTGAATATTTCATGAATATTGAAGTACAGACAGACTATTCGATTTTGTGCCGTATAAATGTAATATTTGTACTCTAAATACGAATTAAGATGAAATTTCAAGGAATAAGGCGAGTTTCTTAAAATTTAAGGCGATTATTCTTCGGTCAGAAGTCAAAGAG
Source organism: Tipula vernalis (assembly GCA_958295665.1). Lineage (NCBI taxonomy): Eukaryota > Metazoa > Arthropoda > Insecta > Diptera > Tipulidae > Tipula > Tipula vernalis. Next base: position 405,960,978 of record OY282558.1, on the reverse strand, counting down.
GCTTCAAGAATCCGAGAATTGTACATATGTTAAACCAGGATTATTTCCTTTTAACGATTTGGAAGGATCGTTATACTTAAATTTGACGGAAAAGTAACAATCAGTGTTGAAAATTGGTTGGATAATTTTGAAGAGAATGCCGAGATAGCTGATTGGTCGGATTTACATAAATTGATTTATAGCAAGAAGCTATTGACGGGAAACGCAAAATTGATGCTTGACATTTGCCGCCATGTTAAGACGTGGGACAATTAAAAGACGTACTGAGAAAAGAGTTCACAGTGAGATATATAGAGCCGCCGAAATTCATCAAAAACTTGTGAGACGATTCAAAAATCTAATGAAAATTGTATCGAGTATGTGTACAAGATAAACGAAAGTGCTGCATTGGGGATTTAGGAAAAAATTCTCTTATTCAATATTGATAACAAACTAACAAAATAATGCTATATGATTCGAATAATTTAGAAGGACTAAAAAAAAATTGAAAACCTATGAGCTGACAAAATCGAAATCTAGAAACACAAAAATTGAGTTTTATAATACAGACAAAAATAAATGGATGTCTGTGAAACGAGATGTAACTATAAGTAAGAAAGTCAAGAACACAAATTCTAAGACAAAATCGACAATTATCTATTTTCCGGAACGTTTTAAAATTAAATCTTCTTTCCGGAATTTCTAGAAGACGAAAAATTACTTTTAAAATATTCTGGAAAATTAAATATACCTTGTGCAGAATTCTTTAAAATTAAATCTTCTTCTTGCAGAATTTCTACAAAAGAAAGCTTTAATTTTAAAATATTCTAGAAAATGAAGATTTAATTTTAAAATTAGAATGGAAGTTTTTATTTTTCGGAACATTTTGAATTTATTTGAAACCATTTTTCAAAATTTCTAGAAGAGAAAGAATTTATTTTAAAATATTCTGGAAAATGGAAACTTCCATTCTAATTTTAAAATTGAATCCTTATTTTCTAGAATATTTTAAATTAATTTTTTTTTCCAGAATTTCGGGGCAAAAAGGTTTAGTTTTAAAATGTACTGGAAAATGGAGATTTATTTTTCAAATTAGAAGAGAAATCTTCATTTTCCAGAATAATTTTAAAATGGAGATTTAATTTAAAAATTAGTTAAAATTAATTTTAAAGCATTCTGGGAAATGTATGTTTCCCTTCTAATTTAAGGATTTAACCTTCCGTTTCCAGAATATTTCAAAATTAAATTTTCTTTACCGAGCAAACGGCGCAGTGGTTAAAGCTGCGGCGGTTGGATCGGGAGGTACCGGGTTCGAATGCCTATAGGGGCGAGATACAAAAGGGATTTTTCATCATCTGATTACGATCGGTAATGAAGATGAACACATCTATGACCCCCTGTTGAAAGTGCAGAATCCATGGGCCGACCCACCTTTCTTGTCAGCACTACAGGTTGGCATGAAGCAATGCAATGTGCAGGTGGTTTTTCAAAGACGGATCTGTAGCCGCCCGTCCTCGATTTGGCTACTCCAGGCGTAAAGTAGGCGGTAAAAAATAAATCAAAGAAACAAAAAAACTTTTCTTTTTCAAGAATTTCTGAAACGAAAGCTTTATTTTTAAGACAGTCGAGATTTAATTATAAAATTAAAATGGACATTTCCGTTTTCCCTAATATTTTAAAGTTTAGATTGAATTCTAAACCTAATTAGAATTAGTTCTAAAACATTCTGGAAAATGATCGTTTTAAAACTAATCCTAAATAATTTTAAAATTAAATCAAGGTTTTAAAATATTCTGAAAAATGGAGATTTAATTTTAAAATTCTCTGGAATTCTTAATTTCCCATAATATTTTAGAATTGAATCATTTTGCCAGAATTTATGGAAGTAAATGGAAGTTTCCATTTTATTTTTAAAATTAAATCTTCTTTTTCCAGAATTTCTGGCAAGAGAGCTTGAATTTTAAAATATTCCGCTAAACAGAGCTTTTATTTTCAAATTGGGATGGATATCTTCATTCTCCGGAAGGTTCTAAAATTAAATCTTCTTTCCAGAATTTTTAGAAGAGATAGAATTACTTTTAAGATATTCCGAAAAAAAAAAAAAAAATTTCCATTCTAATTTTACAATTAAATTTTCCTTGTGCAGAATGCTTTAAAATTAAATCTTTTTTTTCCAGAGTTTCTACAAAAGAAAGCTTTGATTTTGAAATATTCTAGAAAATGCAGATTTAATTTTAAAATTAGAATGAAAATTTAATTTTCCAGAATATTTCAAATTAGTGATTTAATTTTAAAAGTAGAATGGACATTTTTATTTTTCGGAACATTTTGAATTTATTTGAAACCATTTTTCAGAATTTCTGGAAGAGAAAGAATTAGTTTACAAACATTCTGGAAAAAAAATGTTCCAGAATATTTTAAAATTAAATCTTCTTTTCCGGAATTTCTGGCAAGACAGCTTTAATTTTAAAATATTCTACAAAATAGAGATTTAATTTTAAAATTATTCTGGCAACCACCATTTTCCAGAATATTTTAAAACATCGATTTATTTTTAAAAATAATTTTAATTAGTTTGAAATCGTTTTGGGAAATAAAAATTTTAAAATTAAATCTAACTAATTAAATCTCAATTTTAAAATATTTTGGAAAATAGAGGTTTCCAAAATCGTTTTAAAATTAAATCTCTTTTTTAACCCTCCGAGAACATACAAGGTCAATTTGACTCTTATATCAAATTCGATCGTATATATCTTGAAAGCATTTTGAAAATTGGAGGGTCTGAGCCCTCTAGCTAATTTTGTGTACTGCGCTCTGATATATGCAAAGGCATCCAGCTTATTTTTTATCATAAACCAGCTGCACCAATGCTTTACAATTAAATCTTCCTTCCGGAATTTCTAGAACAGGAGGAGTTACTTTTAAAATTTTCTGGAAAATGGAGAATTAGTTTTAAAATTAAAATGGAAATCATCATTTTCTGGAATGTTTTTAAATTAAATCTTCCTCTTCCAGAATATTTTAAAATTCCTATAACTTAGTAGTGAAAGCAACCTAGGATTTTATTTCGCTGCACCTGTCCAACACAAATAAGTCTAGTGGGCCTGCAATTTTTTGCTATCTGCGTATGAATGTTATGCTCTGGCTTATCTATACATTCTTGTTGATTTTATGTAAACCACGAACGCAAACGGTTGTCATTTTTTGCACTCAGTTTACCTAAGTAATACATTTAAGCTTAAATTATTGAGAGAAACAAACGATCTATCAAAATCTACCAACATCAACTCTTGAATCTTTTAAAATATCAAAAACAAAAAAAAAAATTCAAGTTATGTAAAATTATTCTAATTGGACTTTTGAAATTCTTCGAAGTTTAGTAAACATCAATGATTTTATTTTTCATATAATATATCGAAAAGTTTCATATCGTTAACAGGTGAAGCCATTAAACTCCGTTAAGTCATGAAATTCAGATTCAATAAATTAAATTGAATTTCAGAGAAAACCTGTTTAATTTCGCTAAATTCTCGACTGAAAATTGCGAAATCAAAGGAAAATTATAATTAGCGGTATGGGCCAGTTTTAACTTTTTTTTTTTTTTTTTAATTTTGTTTAAGTTTTTGGTAATATGTGAAATTAGGATTATAAATTGGCAAATCTATAAAGCGGTCATAAATCCCTTTTGTATACTAAAATAATTCAATTAAAGCTTAAAACTCGTGAAAAGCTTCTCGTTTTAAAGTTTGGTAGTCCTGCATTTCTGAAATAACCAAATAATTTAAACTCCCTCGCAGTGGAATTTCGATCAGCTCTCATTTTCAAAATTTCTCAACAATTAATTTTTAAATTTCTAATTACTTAGTTCAGAATGAAATTGAAAATATTAAATTTAAAATTATGAGTTAATTTTTGCAAAAGTTAATAAATTTCTGGGTTTCGAAAATTTTTTAAATTTTTTTTTAAATTAATGAAAAGTGTGAATTTATAAAAGATTCGAAGTGAAATAATTTGATACGATGTTAAATTTTGATTCACATTTGAATTTCGCAGAATTCCGGCTTGACAAAAACCATTTCGAAATATCGGTATTTCGATAGTTTTAGTTTTGTCCATATCTTTATCCAAATTTGTAATTTTTTGAAATGTTGGCAAAATACAATTTCTGAGTTTAGTTTAATTATTGAATAATTAAGTTTCTAAGTTGCCAAATATTTAATGTTTTCAAACATCCATTAGAAGATAATTTCCATACCTCCTATAAACCAAACATGCTTTCTCTAAAACACGAATTTCGATCAATTTCCAAAGCTATAAATTATCGCTAAAAATTTATTTTTGAATAAAATCTTGAACTGAACTACACCAAATAGAAATATTTCTATGGGTCAGATAGATAGTAATTTACTAATAAGGCTTTTAAAAAATATGTCTGCGGCTACGTTTTGCTCTTCTAATTCGAGGCAGCAGTTCCGAATTTGGCATCAACTTCGCAGTGGTTGATTGTGTTTAGTGACTATAAATGAATCTCATTTGTTGTTTAGCTTTACATAATATGATCAAGAGTAGAGAATCCATCATCGAGAGTAGAGAATCCTTATAAATGAATTGCTTATAACTTTTGAACAAATAATGGTACGAGAAGGAAAATTATTAACCAACTGTGGTAAATTAGACCTTTACTTTTACATACATTTCTCCTACATCTGTAACTCGGACTGATTAGGACTGAATTTTATATTGGGATTTTTATCGCTATATTTAGAACACCATTTGGATTAAAGTGTTTAGAGATAAGTGGATGAATCATCGACTGACGGATTCTTATAAATAAAATATTTGAAGAGCCAACTTTGGTTTGGGACCCATTGTTTAAATGAAACTGGTGCGGAATTATGTAAATAAAATAAGAAGCTAGTTGCCTTATTAAGCCCCATTAAGTCAGCTTTAGCGTGATCAGCTTAATAATGGAAAGTGTAGTAATACATTTTTTATGTTGTTAAAGCAAATCGGGAACCCAGTACAAAAATTTATGTTTGTGAAAATATGTTTTGTGTGCAATACAAAAAACAAGCTTTTTTACACAAAAAAATTAGCAACAAGATTTATCTTGTGAAACATGCAATTTAAAATAAAAAATGGAAGGCACACTCAATTTGTTGAACCCGACTGCCACCGATGAAAGACTGCGATTTGAAATAATCAACAAATTAGAAAAGTCAATAATTTAGACCAAAAATTTAGTATTCTACGCACACCATTAAAATTTATAAGAATTATAAATCAGTCAAAGTTTTTGGTTTATTTGACTGGGTGCACAGCCTTTACCAACTATAATATTGTTCTCACTATTAAACACAATACTTAATCAATTAGCAGCAAAATTATTTCAAATTCATTTCAAACGTGTCCATTATTTGGACTACAATTCGAACAACTGTTAAAAATTTGATGGGTATTTCCAAAGCATAGAAGACGAGTTAATATTCACCGAGTTCCAACATGTGAAAGTGGAAATTAACAATAAAATTAACTTTACACTTTTTAAAGCAAAGACGTAAATTATTTCTTATTCAAAAAATTTTAAATCTTTCAACTTGTTAAAAAAACCGTAATTATTTATTAATAATTGACGTTTACTGTATAATGTGAAAAATAATTTTAATTAGTTCCGTAGAAAATTAATTTAATAAAATAACACAAATAATTCTTACCATGTACAACACGTTTTAAGTAATCCATTTCATTGATCGCCTCATACGTTAGCTTTCCGCTATGCTTTATTACAATTTATTCTATTTCATTTCGTACCGCGTAAAAATTAACCCTTTAACTGATACTGGAAGTGATATCATCGTAATCCGGGAAGACATCAATGAAAAGTTAGATCACCACCATTGATTCCTAAAATAATGTTAATCACTGAAATTGGCTTCAAACAGCAAATAGTAAAGAAATGTTTCAAGCAACGATTAAAATTGACGATTGTAATTTCCAGTTGGAATGTTAGTTCACAATGGAGCCTACATAAGAGTTAGTATAGATGGTTTGTGTGTGACAAAATTGAACGATAGATGGATATAGTGACATGAATGGTGTACGAAATTTATACTGACATTGAAGCAAAAATTATATTAAGAGATGAAACACCGGTCGCACAGCGATGTAGATCACTTGACACCAGTTGAAAAAAAAAAATCGTAGATGAAGAAGGGACGAATTGGTTAAAAGATGGAATAATAGTCGAATCCAATTCAGAATTTGCAAGTCCTGTTATGGTAGTAAGGAAGAAAAGTGGAAAATACAGAGTCTGCATGGATTAAAGACAAATAAACTCGCAAGTTGTGAAGTGCCCAATGCCGAATATGGAAGAACAGTTGGACAAATTAGTCACAGCAAGGGTATACAATGTACTGGATGCGAAATCATTTCTTTCATGTAAATGTATAGCTGGTGGAAGTCGAAAGTATACAGCTTTTATTACAGACTCAAACCAGTACGAATTTATCAAAGGGCCGTTTGGGTATTGCAACGTTGATGATATGATTTCACGAAGCGAAAACGGAACTTCTACAAATAATTAAACGTACCGAAAATAATGGTTTGTTGATTAATTTTAGTAAATGCCAATTTATAAAGACAACCGTAGAATACCTAGAACATTTACACTCAAAAAAATATGCGGTGTTAATTTGTTTTTTATCCGAAAAAGTATTTTGATTTTGTCCAACCGGATATAGTTTTATAAAATTAAGCACGCATCAACGGATAAATATTTTTAACTATCCGAAAAGATAAATGTTTAGAAAAATTTCTTTTGGATTTAATAAAATACACCTTTCGGTGTGTTCCTAAACATGAATGTTCCTGTTTGGTATTTATGCGGTGTAAAAATTTTTATCCAAATGTATTTTATGTCATTTTTATTAAAATATCCGATTGGATTCAAATTTTAAATATCCGATCGGTGGGACACTATGTAACACCGATTCGGTGTTGTGGTGACCCTTTATTTTTTTGTGTGTAGTTTCCAATGGTACGATTAAACCAACAGGTGCGAGAATTCGGACCGTCAAAAATTTTCCGATCCCGAGAAACGCAAACAAGTTCCAAAGTTTCCTTAGTTTAAATGGTTACATGAGGAAGTACATACAAGGTTTTTCCAGCATTCAACAACTAAAATAATGAACCCTGTTTTGAACAGCATTCAACAACTTAAATAACGAACTCTGTGGTGTGCCTGTTTTACAAATATACCATCCAATTACCAAAACGCAGTTGCATAGAGACGCGAGCAAAATCATAGAAGCTGTACCAAAATTCAGAGCATATTTACTGGGCATAACATTTAAAATTAAATTAACTTTTAAATTATCAATGAGTAAGAAAGAACTAGCTACAAGGATATGGCGTTAGGCGCTACATCTGGCGCTAAATACATCTAGAAGTCAGTCCTAAAAGAATGTTATTTGACACCGATTGATAAAGGAAGTGTCTCACTCGACATTCGGAACCGGAAGATGGATAATATGTGACGCCGGATCGCTCATGTTTTACATCAAATGAGTTCAAAAGTTATTGTGACGAACAAAAAGTCGAGCTACAAATAGTGGCAACCGGAGTTTAAAGGCGAAATGGTCAGGTCGTGGTAATAAACAAAATTTTATATCGATTTTGACGAAACTGAATACAAATTTGTCAATACTGTACAATTGATTTGAGAATACAGGAAGTAGTTGAAAAGGAGCTCGTTGAGCTGCTCGTGGCTGAAACAAATAACGTACGAGATGAATATCGAAAAGAAATACAAAAAATACAAAGTAGGAACAAACATACTTACAATAAAGGGCGAAAGATGGCGAACGAGCTTGAAGAAAGTGATCTCGTGCAATAAATCGAACGCAATTTGGTCCAGGATTGAAACTATCCAATTCGTTAAATAATCCCTTCGCCCTTCACCGATTTCAAACTTTTCAAGGACTAAACATACGAAGTGCTAAACATAAGCTCTTAAAACTCTAAAGACTCTTAAAGATTAATGCTGAAAAGGCTTCTTCTGGCTGGCGTACTCCTAATCGGTTATTTATTATGTAGCCCAGCATTATATTTTAAAAAAGGACCTGGTTAAAATCCTGGCAACACATTTTCGGAGTAATGCTAGTAATAGTACAGACTCGCTTTTAAGTGTCGCAGGAACCGCTTCTAGACTCCTTTTCAATTTAAGAGAGAGAAAGTCCCGGGACAGTCTTCTTTCAAGAGATTGGTGGATGTGCTTGCCTGTAAGCCACTTTAAAAGCGTCACCACCCGTGTTAAGATAATATCATCTACCATAAAAAAACGTGATCAGAAAACTCAAAATTGGAGTCCATAAGTATAAAAAAATTAATCTATGACTACATATTAACTGAGACCTTTCAAACCGACCCTTTTTACGCACAATCGTGTTTTGTCTGTCGATACGTATGTTGCAATTAATTAGTATTTTTGGGTCAGCAGCAAGAATTAAACTCGGGCCACAGCGTGTGCCCATTCATGTCTTTATAATTGATAAGCGACTCTTTCCAAAACAATGTTACTTCTTTGTAATTAGATTTTTTTAAAAGCCAGAAAATATAGTACATGTAGCATAAGCTACACGCATGCTCCTATATCAGAATAGTATTGCATTTTTTACATTTTAAAACCTTTTCTTTCAAGTTCTCATTTTATTACAAAAATAATTTTCTACTCTACATCCACAGTGAACAAAATCGCCGAAGAAAAATATGAATTCTGTAAGAATTGGGTTGAAAACAGTGACTTTGACACCAAATCAGCTAGTGATTTAAGTTCAATCAGCGCCAGCACAATATATTCATCATCGGCCGCCGACACTGAATCAGAACTTTCCGATACATTTAGTGGCGTCCGTATCCATAACGAATTCAACCAAACAAATAATAATCGACCATCAAGAATGTCATCAGCAATTCAATCGTCAACATCGTTAACACAATCGTTGGCCAAAAATCAAATTGACATTATTCAACAGGTATTCAAGGGGGAAAATAGTGTACAGTCATTTGGTGATATACATGTGGAGAATTCAAAACGATTGCATATCGGTAATATTACATATGTGACGGGGCCAATTCATATTGTGCACACAAATGGCGGTAGTATTGATACGGTAAACCAATCAGCGGACGGTAATAAAAATTTTCATCGAAATGTTGAGACGAAAACAACAAAAACTTCAAATTTGGCCAACCATAATCGGACGACAAATCGTAATCCTTCTTTTAAGATAGACGATGACTATTTGGACGAGGAGACTGAGGAATCAAATAATCCAAATATTTTTATTGGGAAAGATATTAATCAAGTAATCGATGCGAGAACTCTAAAAATTGTAGATCGACGTACATGGTTGGCCCAACCACCATTTGGTACAGAACCATTAGATACGCCAGTACCTTATGTTATTATTAGTAAGTAAAAATAAAATTATATTAGCGAGCATTTACTAAGTAATTTTTGAAATTTAGGTCACACCGCCACCGAAATGACAAGCACACAGGCTGAAACAGTGTATATGGTGCGTAATATACAGACGTACCATATAGAATCAAGAAATTGGCATGATATTGCATACAATTTTTTGATCGGCTGTGATGGAAATGTGTACGAAGGACGAGGTTGGAAACGGATCGGTGCCCATTCAGCTGGATACAATAAACGTTCAATTGGAATAAGTTTTGTGGGTTGTTTTATGAGCGAGTTGCCACCGGAAATTAGTTTAGAAGCTTGTAGGCTATTAATTAAGAAGTAAGTTGGTGCGGATACATTGATTTTGTATTATTAATTTTTTTTTTTGGTTTCCAGGGGAGTCGAAGATGGACACATAGATGAGGACTATAAACTTATAGGACACTGTCAGTGTCGGCCCACCGAAAGTCCCGGACGTCGGCTGTATGAAGAAATTAAAACATGGCCAGCATGGGCTGAAGCACCTTAACGACATTTTACCTAATCTATAAATAGTTATTCAAAAAGACTCATAAATTTCTAGTCTCCTACTAATCATTCTACGTGATACAAAATAAAGCGCATCTTAATTACGTTCAATGACATTTTCATTTCATCTTACATATTTGGATACATACTATATAAGAGCTCTAACAATCCGTATCTATATTATAATGTTAACAAACGCGCGTCGTCTCTTATATTTATGTCTTGTGTTCAACTTCAACAAATTAATAATTCTGACTGTAATCATGATCAATAATCAAAATCAGCTTATACATTATTCAATGATGGAAATCATTACGAGCGACGATGAGGGAGGCGGATAGAAGTAGGAGGTGTAAGGTGGCAAATAAAAACGAAGAAATCAATGATATGAGATAAGAGCAAATGGAAAAATCTTAAGTTTTCATTCCATTTAGTACATAAATAAATTTTCGATGTAGACACGAAGTTTTTTTTTTTTTTTTTTGTTTGTGCTTTCAAATCGATAAACCTATCACAATCAGCAATGAGATGTTATTATGTTCTTATTTCCATTCTTAATTTATAAAATTTATAAGAGGAGTGGGGATATTTTTTAATTCAACAAGTTTTTGTTTCTTTTTTGTGTTTTCTTACATAAATATCTTTTCTATAATACAAACAACTTCTTGCGGCCTAATCATATTGGCTGATCAAAGTACAAAAATTATAGAACGTTTAAGCAGATTTTATATTGATTGTGCGGTTTGTAAAGAATAATTTCGGGTTTTCGAGATGTTTGCGATTGAATGTAATTTAGAAAGTTAATATAATTTATTGACACAGGTTTTTTTGCAATTTTTTTGTGGAAAATAGAGTAGGTAACTGAAAGTAATGTCAACTAGAATAACGAGGTCACGCTAACCAATAGACGAGTTTACCCAAAAGTCAACAAAACACCTTCACCAAAACTCAAATGAAGCTCTCCAGAAAGGCAGGAAATATTAGAAATTAGGAATTTTAAATTTTAAAGCATAATTTGTATTTTTTTAGTTAATTCCAATATATTAGCAACGTTAGTGTGCCATAACTAAACCCCTGTAACGAACATCAAAAGACTAAAGGCCGCTCTAAAAAGATCAAAGTATTGAAATCCTGTCAAAAATGACCAACAATTTGGTTGGTTCAAACCCACTTTTCTGGACGATTTGAAAGTCCCTGAGTCTGAAAAAGCACAAAAATAAAATGTCCGTCCGTCTCTCTGGATGTCTGTGTTAGTGTGGTCAAATTTTCCAGAATCTTTTTTTTTTTTGGGGCGTGCGACTTCTCTGAAAGATTCACATTTGAAACAAATAAATCTGCAAAAAAATTGAAAAAAGGTTTTCCCCGGGCCAACCCAATAATGAGCTTAAAGGGAGCACTAAAGAATTAAATGAAATTTGAAACATTTTAGCTACAAAATGGTGTGAAGTTTTAAACGTTTTGATTAGAAAAGAAATATTTTAATACGAATCTTTTCCGGATAGATTCCGCTAAAAACAAAAAAAAAAAAAAATCAGATATTAGGTTACATTTTGAATCCATTGAAATATCAAGTTTAATGTGTCAAATTCAGTTCTATTGTGTGATCCAACCTAAATAGACGTGTCTTATTTGAATAAAATAAAAATAATTTACTGTAATTTAATAACAATTACAACCATATTAATAATTCAGTTTGGATTTATAATTTATAGACATTCATAGTTATAGTGTTAGTGACAGTTAGTGAATCCATAAGTTAGATTTATCTAACTTATGAACAAAAAACGATCATGTGATGATGTATATAGTGACCTTGATATCAATCATCATTTAAAAAAATATAGACCAGTCATGTCTAGTAATAATACAAGAAACAACGGTACTGACTACCCGCTTTCATATACTGTTCCGATTAACAATACTTACCAAAATTTTCTACAAAACAAAAATGTAAAAAATGATCATAATAAAAATAAAAATTCGAATAAACAACAACAACAATACAAGTTACCTCCGATTGTCACCAAGTTGAACTCAGCTCAAATTAGAGAGATAATGAATAAACTTAAAGTAAGCAAATTCGACATGAAGCTTACGTCTATTGGCCTGAGGGTAACAACTTATGACAAAGCAAGCTACACTCAGCTATCCGAGGAGCTAAAAAAGAATAATGCAGAATTTTTCTCATTCACACCAGATGAGAATAAAACTTCAAGATTCGTTTTGTTTGGTTTACCATCCATGCTTATTGAGGAGGTGGAAACTTACATTACAGAGGTTGGTCTCTCACTATCGCGCATTACAAAAGTTATGCGTAAGGAGAATATGAATAACGATAGTGCAATGTATTTTGTCTCGTTTTCAAAAACAACGACTCTAAACCAGTTGAAAAGCCATCGATTTATTGGACACATTGCTTGTACTTGGGATATTCCCCATAGAAAACCGGAACGACTCACACAATGCTTGAAGTGCTTCAGGCTCGGTCACACTTCGGGCAACTGTAATATGAAGTCTCGTTGTGGATATTGTGCCCAGGCTCTTATAGATGATGAAGAATGCCCGTTTAAAAGTGTTGAAACAAAACATGTATGTGCCAACTGCGGAGGAAACTACATTGCCAACTCAATGATTTGCCCAAAACGAAATGAGTTTTTACGCATTCGGGAACAGATCAACAAACGTAACCAATCTAAGTCTACGCAATCTTTCAATTGGGGGGCATCAGCATTTCCCAGCTTGTTGAATTCTAAAGATCAGCAATTCAGTCAGCCAACTAACATAGAAGCCTCAACTTCACAAGTTAATTGGTCAAATTTATTTAAAACAAATACAGCTCCTATAGTGCAACAATCCGAAATTCCAATGGATGGACTCAGGAGATGCCGTACGCCAGCGGAACAGGTCCAGGTCATTCTGGCAACAGCTATTCAATATGTCTGTAAATAACTATTTGAAAGTCTGCATCTGGAATGCTCACAGCGTAAAAAATAAGAAACATGAGGTAATTCATTTCCTTGATAAATATAACGTTGACATTATGCTTATTTCAGAAACATACCTTAAACCAAACACAGTTTTCCACATCCCACTTTACGTGATCTATAGAAATGATCGCGACAACCAATCTGGCGGAGGTGTATCTATCATCATCAAAAATTCCATTCCACATACTCTTCTTCCCACTTTAATTCTTCAAAGTATTGAAAATAACTCTATTCAATTGGAAATGCCGGATTCCTACTCGTACTTAAGAATAACTTCATGTTACGTGCCCAAATCTAGCCATTGCAATTTTAGAGGGGATCTTAACCGCTTATTCAATTCAAATAGCCCATTTGTTCTTGGTGGGAATTTTAATTGCCGCCATTCATTTTGGAACTGTAGTAAATCCAACAAAGGTGGACGTACCTTATTTGACTTACTTAACAGCCGTGCGAATGTTGTCTTGCACTTTCCAGACACGCCTACCTATCATGATACTAATAGAACTAATAGAACTCTTGATTTTTATTTAGCAAGTAACGAAGTTCCTGTAAACTATATTGGATCCAAAAATGAACTTAACTCAGACCACTTTCCAGTTTTGTGTTCTATCCGCTTACAAACCTGTCGCATAAATCAAACAATTCAATCTTTCAATTTTAAAAAAGCCGACTGGTTCTCATTCCACAATTTTATTGATAACAAACTGAAGTCATACGCTAGCAACCAAATTATCACAGATACTAGCCAAATTGACTTGATGACAAAACAGCTTGCGGATACTATTAAGGAAGCAGCAGAGTTCTCTGTGCCTACTATTGTTCCTTCGAGTAGATATAAGTTAATTCTGTCTGACGAAATCCTAAATTTTATCAAGCTCCGTAATGTGAGGCGTAGCCAATGGATAAGGAGTCGAGATCCCTATCTTAGAAATATTGTTAATTTGCTTAATGCTGTAATTGGACAAAAAATCTATGATATTGTTAACACTAAATGGCAGGATAAGTTAAAAGCTTTGGACAAAGGATCTAAACCATACTGGCACACGGTGAGATTACTAAAAAAAAAAAATACATTTGCATCCCACCATTAAACCATCCCGATGGCAGTAGTAAAATTATTGATTCAAATGAAAAATGTCAAGCACTTGCTCAAAATTTCCATAAAGCTTTCGGAACAGCAGTCACCATTCTAGAATCAGACGAGATTAAAAACAGTATGGAACTTATAAATAACTATGTGGTAACCGACGCTTCGTTGTTCCATGTATCAATAGAAGAGGTAAGAGGGATTATAAATAACAGCCGTCCCCTCAAAGCACCTGGCCAACATTTAATCTTCAATATTTTCTTGAAACATCTTCCAGAATCTAGACTTAAAGTTCTAACAAATTTATTGTCGCATTATATTAGACTATCGTATTTTCCCTCTTGTTGGAAAATAGCTAAGGTGGTTGCAATAATGAAGCAGGGCAGTAACCCATGTGATGTAGACAGCTATCGACCGATAAGCTTGCTTCTCTCGGTTAGTAAAGTATTCGAGTGTATCATCAAAAATAGACTAAATGACTTTATTGAAGAAAACAATTTGTTAATACCGCAACAGTTCGGTTTCCGTTACCAACATTCTACCATCCACCAAGTCGATCGCATAACCCAGCATGTTAAAATCCAAAGGAACTTGAAAAAATCCACTGGCATGGTCTTTCTTGACCTAGAAAAGGAATTTGATTCAGTCTGGATAAATGGTCTTTTGCATAAACTTCATAGATATTGCTTCCCGATGCACATAATCAAACTATTGAAATCGTACTTCGAAAATCGAAAATATTTTGTTCAGATCCGGAACTCCAATTCCAGTCTAATGAATATCAACTCGGGGGTTCCTCAAAGATCTGTAATAAGCCCTATTTTATTTTGTATTTTTCTAAATGACATACCCATTAAAGATGAATGCGAAATTGCACTATTTGCTGATGATACATCAATCTACACCTCCGACATCTACTCACAAGTCATAGTAAACAGACTCACTGATTATATCAACATATTGGTAGCTTACTTTAAAAAATGGGGTCTTAAACTAAACTCTAACAAATCACAGGCTATATATTTTTCGCGGTGTAGGATGACAACTAAACTACCTCAAACAAATCTGCTTATAAACGGACAACAATTAACCTGGGAAAAACAGGTCAAATATCTTGGCATTCTCCTGGATCCAAAAGTGACATACAAAAATCACTTAAATTTTATAATAAGTAAAGTTAATAAACTTTCTTATGTGCTATATCCTTTATTAAATAAAAAAAGTTACCTATCGTTTGAAAACAAAATGTTAGCTTATAAGACAGTTGTACTGGCTGTAATCTTGTATGGATCTCCTCTATGGTGCAATGCGGCTAACATCCACAAACAAAAAATTCAAATCTTACAAAACAAATTTTTAAAATTAATATTAAATGTCCCGAGGAGATACCGAACTACAAGATTGCATTCACGAACTAAAACCAACTTAATTAAAGATCTATCATTTCAATATTACAAGAAATTTAAAAATAAACTTTCACTTATAAATAATAATTTAATAAATGATCTTGGTAGAACGCGAACACCCTGATGGGCAATTTGTTGCAATTGTTGCATTATGTGTTGTATATATTTAGTTAATTATAAGATAGAATTAAGTTAGAATTAAGCATAGTATAAATACATATAGTACTTCCATGCAAACTTCATCGGTGAAGTGTTAGATGGAGATACTGATATCGTTTTCGATTTTTGAAAATATTTTTGTATATAAATCCGCCCAAATATATGTTTGAATTAATACGCCCAAATGTCATCTTATTTTTCTAACCGTTCATTGAATAGTTAAGTGTGTAAAATATAGACATATCCATAGATATTTGTTTATTTCGTTTCGGTTCAACCAACACTAAACAATATTATTTATAAAAAATTTTTATTTATGCACTGATGGTAAATTTTAATGTTGATGAAAATTCTTGGCAGTGCTATTTGATTAAATATGTACAATATCAAATGCACCATAAAAACCATATACAAAACATAATTTTGTTTTCTTCTTTTTAATTTCTATTTGTATGAAAAATCCTAATAAAACCATGAATATCAACTCTACACAATAATATATTTGTAAACAAAATCAGCTGATGTTAAATTTTTCGTGTTAGTTCATCTTTAGAGAGAACAAGGGACCAAAGCATTTATTTCCCTTATGATGGAAAGAGAAAAACATTTGATGTGAAAACTAGTTTTTATAGACGGTTTGTAATAAAACTTGTGCGGGGGCCTTATTCTCGAATTCCACATCCATTTTCCACATGCGAACATCTGTCAAAATTCATCAAAACGTTCTGAAATTTTAATTCGTATACAAAACACATGGGGCATGAACATTTTTCTTTTTGGAGAATTTCTTCCACCTGCTTATACCCATTCGGAAATATTCCCTTAGTACCAAAAAAATTCACTTTTTATGAATTTTGACAGATGTCCACATGTGGAAAATGGATGTGGAATTCGAGAATAGGGCCCCAGGTTTTGACCTACTTAGCTCTTGTTTCAGTATTGGTATAAAAAGTAAAACTAAAAATCAAAATCAAAAATGTCTAGTATTATTTTAATATTCTTACCTAGGCCGTGCCCGAATACTGTGATAATACCGTAATAAATAATAATTTGTGACATTTACTTGAGAAATTTTCCCCTTCGCAGACATTTTTTATTTTTACTGCCCGAATTTAATAATAAGGCTGTGTTTCAAACGTTTTTTTTTACTTTTCTCTACGCAAAATAAAAATAAAAAACGTACACGTTACAATTTTAACCAGTTCCATTTAAAACACCAAAGTGATTAAAAAGTAAGAAAAATTTAATATTTTTCACCACAGTTAACAAATGTAACTTTTTATCCGATTGAAACACAGCCTAATTTGTACGTGATAATTTTCTCGCCTATTTTTTTTAATAAAATTAAATTGAAAATAATAATAAAAAATACGACTCCGCGGTTCCACAACCCGATTATTGGTGAAATATTATCCTGTAATGATGAGGAAACGAATAAATACGTAAGGATTTCTGGGGATTCGTTTCACGAAATCACAGATTTTTTACCACGCAAAACGCATGGATGGCAACGTTAGTTACAACTCATGGCTTTTTGTGGCTTGCAAGTGGGACAAGGTATAGAATGGTGGGAGCTGTTAATATCAAATTATATTATTGTTAATACCCAAATTATATTTTATTTTATATTGTAAAAATTAATATGTTCTCGCTCTTGTTGATTGCTGTTGCTAATAAAATATTCAAATCACATTCAGTAGTAAAATATTTCACATGGATCTGTCAAAATGTATCATAGGGAACGATTGTAATAATTTGGATGAGTGTAATATTTAACAAGGTATTCAGGCACGGCCTAAATTAATGTTCGTATAAAACAAACCAAAACAAGTTGTCGCTATAGTTTGAAGTATTTCTATAGAGGTATTTTGAAACTAGTTTCGTATGTATAAATTTTATTTACATTTTTAAATTATTAATATTAAAATAGTGTGTGTTTATAAAACTTATTTAAACAAAAACGGCACCAATGCCACAAGAACATTTTTTATTGTGCCATTGTGCAATTTTGGTTGTGTGTGGGATAAACTCCAAGAGTGTTCAAAATACTATATATTACATTTTGTGAAAAACACTTCAGTGTCAGTGAGATTAAAATAACTGGGTATACAAAAGTTTTGAAAAGAACGGCGCTTAATAAAATATTTAATACTTTTGTTTGTAAATGTAAAGACAATAACATCGACGTTGCTTGTCAAAGAATAATAAATCTAAAACTTTATACAACTACCAAAGCTCCTATTTAAAAAAAGCCTTTGCCGCCAACCATTACTTTTAACACAGAGTATTCTGAGGTTGAGCCAGTACTCTGAGTAGGGCTGACTCGCCACCACTCAAATTAAAATATGAAGCAGGGCCCCGTATCTAAGGAACTATGATATTCCACAAGTTCCTTTAGCGTGTCCTATATCGCCCTCTCTGTTCCTCAGTCCACATCACCGAAGGAGGGCCGAAACCAATCAAGAAAATGAGCAACTGAAAAACATTTCGAGGTTCCTTTTAAACACTCCGCCTAAAAAGAAGCTCGCATCCGTGGATATTGTGGTAAAAGATTTTATTAGCAACTTACTTGAAGATCGACCAGAAGTGAAAACGTTTGTGTTTAAACAAATATTCCACAAAAAAAATTCGACATGGACACAAACAGAGCAAAAGTAATTTCTAGGATTTTATTTTAAATCACCTGCTTTTTTAAGAATAAGGATTGGTAACCAAATTTTAAAAATATGATTTGTAATATTTCACATAAGTAGCTATTTTATTAATTTAAAATTAATTTTTTATTTTTATTTAAATAGCTGTGCAACCAGATAGGAAATACTTCATTTTGTGTAACGAGTGGGATATTGCTCTCTTCGCTTATTTCGAAAATCACACAAGTTACACAAAATGATTATTCATAACGTTTCGTTACAAAGATTTTTTCTAATTTTTGTAAAAAAAACAGTAAATTATTGAATTTTGGCAAAAAAGTCTTAAAGTCGTAAAATTCCAAATTAATTTAATTTTTTTTGTTTTTTTGTTTTAAATCAAGTAGAAACAAACTGGTGAATATTTCATCACCAGTTGTGAAATAAGGCAGTGATACGTGCAACGTGTTTCCATGCTGATTTGTTGAAATACGAGGGCGGATTGAAAATGAAGCTACCTAGCGCTAGATGGCAGCACAAACACAAATTTTTTTGTCTCCACTAACACCTGAAACCAAAAATCAATCGAAACAATGGGTGGAAGCTGGTGGAAGTGCTCCGAAGAAGGCAAAGGCAGTGAAATCGGCTGGCAAGGTTATGGCTACTATATTTTGGGATGCACACGGAATATTGCTCATCGATTATCTTGAAAAAGGATCCACAATCACAGGAAAGTATTATCGTGCATTATTGGATCAATTGGTTGATGCAATCAAGGAAAAACGACCACATTTAAAGAAGAAAAAAGTGCTCTTTCTTCAAGACAACGCACCGGTTCACACAGCATTAGATACGATGCTAAAATTACGTGAAATACACTTCGAATTGATTGATCATCCACCTTATAGTCCAGATTTAGCTCCTAGTGACTTTTTCCTGTTTCCAAACTTGAAAAAATGGCTCGCAGGACAAAGATTCATCTCAAACGAAGAAGTGATAATCGAAACTAACGCGTATTTTGAGGGGTTCCCGAAATCGTATTATTCAGATGGTGTAAAAAAGTTGGAATATCGTCTTACTAAGTGTGTCGAATTAATGGGTTTTGGCAAAAAAAATTTTGTTTTCCTACTTAGGTAGCTTCATTTTCAATCCGCCCTCGTAGCTGTTACTTTTTTAAGATCATGTAATTTTGCGTGGAAGGCAAAAAAATGTTCTGTGTACAAAATTGAACAATGTTCAATTTTTGCCTTAATGCCGCATACTTGAAATCTACCAATGGTAACTTGGTAATTTCAAAGAAAAAGAACTTGACAAAAATGTCACGACAAAAAATTATAAACTTAAGAATTTTAGTGGAACCATTATTTTTCGATATTTGTTTTCAAACCAAACTTTCTTTACTTCTAATAAAATAAACTTGAATATTTTAAACTATTTTACTGTGGCATAAAATAAAAAACTATTAAACTACAAATTGTTATTGTTTATGTGCAAAGCAAAATGGGGCTACATAATTCGCCAATCACAAAATCTTGACATTTTTTACCTTTTAGGAAAAATACACTAGAGAAATTTTTTCAAATTAACAAAACTTAAAAATGCGGTAGATAGCTTTCTGTATTCTCGCCTAGCGAAAAATTGACGTCACTTAAGAAATTTAACGAAGCTTCGTTAAATTAGATCTGTCAATTAAGAAAAATTAAGAATGAGCGATTTTGTGTCCAAATGTAAGAAATAAATAAAAAAAATAAATACATTTTTGATGCGGTAGGTGCAAAGATTTTTATTTCATGCGATTTTATTTATATTCAATTCATGAATTTCATTAATTTAAATTTCACTTTTATAGGTTTTATTGTGGTATTACACTGTATATATTCTTCATTTCTTATCTAGTTATGAAAAATCTGCCGTTTCGCAACCTACTACAGTAACCATACGTTATATTAAAATGAAAACCAAATTATAGTATATTTAATACTCGGTCATATATTTTTTTTTTACTTAGGAATATCGACTATTTTGCGTTGGCATTCGCTAACAAGATTTGAAAGTGGAGTATCCAAGAATATAATTAGTCTTTTAAAAAATAAATGTGACGGCATGATTGAAATAGACCAACGTTGCATTCTGTGATGGATAAAATGTCAATAAAAAAAGAATTGGAATATAATACAGCAGATGACCTAATCCATGGATACCAGGACCTTGGTGAACTTGGAAGGGGCAATTTGATTTCCGACAAAGCATTTGTATTTATGCTACGTGCACTCAACCGCAATTGGAAACAAGTAGTCGGTTATTACATGGGTTCATCAAAAGGCGACTAACGGAACAGAAACAGTTGTCAACAAAGTTCACAAAACTGGTTTGCAAATAGTTGGTATCAAATATGGTCAAGGTAGTACAAACAAAAAAGCATTTTCAAGTTTAGGGAGCCATGGGCGAGGTTTGGTCCACGAAAAATATTTTGTTTTTACGACATCCCTCACCTTTTTAAAAGTGTTCAGAATTGTTTATATTCTGATAACATATAAACCAACGACTGCGAAAAGGCAATATTGTGGCAGATACTATGTACAAACACTTTATTCAATGGAGCATGGATCAGTGAGAGTTTTACATGACCTCACTCGTAAGCACATTTGCCCCGATATTTTTGAAAAACTTAAATTAATTAAAATAGTTATGTATATAAGGAATATAATACAAGAAAAGGTACAAAAATAATTGAGGTGTGGCCAACACACGACTTTCTTTTACGAACAGAGAATTTTGAGAAATTTTATTTTTTTCTTAATTTTTTTTTTTAATTTTTTATTTTTTATTGTTATTTGTTTTTAACTTTTGGAAACATTTTGTATTGGGTAGTTTTTTGTAAACCTTATACTTTTTTGAGATATTTACAAAATAAATTTTCTGGACCAAGGGAGTGGCCACTTCCGGTTAGCCGATTTGAAGTAAAATTCACTGGGACGTCTCAATTTATCAAAAAAGCTTAAATCTGAAGTTTCAGTTCGATTGGTTAAACCATCTGGGCTGTAGACAGGACACAGAGAGACTGACAGACTGACGGACAGACAGACAGACACCATTTCGAAACCCACTTTGTCGGACTCAGGGGACCTCAAAATAAATAAATCTCTAAAAATCTCAAGGTCCAAAATTTTCATGATTACTATACTTTATTTTACTAGAGTAAAAGAAAGTAAAATGTATGCAACAGCTAAAGGAAGCTAACGCATACAAAAAACATACTAAGTTGCGATCGCAAACAATTATTTTCATAAATCCAATTTAAGTTAAAATTTAACAGTGGTTAAGAAAAAACAAACAAACAAAGTTAAAAAAAATTAAAATTACATATATGTGTATGCATAAAAATATGTTTTGTTCCTAGATGTTGAATTATTATTAGTACTGCAAGTTGACAATGTAGATCTGCTCTCTAGTTTATTTAACAGGGTTTTTCAGTAACAAAGTTACTAAACAGTTTAATTGTGACAATTGCTCAATATTTGCGGTTAATACAAATAATTAAGAACGAGAAAATTACGCTCTTTAAAAACTAACTGAAAATACGAAATCAGCTGCCTATGGAAATTTATCAGTGCCCTCCGTAGAATTCGAAGAATTCGTCGAAAACATATTACCTAATTACATTTGAAAAAAATATCTCAAATATGGGTTGCGAAGAAAATGTCTTGACAAACTTTTTACGAAATTTATTGACGGGAAATATCCACATCGATTAAGTGATGCGCACGGTCGAATTACCAAATATATAATTGCTGAATTTATACGTCTTAGCTTAAAGCAAAAAAAATGATGAACTCAAGCAACCGAAAACGCATCAAAATAAAATTTTTCAATTTAAAAGAAAATGAAAACTAAAATTCTACTAATATTTAACTTTTTTTTTGTTACATATGGTATTTTGAAATGGATTTCATGGTATTTACTTAATGTTTATGCTACCAAAACAAAATACAAAAGGTCAATGGCCGTGTGAATCGCAAAAATAAAAATTATCTTGTCTCATTTCTTAACAATACATATTCAATTATTTATTAAAATATAAAAAATAAAAATAATTAGTGAAAATTTTAAATAAAATAAAAAATTGAGTTAAAATTAAAAAATGACAAATTGATTTTTATTGCCATTTTGATCAGTTTTAGGCAATGACGTTCAGTATTTAAAAAAAAAATAAAATTATGTTTGAATAGTACGTACAACAAAAATACACAATTAAAATGTGTATTTAAAAGGATGTGTAGTCGGCTATGTACATATGTTTATTAGTTACTAAGTGTTAGAGTAGGATACAACTACACGTGAACAATTCGAATTTAAGTTGTATGTTCAATTAACCTTACAAACATTTAGGCGATTGCCAAAGTTTGTATATTAATTTTATATGCGATCGGCGCGACATCTGGAATTTCACCGATTAAATATTTTTTTTGTATGATGGTAGTACTATATGTATTTATACTATGAATTAAGGTACATTCTTTGCGAGTTTCTTGTAATTGACTCACTATATGACTTTAGTCTAAATCTATTTATGTATTATTTTTCTTCATTCCGTAGCAAAGTTTATATCTAAAACTCGGAAAATTACATTGTATCTGTATTTTATATTAACCTTATAATAAAGCAAGGAAAAAAAAAATGTGTCAAATTTCGTAAATGCAAAGTTTACTCATCGAGCTTCCAAAAGAATTACTAGTTGTTTCGAATTGAGTTCATGTAAGAATGTAACTTTTTGAGTCGCGTTTATTTGATTGAGTTGGATGGTACGAGTTTTGAGTTGAATTTCAGTTAGGGATTTATTTGGGGGTTGAGTTGAACGTTGAGTTTGGTTAAGGGCTGATTTGGGGTTGAGATAAAGGTTGAGTTGGGGTTAATTTATGGTTGAGTTTAGGGTTGGGTTGAGTTGAAGTCAACTTAGGGTTGAATATGGTTTGAGTTGAAGTTGAGTTGGATTAGAGTGAGAAGTTCGGTTGGGGAATAATTTGGGGTCGAGTTGAGGGTTTAGTGGGAGTTTATACATGCCTGTAGCTTTTTATTCGAGTTGATTTTGTGGTTGGGTTGCCCATTCTGTGTGGAGTTGAGTAGAGGGTTAAGGTTTGGTTCGAGCTAAGTTGAGTTGAAGTTGAGTTAGGTTTTAGTTAGCTTACTTTGGGGTTGAGTGAGTTATTCGGTTAGGGAATTATTTAAGAGTTGATTTGGGGTCAGGTTAAACGGTTGATTTGAAAGTTAATTTGGAGTTGATTTGGTGATTGAGTTGAGGGTTGGGGTGCGATAAATTTGGTGATTGTGATGCGATTGAGTTAGGAATTGATTTGGGAGTTGAGTTAATTTTCAGGACCGAACTTCACTTTCCAAACACATTCGCAACTTGTAGATGATTTGAATAAAGAAATGTTTGGCATTAAGAGAACTGGCAAGAAATTTCAGTAGATTTGACTTTGGAGTAAACGGTAAATGTTAATTCTGCCCGGAGATCCACAGGTTGCCAATTCGATAGCAGCTTGGTAACGATAAGCTAAAAGTAATGGTATTGTGGAGGTGGTTATTGATATGTTAGATATCGTTGGTGTCCGGTTGAACCACGCTTCCACTTTACGTACGCACGCATTTGGGGCACGTGCTGAGCTCGATATTATAAACTCGGTGATTTGTGTTGCTATACTGTCACACTAATAATAAATACGATGGTTTATATTTACGTTACAATACTTATAACGATTGAAAATTCCCTTTATTAAAATGTTTAATTTACAGAAATAAATTATAAAATTAGAACACATAAAAATGCGGTGTTACTCGTTCGCCATCTTATTAACCTTTTTTTATTCAGGGGTCGAGCTAGTGAGTACCATTTTGGCGACGTCAATTTATTCGCCCAGTGAATCGCAAGTTATATGGGGGAAGCGTACCGTGGACGTTATTGGTGCCGCCACACTATCCTACCCCCAGTGAACGCAGTGAGCGATAGAAAGCTATCGGAAGCGAGCTGGCTCGTTGTATTATGGAAAGTTACTCTTTTCTGAGCTGGTTTGTTTACTTCTCCGGTATGTGTAGGGCTTTGTGTAGAGTTTGGTTTGGTTGGTATTTCGATCGATTCATCTGCTGGTTGATCAAGTTGTGGTGTTTCGATGAAACAGTGTTTAAGCCGATTTATTGAAACCGTTGATTCGATACCTTTAATTAGTAGCGTAAAATATTTTTTGTTGCGTTTGATTACCGGGTATGGTCCCTCGTATGGAGGTTGTAATTATTGACGAACCGCTTCAGTTCGGACCAAAACGAATTCGCATGTTGGCAGTTCTTTGAATACGAAGATTTGTTTTTCCGAATGTCGTGAAGTCGACGAAGGTTGAATGTCTTTGAATTGGTTACGTAACTGTATGATGAATTCGGACTGATTGATATTTTTGCTGGGTTGAATGAGATCCGCTGGTAGTCGTATATGTTCTCCATAAACAAGTTCAGCTAACGTACTTTGAAAATCGTCTCAGAACGACGTTCTCAGACCGAATAGTATTATCGGTAACGACTTTGTCCATTGTTTTTCACCGACGCACATTATTGCGGCTTTAAAACTGCGGTACCATCGTTCTAACATCCCGTTGCAAGCTGGATTGTAAGCGGTGGTTCGCTTGCGTAGGAGTCCAAGGGATTTTGAGAGTTCGTCGAATAACGTTGCTTCGAATTGTGTGCCTCTATCGGTTGCAATGCTAGTTGATACTCCGAATCGGCTGATCCACGTTTTGATTAACGCATCAGCTATGGTTTCAGCTTTAATATACGGGATTGGAGTGGCTTCTGGCCAGCGTGTATAGCGATCGATCATTGTTAAACAATATAAGTTGCCTTCGGACGGTTGTAAAGGTACGACGATGTCGATGTGAAGTTCATCGAATCGTTTGCTGGTCAGTTCATAAGTTCCAGTCTGCACAGTGCTTAATCCAAGAGCGTATTTGTTGGTTTATAGCTGGCCCCACAAATTTTTTTCGGATTTGTCTCGCTGTGGCGCGGATACCGGGGTGAGAAGCATTGTGGAACGATTCGTAAATTTGTCTTCGAAATGTCTTAGGAATAAATGGGTGCTGTGTACCGGTTTATGTGTCGCATAGAAATTCTTTATTGGTTCCAAAAACTGGGAATTTTTCAAATGTCAATGACTCGTTTGTTTCTACCAGTTTTGTGGGTTCTAGATCTTTAGACTGTTCATGAGCAATTAATGCATAGTCGATTGTACTTCCTATGTTTACTTGATCGTTGTACTTCCTATGTTTACGTTGTTGTTTCCCGCAATGTGCCGTATATCTGCTGTATACTGTGCTATATAATCCAGGTGACGGCGTTGTCTGGGTGAGGCTTTATCGAGTTTTTGGTGTAATGCGTATGTCAATCGTTTGTTGTCGGAAAATAGGGTAAATTCTCGACCTTCAACAAAATTTTTAAAGTGTTTGATAGCCGAGTAAGTGGCTAAAAGCTCCCGGTCATATGTGCTGTAACGGGTTTCGGTATTGCTTAATTTTCGGGAATAAAACAAAAGCGGTTGCCACCCTTTTTGTGAATATTTCTGTAGTACCGCTCCTACTGCTTTATTTGATGCGTCGACAAAAATAGCGAATTTGGCGTTTGGAATGGGATATGCCAGTTGAGCACAGTTTGCAAGCTTCGCCTTGCATGTTCCGAACGCTGCGGTGGATTCGTCGGTCCAGTTTATTGGTGATTTATCCTTCTTCTTACGTCCTTTTGTGAATTCATATAATATTGCCTGGTCGTGTGCTGCTTTTGGTAAAAAAATTAGGTAATAATTTACCATTCGAAACTAGGTCTCGAAATATTGAGTGTACCAATCGTTGGAACGTTTGAGCTGCGTTACGTAACCCAAATGTCATTCGGGGAAACTCAAACAATCGACGGTAGGATTTTGTTATCGCATTTAAGGCTCTATAGTCGCCAGTTACCGTCTTTTTTTGTGCTATATGTAATGGGTTCGCCCAATTGCTCCTGGAGGGTGGCATACCCCTTGCGCTAACCACGTTTTGATTTCGTCCTTGGCGATTTTGGTTTGTCGGCATTTAAACGACCTACCTTTGCTTGGCACGGTTGACCAGATGTCTCAATACAATGAGTGACGTTGTGCTTTATTGTGTTTAGATTTGTAGACGCGTGGGTTACTGTATTGAATTCACGTAGTAATCCCAGTATCTCGGGTGTCGTAATGCCGTAAGACGGGATTTGAATTGCTTTCACTTTGATATCGAGTTTTGTGGTAGGGTCGATGAGTTTCTTATTCTTGATGTCGACTAATAGACCGAA
The DNA here is from genome assembly GCA_958295665.1 of Tipula vernalis. Lineage (NCBI taxonomy): Eukaryota > Metazoa > Arthropoda > Insecta > Diptera > Tipulidae > Tipula > Tipula vernalis. The sequence continues at coordinate 405,934,387 of OY282558.1, read as the reverse complement.
GTGTGCCAGAAAATCTGCGCCAAGAATGCATCGATCGACCTTCGCCACGATGAAATGCCATATCAGTAGCCTGCGCAGACCTATGTTGAGTGTGTGATTTTAACAACCGTACGTATCGATGGCGGTAGAATTTGCTGCGAATAATTTAAACGTGGACGGGTTCGCTGTTTCCGAATTGGTTGGTGGTATGACAGAGACTTCAGCGCCTGTATCGATTAGAAATTTTAACTTATTTTGATAATCGACTACAATTAGACGGCTTTTTGGTGTTTGGCTACCGCCGCTTGCCACATGTAGCGCGGTGCCAGTTAGTTTTTTGAATTTGACGATGGGTTAGAATCGTTTAAATGGGATGGTTTTGTACATTTTTTTGCTCAAACGCCGTATTTGTGATGGTACCAGCAATTCGGGTGTTTTGGTAGTCGCTCGCTCGATCGTGAATTACTGCGTTGACGTGAAGTATTCGTAGAGTTAGGGCTTTGAGAGCGGCCGCGATATGTTTTGTCTTTAGTCATTTCGAATCGACCGAATAGTTCTTCCACCCGTTGTGATAACTCATTGATCTGAGCTGCTTAGCTGGTTGGTACTGTTCTGTTGTCGCCTTTTGGCGCATTGAGGTTATAAATGCCAGCTGATTTTTGCACGTCAACTATTTGGTCTGCTGTTTTTGCAAGTTTTTCCAAATTAAATTTGCGTCGTCCATACATGATAAAATTTCCTGTGTATGTGTTGGTAGGCGCAGCAACCTGGTAACCCTTCTTAAAACTGGTTCGGTTACTTGATTTATAGACAAGGCTTCCATCTCTCTCAAAAGTTGGGATGATTTTTTGTCGCCGAGTTGCAGTCCTGATAACAGTCGATCCAATTTGATTTTTGCCGATTCGCATAGGCGCTCAATTATTTTTTTTTTTTAAAGTTTCGTACTTATTGTCTTTTGGCGGTGTAAGAATTTCATCACATACGCATTTAATTGTATGAGGGTCGAGGGCTGCGATGAGATGTCCATACTTAGTAGCATCGACCGAAATACCACCAATTTCGAACTGTGCTTCCAATTGAGTGAACCAATCGATGGCATGCTTGCAATTTTTATGGAAGGACGTAGGGGAAGTGGGGATACTTTAAGCATGGGATAAAAGTAAACAGGCTATTTATCTCTCAAACTAACGGGATTTATTGAAGTGAGGAAACAAATAACAATGATACAGAATATCTTCATACTAAAAAAAGTGTATTTCAATATTCAGTCTCAGTTTGGATTTATAGGTGGAAAGATGGTTTTTAATCGTTTTAGTAAATTTATGTAGTGTTTGGAAAAACTTCCATAGTGGGCTTAAAACTGAAACAGGTAAGGATTATTAAAAGTTATTAAAATGTACATACAATTTGCAATTTAATAACAAATTGTGTTATTAATTATGTAGCCCACATCACAATTGTTATTTTACCGTTATTGAAAAAAAAACACGTGGGGTTAAGTTAAGCATTGTATATGGGGTAATATTAAGCATGCTTATTATTACCCCAAAACATTTTAATGAACTTTTTCAAAATGTAGATCTTATTTAAGTTTAATTAGTTAATACTTTTTAATTATTTTAAGAATGAGGAGTCTATGGCCACAGCGATAAAAGACGCCATTAGAAAAAAACAGTCTATTCGAGGAACTGCATCCAAATATAAGATTAACCACAACACAGCGATGATGAAAATATAACGCCTGCATCCAAGCATCACAAACAAGTGTTTTGTATGAAAGAGGAGAATGATCTTCGGTAATATTTATTAAGACCTTCCCAAATAAATTATGACCTAACGTATGCTCAAACTCAAAGTCTTGGATATCAATATGCACATAAGCTTGGGAAATCATATCCTGATAGTTGGGACTTAAATCAAGCAGCCGGAAGAGATTGGATGTATGGCTTTATGAAAAGGTATTCCGATTTAAGCTTAAAGAAACCTGAAAACACGAGTTTGGCACGGGCTACAGCTTTTAATGCTACAAATGTGGAAGAATTTTTTAATAACTATGTGCAAGTTATGGAGCGTAATAAATTCTCTGCTTCTAAAATATTTAGTCTAAACCTGGATGATTACTGAGCTCTTCCCTGAAGTGTTGAAACATATCTCAGTGATCTCAGAAATCCATACTCAGTGCACCAAGGACAATTGTATTCTTTTGCTGATGGACAATCATAATAGTCACTGCTCATTAGCTGCAATAGATTTTGCAAGAACGTGGGGAATCGTTCTCCTTTCATTTCCACCACACTGTTCACACACAAGCTACAGCCACTACACGTCGGAATTTTCGGTCCATTCAAAAGCGCTTTGAAGATTGCTTTCAATGATTGTATGCTAACTCTACCTGGTAGAATTATTACGATCTACGATATACCTCAGCTTGCAAAGCGTGCTTATGAAAGTGCTTTTACCGCAAAAAATATTAAGTGATCATTTCAAAAACCAGGAATTTGGCCGCTAAACCGGCTTATATTTGACGGAAGTGATTTTACTGGTGCATATGTAACAGATCGGCCTTATAATCAACCTGTTTTTAGCGATGCTTCTCTTCTAGAAAGTAATCAACAAAATTTGCAAGCTGCTTCATATTCGGTCACACCAGAGCAGCTAAGACCTTATCCAAAAGCTACACCTCGCAAGGAGACATGTTATGTTTGTGAAAGGGGTAAATCCAGAATATTTACAGACACCCCAGAAAAAAATCGAGTCACGCAATGATGGATAAAAAAAACACGATAAATCTAATAAAATAAAAAATCGTTCAAAGCCAGTCCAACCTGAAAAGCCCTGTGAAACATCGGAAACAGAAACTCTGCAGGATTTTCCCGATTCTGACGATTGCTCAATATTTTCTAAAGAAAACGAAAACCTTCCGAAGCTTTTAGTTGAAGACAACATTATTAAACCAGAAGATTTTGTGCTAGTAAAGTTTGCCCAAATCAAAGGCAGGCAAGTGTTTTACATCGGTAGAATTGAGCGAGAATTTTTAAGAAAACATATTAATTATTATGTTTTCCCAATTATCGATGACATATTGCAGGTCAGTAGAAGTGACATTGTTGCGAAATTGCTTGATCCAAGCCAAATCGCAGGAACTATAAGGACTAAAGGTTACTATAGGTCTACCGTCGATTTAAGCGGTTACAACATGCGATAAATATTCTTAATTCTGTTTGATTATTTTTAGTTGATGACGCATTACTATTTTTTTTATTTTACAGTGAAACTGTTCACATAATTTTATTTTGATAAAGTTATGTTAATCAAGTATATCTATTAGAGGTTGTTTAGTTTATTTTTACCCCACAGGAAAATTTCACTTGCTTACATTTACCCCAATGTAGGAGTAAACGTAAGCGGAAAACATACTTTTTTGTAAGGTGTTTTTTAAATAAATCAAAAGGATTCTTTTTGCTTCCGACAGACCCATTGTATAGGCCAAACTTCATAAAATAATATTCGTCTCAAAAAATTCCGAATATTTCAGTTTTTAAGGTTTTATTAAGAAAATTGTGGAAAGTGCTTACTTTAGCCCCACTTCCCCTACTGTTATTGAAAAACTAATGCAGTTTTCGATGACACCTATGCCGATGTCATTATGCTAATGAAGTGTTTGGAAATGGAAAGTATTCCACCTTTCCACACGGACGAACTTGTAGTAGACGTATTTTTCGTATTACATTGTATGAAGGTTATCCCTAAAACGTTTGGAGGAATAGCGATGAAAGTACTACAAATTATCACGAATAATAGAGATTCAAATGTACATATAACTTTCGATCGATACTGCAGCCCATCTAGTAAAAATTTCGAGCATCCTTTGAGAGGAAGACAACGTAATGCGAATGTGTAATTTGTGAACCGCAATAAACAAGGCTTCGAAAGAGTAGAGACTTTTCGAAGAGTTATAAGGAACGATAACTGCAAAACCGCTGCAGCTACATTTTTCAGTACTTACTGGATCATATTTATGGTTACAAGTATGAAGTGGATGACAATCAAAATGTCATAAAAGCAATCGATCGTATACATTTTCGTAGAGATGAAAATAGTATTTCATGCCACCATTATATGGTAGATCACGGTTGTAATATCACAATCAAATACTCTGTTACTAATAATTAAATCATTATGCTTGCAAATCTCCATCATATGAAAAGCAAACCAATAGTCTGATTAGAATGTGGGAAAGTAAAAATCACGGAAGAATCATCAGTTGCAATGAAACGCAGAAACATTTGGGAGAGAATCTGTGCAAAGCACTGCCTGCATTTCATAAATTTACAGGATGCGACTTTAACCCAGCATTTTATCGAAATGGAAAACAACGGCCATTTAAAATGTTACGTCACTCAGAGAAATTTATAAAAGCTTTTGCAGCTTTGAGTAGCGCATCGTGTGATGAAGAAAGAATGTTTGTAATCCTGCAAGGTTACGTTAGAAAACACGCCGCCGTTAACGAACCGTTTTACAAGAAATGATTGAGTTATTTTGATGTATCGAGTTTGCTTTCATTCAAATCGGTACTACACCAACAATTTGTAAGAGCAAAGTACATTGCAAATATTTGGGGTGCAATGCGTATATGGTAGATCTAATTGCAATGATAAACAATTTATTTTGTCAATTAGCCTCACTTTAACTTCTGTAACCTTTATATATGGTATTGTATTTTATTGGTATAACCTTAAAATAAATAAAATGTCAGAACTATACCTTATGATTTTTATTTAGATTCATGATTTACTACTTTATCACTTCTGAGAGTGCTTGGGCAACCGCCTGGCCTTCTGACAATATATTTTCTTTATTTATACATTTAAAATATATCATGAAAAATTAACACGTTTGAGCGGCCGCCCACCCTCTGCGCCTCAAGAGAGCCTTCTAAGTGATGGGCTCTAGCTTTATCAATGTCATTAGAAACTTTTTAAGTTCAAACGTAGATTATACTCGATTATTTCACTTCTCGATCATGCATGGTCAAAATTGGCAACTCTCATTTGGAACGCTCTAAAACAAAAACGTATACAAACAAATTAGGCTCCACCGCATAGCTCTTGGCGACGTTACTGGTAGAGAACTACCAGTAGGTTAAGGTTAACCGATTAATTTAATCTTTCTGATTAATTAATCCGATATTAACCGAATTTTATACTGAGTGTATAAGATCGAACACCCCGAATCCGAACGAGGAAGTAAATGATGTCTACTGAACGCACCTACTAACTTGCAATAGAACGCACCCGTATATATCAGGTCACACTACGTCGTATTAGAGTTTTCTCCTTCCTTTTTTTTTTTTTTTTTTGTAAAACGTTTTTTGGCAGATAATTATGCTCCTGATCGTGTGGAGATTGAACAAACATTGCGGAACATAGAAGCACATTTTAACCGATTTGTGGAAAATTTTTTAAGTTTGGTTGGTGAAGCGCAGCCAGATGCAATCGCTGCCCATGAGGAACTTTTTGCCCAAACTGAATCGTTATTTGACAAAGTTTGCATCAAATTACGTCGATTACTATCGAATTATAAACCTGAGCCGGTGTGTGAGACCGGGCGTATTCATGCTGTAGACATGCGCATGGATCCAATATTTATTCCTGCCTTTGATGGACCGCCAGAGAATTGGCTCGTATTCAAGGATTTATTCAAGGCTCTTGTACATAATTGGGCAGATCTGGAACGCACATAGAAATTAAGCCAGCTTCGACAATATGTGAAAAGTGAGAATGTTCCTATGGTCGCTGGTTTACACTGGTGGGTATAAGCAACGTTATGCTAATCCACGTCGTTTAGTTGAGACACATGTCGAGCTTTGCAAAACATCATCGACTGCATCCGTAGTACATTGCGAGCTTTGTCAGTCTTGAAACTAACGACGGATAAATGGGATGCATTAATTTGGGCAATGAGCCTTTCGGATGATAAATTGCCGAAACTCGACGATATGCTAGTATACTTTGAGTGACGGGCATTGAATATGCCGTCATCGACTACACGAGTAGAAATATCTCAGACAAGCAACCGAGGTAGATCTCACCGAATGCTTCGCGCAAATGTGGCTGCAACTAATTCACCAAATCACTCTACTTCAAATCCAGTATCGCCAGCAGCAGTGATTTGTCCACATTGTTTAGGTCCCCATCGTATTTATAGGTGCTATTATAGTTTCCGGAATTTGGGTGTACATCAGCGCCGGGATGCAGTGAAGAAACACATGTGGTGTTTCAATTGCTTGAATCCCAATCATACTCATGGAGAATGTCGATTGGGTATGTGTGCACTTTACAATCAGAAACAGTATTCCCTATTGTGTAAGGAGACAAAGGAAATGGCTGCTGCTCAGCCACGATCAGCTCGAGCACCAATGCCAGCTACAAGAAAATCAACGCCTGACACATTACCGAGCAAGCCATCGGTGATCTTTAATCAAGAAGCATGATTGACCGACCAGATTCAGTCATTCATACTCCATGCCGACAGTGTCGTTTTGCTTGCTACTGCAAACGCATTTATACTGGATCGATTTGGAAACAGCCACCTTTGTAGAATACTTTGTGACCCCGGATATCAGGTGAGCTTTATTACTGAATCGGTATTTAACAATTTGAATCTTCACAGAAAACGATGTGAGATAGCTGTCGAAGGAATAGGCGCATCAACAAATACCTATACCCGAGGTCAGGCGACTCTTATTATGCGCTCTAGGGTAGATGCCACCTTCGAATTACAATTTGAGGCATACATATTACGCTCAATCACGTCGGCAATGCCAGCGGCGTCGGTTGATGCTGATTTTTGGAAACATTTGCGTAACTTACAGCTGGCTGATCCATGATTTGCTAAGCCTGGACGTATCGATATTTTGATCGGTGTCGATATCTGGGCAAATATAATACAACATGGAATTGTCACTGGCCAACGCAACGAGCCATGTGCAATTCGAATACATTTGGGTTGGGTCGTGTTTGGGCCTGTTAGGAATAATGTTGTATTAAATCTAAGGTCTGAGAACTGGAAGAATACTTAACTAATTCCGATCTTGGTCCAGATCCATGTGAAAAGATTTTGGAAACCACAGTCCGCCGCAACGTAGATGGTCGATACAGTGTTCAAATTCCATTTCGTCCTAACGCCCAAGCGCTTGGGAATTCTCATCAACTGGCACTGCGACAGTATCATCAGTTAGAAAGAAGACTTGGCAGCAGTTGCGAATTACAAACAAAGTACGTGAAGTTTAGGCGGGAATATATAGCACTAAACCAAATGGAAGCAGTGGCCGATTCTCGAGGCGACCCTTCGCAATCATATTATATTCCGCATCATGCTGTCGTCGAAAAGTTCAGAGTGCTATTCAACGCATCGGTCAAAACAAGTAACGGTGTGTCACTGAACGACACACAACTGGTCGGCCCACCATTACAAGGTACTCTTGTCAATATTATATTTCGCTTCCGTAGACGGAAAATCGCCGTTACAGGCGGTATTGGAAAAATGTTCCATCAAGTCGAAATTGATTCACATCATCGACGATGGCAGCAGATATTGTGGCATGAATCATCAACAGAGCCGCTACGGACATATCAATTGAAGACAATTACTTACGGTATGGCATGTGGACCATACCTCGCTATTTGGACGCTACGACAATGTGCTATAGACAAAAACCAGATAATCACTGATGCCAGCCGGGAAGCAGCAGCCCGCCACAGCATTCTGCATAATTTTTATAGGGACGATTTCTTAGATAGCGTGGATTTTTCAAGTGAGGCAGTAGCTCTGGCGTTCGATATAGATTCAATTTCGCGAACTAGGAACAAACTGGCTAACATTTCGCAATGGTTTACAACAATTGGCACAGACCGCGTTCCGCGTTGGCTTGGGATGAGAAAAGCTGCGACGATAACGCTTCATGGATTCTGTGATTCAATCAGAAAGGCATACGCAGCCGTAGTTTACTGTGAAGGAAATCACGATTTCTCCGGCTGGAATTGTGCGCAGCTTATCTCCTCGTTAGGTTATCAATAATGTACGAATTGCACTTCATCTGATTGGTGCGGATACACGTTGTGTAGCGACTCGAACATTGTACTATGTTGGCTAACCAAACCAACGACGACTTTGAACTAAAACGTGTCAAATCGAGTGGGTTACATCCAGCAGCATTCGGATGTCCAGCAATGGCGACATGTCCGCACAGAACACAACCCGGTAGATTGTGCTAGTCCCGGAATATCACCAACCGCACTAGAAGGCCATTCCCTATGGAATGGCCCCTCATGTTTATATAAAGTATCGACGAACGTTGATGAACTACCAACGCTGACTTCACCGGAAGAAGAGATATTTATCAACGAAACAAAACCGTTCCGTACCTTACTCAGTACGAATCCTAGGTGGAAGATCACTACAAGCGTCGACACGAAGAGTATTACACACAACGTCAATTGTACTACGTTTCCGACCAGCTGGGCGAAAATATTGGCGAACTAAGTTCATAGCGGCATCTGAGATGGAGGCTACGCTGCTACTGCACATATGCGAAGCACAAGGTAATGCATATCGTACTGAAATTAATTCATTGAAATCTCGTTGTAGTATCGACGGAACCAGCAAATTGCTTGCGCTCAGTCCATTTCTCGATGACAAGGAGATTCTATGTATTGGCGGACGGCTGACTCATGCTGATCTTCGATACGATCAGCGTCATCCGATGATTTTACCGAAGGAATGTACATTGGCTCGGTTACTTATTAATCACGCGATATGGTCACACTACATGGCGATATTCAAGAAATGTTGCAATACCTAAGAAAACGATTCTGGATAGTTCATGGGCGTGCATTGGTAAAAACATTCATCCATTAATGTGTTACCTGCAAACTCTATCAGCGAACAATGAAACAGCAACAGATGACGTCGTTGCCACGTTCACGTGTTCTGGTAGCCCCACCATTCACAAACACTGGGCTAGATTACTGTGGTTCCCTTCATGTCAGACTGGGCGGTCGACGAGCAATAACGACAACAAAATATATGAAGTGATTTTTATTTGTATGAGCACCAAGGCCAGAGCAACACGCATGCTCAACAGCATATCGCAGACGCCGGTGTTAGATGGCAATTTGTAACGCCTGCCGAACCGCATCATGGTGGCCTATATGGGAGGCAGCGGTCCGATCCGCCAAACAACCAATTTATTATCACCAATTGAACACGCTTCTAATATGGATCGAAGCATGTCTCAATTCCAGACCGATCATGGCGTTTCATGATGATCCAGGGGGAGGTCTTGCTTTAACCCCAGGCGAATTTCTAATAGGACGACTAATAACAACCTAGACTAACACGGCCTGAACCAACGGTTCCAGAAGTACCAGAAAATCGTCTGAAATATTGGCAGCAACTACAGCGAATGTGCTAAATATTCTGGAAGCGTTGGCAACAGGAATATCTCACTTTATTACAAGCACGTGGTAAATGGGCACGAGAAGAACCAAATCTGCAAATGGACGACATCGTTGCCATTTAATAAGATAACCTGCCTCCCGCTCTCGATGGCGCTTAGGGCGCATCATCAAGATACATCCGGGCAGTGATGGGCTGGTACGTGTGGTAATGATAGAATACAATAGTGATCAAAATACACCTGATGGACAGTTAATCAAACATCAATGTCAGCGATCGGTCCAGAAGGTAAGCCGGCTTATTTCAGCAGAGGAGAAGGTTCAGGATTGTATAAGATCGAACACCCCGAATACGAACGAGGAAGTAAATGATGTTTACTGAACGCACCTACTAACTTGCAATAGAACGCACCCCTATCTTCTATATTATTAAACGAGCAATAATTGCGGGTATGTATATATGTCCGCACGAAAAACTACTTCGAGACCGATTTCGTTGACGTAAAATGGCTATATGATGTCTTTTTGCATGAAAATGCGATTGAGTCTGGTCTCAAGTCTGGGAAAACTCTGTAAAGCCTTCAAATCTGGAAAAATTATCCAAATTTTACAGCGCCATCTCTAAAATGGTCAATTGTATATCGCTCATTTGCTACCACAATGGCATAACTCAAAATCGGTCGTTTTTGACATATTTATAGAGAAATATCGGCTTTTTAATATAGTTAAAACTGATATAACGACACACCTAAAGCTATAAAGCTCACTACAAGACAAACGGAAATGTCTCTCAAATTATAACATTTGTTATTTTTAAATTGTGTCATTGTTGCAGCAAATGAGCGATATGTATTGTGTATTTTTTTTTATAGAAAAGAATGTTTGATGATTTTTTTAAATAGTACAGCTGCGTAGTTAGCAGCATACGGAGTTGGGATGTATTTAATTTTTTTTTTATGATTTTTTTTTCATGGATGTCCATTTTTCAAAAACCACGACAAAAAAAAAAAAAATTTAAATTAATGTTGGATAATCAGCATATTTTTTTTAGTCTTTTCCCGACGAATTTTCCGAGTGGAAATTCGCGATTTTCTCGCATTTTCCGTGATTTTTCCGATATGATGTAAAAGGAAATTATTCTTAGAATATTTTTCTTCATCTGTATACCAAATTACAGAAAGATCTGACAAATTTTATCTTTCTCTATGTTGATACGTCACATTGTGTAAATCTATCTACATATTATATAATTTAGTAGAATGCTCAAAACTTTTTATAAAACCAAGTAATTTTTCGGCAAATTCCCATGCCGCAGTAGTCTAGGTGTTAGCGTTGTGGATTTTAAAATTTTAGATCGTAGTTCGAACCTCGAAAATTACATTCTTGAGATAAATTTTTTTTTCGTTTTTTTTTTTCAAATTTATATGGCATGTATGATTGAATAATAATAAAAGATGAATGTAAAAGTTGTAAGCTACATTTAGGCTATTATAGTAAATTATTTGTGTTGCAAAGGCACAATTATGACATTTACGTTCACAAAAATCAAGAATTAACTACAAAAACTACATTTACATTTAAGTTACGGTAAATGTATGTATATCAGTAAACGTAGGTATAATTTGGGAAACTACATATGTACATATATATATATACAGTGCTTTTCAAAGTTATAACCGCACCGCTCACAACTGTAGTTCAGAAAAAATAAGAGAGCACTAATGAAAATCACTGACATTAAAGATTGCCCTTTTAAATGCTATCAAAATATGCAAAATAGTTATTGCACTTTTGACTCACTGATAACGGTAATTTTGTTGTAAAAATTGAAAATATCACAAAAGTGCGCAAAACCGAAGTTTCATTATTATAACCGCACATGACTTTTTCAAAAAAAAAAAAAAAACCACGAACATAACGGTACAATTAATAATTTATTTGTCCATCATTATTTTCTACTATTGCGAGAATTCGTCTTGGCATGGACTCCACGTATGGCATCAAAACCTCTTTTGTTAATAACGACCACGCATTTTTGATGGCGGCTTTTAATTCCTCCACATTATTAAATTGACGGTTGTCGGCGTAGACTTTTCGGACGAGCCAACCCCAAATGTTCTCAATTGGATTGGCATCTGGAGAACGAGCTGGCCAATCCATTAATTCAATGTTATGGTTTGAAAACCAAGCCTTTGTGGATGCACTCACATGAATTCGTGCGTTATCTTGTTGGAAAATAAGGCGTTTTTCATGAATACGGCGGAGGTATGGCAATAGTTTTGCTTGGAGCACATCCTAGTACTCAATGCTGTTCATCCGGCATGAAGGAAATGCCAGATCAACAGTGCCGTGGCTACTAAAACCTCCCCAAACCATCACAGAACCACCGCCGAAATTCCTTTTTGAAAAATAGCGCGGTTCTTTCCGTAGATCTCTCCAGTATCCGTTTAAGCTATCTGGACCATCAAGGTTGAACTTTTTTTCGTCCGAAAAAATCAAGCAATGCACGAAAAAAGTTTTAATTTATAGGGTGTGAATAATGATTTTCAATTAATTTTCATTTTACCTTGTTCCAGTCTTGGGTAATACGATCGCGAGCAAAGGTGAGCCGCGCAACCTTATGTTGAGGGTCTAAACGTGGTGCCTTCTGCATATACTCTCGCATAATGTTAGGACTGTTCTTGATTGCACGCCAAATCGTTGGAACAGATGCAGAAAGATTACATTTTCGTTTGATCGAAGAAATCGAGATCGTTGAGTTGGACGCTGTTCTGCAAATTCTTCTCACATCTCTCTCTTGCAGGATTCTTTTTCTTCCAGGATATGATCTGGACCCGTAATTCTCCCGATCCGCTATGTAATTTCGGACAACTCTGTCGGATCTTCCAATTTGTCTAGCAATTTCCCGTTTTGATATTCCTTGGCTCCAAAAGGCGTCGATTTTACCTTTTTCCCTCTCGGAAAGAGCACTACCGCGTGGCATAATTAATAATACTTTCTGTAATTATTATTATTATTATTAAAATCCAAGAAAAGATAACAAAAAATATAATTTCACCTACCTCAATGACTGCGGTTATAACAATGAAACATCTGTTTTGTGCACATTTATGATATTTTTGATTTTTACAACAAAAGTACCGTTATCAGTACAATAACTCTTTTGTATATTTTGAGAGCATTTAAGAGCACAATCTTTAATGTCAGTCATTTTTATTAGTGCTCTCTTGTTTTTTCTGAACTACAGTAGTGAACGGTGCGGTTATAACTTTGAAAAGCACTGTATATATATGTATTTAGGTGAAGGATCATTAATTCGAGCGAGAATCTTGAAAATTTATATGAAATCGATATTGAAATAATTTTCTGGAAATATTGGATTCAATTTTCAATTGTAGGATTTAATTATTCCAGTGATTTTCTTGACCAAAAAATCACGAAAATGAGTGGAAATTAAATCCTAATGATGTAAATTGAGGCTGGGATTTTTTTTTTTTTTTTTAAATTAGATTTAGAAGAAATTTTCAAGATTTTCGCTCGAATTAAGTTTGTAAAGTTTTCTCAAGTTATGTCTATACATTTACCGAAATAAGTACAATACATACATTTACAGTACCATATTATATATATTATTTTTGCAACAATAGATGCAAAGATTGATAATTTAAACGGTATTGTTTTTACCTTCAAAATATTCGATATCATCGCTAATCGGAATATATTAGAATTGATTTTTACTGAATCCAGATAATTATCTTAATCGGGGATCAAATGATTCTTATACTGAGTTATTCATATACGACACTTATATTGCAGTAAATATTTCGACCGCTTTTACCAATGGTTAGCTAGCCAATCACAATATTACACAGATATCATTAATTTTCACTCGCGTCGGTAATCAATGTATACGTATATCGGTATAATTTGGGTGAACTACATACATATACGCATTTGGGTGAAGGATCATTAACTCGAGCGAAAATTTTGATAATTTGTTACATTGTGGTGGCAAAATTTTTCAGCAATATTTAGTATAGGGACATGGTCGTAAGCAGGCAAACTGACTAAATTTGAGTCGATCAAATCAAAACGACTTACGCGTCGAAACAAGCGCCTTATAGATCATTTGATTAATATTGGTCGTAACAATAACACACACGTTGGCAAGGTTTGTAATCAAAATTATATCAACACTAGAGTTGCTGTAGATTCCGGCACCTAGTTTATTTATCTATATTATTAAACGAGCAATAATTGTATGTATATATGTCTCCACGAAAAACTACTTCGAGAGCGATTTCGTTGGCGAAAAATGGCTATATGACGTGTTTTTGCATGAAAATGCGATTGAGACTGGTCTAATGTCTGGGAAAACTTTGTAAAGCATTCAAATCTGGAAAAATTATCCAAATGCCGCAACGCTACCACTAAAACCGTCAAGTCCATTGTCTATAGTATGGAAATAATGATGTTGCGGATTTAAATTTTATTAATTAAAATTTCAATAATTAGTACATACGTAGTCAACTAAAATTATAAATTAAAGTGTAATTTTTTAATATTTTGATGAGTTGGTCCAATTTTATTGTTCAAAACACTAAGAAACGTTGCTTAAAAATTAGAGAATTTGAATATCATGTAGTGTAAATGTGTCCATAAAAATTGGCCAGAAAAATTGATTTTGTTAAAAATTGGTAAGGGGTTTTCGGGTGCTAGAAAGCGGTGTTGATTTCGGGAAAATTTGTCTAGGGGGTTCTCCAGTGGGCCCGGGTGCTTTTTTGTTAATTTTGGCGAATTTGCTAAAAAATTAGTGAGCGGGGGTTTTCGGGTGCCAGGAAGTGATTGCGACGGGTCTTGATAATTTAGAAGGTGTTCTCCATTCGTGCCCATGCCTTTTTTTAATTTTTACGATTTTGGTAAAAATTGGTAAGCTGGGGTTTTCGTGTGCCAAGAATCAATTGTGACCGGTCTTGATTTCGAAAAAAATAGTTTAGGGGGTTCTTCAGTGGAACTCGGGCTCCTTTGTAATTTTCACGATGTTGGTAAATATTGGTAAGAAGTGTTTTTAAGTGGTATAAGGTGATCCCCATTGGTCTTGATTTCAGGAAAATTCAGACTCCATTTTTATAGTTTTAATGATTTTGTTGAAAATTGGCAAGTATGTTTACCAGTCCAGAGTGTCATCCATTGGAACTTGGGTTTTTTAAATTTTAACTATTTTGTTAAAAGTTGGTAAAGAGGGTTTTCGAGTGCCACGAAGCGATTGTGATGGGTATAAATTTTTGGAAAATTCGTTTAGGGGGTTCTCCAGTTGAGCCCGGGCTTCTTTTTTTTAATTTTTACATTTTTGGTAAAAATTTGTGAGCGGGTGGGTGCCAGACAGAGATTGCAATGGGTCTTGGTTTAAAAAAATTAGCTTAGGGTCTTTCAGTGGTATCCGGGTTCCTTTTTTCATTTTAACAATTTTGGTAAACATTTGGTAATGAGAGATATTCGAGCGGCAGGAAGCGATCGCCATGGGTATTGATTGAAGTCAAATAGGGTTTTGAAAGGTCTGCAATGGGTGTTGATTTCGGGAAATATATGTTTAGAGGGTCCTCCGGATGGTCAAGGTCCATTTTTTAAGTTCAACGATTATTGTAATAATTGGTGAGCAGGGATTTTCTAGTGTTAGGAAACATTTGCAGTGGACTTTGATTTCGGGAAATGTCGTTTAGTGGGTCCTCTAATAGGCCTGGGGTTCGTTTTTTTGAATATTTTTTTATTGATCATAATTGGTGAAAGAGAGTTTTCGAGTGCCAAAACGCGATAACACCGGGTATTGATTCTTAAAAAAAACGTTAAGGAAGTTCTCGTCCGGTGAGCCCCTGTTTGCTTGGTTTTATCTTACTTTTTAACTTACTACCGGTTTCTGAAACGGTTATTTGATTTTTATTAATGTTGGTTGGGGTGGTTTTATTTCAGTAAAATTCGTTTAAGAGGATCCTCCTATGGGAATTCATATTTTTATTATTTTCTTTTGTTAATAGTAATTGGTTAGATGGAAATTTTCTAGTGAAAGGAAGCAATTGTAATGGGTTTTGATTTCTTGGAAAAATATTTTAGTAGGCTTTCTGGAGAGGTTCGGGTTTCATTTTTATTTTATTTTCTAACAAAGGAAATCTAATTGTTGTTATTGCTTTTGATATTGCATTGTGTTTTTTTATTTTTATTTGTTCAATTGTGATTTTTGAGAATTATATAGAGATCATAAATTAGTTCCAAATATGGATCGTATAGGTTCTGTAAAATGGCCAATTCCAATGGACCAAAGCCATTTCTCAACCGATTTCGATAGAACTCGGTATGTACCATGAAAATGGGATTGTAAAATGGTAATATGAATATTATTCTAGTTTCAATAGAATTAAACCATTTCCTTTCAATTGGGATGAATTGTATAGAATGGGATTTGTTTAGTATAAAATGGGATTCAAACATGAGTGTCGGAAATTTTTCTGGAAAATCGACAGTCTAAATGGAACTAACATATTGCTCAATTGAATGAGGTGAAACTCAGTGACATGAACGTGTAACAAACGCTAATGTAATTCGGAACGAGCGTAGCTCGGTGCTCCTGGGACTATATCTGGTCACACCACGTCGTATTTGAGTTTTCCCCTTCCTTTTTTTTTGTATAACGTTTTTTCTTACTTCTTTTTTACTCATTATTCTGTGTACAGTTCGAGCTATAAAAACATAAATAAATTACACATTAAAATAAACAATTCTGAGTATTTTAAGCATAATATTATACACCGAGTATGCCACATACTTAATGAGTTGTCAAAAATTCATGAAAATCTGCAACTAAAAAAGTCAGCCAACTATAAGCCCTATAAGTCAGCCCTATTTCAATTTCACCTGCTATAGGGTTAACTCTGCTTGTCCATTATGTGTCTTCGAAATTTCAAGATTTACTGTTGCATTTGGGAGGAAAAGAGATTATGTATAACCAGTACGAGAACTGAAAATTCTCGGAGGAAGAAAATTCTCAAAACTCGAATTCAAAATTTTGAAAATATGACCTCGACTCCCAAATAATTAATATAATTTTGTAAATAAAATTACTTGCCGCGTGGCAATCGGATTCAAAATCAACAATTTTCGTTGAAATTGAAACCCACCGTTTAACCGTTTTAAAAAACTGAAATAATTCATGTATAAACAAATTTCTTAATAATTATTAACAGCTCTATTCCCATAGTCGCATCACTTCATGTGATGTGATAACTATCACATCACTTCAAGTATAAATTGGTATTCTCTTAGTCGATTCATATGACGTGATACGACAAATGACAGAAACTGATCTGGCAGCAATAAAAATATCCTTACAATTGAAGTAATATTTGACATTTATAGATCTATCATTTACAAATTTCAGGTGATGAATATATCATTTCAAGTGATGTTTAACGACTAAGAGAATATCACCCCAATTCCCATAGTCGTGTCATTTGAGGCGACGTGACTATAGTCACGTCACATCGCAAGAAAAATGGTATTCTTGAAGTCGATTCAAGTGGTCACGACTGGAACTAAAAATACATCTTGTAACACTAAAATTGCTCAAATATTTGCTAAAATTTGACAGCAAATATTGTCAAAAATCATAAACATTTCAAATTGTTTTGTCAACAAAGCCGGTATCTTTATAATTTTGTGTGTATTTTTACCAAGTTTTGTGATTTAATTTTATTTTTGTAATTAAAATGAGCAGTGTAGAATTTTATTATGACAGTGAAAGCGACAACGACGAAAGTACAACGAATATGGGTGTACAGCGTATACTACTGCGGGATCAATCTAATCCGCTAGAAATGCCAGATTTTCTGTAAGTATGACATATTTTGAAATGCATTATTTTTATAGCATCTAACATATTTTTCCGTTTTTAGATTTATAAAAAAATTTCGTTTAAACAAATACGCCTACAAATATTTGTTGAGTAAGGTAGAACGTCAATTAAAACCAACAGTGCGTTCATCATCGGTTCTGCCCACCCTTAAACTAGCTGCTGCATTACGTTTTTTCGCGGAAGGAGGCTATCAAACGGGTGCTGGTAATGAGCATTTGACGGCAGTAGCACAACCAACTTTTTCGAAAAATCTGCAACAAATCATAAATATTTTAGAAAATGATTTTTGTCCAGAGATCATCAAATTCCCAAGCAGCGAAGAGGAGAAGCGAAGAATTAAGCTGTGATTTTTCGAAAATTATGGTTTCCTTGGCGTGATAGGATGTGTCGATGGCACTCACGTTAGAATTTTGGCGCCACCAAAAAAAGAACGTCATTTATTCTATAATCGAAAGGGATTCTTCAGCTTAAACGTGATGATAGTGAGTGTTTATAATTTATTCTGTAGTATGTATATATTTAATTAACAAAATTATCTTACAGGTATGCGACGACCAAATGAAAATAATTTATGTTGACGGAAATCATCCTGGATCTTGCCATGATTCTTATATTTTCAATTCAAGTGAACTGGACACTCGACTTAAACAAGAATTTGATGATGGTGACGTAAATACCTGGCTTTTAGGTAACATTCTTTAATTGATCATAGTGAATGTCGTAAACAATTTTTTATTTTTTTTAATTATAGGGAATGCTGGGTATGCACTTAAGCCTTATTTAATAGTGCCATTTCGTTCAACACGACCAGAACGTGATCCAAAAGAAAAGCCGTTTAATGTGAAACACGCCAAAGCCCGAAATATCATCGAAAGGACAATAGGAGTGCTAAAAAATCGTTTCCGATGTATTCTTGGGGAAAGGCAACTTCATTATTCGCCGGATAAATCGAGGCAGATTGTGAACGTTTGCTGTGCCTTACATAATCTGTGTCTTCTGTACAAAGTAGCCACAGAAGCACCTTTAGTTGTTCACCTTGATGAAGAAGAGCACCTATCAACGTTAGAAAACAATGAACATGGAAATGCTGGAAATCGAATTAGACAACAAATAATGAATTCAATTTGTTAATATATAGTAATAAATTCAATTTTATTATATAAATAAACAAAAATAAAATAACTCAATTCAACTTTTCATAAAAATAACAAAAAATAGCTTAAAAATAAAATATATTAAAACAAAATTTCAGACTTTTAAAAATGATCACAAATTCATATTGCACTGATGTGCTTTTACTTAACTAATACTAGTAATTAGTTCAAGGTACACTAATTCCTTTCTTGCATCGCTAGCTTCCTTTCTTTATATTCAATTTCCCTTAGTTTTAGTTCGAGTTTGTCCTTTTTTATTTTTCTCTCAATTAACAGATTTTCTTTATATATCTTAAACTTTTTTGATTTCAGTTCATAAAGTTTTCGGGTGTAACGGGCAGTTTCTCTTGTGTTTTTTTCCGTTTGCAATATCGCTGTTGTTTGCAATTCCAGTAAACGTTTTCGTTCATCTTCAAATGATTTTTTTGAATTCCGCTTTTTTAATTTATTTAACGATTCAGGGGCTGGTTTGTCGTTTCTTACTGGCTCCGGCTCGGGTATTACATCGTTCAATTCTGTTGAGAGATAGTTCTGTTCGACTTCGATGTCGACATACTCGTATCTGGTGTCATCTTGCACTGTGCCATTTTGTGTTGAAGTACTAGGTAAGCTGGTTGGTGTGCTTATGTTGGTGTTTGTTTGTGAGGTTGACTGTTGAGTATTTGAATTATTTAACCCAAAAGTCTTCCTCGCTGGTTGAGCAACTTCTCTCAACATCAAAATATCAATTACATTCTCCTCTTGTGCGGAGAAAGTATAAAGTTTGTTGCACCCCCCACCTGTTGCTGTCAACTCCTTTTTATTATGGCCCAACTTCATTTTAATTTTGGCTTTATAGTCATTCCACACCTACGAAAAATGAAATTCCCCCTGAATATTTATAACAAATAAAAAAAAATTATATTTATAAATTACCTTTTGCCACTCTGTATTGTTTCTTACTGGAGGACCGATACTGTTTAATTGGTCGGTGAAGCCGTTCCATATATTATTAAAATCGTCTTTGGAACTGCCGAAACCTAGGTAGCCTTTTGCGACTTTAATATTTTTCTCCATCAAACCGACCAGCATCTTGAATTGTTTACAATTCGTTATTTTATTACTAGGAAAAAATTAACAAACATTAAAAAAATATTAATAATAATAATAATAAATTAACAAAAATATTTAAAAAAACCTAACTTACGTTTTACGTCCTTCCATTGTCGCTTCAAAATAATTTGTCACTTGAAAAAACTAGGTGACAGAATGTCGCTTGAAGTGACATCTGTCGTAAGAAGTGACTAAAGGCGTAACATACGACTAAGAGAATAGGAAAATTGATGTGACGTGACTATAGTCATGAAAAATGACGTGATACGACTATGGGAATTGGGGTGTAAGCGATAAACGTCGCTTCAATCGACTAAGAGAATACCAAAATTATAGTGATGTGATAGTTATCACATCACATGAAGTGATGCGACTATGGGAATAGGGTTGTAAAGCTGAAGAAAGCAATGAGTGTATATTTTGACAAATTTTTGAATCTGAGCCAAAACATATTAAAAGCGATATCTCAAAAATGGAGACTAACTTTGAAATGGGACTAGCACCATTTGATTCACCATACTCGAATTAGATTTACCACCTGGGTGCCCAGCTTGTCACAAAAAAAAACTCAGCGATTCAAGCGTCGTGTTATTGTTGGTATCTTCTTTACCGCCACAATGTATAACATGTGATTGAAAGTTTATAATTTTTACTTGAATAATTCATTAAAACAAAAAAAATCCAATTAGTAATCCGTCATACGCAACTAAAAATATAAACGGAAAATTGAATTTTTATTGTATACCGCTAGAAATTTAAAATCAATTTTAATTATGCCATCAATGCGAAAAATACTGTGCGAAAACAACATGATTTGTATTGTTCTTGTAATATCCAGGTAAATAAATATTAACATTTTAATTATAATTTAATAAATTTTTAATTACTCGCTTTATAAATTGGTTTGTTCTGTTGTTACCTTCAATGGAATAATGGAAAATGGAAAAATTTGCTTGGATAATCCAACATAAAATATTATGTATACTTAATACAAAATTAAAATCAATTTTCTTATTATAAACATACATAATACAATTACCAAGAGCTTATCATTATTTAACAACTTCATTAGGTTATATCTCAGCAAAAAATGTTCCGTATTTCAAAACTTTAACAAGACGAAGAATGAAATTGTTTCAAATTAAGTTAAGCTTATATCAAGTACTTGTGATTCTTAGTTTTTATTTCCAATTTTTTCTTCGTCTTCTTCTTTGTATTTATGATTATTGCTTGTTACTAATATTATTTCAATTATAGAAAATTGGATTGAATTTTATTATTTAAAACTTTGTATACGAGTATGAGAATGAAGCAAAATTGTTGTTTTATTATTTCTTGAAACTTAGAAATCTTTAATCTTTTATTTCGTGCATGCACTTGTGGTGTAGAGCTTTTCTTTATTTCGCATATACATATGTGTATGTGCTTGATTACTGTTATAGATTTCGTATAGATGTTGGAAAACATTTCTCATGTGATTTTAGGAATATAGCGATGTATAGAAGTCATTTTTGGTTTGCTTTATGGTAGCTTGTTTTGTCGAATTAATTAGATGCTAGAATTAATAAAAAAAATTTCGTAGATTTCTCATCAATTTCTCGCAACATTTATCTGGATATCTTATTTATTTCTACTAATTTTGTATAAAAAGATGTTTTCCTAATCTTAAAACGTGTTTGAAGTGTTTGTGAGGCGTTGGAAAGCACTTGGAACGAACATTTTTATTTATTTATTTGATTACTAAAATTTGGGGTTGTCCCGTTTTGAACATGAGCTCATTCGTAAAAGGCGTCAGTCTACAAAAATGTGATTTTTAAAGACACATGTATCCATTTTTCTATTTTTCATGTCAATCGTGTTGATCTGCTGCAATATAGAAGTTGCAACGATGGGACGCAATTGTTCTAGATTCTCTATTAGAAAAATAACTTTCCCGCCAAAGTCAACTTACCCATGTTTCGTTCCCGTCCCTCCTTTCGATTCGTCCTTACATCAACACATATGGCGACAGGTTCCAAGGCCAACTCGAACTGTTCTCTATGGTGAAAAATGATATCTATGGTGAAAAATACGTCAAATCACAAATTTTTGGAATTCATGTTTTAATTTTTTGATTTTTATGTTTTGAATTTGTAGTCTTGATTAAAAAAAAAATTTTGTAGAACGTGATTTTTTCAGGGTGTCAAATTTTGAGAAAAATGATGAACATGATGTTGTGTTTATGGCTATAAAAGGAAAAATAAATATCCGATATTTATGATATAGGGCTCGTTTTAAAGGTAAGTTAATACGGATTAATAAAAAATGGTAAGTTCTTTAATTTCTTCATTTTCAAATTGCCCGCCAAAATTTTATTTTTGAATTTTCTCAATGATCGTCCAACTTTTTTTTTTTTTAAATTTTACATCCTTTAATTCTAATGAACATACTAAAAACTTACGCTATCAAAATTTTTCGTTTTCGTGCAAAATACGTTTAAGTATGACTCTACCTATTTTGAAAATTTCAAAAATCGAATTGTAGATTTTTGGTCCTCTTACAAAAACTCGATTTTATTTAGTTTTTCCAGGTTAATTTTTTCACTCGTTTTTGTGATTCAAAATTAAATTTAAAACAAAAAATATTGACAGTAAAAAAATTTATTACGAAACAAGGATAGAAATTTAAAGATAATTATACGGTTAAATTTTACATGTTATACTATATAATCTTCACTATTTGAATATTTTTTATAAACGAACGAGAGCACTTTTTATTTGGCATTCCTCACTTTCACTCATACTCGAAATATTTTCGTCAGTGACTGTTGATGATGTCTCCGGAATAACAGGTGAATTTAATGAATTAATAACCGGTGATAGCTCGTTTTCAACTTTTTGACGTTTATTAGTCATCCGGTAATAACATGATGTACAAATCGTTGAATTTTCTGTTACATGAATCGAGCGCGGCAAACGAATTTTAATATAATCATTAACATTTCTTAAACTTTTAGAATATTTCAACTCAGGAAACGGCCTACAACACTTTTTGTACCCAACCATTATTATACTTATTATTTGAAATACTTTTGATGTTATTTAAATAAGCAAATGATTTAAATAGAACTTCACAAGTTAAACTAACTGAAATATTAATTTAAACACTAGTTTGTACTAAAAAATGTTAACAAAAACCACTGCTTATATTTTATGTTGTTTTACAGGCCTACCTACCTCTTCTTTCATAATTAAATTTTTAAATATGCGTCATTTTGTTTCAAAAGATTACGTTACGGCTTATGTACCTGAACGTAATATTTTGGGACGCATTTTTAGGGTTGGAACTAACAAAATAAATGACTCATACCAAAATATATTTTTTTTATTAATAGCTTTATGGGCCATCCCTAAACTACGTTACGCCTTTGTTCGGGGAAGGAGTATTGATTGTCGTCACGTTTAGGCTGGGGCAGGGAGAGTTTCATAAAAGATGACGTCATGTAATTATAAGAAGTTACTATTATGGGATATTATATGACATCTACTAATATATAATTCACAGTGTGCGGCCGTAACGCTTTTGTTATATTTCCAATTTAGATGCTTGAATTTTATAACTGAGTAGTCCGAGTGATATAGGTGGTGACTTTTTAACAAGGAACTTCGAATAGAAAATGTTTCGGGTTCGATGCTCATCGAAGTACTTATTAATTTTAATAATTTTTTTGCCTATAACGGTATTTCATTTTTTCAATACGAATTGAAAAACATAAAATTTTATATTGTAAGACAATGATTATAATGTAATATGTAATAATACATTTTTTAAAACTGTAATGTACATTTAGGCTGGTACCGAAAATTATTTTTCGATATTCAATTTTTTCCAATAAGCTTTCGGGTTCGATCCTCACCAAGAACGTTTTGCATTATTTTTTTTTTCATTTTATAACGGCATTTCATTACAACATAACGAATTGAAAACTATATCCTCTTTATTTATTATTAAATAATATACCCAGTGTGGGGCGAGACGCTATATGTATAATTATACACCCCACACACTAACACTACTACAAACTAAATGAACCAACACCTCATTGTATCAATATTTCGCGTATAATACGGCCCGCTGTAAATTTAAGCTAAGTGAGCCTTTTTTAATTCGTAGAGCCCTTTCGATGCAATCATGACCATAGGAACCATTGTAAAATTAGTTTCAAATACTCATATAGGTATCGGGTGTGTTTATAAAAATAAGAAACTGAAATTTATTTTATTTCTTCAATTGTTTTGTTTAGTTCTTATGTTTCACTTGTGAATAAAGTGTTAAAATTGTGTCATTTTATTGAATTTAAAGATAGATTTTTATTATTGCACTAACGTGTGAAAAATTAGAGCGAAACTTTCGCTCAATTTTTAACGAATTTACACAGACGATGTGTAAATAGATTTGTTATATAGACCTTAATAAATGTAAGCAATATTAAAACTTTTGAAATGTCAATGTTCCCGAAAAAGATTAAATTATTTAAATTTTACTTTACATGAGAAATCAAAATTTTAAACTTTTTAGCTAGAATGGAACGAGAAACTCCGGAAGGACAGAAATTGCGTTTGAATTGTGAACGACAACTAAGGTGGAGAAATCGACAGTCGCAAGAAGGTCGTCAACGCAATAATGAGCAAAAACGCCAACGACTTTTAAATAAAATGCCGGGAGAAGGCATAATTCGCAGAGCTCAAAATGCAAATCGGATGCGAAGATCGAGAGCCGCTGGGAATTCATCGATTTTTGATCATGAAACCTTCCGAGACAATGAAATTAATGCTCACAGTTGTGGTGTGATGAATGTTGAATGTCGACATTGCCATTCTCTCAATTTTAGTGCTGAAAAATCGTCGGATGGAAACTTCAAATTTTGTTGCCACAAAGGAACTGTATTGCTTGAAACTAGCTGCCAGCAAATGCGACAATTTCCGTTTCTTCTTCATGAGCTTCTCAGTAATCCTCATCACCCACATTTTCGAGCCTTTCATGATAACATTCGATCGTACAACTCTATGCTTGCATTTGCTTCAATGGGTGCGCAAATTCATCAGTTTCAAGGACGAGGCCCTTATGTTTTTCGCGTTCACGGTCAGATCTATCATCGTACTGGCCACATGCATCCAGCTGAAGGTGAGCAACGACAATATGCTCAGCTATATGTTATCGACTCAGCTATGGCGAATCAAGATCGCATGAATCATCCTGCTAATTCGCGATTGAACGCAACTATTGTCAGCGCTTTGGATGAAATGATTCGAAAGCAAAATATTTATGCGAAAGCCTACCGAAATCTTGGTGAGGTTGAGCGGGAGGAAGAACAAGCAGCGGCAGCCGACAATCGAACGCTTCCCGTTGTGAACATGGCATTTCGGCGCGATCGTAATGACGATAGACGTCATTACGATCTTCCAACAGTTAACGAGGTGGCAATGATTTTTCGCTCTGCCGACGGACAGCCTCCATTTGAACGTGATTTTCGAGTTTACCCACGTAATGATGAACAACCTCTCATCAACCTCAACATTTTAAGTTTACATTTGGATCCGATGACATACGTACTATTCTATCCTTTTGGAGAAGCTGGCTGGCAACCAAACATGCAAATGAATACCGCTCATTGTCCCGAGAGAAAGCGAACTAAAATCACTCTTCTGCAATGGAAAGTTGCACAAATTGCCATTCGATTCGGTCGCTTCAATCCAATTCTCCATGGCGGAAAATTGTTTCAGCAGTGGGCTGTTGATGCTCATCTGCAAGTTGAAGCCAACAATTTGAACTTTGTGCGCAATCAGCAGGGACGCTTACGAGTTGAGCCATATCGAGGTCTAATGGACGTTTTGAATAATGTGGCAATTTGTCATGGAACTACAGTTGGTCGATCTGTCATCTTGCCATCTTCATTTCAAGGTTCCCCTCGCAACATGCGCTGAAAGTATCACGACTCTATGGCAATTGTGGCAAAGTACGGCAAGCCTGATCTTTTCATTACTATGACATGCAATCCCAATTGGCCAGAGATTCGAGAGAACCTTTTTACTGTACAACAGCTCGGTGACAGACCAGATTTGGTTGCTCGAGTGTTCAGCATTAAGTTGAAAGCACTACTCGATGACATAGTAAAGAACAAGGTTTTTGCAAATGTCATTGCATACGTTTACACGATTGAGTTTCAAAAAAGAGGACTTCCCCATGCTCACATGCTCTTCATTCTGGCCAATGACTCAAAAATCGACACAGCTAAGAAGATTGATCGATTTGTGTGCACTGAGATTCCTGAACAGCAACTGGAACCCATATTGCATGAAATCGTTGTTCGCTCGATGATACATAGACCTTGCGGCAATGAGAACCCACTTGCGCCTTGCATGGAAAAAGGTGAATGTGCAAAAAGATTTCCGAAATCCTTTTGCAAGGAAACGTTAACCGAAGTTAATGGTTTTCCCATTTATCGTCGTCGTGAAGGAATTGAGATTCAAATAGGAGAAAGGAAAATTGATAATCGTCATGTCGTTCCATACAACAAATTTTTAACACACAAATTCAATTGTCACATTAACGTCGATTCCTGCCAAACCGTTCAAGCAATCAAGTACATTTTCAAATATATATATACAAAGGATATGATTGTGCTTCTGTTGAATTAAGTGCACAAGGACCGATTGTTCATGATGAAATTAAGCAATTTCTCGATGCGCGTTATGTTTGTGCTCCTGAAGCAATTTGGCGACTGCTCGAAAATCCAATGAACGATCGATCGCATGTTGTTTATCGTCTTGCCATCCATCTTCCTGACGAACAAATGGTTTATTTTCAAGACGGCCAAGAAGATGCTGCAGCTGATCGAGCTCAACACCGATACACACATCTGACTGCATGGTTTGAGCTTAACAAGCACGAAGACGAGAATGCTCGACAATATTTGTATTCCGAAATTCCTGAGCATTACGTATTTGACAAAACTTTTTGCATTTGGAAAGTTCGCAAGCAGAGAGGAGATAGGATTATCACTCGAATGTATGCTGTCAGTCCGTAAGATCGCGAGCGCTTTTATTTGAGACTGCTATTACAACACATTCGTGGAGCTCAAAGTTTTACCGATCTTAAGACCGTCGATTCAGTGATTTTTGACACCTTCAATGATGCAGCACGAGCCATGAACCTTCTTGAGGATGATAGCGAATGGGAACGATGTTTAAGTGGAGCAAGTCATGTGTGCATGCCGCATCAAATTCGCCTAACATTTGCTTTGATTTGTGTCTTCAATTCGCCAAAAAATCCTCTTGCGCTTTTCGAGCAATTCAAGGAGTATTTAATCGCCGACTACATCATGTATTTCGATCACATAACCGCTGAAAAGAAACTGCTTCAAGACATTGAGGTTATTTTGCGCTTGAATGACATGAAATGCACAGATTTTCGCCTTCCTGAACCGGGCCCGATTCAAAACGTCGAACATGTTTTCGATGTCAAAGAGCAAGCTCAAATGGCCATAAACTTGATCGCCACCCATAACCCAATGCAGCGTGCCATTCGATGGCTGAGTCGAGATTTTTCTTCCCCGACGGTCCTGGCGGTTCGGGAAAAACTTACCTTTACAACACTTTGATGAGTTATGTAAGAGGCCAGAGTAAAGTTGTTCATGCTTTCGCCACGACAGGAATTGCAGCGGATTTATTAGTTGGTGATAGAACTGCCCACAGTGGTTTCAAAATCCCGCTTTCTGCTAACGAAACATCGGTGTCATCCATGAAAATCCCCTCTCAGGAATCCATTAAATTACGAGAAGCTGCAATGCTCATTATCGATGAGGCTTCAATGCTTTCTTCGCATTCTCTTCGAGTGATTGATCTGCTTCTGCGAGGAATCATGAATAATATTCGTCCTTTCGGTGGCAAGCTTCTCATCCTTGGCGGTGACTTTCGACAAACCTCAAATGTGGTTCCCAGAGGAAAAAATGCTGATATCATCGAAATGTGCGTGAAAAATTCTTTTTTGTGGCGGCATGTGAAGCAGCCAACTCTCATCACCAACATGCGAGCATTTGGACAACTAGAGTTCAACGAATGGGTTTTGCAATTGGGCGATGGCAGATTGCGAAATGATCTGGAAGAAGCCGATCCCGATTTAGTCGAAATTCCTGAGGAAATGATAGAGCGTGAAAACATCATTCGATCAATTTTTGGAGTTGAAATTCGAACAACAACTGCTGATGAAATCGCCGATGTCGCCAACAAGATCATTCTCAGTCCAAAAAATGTTCATGTCACAAAGCTCAACAATGCCATTCTCGATCTTTTACCGGGAGATGCAACAACCTTCCTGAGCATTGACTCAATGATCTCCGACGACCCGAACGATGCAATCGATTTTCCAGTCGAATTTTTGAATTCTCAGACCCCTTCTGGCATGCCTCCTCATTCACTGAAATTGAAAGTTGGTGCGTTCATCATGTTGCTAAGGAATTTGGATCCAAAGAAGGGACTTCTGAATGGAACTCGATTGATCGTGAAAAAGCTGTTCAGGAATTGTATCAAGGCGGAAATAATTGCAGGCAGCAATAAGGGAGCGGAAGTTTGCATCCCCCGAATCGACTTGGAACCAAGCGATAGCCGTGTTTTCCATGAGAACTGCACTAGAACTCGATAAACTTTAAATTCCTTTTATTCTATGTAAAACGAAAAAAAATAAATTCATAAAGCGCGAATGTGTAGTGTATTTGATATAATTACATATTTTAAGTTTAAAAATTCCCCCCTTCAGTTATTTCATCAATATTTCCTTATTTCTTGCTGACGTCATTACACGCAACTACACTCGATAAATTCATGGGTTTATCCAGTGTAACTAAAAAATAAGCTATAATTATCATTATTTATTGCTGTAACAACTTAAAATGTGTATTTATGTGAAATGCACTACACATTATCACTTTATGAATTTAATTTTTTTTTCTGTTTACTTAGAATAAATGGAATTTAAAATTTATCGAGTTCTAGTGCAGTTCTCATGGAAAACACGACTGATAGCAGCTTAGGATTTCAAATGAAGCGACGACAATTTCCCATCATTTTGGCTTTTGCAATGACGATTAACAAGGCTCAGGGACAATCATTCGATAAGGTTGGGGTGTTTTTACCAGAACCTGTTTTTGCTCATGGCCAGCTTTATGTAGCTTTAACGCGAGTACGAAATCATGAAAACCTTAGAGTGCTGATCAACAATTTCTCATACCAAGGCGCAATAATAAATGATAACTGTACATTTACAAGAAACGTTGTGATAAAAGAATTATTGAATTAATATTAAATTGTCTTATTTCGTATTATTTTAGGAAAAAAAACATTTTACTTTTCAGGTTATGGGGCCATATTACGTAACGCTTCATGGGGGTGGCTTCATGATTTGTTACGATTTGTTAAAGATAGGGAGGAGTGAACATAGATCATATCATTGATAGCCCGTTTTCTTAATTGCAAAATTCACTTTCACGTGATTAAAATAATTTAAAAATGTGAACACTTTTATGGTACGCCTGGGAGAGGGAGGGGTTTTGAAATATGTTACGATCTTTTAGGAAGGGGAAGTAAGGGGTATAAAAAGCAAATAAATATGTGAACTATTATATATTGAGTTTTCAGAAACTTCCGTCAGTTTTGACGGGTAATTACTAGTAATACAATAATTTGCAGGTATATTATTAGAGGCGTATTTCTTTAATATACTTACTTCATGTTCTTAAATGATTAAATCATTGTTCACACATTCAGTTTTACGACGACTTGTGATGAAGGAGTGAGATAGTCGGAGTTAAGAATGGCCCAAAATAACTTGACGTAGTTTATGAACGGACTGTTACAAATTGTTTCCTCTTTGTTTTTAATTTTCTATTAGAAGTAAAAATATACTAAAGATCAATAATATGTTGTTTATATAATGGCTAATATTGTATTTATGTAATAGTTAAATAAAAATTCAATATGGAATTTAGCCTTTTTTAACGAAATTATAAATCAAAAATTTATTTTTGATAAAAAAAAAGTTTAAATAAGTTTAAGAAAAGTTTAAATGTGAATTTGTGAAAAATAAATTTTTGATTTATAATTTTGTTAAAAAAGGCTAAATTCCATATTGAATTTTTATTTAAATATTACATATATACTAAAGATCGACGAAATAATTTGAAACAATTACATTATCAGGTTGAGCATAAATTAGTTAAAAATTGAAAAAAACATAGTATAACAATTTGATTTTGTATTCCAAAAAAGGGTAAATCGTCATACTTATACGTATTATGCATGAAAACGAAAAATTTTGCTAGCGTAAGTTTTTAGTATGGTCAGTAGAATTAAAGGACGTAAAATTAAAAAAAAAAAAAAAAAAATTGGACGATAATTGAGAAAATTCAAAAATAAAATTTTGGCGGGAAATTTGAAAATTAAGAAATTAAAGAACTTACCATTTTTATATTTTTTTATTAATCCGTATTAACTTACCTTTAAAACGAGCCCTATATCATAAATATCGGATATTTATATTTCTTTTTATAGCCATAAACACAACATCATGTTTATCATTTTCCTCAAAATTTGACACCCTGTATTTTAAACAACAACAACAAAAAATCACGTTCTACAAAATGTTTTTTTAACTAGTACTACCAATTGAAAACATAAAAAATAAAAAATTTAAACATGACTTCCGGTCCCATATACCAAATATGTGATTTGACGTATATTTCACCATATATATGTATATATATATATATATTATATATATATATATATATATATATATATATATATATATATATATATATATACTACCTTGATCAACAAATTCTCGGAATAATCACCGTGTGGCGCTCCCATCGTTCCGATTTGAGTTCTGTTTTTTTGTTAAGTTGGTACATCTGTAGTTGATATTCCCTCTAAATCTTAGCGTCATTGTTTGACATTTTCAAAAGTTACGTAGTCAAGAGTACATATATCTCTGTGTGTTTTGGCGATTATTTACCATTTTAGACATGATTTGCGAGGCTGAATCCATTCCCACATTCATCAAAAGGATCATTACTGGAGACTAGACGTGGGTTTATGAGTACGACACGCAATCCAGACATCAGGCAAGTGAATACCGTTCACCAAAAAAAACCACGTCGTTTTCAGTCAAAAAAGAAGGCAATGCTCACGGTTTTAATGGATTATAACGGTGTAGTGCGTCTTGAATTTTTGCCAGAAGGCCAGACCGTAAACAAAGAGTATTATTTGGGCGTTATGAGACGTTTGCGTGAAGCAATTCGCCGAAAGAGACCAGAATTGCGGGCAGAAAACTCGTTGATTTTGTACCATAATAACGCACCGTCGCACAGTGCCATCATTATTCGTAATTTTTTGACGAAAAATGCAACAAATACCATCCAACAGCCACCGAATTCACCTGATTTGGCTCCCTGTGACTTCTTTCTGTTTAATCGAGTTAAAAAACCATTACGGGGAACGAGTTTCCGCAGGCGAGAGGAAATAATGGAAAAATCGCCAACACACACAGAGTAGATGTACTCTTGACTACGTAACTTTTGCAAATGTCAAGCTATGACGCTAAGATTTAGAGGGAATATCAACAACAGATGTACCAACTTAACAAAAAAACAGAACTCAAATCGGAACGATGGGAGCGCCACACGGTGATTATTCCGAGAATTTGTTGATCAAGGTAGTATATATATATATATATATATATATATATATATATATATATATATATATATATATATATATATATATATATATATATATATATATATATATATATATATATATATGTATATATATATATATATATATATATATATATATATATATATATATATATATATATATATATATATATATATATATATATATATATATATATATATATATATATATATATATATATATATATATATATATATATATATATATATATATATATATATGTATATATATGTATATTGGGTATATGTAAAAGTACATTCCGTTTTTCTAATAGATGGCGTATGTATTGTGTCAATCGGGTAATACGTGTTTCTGAAAAGTCTCTTCATAACCTTCAAAACGTAGTATATTTAAACTGACTGACTGTAGATGAAAAATGGAGTTACTACGAGAATCCTTAACGTAAAAAAGCTTGGGTAAAGCCTGGTGAAGCTGGTTAATCACAGCCAAAGCGAAATGTTCATTGTGATAAGGTTATGGTCTGTATTTGGTGGAATATGAAAATCTTTGCTACTGAAACCTTCTGAAACTATTAATGGCAAAGTCTACCGACGGTAATTAATACGTTTGAAGCTGTTCAAGATAATCGACCAGAATGGGAGAATAGACACAATAAACTGATTTTGCAGCAAGACAACGCAAAACCACATACTGCAATGGTCGTAAAAACCTACCTAGCAGAGGAGGACTGTTAAGTTCTATCCCATCCGCCATATTTGCTAGACATTACTGTTTATTCCGGTCGATGCAGTCAGCTCTTCAAGACGATTCATATCTTATGAAAATATCAAAAATTGGCTTGACGAATGGATCGCTCCAAAAGACGACGACTTTTTCGAAAAGGGAATCCTTGAATTGCCTAAAAGATGGGCGAAGATTGTGGCTTCTGATGGAGCTGTAGCGGTTCACCTTCTCACCACGACAATGTACCCAGTCCACTCAACACGTGTATCACCACTTCAGATACATTTGTTATCTGCTGTAGGAAAACAGAATTTTGTATATTGGGTAGATTTCCTCGTCGTGCTCAAACACAGCCCGAGGAACACAAACGAAATGACAAACACAAAACAAAATAAATTTTATTCTTGGGGGCACACGCACGCTCATTAACTAATGATATGTAAAAATAGTGGAGTCAGACCCTCGAGCTCTCTTTGTAATTTTCAAACGTCGTTTTTTTAATATTCAAAATCTCGAAAAATAAAATCTCGAAATACTGTTAGATTTTGGGACCATTTTCCTGGTAGTATATGTTATCCCGCAAAAAATCGGGGAAAAAAGGAATTCCCGTTTTTTTTTTCAATATAACAAATTTAAGAAAAGTTTTTTTAAATTCGTTTTAATGTTTGATGAAATCATAAGCTTGCTTTTGACTTTCTATTAACAATGGATTGTTTTGAGCGATGTATTGCAATAATTCATCAACATTATAATTTTTCTCTTTCAATATTTCAGAATTCAATGCATCGATTCCACCTCTCCGTGGCGCTTGCATTCCGAGTTCAATTAAAATTTGATTGGTTTCAAACGAATAAGTGAACTCGATATTTAATTCCGGACGAACTTATCGCACCTGATGCAATACATCATCGCTGCTATTTCTTTGAATTTCTCCCATAACCTAATCGGATTCGATGGACTACACGTTGTCAATATTATTGCAATTAGATCTCTCACTTGTTCTGTCTGCGGTTGCTGTCAATGCAGCTTCTCGAAGTGCCAACTACCAATGATTATCATTTTCCAGTATTTCGCTTCAGTTAACGCTGAGATGCTTCTCTTTACGTTCCACATAAATGTCCATCGACTTTTGTAAATCTGTAAAACATGTTGATCAACGAATTTCTTGTAGTAAGCATTATTTGTGTACATTCGACCAATGCATCACTTTTGAAGATTCCTTCGTCAATTCAATCGCAGGGAACTCCGCCGGTACATCGGTATATAACAACGTTCTTGCAAATGAATCACTTTGACAAAGTTGGAAAAATGCAGTTATTATCGTATTCACAGGTTGTTCACTGCCTTCTCTTTCTGCTGTTTCTCTTGTAAAATATATTCGTTGACTATTTTCTAAATGCAGTGCCAAATGAACAACCACTAGTTCTATGTACTGGGAAACCTAATATTCTCCAAGCGGTTTCATTACTATTCATATATCTGCCGGTTTGTTACTGATGTATTTCATCTTTCATATGTTGATCTGAGTTTTATCTGGTTATTGCAATTCAGCCATATCGCTGCCTTTGCTAACATATTTGCACACCTATTTAATTGATTTCGCTGCGTTGCAGTACTCCACATTTATGTTTGCTTGAAATATTTTTAGAAGAAGCGGATTGTATGGCACCACTCATCTATTATCGTCTTCTATATCTTGGTTACATCGAATTTGTAATTTGGTATTAAAACCACCATTTTCTGGATATTGTCTTCTCATCTTCTCCTATTTGTGTCTCATTTTAATATGGTCTTGGATATTTATTTGTACACTTGCTTTCACTCATACATGGTGAATTCATATTTAATCTTCCACGTAGCCCAAGAATCATGTTTATCACTGTTATTGTGGAGGTAATCCTCGTTGTTTTCGATATCATCCATAAATCTCATGTGTTTCTGTCGAAAAACTCCAAGGTATTATGTCATGACGGTCCACGAGAGCTTGTTCATAAATCATATTTTCTTTGATCTCTCTGCACCTGTATTTGGCAATGGTATAACAATGATCTCACTTTATGATGTATACACATACTTGTCCTTTAATCGAAAACACAGGATTGAATTGATCTTTTTCACTGCTCATAGAAGTAGCACCATATATCGTCATTTGAAAACTGGCATTGTACGCTCTCATATTTTATAGAAAATGTTTTGATTCTGGAGTTTCTCCAGGCACATAATGAAATAATTCTGGTGGAGGCAATTCCAATGGCGCTAATCGAATTTTTTCGCTCATGCAACACTTTCCTGGTTTCCCTACTGAGTTTAGTCAATTGCATCTTGTTTGTGTTGGTTGCCTCTTTAGTGGAATAACAACGGAATGGTTCACGTGTCAAACTTCTGCTTCGCACTTGTCGTACACTAAAGTTTCGTTCATGTGCTTGTGATCGTTATCTTTCACGAACTTCACTCATTGCAACTCTACTTAGTTCATTTCGTAATCCTGTTTTTAAAGCAGTTTCGCAATGTTTCTTACTGAGTGTCTCACTCGATCCTTTCGTCTGATTTGTTTTCGTTGTTCATTTGTTCAGTTTTCTCTCAATCTATTCATTCTCTTCCCTTGTGAAGCTAAACGTGCTTTTCGTTCCATAAATGTTTCATTTTTTCTGTGTAGTTCTTTTTGATAACCGTCCATAAACGTCTGGAATATTCTAGAGCATTCTCGAACATTTCGGAACCGGAATGAAGAAGAATATTTTAGAATATTCTCAAGCCTTCTGGAATATTAACATTCTACAACATTCTAGAACATTCTGCCAGGAACATTCTGGAATATTCTGGGAAAATTCTAGAGTATTTTGGGAACATTCCGGCAAATAGGAATTCCCTTCGATGGTCCAGAACGATCTGTATTATTCTAGAAAATTCTCGAACATCTCGGAACCGGAAGTCCCTTTGAAGGTCTAGAACTTTCTGGGCCATTCTAGAACTCCTAGAACATATTAGAACATTTTCACACATTCTGGATATTTCTAGAACATTCAGAACATTCTAGAACATTCTATGCATTCTATGGCATTCTTGAACATTCTGGAACATTCTAGAACATTCTCGAATCTTCTGGAAAGTTTTATCATATTGGAATATTCTAGAACATTCTAGAACAATCTGTCTGGAGTATTCTATAACAATCTGGGAACATTTTGGAGCCTTCTAGAACATTCAGGAACATTATGGCAGGAAGTCCCTTTGATGCTATAGTACCCTCTGAAACCAAAAGTCCCTTCGAAAGTCCAGAAGGTCTTTGGACATTCTAGAACATTCTTGAATATCCTGGAATATTCTAGAATTTTCTCAGAATTTTTTAGAATTCTCGACTATTCTAGAACATTCTGGAACATTCTAGAACATTCTGTCTGGCACATTATAGGACATTCTGGCGAACACAAAATCCCTTCGATGGTCCAGAACCGTCTGGAACATTCCAGGACATAATCGAACATTCCAGAAACAGAAGTCCCTTCGAAGGTCCAGGACCTTCTTGGACATTCTAGAACATTTTTGAACATACTGATAGAATTTCGCAAAATTCTCGAATATTCTAGAACATTCTGGAACAATCTAGAACATTCTGTCTGGACCACTCTAGACTCAAAAATATTCTGGCGACCACAAAGCTCCTTTGATGGTCCAGAACCGTCTGGAACATTCCAGAACATTCTCGAACATTCCGCAACCGGGAGTCCTTTTGAAGGTCCAGAAACTTTTGGGTCCTTCTAGAACATTCTCGAACCTTCTGGAACATTATATACCATTATAAAATATTTTGGAAATATCTAGAATATTGTAGAACATTCTAGAGCATTCTCAAATATTCTGGAAAACCTGGAACATTCTGGAACATTCTACAACATTCTGCAACATTCTCGAACATTCTGGAACATTCTAGAACATTCTGTCTGGAACATCTAGAATATTCTATGAACATTCAGGAACATTCTGGCTAGTCTCGGCCACTTTGGTACTCGATTCCCAGCTGCTTCACCGACTTGCCATAAGAAGTGTATTGGTAAGATGCGCTCTTTTGATACCCATATCTCCGAACCCAATCCCTGAAGTTTAAAAATGAAATCTTCTTCATGGATGGGGATGGAGGGCTACCATACCATGTAACCACAGAGGGCTCCGGGGGTGGGTTGCGGAGTTATAGCGGCACTTACGTACAAACCACATTTATTAATATTGATTAATTATTTTTTATTTACTTATTTAGAAACTTGAATTTAGAATTTTCGCAAGTCACATACCCTTTATCATAAACACTCTATTTTGATCGTAGAAAATCACTCATAGTAGTGTGTGAATTCAAGAGGTGGACAAGATTATTTTATTTTATTTTATATGGTGCAAGCTCTCTCTCTTTATTTTCTGTTGGCATTTTAATTAGTTCTCCATATTTTAATTTACTAATGACCCACAGTTGAAGCATCCTGTTTTGTTTCTGCTGGGACTTATTGCAACACGGATTTCTACAGCTGGTCATAATGCACAAATCAAAAATCAAAATTTGGAAAAATTCAAAATGAAACTCAACAATTCAGGTTGGAGAATTTTAAAATTCGTAATTTTTGTGAATGGCGGCTGAGCCCATAAATTTCACCCTAAGTTCACCATAAATTGTAATATGAAAAGTATGTAGGTTACCGTTAATATGCTTGAACCCATTTATCGTTTGCTGCCTTAAGTTTGCGACCAATAATCAATTATTTAGAGTGTTTTCAAATTAGAAAACTCCCAATTACAACGGAGAAAATTAATTTTATAAAAAGTACATGCTCGAAGTGTACGAAACATTTACCTTAATTGTGTTAATGTCAAAATTGGAAAATTTAGCAAAATTAAATTTCTCGAGTTTTCAGAATTTTTCCGCATAAGTGGTAACAATATTATAGAATCTCATAAACAACAAAACGATGTATCTAAAAAGTATGCAGGAAAAATGAAAATTAGATTTTCCCAAATTTTTGGATTGTGTGTGTGTGTGTGTGATAATAATACAATAAAAACAACAAAAGAATTTATTAACATTTTTTTTTTTATATTTACCTATTAAATAAAATACATAAAAGTGAAAGATAAAACATTTTATGTGTCTCGCGCGACGTGGATCAGAATTGCGGTATGTGTTAGAATGATTTAACATTTAACCTAATATTTTCTATTGGTGCTTAGGGAAATAGGCTTTGTTGTACATATTTAAATTCATACATATTATAAAATATTTAACATGTTTATATGCATAGTCGATGAAACATTTTTTTTTTGTTGGCGTCACATTTTATTACATCCACAGTTTTTTCTTAATTTAAATGTCAATTTTTTGATTTATTAATCTAAATTTTTTTTTTGTTCCTATTTATATTCCACTCTTGTCATTTAAATTAAAAAAAAAAAAAAAAAAAAAACTTTTGCTCTTTAGACGAGAGAAAAACGGTAATGGTCTATATAAGAAAAACACACAATGGGCGAATTTTTCTAATGTTTGATGGGAAATTCATTTATTCAGAAATTAAAAGAAAATTATAAAGAAAATATCTGTATTAAGTATTTTTCAATTTAAATATTTTTTTATTTTAATTTTCTTTTGCAGTTATTTTCCGCTGTACAAAATGATCAATGAGGATTTAACAACGTTTTTGTAGTTGTTTTTGTTATCTTTCATTGTTAAAGCGTTGATTAATTTTTGAAGGATCTTGAGTACATTATTTAGTAATAATGGTTATTCAGAATGATTGGAAAATAGGTTATTCGTATTAAACTTTTGTATTATTCAAGTCACTTGTAGTAATATTGGTGAAACAAATGCTTTTCATAACTAAATATAATCGATTTACTCATCCATTTCTCCCTTATAGGTAAATGTTTTTGCTGTACAACTTTTAGAAGTAGAAAATATCTTCACTCTCTCAAATCGGGCACAACTAGAATCGTCTCATCACAAAATTGTAGGTAAATGCATACCAAGTGACGTGGGTACATGCACAAAATATAATCTGCACATGCATCTAAACAATAGGTCTATAGATTAATTGTACTAAATATCTCTCGGTTTGAGGCTGCACAGGATTTTGAGATTGTCATACTAATAGCTTACTCCTGGCAAGAATTAGTCGAACTCGTTCCGTGGCAACTTGTCGAAAATCGATCATGGGCTGGGAATACACTATTAGGATTTAATTTATTATTTCCCTCTTCTGCTGTATTGCCTGAACTAAAAATCTCTCGGATTAAGGCTATAAGGTTTTGAGATATGCATACTAACAGCTTACTCTCGAACCAGGTTTCTGATTACTCGTTGTTTTCCGGATTAAATATCGAACCGCTTGTAACATATGTTGAGTTCATATGGAGCGTAGTGTATGATATGGTGGATTTCAATGACCGATCGTAACCATAAATACAATTTAGTTTGAAAAAACTAAATCCATCCACATTTCAATTTTACCTCCTCCTGATTATAAAACGCTCCTTTTTCGAGCTACAAGTATCTTAAAATGTCTTACATAATCACGTGTTGTCGCAATTTTGATAAAGTTCTCGAAACTCGTTTTGTCTGATTTGATGGTTTTACATTTTTTTTCGAAAAAGTTTAGTTTTATGCATTGCAATTGTCTTAAGTAATAGGAATTATTCGAGCTGCTGACTTTTGTTAAATATAGAACACGTTTAATTTGACAATTATATTCAAATAATTGATATCGCAGTCTAGACCAAACACGAATCGAGGTTATTCGACTTTATTCGATTTAAGTAGATATTTTTGATATTTTGTACCTACTTTGTAGGATTTGTAAGAGATTTTGAAGCTTATTCGAAGTTTGTTTGGCACACTATTCGAGTTATCTTTAGAATTAAATTAAGCGTAGTCTGTTTTATGATCTTAGAGATGAGAATACGGAGATAAATTCAGATTTTTCGGTTTTATCTAGATTTTAAGGAGGATGATATTGTGGCTCTGGCTAGCAAATGCTTAGGTCCGAGTGTTTACAAGGCAGTTAAACTAATTCCTTAGGATAAAGATATCCTCGAGTTAGAATATGTATGCTTTAAATTGGGGATCAACGTCGAGCTTCATGATAAGGCTCTAAATTCGGATGCATGGCCAACCGGTGTATTTATTAGGCCCTTCCATAAGCAAAATTTTCGGACAGGAGCCTCATATGTGAAATTCCGGATACAAGCTGCAGTAGTCAACTCTGCCGAAATTTAAATAACGCAGGGTCAAAGGTGATGCGTCGGCCCAAAAGTTCTGGACAAATTACTTTTACTTCGGTGTACTATCACAATGCCTCTAGTATTCGGGGGAAAGCTAAATTATTCTTGCTTGGCGTTCTTGATAACGATTACGAGGTGATTATCATATCTGAAACATGGCTTACTAAAGGGTTTAATTCAGAGGAATATTTCCCACCCAACTACGTCGTCCACAGAAAAGATCGACATGATTTTTGTACCAGCCTTAAAGGTGGGGGTGTGTTGATTGCTGTTAAGAGTTCGATCCCAAACGAGCTCATTGCATGTCATCCAATTTAGGATGTAATTGCTGTTCGGATTAATGTATCCGAGTCATCTATCCTCGTGGTGGCTGTATATGTTCCCTCTGGATCTACTATGGAATATTATATGGGAATTGTTAATTTCATCAGTTCTGCGGTCATGCCATTGGTTCGTATTAAGGAACAACTAATGATTATAGGGGACTTCAATCTTCCCGATATTACTTGGTTTGATGTTGATGGAGTTTTCACATCCTCTTCTTCTGGCCAGAAAGAATTAGCAGTTACTGATTATTTTGCTAGCTTAGCAATGATGCAGTTGAACCGGATAATCAATAGTCGGGGCATATTTCTCGATTTGGTTTATTCAACTGATCTTATGTTTTCGGAGATTTCACCTTGTGAAGATTTTACTGGATGTTCGAGCGTTTACCACACTTCAATTACCATATATATATTTTTAGAGAATTGCAACACTACGTGTACTTCTAGTAATTCTTTGCATTTCGATTTTAGGCGTGCGGAGTACGATTCGTTAACCGAATTTCTTCTTGGTTCTAATTGGGACTTTCTCGAGCGAGATGAAAATTTGAACCATTCTATTTTATTGTTCAACGGGCTGCTCAAGACTGGTATTGAAAGGTATGTTCCATCAAATAAAAATGGACCTAGGTTTCGTGAGCCGTGGTACAACAAAGAACTACTACGTCTTGAAAAAAAACGGAATAAGTTCCATTCTTTGTATAAGTTACAGGGCGCTGAGTTTTATTCCAGATTCAACTTAGCTCGTAAAGAGTTCAAAACTTTAAATTGGTTCCTTTACAACAACTACATTTTGCAAATAGAAGAGGATCTGACTTCCAACCCAAAAAATTTCTGGAATTTCATAAATGGTAAAAAGAAGGTTGTTGGGTTTCCTACTCCAATGACCTTTCAGAACTCTTCCGCAAGTCAACCCTCTGATATCGCTAATCTATTTGCAAAATTTTTTGAGTCCGTCTATGTAGTATCTGGGGACTCTGGTACCAAGCTTATAAATAATCGCGA
This sequence comes from Tipula vernalis, assembly GCA_958295665.1. Classification (NCBI taxonomy): domain Eukaryota; kingdom Metazoa; phylum Arthropoda; class Insecta; order Diptera; family Tipulidae; genus Tipula; species Tipula vernalis. The sequence continues at coordinate 405,893,740 of OY282558.1, read as the reverse complement.
TTGCTCTGATTTTAATTTTTTACAGTTTACTGAAGCAGAAGTTTATGATGGCTTATCTCAACTTGATAGTAATAAGGGGGCAGGACATGACGGTTTTCCACCTATCCTTATTAAGAATTGTGCAGAGAGTTTAGCCCATCCACTGACTCTAATCTTTAATAAGAGCCTACGTACTGGGATTTTTCCGGATCCCTGGAAACTGTCTTTCATTCGTCCGATTTTTAAATCTGGCAGAAGAAATGATATCAGCAATTATCGCGGAATCGCTATTCTTGCTGCCATACCAAAACTTTTCGAATCAATGGTACAGAAATTCTAGTTTTTTCATGCAAAAATGTTTATTTCTCCTGCTCAACACGGATTTTACACGGGTAGGTCCACGGTTACTAACCTAGTCGGTTTTTGTCAACATTTATATAGTAGTTTAGAACATAGGCAACAAGTGGATGCTGTTTACACCGATTTTTCGAAGGCTTTCGATAAAATTGATCACTCGATCCTTATCGATAAGCTGGATAAACTAAATTGTCAGTTTATCCCCATCAGGTGGTTGCATTCGTACCTGTCTGATCGCTACCAATTTGTTAAGATAAATGATTTTAGTTCTCGCTTATTTCGAGTTACCTCTGGAGTTCCTCAAGGTAGCCACATTGGTCCACTTTTATTCTCATTATTTGTCAATGATGTTGTTGATTGTTTTAAATTCGCAAAATGTTTGCTTTACGCAGATGATATGAAGATATTTGCTCCTATTACTGGAGTTTCTGACTGTGTTAAATTACAAGGTGACTTGAGTAACTTTTGCAGTTGGTCATTTAAAAACAAATTATTGTTGAATGTGGGTAAATGTAGGATTTTATCATTTTCTCGTACACATTCACCTGTTCTTCAGCAATATTTTCTATACAATACCGCTATTGACAGAGTTGAGGTCATAACCGACTTAGGTGTAACTTTTTCTTATGATCTTACTTTTACCAAACACATTGATTCTGTTATTTCAAAAGCTTATATTATGCTGGGTTTCATTAAGCGCAATTGTAAAGACTTCTGTGACCCACTCACACTGAAAACTCTCTATGTGTCCTTTGTTCGTTCTATTCTAGAATATGCTTCTCAGATTTGGTCACCTTTTTATCATTGCCATTCATACAGAATTGAGAGCGTTCAAAAACAGTTTCTTTTGTATGCGCTTCGCGGCTTACCTGCGGAGCGAGTGCACCAATATGTACTACCTCCTTATAATGATCGTTGTAAATTATTAAAATTACAACGATTAGATCACCGGCGAGATGTTGCATCCGCTATCTTCGTTCAAGATGTTCTGACTTCCCGAATAGACTGTGTCGATTTACTGGCTCGTTTCAACTTTTACGCTCCTACACGTTGTTTGCGCCGTCGTCGTTTGTTACATATTGATCCGGTTTCTACAAACTTCGCACTCTCAGAACCAGTTTTGAGAATGTCGCGACTCTTTAATTCGGTTTATGACGTTTTCGGTTTTAACATGACAAGAAATTCGTTTAGAAATGAGTTGTTTAAATTTTTGTCTATCATTAAATAATTGTTAAATGTTATTTTTGTGCTAAAATATTGTATAATAACTGTTAATCTTTTTTGCATACCGATTGTATATTTACTGTAGGTTAAATAAATAAATAAATAAATAAACAATCAGCCGCTCGAAAGGGTGACGACATTTCGGTATACTATTATTTCGGAGCCCTAGTTTAATCTGGAAATGACCACCGATTCTTCAGCCGTCTCAGCTTTAAGTGAGAGACTTTCAACAGAATCCATTGTTTGTCATCATGCGTCTTGGTTGGGTGTTAAACTAAATTTTCGAGCATTCTAGAGAAATACCAACACCTATTCTCAGAATTAGTACAATTTCATCAATTTTCAAGATTATCCTCAATGCGCTGCATACAGCTCTCCCTGTGGTGGCCGAACAACGACAATGACATCGAAAAGGTGGTTCGCTTCTGTACGCCATGTCAAGAATCTCAGCCTGAGAACCACAAGCGCCTATCCACTTTTGGGAGCAAGCAAACAGGCCATGGTCAAGAGTCCAGTTACATTTCGCTGGACCATTCTAGTCGAAAGTATTTTTCATCTTGGTGTAGACTCTTACTCCAAATGGCTAGAAGTTCAAATGGTATCATCTACGTTAAAAACGTATGCTACTCAATCGCTCTGTGTCATCATTACAACGCACGGTATTCCAGAAGTCATCTTAAGCGATAATGGCACTGCCTTCACATCAACCGAGTTCCAGAAATTCTGCAAGGGAAATGGCATCCACAATACGTTTGTTGCTCCTTTCTATCCCTCATCAAATGGACAAGTAGAACCAATGGTACGCTCAACCAAAGGCTACTTCATATTCTTGCATCACCTATATGCAATGCAATCCACTGGAAGATGTCCGACTGAGCTTCTCTACAACCGTCGAATCGTTATATTCAGATCATTGTCTCCTATTAATACTAAATTATTGCTTTCTTGCGACTCTTCTTTTCCGCCTACTCACCCTCCACTACAGAAGAACACGTACGTGAAGTTTTTTAGCCATTAACAAGTATTCATAGAAATAGGTACGCAGATCTAACTATGACACGGTATTCAGCAGAATTTGATGAATATTTGGGCGTAACAATATTTTTCCACGACTCTCAGGAACTAGGATTTTTATTTTAACAAATTTCTCTGGCACAAAAAAATCTGTAGGTGGAGTTTGATGGCCATTGACAGGTAACAGCAGAGATGGGTACGCATATCTGACTATGACATGGCCTTCAGTAGGATTTCATAAATATTTTTGCCAAACTATATTTTTGCGCGACCATCAGGCACAGAGATTTATATTTGAATAAGTTTTCCTGTGTGAAAAAAATTGTTTGTGGAGTTACGATATTTGTCCGCGATCCTCGGGCAGTGAGAATTTTATTTTAACAAATTTCCCTAGCACAAAAAGATGTGTTCGTAGAGTTTTATGGTCATTGGCTGTTAACAGCTGAGATAGGTGTTCCATATTTTGTACAAGATGCTACACGTTTTTCGCGCATATCTGGATCAGGATTTAAAATATAGTATATATGTGCCAAACTATACTCGTATTTTTGCGCGACGCTGAGGGGATGATATTTTTATTTTAACAAATTTCTCTCGTATAAAAAATGTGTAGGTGTAGTTTGATGGCCATTGACAAGTAATCGTAGAGATAGGTACGCAGATCTGAATACAGGGACATTTGTTCAAATTAAAACCTCAGCCTCTGAGGGTCAAGCAAAAGTATCGTTTGGTACGAATATTCATGGAATCCTACTGTCAATGGCCATCAAACTCCATCTACACATTGTTTTTGTGCCATTGAAATTTATTAAAATGAAAATTTCAGCACTTGAGGGTCGTGCAAAAATATCGTTTGATACAAATATTCATAAAATTATACCACTGCATAGCCAGATAACAAACGACAAAATATATTAATCAACATTCTGATTGCATTTAGCTGAAAGTGCAATGTTGACTACTTCACTTACGCTGAAAGCGTAAAGAAATTCAGTTCAACAAGGCGTGAAGTAAAAATATTTTTATTTAATTTCATCAAACACTTCTTGAGAAATCTGAAAAAATGCTAAATTAGCTAAACATTTTAAAGATCTGTAATCAATTGATTAAAACTCAATATTGTCCCAGGGTCCACAACTATTTACTGTGTCCTATCTGTTTCAGCTATACTGAATCCTGGTAAATTATCAAGTAATTTTGAACAATTTTCAATAATATGAAAAAATCGCCTCGAATTTGCAAAATTACAAAAAAACCTCGAAAAATTACCATTAACATCATCAAAAATTTTGAATTAACTGTAATATCATGCGAGTAATCTCGAAAATCTCAAAAATTTCGAATTATCTTCGGATAGGATCTCGGATAGTCTCAAATATTTAAAAAAAATGTCACTAACTTAACTTTAAATAGCTCGATGATAAACCGATTATTAATTCTGTAACAAGAAGCAACTCAAAACCTTAATCTAAACACAAAAAATTTCGAACTTCCCGAAAAACTGTAATAAGCTCAGGATCCTGGGATAATCTTAAAAAATCAAGAAATTACTAAGAATCTCGAATAATCTGAAAAATATTATGTAGACATCACGCGAATAATATCGAAAATATTTAATAATTTATGTCGATATTTTCGAATAACTTCGGTGCCAAGCAACTTCGCGCTATTTAAATCCGAAAATATGGATAATTCTAAGAATCTCGAGAAAAATGAAAAAAAGTTAAAAAATGTATGAAATCCTTGTAATATCTGTTACATAAAACTCAGAGAAAGAATCTCGATTAGACTCGAATAATCTCGAAAAACTCAATAATCTTGATATTCTTGAGAAATTGCAAATATTTACTAGGATAGTGAAAATTCTTACAGGCAAACTGGTTCCAGAATTGGCTTGGAGGTCGCCAATAGGACTTCTTACTATACCAACAAAAAAATTTCTAGGGTCACCATAATCCAGAAGTCCAGAAGATTTTATTTTAATTTTATCCCCATTTTTGACTACGCCAATAAAAAAAGTTGTATACTCCGTGTACGGACGTGTTCTCCAAATATAAATAAAACAGAATCTTTTATATAACGTTATAATTGTAATCAACAAAAATGATTTATTATTTTTAATTTTAATTTCCAATATTTAATTGTTGCGATGTTTACAGCTCTCTTGTCGAATAAAAAGTGACCGAGCTAACGATATTTTTTATTTTATTAAACTAAAGGGCACCAAATACTTAAAAAGCCGAATTCACCATTATTTCAAAATGCTGAATGAGTTTAAGGTATTTAATTTAAGCAAGTCATCGAGGTTCAACCGTAGATGGCAGTGCGATCAGAACGTAGAACTTCAATAATATTGTCGATAGTCTAGATTGACTTCTTATCGACTGTATAAAAAAAACAATAAACAGCTGTCATATTCTAATGACCATAATGGTAAGTTTTTGGTCGCTTTAATTTAACTTTTACAATATTTCAATTATTTTAATTTGTAATTAATTCAATTTCAGAAAATGGAAAATCAATTAAAGAAGAAAAATAGAAGTAAAATAGCATAAGAAAAATATAAGTATAAGATAAGTATAAATTATCAAATAATTCAGTGTTCACATTTTTATATTTTTGTTTTCAGCTCCTGATGATCCTGAACACTCCGTATTCTTGAAGTTCACCGGAAGAAGTCACCGGTAACTTTCTAGTAAAATACGTCATTTTTGGCGTATGAAACGCCTTTCCGTGTGAAAAGTCCGAGATGGCTTTTTACGCTCATTTTATAGGAGGTAATTTTAAAGTTTTCTGGGATGAAAGTCTGGGATAATTTCAATGCAGTGTTTGGTTGCTATAAGATTTTCGCAAATATTAACCCCAACAGAGCCGGTGGTAGTAACGGGATTCTCCCAATTGTTTTTAAGAGTTGTCCTTACTTATATTATTTATTTCACTATTCATTGTCATGTCGTACTTTCCCATCTATCTGAAAAATTCAACCAGCGCTTAAAACGGGCAGCAAATCGAACCCCTCGAATTGTCCACCAATACATATATTCTGTGTACTATCACAGGAAATTGAATCAATCATTTACTTTCAATGATCTAGATGATCACTAATTAGTTATATCACAGACCTATGAAATAGATGGATACATAAATAAATGTATTGTATTCCATTATAGTTAAAAATAAATTAAAAAAAATAAAATTAAAGAATTCTTCTGGCCAAGGTTACAGGGTCACCGGAAGTTTGTAGTTATATCTGGACAGTAAGGATTCCTTGTTAGTTGCTTGTTAGAATTTTCGCTACATAAATAAATGTATTGCCTTCCATATAGTTAAAATCAGAAAAATTCATATAAGCTCCAGATCCATGATGCTTGGAGAGTCGAAGATGATTGGAATATCTTTATAATTAAGACAAATCTAAGGTAGAATTTTGTTAGATATTTTCATAATTTAATTTTATGCACTGATGCTGACTTGTGTTCCGATTTTTTTGCTAAATGTTAAATTTCAATATAAACGAAGTTGGCTACAATTTGTAATTACCGTTGCGATGTTATTCTGGTACTAGTAATTTCATGTAATTTTGATTAATTTAGTGCATAACCAGTAAATAAGAAAATAATATTTTGCGGTACAGTCCGCTGCGTTCTTACGGTACGGAGTAGTAAAAGCCGGAAAAATCGTTGATATATTTTTACCCTCAGTGCACTTTAAAACATTTCGCTCTCGAGCGAGAAAATGTTATGATTATTTCACGGGATTATTCTTTTACCTGTTTTGAAAGGCGCTTTAGGGAGGCAATTTAATTTGAAGGTGTAAAATTACTATCAAACGGAGCTTTAAAAATATTGCATATGGATGGTTGTATCTTCGCTGTTTTCACCATATTGCCTTCTCGTTCGTGTTTTTCCCTTAGTTGATGTTTAATGCTTACATCACGCTACGTTATCAAAAAACACAAAAAATGATACTAAAACTGAAGAGTTTTATAGCAATTCTCAGCTTAGGAACTTGACCCACTCCCATTCGCAAAGAGATCATCTTTTGTGTTCTAAATTTGTTAAAATAATTGAGTAAAATTAAAGGCATTTTCATCTTCAGAACAGTTAAAACCTGCAAAATTGAACCTGCCTGCCTGCAAAATTGAAAACTTGAGTCTTTCGTTCGCTTAATTATTTTCTAAATTGTCTCAATTATGGTTTCTTCAAAATCTTACTGTCCACATCCCTTATGCCAAATTATTTAATAAATCAACATCGTATCCGATTGCAGACTCCACCAAATTTTTTGGACTCTTTCCAGCACTCAAGTTAGTAAAGGAATTTTTATTTAGAAGCGTACTATATCCATTACCGTTCTCATTGTGAAAATCAGTTTGAATGTATGACATTTTTTTTTGGCACACTGAATTTTATTTTGCGATTTGACCGTTTCAAGTTCAAACCGCTTAAGTGATAACATTTCTACGTAGATTATGTTTATATAAAGTAATGATTGCTTAAAGTGACCTGAATTTGAGTTTTTATGTTCTTAGTATGCTTTAAAAAATGTAGAAATGTGTGTTTATACTCGATTTGATATAAATAGGCGAGCAAGAAAGAAATTTAATTAGAAATAATTAAACCATAATTAATGTTTGTACAGTGAGAACTTCAAAAAAAAAAAAAAAATATTGTGACTACCAAAAATGCCAACTTTATCTTGGCTTCATCGAAGTTTTACTTTTTTAAACGTAATTTTGTTATCCTGTTTAAACACGTCGAGAGCAAACGTCGAGACGAGTACAATAGAAAGTGAAAATTATTTTTGCGATACACGTTTCGCGCGAAAAATTTTATGGAATGCAACACCTGTTGGTGAAGTGAATATTCAATCGTGTCCGCCTAGCTCTGAGGGGCTCGCAAAATGGCATTGTGTTTTCGATAAAATGAGTTCCACTCCAATGTGGGAAAGTCGGGGACCCGATTTAACTGAATGCCGTAGTACTTGGCTGATTTTATTAGGAGCCCGGGTAAATAATTCGGATTCCTCACTAATCTCAATAGCGAATGATTTATCTCAAGTAACTAGTGTTGTTAGTGTTTATGGTGGTGATTTATTGTTCATAACAAAAATCATGCAAACAATGATGGAAAGAATGACGACTACCATGGCCACGTTTCCAGATAAGCAACAACGTCAAATAATTTTAAATGATTTATTATCGAGCATTGTTAAAACGAGTAGTCATTTGTTGGATCGAAAACAGTATTTATCGTGGTTGGATTTAAGCGTGGATGATCAAATGCGTGCTGCAACCATTCTATTAATGGCGCTTGAAAATACCGCCTTTTTATTGGCCGATACATATCTAGTTGAAGAAGATGTCATCAAGCAAGTCAAAAATATTTGGTTAAAAATTCGAGTTTTGGATACAAGTAATATTGTCGAGGATCTAATATTCCCCGATTTAATTTTGGGAGAGTGGAATTCTGGTGACGTTCTTATAGAATTGCAGCATAACGCACTGGTTAACTATAAGGCAGATGGCATTATCCGGCTAGTGTTTATGGTGTTCGATCGACTGGAAATAATTCTTCTTCCACGAGTTACAAATCTAGCTACAAATCGGGTAGTCAATAGTAGAGTGATTGCAGCCAGCTTGGACCAAACAAGCGGTATACAATTATCGCAACCAATTCGATTGGTTTTTAAACATTTAAGAACGGAAAATGTAAGAAATCCATCATGTGTTTTCTGGAATTATGAAGTTCATGCTTGGAGTGAGGATGGTTGCATTGTTGGACAAACAAACAAGACACATACAATATGCTCATGTAATCATTTATCAACTTGTGCAATTTTAATGGACGCCATCGAGGACTAATTATTAAGCGTTGCGCTTATGGCATACTACATTACATTTGGTGTGGTTATACGAATAGATTGTCAACATCAAAATGACGCATTGTTTGTTGCAGTATGTTAATGAAATAAATTATGATGCGTTGTCTAACTAGAATAGATAACCTTTTAGGAATGTAAAACCAAAATTGGTTGTCTTGCAATGAGATAATATTTTTTTCATAATAAATACACTAAACTTTCTGAAATGAATAGACGGGATAATTGCTTGAGATTTATTGGGGTTAATTTGGAGTTTATTTACGGTTGACCAATCAGTTTGGAAAAGGTAATATTCAAATTATGTACAACATTATCAACAGAGTCGAACTCTCCAAAATAATTCAATTGCAAATCATCAGCATAGACATCATAGTAAGTATTAATAGTTTGTTGAACGAGAGAGAATAATATTGGCCCCAAAATCGAACCTTGACGAACAGATATGGTTTTACTAAAATTTTCATAATATTTTACTGATTGCTGTCTTAAATGTATGTATATAAGAAGAAATTAATTGACAATCGCATTTAGAAAAATTATATTCTTTAGATAGCTTCATCACTAAGGTTGTATATGGTCAACTTTATCAAACCCCTTAGAAAAATCTAAAAGAATTAGAATGCTAAATTTACACTACATTAGCTATCGTATCTGTTGTTATATTACCGGACTCTTATGTCACCTTAGTACTCGAGATCGCTGCTTTTTCAGTAACCTTGTAGCAACGATTTCAATTCCCGGATCATACTTTGTACTGCGGGCTTTTGATCCTACCTACTAGCTGTACACTTATAACATAATATGAAGTCGACTGGGTCAGTTGGTCGATATAGTTGGTGCAATATATCATTAATCGCAGGCTTAGGAAATCCACAAAGTTGAGACTCGCCCAAATGAGGAATCAGTATCGCAACAGTGTTCCGAAAGAGCAATGGAAATAGCAGAAGTGGTATACACTATAAATAAACTTAAATCTTGTTGTTAGAACTGTCGAAAAGCAGGACATCATTTCAACCGTTGCCCTGAACCTCGAACAAAAGTATTTTGTTACAAATGTAGGCGAGAGGATGTTATGTCTAAGGACTGTCCTAAATGCTTCCACAATAAATCGAGGATGGGAAACCAATAAAAGAAGCTGATTGTTTGAGTCAAATCAGTTTTAGTCTTCCAAAGACTTATGGAACTCGCGGAGGACCCTGCTGAGGTCTCATCAATTCGGCAATCGTGGTGTGTAAGATGCTTTAGATATTATTACTTATTAACCGATCATTAGTAGGATACAAATTAATGATCGCGGGAGCGGATCAAAACACAAAGTAACACGGGTGACTGGTTATAATATAAAGACCAATTAATTTCGACACGAATATCGCTAACACTTGGCACCACTGGTATTATTAATTAATTCACTTATTATTATAATTATCATTAAATTAAAAATTAAATTGAATTTTCTTAATCGCGCACCAAATAGATTAAGTATTTTTTGTTAATTGTAATGGCTAGTATTTTCGAGAGTGTTGTTTGAAAAATATAAATATGTGTCTACACATATGTAATAATTGGATGATGAAGCACACTAGAAAACAAATTGAATTTGTTCGTTTGACCGCACTGAAGTGTGAGTGTGACGTATAGCAATTTATGCGTTGTACCCAAAATGTAGTAACGACACTGTAATTCAACGTGTATTAAGAATCCAAACCTAAAATGTAAATGCAATGAGTTGCAATATAGGTAGGTGTTACTAGAGAATGATTGAGCGAATGAATAAATTATTTGCTACAGGAGTCCGCCGCAAGTGAATCCCTCTTCCTAAGGAATAATTGAATGTATCGTAGCAATACGGACGGTTTTGTGTGTTCGTGGGCTCAATGTTTGATCGGCCGAACAGAGAATTATATATGCTGGTTTAAGTCGATCGCTTGAAACATTATGTTTTTTACCATTAACCGATACAATGAATTGTTTTCGAAGGCGTCGAATGACTTTAAATGGACATTCTTAGGAATGAGATAATCCCGTGCGAACCTTGTCTGTTCTAATAAAAACAAAATCACACTTGTCGAGTGATTTTGGAATAAAAACGTGTTCGACCATGCCATTGGCTTGAGGCTGTTAAGACGTTGTGCGTATCCGATGTAAGCCAAGGAGTTTTGTTAACTCTTGTAACAGTGATCCCGCTTTCGTCTGTCACTAAATATGACGGCCTAAAAACACTCAATACCTCAGGTAGTAATTTTTATTTTTTTTTATGAAATTGGATCGTGCATTTATGTAGTTGATCTCGCGCCTAAATTTAAGCAAATAAATAATTGAGCTAATCAAATTAAATTTGTACAGAGATTTATACTCATGATGTGAGACAGAAAGTTTTGTTTATTTATTACGAAAAACCTATTGTCTCATTGGAAGACACTTATCATTGAACCAAATTTTCTTTTCCCGGTTCGAAGTATGTAGGTAGTGTGGCAATAAGTGAAACGCTTAATAATTACTCCACGATAGCGTCCATTAAAATTGCGTGTCCCGTTTGTTTGTTCAACAATGCAATCATCCTCATTCCAGGCTTCTAATTGCAGTAAACACTTAAATGTTCAAAAACCAATCGAATTGGTTGCGATAATTCTTAATTCCTTGTTTGGTCTAAGCTAACTCCAAACACACTACTGTAGACTAAAATCGCCGGTGACTTTGGATAAAGGAATTTAAATTTTCGACAAAAATGACGTATTTTGAACTTCAGTAATACGGGCCCAGAATTTTTATTTATTCCAATACAGAGCTAAAATAAAACTCATGCGTCACATCAACTGAGCTAGATGAAAAACCGAAAAAGTTTTGGGTATTAGAAGAATTGCATCCCCCACGTATTCACATAAAACCAGAGAAGGAGTGTGAGGAATTGGTTCATAAAACGCACAAACTACGTATTTGGGAGATTCCAAACACATGGCAATAACAAGGTTCCTTCAAGTTGAAAATAGCTTTTCCAGAGAACTACCAGAGAAGGTACTTTATGTGTGGATACGAACAACTTAAGCACATGGAAATATTAAAAGATGAAGAAGAATCAACTGCACGACTATGAAACTATGAGTTGTGTTCGGTGGGTCGGCAGAAACAACGATCGGTGTATCATGGAATGATTTAATGTTAAATGATTCAACGTTACACCAGGCTCTAATATCGATTCTAAAGCAATGGAGAAAATATCAATCCGTTATCAAAGCTGACATAGAGAAGATGTTTCGCCAGATCATAATAAATAAAGCAGATCAAAATTATCAAAGGCTGCTGTGAAGAGAATCACCAAAAGAGGGGATCAAAACATTTAAACTGTAATAGTGACATATGGGACCATCTAGCCACTAAAGTCTTATGTCAATTAGCAAATGATGAGATAGCAGCAAAAACCAAAGTCGCTCATATAAGAAACAGAACATCATTGCCAAGGTTAGAATTATGTTTTGCCGTACTATTCGCAAAGTTATTAAAAAAGGTTCAAAATGGCATGAATTTGGAGTACACTTCTACTTATGCGTGGACGGGATTCGATGATAAAGCTTGGATGGATAAAAGGCAATCCGAACAAATACAAAACTTTTGTGGGAAACCGAATATCTGAAATTCAGTCACGTATGCAACCAACTCATTGGCATATTATGTAAAATCCAGTTGTAACCCGCAGATGTAGCTTCACGTATGGAATGAACACTCGACGATTGCGAAACAATCAACTTTGGTGGAAAGGAATAAGTAGGTTAAAACACTCAAATTACCTAATAACGCTTGAACCAGCTGGAGAAGTAGCGAATGAAGAAGTAGTAGAAACAAATTGCTTGCTTATTAATGCACCTCCTTAACCAGAGTTGATAGAGTTTTGACGATTTTCATCAGCTCTTAAAATCAAAAGAACTATAGCGTGCTGGTACAAATTTGTTGCTACCCTTAAAAAACGAATACATGAAGTTCCTGGAGAGATACCAAGTTTTTTAACAATATATGAATTGACCAGATCCCACAATGCAATCATAATAACAATACAAGAATCAAGATTCGCCGCAGACATTAAATTCCTCAAAACAACGAAGAAAGCTAAAAACAGCAGCAAATTATATAATCACTAAATCCATTCATTGATGAAAATGGCTTGTTGAGGGTCGGTAGTCGATTACAAAAATCTCAGCTTAAGTATGATCAAAAGCATAGGCTGATTTTACTTAAAGATCATATTTACTCAAAACTCTATTGAAGAAGATCGTTATGGATAAACGATAACAAAACGCAGCAACAATAATACTTGATGAGTAAATATAGATTGTTTATGATCGCATTGTCGGTCAATGACCCAATTTTGAATTTTTTTTATGAGTCATGGTCAACCTGAATTAGATCGTACGATAGCTTTATGTTACCGGTATTCTGCAAATACATATAAGACAAATAGGTGGAAGCTTTTTGATTATTAATAATTCTAGGGGAAAATTTGGTTTTGTTTTTATTTTGGGCTAGGTGTAATTAGTATAAGCCGAATAGCCAAGTTATCAACAATTTGGAGATTGTAGCAGGTTCTGTTTAAATTTTAATTATCCTCTAGCTTGTGAAGCAGTGTCTATACAATAATTCGTAAAGACTTAAGTTATAACTTTTCAACTTAAATGTAAATTATTGGATAAGGGAGTTAGTGTTGATATTTTGGTTAAGAGCGGTAAAGGTAGATTCAGAATTATTTTCTTTGTTTTTCTTTGGGAAATTTTACATAGTTAGATTCTTTAAGTGTTCCTCAAAGATCTAAGGAAACGTGTTAGGGGACGGAGGGTATAAGATCTCTCAGTTAATTTTAACGGGTCAAGGAACTTCATTCAGCACATCTTTAGCTGATCTGGATATGTGTTATCAGTGTAATCTTGAGAGAGACCATTAATTTCACCACGTGTCCCCATATATCTATTTATTTATATATAGGATATACGGAAACGAAATAACAGCGTATTGTATGTACTTAAGGGGTTAATTTGTGTTATTTTAGTTTATTTTATTATAATTATATTTGTTAGTGATTGTATACTTATATGGTATCACAGGTAGAGCATGGTTGATTAATCGTTTCTAGAAAAAAACGATTAACGATTAATTGTTCGTTTTTTATGGCGATTAATCGATTAATCGTTTATACAAAAAAAAATATTTTCATATTATGGTCGTAAATTTATTTATTGAAAATTTGATGATAAACACCCATTAGTTGACCCATCTTTTTCATTACAGATGCACCATCGGTAACGACTGCAACAATATGCTTATGTAAATCGATGTCAAAGTGGCGTAATTTTTGTAGCAGGCATTGAGCCGTTTATTCTGATCCTCCCTAGTCCATAAACATGTGAATCTTTTGTGTGAACGTTAAGGCACATGTATCGCCGATTACGTTTAGATGTCCATTCATCAAGTGATAAAGAGAATCGTTCGTTGTTAGTTATTTTCAATTGTAATTTTTGTTTTAATTCTAACTACACTTCTACAGCATAATACATAACGGCAGCTCTAATTCGCTTTTCAGTCAGAGGCATTTTCAAGCCTTGCGCTTTCCAGCCATTTTTTATTTCATCGCTGTTCGCAAGAGTAGCGAACGGTATTCGATCTATTGCAGTAAGTTTTGCGTGGACTAATGCTGGAGATTTTGTGGAATGTTGTGTAAAGTATGATGTAATTGTATTTGTTCGTTGTGCTGTATTTTGTTGAGATGTTACTCATATAGAAAGTACATGTAATAATGTTTTTTTTTGTCTGATACGATACGTGTAGGAACTGAAAGGAACGGATAATATAAATCCACCTTAATACGCTCATAGTTTATATTTTCCTTTTTAAAGAGAATTTGAATATTTATTACACATGGTTGAAAATGCAATTTTTATTATTTTTCTGAAAAATAATATGAGAACCAATTAATCGACAGCTTTACAAATTAATCGATTAATTGAAAATTTTTCTGATTGACCGATTAATCGATTAATCGATTAATCGAACCATGCCCTAATCACAGGTGATATACATACGTATATTATTATACATATGGTATTATAATACCTTTTGATACAACTTGCAGTTTACTGGTGAGTTTTTTTTTAATATTAAATTTTGCGAAACGAGATATTCTTTGCTGCTTTCAAGTGAAAATTAAATCATCATTGAACTCATTTTGAGCTATTAACAGAACGCTAGATTCTCCTGACGTCCATCCTATCGAGGTCCGTCAGGTCGTTGAAAAGGGGTGGCCGTAGAAACTTTAATATGTTTCGTGCCAGACGAGGATAGGTGCAAAGTAGATGAAGTACTCTCTGTGTCTTCCTTCTCGCAACTACGATAGTACTTGACTACTATTTGACCATCTGCCATTCGTCAACTTACTAGCTTCCTCCTGAAACAGCAGTTTGCATAACGCAAGAGGCATTTCAATATCCGTTCTGCTTTTTGAAATGTGGTCCATTGTGCCACGTTGAGCCGGCTCATCGGCTTTTATATTCCGTGTACTATTAAAATGTCCCTAGCATTTTTCTTTGGATAACTGTTAGCTATGAACCCTAATTGAAATACTTTCCTGATATGATACTTTAAAGGTTGAATTTATAAGAATTTTAAATTCTATTGAGCCTTACTCACTATCGTTTCCACAGAGGAATTTCCCCTCGTGTTAGAGGGATACTAATTCATCTACCAAGATGTCCAGTTTGGAAAGGGGAGAATTTAATTCCTCGTCTGGCTGTAGGATACCCAGTTATCCAGAGTCCGCATACTGAAGAGTGTTTAACATAATTGTCATTCATATATAGGCGTCCACTGTTCCACCTTGAATTAGGGATTTTTACCAAAGATTTCTCCTTTAGTACTTGTTGTCAAGCGGCAATCAGTTTCCCGTGGTCTCCACAGGGAGACAGCACATATACTTGCGAATCGTGATCAGGCTCCTCCTCATACCACCGTGCACAATGTATACACGGTGCTGAAAGTTCATAAAGCTCGTCATTACTACTCAAATCTATACCCACCATATTCTCCCCATAAGTAGATGTCTTAGGTTATTTCTAGAGATTCTATAACAATCTGGCAACTAAGTATCTTCTAGAACGATCAACGATAGTACAGTACTTCAAGACCTTAAGGATGGTTCCGGAAAACTTATTTCGGTATGCTGAATAGCAATATATAAGTTTTTATATTTAGTCATCACTAAGCGGTAGGTGGTTTTTAATTTTTTATGTATATTTAGCTAGTAAGCATTATTATAACGATTCGACCAGCAAGCGCTAATTTCATGTAATTGGATTTTATTATGCTAATAACATAAACAGCATAATTTACTTAATTATCTATGTTTATCTTTTGATTCAAACAATAAAAGTTTTTGATTTTTTACGAGAGGGTTTATACGTTTAGGTATATAGCCAATTCAAATTCTTTGTATTTCATAGAAATAAATAAAGTAAGAAAGCAACAAAAAAGTTTTGTTGTATTTTTTTATTATTGTTTGGGAGCAGGAAAGAAAATTGTAAAAACATTTTTTTTTTCCGAAGCTGCAATTTATCATTGTGTTCTGCACAGATTGTATAATGCAGCGAAAAGTACTGTTTAACAAGACGTTAAGGAGATGCAGCGGAAGCATAAAAAACAATTTTGAATATCTATTTGTAGGAAAGCATTACTTTTTTATGTAGGTACGAGTATGTACAGCTAAGTTTATTTCTTATCAATTGTGATTTTTATGCTGGTGTCTTATTATTATTTCCCTCTTCAAACAAACAACGTAACAAATTTATAATAAAAGAAGTACACACAGATGTAAGAAGAATAACATTAATAAGCTTCTTAGATTATATTTATTTGCAATTTTGACAGGTTATCTCCACATTTCAGGAAATAAAAGGTTTGGAAAAATATGATAAACATCAAAATTATGTAATAATGGTATACATACGTACAGTATTTTTCGTTATAATGAACAACTGTACATTAGTTGTATTTATACTCAGTTTAAGCAGCTCTACTCAAAAGTTTTGAAATCTTGAAATGTTGCAAGCAGTTTTCATTCTTCAATTTTTAATGATGTCACCAAATTTGTAAAGTGTTTATTTTGATGAAATATTTCAAAAAATGAAGTAGCGTGCTTAAACTTCACCGAATATAGCTGCTGAAACGTTACTAGTAGGGAAAATAAAGCAGATTAAAGTGATATAGTGTTATAGTGATATGTGATAAAGTGTTATAGACAATTATAATGTTTCTGTAGAAAGGTCAGCTGGAACATTGGTCCTTCGAGCATTAAAAATAACTGGCACCTATTAGAAATACGCCAAGCAACAATCGGCAAATCCAAGTAAAATTCCAAACAACAACCATAGGAGCTGCACAACGAAACACTAGTTCGCATTAAAAATTGTTCCTGCCACTTGCCGCCTAAAACAAAGACCAGAACAAAAGCAGAAGGGATACAGCAGCTCATCTCAAATTAGAAGAAAGATGGGGCGCAGCAGAAAACAAAAACCTATCTTGAGAGGAAAATCGCAGCGTTGAACAAGTTTTACATCAGTATGTTGATGAAGACAACAAGATTAGATACTTTCAAAATCCATTGACATCAACACATCAATACTTCAAGGATAGAGAAACGGTTTCGATAAGATACACAACAACCTTTGAGGATATTCGCCAACGCCTTAACACACCAAGTTTGCCATCCACACCACTTCCAACATCAGATGCAGCAGGAACAAATGAAAAATTTAATTTCATCCCATCTGAAGAGGTCAATAACAACACAACAGCCAACTACCCGAGGCGGTGACCGTGAAGTCAGACGTTGCATTCAGCCAATTGGCAAATTTCAGGTGACAGTTGAAGCAGCAAGATATCCAAATGCGGGGTTTATATGGAGAAACTAGATTAGCTGAGGATATACTGTCTAGTAACAACAGATCCAGACCAGCTTAAAAAACCAAATTAAAAAACATGGAGAGGATGATGATGCAGATCAAGGACCTTCATGAACAAATATGCGTGGAGACTTCCGAAGAACAGGAAGTAAATTAAAAATATTTCGTAGACCAACACTATACGAAAGTTTAAACAATGAACACGAGAAGATTGTAATACAATTAACAACATTATTGGAAGAAGAGGAATTAGGGAAGATAAAACCCTTAGAAATTCGTCTACCACCAGTAGAAATCCCACATTTTTACGCGGACTACACGAAGTGGGTAGGTTTCTCTGATAAATTCAAACGTTTAGTTCATAACAATAATCAGCTCATCACGACACATAAAATGAACTACCTTAAAAGTCACGTAGAAGGGTCAGCTGGAAATTTATTGAGTCATTTGGAACCTACCGGATACAATTACGACGCAGCTTGGGAGATATAGAGAACCGCTTCAACAACAGAAGATTACTCGTATCTAATTTGTTGAACACTTTATTGAATCAGCATGCGAGCAACACGGAGTCGACTGCTCCGATCAAATACTTGCATGACAAGATTGAAATTTCAGCAACAAAAAAGCGAGAAATAAGTCCAAGATTTCCATCGATTTTTAAGATCCAAGTTAATGCTTTAGTTCTGGGAACTATCACTAAACCACTTCCAGACAAGAACTCATTGGGTTTAGACAGCGAACTACAAAAAGAAGTAATCCTAGCCGACCCTACTTTTGATACTCCAGGAAATTTTGATCTTTTAATAGGTGCCGACATATATGGAGAAATCATGTTGGAAGGCATAAAAAGGGATCCGCATCATAAGTGCCTAGCGCAAAGATCAGGGCTAGGATGGATCATATTTGGTCGTCTAACTCAAACCTGCAGCATTTCAGTCACCGAGTAAACGACATGGCTATCGCATTAGCAGAGATAGACAAGCAATTAAAATGCTTTTGGGAATCCGAAGAACTGCATTTTGCATCCTAAACAAAGCCTAACTGCTGAAGAGATCGAATGTGTCACAAGCGATTAACAAATGGACGTTACGAAGTTCGAATGCCGCTTCACAACAACAAGCTCAAAGAAGTGGGAATAGGAGAATCTAAAAGTAAAGCAGCAGCTGGATTGCTTCAAATTGAAAAAAGATTCAAGAAGGATGAAGCGTTTAAGAATCAATATCACAATTTCATGAACGAGTACATCCAGTTGAACCACATGGAACTACACATGTTTACTACATACCACACCATTTTGTCATAAAAGAAGATAGCACAACTACGAGATTGAGGGTAGTTTTTGACGCTTCCTGCAAAACAACAACAGGGACATCACTAAAAGAAATGATGCATGTAGATCCAACATTATACAAGACAACTTAACGGCAATATTGATCAGATGGAAAAAACAATCGTTACGTGATTGCAGCAGACATTGAGAACATATTCAGACAGATCAGAATAGCCCGCGAAGATCAAGATTTTCAACGAATCCTCTTCTTCTTCGAATGATCTTCTATCTGGAGCTAATACAAGGGAACTACTAAATCTCCTTTCCGGTGGAGGTTTCAACCTCAGAAAATGGTCCAACAATGAAAAGGCGTTATTAGAAGAACTTCCAGAAAATCTGAAAGAAACAGGATTCCACACTATAGAATTTAGTGATACAGTGAAAACACTTGGACTCCTGTGGAACTCTTCAACAGACACCTTTCAATTCAAAGTTATTTTGCCAGTATCTAAAACAACAATATCCAAACGAACAATCTTATCAGAGGCATCAAGACTTTTCGATCCGCTAGGATGGTTAGCACCAGTGGCGATCCAGGCAAAAATTCTACTTCAAGATTTTTGGGCTTCCGGTGTAGGATGAGACGAAAAACTCCACTTAAATCTTGAAAAGAGATGGTTAAACTACAAAATGCAATTACCACGTTTAGAGGAAATCAGAATTCACCGTTGGATAGATTACAACAGTGACGCCAAAGTTGAACTACATGGTTTCTGTGACGCCTCGAATCAAGCATATGCTGCAGTGGTATACAGTAAAATAAACAACCAAATCACAATAATTGCAGCCAAAACAAAGGTTACGCCGTTAAACCGAACAATATCCCTACCAAGATTAGAGCTGAATGCCGCATTGCTACATGCGTTGAACATCAACAACAATATATCAACATTTTGCAGGAGCGATTCCACAGCAGTTTTGGGCTAGATAAAAGGAAACCCACAATACCATAAGAGTTTTGTGGCGAACAAGCCACACTTAGGATCGGTGATGGCTTATTGGGAAGTCCCTATTTTGGAGGAATATGGGAAGCCGGGGTCAAGTCAACAAAATAACAACTCCGCAAAGTAATTGGAACTCATACATTAACTTTTGAGGAGCTCTCAATACTTCAAGCTCAAATAGAGGTGTGCTTGAATTCTAGGCCACTAGCTCCACTCTCAAACGCCTCAGATGGTGACGGGGTTTTAAGTCCGGCACATTTCCTGATAGGCATTGCCATCATATCAATGCCAGAACCTGACAAGGAGGGTATCCAAACCGTTACAAGATGGAATTTGCTCACCAAACTCAGTCAAGGATTTTAGAAAAAATAGCATATGGCATATCTCTCACGACTACAACGAAGGCCAAAATGGTTGCAAAAACAACCTAACATCCAATTGGGAGAAATAGTAATCCTCAAAGACGAACAACTACCTCCTACGCACTGGCCACTAGCAAGAGTCGTTGAACTTCACCCAGGAAAAGATAGACTTGTTAGAGTAGTCACACTCAAATACAGGAACAATACGTTTAAAAGGAATGTTACTAAAATATACCGCCTACCGATATCTAACGAGCCAAAGGACTACATTAACATGCAAAACAAGAAGAATGATCCAGTTCATGCTGTAGTAACCAAAGATACAAGCACAACTCAATAACTACCAACCCCACAAAGCCTAGACGAAACAGGAACAGGAAGAACAACCACGCAGATGAACAGTCCGCAGTCTATAGAAAACAGACTACCGCTGCCCAGAAAAGACAACCAAAAACAAAGAGTGCAGCCTCACAGACAAAACAAATTATCTTGTACTAGCATTACTCTTAATTTGCTGCAGACTAGGACAGGCGCAAGCTCAGATCAAGGCTACCCCATTTAACTACTTAACAGGAATATATTTCGGAAATTTAGGCAAACTTGAATTGGTAGCCATGAAGAGGATATTAGTGATCTATTACAACATGACGAACTATTGGGAAGAGATCGAAACTTTTAAACAAGCCCAAAGCGGAACTGATGATGGCGATAATGTTGTTGTTGTCAAATTTATTAAAATTTAAGATTTCTGTGATTTTTGAGGTTGAGCTATTTTTTTGGCCAATTCCTCTAAGCTTTCATTAGTTAGTAAAAGCTTTAAGTAAAACAATTTATTAAATAACTGTAGTCTTAGTTAACTGTGAAATAGTTTGATTCAAAATTTGTAAAAGAATTATGAGCTTTTGAGTATAGATATGCTAATGCTTTTTGTCAAAATCGACGTGAGACATGAAATCCAATTATTTTTGTTGAAAAAATGTTTAGAGCTTTATGAGCTTTCAAGTTTAAAATTCAATTATGATAATGAATTTTTATAGCAGTTTGTAGCAATATGTAGTCAAATTTTTTTTAAATTTTCTTATTGTGATATTTATACGAGTATAGGCTAGGCCTAAAAGACTATCAAGTTACAACTAGGCTTCCACTGGTTCGATCTTCCAAACTGGTAAAGGGATTGATTTATCAGATTTGGCCTAACTGTTTTTGGTCTTTTTGGACGCTTTTTGACACTTTTAAGTTAGAATATCTCAAAAGCGTGACATGATAGGGTAATGGATGGTGGAATGGTGGTTGGATGAAGAGTCAAAATATTTGTCTGCAATTTGAAATTTTAGAATGAATCGTTTGCCTCTTGGTGTTAAACTGTGGTCTGGAATTTTCTAGCGAGAGATCGAAAAGATTAAGATGTAAACAGCCTAATTGGTTTAGTGGATGATATTTTAATATATTCCAAGGATCTGAAAACCCGTAATAGAAGTTTAAAAAGAAGTTATTTGCTTCGGGTCTTAGAGTTTTTTCATCGGAATGTGAATTTGGGAAGAACATAATTGAGTATTTACGATATATGGTATAATTTCGAATAAACCTATAGACAGGACAAGTAGTAAGCATACAGTGAGAGACTTTCCAATTCCAAAAACCGTTACGGAAACTATTGAACTATTTTGGTAAATTTATACAAAGTTTGTGCACAAAAATGTACCCAATTTATGACTTATTGAAGTAGGGCGAAGGTTTTGGATAAAGTAAGGAATGTGAAACGACCTTTAAGGAGGTTAAGGATGAAATTATGTCGGACAGAGTGCTGGTCAAGAACAGTCCAGAGCAGGATTTAGTACTTATTTAATTGTGATGTTTCCAACGTTGGTATATGGTTGGGCGGTTCTATCCCATAGATATGAAAATAAAGTTGAAACAG
The DNA here is from genome assembly GCA_958295665.1 of Tipula vernalis. NCBI lineage: Eukaryota > Metazoa > Arthropoda > Insecta > Diptera > Tipulidae > Tipula > Tipula vernalis. The sequence goes on along the minus strand of OY282558.1, from coordinate 405,871,793 downwards.
ATGAATTACGGAGCACTTGCACTTGAGTTTTTAACGAAGAAGTTTTTCAAATTTTTAATAGGAAGGTATTTTGTATTAGTAACGGACCATAAGTCACTTATAGCCATTTTTGGGGAGCATAGTGGGATTCCTCAAATGGCAACAAGTCAATTGCAGGGATGGGCGTTTCATATTTTTGCCTTTAATTAAACAATTGAATACGAAAGGTGAATCCAGAACTGTGCGGATCCTCTTTCTCGGTTTCTATCTAAAGTTAAGCCGCCAAGTATTGAAAATGGCAGAAAACTGATAAAGACAATGAGCTAATGGTGGTGATAAAGGCGATGAAGACCGCAGCTATTGCGTCAAGTGCATCAAACTCACTTAGGTATGTTTAAGACAAAGTTAATATTGCTGTCATATGTATGGTGATCAAAAATTGATAAGGAGGTGCAGCCTAAATAAGGAAATGTGAGAATTTTCTTAGTTATATTCGATGGTTTTAGTAAGTGGAATGACATTTTTTGCACTGCAAGTCAAACCACAGAATTCACAATTCGTTGTTTCTCGAAATTTTTCCACGATTTGGTTTACCGGAATAGATTGTAAGTCACATATAACAGTTTGATTGAATTGGGTTTAAGAAATGTTTGTCATTCGTTGACACCGATATAATGTCCTGCTACAAATGGGGGCAAGATGATGAATGTCGTGCAATTTTCTTTCCGATTATAGAAACATAGTTCATTGTAAGACAAAGGTTGCTCCAACTTCAATAGTGCTGAAATTTAAGCGTAAAAGGAGGTTGGATTTGGTGTTGCCTAATCCTAGAAAGGAAAATGTTTGGGACAATGATTTGAATGTTAATCCGAAACTAAAGGTCAAATATAGAAAAATGGATTAAAGCCCTTTAAAGAAAAACAGTCTAGACCAAGAATATATATGTGTTTCAGATTAGAGCTATGGGGCACGTAAATGATACAAAATTCTAATTCAACCGTCTTGCCTCAGGCACTGTTATATTTATCATGAAAAACCGAATATATTATGTAAGATTATTTTAGATGGTTGAGAGTGATGTTCTAAGAAGGAACAATAAATACACAAATTTTATGTGGTTTTTGTTGAGTAGATAAAACGCTGAATACTAATCAAGATGAAATATCAGCAACACTTGTTATTGAACAACACGCAGGAGATTCCGATTATCCAGCATATAACCTTGATGATGTTATACCACCAATTCCATTTGCTGTAGTTATAAATTTAATTAATAAATCCAACTACCAACCGGGGTAATTTTAGAACAAAAATCACAAAGCCCTCTTTCAGTCATTTACACATAGATGAACCGTACAAACACAAATAATACCCACCCAACTAAATTATTTACATTAAAAATTATAACAAAAAAACATTTAAAAACGTCCCGTTTATACAACTAACATACATTAAAATCATAACAATACACACAGATATTTTTGGTTTGCTGCAAAATTAAACTCCAAATCTTTGCATCCCCAAACAAATTAAGAGGAATTATCAAAAATTTTATCGCACCAAAATATCCCCAACAAATATGTATTTCCCTCGATAAAAATTTCACTGTTTCTGTATTTAGGTCTGGGTATATGTCGTTGCTGTGTTATCATCACAAATCTAACTCTCTGAACTAAGTATAGTTAGTTAGCACAATCCCAAACATACAATTTTTTTTTTTTTTTTTTGATAAAACAACATAACAACAACAAATTCTTATCAATTTGTATCCCAAAGTGAATTAACATAATTATCTTGACACACAAAACTACTAAAACTGAAAGGAAAACCAAAAAACTTTCGCTCCGTATCATCGTACACTATTTGCTTAAGACATGGTAATTATGAGGTTAGAATTATGCCCCTAGAGTTTAATATAAAATTATTAGATTTTACCACATCACACTAGCACAAACCATCATCGAGATATATGTACCCTCGTAAACAATGGGCGAGAGTTTTATTATAAATAAAATGAACTGTGTTCTGATGGGGGGGGGGGGAGGGGTGGTGTTTTGTATATTCCGATGTTGTCTTTTCTAAATGCGATGATAATTGTTTTGAATACGTGCATGTACATAGTGGTTTGGGAGGGACAGACGCAGCAGTTAAAAGATCATGATATTGTCTACTTTTATGTCGCGTGATTCAATCTGTTTGACCTTAAGATGTGATTTGTTGTGAATGTGTGTGTTTACACAAAAAAAACCATTCCATTTCCCTTCTTAATTTTTATCACGTTTTGAGGTTTTGTTTGGTTATCACAAACAATTTTTTTTTTTTTTTGTATATTTTTAAGCGGAACGTTTATTTTTCATTTGGGTGGATTTAAAATTCAATTAAACTATAAAAACAACAATATTTGTTTAGTAATGGTTTATTCTTTCAATTATGGTGAACAAACAACAGGGAAATTTGTTTTACTGTACCATTTTAAATTTAAAAATAAAAGGAATTGGTTCTTGCTTTCGTTATTATTTTAAGGGAATGGTGAAAGGAAGGTATGTATATTGTAACAACAATGGTATTAACGTTTAAAATATTTTATAGCTTAACAACTTAATCTAACGTAATATCGATCGGATTAGGAATTCGAATTGAAAAGCTAAAACTTTTAGTTGACTTGATTTTCTAACCTGTACAACAAAAGGCGACATTCACACAGCTCTATTTCTGTGTACGCTAATTTTACTTTATTAATTTTTTGTTGAATGTTAATTAAACAGAAATAGAGCTGTGTGAATGTCGTGAAGAAGAAAAAATTTTAAGAGAATTTATCTGTATTAATATGATTCGCTAGTACATAACGCACAGCACATTCTGTATATATATAGAATTTAAATTGTGGTATAATCAGTCCAGTTGCCGCAGTCTGATGAGAAGATTGATTTTTTCATAATCATAAGCTCATCAGTTCGAAACTGGATTGAATTCTCTTACCATATTAAAATCATATAAATTAAAGAACTACAACTTTACTAATTTTTATTAATACTTATTAAAACACAAGGACTGAATATTAGTTTTAATTTTATTTAAAGTCAACTTAATAATATTGCACAATGCTTATGTTAGTTCTTTTTATCTAGGTGTCCATCGTTCGATGGTAAAGTTCCTACTAATTGTTCTCTGTTTATTTTTAAATATATTACACATTATTATGTACATTGTTTCAATATCTTGATTATGAGCAAATTGTAGCACTAATTAATAAATTGCTTCACACCTCCCTCAATAAAACAAAAGTTTTTTTTAAACCATTTGAGAAAGAAGTTAGACAATTTACTCGTAATTAGATTACAATTATTTTGTTATGATTATCTATACTATAATTCTTAAAGTTTGTCCGGATTTCCGTCCTTTAAACTCCTCCTAGACGGAGCGTGCTAGTAAGGTGGTCTTGAACATTTTGGAAAGGTCTCCTGATTTCTAGGTCAACGCAACTATTTGCAGCTCGGAGTTACAGACATTTGAATTTATTAAGACTAATATTGAATTTTGACGTTTAATTTTAATTTTTAAAAATGCAAATCGTAGTAAGTTTAGCTTGTGCTTTTTAAAAAAAGTAAAGGTTACAATGATACGGTGAACGAAAATGTCTGTTTTTGTTTGACATGAATTTTCAAATGCAAATCATATTTTAGTGAAGCAGTAACGAGTCAAGTCATTAAAAATAAAATAAGAAAAAACGAAAAATGCCCAGAAAGCGACATGCCGTGTTTAATCCGACCCGTATTGATACGAAAAAGAAAAAAGTATCACGCGAAAATGCTTCGGAAGCTCTGAAATAAAAAGAGCTTGAAGCAGACAGACGTAGAAAACAAACCTCATTTCAAACTGATATTTTTGAAGAAAAGTCACTCAAATTTAAAGGAGGAACACCCAGTTTATGACGCGAATGAAGTTTTTACTAATTTTTACTAAATAAAAATGGCGGCTGTAGCTATTTAAATGCATACATTCAGGGGTATTTGTATCAAAAAATAGAATTATCAAAGTTAATTTTGAAAATTTTAACTTTAATATTAATAATTTTTTAAAACTTCTATTTTACTTTTTTCTAAATAATTTCATCATAGAATAAACCATTTATTTGTTTCAATAAAATTAGATCGACTATATAGTATAAACTGAAATTTGATTGATTGATTGATTTGAATGTACGATCAAGCATTAAGCAAGTCTCCCGTATTATAAATGCGAATACCACACCACTATACCCATGTTACAACACGATACTATAATTTTCCCTCACCAAGGAAATATGTACCATCATATTCAGCTTTTCATGAAGCCAAACATAACAATATTCACCCAGTAAAGAAAGGCGCCACATCGATAACCACATAAGTCTAATAGTGTGATATCCGCCCCTGGCCAGGCAGCCATCGTACACCTTTTTTACATATAACAAAACCGAAGGATTGGATAGGATTATTAGTAGGGACAGACTCGACCCGGTTACTGACACCAAAGCGATCGATAGTTAGTAAATTATTAGTATTATATATAATAAATATATTAGCACAAGACAGCACAATCTAACTACATTATTAGATGATCATTTCTCTGGAATCCAGGGCCGGATCTCAGGACTCCCTAAATCTAAATCAGGACTTAAAAAGTTATTAATGTTGTAATGTCCCCCTCTCCGCCTTTCATTAATTTACCTGATAAAATATTTAAGAAAATTTAAAATTACTAAGCTAAGATTACAAAAACAGCGCTTATTTTATTTTTCATGGTCCTTCTATATCTAATTAATTAATTATTACATACTGCAACCAGAATAAAAATAAACATTAAAAACCATTTTAAACATAAAATTTTACTTAAAACTAAACATAAATTCTCTACCGATCAAGAAAAAGAGAATAAATAATTTAAAAATGATAATGTTACAGCACCACAACAGCCTAAAATTATTAATAATTCAGTTAGTACAGGTATATCAAGAATCAACAAATAAAATCAATATATAATTTCCCAGGCAATTCTGAAAACTAATATTAATTAATAAATCACCATAATATCAAAGTAAAATCTAATTCTGAAATTCAGGATTAATTTAATCCCCATATTAAAGATTGATTCTGGAACTATGTTATATTCTGAAAATTGAATTATTTATTAGCAAATTAATGAAGAGAAACCTTTAAGTATTTTTAAACTAAATTAGTTAATATATGATATATTAATGAGCAAAACACAATATATTACATACAAGTATTACGAAAATTAACATTTTATAAAATTGCCTATGTAAACTCTCCCACTTCTAAGCTAAAATTCTAAAAGAATGTTTAAAAATTTTAAATTGTTAAGTTATAATTTAAATTCACAGCACTTGTTCCATTAGTTACCATTCTCCTGTAAATAGTTAATTAATTGTTTACCTACTGCAACTAGATTTAAATATAAAAAATTGAAAATATATATTTAACCATACTATTAAATTTAAACTAATCGGCAATTTCCTACAGATCTAGAAAAAGGAAAGTAATAATGTTGAAATTAATTATTTGTTTATAAAAGTATATAATATAATTTAAACATTGATCATAATACTACGTAAAAGTCTAGAATATCAATAATTTAGTTAAGTACCACATGTACCTACAATATGATATTTACTAATAAAACTCAAATAGAGTTTCCCAGGAATCACTGAAAACTAAATTGCTTTACTACTTAATTAATAGAAATTTATTTATATAAATTAGTTAGTGATAAATACAATAAAATAGATATCACAAGAACCATACATTATCTACGCTACTTAACTGCTGGATGCTTGGAGTTTCTGGATGTTGAGCGAGAATTCACCAACATTTCTGTAGCTTGGAGACAATCTAACAATTATATATAATTAAATATACTTTATGTCAATTACACCATCAGAAAAAAATACCCGAACAAACTATGACACTTTGATATAATTAAATTAAATTAAACTGACAAAAGTGTTGAAACATTTTCATCAATACCTCAAATATTTTTGCAATGCAATGTAGTTTACAATATCATATAAAAGGGAATTTCCCTTATCCTAGATAACGTACGATGCTATTAATTTAATTAGTATAATATTTCAATCTATATACATAAATATTTAACGAAACAGCAACATTAATATAAATTACAATTTAATACCAATAAAGTGATTGATTTTAGCAGAAGATGATTTTTGATATTTTAGAATACAAATTTTAACTATGTATTCAAAAATTTAATTTAGGAATTGAAAAATGAGCCTCTCCAAAGAAATAGATAATAAAAGCATTGCAATGACAAGAAACTTATCAAAATAAATCCCTACAATATGTAATATCAAACGGTAGCATCAGTTTCATAAAAAGAAATTTATTTGAAACTGGATCAACAAAAATAAGCAACGTTGTAGACGCCCATGACTTTATCTAAGCCGACTGAGCGGTAATTTGCACGAGTAGCAAAATCAGATACCCCAAAATCAGCTCCAGTGATTAATCCCGGACGTCGTCCAAATATTTATGTCTTATAGTGTACATATTCAAATGATTTCCTTCACCTTAGTCATTTTCGCAACTCAAAAATAAAACTTATAAAATATAGTATTAGACTACCTAACTAAAAATCTAATTAGCATCATTCACCTATTGAAGAGATCTCCGCCACCAAAATCCTGCACCTAATCAATAATTCAGAAATTTGATCTCTTAATCTTAATTAATAAATAAATATAAATATATCCAAAATTTTAACTCAGCGGACCTCATTCCCTGCCAAATCAAGCATGCAAAGTAAATAAAACAATAAATAAATGCAATGAAAATGAACCCTTACTTTCTTAAAAATGTATCGATGTGTCATATACGTAATTATGACGATTGTGTGTACATTCCACCATCTAAATTTCAATAAATCCATTAAGACAATCATTAAACTCAAAAACATTTAGCCTTCCAAAATGATTTAACATAATTCCACTTTTTCACATAAATAAACTCATCATTTTGTGTTAAAAATCACATCTTAACTTAATTTAAACCAACATTTTTAAATTCGCATTTTATTTATCTGTAATACCCTGTAAAAAAATTTATTAATCCTACCTACATAAACCATTCAAATGAATTTTTTAAGACAGCTCCCAATTCCAATTCGACTCAAACCAATTCGATTATACAAAGTATAAAAATCCTATTTAAGTCGAATATACAAAATCTTATTGTGTTCAAATAATGCATGATGTCAACAGTTGTTTCGTGAATACACAAACACACAAAGAGATCAACAACACCTGCATTCAAGTAACAAAATCTTATATACTAAAACCAAAAACATACTAAACCAACCAACACACATTGACGGTAAATATTTTCTACCATCTTTCATGTGCGTATCAGTAGACCTTATAGTACATATAAACACACTTAAAATATGTATCAATACAAAACAGTAAAATATTGTGACAACTGTATCAACAGCAACGCAAAAAATTCTCTTTTTGTTGTTGTTTGTGCATTATAATATATAAACCAACAAAGTATATTACATATCCTTAACAGAATCCACGTAAAGAGCGAACAAGCTGCTGTACAACCATATTGTTGATCCTACCATATATAAATCAAATTGTATGCATGTATTAATTAGTGCCCATTTTACACAATAGTAAAATACTTGTGACAGCTGTATCAAAACCAACGTAAAGATTCTCTTTCTCGATGTTGTTTGTACTTAATAATACAAAAACTAACAAAACCACGCACATTTCCTTCACAGAAACCGTGCAAAGAGAAAACAACACAGCTACACAGTACACAAACATATTTATGGCCCTTTTATATACTAAATTATAAGTATGTATTAGTGTCGATTGTAAAATGTACACAAAATCACACATAAGAATACAAATAAGTGGGCGTAAAAATAAAATCTAATACCAAATTTATTGCGACTTATTTTATGTAAATTAAAATTTATTTCAATACTATCTAAATATTAGACTTTAGTAATTAAAAATTGAAATTTGATTTTATGTACAATCCACAAAATATCAAATCACGCACATTTAATTTTTCTATCTACAAAAATAAAAAAACATTGCCTGACAAATGCATCCCGGTGGATTGCATTTTCCAAAATTACACTTTAGTTTAATTATTTTCACTACACTTGGATTATTATTACACTAAAATTAATTTAATTAGAATTTAATTTAAAATTTAAAATTAATCTGTTTATACTTATGTATATGAAGTATATACATAAGAAACAAAAATAAAAATAAAATAAAATTAAATTAAATTTTTGAAGAGGATAGAAAAAACACGTCTATCCTCTTCGACGAACTGTCGCCCTCCGTCGACTATTTAGTATAAACTGAAATATATTTTTATTTATTAAACTACATCCCAATTATAAAATTAGAAGTTTAGATTCAGGTAAATCTCATTCTGATTTACCGTTAGTCAATGGGTTCAACATTATTTGTGGAAATTTTTAGAAAATTCGCTTTTATTTTACAACCCCTAGGATACTTGAAGTGAAAATTACTCACTTTAGTTGAATATCATATAATTTCAAGAAAACATAAAATTAAATTTTGCCAGTTAGGCATCAATCTCAATATGATTTACCGTTAGTCAATGAGTTCAACATTATTTGTGGAAATTTTTAGAAAATTCGCTTGGATTTTACAACCCCTGTGATACTTCAAGTGAAAATTACACACTTTAGTTGAATATAATACAAATTCAAGAAAACATAAAATTAAATTTTGCCAGCTAGGCATCAATCTCAATATGATTTACCTTTAGTCAAAGGGTTCAACATTATTTGTGGAAATTTTTAGAAAATTCGCTTGGATTTTACAACCCCTGCGATACTTGAAGTGAAAATTACTCACTTTAGTTGAATATCATACAAATTCAAGAAAACATAAAATTAAATTTTGCCAGTTAAGCATCAATTTCAATATGATTTACCGTTAGTCAATGGGTTCAACATTATTTGTGGAAATTTTTAGAAAATTCGCTAGGATTTTACAACCCCTAGGATACTTGAAGTGAAAATTACACACTTAAGTTGAATATCATATAATTTCAAGAAAACATTAAATTAAATTTTGCCAGCTAGGCATCAATCTCAATATGATTTACCGTTAGTCAATGGGTTCAACATTATTTGTGGAAATTTTTAGAAAATTCGCTTGGATTTTACAACCCCTGTGATACTTCAAGTGAAAATTACACACTTTAGTTGAATATAATACAAATTCAAGAAAACATAAAATTAAATTTTGCCAGCTAGGCATCAATCTCAATATGATTTACCTTTAGTCAAAGGGTTCAACATTATTTGTGGAAATTTTTAGAAAATTCGCTTGGATTTTACAACCCCTAGGATACTTGAAATGAAAATTACTCACTTTAGTTGAATATCATATAATTTCAAGAAAACATTAAATTAAATTTTGCCAGCTAGGCATCAATCTCAATATGATTTACCGTTAGTCAATGGGTTCAACATTATTTGTGGAAATTTTTAGAAAATTCGCTTGGATTTTACAACCCCTGTGATACTTCAAGTGAAAATTACACACTTTAGTTGAATATAATACAAATTCAAGAAAACATAAAATTAAATTTTGCCAGCTAGGCATTAATCTCAATATGATTTACCTTTAGTCAAAGGGTTCAACATTATTTGTGGAAATTTTTAGAAAATTCGCTTGGATTTTACAACCCCTGCGATACTTGAAGTGAAAATTACTCACTTTAGTTGAATATCATATAATTTCAAGAAAACATAAAATTACATTTTGCAAGTTAGGCATCAATCTCAATACGATTTACCGTTAGTCAATGGGTTCAACATTATTTGTGGAAATTTTTAGAAAATTCGCTTGGATTTTACAACCCCTGTGATACTTCAAGTGAAAATTACACACTTTAGTTGAATATAATACAAATTCAAGAAAACATAAAATTAAATTTTGCCAGCTAGGCATCAATCTCAATATGATTTACCTTTAGTCAAAGGGTTCAACATTATTTGTGGAAATTTTTAGAAAATTCGCTAGGATTTTACAACCCCTAGGATACTTGAAGTGAAAATTACTCACTTTAGTTGAATATCATATAATTTCAAGAAAACATAAAATTAAATTTTGCCAGTTAGGCATCAATCTCAATATGATTTACCGTTAGTCAATGGGTTCAACATTATTTGTGGAAATTTTTAGAAAATTCGCTTGGATTTTACAACCCCTGTGATACTTCAAGTGAAAATTACACACTTTAGTTGAATATAATACAAATTCAAGAAAACATAAAATTAAATTTTGCCAGCTAGGCATCAATCTCAATATGATTTACCTTTAGTCAAAGGGTTCAACATTATTTGTGGAAATTTTTTGAAAACTCGCTAGGATTTTACAACCCCTAGGATACTTGAAATGAAAATTACTCACTTTAGTTGAATATCATATAATTTCAAGAAAACATAAAATTAAATTTTGCCAGCTAGGCATCAATCTCAATATGATTTACCGTTAGTCAATGGGTTCAACATTATTTGTGGAAATTTTTAGAAAATTCGCTTGGATTTTACAACCCCTGTGATACTTCAAGTGAAAATTACACACTTTAGTTGAATACCATATAATTTCAAGAAAATATTAAATTAAATTTTGCCAGCTAGGCATCAATCTCAATACGATTTACCGTTAGTCAATGGGTTCAACATTATTTGTGGAAATTTTTAGAAAATTCGCTTGGATTTTACAACCCCTGTGATACTTCAAGTGAAAATTACACACTTTAGTTGAATATAATACAAATTCAAGAAAACATAAAATTAAATTTTGCAAGTTAGGCATCAATCTCAATATGATTTACCTTTAGTCAATGGGTTCAACATTATTTGTGGAAATTTTTAGAAAATTCGCTTGGATTTTACAACCCCTGCGATACTTGAAGTGAAAATTACTCACTTTAGTTGAATATCATATAATTTCAAGAAAACATAAAATTAAATTTTGCCAGTTAGGCATCAATCTCAATATGATTTACCGTTAGTCAATGGGTTCAACATTATTTGTGGAAATTTTTAGAAAATTCGCTTGGATTTTACAACCCCTGTGATACTTCAAGTGAAAATTACACACTTTAGTTGAATATAATACAAATTCAAGAAAACATAAAATTAAATTTTGCCAGCTAGGCATCAATCTCAATATGATTTACCTTTAGTCAAAGGGTTCAACATTATTTGTGGAAATTTTTAGAAAATTCGCTAGGATTTTACAACCCCTAGGATACTTGAAGTGAAAATTACTCACTTTAGTTGAATATCATATAATTTCAAGAAAACATAAAATTAAATTTTGCCAGTTAGGCATCAATCTCAATATGATTTACCGTTAGTCAATGGGTTCAACATTATTTGTGGAAATTTTTAGAAAATTCGCTTGGATTTTACAACCCCTGTGATACTTCAAGTGAAAATTACACACTTTAGTTGAATATAATACAAATTCAAGAAAACATAAAATTAAATTTTGCCAGCTAGGCATCAATCTCAATATGATTTACCTTTAGTCAAAGGGTTCAACATTATTTGTGGAAATTTTTAGAAAATTCGCTTGGATTTTACAATCCCTGCGATACTTCAAGTGAAAATTACACACTTTAGTTGAATATCATACAACTTCAAGAAAACATAAAATTAAATTTTGTTAACTAGGCATCAATCCCAATATAATTTACCTTTAGTCAATGGGTTTAACATTATTTGTGGAAATTTTTAGAAAATTCGCTTGGATTTTACAACCCCTGCGATACTTGAAGTAAAAATTACACACTTTAGTTGAATATCATATAATTTCAAGAAAACATAAAATTAAATTTTGCAAGTTAGGCATCAATCTCAATATGATTTACCGTTAGTCAATGGGTTCAACATTATTTGTGGAAATTTTTAGAAAATTCGCTTGGATTTTACAACCCCTGTGATACTTCAAGTGAAAATTACACACTTTAGTTGAATATAATACAAATTCAAGAAAACATAAAATTAAATTTTGCCAGCTAGGCATCAATCTCAATATGATTTACCTTTAGTCAAAGGGTTCAACATTATTTGTGGAAATTTTTAGAAAACTCGCTAGGATTTTACAACCCCTAGGATACTTGAAGTGAAAATTACTCACTTTAGTTGAATATCATATAATTTCAAGAAAATATAAAATTAAATTTTGCCAGTTAGGCATCAATCTCAATATGATTTACCGTTAGTCAACGGGTTCAACATTATTTGTGGAAATTTTTAGAAAATTCGCTTGGATTTTACAACCCCTGTGATACTTCAAGTGAAAATTACACACTTTAGTTGAATATCATATAATTTCAAGAAAACATTAAATTAAATTTTGCCAGCTAGGCATCAATCTCAATATGATTTACCGTTAGTCAATGGGTTCAACATTATTTGTGGAAATTTTTAGAAAATTCGCTTGGATTTTACAACCCCTGTGATACTTCAAGTGAAAATTACACACTTTAGTTGAATTTAATACAAATTCAAGAAAACATAAAATTAAATTTTGCCAGCTAGGCATCAATCTCAATATGATTTACCTCTAGTCAAAGGGTTCAACATTATTTGTGAAAATTTTTAGAAAATTCGCTTGGATTTTACAACCCCTAGGATACTTGAAGTGAAAATTACTCACTTTAGTTGAATATCATATAATTTCAAGAAAACATAAAATTAAATTTTGCCAGTTAGGCATCAATCTCAATATGATTTACCGTTAGTCAATGGGTTCAACATTATTTGTGGAAATTTTTAGAAAATTCGCTTGGATTTTACAACCCCTGTGATACTTCAAGTGAAAATTACACACTTTAGTTGAATATAATACAAATTCAAGAAAACATAAAATTAAATTTTGCCAGCTAGGCATCAATCTCAATATGATTTACCTTTAGTCAAAGGGTTCAACATTATTTGTGGAAATTTTTAGAAAACTCGCTAGGATTTTACAACCCCTAGGATACTTGAAATGAAAATTACTCACTTTAGTTGAATATCATACAACTTCAAGAAAACATAAAATTAAATTTTGTTAACTAGGCATCAATCCCAATATAATTTACCTTTAGTCAATGGGTTCAACATTATTTGTGGAAATTTTTAGAAAATTCGCTTGGATTTTACAACCCCTGCGATACTTGAAGTAAAAATTACACACTTTAGTTGAATATCATATAATTTCAAGAAAACATAAAATTAAATTTTGCCAGTTAGGCATCAATCTCAATATGATTTACCGTTAGTCAATGGGTTCAACATTATTTGTGGAAATTTTTAGAAAATTCGCTTGGATTTTACAACCCCTGTGATACTTCAAGTGAAAATTACACACTTTAGTTGAATATAATACAAATTCAAGAAAACATAAAATTAAATTTTGCCAGCTAGGCATCAATCTCAATATGATTTACCTTTAGTCAAAGGGTTCAACATTATTTGTGGAAATTTTTAGAAAACTCGCTAGGATTTTACAACCCCTAGGATACTTGAAGTGAAAATTACTCACTTTAGTTGAATATCATATAATTTCAAGAAAACATAAAATTAAATTTTGCCAGTTAGGCATCAATCTCAATATGATTTACCGTTAGTCAATGGGTTCAACATTATTTGTGGAAATTTTTAGAAAATTCGCTTGGATTTTACAACCCCTGTGATACTTCAAGTGAAAATTACACACTTTAGTTGAATATAATACAAATTCAAGAAAACATAAAATTAAATTTTGCCAGTTAGGCATCAATCTCAATATGATTTACCGTTAGTCAATGGGTTCAACATTATTTGTGGAAATTTTTAGAAAATTCGCTTGGATTTTACAACCCCTGTGATACTTCAAGTGAAAATTACACACTTTAGTTGAATATAATACAAATTCAAGAAAACATAAAATTAAATTTTGCCAGCTAGGCATCAATCTCAATATGATTTACCTCTAGTCAAAGGGTTCAACATTATTTGTGAAAATTTTTAGAAAATTCGCTTGGATTTTACAACCCCTAGGATACTTGAAGTGAAAATTACTCACTTTAGTTGAATATCATATAATTTCAAGAAAACATAAAATTAAATTTTGCCAGTTAGGCATCAATCTCAATATGATTTACCGTTAGTCAATGGGTTCAACATTATTTGTGGAAATTTTTAGAAAATTCGCTTGGATTTTACAACCCCTGTGATACTTCAAGTGAAAATTACACACTTTAGTTGAATATAATACAAATTCAAGAAAAGATAAAATTAAATTTTGCCAGCTAGGCATCAATCTCAATATGATTTACCTTTAGTCAAAGGGTTCAACATTATTTGTGGAAATTTTTAGAAAACTCGCTAGGATTTTACAACCCCTAGGATACTTGAAATGAAAATTACTCACTTTAGTTGAATATCATATAAATTCAAGAAAACATAAAATTAAATTTTGCCAGCTAGGCATCAATCTCAATATGATTTACCTTTAGTCAAAGGGTTCAACATTATTTGTGGAAATTTTTAGAAAATTCGCTTGGATTTTACAACCCCTGCGATACTTGAAGTGAAAATTACTCACTTTAGTTGAATATCATATAATTTCAAGAAAACATAAAATTAAATTTTGCCAGTTAGGCATCAATCTCAATATGATTTACCGTTAGTCAATGGGTTCAACATTATTTGTGGAAATTTTTAGAAAATTCGCTTGGATTTTACAACCCCTGTGATACTTCAAGTGAAAATTACACACTTTAGTTGAATATAATACAAATTCAAGAAAACATAAAATTAAATTTTGCCAGCTAGGCATCAATCTCAATATGATTTACCTTTAGTCAAAGGGTTCAACATTATTTGTGGAAATTTTTAGAAAATTCGCTAGGATTTTACAACCCCTAGGATACTTGAAGTGAAAATTACTCACTTTAGTTGAATATCATATAATTTCAAGAAAACATAAAATTAAATTTTGCCAGTTAGGCATCAATCTCAATATGATTTACCGTTAGTCAATGGGTTCAACATTATTTGTGGAAATTTTTAGAAAATTCGCTTGGATTTTACAACCCCTGTGATACTTCAAGTGAAAATTACACACTTTAGTTGAATATAATACAAATTCAAGAAAACATAAAATTAAATTTTGCCAGCTAGGCATCAATCTCAATATGATTTACCTTTAGTCAAAGGGTTCAACATTATTTGTGGAAATTTTTAGAAAATTCGCTTGGATTTTACAATCCCTGCGATACTTCAAGTGAAAATTACACACTTTAGTTGAATATCATACAACTTCAAGAAAACATAAAATTAAATTTTGTTAACTAGGCATCAATCTCAATATGATTTACCGTTAGTCAATGGGTTCAACATTATTTGTGGAAATTTTTAGAAAATTCGCTTGGATTTTACAACCCCTGTGATACTTCAAGTGAAAATTACACACTTTAGTTGAATATAATACAAATTCAAGAAAACATAAAATTAAATTTTGCCAGCTAGGCATCAATCTCAATATGATTTACCTTTAGTCAAAGGGTTCAACATTATTTGTGGAAATTTTTAGAAAATTCGCTAGGATTTTACAACCCCTAGGATACTTGAAGTGAAAATTACTCACTTTAGTTGAATATCATATAATTTCAAGAAAACATAAAATTAAATTTTGCCAGTTAGGCATCAATCTCAATATGATTTACCGTTAGTCAATGGGTTCAACATTATTTGTGGAAATTTTTAGAAAATTCGCTTGGATTTTACAACCCCTGTGATACTTCAAGTGAAAATTACACACTTTAGTTGAATATAATACAAATTCAAGAAAACATAAAATTAAATTTTGCCAGCTAGGCATCAATCTCAATATGATTTACCTTTAGTCAAAGGGTTCAACATTATTTGTGGAAATTTTTAGAAAATTCGCTTGGATTTTACAACCCCTGTGATACTTCAAGTGAAAATTACACACTTTAGTTGAATATAATACAAATTCAAGAAAAGATAAAATTAAATTTTGCCAGCTAGGCATCAATCTCAATATGATTTACCTTTAGTCAAAGGGTTCAACATTATTTGTGGAAATTTTTAGAAAACTCGCTAGGATTTTACAACCCCTAGGATACTTGAAATGAAAATTACTCACTTTAGTTGAATATCATATAAATTCAAGAAAACATAAAATTAAATTTTGCCAGCTAGGCATCAATCTCAATATGATTTACCTTTAGTCAAAGGGTTCAACATTATTTGTGGAAATTTTTAGAAAATTCGCTTGGATTTTACAACCCCTGCGATACTTGAAGTGAAAATTACTCACTTTAGTTGAATATCATATAATTTCAAGAAAACATAAAATTAAATTTTGCCAGTTAGGCATCAATCTCAATATGATTTACCGTTAGTCAATGGGTTCAACATTATTTGTGGAAATTTTTAGAAAATTCGCTTGGATTTTACAACCCCTGTGATACTTCAAGTGAAAATTACACACTTTAGTTGAATATAATACAAATTCAAGAAAACATAAAATTAAATTTTGCCAGCTAGGCATCAATCTCAATATGATTTACCTTTAGTCAAAGGGTTCAACATTATTTGTGGAAATTTTTAGAAAATTCGCTAGGATTTTACAACCCCTAGGATACTTGAAGTGAAAATTACACACTTTAGTTGAATATCATACAACTTCAAGAAAACATAAAATTAAATTTTGCCAGCTAGGCATCAATTTCAATATGATTTACCGTTAGTCAATGGGTTCAAAATTATTTGTGGAAATTTTTAGAAAATTCGCTTGGATTTTACAACACCTGGGATACTTGAAGTGAAAATTACTCACTTTAGTTGAATATTATACAAATTCAAGAAAACATTAAGTTAAATTTTGTTAGCTAGGCATCAATCTCAATATGATTTACCGTTAGTCAATGGGTTCAACATTATTTGTGGAAATTTTTAGAAAATTCGCTTGGATTTTACAACCCCTAGGATACTTGAAGTGAAAATTACTAACATTAGCTACCATATCATTTCAAGAAAACATAAAATTAAATTTTGCCAGTTAGGCATCAATCTCAATATAATTTACCGTTAGTCAATGGGTTCAACATTATTTGTGGAAATTTTTAGAAAATTCGCTTGGTGTTTACAATCCCTGCGATACTTCAAGTGAAAATTACACACTCTAGTTGAATATCATACAAATTCAAGAAAACATAAAATTAAATTTTGCCAGTTAAGCATCAATTTCAATATGATTTACCGTTAGTCAATGGGTTCAACATTATTTGTAAAAATTTTTAGAAAATTCGCTAGGATTTTACAACCCCTAGGATACTTGAAGTGAAAATTACTCACTTTAGTTGAATATCATATAATTTCAAGAAAACATAAAACTAAATTTTGCCAGCTAGGCATCAATCTCAATATGATTTACCGTTAGTCAATGGGTTTAACATTATTTGTGGAAATTTTTAGAAAATTCGCTTGGATTTTACAACCCCTGCGATACTTGAAGTAAAAATTACACACTTTAGTTGAATATCATACAACTTCAAGAAAACATAAAATTAAATTTTGCCAGCTAGGCATCAATTTCAATATGATTTACCGTTAGTCAATGGGTTCAAAATTATTTGTGGAAATTTTTAGAAATTCGCTTGGATTTTACAACACCTGGGATACTTGAAGTGAAAATTACTCACTTTAGTTGAATATTATACAAATTCAAGAAAACATTAAGTTAAATTTTGTTAGCTAGGCATCAATCTCAATATGATTTACCGTTAGTCAATGGGTTCAACATTATTTGTGGAAATTTTTAGAAAATTCGCTTGGATTTTACAACCCCTAGGATACTTGAAGTGAAAATTACTAACATTAGCTGAATACCATATAACTTCAAGAAAACATTAAATTAAATTTTGCCAGTCAGCATAAATCTCAATATGATTTACCGTTAGTCAATGGGTTCAACATTATTTGTGGAAATTTTTAGAAAAGTCGCTTGGATTTTACAACCCCTAGGATACTTGAAGTGAAATTTACTCACTTTAGTTGAATGTCATATAACATCAAGAAAACATTAAATTAAATTTTGCCAGTTAGGCATCAATCTCAATATGATTTACCGTTAGTCAATGGGTTCAACATTATTTGTGGAAATTTTTAGAAAATTCGCTAGGATTTTACAACCCCTGGGGTACTTCAAGTGAAAATTACTAACATTAGCTACCATATAATTTCAAGAAAACATAAAATTAAATTTTGCCAGTTAGGCATTAATCTC
Organism: Tipula vernalis; assembly: GCA_958295665.1. NCBI lineage: Eukaryota > Metazoa > Arthropoda > Insecta > Diptera > Tipulidae > Tipula > Tipula vernalis. The sequence continues at coordinate 405,853,429 of OY282558.1, read as the reverse complement.
AATATAATTTACCGTTAGTCAATGGGTTCAACATTATTTGTGTAAATTTTTAGAATATTCGCTTGGATTTTACAATCCCTGCGATACTTCAAGTGAAAATTACACACTTTAGTTGAATATCATACAACTTCAAGAAAACATAAAATTAAATTTTGTTAGCTAGGCATCAATCCCAATATGATTTACTTTTAGTCAATGGGTTCAACATTATTTGTGGAAATTTTTAGAAAATTCGCTTGGATTTTACAACCCCTGCGATACTTGAAGTTAAAATTACACACTTTAGTTGAATATCATACAACTTCAAGAAAACATAAAATTAAATTTTGCCAGCTAGGCATCAATCTCAATATGATTTACCGTTAGTCAATGGGTTCAACATTATTTGTGGAAATTTTTAGAAAATTCGCTTGGATTTTACAACCCCTGCGATACTTGAAGTTAAAATTACACACTTTAGTTGAATATCATACAACTTCAAGAAAACATAAAATTAAATTTTGCCAGCTAGGCATCAATCTCAATATGATTTACCGTTAGTCAATGGGTTCAACATTATTTGTGGAAATTTTTAGAAAATTCGCTTGGATTTTACAACCCCTAGGATACTTGAAGTGAAAATTACTAACATTAGCTACCATATCATTTCAAGAAAACATAAAATTAAATTTTGCCACTTAGGCATCAATCTCAATATAATTTACCGTTAGTCAATGGGTTCAACATTATTTGTGGAAATTTTTAGAAAATTCGCTTGGATTTTACAACCCCTAGGATACTTGAAGTGAAAATTACTAACTTTAGCTGAATACCATATAATTTCAAGAAAACATAAAATTAAATTTTGCCAGTTAGGCATCAATTTCAATATGATTTACCGTTAGCCAATGGGTTCAACATTATTTGTGGAAATTTTTAGAAAATTCGCTTGGATTTTACAACCCCTAGGATACTTGAAGTGAAAATTACTAACTTTAGCTGAATACCATATAATTTCAAGAAAACATAAAATTAAATTTTGCCAGTTAGGCATCAATCTCAATATGATTTACCGTTAGTAAAAATTCTCATTATTAGAATTAATCAAAACAAATAAATTCAAGGAGATTTTGTAAATGGTTCGACACAATTTGATAACTTGGAATTATCATTTGAATTTATTAAAACGAATAAATTCAAAGAGATTTTCCACAATGGTTCGACACAATTTGCTAACATGGAATCATCGTTTGGATTTATTGAAACGAATAAATTCAAGGGGATTTTGGAAATTGTTCGGCACAGTGTCGTAACTAACGGTAAATCATAATGAGATTGATGCCTAACTGGTAAAATTTAATTTAATGTTTTCTTGAAGTTATATGATATTCAACTAAAGTTGGTAATTTTCACTTTAAGTATCCTAGGGGTTGTAAAATCCAACCGAATTTTCTAAAAATGTTCACAAATAATGTTGAACCCATTGACCAACGGTTTATCATAATCAGATTGATATTTTTGTAACATGTCTGCGGCGACATATATTAACCGTATCCAATGAAAAAGTGAGATTAGCAAGTATTATTGAACTAAAGTAACATTAAATCCTACAAAATTAATTAGCAAACAAAATATTAATCGTCATTTCCAGGTCTTTATACGAAAATTGTGAAATGCAAAGAAATTGAAAAAAAAATCTTTTTCTTTCGCTTATTGCAACTAGTTGTTGTAACCGATATAGAAAACCAAAAATTAAATATATGGTCAATTAATTATAATAATAATAAATCAGTGCGCCTTTTTATAAATGTGCAATATTGATGTGTCCCTCTTCGAAACGTCAATGAGGTATTTAAAAGAAAGTATGTAATGTTCACTTATAAGATTATAAAAGGAATTAGGTTAATTAAAAATAGACTTAAGATTATAAAAGAATTAAATTGAACCAGTGATTCTTGGATGATTAAGAAAGCATTCTAGTTACTCTAACATCGAGAGCGATAAATAAAAATATTTACTTAAGAAATAGCCTACTTTTAATACAGTTTTCTATATTCCGTAACTTCTCGAAACCATCTCGAATTTTAACTTAATTGGTTTGGAAATGGCAGAGTTTCATTCGTTTTTCATATTCCAGAATTGTGTTTCCAGAAATGATGGTGCACTCATTTACCCATGATATTGAGGGAATAATTTTTTTTTTGCTATTGGAAGGGAGGGGAAGGGAGTGACTGGAGGTGTGAGAGAGGAAAAGCATTGGAAATAAAATTTAAATTGTTAACGCGGTGCGATCGGCAAATTTTTTTTTTGGTAAAGTCAGTCAAATTTTTGGTCTCGATGAGACAGGATAACTCATCCGTTAAGCCAATGGTCACCTTAGGACTTGAAGCTTGTTGCTCAATTTTAAGATTTTTGAGATCCGCATTAATAAAAAGGATAATATAGAACACGATACGGTCGTTACGTCTAAACTACATTGTTAAACCAAATAACGATTTTCAATGTAAAGTTTAGTTTAAATAGTTTTGCTAAAATTAATATTTCAGAGAAGAAGAGATTAGAAATTTTTATTATTCTCGAAAATCTTAGTTTGGTAGTGCGGTGGTATTGCGCTTTTATTATCTTTTTCACTGATCTGAACATCGATTTTTAATGGGGTATTAAATCTATAGCTCAATTGCTGAAATTAAAAATTCGTGGCTTCTACATACACAGCGCTATAGTTTGACATACTTCTGTAGATAGACTATGTACGTTTAGCTCTTCTTTCGACTGAATTCTATTTCTTTCTTTGCTTCCAATTGTCCTACCATTATCAGGCCATTTCGTATTTTTATCCATAATTTCCTTTGTCCCCAACTTTGGATCTTGGACGAATTTTATTAACGAGGCAACATAATTATTTCTTTTTTTGGCTAATTTTTCTATCATCAGCGGTTTAAGAACATTTTATAGCTCGACGGCATTACTCAATATTCGTTCATCCCCATTTCATATATTTTCAGTTCACGAAGTACTTTTTTACTAAGTAACCGTTCCAACGTACTCTCTAAAATACTCCAGCGGATATGGCTATAAAGTGTCTTTATTTTTTATAGCGTTGCACCCACCATCAACAACTTTCTGATTAATTCCATGAAGTTCAGAATGGCACGGTGTAGTCTTGCAATCTGATTTTGCATTCCCGGGAAATATTTACAACATTCCCGGAAATTCCAAGCCCTAGTTTCTACCAGGTTCTTTTAGTAATCAGTAATTGGAGTAAGCTTTTATAAAATAACAAAGCACAATTTGAATAGAAAACTTTAATTTTATGATTTTGCCAATCTTATATTTGTGAACGAGTAGTTATGTATTCTCCATTAACATAGAATTTATTTCAAAAATGTTTCTTTTTTAATCTTTACATATAGAACACAACCACTTTATGGTTTCGAAATGTGTACAATACAACAAAAATATGTACCATCTAAAATCATAAATATTTATGTACATGTTTAGTTTATGCTTTGCAGCTCATGCGTGGAAATAATCAAAATAATCATAATAATCATAAATAAATTTATTTGCATGTTATGGTTATGCTGCTGCTGTTTTGCTGCTACATTTTCTTTGTACTCATGCTATATATAAATGTGTGAGATGAACGAATTTTCCTAAATAATAATTTGAATTTTCAATAAATATTTCGTTTTATTCCTTCTAATTTATGACATAATATTATTATAAATGTATCAATTGTATTGAATTTTATGTTTACGTACATATAAAATGTAACAGAAGGTGGAGTGATAACAGCAAGGATTTAAAATATAAAATTTAGTTTCGAGATAAACGCAGTAAAGTTATAAAAGTGCCATTAAAAAAGTTTTTAACAGAGATAACAAATTTGGTTTTTGGTTAAAAGAATAGAATCAGAGCTTTTCCTATCGTCCGTATAATCTTTACATAGTAACTATTTGTAGAAAAATTTTTACTGTACACAAAATTTGGTCCGGATTTTTTTTATTTTCCTTTATAGATCAGAAAGCAAATGTTTTGTATTCAAATTCGCCTCTGATGAACACAACACGTATACATATTCAAATCATTGTTAAAGTTGTTAAACAATTGTTGTTGTTTTTTAAGTTTTATGGGTTAATTGATTGAACTTAGAATGGGGAAAAAACACAACTTTTAAAGCAACAAAAAAAAAATCCCAAAAACTTTTTCTCTCTGTTCAATGTGAGTAATCGTTAAATTATGATTTTTACTATACTAAAAGGAAAAAGCTTTTTATACTCGGGCTTTGTTTACTCTACAATTTATTTTTGGTAATCTGCTTCCATACAAAAATATAAAATTTTGCGAAAGCTTTTTAATTTTAAATTAGTTAAATGCTTTCGTATAAGCTTTAAACATTATATTTTTACAGCGTTCCTGACATTACCGAAGTCTGATTTGGCATATCTGCCATATACTTGTTTCACAAAATGCTTCTCAAACGGAGCTTAAACAAATATTATGATTGCAAAAATTCGTCCAGCGATCCATGAAGACAGCGGAAAAACTGAGAAAAGCACAAATAAACAAAAAATTTTTTTTTTTTTTTTTTTAGAATATGAACGACGGCAAAAAGTTTCCATTATTATTTAGTTTAATATTCTTATTGTTTATTTTAAGACGACAGAGTTATTATGTTGCGAACAGATTTAATTTTGTTGGATTTCCTCTGTGACCCGAAATAATATATTTTTTGTAGGTAGGTTGACAATAAATATTTAATTTATGTATTAAAATTTGTTGGCAAATAAGAAAAATTGAATATGAGCTGTGTGTGTATTTATAAAGCATATAGGGACACTATTTTTAAACTTTAGGTTCGGTTTTATTTCATCAGGTATATACAAGGATAGCAGAATTTAAGCCATGCATCCACCAGCAAAAATTGGCTTTGGCCTTTGACTCAATAGAGTCAATCTAGTAAAAGACACAATTTTTTAACCGGTCCCCTCATAATGGTGCCATTTGGTAATTTCAGCACTAAAAAAAAAAAAAATTGTTTTACCAAGGTAAGTATTGGAATTTAAACTAAATGGTTTTAGTACTTTTTTGTTTGTGTTCTTTATTTGTACAAATTCATATGTGTACATTTAATTAGTTGAACTAAAACCTAAAACATTTCACAATTATTATATATTGTAACAAACTAACAGTAATTCTACTAAATTATAAATTCTTACAAATTTTAGTTTTATTTCCTAACGGTATTTTCTTTTTACCCGTATTCTGAATTTATTTGAATTCCCTAAACGAACATAAAAGTTCAAGATAGTCTCTCGATCTCAACGAACAAAATTATCCTAAGGCCTCTAGATTTTTTCTTTATTTTCATTTCTTTTTCGGAGCCTAAGAGACTATTTTTATTTTAGATTGCTTCGTTATTAACACTCCCACCTGGTGAATATGCTGACGTTAAAGAATTTTCACCATTAATATCAAGTTTGGCTAGTTTTGTTGATGGTCTAGTATATAACCCGGTTGTTGTTCTTACTACCGCACTACGAATTTGATCCCCTTTACCCCAGTGAACATCGGTTATCACGCCTTTCGGCCAATTTCCTCTTGGATTTCGTTCATCGACTATAAGCACTACATCTCCGATCGCAAGCGGTGGGGCCTTTTCGAACCATTTGGTTCGTTTCGTAATTACTGGGAGGTACTCCACTATCCACCGTTTCCAGAACTGATTAGCAATCTTCTGAGTAACCAACCAGTTTTTATTGACAGTCTTTGCTGATGAATCAAGTTCCGCAAGAGGCTTTGCCCCACTTGATGCCCCAAGCAGAAAGTGATTAGGTGTTATGGCTTCGTTTTCGGCGTTTACAGGCAGGTATGTTAATGGGCGTGTGTTAATAATGTTTTCCACTTCGGCCAGGCTAGTGTGTAGAATTTCGTCGGTTAATTTTGTATTACCCAGGATTTTATACAGATTCGTTTTGACACTTCTAACCATCCGTTCCCATGCACCTCCAAAGTGTGGTGCCGATGGCGGAATGAAGTTCCATTTGAATGAAGCTAAGCGCTTCTGAGCCTCTAGATAGTCCAGCTTTATAAATTCTTGTTTTAATTCCTTTTCAGCACCCTTAAAGTTGGTACCGTTGTCAGTATATATTTCGAGTGGATTACCTCGCCTCGCCCGGAATCGAAGGAGGCACTGAATGAAGCTATCGGTAGATAAGCTTGATGATACTTCTAGGTGTATAGCTCTTATGGTTAAACAAGTAAATACAACACCCCATCTTTTCTCCGATCGACGTCCAACGACAACGGTGATTGGCCCAAAAAGATCTATGCCGACATAGCTGAAAGGTCGGCAGAATGCCGCAAGTCTTGCCGGTGGTAGCGGAGCCATTTCTGGTGGTTTTGGGTTTGCTTTTTGCTGCTTGCACACTGGACAATCGAACTGAATTTTTCGTAACAGATTGCGTAAACGTGGAACCTCATAGATCTGCCGCAGTTCATTAACAACGGTTTCGTTGTTATGGTGTTGATATATAACATGGTATTCGTGAACGCGTAAATATGTAATTCGATGGTCACCAGGCAAAATTTTCTTGCGCTTCGTGTTGTAGGGAATACATGTTGCTGCATCAGTACGTCCGCGAACTCTAAGAACTCCATTTTCGTCCAGATGCGGGGAGCATTTATAAATTTGGCTTGCACGATCCACACCGGAGTTATTATTCAAATTTAGAGTCGATATCTCTTGTGAGTATTTGTCCCATTGAGCTCGCTTAATGAGCTGCATGGTGGCATGTTGAAACTCTTTGTATGTTTTTGGCCCTGCCATTGGTTTGGAGCGTTTAATCAGCGACAGAAACATATGACGGGCTCTATTTATGTTAACTTGGGCTCGAAGTAACTTTGCCCATGTTGAACAATTGTCTGGGTTAATAGCTATTGGCGGCTCCACGGATATGACACGATGATAGTTCATTCGAAATTCCTCGGTGGGGTTGGCATCTTCATTTGGAGCTATTGGCCATTCTATCTGGGGTTCTTTTAGAAAGGCTGGGCCTTGAACCCACCTTGAGCCCGTTTCGTAGTTTGGTAAGTTCCCAGTCCATTTGGTGGCCTCATCCGCGACATTTTCTTTCCCTGCCAGCCAGTGCCACTCGTTTTCCTTGGATTTTTCCAGACATTCGGTTATCCGGAATGCCACAAATTGTTTATAGTTTCGGGCCTCAGATCTCAACCAGCCAATTACCGTTTTTGAATCTGTCCAATAGTGCTTTGACCCGATACTAATGGAATGTGATTTTATAATTGATGAACCCAAACGAGCACCTAGCACTGCTGCCATTAGTTCGAGACGTGGTATGGAGATCAGCTTGTTGTTCGGGGCTACGCGAGTCTTTGATGCAACCAGCGCAGTAGTGACTCCATTAGCTGTTGTTGTGCGAATGTAAGCTACCGCTGCGTATGCGTTCTGACTCGCATAAACAAATACGTGCAATTGGTACGTCGCCGGTCTTGATCCCAGATCATAGCAACGAGGAATATAGAGCTGATCAACATTTACTAGGTGTCTCACCCAAATTTTCCATCTTTCATTTAACTTGTCTTTAATCGGTTCATCCCAATCAGTTCCGCTACGCCATACTTCTTGCAAGATCAACTTGGCATAGATGAGGAGATTTGATATTAGACCCAAAGGGTCAAAAACACTCATCAGAACTCTTAATATTTCCCTTTTAGTGGGCGTTTTACTTCCATCTAATAATGCTGCATCAATTCGATTGATATTTAGTACGAACCGAAAGTTATCATTTTTATGATCCCACCACATCCCAAGGACTTTATCTCCAATAGTACCTTTATGACGTATTTCATTAGACTGCTCTTTCACGTCTGTTCCAATCGCTTGCAGTAAGTCGGGGGAGTTGCTGATCCATCCTCTCATAAGGAATCCCGCATGTTGATGAATGGTTCTTACATGTAGAACCGTCTGAATTGCCTCGTCCATGTTTCGAAAACTGTCCAACCATTCATCGACGTAATGTCGATGCTGAATGGCTTCGACTGCTCTTGGATATTGCGATTTAAATTGTTCTGCATTTTGATCTTTAATAAACTGGGCGATTGATGGAGAGCAGGTTGCTCCAAAAGTCATGACCTTCATGATGTAGGTATCCGGTTTTCGTGATGTATCTAAATCTCTCCATAAAAATCTTTGGGAGTCGGTGTCCTTTGCCGTTACAAGGGTTTGATGAAACATTTCCTTGATATCACCCGTAACAGCAATTCTTTCTTCTCGGAATTTGAATAAGACACTTGGTGGTGGCGCAAGTTCGTCGGGCCCTTTCATCAGTTTGGAGTTTAATGAAACTCCATCGACTTTGGCTGCAGCGTCCCACACTAATCGCACTTTATTCGGCTTATTTGGGTTTTGCACTACAAATATTGGTAGATACCAAGATCTACTTTTCATGACCGTCTCGTCTGGTTCGAGTTTTCGGATATACCCCTTTTCCTTATAAGTCTGGATGAGGTGTTTGACTTTTGAACCTAGTTCTGGATTTTTCATAAGTTTAGACTCGAATGAGTCTAGTCGTCGTAACGCCATCGATATGCTATTTGGAAATTTTATTTCTTCAAACTTCCAGAGTAGTCCACTTTGATATCGATCACCTGTGTACTTGGTTGTTTTTTGCAATATTTCGCGAGAGCGCTTATTTTCCCATGGTTCAATCAATTTATTGTGTTCGATTCCGTAATTATCTAGTGTATAAAAACTGTTCACTAGCTCCTGTAGGTCGTCGTCGTAATCAACACTTTGCTTGATTTCATAATTGTATAGTTCCACTTTATGGTTGGAATGTTTTCCGTGCACAGACCACCCTAATTTGGTCTTAGTAGCAATTGGTGAGTGTCGACCATTTTGTCGTACCTCAGTTGGTACGGTTAGCCATGCCTCGTCGGACCCTATCAAAATTGTTGGTTTAGCTTTTTTGTATTCCGCTATCGGCAACTCCTTAATATAATCAGGCAATGATTCTATTGCTAGACTTTGGCATGGTAGTGCCAGTGACTTGGCTGTACGCACCGATTCTAAAATAAACTGCTCGGCATCTCCGTCTGCCCCGGATATTTTCGGTGAAACGGTCATTGAACCTTCCTCCATGGTTGTAATTTCTTTTGTCCATTGAAGGCATACGTCAACCTTTGGTCCTTGTAGGCCGAGGTATTCCGCAACCCATTCTTCCATTATTGTTCCATTGGCACCATCGTCCAAAAAAGCAAACGTTTTTAGTTTCTGGCCATTTAATCCGTACAGATTAACAGGTACGATTCGGTACAGAACTTCGCTATTTCCGTCCGGGTGTAGGCTAATTTTCATCACGGTTGACGATGCTTCATTATTAACCGTCGATATTTTTGGCTGATTTACGATCGTTTCGGTTCCATGCAATAGATGGTGATGTGCCCGATTACATTCGTCCACTCGACAACGTTGTTTATTGAAGCAGCGTCGAAAATTATGAGGCTGAATACACTTCCCGCACCAGCGATGGTTTCTAATTAATTCCCATCGCTTGGTGCAATTCATTGCTAGAAATTTAGCGCACTTTACCAGTGGGTATTCCACCTGACATATTATACACATACTCTTGTCATTTGTCATCGTTTTGACTTGATGAGCTGCTATACCCATCGGTTTATTCCCCGATTTGTTTACCGACTTCTTCTCATTAGGTATGAATTGTGACAGGTCAATTTTTGACACTTTTACCGCCCCCTCAGTGATTTCGTTTAACCAACATGAAAAGTCTGATAGGTCGATGCTCCCCAGACGTTTACTGTGGTTACCCCATTCCATACCTAAATGGTACGGCAATTTATCGACGAGCTCCTCTATTAATGTTGGATTATTCATGTATCCCTTTAGCTGAGATGCTTTCGCGAGTCCGCACAAATTATCTACTTCTGCGGCGAAATTAATTAGTGAGGCGTATTTGTCGGTTTTCACTGGCTGTAAGTTACGTACTTGTTGTGTGAGCGCGCGAAGTACTACCTCTAGTCTTCCATAGTATGCGCGCAGTTTCTCTATAACACCAGGAACAGTTTCTGGTACGATTAATCGATTTCGCACGAGATCGTACGCCGGTGGTTTGAGGGCCCGCTGAAGGCGCATAAGATTATCCACATTGGAATATCCACATTGTTTGGTTGAGAACACATAGCTCGATATGAATTTTGGCCATTCCAACGGGTTGCCATTAAACGATGGGAACTCTTTCGATGAGAATGCCAGCCGTGATGCGACTTGCTCTGGTACGAGAGTCGTATTTGCTCTAGCTTTCGGTAGTTGGATATTCCAGCTAGACATTCCCCGAGGCCCAATTTCTTCTAAATTGGGCAATTGTTCTTCTAGTGGTGTTGATCTGATAAATGGTTGTCGTGGTGTCAAACGACGCTCGAAATTGTTGTTGAAAACTGTCTCAAACACAAGCCCTTTGGCTGCTTTTTCATCACTTCGTTGAATTTGTTGTACCTCTAACTCGTTAGCGCCGTTTGCGTTACTCTCAGGTTGCACCTCTTGTTGTGCATTGCTGGTTTGGTGGGATTGAATCCACTGGCAAGTTCTATTCATGATTTCATTCGATTTGACCGAACTGGCACAACGGGATGATCTAACTCCCTCACTTTCTTTCAAGTAATGAAGCTTTTGTTTTGCGAATTCTATTTCGCGATCTTCTCGTATACGCTCCAAATTTCGGATATTCTCCATTTGGTCCCATATTTGGTTTCGTACTCGTGTTGTGCATGTATTTCTATTGCTCTCACTCAAGCCTGAACGGGATTGTGTTATTTCTCGATGTTTTTCTGTGTTTTGAGGCCCGAGATTACTCGTTCTTATTGGGCTTTTTAATTCAACGTTTAGACTTCTACTATCGCCGTTATTGTTACTATTATCCGGTACCGTTATAGCCACTGTCCTTACAGGAGCTGACCGTAATGACATGGCGTGTTTAGTCTTCGTTATTTCTATTTGAGATTTAATTGCACATTTTTTATTTTTTAGCATTTGAGCCGTTTTTCACCTTGTTGTTCGACGGTCGATTGGAATACTCGCGATACACTCAGCGGATCGACATGCTTCTCCCAGACTTCATCGTTAACATTCTTTTTCGGTGGTTTCCCTAACGGTGTACGCGTCAGCTTCTTTGTTGAGCCAAACGACATGTTTTTTATCGTGCACTTTAAACTCTTTATTGTTCAATAAAAAACAATAAAATTTGTTTTAGTAATATTGGAATTTAAACTAAATGGTTTTAGTACTTTTTTGTTTGTGTTCTTTATTTGTACAAATTCATATGTGTACATTTAATTAGTTGAACTAAAACCTAAAACATTTCACAATTATTATATATTGTAACAAATTAACAGTAATTCTACTAAATTATAAATTCTTACAAATTTTAGTTTTATTTCCTAACGGTATTTTCTTTTTACCCGTATTCTGAATTTATTTGAATTCCCTAAACGAACATAAAAGTTCAAGATAGTCTCTCGATCTCAACGAACAAAATTATCCTAAGGCCTCTAGATTTTTTCTTTATTTTCATTTCTTTTTCGGAGCCTAAGAGACTATTTTTATTTTAGATTGCTTCGTTATTAACAGTAAGTTAAACGATTTTTATACTATTTACTTATAATTTGTTATGATAACCTTTCTTTTGCCTTGTTAAGCATAAGCAGCTTGTTCATTTGTATTAGTTGAATATATTGAAGAAAACTTGTGATACAAAATTAGAAGGGTTTTCGAAAAAAAAATGTAAAATTTACAGCACTTCTAGTTAAATTGTTATTATTGTGAATTTATTATTTTGTGAAAGTGATGTTAATTTAAATTATTTGTTGTTTTGTGCTAACATACAGATTATTGCATTTTTTAATTTGTGACAAGGCGATTTTAATAAATTATTTCGGGAAGACGAAATAGGTCTACAAATAATTTTTGAATATCACATTCGTTTGCTAAAACTACAGCCAAAAGAACACTTAAACGTTTGATTCGGTAAATGTAAATTTATATCGTATATACTCGTATATATAGGTATATTTATATATATATATATATATATATATATATATATATATATATATATATATATATATATATATATATATATTTGTTTGTGATTATGTCTGCGGGATAGCCTGGGGTAATTCGTCCGCCGTTCGTATTCGATAAATCTGATGACTTGTTGTCGCTCTGATTGGTTGCAAGCGGAATATTTTCTCGTGTCCGTTGTATAAAGCGTGGGTTGTAATTACAGTAGCAATTTTCCAAAGTCCGAAGTGAATGCTGAGGTCCAAATTGTTATTCAATAGATTGCCGTGTCCGTGTAGAGAGCTGGGGTCAATTATTGAAGTAGGTATGTTCGGATGTCCAAGAAAAATGCAGGTAAAATTATAAAAATCACTTTTTCTCCAATTAATTCGCTTTATTTTCACACTTGTTGTTGACACTTGAAAGTATTTTTTTTGAAGTGATTTAATTTTTTGAGTTCACAAAAATTCTACAATTTTTTAATAATTATATTACAGTGACATCTACCCTATGTAACTTAGATTAATACTTTTTCTATGTTTTAGTACTACTATGTTCATGTTTGTTATTTACTCTATTGCAACGTAGATGTCTCTGTATCTTAGTATTGTGACGGTGACACCTAGTGTGTAATAGAATAAGTAAAACTAATAGCTCAATGTTTACTGTACTAAATGGAATTTTCCATGATAAAAATTGTTACGTAATGTTTCTACGCTATTCCAACTGGAAAAGTCGTGAACTTTCGAGAAGCTTGGTTTGTGTATATAAAAAGGCGAACAAGATCGAATTGGATTATTAGTATTTGGAACGCGATAGAGTAAACTTGTAAGATTATAAGTAATATTTGGAAAGCGATAGTATAAAGATTAAAAAGGAATTAATAAGTGATTTAAAAAGTGTTTTTGTGCGAAATAAAAAGTAATAGTGATTAGTAAAATTTGAGAATAATTTATATAAAGTGATTTTGTGAATTTTGATTGATAAACTGTGTTGTAATAAATTTTGTGAAATTAATAAATTCGTTGGAGATAAATTAAATTGATTTTGTATTATTCACAATCCAGTGATACGAACCTTGATTGACAAGGCAAAAACGTAACAAATTGGTGACAGCGGTGGGATTGTGAATAAAAAGATAAAGAAAATGATTCTCAGCGAATTAAAAGTTCCAGAATTAAAGAGCGAACTTGAGAAACGGGGTTTGGCTACTGATGGTGGTAAAGCAGCTTTACAAGCGCGACTACGTGATGCCATGGAGAAAGAAGGGCTGGACGCGGAACATCATGATTTTGGAGAGAAAGTAACGGATGCGGCAACCGTAGAGCAGAAAGCAGAAGATAAACAACCGTTGGTCGAAAAGACACAAGAACATTCTGGAAGTTTCGATTTGTCGCAGTTAATAGCTGCTATGAACCAGATGACGGGACAGATGAGTCTAATGAAACAACAAAACGAACGACAGCTAGGAGAAATTAAAAATCAAATGGCGCAACAAGCAGTGCAGTCAAACCAAGAAATTAAGAATGAAATGGAACAACAAAATGTGCGGCAGTTGGAGACTATAAACCAGTCAAACGAAGAAATAAAACGACAGTTGGAACAACAAAATCAGTCTAACCAAGAAATGAAACAACAAATGGAGACTATAAATCAGTCAAACCAAGAAATGAAACAACAAGGAGAGGAAATTAAAGACCAAATTATAGATGGTCAAAAGAGAATGGACGAGAAACTTCTCGAATTATCTACTAACATTCACGGCGAAGTGGGGAAGCTGCAAATGGAGATTCAAAAGGTTGACGAAAAATTTGAAACGAAGGTTCAGCAGGTCGAAGAAAAATTACAAGCAGAGGTTCAACGTCTCGGGAAAGAGCTAACTGATATCAAGGCAAGTGGAACAACAACACAAGTGGTACAAACCATTCAATCAGTTAAGTTAAAACCACCAAACTTCGACGGTACAACATCTTTCGGCATTTTCAAATTTCAATTTGAAACGGCAGCTAATCAAAACCGTTGGAATGATGAACATCTTGTCGCAGCGTTAATAGTGGCCCTTAAAGGTGAAGCTGCGGAGGCCTTACAAACAATTCCGGAAAAAGATCGCAACAGTTATCTCGAAATTATGAAGGCGCTGGATAGGAAGTACGGCAGTGATCACAAGCGAGAAATTTATCGAATGGAATTGAAAAGCCGCTACCAAAAGGGAGGAGAATCACTTCAGGAATTTTCATCGGCAATCGAGCGGCTAGTACATCTAGCACATACCAGTACATCGGCTGATTATATGGAAAGACTAAAAATTGACGCATTCATTGACGGCATTCGAGATCCAGAGACACGCAAAGCGGTAATGTTGTCACCTAAATCAACCTTTGCGGAAACCGTTGCGTTTGCGTTAACCATCGAGGCTGTGCAGAACTTCACCAGACCATCAGTATTTAGGCGTCAAATGAACTCAGACAAGAACGGCAGCATGGAGCGAATGGTACCGACAGTCGGAAGAGGCAGGCTTAGGTGTTGGAAATGTGACAAGTTGGGTCACATCTCAATGGACTGTCGGAAAGTAATACATGGAGAGAGAAGATCGCCACCTTTTATACGAGCAAACACGGAACGGTCGGGACAGAGGTCTAGAGGCAGCGAGCGAAGATGTTGGGTGTGTAACAGGATTGGCCACATCTCGCGAGATTGTTTGGAAGCAGGAGGAAAGCGGCACGGATTACCATCTTCCGTGGAAAGAGCACGAAGAGGAGAGCGGGAATCGGATGAGCGGATGGCAACAGTCGGTAAAGTGGAAAGGTTAGAAGTCAGTTTGAAGGAACCGAAGCTGGCTTCGCCGTCTGGTTGCCCCATAACATTCATCCCTGTTACGAGTGAAGCACGAGGCGGAGGCAGCGTCACAGTTTGGGGTGGTGTTGAAGGGAGGAGGTGTATTATTACGCTGGATACCGGAGCAACCCACACAATTGTTCGGAAAGATTTGATCGCAGGAGCAGTGCAGCTGGTTGATGGGTTAAAATTAAGAATGGCAAATGGGGAGAGTGCAATGATTAAAGGGAAAAAGATCGTGAGCATAAGGATCGGCGAAACTCTTTTCCCACACGAAGTTCTAGTCGCAGACATTGTGGACGAGGTCATTTTGGGAACGGACTTCATGAGAATGAATGGCTTTGTGTTGGATTTTGGCCGAGGAATATTGAGTAGCGATAACATCGAGCTGAAACTTAAGTTTAACGGTACGGATGCGACAGTAAGGCGAGTAACAATCAGTCATTACGAGGAGCTGCCATCGAAATCTGAAACAATTGTTGAGGAAACCAAAGAACACCAGGTTAAACAGACTTTGGATAAGAAGGGCCGAGTTGTGCGAGGTAGAGTGCGAGTGTCGGGCGACTGGATGAGAACTCGATGTGCCATACGGGCAAATGGCCAGGGATTACACGAGGGGCAACTGGTGTGGCATCACAACTCGCAACAAAAGAAGGGGGATTTATCGGCGAAAGTGCAGCCTATATGGACGGCACCCTACAGGACAAGAAAAGGACAAGGAGGTAAACCAATGGCGGTACATTTAGAGAGGCTGGCCCTCTACCGAGGAGGTAATTTCGGTCCTGTTCGGGACGAACAGGCTTAGGTGAGGGGTAGTGTGACGGTGACACCTAGTGTGTAATAGAATAAGTAAAACTAATAGCTCAATGTTTACTGTACTAAATGGAATTTTCCATGATAAAAATTGTTACGTAATGTTTCTACGCTATTCCAACTGGAAAAGTCGTGAACTTTCGAGAAGCTTGGTTTGTGTATATAAAAAGGCGAACAAGATCGAATTGGATTATTAGTATTTGGAACGCGATAGAGTAAACTTGTAAGATTATAAGTAATATTTGGAAAGCGATAGTATAAAGATTAAAAAGGAATTAATAAGTGATTTAAAAAGTGTTTTTGTGCGAAATAAAAAGTAATAGTGATTAGTAAAATTTGAGAATAATTTATATAAAGTGATTTTGTGAATTTTGATTGATAAACTGTGTTGTAATAAATTTTGTGAAATTAATAAATTCGTTGGAGATAAATTAAATTGATTTTGTATTATTCACAATCCAGTGATACGAACCTTGATTGACAAGGCAAAAACGTAACAGTATGAAGAAAGTTTTGTTTATTTTATAAATGTCAAATACATCAAAATAAATAAATTTGGTTGTCAAAATGGTAAGTTTTTATATAATGCAAATTGAATTAATTAAATGAATATTAAATAGGGATTTATATAATTACAATTTTAGATAATTAACAAGGATATACAGTTTAGATGTACAGCTGTGACATGGAAGACGGAAACTAATATCTTCCTCTACGGTGATGGCAATACAATGACCCGAGTATGCTGATCAGCTGTTGGCTCAGATAAGTACAGTGTAAATTTATGGTTATTTAAGTGATGATTCTTTGTGTTGTTCTCTTCTGTTTCTTTTAGGTATTGGATTTGACGATAATTGGCGAGACGTTTGGTGAAAAATATGTGTTGTGAAAGCCAATGTGTAATGTGTATTGTGTATCAAAAAACTCTCACAAACATATATATATATATATATATATATATATATATATATATATATATATATATATATATATATCAAGAAAACTCTAAGTCAAAATGAGCGATTTTCAGTAGAACGATTTGAAGAGTTTTGGGTTTATTAATATTTTAATTTTGAAGTTAAATAAAAACTATACTATTTAATTTAGTCAAATGAATGGCGAGAATCTACCTGAATTTCAATATATACCTGTTTTAATTTGGATCCTTAAAATAACTTGTTGCGTTATGTTCAGTTTAAGAACACTCCTGCACTAAGTATTATCAAATACAGTATTATTTAGAATCTGTTTGCTTGGAAATTTTTGAAAATGAATAAACCCAAGATAGCGTAGGTTTATTTTCATTTAGTGAGATCGTTTTGAATAGTATAATAAGAATGTGTTATACTATTTTTGTATGGGTGTTTAATATTCAAAGGTATTTCAATTTTCACATATAATTAAAAACGATAAAAATTTTGTAAGTAAAATAAACATTTTATTGATTTCAAAAATCTTTAAATGACAAATTCATAAAACAGAATATTAATGTATAACTAAAAATTATTCGTGAGGTAAACTTTTATAAAATGTCTTGTAAAATGGAGGTATAAACTTATTGTTGCACCGATACAAAAAATCCTTGTATTTATCGGATTTTAACGGAATCTGGGCATCGTAAAGTAAGGGCAGATTGTCGTTTCTTTTCTTCAATTTTCTCCCCCTTCTTTTCGTTTCCGGATCATACATATTAATATTATCGAACTCATCATTGAAATCGGTCTTGTATAATAATACATTTGGTTTCTCATTTGAAATAAAAATTTGACGAATTTCTAAAAACTATTTTTTGATTTTTTGTATTTTTTTGAAAATAATAACTATCGGAGAACTTTTAAAGTCAAATATATCTTTTTGTTCCATTTTACATACTGTATAATGCAACCCCGTACATTTGGCGTTTCTAATCATCCCAAAATACTGTGACGGAACATATATTTCTTGATGTTTTCGATGCATAGAATCTCCTTCGTTTTGAGTATGACCTTTCTCAAGATATTTGTGTGAAATATGGACGTTTAATTTTTTTGATGCCCAGTAATAAAATGAATACAAAATTTTGTTCTTTTTTTGTCCTGGGCAATTATCAGACCAAAAGCCAAATTTTTTGATATTTTGATTTTCCGAGACTTCAGCCAACATAAACTTATATATGGAACTCGCAACTTCATAAGTACCTTGCTTTGCAGTTAATTCATCCCACCTAAACAGTAACATTTATTTCTTCCCATATTATATGGTATATGGTGAAATTATGTATGGCTAGTTTTCTTTTATAATAAAATATATTCGTTTCACCGTAAGGACATGTTAAGACTTTTTGAAAATCAAAACATGCCGTTACAATGTTTTCATTATAAATTGCTGCTGATTTTTCTAAATCTTTTAGTCTTCGAGCTTCAGTTTTGTTAAGTTGGTGTTTTTCGTAAATGTCTCTAAAAACGCCTTTCTCAGTTGTTGTCATATTCTCGTACTTGGTACATTCAATACATTTATCCTTTTTTGGTATAAAGAAACTAATATTGAAACTGTTGTTAAATACATCTCTATACTGTCGTTCTGAGACGTTCTCTATTTTTACTTCTTCGGTACGAATCCATTGCTGAAATAGCCTGAACATTTTTGAAATATTTAAATTACCTTCCAAATATTCTTTAGTTGTCTGCGCCCTAAGGTAGTGAAAGTTTACTCTCTCTTTTGATATAGATTTTTGTAGTTTGCTTAAGTTCATTCACCTGTCGTGAAAATTTACCTAAACCATGGAAGATTGAGTTAAATGTAAGACAAAACTATAGGTTCTAAGGCTAAAAAGATAATAAATAAATACCTCTGTTGTCTGATTCACCGCTAACCATTTTCGATAATGCTGTCTCCACAATTTGATTGGAGATGCATAAAGTATCCAAAAACATTGTTTTGCATTCTTTCTGAGACATGGTTTCTCTTCCCGTTGAATATATTAAATTGTATATTCTAGAAGAGTTTCTAAAACTTGGTCTAGATGAAATTTTCATAACCTTTTTGTCAACAACTTCAATACACTTGACTATGAAGTCCCATTGACGCTCTTTTGAAACAAGGCTGCAGTAGTATTTCAAAATATCTTCTCTTACACTGGAGGGAAGAATTTCTTGGCATTTATTTCTACATTTCCTTGAACATCCTTTCCTCAATACTTTTGCTGGCATTTCCACACCGACATAATTTACGTAGCTTTCTCCCATATTTCTTCTTTTTCTCCAGTTATATCGGCTCCAATTTTCTTCGTTTTTCTGTCTTTTTCGGGTTTTCATTTCTATATTATCTAGAAAATGATAAAATGTTAAATAACTATTAAGAATAAGTTAGAAAGTAATTTAAATTAAATTTAAAATACCTTCTGTATTACTAGTTGACATTTTTATAGAATAAAATTTTCCAAACTGAAAGATTCTAATTGTTATTTGAATTGAAGTACTGATTTAAAAATATCGTATAAAAAACTACAAGTAGCACTTAAAGTAAAATAACTAAATACAATTTTGCCATTAAAGTCTATTTACCTTAGTGTAATAGAAATCTAATTCACGCTAAAAAATTACAAGTAGTTGTACCATTCCGATTAAAACATACATTTATTTGAAAATGATTGTAAGTCATTTTGGTGTGTTTTTGAATGGAAACTTATAAAAATATTGACTTAGTGTAGTTGTTTAAAGGCCTGAAGGAAGAGTCGAATCCGAAAGAGGTTTTTTTTCCCACGATAGAGTATAATAGGGGCTACTGAAATATGCAAAAATTCAAAAAGACACCAACTAGTACTTATAGTCTTTTTGAATAGATAGTGCGATATATATATATATATATATATATATATATATATATATATATATATATATATATAAAAGATTGTCATCACGATAAACTAATTAAAAAGGTGGGCTCAAGCGCATCAATTGCATCACTTTCTCTGAAAAAAATACATCATTTGATACAAACATTTGTTTTAGGCGTACGATTAAAACAAATAACCAAATCAAATTGTTGTTCGGTGATTGTTTTTTTGTGATAACTTATTTGTAATGTTTTTTTGCACCAAATGACAATATGTGTAGAAAAATACGTTTGGTTTGAACTCTTAACAATTTACAAAATCAATTTTAAATCAATGAAACTATTTAAGAGGTGACTAGCTCAATGAAAATATTATCTATAACCGAAAGCTTTAATAATTGATGTGTAACTCGTCTGACACTTACATTTTATTTGCAAATATTTATTTTAATGTTTTTTTTTCCGTTTTTCGATTGGTTAATCAGAATTCATAATATACATATCTATCCAAAAAAAAAAGTAGAAATATCAATCCCCCCTCCCATTACTTTACCCCAAAACTTATACAAAGTTTATAACCCTGAAAAAAGCTACGACCAAACTACAAAAATAAATACAATTCCTACTATGCACATATAGTTTCAAATCATCATCCTCATCATACCACCATCACCATTACCATCAGCATCACACAATTCTTATATACAAACCATCATACCATTATACTATCATAACATCATACCATCATACTCATTATTATCGTCTCACGAGAAGGAGATAAATGTTTGGGATATTAACAGTGTGTAAAGTTTGTTTCAAATCGTTTAATGTGTGTGCATTTGTTTGAACAGCACACGCATGTTCTTGTACATATAAAGACTCACTAGATACCGTGAAACTTTATTTCAACGGACACTAAATTTAGCGGAATCCTCACTTCAAAGGACAAACTTGCAAGTTCCATGAACTTGATGTTTTTAAATGAAAACCTCTCTTAGATAAGCTGACACTTTATTAGAACGGGCACGGTCAGATATTTCTGCGATGATACTGGTTTTACGAGTACACCTCAAATTGAAACATTTACACTTCAGTTTGTTCCTGTTACACCTCCAATGTAACCTTTAAGATTTTAAATTGAACCTTTCACAAATTATATGTATGGATTAGGAACTTGACTATTTCTTAGTAGATTTTAGTGAAATTTGACATCCATGATTAAAATGGGATTTTAAAATAATTTTTCGATGAAGTTATGGATTATGGCAACAGCTAGTTCCATCTTACTTGGACATATTCCAGAACTTCGTCTAAAAATCATTTGAGAATCCCATTTCCATTGGAAATGCTGGATTCCATCAAAATCGGATAAGATATAGGATCCCACTAAAATTTTTATAAAAATAAAATCACAAGTCCTCACTAATAACGGACAACTTGCTACAACGGACAACTTTTTTGGTCCCTTCGATTTCCGTTGTAGTGAGGTTTCGCTGTATATGAATTGCTCAACTGCTCACTAAACCCTAATCCGTCCCCAACTAATCCACAACTTAGACCTAATTCGCAAACAGAACCCAACTTAACCCTCAAATCAACCGCAAACTCTACGCCAAACTCAATTCTCAAAACAGCATATATAAAAAAATTGGTCAACAACTCACTATATCCTATCCGGGGGGTAAGGGGCGCCGATTTAGATGGTCTTAATATACTAGCCCAAATGCCAACCTCACCTGCACGTGGTACTTCCTGCTAATTAACTAACGAGGCTCTGGCGACCGAGATACGGCGGAATAACCGACTACCGAGAACATAGCAAATGATGTTCTCTTCAATGACCCACTACCAACTTGTACTGGTTAGGTTGGTAGTTGATACATAACCAGTTTTAAAGCAATGAGTTCAACGCAAAAAGGAAACAATACCCCAGGTGGTAAACCAACTACCCAGTTGGCTAATCCATCCTCTTACGAGGCTGGCTCAATGGATTCTGGGGTGAGCCAATCATTGCTAAACCCATTCGAAAGAAGTTCAATGTTGTTAAGATCACCAAACAATCATACTAACTCTGCAAACCAGCAGAAAGACGAAAACGCTGAACTCTGTCGAAAACTCAGTGAAGTAGAGGTACTTTTAACCCAATTAAGAAGCGAAATTGAAAAGCTGAAAAAACAAAATGAAGAATTGAAGAAGCCCAAACCAATGGAGATTTCTGGAAACCTGCTAACTTGTTATAATGAAACAAGTACTCACACTAGTTATAACAATGAGTTCCATACTGATGAAGAGGATCTCATGAGAGAAACAGATTGGGTACTGAAAAGGAAGAAAAGACCTACCAAAAAACGAAAAGCAGAATTCTCGCCTGAAGTTGGAGATCATTCGCAAGCTAATGTATTAGTAACTGGTGATACTAATACCAAACCAACTCACCAGCAACAGCAACAAAAGGTTGTACCGAAAGAAAAGGCTCCTCCGCCAATTAATGTAATCGGCATAACAGAATTTGCAAGTATACAATCTATAATGAAATCAGTGACAGCTAAGGAATATAGAGTAGTGTCACTAAACAATAACGTGTGGAAAATCAATACACCAGATTCCGACACATATAGAGCTCTAGCAACAAAGCTCAATGCGGAAGGTAAAGAATGGTTCACATACGAAGATAAAAACGAACGCGCAATTAAGGTTATGGCCAGAGGCCTTCATCCAACGTGTACGAAGGAGGACATAATTGAGGACCTAAAGGCAAGAGATCTGCAAATAGAAGATGCAGTAAACATCCTAAAACGAGAGAGAGGTGAGAACAATCAAGTCAAAAAAAGGGGGCTTCCACTCTTCATGCTTACGTTTAACAAAAAGGAGAAAGTTGAAAACATCTTCAACATCAAAGCAATTCTCAATATGAGGGTTAAAATAGAACCGCTTAAGAAAAACACGAGGCTAATACCTCAATGCAAAAAATGCCAAGGTTTCAATCACACGCAAAAATATTGCAGACGGGAGCCAAGATGCGTAAAATGTGCTGGAAAATACAACGCGAAAGAGTGTACAGAAAGTAGAAACACCCCTGCAAAATGTATAAACTGTAAAGGGCATCATCCTGCAAATTATAGAGGCTGTGAAGTAGCCAAAGAACTTCAAAGA
Source organism: Tipula vernalis (assembly GCA_958295665.1). NCBI lineage: Eukaryota > Metazoa > Arthropoda > Insecta > Diptera > Tipulidae > Tipula > Tipula vernalis. The sequence continues at coordinate 405,830,736 of OY282558.1, read as the reverse complement.
CTAAGAAACAAGACGCATCAGTTTCCTCAAAACCCTAGGGTTACCAGAGAAGAGAAACCAACTAAAACCCAAGCGGAGCCAAAACCACCAGGTATTGGTACAGAGCGGAAAAGTTTTTCACAAATTGTACAGCAATCATCTAATGCTACGAATGATAATCCCCTTGAAAGGATTTGTCGAAGCATAGAAGCCATAAATATAAGGCTAGCAAAGCAAGAACGTGGTCTAGAAACTTTATATAAGCGTCTAGATATGCATCAAACCTTGAACGAGGCAACAGCCCTCATATACTAAAATGAGCAGATCATTAAGAATCGTCACCTGGAACGCGAACGGACTAGCGCAACATGTTCCAGAGCTAGCAATTTTTCTAAATTTAGAAAAAATAGATATCTGCCTTATATCGGAGAGCCATTTGACAAAAACATCATTTATTAAAATACGTGATTATGAATGTTACCATGCTGTTCACCCAGGAGGAAAACCCAGAGGAGGATCAACAGTAATAGTGAAAAAGAGTCTCAAACACTATGAAGAACCTAGTATAGAAGAGGAAAGTATGCGAGTTAAAACCATAAAAGTTGAAACTAACAATAATAATGAATACAGTATTTCCTCTATCTACTGCCCTCCACGCTATAATCTAAACAAAGAAGATTATAATAGACTCTTTAGATCACTAGGATCCAATTTTATTATTGGTGGTGACTTTAATGCAAAAAACACCTATTGGGGATCAATACTTACAAAAAACACCTATTGGGGATCAAGACTTACAACCTTTCCCATAAAGGAAAAGAGCTATTCGAAGCCGGACGAATAAATAACTGCGAGTTCCACTCTGGAGGTAAACCAACATACTGGCCTGCTGATATAAATAAAATACCAGATCTCATTGATTTTTATGTAACGAAAGGGATCTTCGAGGATTACATGTACATCGAAAACAGCGAAGGGATATATTCCGATCATACACCTGTTATCATGACACTCAGCACAATGATAATTAATAAGGATAACCTGCCTAAATTAACAAATAATAGAACTAACTGGGACCTATTCCAAGAACTAATTGAAATGCAAATAAATCTACGAGTGCCGATTAAAACACCGGTACAGTTGGAAGACGAACTAGAGGTATTTAACGGTACTATTCAACAAGCAGCATGGGAAAGTTCTCCTGCTAGTCACACCGAATCCCGTAGGAATCAAAATTATCCTATTGAGGTCAGGGAGTTAGTTAGAGAGAAACGGAAGGCAAGAAAAACCTGGCAAAGGACACGCGCCCCGGAAAACAAAAAAATCCTCAATTTTCTATGCAATAAACTAAAACAACTTATAAAAGAAATTAAGAATGAAACTATCAACAAGTACTTAAATGGTCTCACCGAACATAAAGATACTGATTACTCTCTTTGGAAAGCAACAAAGGGATTAAAAAGAACTAAAATGCATGTGCCACCTATTAAAAATGGGGAAGGAACCTGGGCCAAAAGTGACAAGCAAAAAGCTATTTTATTTGCAGCTCACTTGGAAGACACCTTTCAACCGTTACCTAGGCAAACAGCAGATGAAAACATAATAACAATTAGCAAAATTGATGAATATAATATTCGATGTGTAACATTACAGGAATTAAAAAATGAGATCAAGTGTAATTTGAACGCAAAAAAAGCTCCAGGATATGATTTAATTACTGCACAAGTCGTAAAAGCCATTCCCGAGAAGGGACTACGACAATTGGTTCAAATTATCAATGCTGTCTTCAGACTAAAATATGTCCCACGGCAATGGAAGGTTGCTGAAGTAATTATGATCCCCAAACCAGGCAAACCAGCGAACGATAAAAAGTCGTACAGACCGATTTCACTACTTCCTGTAATTTCAAAATTATTTGAAAAATTACTGCTCAAGAGACTCAAGCCAATAATAGAAGAGAGAAATTTGATTCCACCACACCAATTTGGATTTAGAGAAAATCACTCTACGATAGAACAAGTTCACAGAATAACGGATATAATCGAAGACTCACTTGAGAATAAGAAGATATGCTCCAGCATCTTCTTAGATGTAGCACAAGCTTTCGACAAAGTTTGGCACCAAGGACTTGAATTTAAATTGCATCGAGATCTACCTAAGCAATTCTATCAAATTCTTAAATCTTATATCGCAGACCGACATTTCCGTGTAAAATATAACCGAGAGTACTCTGAACTAAAGAGAATATCAGCAGGCATACCACAGGGTAGCGTACTGGGTCCTATATTGTACATCCTGTACACCAGAGATATGCCAAATACAGAAGGTGCCACCATAGCAACATTTGCAGACGATACAGCTATTCTGGCGACTGGAAAGTGTATATCAGAAGCAACGACCAAACTTCAAAAAGCAACCGACACAGTGAGTAGTTGGACAAAGAAATGGCGCATTAGCCTTAACGAAGCAAAGTCGGTTCACGTAAACTTCACAAACCAGAAAGTTAACTGGATTCCAGTGAAACTTAATTCAAGGCCGGTTCCAAATGCAAATACAGCCAAATACCTCGGCATGACTCTCGATTGCAAGCTTAGATGGAAAGAGCATGTTAAAAAGAAAAAAGAAGAATTGAACATTAAATATAGGAAAATGTATTGGCTAATAGGTAGAAACTCTGAGCTTACAATACATAACAAATTGCTATTATATCAGCAAATACTTAAACCAGTATGGACCTACGGTATTCAACTTTGGGGTTGTACCAAGAAGACAAATGTACAAATGATCCAATGTTTTCAAAACAAAGTGGTGCGTGGCATTGTAAACGCACCATGGTACATTAGAAATGATAACCTCCATAGGGACTTAAATATGGAATATGTAAGTGAAGAAATACAAAATCATGCGAAGAAACACATTCAGCGGATATCTCGGCACCAAAATGCAGACATACGAAGTTTGTTGGATACCACTAATGCAGTAAGAAGACTTCAAAAGCAGAAACCTTTGGAATTGGGCAGTTGAATTTAATTCGGATAGAGAAAAATAATTACTATGTAAATTCAAACGGGAGAAACCATTGGGCTACTGCCCGTCAAATGTGAATCTTCATTTAAGAAAGATAAATTACTAAATGATTTGTAAATCAGTTGTAATATTAAATAAAGGGAAAAAAAATATCCTATCCAACCCCAACTCAACTACAATTCAACCCCAACCCGCAACTTCAGCCCTAACCACAAATTCAATGCCCAATTCAATAATCAAACCAGCTGGTTCAATTCGTATGGCAGGTACCTTACCATTTTGACATACAGTTTCCAAAAGCTTTTCAAATCTCAGATAAATGCTGAGATAAATAATCCATTAGGATCTCATAACGGCACTAACTCCTAACAGCACTTTATTATGCTTTCCCAAAGATTCAGCACATACACTTGAAGTTCCGTTTTTAAAAACATACGGAGTTAGGCTTATTAATCAAATTAAATCTATCTATAGAAAAAAATCGGGTTTTGTTGAATTCACCGGATCGAATCACCAGGGAGATAATTTTGGTCTGAAATTGTCGGTAAACGATTTTCATCAAGGTTATATTCCTCAGTACTAAATTATTTAGTTCTTGTTACATAATATCCATTTTGGTTTCTGCCTTTAATAGAGCCTTTAACCTGCAGTAACGTAATAATTCCTTAAATTCACTATGAGCGCTTTTTAATAGTTCAAACCCAATATTATCATCTTCATTGGTGGCTTCTTGCAATTCAGTATACTACAAAAATTCTCCACGTGCTACAGTCACTTTCGCAACGCTTGTTTTCATCGCAACCTCTCAATAACCCCTTTGATCGTTGTCACTCATTTTATTGTAATTCGCACAGTAAGCCTTATACTAATCGCAAAGGTTCACAGTAGGTCACAGATAATCAATTTTACTACAGAGAACCTAAAATGACTTACAGTTCCTTACACGCGGTTTTGTTTTTATGAAGCTGTATATTCAAATCAGCTAAAGTTGAATAGTCTTAAATAAAAACACCAATTCCACTCACCTTGACCATAATTTGTTTGAGACATATTTGGTACTCTTGAACAGTAGTTTAAGACGAATTTAAGATTTTTTATTTTCTTCCTAACAATTTTCTCCTTGAAACATTTAGTTAACCTAGGGAGTTCCTAAAAATGTACAAACTTTCGAAAACAAACATTTCAAATTGTAAATCTTTTGTCAATAAATATCACCAAATAAGAATATGCGCCAGATCGGGGCGGTCTAAAAGAGGCCTCGCTAAATAAAAGGGCGAGTGTGAAGTTTTCCACATATTCCAAAGATTTATCAATATATTAGTGTTACACTGCTAAAACCGATTCTTTTAGGAAAATTGAGTGTTATTTCATACAATTGTGCAGTAGTTAGAACATTATTTTAAAAAATCAAAAAAGATTACAAATTCTTGTTGTAAAGTAATTTTAATTGATTTTTTTTAATAGTTCATAAAAAAACAGCATATGCTGTTTTAAAGTTAAAATGTGATTAGGATTTTTTAACTAGGTAATTGAGGGACTTATTCCATGTGCTAGCCAAGCCTTTGTCATCATTGTTGGCAATGTCCGATATTGACCTTTGAGAGTTGAGTGCGATTTCAAAATATAATTTTGTAGAACTTTTAATTAACGAACGATTCATATGGATTAGGGTTTTTAAACTAATTTTAGACGCCTATTCCATGTGCTAGCCAAACCTTTGTCACCAAAAACAAGGGCGTTTTAATACATCAGCTTCGCTTACATTTTCACAAGTGGCGCTAGTCCGTCTACAAAATTGTTTGTTTACATTTTTTTATATAGAGTTTCGGTAAAAATAAGTCTAATAAAATTGCAAAATTGTTAATTAAAATTATCCAGAAAAAGAGTTGAAGGTTATATTATAAATTTGAAATACTATTCCATACAACGAAATTTAAAAAAAAGTCGAAAATATTAATAATATCAATAAAGCTTATTACTTCAATTTTTGTAGCCACTACTATATGTATAGTACAAACTACTAAATTACATTGCAATGATGTTGACTCCGTAGTAAAGAGACAGCGGTTGAAGAAAACAATGAATTTTTTGTACTAAATATTACTGGTGAGGAAATTGTCTAAAAGAGGTTTATGTATCTGATAATTTTATATGTACTAAATTAAGAGTATTTATTATAATGACACATCTTATAAGAATTATAATAGTTCTGCAAAAATACTATACGTTATAAGACTTAACACTAATACTAATGGTTTATAATACTAATATATAATAAATATAGAATTCATAGTCAGAGATGGATTATAACAACCCTATCCCCTAGGAGAATATGAATTATACGCAGGATGATTCATCTTGTCCCAATTAGTTGTATGATTTTTTTTTTCTTTTTTAAATAGGTAATAATAATTTTTATTTTCATTAACTACATAATATACAATTTTAAATTTATATAATGCAAATTTTTAATTAAAATTTTTGACTTTAATAACAATAGCAATTCACTTTAATTTTTCTCGGTGCTCAAATATAACATAATTCAATCTGAACAACAATAATTCTTCAAGAGATGCAATATTCCGAATTCACAATGATTATTCCGATAAGTCTATGATACTGATTGGATTAATCTCTGAATATGTTTAGTCTATTGTTGTGAACCGTTCTGACTCTACGATTTAAACGAATAGAGGAATTGAGTGGTGAACAAATCTGAATAACCTCTTATGGTCCCGTCCATAACGAATCCAGCTTATTTGATCTGGCTTCGTTTTTTAAAAGAACCTTATCCCCAATTCGAAAAGTAGGTGTATTTGATTTTTGGTCTTTAACAAAATTTCTTAAGTACTCTGTTAATGTACGGTGTGATCGTTCCAACGCACCATTTGATTCAGGATGATACGCCGTGGTATTAATTTTTTTAATTTTTAGAATTTTGCAGAGTTTACTAAACATTTTAGACATAAAATTAGATCCTTGATCTGTGACAATGGAATTGGCCCACTACGGTGGTTTGGCGACTATTGGTGGGGGGGGGGGACTAAAGTTGAGTAGATTAATCTACCAGCTCCATAACCTTGCAATAGGGTGCGCATCACGTGAGCTGTTCTGGTCTTATCATTAGGCAGCTGCGTGATGGGTACAATTGTGTAAGGGGTACCTGTTTACAATTCGCAAGTGTACGTACTGTCTCCTCGTGGCAACCACTGGTAACTAAGGCCACTTGGAACATTTTTGGCCATTTGGCACAGGCTAAAGTACGGCGCTAAAGGAGAAAACCTTGACAAAAAACCCTAATCTAAGGTGGAACAGCATATACCGAAAGATGAATGGCTGATAGGTTAATCAGCCCAAAATATGCGGACTCTGGATACCAGACACCCTCCAGTTTTATTTAGCCTTCCTGTAGTAAAGCTGGGTGACCTACAGATGATTTGCAATTACCAGCAACTCGTAAGAGTAAAATCAAACGGAATACGGGGCAGGAGTAGGAATATACGGGAGTGGGACAACCCTCTCGAGGTCTTTGAGCTCCAATGCTACCATCTTTCTAGCGGAACTACATGCTGTAGTAAACATCTAGGAGGGAGAGGAATAAGCCCAGATAGTATGTATCACGTTCATTAAGAACCTGAATATTGACTGGATGGATAATTAAGCAGGGGCCAGCACAATAGATCTTTTAGGTCGCAGTGCGAAGTAGCTGATCTTTCGCATGGCCCCCTCCCCCCAATAATAATAATAATGGAATTAGGTGCACCGAAACTACATATACAATTTTCACAAAATGGTCTAGCCACCGTGCCAGTATCTTGTAAAGCTTTTGGAATCGCGAGATAGTACTTGGTGAGGTCACCCTGTATCGTTAACATATACTTGTTACCCTTATGAGAAACAATCATTGGGCCTACTATGTCCATAAAAATCTTATTAAATGGAATTTTTGAAGTAGATGTGATCTGCATTGCACGAACGAGCATTTCTTAATAAATGATTTTATTCGCTTATTCATACGAGGAAACTCGTTTTATGGTTCTAAAAAATCTTTGGTGACCACCAAGAGGTGAGCTTTATCAGGGGTTGAATCTTGTGTTGCTTGTTTTGCTTGTGCTCTGGTAATGGCTGCAATAATTTTATCTGATTTATGTGTTTTAGAATCTTCAGAAATTTTTATACGGCTAAGCTCGTCCGCGTTTTGATTTATCTTTCCAGGTTTTTATTCAATGTCGTAATTATACTCATGCAGTTCCAGTCGCCAACGGATTAGACGAGAAGTAGGTTTTGGATTTTTATTGAGCCAAACTAAGGGACGATGATCGGTCCTAACGACAAACTTTCTGCTTTATAGATAAGGATGGAACCTTTGAGTAGCCCAAACAATGGCTAAAAGCTCTTTCTCAACTTTAGGGTAATTTTTCTCCGCATCATTAAGAAGTCTACTGGCGAAAAAAATTGGTAAAAAAAAATACCGCTCCAATGGCGTAATCGCTAGCGTCTGTTGGTTAAATAAAGGTTTTTCCGAAGTGCGGACGTTGGAGTATAGGGGATGACATAACAGAGTTCCTTAATTTATGGAAAGCTTCTTCGCAATGAGCATTCCATTCGAACTTTATATTTTTAGGCAATAATCGACTCAGGGGTTCTGAAATTTTAGAGTAATCTTTAATGAATCTCCGGTAGTAGCCAGAAAATTCAAGAAAACATCTGATATCTTAAGCATTTGTCAGTGTAGGGTATTTCATTATAGCACTTACTTTAGATGGGTCAGGTTTAACACCGTCCTTCGTCACAATATGTCCCAAATAACAAATTTCGGTCTTTAGAAACTGATACTTGCTAGGCTGTAATTTTAGATTATATAAACGTTAACGTTTCAAAACATCAATTAACTTTGAGTTATGGTCTTGAAGGTCGTAACCGTAAATTACCACGTCGTCAAGATACACAAAACATCCGAGACCGTTTAAACCTAATAATATCGTATTCATCATACGCTGAAATGTTTGTTATAGGTGCCCTTTTTAGACCAAACGGCATTCGCAGAAAATGGAAATGACCAGTTCGAGTGGTAAACGCTGTTTTTTCCATATCGTCAGCGTGTAACTTAACCTGATGATAACCGTTTGCCAAATCCAATGTCGTAAAATAGTTTGCTTTGCCTAACTGGTCCAAAATCTCGGTTATGTTTGGCAGAGGGTAAAATTGGTCAACAGTGACGTTGTTTAACTTACGAAAATCTACCACCAATCGCCATTTTCGATCACCGGAAACTTTTTTTTGGAACGATTAACAAGGGAGAATTTTCAATAATTTTGTTTTTTAGCATTTCATCAACCTGTTTATTAATTTCGTTCAGCGTTGCCTCAGGTAAGCGGTAAGGTTTAATGTGAATCGGTTGGGAATTTTGTACAGTAGGAATTTTATGACAGCAAGCATCAGTAGTTGTCAGAGTATCACCCTCTAAATAAAATACATCATTGAAATCGCGACAAATTTCCAATATAGATGATTTTTCTTTTCCATTTAGATGGCTGAAATTTAGATTCTTGCCAAGTTTGTTTAATCTGTCTTGTACGTTCGGATTCCAACTTCCAATGTTGAAAAGTTCATAGGAATTAACCGATTCAAAACTTATTTTATTCTGTCCGATGTTAATCGTGTAATCGTTTGTATTAACTAAACTTATTGGAACTTTGTTAAGAGCGAAATTGACTACTGAACTGGCAATATACACACCATTTGTAATTTCATGCGAGAGACAGATATAATTTTTGTTAATTTACAAGGATTAGGAACGTGTATAATCTCATCATCGACTCGGGGAGAAAGTGTTTCGTTGGAAATTTCTAGCTCCACAGCTGATTTCGGCAACCCACAAAGCGGTAACTGATGTTTTACACCTTGAAACGAAAATTTAAGAGTAGTTGTAATCGATAATACATTTATTGTCTTGCAGGAAGTCTTTTCCTAAAATACCACTGAATTGGGAATGAGTCCAGAATTATATGAATTATCTGGTCTAATTTTGAATCACCTACTAATAATTTACTGTGACAAAGTGCTACCGTTTCAATTTTTTCTGACATAATGCCCTTTATTTGACACTTAAACTCGGGATGACAAACTGCTCTAGGTTTAACTGAAGTGTTTTTTATAAGTCTGACATTCGCTCCTGTGTCAATAAGAAAGCATAAAATAGGGTTATCGGATATGTCCATATTTAGAGTGACGTACTTTTCATTGACGGAATAATTATTTGATGACTGGTATAGTACTTTTGGGTATTCATTTGACGTTGGTTGATTGGTTTCGATCTTTTCATTATTAACGGATACGGCGGATGACAAATCGATATCTCCACTAACAGATTTAAGCTCAGAATTAGTAGAATTAAACAAATCCGATAATTTTACGCTCTGTTCAAAGGGAGTAGAGAAAGAACGGCACAGATCTACAGGTTTTGGTATAAGGCACAAAAAGTATTAAACAGAATATATACTATACATTATAAGACTTAACACTAATACTAATGGTTTATAATAGTAATATATAATAAATATATAATTCAAAGTCACTGATGGATTATAACAAGCACATGGAATAGGCCCCTTAATTACCTAGTTCAAAAACCCTAATCCATATGAATCGTTCATTTAATAAAAGTTCTACAAAATTACATTTTTAATATTTCGAGTGACAATTTACCATTTTTAAAATCTTATTGGAATACAATTTGAAGAGTTCCAAAATGTTTTTATTTCAATAACTTAGGTTTAAATGTTGGTCTTTTTAGGACTGTCGATGTTTTCTCAAACGATATAAATAACAGCAAGCATGTAAGTTGATAAATGTAAATGTGATAGGCCTTAATTATTTGAAATGTAGGATATAAGCCATTTAGTTTTATTTAATTATAGTTAGTAGTATACTTGTAATGATATATTTTATTATTATTTATTTCTTATTCATATAAAATATCGATTATTTTAAATACAATAAAGCGATTCATTTGTTATTGTTACAGTTAGGAGAATAGTTTATTCAGTATAAAATCGTCGGTAAAAATGATTAACTATAGTAAAATTTGTCACACAATTCATAATTTCTTTATTTCTAATTTTTAATAAAGTTTTTTTATATTCGAATTTAGCAGGGTACTCTGCACCACTACATATCAAATCTATAACAATCCAATATAAACTCGTGTAATTCTAACTGGATTCGTATACGTATACATGTGGAAGAATCTCTGGAAAACTTCAAGCGCTCAAATAAAGCTCAATTTTCTCACAAAATGAAAAGGGTATCTTGAATCAGCAAACATTTCTTAATGAGATCAATTCGGAACACCATATACTAGCCGATTTTCGCGAATTGCAAATTGGAATTTCACTGGATTATGGGGCTCTTCGTATAAATGTAATTGGAGTGTTAAGTCACAAATTTAAAGACTTTCAATAACAAGCTGTAATATCTGTACTTTACTACGTGGAAACGCAACCATGAGCTAAATTCAATTTTAGCTATGCCTTTTCGTGTTCTTGACGTATTGTTTGGAAGTTTAGATGAATGTTATACAAATCAAATTCATAGTCTGGGTTCAAGATTCGTTGTACCTCTTGTTTATTTTAGAGCCGCGTTAGAAGTCTTTCATATGAAATGATTTATCAATCTAGAACATTTATTGAAATGAGCTGAACTTAATCTTGGGCAGTGGTATAAGGATAAGCTTTCCTCTTATTGCTTCAAACACTTTTTCAAACACGGCCAAAACCTTAGGTTTTTCTTGGATGTATGTTTCTTGAATTTAACTCGAATAGTTGTGTAGTAATAAAAAAACAATTATTTTGTCAGATCATTGGAACTACATTGACCTACCATGTCAAAATTACTGCTCTTACATAAAAATCTGTAAGTTCTACAATAATTTTACAGAAACAATAAAATGGGATTATGTACTATGGTAAATCCATTTATTGACAACAACAAAATTTCATGTCGACAACAACAATATCTGAGTTTATTACTTATTTTGAAGCCCTTTGAATAGTTTCAGAGCTTTAATAAATCTTGTTAGCTTTGAATTAAACGTGGCCATAAAAAGCCTGATTTTAATTTTCTGTAGCATTTCAAAACAGAATCTATTGTCAGTTCAAACTTTACAAGATATTTAGAAATCGAAATACTTAAAAATAAATTATTGTTCAACACATTTGCCGAATGATATTTCGACTCACCACCAACAAATATATAAGTTTTAAAATCAAATATCTAGGTATTTGTTATTGTTTCCTTCTAACTAAATAGCAGCAACTATAAAAAAAAATGTTTTCCCCCCATAAGACATCTTTCGGTATATAGTATGATTGTGTGCTTTTCCAAAAAAAAAAGTAAAAAAAGATCCAAATTCTGTTGTTGTACTTTACAGTACTTAGGATCGTACTAACTATATAAAAGAAAATCGATTTTTAAACTTTCATGTTGTGTTTTAGTACAGAGTCATTTGTTATATTATGTTGCCGCAAATATATAAAAAGAAAATTAGATACGAGTACGAGAAGCATAAAGTTTGTGTTTTGGCAAAAAAAAAAAAAAAATTTTTTTTTTTGAAAATATGGGAAAATGGGAAATTTGGTTTCTCTATATTTAGATACAGCAGAAAATGATATTGTTTCTTTTGGTTTTGTTATCTCTTTGTGTGTGTGTATATTTATGTTTCATACAAAATCAACTATACATAGTTTTTTGTGGGTTAATACGTTTTGTCATTTTGCTGTTGAGGTCTAATTTTATTAGGTTGTATCTGTGTTTTTTTTTTTATATTTTCCGGAAAACCCTTAAAACATATGATTTTTATTGTTTTCTAATTATTATTGACTTGTGCTGTGTTTATTAATAATATGGGGAATTTTATTGGTTTGTACCTTAATTTGTAACTATTTGATATGAATAATGTAACACAACTTCCTTATTATAGACTGAGTGAAGCTTTAATATAGCAATAAGTATTTTGTTTTATAAGAACAATTAGGATCCTTAAAGTTTCTTGCAAATCGAACAATTATAGTTAGAGTGGAACAAATGAACACATCTTAATACAAGCAGCTATATATATACATTACTCCATTTACCGCCAGACGGTTAACGAAAAGTTTCCTCGCGAGGTTACTGCATTATAAAATTTAAATTTGCGCCAAAAGTTGTTTGTTAGTTTGATCCATGATAAAACAAGTTAACCGAGCATGTTGGAATACTTTTCAACGTTGTTGGTTCGTGGAATAGGCAGTCCCCCGCGGGACCCAAAAATTATACCATTTTATTATATCAATCATATTATACCACCTTACCGTCATATCATTACAACCTCATAACATCCATACCATCCTATTATAGTACAATCATACCATCATACTATCATACTATCACCCCATAACAAAGTCAAACGATCTTACCATCATACCATCAATCCAACATACCATCATATTATACCATCGTAGAATCATACCATCTTACCATCATAACATTATATCATTATTACAGTAAACCTTACGATTATACATCACAACGTGATACCATCATATTAGCATAGAAACCTACCAATATACCAACATTCAATCACACCTCATAACATCATACCATCAATCATCATATCGTCATACCATCATACCATCGTAGCGCCATAACATCAAGGCATCAAACCACCATATCGTCGTACCATCTTACAGTCACACCATCAAACCATATCATCATCGCACTATCGTAGCAACACACCAGAATACCATCATACCATCATGCCATCATATCACAATCACACCATTACCAAATAATTTAAATTTTTGTTGTTTGAAATTTCGTCGTTGCCACGACAATTTTCAATTCTGAATGTCATATCCTCTGCTTCAAATTGCAACCTAAAATCACTACATTTTATAGCTAACTTCATGCGCGTCAGCCAGACATTCAGACATATAAGGTTATTATTATTATTGGATAGTTTTATTTAACGCCGTTGAAGTATCCTATTCTAAGCTTTGTCAGAAGATTAAAATCTGTACTGAATTCGCACATTGAAAATTTTGAAGCCAAATTTGGCAAGCTAACATTTGAAATTTGAAATTGAACTAATTTTTAGCCAATTTTATAAATTTTGTTATTTTTAAATTCCTAATTTTTACTTTAAAGCGGATTTATATCGGATATCAACCCCAATTTAGAATGCATCTTAACAAGTTTCTTGGTCTTTAAACCAAATTTTGATTCGAATTTTTGTTTTAGGTTCATAAAAAGTTAAAAATTGTGAAAGATTATGAGAAATTTTATGGAATTTTTAAAAATTTTGTTAGTTCATAGTAGGGGAGTTCATTGTTGGGATTGTAACTCATTACCTCTCAAAAGACATAAATAACCATATTTTGTTGTGTCCAGCAGATCAGATTTTGTGATCTGACACGGGCACTGTAGGAACTAGAAACAATTAAATTTGGGTTCGGTATCTAAAGCTATGTTGAGAGCATCTCCTCTGACGAGTAGACCTTTGGGCAAACAACGATCACCTTAGTGTCCGAAACAGGTCGAAAGCTCTAGTCAAAAATGCAAAAGATTTATCAAAAAACCCAAGAGAACTAGAGCTGGCCCTGGAGGCTCTAATAAGTGGCTGGAGGCTCTACTGTGGTAAAATATAGGAGTCGTCAGAGCCTGCGAGGCTACGTAAAGTACTGGCTTCATTCCTGCAACCGTACGGTTTTTCGGAATCACCGTGATTAATCATTGATCGCTCTTGGAGCGCTCAGTCATACAACAGGGGAGGTAAACGTAATTTTTATACCTAATACGGGAAAAACCTTTCATTCCACTCCATCCTAAGACCTTAGACATGTAAGCTTTTGCTCTTTCTATTATAGTACTGAAAAGACAAATATTAGTTCATATTAGAGATTCAATAGAGCCAGTTAGTTATGTTCGAAATTTCAACATGCATGTAAAGAGAAAACGGTAGAAAGCATTCTACACTCCCTAGTTTTCCTATTGAGAAATCCCTAGAATATAAGGAATACTCCCTTGCCACGCTAAATCGAGCACGATTACTAGAGCATTATCGAGTCTGGTTGTGGATGAGTCGCTCGGTGGCTGGATATATCAAATGCTAAGAGGCAAGATGGTAACCGCTAAGCTTGGCGGGCCTACCGTTAATAGATTTGTGCGTGTGGCCACACCGCAAGTTTGGGTCTTGTCTCTCCTTATTTGGTATTTGGTAATTAATGAGCTGTTACTGAACTTGGAAGGGCACGGCTTTAGGGTAGTTGCTTATCGGATGGCGTTGCTATCGATTTCCGTGGTAAATATCCTTGTACCCTAAGGGAGGACATACAAATCCTGCTTGGTATTCTTTCTGAATGGGCTAACAGTTGTGGACTAAATGTTAATCCAGATAAAACTGAGGTAGCCCTCTTTTTCAGAAAATACAAACTTCTTAACATTGATCCTCCCATTCCAATGGTATAAGCTGTACCTTTACAGATAAAACGAAGTACCTGGGTCTTATTATGTACAGAAAACTTAGCTGGAAGCCAAATATTTCAGAAAGAGTGAAGAAAGCTACTATAGCCCTGAACTAACGTAAAAATGATGTTGAGAAAAGATGGGGTCTTGAGCCCCACATCGTACACTGGCTCTGTAACTCAGTAATAAAGCCCTTACTTTTAAACAGTATAGTCAACCTAAAGCGTTGATGAAAATTCAGATTCTTCCTTGTGTATTAGTGGTCCACTTAGGAGCACATCCAGCCAGGTGTTGGAGTTAGTTGTTCATCTCATACCCCTAGATAATCTGGATATTCAAATGGTAGCGAGCACAGCTAACTCAAATCCGTTTCTCCGTTCCATCACCATATTTTGAAGAAAAGTTTGTTATTGATATTCCCTCCAGAAAAAACTGGTTGACTGCAGAAATTCTGAAGCGTGATGTTTTGACATTTTCTCTGATAGTTAAAAAATGGATGGTAGGGTTGGGGTGGTGTTTCCTTGTGGAATTAAATGTTCATTCCGTTTTTCACATTTCTGGAAATCCGTGGACCAGTTGAAGTAAAATGTAGTAACTGTAAGGAATATTGACATTTTTACGGACAGTGATGCCGCTATTAAAATGCTACGATCTAATTCCATACGTCGAATGTAGCCCGAAACTGTCTCTCACCTCGTAACGAGATGGCAGACCAGTTCAACATCCACTTATCGTGGGTGCCGGGGCACTTGAAGCAGATGAATTCACTCGTCAGGCTACAAATTGCCTCATTTTACCAAGTAAGGCAAATATGGAAATTCCGCTTGCTTCATGTCAACACTTGTGTTAGGAAGAAGTTAGGAGAGAAGCTTTGTTTGGTTCGATGAGCAGAGTTAAGGAAATTTTATGTGGTATTGCTACGAACTATAATTGTGTATAAATCGGTCCTTTGGGCAACCACCCCAAGCTAACCTAACCTAACATTCAGGTAAATACAGCACAGAATGGTTGGCTAGGGTAACCTACATTTAAGGTTCTCAACTGAAGAACTTCGCTTCCATATTATAAAGTCTCCCTTCCATAAGGAATATCTATTATTATAAATGCTCATCCGAGAGTAGCTTGAGGTAAAACCTATTGAATGGTTGTGGCTGTGTACTAGATGATTTTTCAAAACCACATAACTCTAACCTTATCTCGAACCTTTTAAAATTGAAGGTTAACGACCTTATATTTTGGTACTTGAAAAGCCGGATTCAGCAAGACAGGTCTTACCCGCTTAGGCCATCTAATTACACTTAGTTTAATGGCGAATAATTTGACATTTGATCAATTATCGATTACAGCATCAATGTTTTGATTATTTCCGACTCTTCTTCAGTATTTAAAGTTTCTGTGCTTTTGAAATCTGTTCGGACTATGTTCATTACTTCAATTAATCCACACTTCCAGACATGTAAATTAAATTTACAAGTATTTAAAATTGTCAAATTTTACTGTCATATCCATTGTCTTCAGGGAATTTAGCATTAAATACACAATTGTCTTATTTTACCAGTTTGGAACCAAGAGATCTTGAAGTTATCAATGACTAATAACAATTTTCATAGGGTTGGAAGCAGATTTTCTCCAAAGTAAATTTCACTAAAGTTTTTAACACTAGAACTACCGACCGGTCAAAATGACCGGTTATACATTTATTGAATTCAATTATTTTAATTATTATGTTAATACGTTTGTGGGAATCGGTGATGACTTTTAATTTGACAATAAAGTAATTATGTTAAAATTTATCATAAACTTCCAAAAAAATATTAAGATCATAAGTAAAAAAACTGAATTCGATTAATGTACAATTCATCATTTTGACGGGTTGGTAGTTCTAGTGTTAAGCCCCCTAAAGGGGCGGAGATTAACACATTCTTTATTTTTATCCTGTCCAATAGACTATCGATGAGTAAGTAAAAATTTCAAAAATTTTAAATGAAATAAATAAATTCAGAAAATGATGGATCATCGTTAAGCTACAATTTAATGGCTGCCAGGAATAAGTAAAGTTTTATAAAGTGTTAATCTAATAAATTTTGTGCTTAGGTTGTAAGGCTAAGCGTTTGCTTGATTAGCGAAATTATCTAATTAAATTACCGCTGGTGGGGTTTAATTAGATGGAGAATTAGAAACTACACTTTTGGTGATTAAGTTTATTCTGAATTCTTTCTAATAAATTTCGAGTTTAAATAGATTTTTAGAAACTGCTTAATAGTATGTTTTTATAATGAGTTTTTTTTAAATAATGTTGTGGATATTCTTACATTCTAATCGTTATTAATATTTCGCTTTATGCAACCTTTGCGATTTTTCTGGAAACAATTTATTTGTTTATTACTTAAAATGAAATTTGTACTCATGTTTAGTCACAAGATTGAATATACTGCGGGGCCAACAAATTTAGGGACCTTGGCCGTGGAATCGGTCGTTGTGGTGGAGTGATATCTCTGAATGCATGTCGTTTTTTCCTGCGTTGAAAAAGATATACCAGAGTTATGATTATGCCGGTAGCCATTAATGTATATGTCAGCACGTAATGATGAATATGATGTATGAACTGTGGTATATCGATGACCTTCGGTAGTTTCGTTTCGTTGATTTCTTGTAGAATAATAAATTTTTCTAGATCTGCAATCTCGTTGTAATGTTGTCGCCCTTTTCGATTGATAGAGATTTTGCTGGGGTATCCATTGGTTGGGATGTTGGTTTTTCAGTGCCGTAGTGACGTTCAATTGACGCGAGTACCGAAGGGTTGATCCGATGTGATTTTTCTTCAATGGCTGTTAACTGGAACTCATCATGTTTTAAAATACATTTCGGGTCTAATGTTAGAATTCCTGATTTATTTAAAATCATCGTGTTTACCTCCCGATTGAATATTAGGTGGACGGGTTGGGGTATGCTCACTGCGAAAGTCCACCGATTTGTACCTATCTGAGTCCAGTAGGTTTATTGGTTTACCGTTATACCGTAAATGGTTGGTTCTGCTATAATATCTTGCGGAATTGCTCGTAATGGTGCACCGATTACGAAGTGCCCAGGAGTTAAAAAAGTGATATCTGTAGGATCTGATGTCATTGGTGCCAGAGGTCTTGAGTTTAAGCAAGCTTCTACTTGTGAGGGACCGTTGAAAGTTCTTCGAAAATCAAGG
This sequence comes from Tipula vernalis, assembly GCA_958295665.1. NCBI lineage: Eukaryota > Metazoa > Arthropoda > Insecta > Diptera > Tipulidae > Tipula > Tipula vernalis. Next base: position 405,813,029 of record OY282558.1, on the reverse strand, counting down.
TTGCTACTCCAATAACCTTTACAAAATGTTTTTTTACTGCCTTTACTGACGCTTTCCAAAGTCCTCCAAAATGAGGTGAGGCTGGAGATATAAAACGCCATGTTTTTCCATCGTTTGCCAATAGTTGGAAAATTTCTTTAGAGGATTTACGAAGTAGTGCAGCTAATTCTCGATCAAGTTGGTTTTTTGCGCCCACAAAATTAGATCTGTTGTCGCTCTACAGATCACTGCACAATCCGCTATGTGCAGTGATTCTTTTATAAGCTGCGATGAATGCTTCGGTGGTTAGATCACTAGCTGGTTCGATGTGTATGGCTTTAGTTGTCATGCAAACAAAGATTGCTAAATATCCCCTTTGTGCTTTGTGCTCTCTTCCCCTTGTTGCACGAATCAGAAGTGGTCCCGCATAATAGACTCCGGTTCTCAAAAATGGTCTTCCGGGCGTAACGTGTACTGCTGGTAAATTTCCCATGAGCTGTGTTCTTGATTTAGAATTGAACCGACGACACCTTATACACTTTGATATAAAATGTCTTGTTAGATTTCGACCATGTATGATCCAGTATCTGGTGCGGAGATGTCCCAAAGTTAACTGTGTTCCTCCATGTATCGTTTGTTTACGTGCTTCTTGAATCAGCAGCTTGTCGATTAGATGGTCTTTTGTTGTATTTTGAACTCGGCCACCGACTCGTATAACATCGTCATGTAGGAATGGAGATAAAGATTTAATCTTACTTGTGTTTGCTATTTCTTTCTGATTTAGAAGATCTCGAATTTCGTTTTTGAAATGTTGTCTCTGCGCTATTTGGATTAGACTTTGCGTGGCATGTTTTATTTCTTCTGCCGTAGGGGCTTCATGGCTGGTTACAATCTTTCGGCATTTATTGATAAATTTTGCCACATACCCCATAACCCTTTTTATGGTATTAAAATTTGAGTACTTCAAAAGTAATTGATCAAAAAGGTCGTGTGTTGTTACTGTCATGGCTCCCAATATTGGTTGTTTTAATTCCAATTGATCTGGTGTGTCTTCCACTATTATTGGCGCTAGCTGGATTGCTTTTTCAAAGGTCCGTTCCACTATAAATTGTGGATGCACAGTCTGCGGGGTTTTCGGATGATTTGACGTAAAACCACTGAGACGGATTAGTTATCTTCTTCTATAAATGTTTTAAATTTATGGGGCTTGTTTTTCACCCATCCTAGCACAATCATTGAATCCGTCCAACAATATTTCGGTGTTTCATAAAATTTCATATCTTGCTGCACCTTGTTCATAACTCTTCTCTCGTGTCTCAATTTTGGCAATGTTAACTTGGTTGATATTGGATCTACTCGTATTTTTGCTGTTAACAATGTTGCCTTGTTTGAAGTTGTATGTAATTCTCCTGGGAGAGTTGAGTTGAAATGGATCCACCTTGGAATCTTTATCTCCTCTAGTTTTGGAAGGGATATATAATACTGTTGACATTTATTTTCTACATCTTCTGGCAGGTTTTGATCCCAGCTTACACCGGAGATCCAAAGTGCTTGCATTAAGATTTTGGCTTGTATCGGATTGGAGATAGCCACCCTAATGGATCAAATAATTTGGATGACTCAGACAGCATTTTTCGTTTGGTCATTTTCCCAATTTTGTTGTTGAGGTTCGCCTTAAACTCAAATGTATCAGTGCCTGGATTCCAAATCAATCTTAATGTCTTTACTGCTTCATCGTCAAATGTAATGGGTTCGAATGCTCTCGAGTCTGGATCGACACCTTCTATGAGTTGAGGATGATTAGAAGTCCATTTTCTCAGATTAAACCCTCCGATTCGTAGCAAGCTGATCAGTTGGTTTTGTGCCTCCTGAGCATTCCATAGGTTGTTACTTCCAGATAAAAAGTTTGCTACAATTAGGAAGGTTTTATCCTCATCGGCCGCCAGCTGTTGCAGTGTCTTGATGGCCAGATATGGCCCAAACGTTACTGTTGTTAGCTGATATGAATTTATCGTTTGGTCGGGGGATGTTCTCCATAATATTTTTTGGTACTGTTGATCATCGGGATTTACTTTTATTTATCGGTACTTTTGTTCTATGTCCGCTGTATATGCTATCTTGTATTTCGTAGTAGAATTGACATCAAATCCTATTGTAATTTGGGGCCAACGAGTTGTATTTCATTTAAGCTGATATTGTTGCTCGTTTTTGCCAATGCGTCGAATACTACTCTGTTTTGTTGTAGTACTAGTAGTTTTGATTGATGATTCGTTGTTGTTATGTTCCTTACTCTCAATCAAATCCCCTGATTGTAGTATCCTTGTATGCATGCCCTATAATCTTTAGAAAATTCACTGGCCAGTGACAATCGCCGTTCTAGTTGAATAAATCTAGCTAAGGCTCTCTGCTTGGATGAACCGAGCCATGGTATGCTTTGTTTAAAAGGAAGTCGTACTATGTAACGACCATCTGTGCCTCGTGGTAATGTTCTTGACACAGCTTTTCTTCTTCTCTATAAAGTTTCTTGGGTTGTATTTCTTCTATTTCGCAAAATTTCTTTAATTGGTTGTCGATGTCTGTCAAAGTGATCAATGACTCGATCTTGGATGGCTTGTTGGTTGAGGTATTTCCCAATATAATCCAACCTAGCTCTGTCTGTTGTGCGATTGGTTCTCCTTGATTTCCTTTTACAACCTGGTCCATCAAATTACTTGGATAGTAATCGGCATCCAATAACATGTCGATTTTGTTCGGTTGATTATAGTTCGGATCGGCCCATATTAGGTTATTTAAATGATTCCACTTTATACTGTCGAAATGTTTTCAGGCATGCTTCAATTTTCATGAAGAAACTTGACGAAAATCGGGCTGCTACGCGAAAGCTAACTACATATTCTTGTGACGGTTGTAGTTTCGCTCTCGTTTATGCCACCAATCTCCACGTGAGTTTTCTTGGTAGGTTGCTTTATTTGCTTAGATGCCTCCTCGGTGATAAATGAAATTTGTGACCCGGGATCTATTAGCATTCGTAGCAGCTTTGATTGTTGTCTGTCAGCCTGCACTTGGATTATTGCCGTGGCTAACAATGTGCCAGTTGCTCATATTGGTTCACTAGATGATTTGTTATTGTATATTTTTCGTTCGCTTGATTACTGTGAGCTCCCTTACATACCAAACATCGGGTAGAGTAGGGGCATTGATGGTGTTTCGCCTTAAGACACATGTTGCAAATTTGATGGTGAACAAGGATTGTAGATCGCACTAAAGTAGACATTCCTTGGAATTTCATACAGTCTTTCAAATCATGTTCTTGCTTAGACAACGCACATGTCTTTTTTGTTTATGTGGGACATGTATTGATCCTTGCTTTTTGTTGAGCGGGAGCTCCAGGACTGTGAATTATTGGTTTTGGTTTAGTTGCCTCTAATGCTTGGAATCGGCGTTCTAGAAAACTGAGGAAGTCCTCTATTGTTGGCATTTCTTTAGCATCCACAAGAGATATCTGAAATAATCGTGATGTCTCATTGTCTAATTTTTTTCATGGTTATTGGAATTATGACGTAATTCCAAGATACTCTGAGGATGCCTAAGTTTTTGATGGCATACATGTTTTCGGTTAGTAAGTCATGTAACGACTTTATTGCTGTTGCTGATTCGGAGTAAATTACTGGAGAGTTCAGCATCGCATTGACATGATTGGACGCTAGCTGCCTTTTGTTTTGGTATCGATTTACCAACAGTCTCCAAGCATTACAATAATTACCACCCGTTGCCTCCAATTGGCTTATTATTTTACTGTTTTCGTTTATATTTTCGTGGTTGTAAAGCCGAATTCCCTACAACGTTGTTGTTTAGTGCAGTTTCGCTCGTATTGCTTGCCTTCTGAGTATTGGTAATTGGCATAGCAGAAGGTGTTATTGTGTCTTCTAGAGTCAGCGACACCCCTGAAGATTCGGGCATGTCGGTTGTTGGTTTAATCGATAGATATTCATCGCTTCGTACATGTACTTCTAATGTTTTTAATTTAGCTTCTAACTCAGCTCGATAGTTAGCGTAAAATTTATTAACGGTATCTCGTTCGTTCCAATAGGAATGAGCTGGATTCTGATCAAAGAGTTCGTCTTTCATCTGTCTATCGGTGTCGAGGAATCCCTCCCAGATTGTTTCGATACTTGCCAGCCTTTTCTGCAAGTATTCCTTCGTCTTCCTGCCTTCGCCATCCTTGTTATAATTTGTTTTGCTTTTTTGAATTCGATCAAAAAGAGCATTTTGAGTTTTATAATATTCCTCCATTGCCAATATTTAGTGGCGTTAATATGAAGATCTATGGCTCGAAGGACCAATGTTAATCTAACAAATTTTGTGTTTAGGTTGTAAGGCTAAGCGTTTGCTTGATTAGCGAAATTATCTAGTTAAATTACCGCTGGTGGGGTTTAATTAGATGGAGAATTAGAAACTACACTTTTGGTGATTAAGTTTATTCTGAATTCTTTTTAATAAATTTCGAGTTTAAATACATTTTTAGAAACTGCTTAATAGTACCTATGTTTTTATAATGAGTTTTTTTTAAATAATGTTGTGGATATTCTTACATTCTAAACGTTATTAATATTTCTTTTATGCAACCTATGCGATTTTTCTGGAAACAATTTATTTGTTTATTACTTAAAATTAAATTAAATTGTACTCATGTTCAGTCACAAGATTGAACATAAAGTATTCAAATAAAATTAAAGCTTTACAATTTTTATCTAACAACTATTTTCAGAAAATAAAATTTACTATATAAATTTAATTCTGTACGAACAAATTGATTAATCTGCATTACTGAAAAATACTGAAACCCTCTATTCAGAGACCAGTGGGTGTCACGTGAGTGATTGACAGATTTTTTTTGTAGATTTAGAAGGTGTGAGAAAATAGTCTTGTGAAACTTGAAAATATAATATTTAAAAAAACCTTCGGAGACTTGAGTGACAGAGTCACTTTGTTGGTTTTAGCTGCATTTACAGTTTAACATACCTGTGAGACTAGAGAATCTTGTATCGTGAGAGGCTTAAAGAGATTTTGGCTAGGCTTAAAACAACCCATATTCGATCTATTTGAGAGTCATGGAAGCATCTAATTGCTTAATTTAACGGATAAATAACTAAATAATTATTTAAAGTCGCAATTTCCTTTCAGCGAAAAAAAAAATTAAAAGGATGAGGCGTAAAATTTTCTGTTTTCCCAACTTTATATTATTATCGCCTTGTACCACGACATCTTACTTTCGCCAATTTTGTATATTGTATATTTTTCCGTATGTCACAGCCAGCAAAATAATTTATGACATTTTGATGTTAAAACGTTGATAAGATGCCGCAAAGCGCAAAAAACTCAAAAATCGATTGAATTTTCATTTAAAGTTTATTATTCATTTATCTTAATATCCTTTTATTGTTATTTATCTCCTTTTTGATAATTGAATATGTTATCTTTCGCAGCTTGTGTTACCAGTTTAAGATTTTTTTTTTTTTTGATTTCTTTAACACTTATTGTGAGTTGTTGTTATATGGCTTTTATATAAAGTGATTTTTAAGCGACTTGGGAAAATTGTTGGTACATCTTCGTATATACATAATACAACATATATCTGGATAACATATTTCACTCTCGAAAATTGTCAAAACGTTTCAGAAAAAAAAAAAAAAAAAAAAAAGAAAATATTACAAGACCTACCCACACACACATATACACATAAACAAAGTCAAGAAAATTTTGTAAATTCGTATATTCCATTGTATATCATGGAAATTCAACGGAAAAATTGTCGCATACATCAAGAAAAACAAAAATGATAATAATGATAATAATAAATTGATTTCCATGATGTATTTTTATTGTCCTTTTTTATTTATTTTTTTGGTGTAGTTCAGGATGTTGTTGTTTATAAGAGAAACACTTTAAGGAAGAAAGCACAATAACAACCGCTACATAAAATGCCAACGAGTAAAGAAAACTGAGACATGAACAGCACAAAAAAAAACGAAAAATAATAATAAATTGTGAATGAATGATAGGAAAATGTAATTTGAAATTGTGTTTTGTAATTTTATGGGTGGAAAATACATTTTGAAAAATGTAATAAATTTTCTCGAGCGAGCTTTTCGTGCTGTTTGCTTGGTAGTGTGCGGTGAATTATTGGAAACAAATTGAATTCTTTGTAACTAAAAATGAATTTAAATTTTTATTTTTTAAATCGTGTAGTAGTTTTTATATTATTATGTATTACGATTAGATAAATTGATGTATTTTGTAAATACAATACATAAAGTGTTAATGTACTTCCTGGCTGACAATGATAAATATACTGGTGGTCGTATTTCTGTATTTTTATTTATTTATAGTTGTCTGCATAAATTTAAGAAACATAAGCTATGCGAGAAACAGGAGTATCCGGTTTGCCTTTCGGGCCAAATAAGCAATATGCGAGCCAGCCAGTTACTCAGGAACTTAAAAATTATTTTGACAATAAATAAAATATAAACAATAGTGATGTTATATAATATATATAAAAGGCGTGAAAAGTGGTGACCCCAGCGTTAGCACGTGGGGTCACCACTTATTATACACTTTATATTTTATGTACGATTTGAATGTATTTTAAATCGAGCACGAACAAAAGCCAGGGCGATACTTGTTGCAAATCACAAATGTGAGTGGTAGTATATGCAAAAGAAAATCACATACAAAAAATATTTTTATTGAGAAGAAAGTTGAATGCGATGAGAAAGTTGAATGCGATGGTTGAACGTGTAGTAAAGTTGCCACAAACTCTGAATAAATTTCTTAAAATAAGAATTAACACAATTTTTAAAATGGATTTTGTTTAGATTTAGATTTTAATAAGTTTCCCAACGACAAACGTAAAGTTCAAAACTACGGAAATTAATTTTATGTTTTTTGTTAGATCCTCGTATTATTCGCCTATAATGTCTAGAGTTTAGATGAATCAGGAGTGGAAAACAAATGACCAATTGGTATGCGCCGAGCTACGATTTGATGCCATTGGACTTTTTTATATGATGTTTCGTAAAGGATAGATGTTCTAGAGGTAGGAGCAATAAAAATTGAGCGAAATTTTGCTTCAGATGCCGAATTAGATGAAAATGAACTATCCACTTAAAAAATTGCTATCCGAAAGGACAATAAGGAAAAACCAAAATAGTGTGCAAACTTACAACTTCGGGCAAAAAATTAAGAAGACAAGCCAGTATTGGAAGACTGTATAAAGGAATGTAAATTTCAGATTCCGGGATATTTAACAAATATTGGTCTTTTGGCAACTATAATCGCCGTATGATATGCGCAGCAGGGATGATCAATGTTCATCCAACTTAAACTGAAATAGTTCAAAAAAGCTCCATAAATCAAAAAAATAGAAATTATACATACACGTACCACTTTAACATGATTGGTGGACAAGTAGTGGATGTATGTTAAAAACGAGTTCGACAATTTACAAGCTGTTTGAGTGTTTACAGGTTATTTTCAGGCTGAATATAAAATTTAAAAAATCCAAATTGGATATTATGTATGCAGTAAATGGGAGCCTTTAAAGCAAAAATCGAAACAGGTAAAATAGAGGATGAAAAACAAACATTGTGAGCAAGCCGGCTCTCCTGAAAAGTAATTAAAAAATACATAAGTGGTTTTTCTGAATTGTCACAGATTTATTAGTCAAAGTCAGAAATGTTTGCGAATTATGAACTTTGAGCACAACAGCTAAACTGCTTTCTGAGTAACTTCACAATACTAGTTCTTGCATTCCACACAACAATACCAAGTGGAAACGGAAGCTACAGTCACTAAGTTAGCACCAAAGAGCTTCTGACAACCAGAATGAGACAGTCCATCACAGTTATCACATCTCAATTAAACTTTAATTTGGCTAAAATTTTTACTGCACATATTACATAATAGGTTTGAAACTTCTAGTGCGTTTTTTATTCGCTATCCGAAGCTGCTGTGGAGAGCCGTCATATCAAATTCGCTTTATTGGGAGAAGCTTTTATATGACGGCTCTCGATAGCAGCTTTGGATATCGAATAAAAAAACGCACCATGCATTGTCGTAGCAAATATATAGCAAGTCCAATAATGACATTTAGGTGAATTAGGAGTTTCAATATTGGAACGTTTTACCCTGGTAAATCAAAGTTCGTATCACTGGATTGTGAATAAAATTTATTAGAATTTATTTATTTAACACCAAAAATTAATTCAACACAATTTTTTATTAATAATTCACAAAATCACTTTTTATAATATTTGCACAAATTTTAGTGATCACTTTTACTCTTTATATCTCACTAATTCACATTTAATCCTTATACTGTCGCCTACCAAATACTAATAATTCTAATTCGATCTCGTCCGCTCCTTATATACTTAAGCCAACATTTATAGAAATTTCATGACTTTTCCAGTAAGAATAGTTTAGAGACATTTAGAAAGTAAAGTAAAGCTAACCTGTTCCAATTAAGAGGAACATTACTAGAAATTGCCGAACTTAAAAGTTTTGTAGAGATGTTTCCAAAGTTTTCATTTCATTTCTAAGCATAAGAAATTGATAAATTATTCGCAAGTATAGCTCGGTAATGATATTTCTTTAATTTAAATTAATTGATTTATTTATTTGATACATACAGTGACTACAATCGGTACAAACAATTACGGCTAACCACAATTATTAAAAAAGCTTAAATAAAATACTCTTGAACAAATCTCTCGACAAGTGAAAATCGAAAATTTCAAAAACTGAATTGAACACCCGTGATATTCTCAGGATCGGTTCCGAAAGACCATAGTTTGTAGGCACCAGGTGAATGAATAAAAGCCCATCACGTTAACGCATTCGGAGTTCGGGAGCATAGATTTTCAGGCGTGCGAGTAACTCGGTACAACCAATACGGGAATTAATAAAAACAAAGCGACAAAGTTACGTCCCGGCGTTAATCTAGTCGTTGCAGTTTCAAAAGATTACATCGATCTTGATAAGGTGGGATGACATATTCCACAGCACGCGTGGACGGCAAACATCGGTGCGCGAATAGAACAAATTGCTTCTGAACACTGTCAATCCTCCCGGAATGACAGTGGCAGGATGGCGCCCAAACTGAAGATGCATTCTCCAAAATAGAGCGAACAAATGAGACATACAGTGATGTCAAAGTTATCGGGTCCCTAAAATCCCTGCAGTTTCGTTTAATAAAGCCCAACATAGGGCGAAAATTTTCATGTCATCTGCGAAAAGGAGGCAGCTAGAAAACTCAAAGCATTACGCCACATCGTTGATAAAACAATAAAAACAACAATGGTCCAATGTTGCTTCCTTGAGGCACGCCAGATAGCACATGAAATAATTGGGAGTAAGAACCCAAGATCCTAACCGAATACCAACGATCAGTGAGGTAGGAACGCAACCATTTAACAGGAATGAACTGACCATTTAAACTCTCTAACTTACTAAGAAGAATAGAGTGGCCAATCATATCAAAAGCCTTGGCGAAATCTATATAAACAACGTCAAGCTGATGTCTGGAATTTAAACTATCAAATAAATCATCACAAAATGAAATCAAGTAAGTTACTGTAGACCTACCGTGATAAAGTGTGGAAGAACAAGATTCTATGAACCATAGACTCAAACAACTCACGATAATTACTCACATCACTTCTTCTACCCGCCTTGAAAATTGGATGAATACAAGAAATTTTCCAAGGACGGGGAAAAAACCGCGACGAAGGCTTTCAATAAATTTGTAGGTAACAGGAAGGGTCAAACTCTCAGCACAACACCTAAACAGAATCGGCGGGAAGCCATCATAACCGCTGACCTCAATTCCATTTTTTTTTCCTTTTAAAATTATTTTCAGTATGAATTACCCTGTGGCCGGTGTTACGTTTCAAATTCGGTACGTTGCAAATTCGGTCAGTGTAATTATCGATCACTTTACTATTTTTATTTTTCCAATATTGCCGTGTCACGTGTGTGACTTTTATTCGATGAATTTGTTTTTTTTTTGGTTAAATATGGTTGCCTGATTGGGTTTTGTCAGAGAATCCTTTGAGAGAGAGGGAGACGGAGAGAGCTTAATGGAATTTTTTTTTCTTTTGGCGAGATAAAAATTAAACTAGGCAGTGGGGTTTTGGATATTAAGTAAATCAGTTTTGTTAAGAGTCATATAGTAATGATAATATGAAAATAAATTGTGAAATTTAAATTATGTGAATTAAATTCAAATGATAAATTATATTCAAATTAAAATACAATATCAGTAGACAATTCAAACAATTAAAGTATGTGTAAACATGTCTACATAATGTTTGCAAAAAAAAGAAAAAAAAGACAGTTCTTTAAACGGTAAACTATAGTGTTTTTTTTAGTGGTCAAAAAATTAAAAATTTGCGTTAAAAAACCAAGTGGAGTGATCAAAAATAAAAACACTTTGTTATTGTGTTCAGTTATTTCAACCAGTCATTGTAACATCCGCATAAAAGTCTTCATGAATCGAAAATATATACCGTTAGACGTAACATGTTCCAGAAGAATGTAACTAATTATTAAGTTTAAAAATCATTTAAGTCACGTCATCAGTTATGCAAATCAAATATCATCATTTAAATCATTTCATCAATTCAAGCTCAGTACATACCTGCGGGAGTGAGTCGAGAAAATCATCACACTTCACACTCTCTACCAATCAAATTACGCCATTTTGATATAAGCTCCTCCTCTTTCACCACACTCGAGTTAACTATTTTTTAATTCGCACTCCCGCACTCCCGCAGGTATGCACTGAGCTTCAACGTTTTATCTACACATTTCATCGTCAGCAATTTTGGCTACAACTGCAACAACCAATACATGCATTTTTTAAAACTAGATCAATGTTCCTACAACATCAGACGCCGTTTCGTGAGTTGTGAGAGCAGCCGGGGTCTGGAGAGAGCCATAGCGCTCATACAAGTGAGGCCTGCGTTTCTTTTCCTGCGACGAGTTCCGGATTCCATTACAATAACTGCACAGAAAAAAAAACCGTTTGTGACAATTTTTTTTAATCAATTTTTTTATTTTTTTTTATTATCAAATTTAATTCCTAATTAATTCTTATTAAGTTTAATTTCTCTTCTTGATTAATTATATTAAATTAAATCATTTCTTAATTAATCATATTAAAATCTAATTCCTTTTCTTTAATATATGTATCTCGTTTAATTAATTTTATTATTTTTTCTTAATTAAGTTTTACTAAATTTAATCATTTTTGGATTAATCATATTAAATTTAATTAATTTATTTTTCTTAATTGAATTTATCAAAATTTAATCATTTTTTGGATTAATCATATAAATTTAATTCATTGATTTTTATTAATTAATTAAATTAAAATTAATTCATTTATTTTTCCTAATTAATTTTTATTAAACTTAATCATCTCTTAATTAATTACATTAAATTTAATTCATTTTATTTTTAAGTTAATTTTATCAATTTTGATCAATTAATTAACTATATTAAATTTAATTCATTTTCTTATTGGATTTTATAAAGTTTGATCAATTAATTAATTACATTAAATTTTAATTCATTTTGTTTTTTTTTTTTAATTAACTTTACCAAATTTGATCAATTAATTAATTGCATTGAAGTTGATTCAATTTTTCTTAATTAATTATTACAAATTTAATTAATTTCTTGACTTTCAAGTTTAAAATAACTTGAATTTTCTTGAATTTAATTTTCGATTTAATTAAACTTTTCCAATTTAATTGCCAAAAAGAATTTTTTTTTTTGATTTATTTCGTTGCGCATTCGGAAGGACGCTTATATTATATTATTTATTATATTACTTTCTTTTACTCTAGTAAAATAAAGTATAGTAATCATGAAAATTTTGGACCTTGAGATTTTTAGAGATTTATTTGTTTTGGGGTCCCCTGAGTCCGAAAAAGTGGGTTTCGAAATGGTGTCTGTCTGTCTGTCTGTCAGTCTGTCAGTCTGTCAGTCTGTCAGTCTGTCAGTCTGTCAGTCTGTCAGTCTGTCAGTCTGTCAGTCTGTCAGTCTGTCAGTCTGTCAGTCTGTCAGTCTGTCAGTCTGTCAGTCTGTCAGTCTGTCAGTCTGTCAGTCTGTCAGTCTGTCAGTCTGTCAGTCTGTCAGTCTGTCAGTCTGTCAGTCTGTCAGTCTGTCAGTCTGTCAGTCTGTCAGTCTGTCAGTCTGTCAGTCTGTCAGTCTGTCAGTCTGTCAGTCTGTCAGTCTGTCAGTCTGTCAGTCTGTTAGTCTGTCAGTCTGTCAGTCTGTAAGTCTGTCAGTCTGTCAGTCTGTCTGTGTCCTCTCTACAGCCCAGATGGTTTATCCAATCGAACTGAAACTTCAGATTTAAGCTTTTTTGATAAATTGGGAGGTCCCAGTGAATTTCACTCCAAATCGGCTAACCGGAAGTGACCACTCCCTTGGTCCAGAAAATTTATTTTGCAAATATCTTAAAAAGTATAAGGTTTACAAAAAACTATTAAAAACAAAATGTTTCCAAAAATTAAAAACAAATAAAAATAAAAAATTAAAAATTAAAAAAAAATAATTTAAAAATTAAAAAAAAAATGGAGGTGTGGCCAACACACGACTTTTTTTTACGAACAGAGAATTTTGAGAAATTTTAATTTTTTTTTTATAATTTTTTAAATTTATTTTTTTTTAATTTTTAAATTTTTAAATTTTTTTTTTTTTAATTTTTTTTTTTTAATTTTATTTGTTTTTAATTTTTGGAAACATTTTGTTTTAGTAGTTTTTTGTAAACCTTATACTTTATGAGATATTTGCAAAATAAATTTTCTGGAGTGGCCACTTCCGGTTAGCCGATTTGAAGTAAAATTCACTGGGACCTCCCAATTTATCAAAAAAGCTTAAATCTGAAGTTTCAGTTCGATTGGTTAAACCATCTGGGCTGTAGAGAGGACACAGACAGACTGACAGACTGACAGACTGACAGACTGACAGACTGACAGACTGACAGACTGACAGACTGACAGACTGACAGACTGACAGACTGACAGACTGACAGACTGACAGACTGACAGACTGACAGACTGACAGACTGACAGACTGACAGACTGACAGGCTGACAGACTGACAGGCTGACAGACTGACAGACTGACAGACTGACAGACAGACACAATTTCGAAACCCACTTTTTCGGACTCAGGGGACCTTAAAACAGATAAATCACTAAAAATATCAAGGTCCAAAATTTTCATGATTACTATACTTTATTTTACTAGGTAAAAGAAAGTAAAAATTAAGAAAAAAAGAAAATTTCTCAAAATTCTCTGTTCGTAAAAGAAAGTCGTGTGTTGGCCACACCTCAATTTTTGTTTTTTTGTTTTTTACTTAAATAATTTTTTTCAGCTTCTTCCGTTCTCTCTCATCTTCGATTCCTCAACGGCCAATGGGCTCCAAGTGTTTTTATTAAAACAAAAAAAGAAAATTGTAATAATTTATCTTGGGTCGATTCTGGTTTTTATTTCCTCCGTCCAATTGTCCAAATAAAATACAGATTCGACGAATTTTTTTTCGCTTTATTGGGGTTATGGTTATTTTCGTTGATGATATGATGATGATGAGCTAAATTTTTCCTTTTATGGGGAGTGAGGGGGGAATCACGGCCCTTATCCCGTCCATGCTCATGCGCTGATTACAGGCGGCGCTGTCTCCTCGCGCACACCCGCCGTAGGGTGGAGGGGGGGGGGCAGCGCGGCATATGTGCTGTCCACTGGGGGTTCGCCGTGAACCCTATGTCAACTGGTGGGCATTGCTCCTCAATGTTCTTTTGGGCCTTGAGGGGTCGTGCCTTCTTGGGTGGCCTGTGAGACCATCGTGTGTTGGATGGTATTGTCTGTCCTCAGGATGCCCCCCCCCCTTCATTAGCTGACTCGTAATGGGGAGGCATTGTGGCACCGGAGGAGTTGTGCCCGGTGATAAGGGGAGGTCCTTGGGGCAGACCGTATGGTCTGCATAAGGTGGTCCGGCCATTCTCGAGTGTGCACACCCGGATTATTATTATTTTCACCTTCCACATACAAACCTTTTGATCCACCTTTGTTTTCTATTTTTTATCGACGATGTGGTTATTCAAGCAAGGTTTTCTGTCCGGAAACTCCCACGCCATATCCTGAGTCTAGTCAGCTACCCATACCGCACCGGACCTCTGAATTCGTGTCTGTAAACGAGATCCCCTTGTGGGATTTCGTTACAACACCAACTCATTGTTATACTATGGCTCTCGACGGCCGATTTTATTTATTTTAACCCGCGGAACGTGCTTTTCGATATCACACCTGAGAAGATCGTTGAAACTTAACACAATACAGTTCGAATCACCGCCGCGTTGTCAGAGGTCCCAATTAGAAATGCTGAGAAATTCATTTAAGAATGTGAAGTCGGCTTTTCTAAAATTAAAATAAAAATCATTAGAAATATAATTTTTTTTACAATTAAAATGAAAAATAAATTTATGTCCGACATATGTTATAAAGGCTTCGGCATGGACCTATAGTGCTCCAAAATCACTAAATTCCAAAATTCAGCGAAATATGGATCAGCTTGATCACTTTAACAGTTAAAAGTTCTAGTTATCAGAAAAATCGCACATTTTTTTTGGACAGCTCGGAAATCGGCGAAACAGAGTAAGCTTCTACAAAAATTGCTTTATGAAAATGATAGTAAGGAACTGATGCCTAGTCCAGTCCATGGGAAGCCAAAGTAATTTGAGGAATTCAAGCATCTTTTGGGAGTTTATATAATTATATAATGAATACTTGAAATGAAAGTGTCAGTTCCAGTATATTATGTTGACTTGATTTCACTCTCAATATCATATAATTGCGTAATAAAAATACGAAAAGAATTATTTCCCTCACGCAACCTATATACATTCATACATAAATGCCAAATCTACCACTTCCTAAATAGCAAAGTTAAAATAATAGACAATTATTTTCTTAAAGCACAGAAGAAACTTTTATTTTTTTGTAGTGTGCTTAAATAATGTTGAATGTCAAAAAAGAATTTTCTAAAAAAAAAAGAAAAAAGCAAAAAGCTCACAGTTGTGAATACAATTGAAAAAAAGCTTAACTCTAATTTTTATTTTTTGTTCGTCGTAGAGAGTGCTGCTACACAAATACACACAAATAAAAAATGATTCTTGCTGTTTATTATTATTTTTGTAACCATATGGTTTATTTTATCTGTTGAATTATTGTTGAAATAATAAACTTTTATTCTTAGTCAATTCGTTTGTTTATAGCAAAAAATTGTTGTTTTAAATAAACAAGCATGTAGTTAGAAAATATAGAAAACTTTTTTTACGAAGACATAATAAAATTACTTTATATGTAGAACCACAATTTGTGTAAAAGTTCGACAAACTTTTTTTTTTTTTTATAGAGTATGTGATTGATGATCTGAATCGTGTTAAGAATTTTCGATGACATAATTTGCCCTTTTACTCGTATACTATATATCGCGTTTAAAAGTCAATGTCTTCTGTTTTATCAGGTGCTAAATGCAAATATGCAATTTGCATAACGCTCAATTAATTATATGGTACAGTATTTTATCATTTGAGATATTTACGTAAACAAAAAAAATCCAGATACACTATTTTATACCATTCCATTAAATAAACATCGTAAAAAAATTATTCAACTTATAATTCCATTAATCAAAAGAATATCAAATAATATAAGTTAAACAAACAAAATGGGAGGAAAAAAGTTTAAATCCCAACACACAATGTAAGCTTATAAAGCTTAAGCAAAAAAAGTGTATATAATTACTTGAAATAATAAAAAAAAAAAAAAATCGCTAAAATGGGAACAAACGTAAACAAACAAATTACGTCAATTTTATTATTATTATAAATATAATATAAAAACTAACTATTTCAATAATAATAAAAATAAAATATTTTGCTCATCAAAATCTCATTAATAATTTTATTTTTTTATATCCTTTTTATGCATTCGCCGTTTTTTTTTGTTTTTATATAATTTAATTGAGCTTTTTCTCCCGTTATACTCTGTTTGTTTAAAATTTAAATAAAATTTATTTAAAATATCAAAATAATAGAAATTTTTATGAACTATTATAGCGTAATAGGGTGGCCGACCGAGTGAAATATTCGTTTTGTACATGTTGAGCTTTCTCATAGGTACTAAACGAAAAATGTGTTTTTGAACCATACTGTTCCATGATGAAATACTAACTACTGCTTTTAGTATACATTTGTTTACGTGAATAACAAAATAATTAATTATGTGCTGATAAAAATAAATTGCATCTGGTTTAACATTAATTTTGTTTATTTTTTTATATATGTACATTCACCAGTTGTTTCCTTAGCTTCCACATTATTCACCGTTGAACATGCTCTGCTAAATCAAGGTAAAGTGTTTTCTTCCTTGTTGGTTTAATTCTTAATAAGCTACTTCTTTACCGTTGTATATTTAAATAGTACACAGATTTGTTTATGGTTTTTATAATGGGTTTAAGCAGCGATTGCAACATTTTATAATATATTAGAGTGAGAATTTAGTGTACCACATACTTAAAAAAATAACTTTAATTTTTAATGCATGCTGTTGTGGTAGATACCACTGAGTACACACTGTACAATACCAGTGTGATGTGGACTCTGATTGGAGAGGGCGGCAGATGCGACAGAACCAGCGTGACGCTCGATATTCCTACTCCATATTTAAGAATTAATAAATAAATATATTATAACGTCAATAAATAATATAAATCTTTTATATAGTCCATAACAAAACATGGTGTCAGATGTGGTCGAATGAATAAATATTTTCATCGAAAATACTGTTTAGTAATTTGTTGTGAACGTGGTTTATCGTGTTTAACCTCAAAAGTGTCGTGAACATTCAGTTTATATAATAACATTATTCATCATAAAATCATAATGGATAAAGCATTGTTAGAATTTTTACAATCACAATCTAAAACAATAGAGCTTCTTAATAATAGATTGGAGGAAACAAATAAAAAACTCAATGAAAATGTAGCAACTGGAAGTGTTATCGGAAATCCAGTGAATGTTCCTTGGCCAGAACCGTTGAATGTAGATACCGGTGACGTAAGGGAAAATTTGGAAATTTTCGAAAATAATTGGAAAGATTATTGCAATGCTACAGGTATGAATTTGTGGGAAAAATCAAAAAATTTACAAAAAACGAGCTTGATGCTATCGGCGATAGGTACCACAGCCAAAACAAGGTACATGGATTTTGGTTTGACAGATGAAGATAAAGAATCCGAAGAAAAAGCTATAAAAAAAATTCGTGATTGTGTGGTAGCTAAATCCAACGTTATATACGACAGGTACATGTTTAACACATATAACCAATACATTGATGAATCTTTCGATTTTTATTTGATAAGATTAAAGAAATTAGTGAAGTTGTGTAATTATGGTAATGATGATATTTTGAATGAACTGCTACGAGATCGAATAGTAGTGGGTATCAAAGATACACTTCTAAAGAAGAAATTAATGGAAATTATAGACTTGACCTTAACCAAAGCGATGGATGTTTGCAAAATTGCCGAAGTAACCCAAGATAGGTTATCAAATATGAAGAGTGATGAGACGAACGTAGGCAACCCGGTAAACAAGATTACCAATAAATCAGCGGAAAGTGTCAAACGAAAATGTAAGTTTTGCGCTGAGTGGCATGTTTTTGAAAAAGGGACATGCTCCGCTTTAGGAAAAACTTGTTCAATATGTAAAAAGAAAAATCATTTCGAAGTGGCATGTTTCAAGAATAATAATAGCACCAATAAACGGAAAACGAATCGAGTTAACGAGATCTGTAACAACAACCCGAACGGCAGTGATGAAGTTTCCAGTGAAGATGATAATGATAATCAAAAAAGTTTATTGATTGCTAAAATTGATGGAAAATCAACGGTTTCTTCCAAGTTTAATGTAATTGCAACGTTGAAGTTAAAATTTGGAAATGTATGGAAACAGGTCGAGTGTATGTTGGACACGGGCTCAAATTCGTATTTAGTAGGTTATATTATGTATAAAGCATTAATGGGCCAGACAAATCCAGTAGTCTCCAAATCGAAATATGAACTGATTGATTTCAACGGGAATTCCATTAAAACTATTGGAGAAGTAAAGATCCCGTGTGAAATTAATAAACAGCGGTATACTCTTTTGTTTCAAATTGTCAACAGAAATCATGGTCTATTGTTGTCATCAAACGTATGCTCTGCATTAAAATTAGTTAAGTACAGTGACGAAGTTAAAAGTTATCCAAGGAATTTCGAATATAATCATCTGCAAGTTATTGAAACAGTTAGGAAAACGGATGCCAGTCCTGAATTTGACAAAATAAATGCTGAGCGAATTATCGAAAAATATAACGATGGATTTGGGGACTATGGTCTCCTTCCAGGAGAAGTTGAGCTGGAGATAGATAAAGATGTCAAACCAGTTATACAAAGAGTGCATTGTATTCCAGTGATTTATAGGGATAAGTTGAAAGTTGAACTCGAAAAATTAGTTCAAGATGGAATTATCGAAAAGATAACGAAACATACGGATTGGGTTAGTAATGTTTTGATTGTTAAAAACCGAATTCATTTCGAATATGCTTAGATCCAATTCCTCTCAATAAAGCTCTAAAGAGACCAAATTGTCAATTTACGACAGTTGATGAAATTTTACCAGAACTGGGGAAGGCTCAAGTTTTCTCAACGTGTGACGCAGCAAGAGGTTTCTGGCAAGTAAAATTAACAAAATCCAGCAGTGAATTGAAATGCTTTTCGACGCCATTTGGACGCTACGTCTGGAAACGCTTACCTTTTGTCATTTGTTCAGCGCCTGAAATTTTCTAGATGAAGATGTATGAAATGACACATGATCTTAAAGGTGTAGAGGTGTTAGCAGATGATCTTTTGATTTACGGAAGCGGTGATAACAAAGAGGAGGCGCTTATTGACCATAATAAAAATTTAGAAAGTTTAATGATTCGACTTCGACAGTATAATTGTAAATTAAATAAATCAAAATTGAAGTTATGCCAGTCATCTGTAAAATTCTTTGGTCATATTCTATTAAATGAAGGCCTTAAAGCAGATACATTAAAAATCAGTGCTATTCAAAATATGAAATCTCCAGAAAATAAAAACGATCTTCAACGATTTATGGGCATGATCAATTATCTAGTGAGATACATAAAAGATTTAAGCACACATTGTACTCCATTACGAAAACTGTTGTTGGAAGATACTCCTTGGATTTGGACAAAAACTCAGGAGGATGAGTTCAAAAAATTAAAGTTCCTAGTTGGAAATGTTAAAACCTTGAAGTATTTTGACTGTACTAAGCCAATTACAATAGAGTGTGATTCGAGTAGCTCTGGCTTGGGCGCTGCATCATTTCAACAAGACGATATTATCGCATATACTTCCAGAACATTGACGACTACAGAGCGCAATTATGCTCAGATAGAGAAAGAGTTGCTCGCGATTGTGTTTGCGTGCATCAGGTTCGACCAGATGATCGTTGGTCATATGTGTACTGTAAAAACTGATCACAAGCCTTTGATAAATATTTTTCAAAAGCCATTGCTTAAAGCACCGAAGCGACTTCAGTTAATGTTAATGATCCTGCATCGTTATTCTTTAAAATTGGAGTTTATAGAAGGAAAAAACAATATTGTTGCAGATACACTATCCAGAATGCCAGTAGAATATGATGATAATGCTATAATTCCTCGTGAAAAAAAATTTGTACATCTAATTGAGAATTATAACCGACGAAAGAATAGAGAATATTAGACAGGTAACTCAAAATGACAGATCTTTACAAAAACTTATTCAACTAATCACATACGGATGGCCGAATAATATTAGAAACGTTCCTGAGGAAGTTCAACTTTATTATAAATTTATAAATGACCTTTCAACACAAAACGGATTGATATTTATGGAGAATAGAATTTTAATTCCATGCGAATTAAGAAAATTGATACGTACAAACGTACATGTGAGTCATAATGGTGTTGAGTCAACTCTTCGGCTCGCAAGGGAGAATGTTTTCTGGCCAGGTATGAGTTCTGATATTCGGGAAATGGTAAAAAAATGTGATATTTGTGCAAAATATGCAAGTTCTCTTGCAAAACCACCGATGCTGTCTCACGATATCGCAACTTACCCATTTCAGTTCATATCGATGGATGTATTTTTCACTCATTATAAAGGAAAACAAACAAAACTTTTAGTAACTGTATGTCACTACTCGGATTATATTGAGCTGGATATATTAAATGATATGACTTCCAATTCAGTTGTTAACGTATGCAAACGCAATTTCAGCCGCTATGGAATACCTCAAAGAGTCTTAACAGATAATGGAACAAACTTTGTTAGTTAAGAGTTCGCATATTTTGCTTCGCAGTGGAAATTTACCCATGTTGTTTCTTCACCACACTATCATCAAAGCAATGGTAAAGGTGAATCAGCTGTAAAAATAGCCAAAAGCCTAATACAAAAAAGTGAAGAAAGTGGCGAAGATATCTGGTATTCTTTGTTACATTGGCGGAATATTCCTAACAAAACAAATTCGAGCCCAGCTCAGAGAATGCTGTCAAGAAGATCGCGAACAGGAATACCTTCAATAACATCGAATTTTAAACCCGAAATAATTAAAAATGTTCTGGAGAAACTGGAAGAGAATCGACGATTAAATCCCGATAATAATAAACTATGGACAAAAGGGACCATAGAAAATAGAATCACGGATAGATCATATGCGGTCAATGTTGATGATTCATCTTATCGACGAGATTTGATTCATATAAAGCCTCGTCTTTCTGATGATGCAATTACTATAAAGACGACCGAGGATATCTACGATGAAGAAACTAGCGGTACCATCGATCTAAACACCGATAATGTTTTAAGACAGAATGTTACATCACAGATTCAAGTATCGTCTCATGCCCCTGATACATTTTTACCAACTACTACTGAAATGACTTCAATTTAAAAATGTCTTTTATGTTAAAGGTAAGCTTTTCAGTTCCTAATTTATAATTCATTACTTTAGGCGACTTTAAAGTGAAGTACAAGTAGCCCGCCAATGGAAAGATGAATGTTTGGTTTTTTATGTAAACCTGTTCTCTGAGATTTCGACCCTCAAGCAGTGCTGTCATTCTGAAAACTTTAAAGGGAGTACTTTTCAAATTTTCAGAAAGTATTTCTAGTCAGAAGGGAATAATCACAGACATTTTTAGATTATTGTTTTGAAATTTTTATATCAAATATGCGAACATGTTCGTCATTTTACACAAAGCTAATTTTTGAGAATTGGAAGTTATTTTGGTGTGATTTAAAGAAATGTTATTCCCAGACCATACCACAGTAGGTACCTAGGGTGAACAGGTCAAAAATGACTAAACCAGGGTGAAGTCTGAAAAAATCGCCTTAAAAAATCAGGTCTCGAAATATGTGTATGTTGTTATGTATTTGATTTTAAAAAAAATTACTATAAAAAATTAGTTTGTTGGGGATGACCGGTCACAAAGCAACCACGTGGTGAAATCTCTTCTAGAAAAGTTTTAAACACATTAGCTTGATTCATATCGGTTAAGTCCGATAATAAATTTCAATGGAATTTGTGATAATCACAACAGTTCCATTTGGGGCAAGGATGGAGTTTCTTAAATAAAATATGACCACAATTCAACAAATATCAGTATCTTCAACAAGACCTAATGACAATTTGCTTATTGAAAAAAAAAAATTGGGCAAATTAAATTTGCCACTGAAAAATTTGTTTTCTTACTTTCATAACCACTCCAGCCCTTTACTAAATTCCAAGGTTCCAGCACCAAATGGAGTATACGTTATTAGGCCGATTCTGTGAGTAGTTCCTACTAGTAGTCTACTACGGGGGTGCCCCGTAATCACTCCAACCACCACACTGATCTGACTTCACTAAAGTGAGATAAGCTGTGTGGATATCGCCAAGTCCAACTTTGGCAATATCTGCCGAGTTATTACGAAAGAGGTGATACTTGACCATCTGTCATTCGTCAGCTTGCTAGCTTCTTCCTGAAGCAGCAGTTTGCATACCGCAAGAGGCATTTCAATATCCTTTCTGCTTTCTGAGAAGTGGTCTGTTGTACCACGTCGAGCCAGTTCATTGGCGTTTATAGTCCCTGTTCTTATGAAATGTCTTGGCACCGATAAAATGTGAATGTTGAACTGATTTGCCATCTCGTTAAGAGATGAGAGATAGTTCTGGACTACTTTCGACGTGAGAAGTGTGATTGAGTTTGTGTTTATTAGTCCGGAACTTTGTGTCAAAAGATAGTGACGGGACAGTATAGTCGGTGGTCCTAAGAATTTGTTCGTTGCACAAAATAGATGAGTTCCCTGTATTGTTGCAGGTCCACATTAAGATGAATTTCAGCCGTATGGCAGTACAAGCTGCCAACTGTTTCCCCAACATATCTAGAGGAGCTAAAAATAGCAGAGTCTCTAGTGAATGAGTGGATGTGCTCCTCAGTGCAACATTGATCCACAGAGACATTGTTCTCTGACCTTTTGTCAACAGCTTTTGGTTGACTGTTTTGTCCAGAGCAGTCCACCAGACTATTACCCCATACAAGAGTATGGGTCTGACTACTGCGGGATAAAGCCAATGTACGATGCGGGGCTCCAGCCCAGATCCTTTCCCAATGGCATTTTTGCAAGAGTATAGCGCTACCGTAGCTTTCTTTAACCTTTTCAGAATATTAGGTTTCCATTATAATTTGCTATCCAAAACGAGACCCAGAAACTTCGCTTCAACTGTAAAAGTCTAGCTGAACCTATTTAAAGTGGGAGGATCGATGTGAGGAAGTTTATATTTCCTAGAGAAGAGAACCAATTCGGTTTTGTGTGGGTTCACATTCAGCACACAGCCATTGACCCATAGTGAAAAAGTGCCCAGGGCATTTTGCATAAGCTCACTAAGGGTGTCGGGATATTTACCACGGACACCAATAGCAACATCATCCGCATAGGCAACCACCTTGAAGCCACCGTCCTCCAGTCTCAGCAACAGGTCATTTATGACCAAGTTCCAAAGTAGGGGGGACAGTACGCCACCCTGTGGCATACTTCTGCTTGCAAAACTTCTGACGGAGGATTCCCCAAAACTGGCATTTATGATCCTGCCTCTTAGCATCTGATCTAACCAGTCCTTGAGTGATTCATCCACTCCCAGATCTAAAAGTGCCCAAGTTATTGCCCCTGGAAGCACATTGTTAAGAGGCACTCAATATTCAAGAAGGTTACTATTGCGTAGTCTCACAAAATCCCATCCGGCCATTGAAGATAACTTGGGATGGAAGGACCAATTGCTAGTACTTTGCTTAGCCTAGACATTTCTGAAGACTCCTGAATTTTGCCACAGTATAGTCTCCAAGAGCTGTTCTTAGCACTTCTCAATTGATATTTATAAATTTTGAGGACTTCCTTATAGGAGTCCCAGTCCACATCAGATTTTGTTTTCCGTGCTGTTTTGAAGAGTCTTTTGCATTTTCGACGTGTTTGTTGAATCTCTAAGGACCACCAGGGTGGCCGAGATTTACCCCTAGGCCTGCTAAGGGGACTAGAGCCCAGAATCGCTTCATTGAAAGCGCTGGACAACTCGTCCACCAAGCCATCGAGCTCTTGCGCAGTTTTTAGAGGTTTTGGCACCGAAACTGGTAGTGAATTACCCAGAATAGTTCTAAAGGTATCCCAGTTGGTTTTCCTCCGGTTTCTGTAGATTGAACTTTTTGGAGAAACCAAGTCAAAAAGCTTGAGACAAGTGTAAAATCCAATACTTCCTGTTTATTACTAGTTATAAAGGTCGGCTTATTGCCTATGTTACATATATGAAGGTTAGTACTTAAAATGTAATCAAGGAGTAACTCACCTCGTTCATTTGTGTCCGTACTTCCCCAGATCGTGTGATGGGCATTTGCATCACCCCAAGGATGACTCCAAATTTGCGCTTCTGAGCCTCCAAGATTAGCTCACCTAGAATGATTGGTGGAGTATCCACTTCATCATAAGCTAGGTAAGCTGATACTAGCCAGAGGTTTCGTTTATTGACCTCAATGCTGACCGCTGCTACATCTCCGTTACTGAAATTTGATAACAGAAAACAACTTATGTTATTTTTAATGAGAATGCATGTTAGAACCTTACCTTCTATCAAGCACGAGCATGACTTCGGAGCCTCCGCTTTGTCCACGTCCTTCTTATACACCATGAGTGTGACTGTACTGTAACCATTGTTGATTAGACCGTTGGTTTTTTCCAGTGCAGTCAGTGACTTCCTGTTTAACAGTCAATTTCACCTGATTCCTGTGCCAGCCCGCGTCCCGACAAATCGGAGCAGGTCCTGGATTTTCTGACAGGATTTTCAGGTAGGTGGTGGATAAGGCCCCTTCAACCTTCTTCCAACTGGCAAGCATGATACTGCCGTCCTCTTGGTCTTTGTCAATAACTGCCACAACCAGCTGATCCTTGAAGACCTCGTTAAAATGCCTCATAGTGGTAGCATAAAGTTTTGTTCGCTTTGCGATCTTAGGACTTTCCCCCTGAGATCTATTTCTTTTAAGCTGTGAGCCAGCTGAAGGCTATTCGACATTTTCTCGGTGACATTTTTTGCCCACGCAAGCGTGGCTTTGTCTTTATCTGTCCTGTCCTCTGGCGAGATCTTGTTGATTTTTTCCAGGGCCCTCCAGGCCTTCCTCCTAGTATTATAGGTTGGTTTTGAGGAACCAGCTTCATTCGTGCTTTGGTTCCGCTTTGTATTTGTATACTCAGATTTGGTGACCCGAGCGGAGGGACCAGCCTCGCTTGAGCTTATGTCTCGTTGATTATTTGTAGACATAGAGTCAGGCCTACAGACCCGAGCTCCTTTTTGTTGTTGTTTTGTTCTATTAAGATCTGTAGTTGTTCCCAAGGGTAGCGGAGAAAGAAGTGTTCATTTGTGCAGAGATCCGCAGTACACAGATAAGGCTACTTAATCCGGAGGGCGCCAAGTATCTGAATCCACCGTTAACGACTGAGCTAGTTTTAAAACGGGGCCCCCCGTCTGGTCGATTATCGGCATGGTACGATTAACACCATAACCCAGCCCAGCGATTTGTTTAAGGTTGACTCTTTTAGCGCTGTGTTTTAGCCTAGAATCCAAATAATCAGCAATCTAGTTACCAGCGGTCACCACGTGGAGGTAACACGAGCACTTGTGGAAGTTGCAAGCTACGGAGCTGGCCGCAAGTACCAACTTGAATTCCCCGAGCAATTTCACACCTGACCACCATCATTGCACTAGCAGTGCATCAAAAAACTTGGTTTTGAGTATACATATTTTAAACAATTTCAGACAATGTAGGTACATCAGTTGTTAGAACAGGGGAGTACAAAATGAAAGTGCGGACTACAGGAGTAAGCACTAGGCAAAAGTAGTACAAATACTCCGATCGTAGTCACTTCGACAGCACTTCCCTCAAGGCAC
The DNA here is from genome assembly GCA_958295665.1 of Tipula vernalis. Classification (NCBI taxonomy): domain Eukaryota; kingdom Metazoa; phylum Arthropoda; class Insecta; order Diptera; family Tipulidae; genus Tipula; species Tipula vernalis. The sequence goes on along the minus strand of OY282558.1, from coordinate 405,787,417 downwards.
AGGTGAGGAGAAGGCGGGAAAGAGAGAGGAAGGCGTCAGGGGTTCTACGGGGGAAGGCCCCGCAAGAGCTTTCCCCGCGCAAGCCACTGGTGAGGCCTGGAAGCTCTCAGGCAGCGGGGCCAGCAGAACGGCGATAGAGGACACTGATCAGCCATCGGCCGGACAAAAAAAGCATTCGGGTAATGGCGGTGCTGAAAAGGAGGCGGAGCAGGGCCTTCTGAAGAGGCCTTAGGGAAAATGAAGGCATCGCTAGCCTGCAGATAAACCTGCATCATGCAAATGCGTCTTAGGACGTCCTTTGTCGTAGGTTTATCTGCCAAAACATTGGCATGGCTCTAATATAGGAGCTATGGGTGACAGGTAACCAGATTAGAGGTATACCAAATCAAGTGGGTAAGTTAATTTATCATAACGGAACTGAAAGTCCAAGAGCGGCTATTTTGGCCAGTTCGCAAATTAATTGTATTGGTGGAGGTTCTGGGTGAAAGAGACAAACAGGTGGCTATAATGGACTCCGCCTACTTTCCTGGAGACTCAGAGTTAATACCTCCACTTGACTTTAGGCAGCTCATAGCTCATTGCAAACGCAATGGGCTAGCCTACCTGATAGGATGCGATGCAAACGCGCACCACACGGTGTGGGGTAGCACGGACATCAATAACAGGGGTATCCTTTTGAATTTCTGATCTCAAATAATGTAGACATTGTCAGTAGGGGAAGGAAACCTACTTTTATAAATGCGGTTAGGCAAGAGGTCCTAGATTTGACACTTGCTAGTCCGAATTTCAGCGACTTGGTCAAAAACTGGCATTTGTCTGAAGAGGCCTCATCGGCGGCTGAGACCATGCAGCGGCAGGAAATCAGAATTCCAAAACTGAACGACTGGGCCTTTTCCGTGGGGAACATAGAGTCTCCAAAGGGACTGGAGATCTGTTTCAACCAGCTGCATAATTCTATACACTTGGCTTACGAGAACAGCTGCCCGGTTAAGCGAAGAGAGCCCACAAAGATGGTCTCTTGGTGGAACGGGACGCTGGGTAAAGTGAGGAAAAAATCTAAAGATTATTCAACAATGCTAAACGCACCGGTGAATGGGGTGAGTGTAAGATGGCCTTGACGGAATATAATCTCGAATTAAGAAGGTTCAAAAGGGCTACCTGGAGGAATTTCTGTGAGGGAAACAATGAATCGCCCTCTGCAGCTCGTCTCCAGAAATTCCTTTTTAGGGATCATTCAAATGGTTTAGGACTTCTCCAGAAGCAAGATGGGAGGTTCACTGAAAACCGGAAGGAAACCTTGGAGGTACTGGTAGAGACCCACTTTCCGGATGCAGTAGTAGTAGGAGCCCAAGAGCATTCGCATGATCCCTCAAGTGAGGTGCCCTATACGCCTCACAGTAGGATTTTGAGTCTCTCTGGGAAAATTTTCACACCTAGCAAGGTGCGATGGGCTATTGGGTCTTTCAAACCTTTCAAATCCACTGGAGGGGATGGTATCTTTCCAGCTTTACTTCAAAAAGGTAGTGATGAAATACTCCCCAGCTTGATCCAGATGTTTCGGGCAAGTTATGTTTATTTATTTATTTATTTATTACCAACTTATACATAACTGGTTACATCACTTAAATAAGAAATTTAATAAAATTATATAATGTAAAGATCACAAAGATTACCAATAATTCAAATGAAGCTTCGACATCAATTCCTTAAATGCATTTCTAGACAGATTAAAGTCAAAAGCCGGCCGTACTTTATTAAAGGAAGCAGAAGAATGATAAACCGGCTCACATTTACCGTAGTTTTGTCTACAAAACGGCAACTTAATTTTTAAATCTTTAGCGCGCAGCACACGTAATGGAGTATATATATCAAGCAAACTCAAAATTTCCGAACAATCGATTTTAGACACCAATAAATCTCGAACAAACATTGCGCTAATTTCAATTCTACGAATAAATAGCGGCTCCATGTTTATTTATTTACATCTACCTCGATACGCTGGGGGTATGAAAGGAGGTACATTCGCATCTCTAGGCAACCTTCGTAGTGCGTACATTAAAAATCGCTTCTGAACCCTTTCTATGCGATCTGAATAGTTAATATAAAACGGATTCCATATTACAACACCATATACCAACAATGAACGAACAAAAGAGACATATAAAGTTTTAATCACGTAAGGATCATGAAAATCCTTAGCAAACCTTTTAACAAATCCAAGCATAGAATTCGCTTTAGAAATGCAACCTTCAACATGTTTATGGAACGATAAATTCGAAGTAAAGGTTATACCTAAATCTTTAAAAGTATCAACAGTTTCAATACTACAACCATCAAAGAAGTAATCGTAACTAGTGGGTAAGACTACGCGGGTGAAACACATTGTTTTGCATTTGGAGATGTTTAGAATCAAATTATGCGATGTACACCAAGCCTTGAGGTTTGTCAGGTCAGACTGAAAGTCAAGTGCATCATTGGCGCAAGAAATAGTTTTGAAGATTTTTATATCGTCCGCATAAATGAGAATGTCGGAATGACTTAGACAGTTGACCACATCGTTTACGAAAAGAATGAAGAGCATGGGACCCAAATGGCTGCCTTGAGGGACTCCTGAAGAAACATCAATCACTCTTGAAGTGAAGCTGCCAATTTTCACAAATTGAGTTTTGGATTTTAGATAAGATCTAATCCAATCAACTGGCAAGTAGTTACAATTCAATGAAATAAGTTTCCGCAACAGCAAGTCATGATCGATCTTGTCAAAAGCCTTACAAAAATCAGTGTAAACGACCTGCACAATATTACCAGTTAATAGAGCCCTTGAAATACAATTAGTAAACAAAACTAAATTCGTAATAGTTGACCTACCAGGGAAAAATCCATGCTGTTTGGAAGAAATGAAAGTCTTAACATAAAAGAATAATTGATCTTTAACTAGTTTCTCAAAAAGCTTTGGTAAAACTGAAAGAATACAAATACCTCTATAGTTCTCGACATCGCTTAGAGATCCGGATTTCGGCTTAATAAGTGAGCGTTTCCATGCAATAGGAAAGCAACCCTCAGCGAGACTTTTATTAAATAGTACGGAGATATGGGAAGAAATTACCTTACCGGTTAATTTTAGAAAAATGGGTGGAATAGAATCGAAACCGGCACTTTGGTTAATATCAATATTAGACAATCCGGATAAAATAGTATCCACTTCCAGACGAAACATTGAAAACTTAGAATTACTTGCAACATTACTGAAATTACCAAGATTTGATTTCGAACTATATACACTCTGAAAGAAATCAGCAAATAAATTACAAGTATCCTGTATGTTATCACAGGAACGGCCGTTCAAATACATCGTAGAAGGAGGGTAACCATTAGACTTACTTTTGTAATTAACAAAATGCCAAAAATTATTTGGCTTCGATTTAATTAATGATTCAATTTCCAGAGTATAACAGCTGTAAAGAAATCGGTTTAGACATATATACTTCTTACGTAATACATCAAACGAGTTGTAATTAACAACATTAGGATGCAATTTATATTTCTTGTGAGCCTTGTCCTTTCTATTTTTTAGATTTATCAACTCATTATTATACCACGGTTCCTTCTTAACGCTAAAAGCTTTCAGTCTTGGAATACATTTCTCAATACCTAGACTAATAATTCTATAAAATTCGATTAACATGTCATCAATACTATTACAAGCATAAAAAAACGACCAATCATACGTATCCAGAAATGCATTTAAAGAATTGTAATCGCCCTTTATAAAGTTGTAAGTCCATGAATTAACATTTTCTTCGTATAACTCGCAACATTCAAACATAACTGAAATATTCAGTGGAGAGTGGAAAATACTAGACGATCCAGCCAAATCCTCACACGTCGATACGGTCACCTCATGATCAAATAGTACAAAAGCCAGATCCAACACATTACCACTATTATTCGTAACACTGTTACATTGCTTTAATCCCAACGAAAATATTTCCGAGATGAAGTTATCCATTTCATCGTTCATGTTAATAGGAGTCAAATTGTGATCAACATACTCCCACTCAATATCCGGAATGTTAAAATCTCCAAAAATAAATAGACGATCCTCCGGCTTAAGAAGTGGAGCAATATTTGATTTGACAGTGTCCACAAACCTTTGATAAACTGGCATACTCGAATGGCAGGGTATATATGTAGATAGATGATCAGCGAATATGAATGGAATTGTATACGTACAGCAACAATTTCGGCAACGCAATTAACCAATGTTATCATATTGGATGAATATTTGTTAGAGACTGCGACTACAATACCGCCTATGCTTTTAACTATATTCCGAAACTGTGGAGGAAAGTAAATGTGGTCTTTATACCAAAGGGGGGAGGGAGGTTGTCCAGACACCCAGGCCAGGGCATATCGGCCAATCAGCCTCACATCGTTTCTATTAAAGACGATGGAAATAATCCAGGACTATCACTTAAGAAGTGAGGTCCTTGGAAAAAATCGGCTGCATCGAGACCAGTTTGCTTATTAAACTGGTAAATCCACTGTAATGGCCCTTAGCGGTCTAGCCACGAGGATTGAAAAAGCAGTGACATATAATGAAATCTTTGTGCCTTTGTGGACATTGAGGGGGCGTTTGATAATACCTCCTATGGATCTATAGAGAGGACAGCTATGGGAAAAAGGGTTCCGCTTTCTACAATTAGGTGGATCCGTTCCATGCTGGAACATCGTGAGATTACTGCCAGACTAGGCGGCGAGTCAGTAACCATCAAGGCCGTAATGGGCTGTCCCCAAGGAGGCGTACTATCTTCTCTTTTGTGGTCATTGGTTATTGACAGACTACTGGTCCTTCTGAGTAGCCATGGGTTTGATGTCCAGGGCTATGCGGATGATGTGGCTATCATAATCAGAGGCTAGTTTGATGAGGTCATTTCTGATCGTATGCAAAATGCACTCAATATAATATGGCAGTGGTGTTACCAGGAAGGACTCAGTGTCAGTCCAAATAAAACTGTCATTGTTCCTTTTACGAGGAGGAAAAAGCTTGCGCTTACAGCTCCCTCGTTAAACGGTACTACTGTTCCTTTTTCCAGCAAAGTTAAATATCTAGGGGTTATCCTAGATCAAAAAGTGAACTGGAACCAACATTTGTTGAAAGTTCAAAATAGAGCCACCAAGGCTTTCTGGGCCTGTCAAAGACTTTATGGGCGTACTTGGGGATTACAACCAAAAATGATCTACTGGTCATTTCTTACAATCATTAGGCCTATGGTCACCTACGCATCGGTTGTATGGTGGCCTAAAACTGAGCAGAAGGAAACGCAAACCTTATTGAATAAGGTTTAGCGTATAGCCTGCATCGGTGTTACGGTCTGGATGAAATCATGTCCAACCACTGCGGTGGAGACACTTCTAGGACTTTCCGACTGTTTGCCAGCTAAACCGGACCTACACAAACCACTCTGTGTTAGGTTACCTGACCGGGATGTGTGGAGTGCAGGTGGACCATCCTTTGAGCGAGGGTCCATGGTATGGTTTACAGATGAATCAAAAACCCTCTCGAAGTCCTTGGGTACCAATGCTACCGTTTTCAAGCAGAAGTACATACTATAGAACTTTGCGCTAGAATAGGCATAGCAAAAGGCCTAAACGATGCAAAGATTTATATTGTATCAGACAGCCAATCCGCCTTAAAGGCTCTTAGGTTTTGTACCGTTAAGCCAAGGCTGGTATGGGATTGGCTGAAGGTTATTAAACATCTGGCAGGCTCAAATAAGGTAACACTTATGTGAGTGCCAGGTCATACTGGAATCGAGGGAAACAAGGCAGCTGATGGCCTGCCCCGTGAGGGTTCTGCATCTCCATTTTTTGGGCCAGAAACCTTCTGCGGCGTCACTAAGGGACACCTTAGAGCAGCAGTAAAACGCTGGAAGGATGTTCAAAAGTCCTCCTACTGGCGCAGAATTCCAGGTTTACGACAGGCGAAGAAATTCATATCACCTTTGTCTTTCAGGGTTAAGTCTTGAACTTAGGAAACCTGAGTTGAGGATTTATTTTCAAACAAAATTGATTTCGATGACGACTTATATCATCTTCAGTTGACCGCTACTAAAACTTTATTGAATAATATAACGATTTTTTCGCCTTTTTTATACCCCAAAAAGTCATCTTTTCAGGGGTTCCTATGTTCAATTTCAAAATTGTTCCGCAGACTTATGAATTTAAAACAAAATTATAAATTTTATTGGTTGGTGTATTAATTTTTGCGTTCAACATGAACGTGTTGTTTCTATTTTTTCCATCTTTCTTCATACGATGTAAAACTTTCAAATTTGTGTTCATGTCTGGGTAGTTGTGTTGTGTATCATTTATATGTTGAGCAAAATTTGATTCTGTCCTAATTTTGGCAATATTCCTTGTATGTTCCTTAAACCGTTATTTAAATGATCTTCCAGTTTGTCCTAAATAAAATGAAGGGTAATCTGAACATTTTAATTTATAAACTACAGTGTCCAAAATTTTCAGGCTTTATTTTCTGTTTCAATGAATTCTGAAGTTTAAAGGCAATTTTGTAACCAAAATTTTGAAAATTTACAAATCTATACTGAGATATTTTGTTGACTGTCTGTATTCCATTTTATTTCGATAAATTAAATTCATCAAGTCAATTTTTGTTGATTTGTAACGGTTTTCACTCGTAATGAATTTGATTGTGTTTAATTTATCGTTGCTATTTGGACGGTGAACCATGTTGTTGCATGCTGAAATCTTGTGTTGGTATGAATGGTTTGACTTCTCGTATGGATCGTGTGGCTGGCTTGTGTTGGTTTTCTAAAAATTTTGAATTTATGCTGAGAATCAGAATTAGTTATATTTATATACAAGAAATATAAATGTAGATTAAATCAACTTTCAACAGTGGAAAGCGGTACTTTTCTTTCAAGAATCCAATAATTATTCAAATGCCCCCACAATTTGTACACTACTTTCAAGAAAGAAATAGTTTTCAATACGTATACTACGTTATGGGACAATAAGATTCACCAATAACCGATACCGAGTTTAGCGAACTATTGAGTAACGTAATTGTATTAAGACTACTCAACATTTTTGATTCGTGTCATTTTCTTATATATTTCCGCTGACACATTAAAATAAATTAGATTATGCGATATTATCAGATTTATTTTCATATCCTGATGTAATACTTTACAGTTAGGATACAAAGAAATACTGCACTTGAATAAAATCATCTTAAGATTATATTTTGTGCTTGCATGGTGTTAAATTGCTGGAAAACATGTTGATGATATTACTTATAAAAGGATAATGTTCTTAAAAGAGCTTTTCCTTTATATGCATAAAGTTCAAAAGATAACACTTGAAACGATATACATACACATATGTGTAATTATATGCTGATAAAATTTTATATTGTTCAAAAGCATAATTCTATGTGTGTCGGAGAAAATAAAGCTTTTCGTGTCTCTTTGTGTACATACGTACAGATATCACATAATTGTTCCAAGAGTATAAGGTGTACATGTTAAGGTAAATTTATGTATTTTTGGGTACATATTTTATTCGAAATTTATTTGAGGTTTTGTATTACCTAAAATTACAAGTTCATAATCATATCAATTACCACAATCAATATGGAATGATAATAATCATAGTTGTAATTAAAAAAAAAAGTGTCTGCTTACTCCATCATCAATATCGTACTAAACGGAACAGACATACATTTCATTTTCTCATGAAAATTTAACAATAAACCACTTTAGTATTTTAATATAAACATTTTACTACAGGTATACACATACATAGATAAGTCTGTGTGAGGAACTCAATTGTTATTTAAGCTTTTCTTGTTCAAATTGAAAATTAAAAATTTATGCTTTTTTTAGAAAATTTCTTCTTAAAATTTATTTTAAAGATGTTCAAAATGAATTTTTTACAAATATTTTATTATTCCATTACGGTAGGGTGGTTGTTAAAGTATAGTCTGCGAGCTTTGGCGTATTCCAACTCTAAAGTTATATTCTGCCAGTTTACTCTATATAGGTAATAATCTGCCGCATAGCTCGAATTGAACTATACTCGGAATAAATCCCGACACAATCTACCTACTCCAATCAGCCATTGTTTTTCTTTGATCACTCTTAGTAACTTTTAGACCAGAAACCCACTTATTTAAGGAACCTATTTAAAAAGCAGAAATAAAACTTCTAAATTCTCTTCATATACCTCCAAGTACCTTATCCATCAATATTATGAAACATTCTGCGGTACTTGTACAGTTCTTAATGGAGAACAATAAAAACAGTTTGTCACATTGTCAGCTTTAACGACAAATTTTCTTGGACTTTCTATAATAAAAAATGGTTTCACCAACCTGGTGGAAAAAGAAGGACAGCATAAGTTTAATTGGACGGTAGAGACGCGTGCTACCTTTGTGTTATTGAAATCAAGGTTAGCAATATCTCGAATTTTGGCAAATAAGCTTTTAGCATAAAGAACATATAATTCAAGTAGAGCATTTTAAATCACATATTGAAGTTCTTTTCTTTAATGTAATAACGAATCGCTCGTATTTTATGGCTAAGAAACCTAAAAGATTCCTGAAATACAACTTCAATTTGAGTCTTATGAAGGGAAAATTAAATTTGGTATTCAAAATGTGCAGAATTAACAACATTCTCAGGTAATGCCTGTGTAAGTGAACGATGACACCTTCACGTTCGTGGCAAGATGTGCTTCAAAAATTTTGCTGGCTGCGCTTAATTGTGCAATGGGTTAGAAAGCATTATGGTTAGGTACAAAAATCTAGTCACCAACGTGCCGCCGATGGGAGACTTTGAAATCAAAACTTGTAATGTCGTCTTTGATTCAACCAATAAAATCTATCGTTCGAGCAAAATTTTTGCTCGGTTATAAATCTCGATTTTTTGTGAGATTTACCTCTCATTTACTAATGCCAACAACAAATACTGTCATTTCGCTGTCATTTTCGCGGTCATTTTGTTGCTATGCCTACTTAAATATTATGTTAAATAATATTTTTCAAGAAGTAAAAAATACACACACACACATAAAAATAATCGGGCAATTTGATTTTCTTGTTCGATTCAAGGGTTGATTTTTGAAAGAGGTAATAGATAAAAGATTTTCAAGGAGGCTGGCACGATAACACCGGGGAAATAGTAAACGAACAATTTCCAACTCAAAGTGGTTGACAATTACAATGCTAAACTGAACATAATATCAAGTGTTAATAGTTTTGGAAAGCAGCACAATATAATTGGCCAAATCGGCGACACGCGACTAAAATTAAATTTCAGTGTTACTATATTTGAGGGAACAAGTCGCAGCAGTTTATATATCATCAGTTCCCACAATCAACAATGAACTCGTTACCAATACCCTTGCAAAATAATCTAGTGAGGACGTCTATGGTTTATTTGCTCAAGTAGATGAGCCGATAACATATAGGGTTAGGTTAGGTTGAAGTGGCGGCTTAGGCACACTTAGACCAGTGATGGTCCATAGTGATACCACAGAATATATTCCCTTTAGCCCTATTGGAACCATTTTGAGCTACTTATGTCGTGCAAGACGTCCCGCACTTTAATGTTTTCGAGATCCGAGAGGCAGTCCATCCTGAGCTTACCCAAGTGTTTGTGCCTTCTGAATGCCAATGCTGGACACGAGCAAAGGAAGTGGACCAAAGTCTCTTCCTCCTCTTCGTCAAAGCAGCTTCTGCAGAAGTCATTTGCCTCCAGACCTAGCCTTCTTGTATGTTCTCCAAAAAGGCACTGTCCCGTGAGAATTCCTACGACCGTTCTTAATTCACGTCTGCGTAGGGATATAAATGCCCTAGTGCGCCCCAAGTCCAGCTTTGGCCAAACCTGTCTTGCAACTCTACAGGTGTGGGTGTTAGATCATCTTTCCCCCGCTGAGGATAGCGCTTGCTTCCCAAGTGCTTGTCTCAGCGCTGTGATAGGCCTCCCCAGACTTGCCCTTTCCGGTTGCAGCTGGAGAGTAGTACCATGCCTAGCAAGTTCATCCGCCCAGCAGTTCCCCATGACGCCCGAGTGATCAACTCAACGCCACCCGTGACGCCAAAGACACCGATTCTAACGACTGGATCGCCGTTTGACTATCCACATAGATTGCGATATCATCTGAGGATACCACATTATGCTTCAACCACGTCATGACCTCCTCAATCGCTACGACTTCAGCTTGGTACACGTTACAGTAATCAGGAAGACGAATAGAAATGTTTACATTTAATATGTCACAGAATACTCCAGCTCCCATTTTACCGTCTAGCTTGGTGCCATCTGTGAAGAATTGCAACGCTTCGATTTCCGATAACGGTCTATCCCTCTAGGATTACCTTGAAGGGGAGGAGGTCCGAAATCGCTTTCGCAAGATTCGCCAGCTCATCCTTCAATGATCTAACGATAGTAGAGTGTCCTATACTAAGACACCTCCACTGAGAGACGGCTGCAAGTCGTACAGCCGTATTTGCCGCCATCTGTTTGCCAAAAATGTCGAGCGGGAGAAGGTGCAACATAATCTCTAAGGCACTTGTCGGTGTCGACCTTAATGCTCCTCTAACAAGCATACAGGCCGTTCTTTGCACCCTCTCAATCTTACTGTTACAAGTGACCTTGTCCAGAGGTGGCCACCAAACACCCACCCCGTACGTGAGTACAGGTCTCACTACAGCGGTGTAGAGTCAGTGTACCACCTCCGGCTTCAGACTCGATCTACGACCAATGGCGTTCCTACAGGAGTACAAAGCTATAGTAGCTTTGTTTATTTTTTCCAACATGTTGGGCCTCCAACTAAGCTTACTGTCTAAGATAATGCCCAGATATCTAGCTCTATCAGTAAAAGCAAGTCTCGTGCCGTTTAAGGTAAGAGGGACAACTACCGGGATTTTGTATTTCTTAGTGAAGAGTACCAGCTCTGTCTTGGACAGGTTAATACCAAGCCCACATTTGCCCGCCCATTTCGTAAAGATTGTAAGCTCATTCTGCATTACGTCTAGAATCGTGCCCAGAAATTCCCGGTAACAGTTAAAGCTACGTCATCTGCGTAAGCGATAACTTCAATAACCTCTCTCTCCAATTCTAGTAGTAACCCGTTTACCAATATGTTCCTGAGAAGAGGGGACAGAACTTCCCCCCCCCCCCTACGGGGTTCCCCTAGTTACTCGCCTCTTGATGGCGGAGTCCCACAACTTCGAGCTAATAATCCTGCTTCCCAGCATATAATTGGTTAATCTTCTCAGAGGAACGTCCACCTCCAAAAATGACAATCCCTCCTTGATTGCCTCCGCTTTCACATTATTAAAAGCGCCCTCTATATCGAGGAAGACCACCAAACAGAATTCCTTTGAATTAATCGATTTCTCAATCGTACACACCAAGGCGTGCGGAGCAGTGTCCACAAATCTACCCTTTTTGTACGCATGATAAGACGGTGCTCACTTCCTGGCACCTATTTTGTCTCTAACGCATACATCCAGCAGCCTTTTCAAGGTGTTCAAAAAAAAGGATGATAGAGTTATTGGTCTTAGGTCCTTAAGATAGACATGTTAGCTTTTCCCCGCTTTCGGTATAAACACCACATTGACCTCCGTCCAGTACCTAGGAATATAGCCCAGCTTCAAACACCTTTTAAATTTAGCTTCCAGGTAAGGAAGAATAATTACTGAGTTGTTTTGAAGTTCCGCTGGTATAATTTGATCCGGACCAGCCGATTAAAATGGTTAAAACCCCTCAGTACCCATAGGATCCGTTTCCTGGTTACCATATCCTCTGTGAACAGTGACAGTGATTCCTGACGATTGCTACGCACCAACAGGTCTTCAAAGCTCCCTGGGAAGTGTGTCTCGGAAAGAAGCTTCAGAATCTCTCCACTAGAAGCTGCCCAAGATCCGTCCGGTTTTATCAAAAAACTGGGAGTAGCTGTACTTTTGGAAAGAATCTTCCTAAGGCTTGAGGTTTCGGATACCTCTTCCATTTTATCACAGAAGATTCTCCAAGACCTCCTTTGTGCCTTTCTTAATTCTTTCTTGTCAATTCCGAGTTTCTCCTTATAGGAGTCCCAATCTTGTGCCTCCCTTGTACTTTTGGCTTTATTAAAGGCTGTCCTACAAGCCTTATGATAGGTTCCCAGTTCCCTGGACCACCATACTGATTTTTGCCTACCTCCAGGCTTAGCTAGAAGGTAGGCAGCACGAAAGGATTAAGCAAATCCGCCAATAATTCCCCATATTTGCTCCATTTGGTCCTTCTAGGGTTTCTGAAGGCTTCCCGGGTAGCAGGGTGAATATCGAGGCTATAGGTTAAATATCGATGATCAGAAAAGGAATGTTCCTTATCCATCCTCCAATTTCTAACCATATGAAGAATATTATTTGAGGCAAGGGTCACATCTAGAACCTTCTGCCTGTTACTAGTAATAAATGTGGGTTCCCGCCCAATATTACACACTGAAAGGTTAGTAATCATCAAATAATCAAAATGTGACTCACCTCTTTCATTAATGTCCGTGCTTCTCCAGATAGTGTGATTCGCATTAGCATCTACTCCTAGTACCACAACTACCTTTGATTGTTCCGCTTCATGGATGAGCTCCTGCAGGTTATCCGGAGGAACCTCCTTCTCCCAGTCCATGTAGGCTGAAACTAGCCAGAATCTACAAGTGTCTAACTGCAGGCTAATTGCAGCAGTGTCACCATTGCTGTATTGGGAGAGAAAGAAAAGAATAATATTATTTTTCCCAAGTTATAAATCCAAGGTTCTTGGATTAGTATCACATCTTCACCCAGCAGCCTTAGAATGGTGAAGGTTAATTTGAGTTATCTTAATCATAATCTTTTAACCTTTATCTACCTCTATTTTATATTTCTGCAACCGAAGAAATATTATACTGTAGACTAGTCAGTGCCCCCCCCTCCCGTCTGGCCGGGCTGCCAACATCCTCTTCCATCGGTACACCAGCTCCTTCGCTTATGTGCCCCTCCTCATCTTCTAAGTAAATCCTTGCCAGACCGAGGTCGCTAGATTCACTCTCCCTCTACCCTCAGCTTCTCCCCCCATGCTGCTGGTATACCTTCAGGCCTGGACGGGTTGCCACCATCCTCCGGTTGGCCTCCCGTACGCGCTTCCGCCCATCCTTTTTATAAACGTTGAGAGTAATTGAGCCGAATTCGAAATCAATTACTCCCTTCGTTTTGTGCAGGAGAGCAAGGGACTCCTTATTTATTACCATAATTGATAATTTCGAGCCCCCTTCGCCTCCTTCTACTTGACGGTCTTCCAATTTCCGGTCGGAAGATTCAGATTATTGGCATGCATGATTTATAAACTTCATCAGGGCTAGCCGGTTTGGATGGCAGCCGGACATGTATCCTCGGCCTGCTGGGAATTTCCTCCCGGATAACTGGCGCAAGCTTAACGCCTGGCCACACCTTACCTACTTTGGCTATAACCTTTTTATTCAGATCCATAGATCTAGAGTCCGACAGTCCTGATACCGCCCCTCATCTCTGCAGGATGGGGGTGGTCCTGGATTTTCTCCCAGGACCTTTAAAAAGACTAAAAAGACGAGGTTGAGTGTATTATACACCAACCTCGATTTATCCGCCGTGATGCTCCCATCTTCTTGACTTTCGTCAATTACGGCTAGCATCAACACATGCTCCCTCAGGACATCCACCTCGTCCTGGGGCCGCTGTCTTTTCGACACATGGTCCCTTTTCGAGCTTCCGCAGCACACAGTGCTCCTTGCCCAAGCTACTGACGTTCTCTGTTCTTCGGTGAGCTGCCCCTCGGGGGTCGCAGCCCACTTATCGAGAATTCGAAATGCCGAGCGGCGGGGGAATGTCTTTCGTCCCACTCCCCTGTGCTGCGTTGGTACCGCTAACTCCCGAGACTTGTGCACTAGAGTCAACCACCTTTGCAACCTTAGAGGCCCCACCCGCCTGGTTCGAGGTACCTCCCTCCGCTGATACCGGCTTTTGAGGAGAGCCGGTGCCCTTGGTTTTGTTATTGTTTGATCTTACCATTATGATTCGTACGAGTATCACAAAAATAAAGGTCCGCCTGTGCAGATATCCGTAAACGCAAGTAAGGCTAACTACAACTGGAGGTCGCCAGGTATCCAGAGGGCTCCGTTCCCGACTGGGCTTTGTTAAATGGCCCCTCATCCTAGTTGATCATCAGGGGTCGCTTAACACTTTACTCCGGCCCATTTGCCATCATTTAGCGTGACCCGCCTTATACCTAGGTCACTTATTAACACCCGCTCAATGAGCGTGGACCCAAAGGCGACGGCAATTATAAGGCCGATAACATATAATGAGGCTTTGAATGTGAACAATGGAAATCGGCCATGCAAGAAGAAGTTAATTCGTTAGTCGAAAATGAGACTTATCAGTTGGTGGATTCGCCCAAAAATACCTACAATACTTTATTGAATCCTGAGTCTTCGCTATGAAAACTATCGTCAGCAATTCTTCTTACTGGCCTTGTTTAAATCAAAGATAAATTTGGAAAATTTCAAAGCTGTCGCATTAGATTCAGGGTTACAATCTTTTTTTTGGTTCGAGAATTGCGTGCAAAGGTTAGGGTTACAACGCCAGAAAGCAAATGTAAGCATATAGGTGGTATAACATCTGGATCGGTAACTTCAAAGACGAAAGTGGTACTAGCATTACAATGCAAGTGAGTGTTTTAAGTCTCAACAATCTACCATCCAGGCTACCCTCGCAGAATATTCATTTCGATGATAAACGGTTGCTCCAGAATATACAACTGGCTGATCCTGATTATGACAAGCCCGCTCCGTTAGATGTCTTGATAGGAGCAGACAAATTCTTTACAATATTAGATTGTGCACAAAAACAATTCAAATCAACCAATCTACATAAAACCATATTCGGTTGGATAGTGTCCGGACAACATTCTGCAAAACAAGGTGACAAATCGGTCACGTTAAATGCGCTCAATTCATACATACGTAGATTTAGGGAGTTAGAAGAGTTGCCTCAGATAAAAAACCTTTCGCCAGAAAAATAAAAATGTGAAAAATACTTTATGGAAAATCACAAAAGACAACAAGATGGCAAATACGTAGTAAAACTTCCTTTCAACCATTCGTCACTTGAATTAGGAAACTTTTTGATCATTGCAACTCAACGCTATTTTGCTCTTGAGCATAAACTAGTTAAGAAATATTGGCTTGTTAAAAAAAGAACTCTACATTCAGCAAATGATAGAATATTTGGAGTTGGGGATAAAAGAAGATAGCCTAACCACCAAAATGATAATTGTTTTTGATGATTCAAGCAAGACCAGCACGGGAATTTCTTTAAACGACGTATTGGATAATAGGGCCGGCTATTCAACCTACGCTTGGGGCTACATTATTACGTTTCTGAAGCAGCAAAATCGCACTAACTGCCGACATAGAAAAATTGGATCGGCAGGTTATCGTAGCAGCAGATGATTCTGTTATCAACGGATCCTGTGGCAAGAGAGCTCTGATCTGCGAATTCGACATTTATAAATTAACCAGGGTGACATTTGGACTTGCTTGTTCTGCATATCTTGCCACACGAGTGTTACAACAACTAGCTACTGATATTGCAAATGACACAATTATCCAACAAAGTATAATAAACGATTTTTAAGTTGACGACCTTTTAACTGGCTCGCGAGATGAATAAAGTGCGATTCAATTAAAAGAAAAGATTATTAATTTGTTACAAGCGGGCGGTTTTAGTTTGAGAAAGTGAAAGTCAAACATTTCTGGTTTATGTGAAGAAGTAAATAATTACTCTACAACCGATTTATGTAGTGATGGTACCTCATCAATGAAAATTCTGATGCTGAACTGGCATTCAGCTTGTGATTTTTTATCTTTCAAAATAATATTTGAAAAACTTTGATTTTTAAAAATTGATTGGGATGACAAATTACCAAAGTATTTTCAAGATGAGTATCAACGAACCATCTAGTTTCACGGCTTTGTGGATGCAAGTGAAATGGCGTACAGCACAGTAGTTTACAGCAGAGTAACGAACGAAAAGGGAGAAACAGCCATAAATTCGCTGACCTCCAAAACTAAAATGGCTCCGGTTAAAAAAGTATCTCTACTAAGGCTGGAGCTGTATGCTGCTCATTTATTACCGAAATTAATGTTTACCGTCAAAAAAACAATCGAGCCTACGCCATAATGTTATGCTTGGACAGATTCGTCAATCGTTTTAACATGGTGTTCTACGTATCTTGCGAAATGGCAGACCTTCATGGCCAATAGGACAAGTCAGATATTGGACAAATTTCCTAAGCAGCATTGGGGTCCCGCAGATCATGGTCCTAGAGGAATATACCCAAAACAAACCAATGGTGGTACGGTCTTGAATGGCTAACAAAATCAGAATCTTTTTGGCCTAATATTCAAATTAACGCAGAATTCAGCCAAAGGAGATCAATGCAAAAGCAAACGAAAGGAAGTCAACAACATATGCGTTTCAAGCTGTTATAGAAGTTACTTGGCTATACGAAATATTCGGCAGAATTTCAAAACTCAAAAAGATATTCTGAATCATTGGTTACGTGAATCGCTTTATCACAAATTCGAGGACAATAGCTTCAACCAGAAATTGCGGCGAATTAAAGGCAAGCGAGATTGAACAGGCTAAAATAATTTGTATGAAATGGCTTCAACAGAGACATTTCCATGACGATATCAAAAATCTGCGATAAGATCAAAAACAGTCTTTAGCACTAAAGCACCTTTCTTAGACGGCACCGAAATTATTGGAGTTGGCGGTCGTCTTTTTAATGCAAACTGCGAATATGATAGCAAACATCCATACTCGTATTTCCTGAGAAACTAATATGGGAAATACATCAAAAAAATTTACACGTTGGTCCTACTTCTATCAATAATCTTTTAAAAGAAAATTATTGGATAAGCAATGGTCGGAACAAACTAAGGCTGATTTTATAAAAATGCGTAATATGTGCTAAATACGCACATAAAACCAGCACTCAATTGATGGGAAAATTGCCAGCAGAACGAGTAACATCGATGAAACCATTCACCAACTGCGGCGTCGACTTTGCTTTGGGCAAGGTGGAACAAACCCAGTAAAGGGGTATTTAACGAAAACTTACTTAGCTGCTTTAAAACACTTGGCGAGAAGAGGTGTTTCAAAAAAGATCTACACAAGTCTAAATGAAGCTTATAGTTCCAGAATATTTGAGCGAAAACTATATGGGAATCTGCGGTCAAATCTGAATAATATTTTAGACTCACGACCTTTCATCGCTACTTAAGCCATAGGAGAAAGGTACGTAAAGGAGAAAGCCATAGGTGAAAGGTACGATGAAAAAACGTGAAACAAAAATTAAAAATTTTGTAAATTAACTTTGCTTGACCAAATGGTGTGTATAATACACAAATTATTTATTTAACCTTTATAATTAATAAAAAATAATCAATTACAGTATACATTATATTCAATAAAATTAATTGTTAAAAAAAAAAATATTTAACAATAATTATATTGGAAAAAACAAAAAATGAAATTAATTATCATTGGTCTTTAACATGAAAAGTAATTATTATTGTATTTTTTAATGAATGAAATTATTTTTATTTTTTGATAATTAATAATAATTTAATGATATTTAAAAAATATAAAAAAAATATGATTATTTTTTAACAATGTGTTTATTTCAATGTTATTGGATGTTATTGGATTTTTAATTTAACCGGAATCATTTCCTGTTGAAATAAACATTCGAGGATAATTGCAAAATATAAATTAATTTATTTCACAGCGATAATTACTGTAGGAGGGTAAATTCTACTTTTTTATGTTACTAACATCTCTATTCTTTATTAGTTAGACCATAGGTTATAACCGTAAAAAAAAAACGGAGCAAATATACCTTTAGTAAAGGTATACGAGTTTAGTGGGTTTTTGGTATTAATCGGAAATTTTAGAATCAGATAGATTTGGGTGAAAATTGTAATATATTGCTAAAATCATTCGCAGTCAGCTTTCATTTCTGCGATCAAATAGTTAACAATTATCCTCTAACAATTCATAATTCATATTTTAAGCTTTTTCATAAGAGCTTTCATGGCAGTCTTTATCGTGATCGGCTATGGAAATCTGCCGGAACATCTCTCAATGTTCGCAGAGAAAATTAGAGGTATTTTCGGAACCGAATTAACAGGTTTGCTGATTTGTCCGCATTGCTTGATTTGACAGACGCATTAAACGCTTCTCTAACCTTGGTAGTGGAACTGGCTTCCTTTGCATGGGAAGGGGAGATAAATACAATTTTTGGCTATACGCATTTGCTAGTTTAATTTTCTCGAATCAATTCCATATGATCTAGCTTCAGGGAGTCCCGCATTAATTCTATATTGCTTGCTTCAGGTTATTATCACGATACAGCCGTTTCGCTAGCAAAATTATATAGTCACAATGGCTGGGTGTGTATGGTCTCTCCAATTCCTTGTGGATTCTCCTTAACAGGTACTCGGACAACAATTTTCTTTTCTTGGATTCTGGTACTTGTATTGAAAAACTCGATCCAACTATGTTCTTCCGCCGTGAAATTCTTTGGTATAATTAATTATTCTGTTCTCCAAAATCTATCAATGGCTTTCTACTTCGAACAAACCTATGTAAACTGAATAGGACTAGCTTAAACATAACTCCTCCAACTAACCATCCGAATTTGGAATTTTGGATACAGGTATAATCTGGCTTGGTTTGAATTTTACCGTCTAACAAACTTTGGAAAAATACCTCACAACTCAATAATATTTGAATAGAGATATTTGAATTTCTGTGTGGCTGACAGGCTTATATTCTCATGAACGATTGACGTATAAATATCGTAAAATGACTGGCAGGGTAGGTAACTTGAAATCTGTGTGAAAATTTTCTTGGGTTACATTCAACACTGTTTCGTCGGCATCATCGCGCAGATTTGGAAAGGCTTTTCTTAACGATAGTTCTCGAATAAGAGCTTGAAGTTCTACAAAAATTGAAAAATATATATCGTCAATTGCTTCCATTTCCGAAACAGCTTCAGTATCTAACTGAAAAATGCTTCCCAATTTTAATATGAAGCCAAAAGCATTATTAAATAATGAACGTCTCGAAGCGAACATAAGTGAAACAAGTTTAAGGTTTAGAGCAGCAAAGAATACAAACACAGAATTTAGAAAAATGAACCTTCACTATGATAATTAACTTAAGAAACTTTTTGAAACTAGTTTTATAGTACTGTGATAAGCCCACAAAATGGCGACTAATATGGCTAACCACGTGTTTGTTGGTGATGTAGTTGATCAAAATGTACACAAAACAGTTTGTTGAGTTCACAATAATAATGGTAGGTTGGAATAATCCGGCCGGCAGGGGCTTTAGCAAATCTCTAGCAAATCTGTATCTGAATTAGTTTTCAATGGTCCGAAACTGGTGAATAAATTAAACTGACTGTTCACGTAACAGATTTTTATTGGTTAATAACTGTATTGTATAAATCCGGTTAATTTGAACAGATGTGATTCGACAATAGCTGTCAAAGGAAATAAATTCAGTTCAAGTTTCCCGTGGGAAATCTGGGAAGATTCGATTTTCCAAAAATCAGTAGAAAATTTGTATAAACCAGCTTCAAGTGTGTAGCATAGCTTCTGCAGAAAAAATAAATTCGATTCAAGTTGCCTTTATGAAATCTGGGAAAATTCGATTTTTCAAATATCATTAGAAAATTTGTATAAAATCAACCCTGTTCAGAGAAGTGAAAATCAGAGTGTTTTGTCTGGAAATAACTTGCTTTGATATGACTTGTCAATAGCTATCGCAGGAAAAAAATTCAGTTCAAGATTCCCGTTTGTAATCTGGGAAATTCAATTTTCAATAAATCAGCAGAAAATTTATATAAAATCAGCCTCTAGAGTATTATGTCTGGAGATTTTATTAGGAGAAAAAAGGAAAAAAAAATGTAGTTCAAGTTTTCAGTGGGAAATATCGGAAAATGCAATTTTTCAAAAATCATTAAAAAATTTGTATAAAATTAGTCTCTCTCCAAATGTGACTTGCCAATAGTTATAGGAGAAAAAAATCGGTACAAGTTGCCTTTGGGAAATCAGAGAAAATTCGATTTTCCAACTATCATTAGAAAATTTATATAAAATCAGCGGATCTGCAGTGTTATATCTGGGGATGGATTTTATTGATGTGACTTTTCAATAGCTGTCACAGAAAAAAATTCAGTTCAAATTTTGGTTGGGAAATTTCGTTGGGAAATTCAGTATAAAATTTGGATGAAATCAGCCTCTAGAATGTCGTTGCTGTAATTGTAATCATTTGATGTGATTTGTCAATAGTTTCACAGGAAAAAAATTCAGTTCAAGTTATTATTGATTGATTCAATTGAAAAGTGAATATTGCAAATAAATCGGCTATAATTACCCTGCGTTATCATTTCAGTAATGGTAAATTATATACTTTTTCATTAGATAGCTACTCTACTGAAACGGATAAAGAGGTTTTCAGAAAAAAGAACCATTAATCGGTTGCTTTACAACGGTAGACCAAATATATTAAATGAAGTTCAACGAGAAAATATTGTAAAGGAGTTTACCTTGAATCTATTTTTAACAGCAGGTGCAACTGAACCGGCTTATAACGTTCATGCAGCAACTATTTCGCGAATGTTAAAAGATGCTGGAATTCAGCATCGAATTCCAGCTCATAAACTAATTTTAAACAACGCCCATCGAGCGGCGCGGTTAGATTAGATTTTGCTGACGATAATTGAAGCACGGATTGGAAAAAAGTTATTTTTACGGACACATCCAATAATAGAAACCCTAAATTCAGAGACATGGTCAAACTTCCTAAGGTCATAAACATATCAAATGCAGTTATTAAACGTAACCTCAAGTAAACGCCAAGAAGTACTATCACAGTTATTAAATATTACATCACAATATGTGAAAATTGGTATAATCAGACTTTTAACAAGATATATGCGTAAATTCACTGGACAAAACTTTTTTATTAACCTAAGCGAGTATAGACAATAATTAACACGCTGGCATAGCTATTTTATATGATCAATCCAAGTGAGTTTAGGGTTCAATATTAGTCCCAAGTTATTAACTGTAGGCACAAATGAGATAATATCATTGTCTAAATAAATCAGAGGTGCTATATTATGAGAATTATTTGTAGAAAGCAATAATGCTTTACTTTTAGTGGGATTAATAGCAAGTGAATTATTCTTGGCCCATAAGGAAACATTTTTAAGATCTGCATTAAGTCGCATGACAATCTCATCCAACTCTGAAAAATCGCCACCAATATACAATTGCAAATCATCAGCATAAAGATGAAATCGACAATTCCGAATATGCCCAAGCAGATCATTAATATAAATGGAGAAAAGCAAAGGCCCCAAAATAGAACCCTGAGGCACCCCGTCAAATACTCCTCGAATACTCGATTGAGCTTCTCCATGCTTTACGAAATGTTTGCGGTCGCTCAAATAAGAATGAAGCAACATAATAGCAGAATTCGAAAATGTATAATACAAATGTAACTTCTGAAGCAAGTGGATATGGTTAACACAATCAAAAGCTTTAGAAAAGTCTAAAAGGACTAAAATACCAAATGAATGGCCCTTGTCCAGAATAGTTGATAGATCATCAACTATATGCACCAGTGCAGTGGTAGTGCTATGACCAGGTTTGTATCCTGATTGAAATTTGCTTAGAAAATCAAACCGGATAAGGTGTTCGGTAATTTGGAGTTGAATAATTTTCTCTAGTACCTTTGATAACGCCGGTAAAATACTTATCGGACGAATATCACCAATACCAGAAACCACATCCTTTTTAGGCAGGGGAATGATAGAAGCAACCTTCCACAAATCAGGAAACACCGATTTCGTTAAACATTGGTTAATAATAAATGTGATATGAGGCAGAAATAATTCAATAAACAATTTAAGTACTTTAAAGTTTATATTATCATATGCCATTAGATCCGATTTAACAGCACGAATCGCATTCAGCACCATAAGCTCATCGACACAATCAAATACAAACGCGTAGCTTACCGAACTAATTAAATTAGAATTAGGTAAAGGTAAAACACCAACAGAATCACTAAACTTACAAATTCCATTCAAAATTTCTTCGGCAGAAAACATAATGACTGCCTCATTTGATGTACCTAAAACTCCAAGCTTTTTTAAATTGACCCACGTTCTTTTAGAATTGTATACATTCCCAAAATAGAATGAATGCTTAGCGTCATTAACGCATTTGTTGGTTTTATTTCTATAGTACTTAAAGGAAGCCAAATCATGCTCCAATCCATATTTTTTATATTTTTTATAAACCAAATCTCTACGCTCCATTAAATCCAAAATATAAGCATTTAACCACGGAGCAGTAGGACACCTATTTAAAACTCTCTTACGAGGCACACAGATATTATCCAACTGTAAAAGGTTTAAGTTGAATTCCTCAACCATATCATTCACATCCGCATAAAAACGAAAATTCAACCAATCCAACGAAAAGAAACAACTTACAAAACTCTCACGTTCAATCGCTTTAACATCAGCAACTACGGTATAGGAAATTTTATCTCTGACTCGACAGAATTTATAGCATGCAAAAACCAAGTCGTGATCAGAAATAGCAGGAACAGCATGTTGCCCAAAAGAAACAATATTATGCCTATCAGGCTCATACAAAATGATCAAATCCAACAAGCTGTTATCTAATCTAGTCGGTTTAAAAGGTAAATAATATAAATTGTACAAACTCAACCAATCACTAAGTTTATTGTTAGTCAACATGTTAAAATTAAAATCACCGCAGCAAATAACTTTTACATACTGAAACACATATTGAGAAAAAATTATTTGTAAATTGTTAATATCCTCCGTACAAGCCGGAGGCGGGTTATAAACAATCAAAATAAGAATTTTTCCAAACCGTCCAATAAGTTCAGATGCCAAAATTTCAACTTTTCCAAATGTACCAGAAAATAATTTACAGACTTTTAAAGTATCCCTGAAATAAATACCAACCCCACCCCATCGTGTATTATTTATACGATCGAAACGTATTAATTTATAATTATTAATATGTAGTGACTTGTCTGAAATTTTACCGTTAAGTAGAGTTTCCGTTAACGCAAGAAAATCAAATTTGTAAACATCCAACAGTATAGTAATGTCATTAAAATGTTTAACTAAACTACGAACATTTAGATGACCAAACCATAAACAAGAACTGGCACTAACCTGCAGACTATCACCTGGAACAGCCTTACCACCGTTTGAAGTACAAACTAAAAACCTTGTGGATTGGGTTGGCGTAGCCCTAAAAAAGGATGACTCTTAGGTATATTTTGGAATTCCTTCACTAGAACACCAGCTGGCCAAGAAGTTGGATCCATCAATTTGTCAAACATAGTAACAGAAATTTTTATTTTAAATGATGAGTAATCCTGTTTGAAATTATCCTTTAATTTTGGTGTAAAGCGATGAACAAATACTTCCGACAAATTGAAATTGTCTAGCAAATATTGCCTGATATTTGCTTCAGTAATATCCGGGTGAAGTCTGGAGACAAAAATCTGTTTTCGAGGCTCTACAGCACGTAAGGTAACACCGCTACCAGTGCCAATAATATAGTTGTTCATAACATTTTTTGAAATTGAAGATGTTGACTGCTGGGCTGGAGTATTCATGCTCGCGGGAGCACTAATAATTTTCTTGCGTAAATCCATTGTAACAGGCTGATTTGTCGTCAATGAGTTAATGCCAGGTAGAGGATAACCAACTGGCAAACCATTTGATTCCGTAACATCTGAAGCAGGTTGACATTCCGGTGAAGAAACATTAGGTAGAGGATAACCAACTGGCAAACCATTTGATTCAGCAAGATCTGAAGCAGGTTGACATGCCGGTGAAGACACATTAGGAACCGCTAATACTGATTTCGGTAACGTTGCACTAGATTGGCATAAATCAGTCTCCAATTCATAATCCACTTCTGGTTGCACTTTCTTTAAAGGAATCAAAGATGATTCAAGATTTTTCACAATTCTTTTTATATCACTAATGTTATTGACATGCATTTTATATATGTCATTACAATTATCACAAAACCAACATAAATTTTTAGAACTTCTTATACAGTCAAATGGTGCTTTTTTTATTCCCACACATTTGTAGTGTGCCACATTTGAACAAAAACCACTACAAACTAAACCATTTTCGTTTATGTTTGTTTCACACATCATACAATTGATGGAACTCATCTTATGTAAACCGTTCATATAGACACACAACTAACAAAAACTTAAACCAAACTATATATATTAAATGTTAATAGATTACAAATTTATTTATTTATTTATTTTTTTTATTTTTTTATTTTTTTTTTGTCACACAGCAAAAACATAAAACGTCAACTTAGTTCAAAAGCTACTACCATTATTCAACCTAGACACGAAAAATGTTTTTTTTATTCGAATATAATCAAATGAAAATCACTAATCTTAATAAACTTAATATTTACGAAACTTGATAATGTCACAGTATCACTGTCTGGCACACATTTTCATTGCGTTAATTTTACAGGTTCCCAATAAAGTCGCAAATTGTTTTAGCAAAAATTGTATAAGCGCAATATTAATACTTTAATATGACTGTCATTTATTCGCTTCAGTGAACCGGACAGTAGCCGAATTTGAATTAGTATTTTAAAATGACAAAAACATGAATCTGCTTTTTAATATATTTGAGCACACAACATAAAGTGATTTTTCTCGTTTTTCATGCCAAATCAATAGTGCGCCATGTATATATGTATATATAACAAACGAACAAGAATAAAATTGAAATTAAATTTTCATTTAAAAATCAACAAAATGTAAAACTCGGTTAAAATCAAATAAATTGTATCACTCAGTATTTCTGTATGGAGATTCGCCAAGTTTAAAGGTTGAGGATTGGAGAGAGGAAAATACAGACATCTATGTCCGTGTATGTTTATATTAAACTGAAGAATTCTGTTCTGAGAATAATTTTAACCAAAACACTATGTGTAGGAACTACGCCATGGTTGGAAGTTTCCCACAAAGCACCTGCAACAACAACAATGTTTTGCTTATTGATTTTATATTGAATGAGATTTTCTAAATGTTTCACAAAAAATGGCTGGAAAGCCATAAAATAAATGAATACTACAATTCCCCAAATCTATTTTTAGGTTTTTGCCTTGTCAATCACTGGATTGTGAATAAAACCAAATCAATTTAATTTATCAGCAACGAATTTATTTATTTAGCACAAAAATTATTACAACACAATTTATTAATGATTATGCACAAAATCACTTTATATAAATTATTCGCACAATTTTTCTGATCACTTTTACTTTTTATTTCGCATATAAACACTTTTTAAATCACTTTTTAATCTTTACACTATCGCATTCCAAATTCTAATAATCTAATTCGATTTCGTTCTCCTTTTTATATACACAAATAAAACTTCTAGAAAGCTCATGACTTTGCCAGTACGAATAGTGTAGAAACATTTAGAACATTTTAACAATGGAAAATCCCATTTTAGTACAGTAAAACATTGAGCTATTAATTTATTTTATTCTATCACACCCTAGATGTCACCGTCACACTATTAAGTAATTGTTATATTTATTTGAAATTGTGCTAGTAAAAGCATTTACTTAATTTAATGCAATTCAACCATTATACCCTACTTGTTGGAAATTTTCTGAATTTCCTATCGAAATGGCACTTTATAAAGACAAAAAAACTATTTAAAAAAAATCGCAAAATTTGAATTTTTTGTTTTTTTTTTTATCTTTGTGTATACATTTTTTCTGAGTTGATTGAGGTGTAGGCATTGGTTCAAAAAAAAGGAAGCTGACATAATTCTCGTTAAGTAAGATAACACTGCTTCAACAGGTGTGAAACACTTTGACTCACAGCTGTAACTCTTCATCTTCAACAGGGGTACGTGACAAATTCTTTTTTCTCATGTTTAAGCCTTCAAATATTGATGATTGATATGGATATAACTCGTAATTAAAATAATCTTCAAATTCTGCATTACTGGGACTAAACGAAAGCATTCTTCGAAAAAGTGTATCCGAATCAACCACTACGACGTTGTCTTCGCCCACGTTAATTTTTGAGAATGCACTTTTCAAATGTAATACTTTCATATTTTTTTAAAACTTAATTTGACCAAATGTTCCTTTCGTTACTTCGGAAATAACAACAATCACACTTGCTTGTGCTTGATAGCTACTCTAGTTCTTCACGAGACAAAATCATCTAATTGTGAGAATGAATGTGATTTTCTAGCCATCTTCTGAATGCGCCAATTACCAGCATCTTTGTGTTGATGCAATGTTCCATCCATCTTGAGCTACCAAAATTTTGAAGGTGTTCAGCGATAACTATTTGCAAGATACATGTTATCCATCGTTCTGTCGTGGCAGGAGTTACATCTCGACGAAGAATTAAGCTTTCTCTTGAATGAATGTTCCTCATGTATGTTTGTTCGATTGTCAAATCGAAATACCCGAATAAAATTTATTGGACCTTTTATAGTAAAATATGTATTATTTGTATATCGATGATAGTTATGGTTATTGAATTTCGTATATATTTTATACATATCTTGAAGCGTCCGTTATGAATTGAAGTAATTTAGAAACCATTTCGAAATGCTGAGAATATAATTTTGCTGTTAGGCCATTCCGTTTTAAATCTTCAGTTGAAAAATGTTCAATTTGCCATCTGTAATGTCACCTTTAGTAACATTTTCAAGTATACATAATTCATTCAATATTTGCTGTTCGTCATCAGATAATTCTAAATCTTTCTAAATAAGTATAGAAAAGTGTAAATCAAGGTGTATTGCTACATATCCAATGGAAACAAGAAATGGCATAGCTAGGTGACAATCTCTAAGAGATAATAACGTTTTTTACATCTGCAACTTCACTGCAAATTTTGATCTATTTATTTTTGTAATACTGTAATTAAATTAAACGACCCTGGTGTTTTTTCACAGTATTTCCATATATCATAAAACCACATACACAGTGGCGTTATTGGGCACCCGCAGCACCCGCAACCGCGATGGCTTACGGTTGTTGGGGCCCACGATATTTCCTTTATTAGTTCGAATTTAAGATTAAAGCTCAGATTAAATTTAAAGTACAAATTTGCAGAACAATACATTTCTAGGAAATTTTTTAAAAAAGGGGTAGTCTAATTTTTAGAAAAGACAGGCTCAACCATTTCTTCTAGGTTATGACTCCATAGAAATAAAAATGGTTTTTGGTTCTGACAGATATTTAGATTTGGAAGAAACTTTGCTAAACTATAGTGTGAAATAAAAGCTTTCGACATCAAACGACAACGATTTTAATCAAGTTTTGATTAGAAAAGGAAGAATTTGATTTGCCAACAAATAAAATTTCTTTCCCAAAGGTTAAATTTAATTTGAAAAAGGGAGGTTAATGTAATCTGCTGGTGTTAGTAGCTTGCGATGTATCATTGTGATGTTCATAAAAATCTTGCGTCAAACCAGCCAGTCTCTATAATCAATTAGTGTTCATTCAACTGATAGTTTCTCGTTTAGTGGATGTTTTATTTTGAAAAACTATTTTAAATATAAGGAAAATGCAAATGTTAACATAATTTTGCAACTAGTGAAGGTGTTTTTTTTTTGGTTGTTTTTGGTGGGTTCTCCTGTTTTTGGAAATTCTTGCTTCCCGATTTCATATCCGCTTGTCTCAGGTTTCATCTTTTGATCACTCTAGTTAACATCAGCTAACACGCGACCCATGAAGAAAGCAAATTCCACCGGCGACATGTAGTGCAATGACGCCAAACATTATATCGCATAAGCAATTTTTAATTAATGTAAAAATATCGCATAAGCAAACTTTAACAATAAAGAAATTCCACAGAAAGTCATTCCACTGCATAACAGGAAATGACTTATTATAAAAAGTAAACAAAAACTGGAAGCGACGTTCATTACAATTTATATTTTTGAAATAAAAACATTGTCAAACTAAATTATTGTGCATTATTATTATTTTGGAACTAATACCGTTTCCCAACCACAACCAAAAATAAATACGTTATCGGCACAACCCATAACTGGCGCAGTTAAAAGTGAAAATAATATATTACATAATAATTAATAATTAATAAAAATTAGAAAGTGTTTTTAATAAATAATTGTGCAAAAATAATAACTACGCGAAAATTTAAATAAAATTATTTTTTTTTTCTCTTCTGATAAATAATTGTGTAAAAACACTAAAGTGCAATAATCTGTCAAGCGGGATTATTGTAATAAAACAGTGAAATAAATAAAATAAAAAAATTTTACCAACATATCGAGCCTGATCAACCCGAAGATGTTCAAAGCCGTGTTACTAGCAGCAATATTGGCAAGGTAAGAAATTTTCATTGTATTTTTTCCTACAACAATCATTTTTTAATTTATTTTTTAAATCAAACTTGCACTAACATTCAAAATTATGAAATATAAAATTGTGGAACCCAAGTACTAATTCACTACTTGTAAAATATTGAATAAACGCACTTGTGAATATAATTAAGTGTTAAAATTAGAACCTAAATCGGGACTTTTTGGCATATTATTGTCATCGGGGACACATAAAAACATTTGTAAATTCGTGAAATTCGTATGACTTACGCAATCGATTCCAAAAAATTAGATCAATTTATAGCTCAACATAATCGTGAATGTTGTTAAACCGCCAGTAAAATTAAATCTCGGTAAATTAAAAATGGAAAAATTACTTCAGGAACAAACCACCATTCTCGACTCTTTTAAAGTTGACATCGTAACTAAAAATCTTCCTACATTCTCTGGAAAAAGGAATGAACTGTATCATTTCTGTAATTCGGTTGACCAAATAGTCAAACTTTGCCAACCAATAAAAGAATTACCTAGTTATAAAATTATTACACAGAACATTCGTAGTAAGATAATTGAAAATGCTAGTGAATCTCTCACTACCCATAATATTGCCACCAAATGGACAGACATCCGTGCACATCTCATTGCTAATTATGCAGATACACGAAGTACTGCAAACCTTCAATTATAATTGTTCTCATTGATCAAACTCAACCTAGAGCCTCAGAAAATCTTTGGTCGAATTCAATCGATACTAACATTGCTCTCAAACAAAATCCAAATGGATGACTTAGACCATAAGGTATAATAGATGCTCTGATCAAACAGCAACAATCCACAGGATTGACTGTGTTTATGGCAAGTCTGCCAGAACCACTTGGTAGTGCACTACGTGCATCCCAACCAGTTGATTTACAAACTGCACACAGCTTTGTACAACAAGAACAAAGTATCCAGAGGTTGAAAAATATTCAACCCCAAAAGCAAAAATTTAATAATTACACCAAAAATTTTCCACCAAAAAATTATGAGGACAGAAAGCAAAACTTTGTCAATGAAACTATAAAGATAGAAGATAAAACTACCGATAATAGGAGTTACACACCACAATATAAACAACCATACAGGAGTCAAAATAAAAAAAGTTTACCAAGACATTTTATCAAACAGGAAACTAACATTAATAACCTGAAACAAACAGTCGATGACGAGGATTTTTCAAACAACGCCTCACATCCGACATTAACTTCCTAACGAAAATCAAACAACAAACCAAGCTTCCTTTTATACTATTAACTATTAATAATCAAACTCTAAAAATTCTAATTGACACTGGTGCCGATAAATCTTATATCGACCCAAAATTCGTCAAATTGTTCTCAAAAATAATTAACGTACAATTCAAGGTACAATCAGTGTTCTCCTCAACGGAAATAACACAAATGGTCGACATTCAATTCAAAGAAATGCCAACAAAATTAACATTTTTTATATTTAAATTTCATACATTATTTGATGGTCTCATTGGATATGAGAACTTACAAAAGCTTAACGCTAAAGTAAACACCATAAATAATACGTTGGAAACCCCTCAAATTAATATTCCCATAAAAAATGAATGTACAACAATTATTCCCAACACAGAAATACCCCACAAATCTAAAAAATTAATAGAAATACCAGTAACTATTTCAAAAGGAAACGTTTATATACAAAACAGTTTGCTTTCACCAAACATAAGCATCCAAGAAGGAATATACACTACTTGTGCACCCTACAAAGCTATTTATATTATTATTCAATGGTAAATTTGTTATTGTAAGCTATTGTAGAAATTATTATACAGGTTGAAAACACTTTCAACAAAATGAAAACACTTTCAAGCAATATAGTTAACTTTATTTATTTTAATTTATTTTCGAAGATAAATTTTATGTATAAAAAACACACATCAACTTTACTGTTTTATAATTATTTATTAAATTTTACGAAGAATACAATTATTCGATATTGGTGTGGTTTTGTAGGAAATCTCGAAGTAATTATATAAAAGACAAGTTTATTGAAAAATGACGGTATTAACAATTTTATTTATTTTTAATTTATTATTCCTATTTTTATTTTATGTTGTTCAAGCGAACTCAAAATCTTGAATGCATACCAAAAACTTCAAAATCCCCAAAAGGTGCAGTTTAGTTCGAACAAATTACTCGAAGATTAGTATCGACGTTCACATGCAGGTATCGCGTCGATCAATTCTATGTTATTATTATTACACTGAACTCCAAATAAAGCATTGGAATCCATCCACCATTTGACAATTTGAGTTTTCATTTTTGAAACTTTGAATATTTTGGTAACTATTGAAGAAAAATATAAATATTTTGTTTACATTAAAATTACATAAGTTATTAATTATTAATTCTATTTTTCAGGATAAACAAAATATATACAATACTAAAGGGTAAGTATGTATCCAATCTACATGTTAATTAATATTGTTGTTTGTTCTATTTTAGGATATGTTGTAATGTTTTTAGGTATGAGATTTGAATGATTTGGTAAGTAGATATGTTATGACCATTAGTTTCTAACACACTTTAATTATTTATTTAAATGCTTAAACATTTATCTATACGTAATTAATTTCCATTTTATATTAGGAACGCTGGTAAACGATTTTGGCGTTAACACAGGTCAAGACGAAGAATCGTTCCAATTATTGAGCCCAATTAATGTAAGCGAATTCAAAAAGCAATATAATGAAATTAATTTTCATATTGCAAATCAGCATACAACAAAAGTAGATATAGAATCAAAAATCCAAACGGACAATTTAAATCCTGAGGAAAAATTCCAAATATTGAACCTATGTAAAAAATTCCAAAGTTTATTCTATGACGAGAATCAAAAATTAAGCTTTACCAATGAAATAAAGCACGAAATAAATTTACTCAAGGAAAAGCCGCATCATGTAAAACAATACAGGTATCCTGAGAATCAAAAGCAGGAAATCAGAAAAGAAATCGAAAAACTATTAGAAAATAAAATTATTAGACCATCATTTAGCCCCTGGTCTTCGCCCATATGGATGGTGCCGAAGAAACCAGACGCAAATGGGAATAAAAAATGGAGACTTGTCGTAGATTTTCGACAACTCAATTCGCAAACGATCAATGATAAATATCCTCTACCCAATATAGAGAATATTCTCGATAAAATGGGAAAGGCGATTTATTTTTCAACAATAGATTTGGCGGCGGGATTTCACCAAATTGAAATCAGGAATTCCGACATACCAAAAACGGGATTTTCTATTTCTAATGGACATTTCGAGTTTACTAGTATGCCATTTGGTCTGTAGAATGCCCCCAGCACGTTTCAACGCGTGATGGACAACATTCTCGGAGACCTACAAGGTAAAAATGTACTATGCTATATGGATGACATTATAGTATTCAGTACAAGCCTACAGGAACACATCCACGATTTAACATAGGTATTTACAAAATTACATAACGCGAATCTAAAAATTCAGATCGAAAAAACGTTCTTTTTGCAAAAATCTATACACTCAAAAAAATATGCGGTGGTAATTTGTTTTTTATCCGAAAAAGTATTTTATTTTTGCCCAACCGAATAAAACTAAGCACGCATCAACGGATAAATATTTTTAACTATCCGAAAAAATAAATTTTTAGAAAAACTTCTTTTGGATTTAAAAAAATACACCTTTCGGTGTTTTCCTAATAAAATACACCTTTCGGTGTGTTCCTAAACATGAATATTTCTGTTTGGTTTTTATGCGGTGTAAAAGTTTTTATCCAAATGTATTTTATGTCATTTGTATTCAAATATCCGATTGGATTTAAATTTTAAATATTCGATCGGTGGGACACTATGTAACACCGATTCGGTGTTGTGGTGACCCTTTATTTTTTTGTGTGTAGGATTTCTGGGCCATATTATTACTTCAGAAGGAGTAAAACCAGACTCTAAAAAGATTGAAGCAATCAAACAATTCAAAATACCATCAACTACGAAAGAAATCAAATCATTTCTAGGGTTAATAGGGTACTATCGAAAATTTATTAAGAACTTCTCAAAAATAACAAAACCCTTAACATCTTGTTTATCAAAGGGAGCAGTAATATATCACGACAAAGAATTTGTGAACTGCTTTGAAGTATGTAAAGACATTGTAACGACGTGACCTTGCAGCCACGAGTTAACAGAATTATCCATTCAGGGACTCCAGAGCGGTCAGTTTAGCCGGCTAAAGCTCGAAGTTGGGCGTGGGGTTTTCTGGAGTTTAAATGAATCTTGATAGACCGCAGGAAAAGGAACTGAAATTATTCGGAACAGATAAGGATCAACTCACCCTGTCATGCTTACTGACCATGACCTACCAACCTCATCCTCCGTTATGATCTCTATTATCTCATCCTAAAAATAGTAACACTAAAAAAAATGCGAAAAAAAACGAAACCCGAAAAGAAACCAAAAGAAAGAGACTAATTTTGACGTTAAGTTTGATTAATTAAATTTATAATATAGATTTTATTGCATTATAAAATAAAATGATTGCCGTTAAATTTTTAGAAAACAAAAAAATAAATGTGAAATAATTTTGGCCATATAATCAATTTATAACTAAAAGAAATAACAAAAATTTAAGTACGCGTACTGTACTAACCCTTAACCTTAATCTAGTACTTAAAATTAATAATTACAAAATTTGATCAAAAAAAAATACAAAAATTTTACCTTAATTAGTTAATTATTATTATAATAATAAATATGGCTTGAATGGTTTATATACTCCACGATTTTATAGATGATTATGTTTTCGTTGCAGACAAAATTTGATTATGTTTCTTTAATCAAGCCCGATGGTATACTCACGAGGATGCTGTGACTGTAGATTATGCTTAATATCGGTACCAAAATCACCAGTGGATAATATTTTCACGATATTGGTTTTATGGTTTTTTATTTTTATTTTTTTTATTATTAATTTGAGACTACTTTTATATTATTATATTAATATTTTATTTAGGTATTTGATGATTAAGAAGTACATATAATTATTATGGTAGTAGCATAATTACAGTAATTCCATAATACCCTTTTTTTTTTTGTTGTTTTTTTTTTTTTTTTGTTGTAGTGGTCGAAAACGCGTTACGTTTCATGTCCTTGCACGCTGAATTCGACCATGATTGCCACAAAACTACCTGGATCACAGTTACACTTAATTTAGCTATCATATACGACTATTTAAATTCTAAAGTATTCTAACACATGTATGTAACACATCAAATTAACTTAATTACATATGTATATATTCACAGTTCTCATTAACAATTAATAGTTTATGTAGTATATAGCACTAAATTATCTCACGGCCAAACATTTTGATTACAATATTTTTTTTTTCTTGTTTAACAAAAACTAATGAAATTGTTCTTTCACAAAAAAAATATTTTAAACCGTCAATATGAACATTCCATATTCTATTCAATAATTATCAAGACGAACTTGACTCATATCACTTATTTAATTTTTTATTTTTACTTTAGATATATGTATATTTTGCCCAAATTCAAATAGCAAAAAAAAAAATTAGAAAAATTTAGTTATGTTCACGACACATCTGTCTCGAACAATTCCAAAAACATAACTCTCCGTGATTTTAAAAAAAAATCTTTTTTTTTTTTTTTTTTTTTTTGTCTTTTTATATCCATCATTAGCGGATGATCCCACCCAAAAAAAAATTGGTGTACGGGATATTACCCAAAAAAAATTTCAAATAAGAATTCATTCATACAATAAAGGCCGTTCGTTGATCAACAAAAAAAAAAATGATACATAATCAAATCAGGGATAAGAGCCATTCATTCGTTTGGAACGCACAACGCATAGTCGTACGTTACAACATGCTAACCAAAGAACCAATATTAAAATATCCCGATTTCACGAAAGATTTCATATTAACAACTGACGCATCCAACTATGCTTTGGGAGCGGTCTTAAGTCAAAACTTCAATGGTAGCGACCTACCAGTTGCGTATGCTTCACGCACACTTTCCAAAACAGAGTGTAATTACTCCACTATTGAAAAGGAATGCCTAGCAATAGTGTGGGGAACAAAATACTTCCGCCCATACCTATATGGAAGGAAGTTTTCGATCATCACGGATCACAAACCTCTACTATGGCTATTTAATGCCAAGGATCCAACATCCAAATTAATTCGATGGAGGTTAGCACTTGAAGAATATGACTATACCATCACATATAAAAAAGTCACAGCTAATACAAACGCTGATGCACTCTCGCGAATAGAATTAAACAAACAACTGGAAACGAAAAGTTTTACTTACAATAATGATTCTGAACCCGAAAATCTGGAATTACTTGAGAAACTGCAGAAAACTCAAGATAATCCAAATAAAATATTTAATGATGAAATAATTCTATTAAATAACATAGATATCCAGTGTGACGACAATGGAATATCAACCAAACATAAAGGAATTCCAGTTTCAAGCTCTAGCCTGAACGAATTCCAAAACCAGCTAATCATAGCAAAAAATAAAGATTGCGGTGAGATGGAAAAATACGCTAGG
The DNA here is from genome assembly GCA_958295665.1 of Tipula vernalis. Taxonomy (NCBI): domain Eukaryota; kingdom Metazoa; phylum Arthropoda; class Insecta; order Diptera; family Tipulidae; genus Tipula; species Tipula vernalis. Next base: position 405,752,196 of record OY282558.1, on the reverse strand, counting down.
GTACTATTTAATAAAAACCAGCGCAATACTATCAAGAAGACAGATTTTACAAAAACCGATCTTCAAGTAATTCTCAATAGCTATGTCAACCAAAATAAAATAACAGCTCTTCTAACGGATGACCAAACATTCCAACTAATTGAGGAAATATGTAAAAGAAAACCTTACAGAATAATCCGGGTACACACGATAAAAAATGGCATAGAATTAGCCGAGGAACAAATAAACACTATCGCTAATGAACACCAACCATACTACCATCGTGGAACTCAGGAAAATTATCAAAAATTAAAACGGAATTTTTATTTTCCAAACATGAGACAAAAAATAGCACATTATATTTTAAACTGCGAAATTTGTAATCAAAACAAATATGAAAGGCAGCCCACTCATGTCAAATTTAAACTTTCCCAAACGCCCACTGGACCAATGGAAATTACCCATGGGGACACATTCGCCCTTTCAGGAAAAACTTTTATCAAATTAGTCGATAAATTTTCAAAATGCGCTACAGCCTTTGAAATACCTAATAGGAAAACAACAACAATCATAAATAAATTTATGACATATTTCAGTAGAGAAGGAGTTCCAAAAACACTAACATTGGATTTTGCAACTGAATTTACATCCCAGCTATTCACTGATTTCACTAACATGATGGGTATAGAACTACACATCACGACAGCAAAATCTTCAAACGGAAACTCGCCTGTAGAACGACTACATTCTACACTAACCGAACTAGTACGAATCATAAAAGCTGAGGATAAAAATAAATCAATAATCCGAATAATGGAAGAGGCAATGTTTGCCTACAACAATTCCATTCATTCATCAACTAAACTCACACCATTTGAGTTACATAGAGGTCATATTATAACCAAAAGTATACCTACCAATCTACCAGAAATGGAGAACGAATATCTATCACGCATTAGACGCCAATATTTAGACATTGCACAACATATAGCAAAGCTAAATAACCTGTCTAAAGCGAAAACAATAGAAAGATTAAACACTACACGTGATAATCCAGGTATTTACATGCCAGGGGAGAAAATCTTTGAAAAAACAACTACACGTGATAAGTTTCAGAGAAAATATATACCCCATACGATAATACAGGACGGAGATGTTACTGTTCAGACAAACAAACGTACTGTACATAAAAACAAAATTAGAAAAAATAGAAACTAAAACTAGATATCATATTGTCCACAGGTCAGCCCAACCAAAAGGATTAGAAGCCTATGACCTACAGGATAACAAAGGACTTATTGGAATTAAATTAGGTGAAGCCAAAATAATCACTATCTACATAAAACTTTTTCATATCATAGAACTGAACGATTTATTAACAAACTACCAATCAATAGAAGAATCTTTCAAACAAACCGAAAATAAAATGGTTCATTTCAAATACAGTAATACTCAACGACTAAACACCATTAAACGTAAATTAAAAAATCTGAAGCGATCAATCGATAACGTAATGCCAACTCTACCCAACAGGGGAAACCGAAGCAAACGTGGATTAATCAATCCTTTGGGAACTTTTATAAAATCCATTACTGGAAATCTTGACCAAAACGACTACGAAAATCTTCAAAACCAAATACAATTAACACAGGAAGGACAATACGTACTAGCCGACCGACTTAATAACCAAATTCAAATTAATGAGCCAATAATCAATAGATTTGAAGAAATAACGGACATTTTAAATATAACTACTGCTAATATGAACCGAATCCTTAAAACAGAATGGGACACAAAAAACTCTAATGAAGCTGAAAAATTACTCAATTACATGTACTTCACAATCGAAGATAATATGTCAACACTATCAGAACAGGCGTTAGAAATTCACGAAATTATAACCTTCGCGAAAATAAACGTAATTTCAAGATTCATACTCGACAATACAGAGATGAACTATGTTCCAAATGAACTAAACAAGAGTAATATCGAATTACACTCACAAGAGCAGATTTATTCAATATTACAACTAAAAGCTTACTATAACGGGACCAACCTGATAGCGATAATAGAAATACCACAATTTTATAATGATAATTTTTCCTATAATAGAATAAAAACTTATATTTTAAACAATTACCTTATTCCTATTACCTACAATTATATTTTATCCAATCCCAAAATACATATGATAATTTCAAAACCATGCCAAATGTTGGAGAATACATACTATTGTCAGCAGGAACAAATATATACCAACAATAACACTTGCTTACCAAACCTGTTAAACAATCAACATGCCAATTGTAAATTAGTACAAACAAATCATCAGAAAGAAGAACAAATCATCGGAAGCCGGAATCAACATCTATACAACATGTGGTCCTGATACATTAATCATAAAAGGAATTAAATTAATCAAATTCGAGGACTGTACCATACAAGTCAACGAACAGTCATTCACCAATGACGTCTCAAGAAGAATGCATCAATTTAAAGTATTACAACCCTTTAATACAATCATCATAAACGAAACAAGGATTGAAACTATAGATATACCATTATTAACAAAATCCACAATTAAAAACATGCGGGAAATACAAAATCATCAACACAAATCCACCGTTTACACGCACATAATAGCATCCTCAACAATACTAACAATAATAGCCATACTAATTGTTATATTCTTTATCAATAGGAAAAACAAAAGTAAATTTTTCAAATTAAGGAAACTCTTCACTGAGGACAGCTCAACACTTAGAGGGGAGGAGTTAACATCAGCTAACACGCGACCCATGAAGAAAGCAAATTCCACCGGCGACATGTAGTGCAATGACGCCAAACATTATATCGCATAAGCAATTTTTAATTAATGTAAAAATATCGCATAAGCAAACTTTAACAATAAAGAAATTCCACAGAAAGTCATTCCACTGCATAACAGGAAATGACCTATTATAAAAAGTAAACAAAAACTGGAAGCGACGTTCATTACAATTTATATTTTTGAAATAAAAACATTGTCAAACTAAATTATTGTGCATTATTATTATTTTGGAACTAATACCGTTTCCCAACCACAACCAGAAATAAATACGTTATCGGCACAACCCATAACTGGCTGATAATTCCTCGAGATTTTTGGAGTTTATCATGGGAATGAAATGCGTGATGTTTTAGACTTAATTGGTGATTTTGTGTTACGAAACAGTCAGGTTATTCAAGATTTCGAGATTATTCGAGTATGTTTGAGATTATAATAGGGTGCATTTAATAGTTCGATGTTATATTCGGGAATTTTAGAGCCTATAACTTGCTTAGTAGTGTTAATAACATTAAGTTACTTGACCAATAATTCCATATTTACACGAATTTTCGGATTTTTTTTTAAATTTTCGTGGGTTTTGTAGATTTTTACATTCTTTCCGATATTATTCATTAATGTCCAGATTTTTCGGTGTTTACTTACAAGATCTAAGAGAAATGAGAATAATAACATGATAACGGCTTCAACTGTTAAATCGTTAGACAATAATATGGACTCGCCTAATAAAATTTTTATTGGTAGTGGTGATAAAAGTAATGATAATGGTGGTACCGTAACTCCAGTTCAGACTGAACTGGATACGAATTTATTATCGACGATGATGACTAATGATGGTTGTCTGACCCTATCTAGTAACACAACGAGTTCTCAACCTGAACGGGTAATTTCATCTAAACATTCGACGATTCCGAAACAGCGGCAAATTATAATCGGCACCGGTGACTTGATTTCATCACTCCAAGTGGTTGCACCTCGGAAAACCATTTTTGTGTCCAGACTCCATAAAGACGTTTCTGAACTGGAAGTTTTATCCTATCTAAAAGACAAGTTTGGTGTTGTGGATGTTAGTTGCAAACGCATATTATCACGTCGAATCAATGATGAAGACCTTAATTTTTCTTCGTTTCGGATAAATGTTCCGGTATCTAGCGTGGATAGCTTGCTTCAACCTAGCTCATGGTCATCAGGTTCATTGATAAAGGAATTTGTGATTTATAAGAGGAAACAAAATAAGAACAATAATTTTTTTCCTTTACTTCAACGACCTCCATGCAGTCAATAACAGATCCCAGTCAAAAATCGAATTGCATACTCTATAAATTATTTTATCGCAATGTTGGGGGAATGTCATCGAAGTCTATGGAATTCCGCAATTTATTTTATTCGATGCATTTCCAATTATATGCTATTGTGGAAACTGGATTTCATTGTGGAATTTACAACGCTGAATTCTTTCCAAATGATTTTGTTGTTTTTAGATGTGACAGATCACCTTTGAATAGCTCGAAACAAACGAGAGGTGGTGTCCTCTTGGCTGTTCATTCATCACTTCATTGTGAGCGTATCATTGTACCGGGCTGTGAAATAATTGAATTTTTATGTGTTAAAGTTTTTATTTGTAAAAAAACATTTTATTTTATAGTTCTATATATACCGCCTAGATCTTCTATCGATATTTATTTAAATCACAAAGATTGTATAAGTGAAATAGTTAATATGTCTCATTGTAATGATACTATAGTAGTGTTGGGCGATTTTAATTTAACCAATATTAATTGGTCGGTTGATTCCGAATCATTAGATATATTACCTTCTAATGTTCTGTCTATCAATGACTCGGCGGTAATAGACGCATTATTTAGTTTTAATCTTAAACAAATTAATTTATATTCTAATGATAATAATTCGTTTCTAGATTTAATTTTTATTAATAATACGGAATATTTGTCAGTTTACGAATCTTTGACATCTTTTAAGAACAATGATAAAGATCATAATTCTCTCGAAATTGAATTTCATGTTGATAACGTTAATGATATATGTCGTGAATTTTCTGTGGATGATTCGTTCTATGATTTTAAAGCATGCGATTCCCACGGTATGTCTGAGTTTCTCCGATGCATATGCTGGAATGAGTTATTTCTTAACAATGATATTGATGTAAATGTAAAAAGTTTTAATGATTTGCTGTTTCTAGCCTTTGACTGTTTCGTACCTTTGAAAAGGAAACGTAACTACAGTTACCCTCCATGGTTTGATTCGGATTTGATTAATCTGCGTAACCGTAAGAATAAAGCCTTTTACAGACTTCGAACCAATGATTGTGACTCTAACAAATCTATTTTTGTCAATCTTCGGGATCAATTTAAATCCGAATTTCATACTAAATATCTACAATACAAAAAAACGATCGAAGCTAATATCAAACAAAACCCCAAATCATTTTGGAAGTTTGTTAATGATAAGCGCAAAACAACCGGCTTTCCATCGATTATGAATTATGATGGAGTTCAGCTCTGCACTGTATCAGAAATATGTACAGGTTTTGCAAGTTTCTTTCAATCGGTTTATAAAGATAATAGTAGGCGTATTGTTGATGACTCTATTGTCAGTAATTGTCAATTTAATATTCCTTATTTATCTAAAACTGAAGATGATATATGTAATTCCCTTTTGGATTTTAATGATGAATGTGGGCCTGACGGTATTCCCTCGTCAATACTTAAATGTTTTGCATCATATATTGCAACTCCGTTATGTTTTATTTTTAACCAATCGTTAGTTAACGGCTATTTTCCAACCGCTTGGAAAGTGTCACATATTGTTCCAATTTACAAAAAGGGGGACCGCTCTGATGTATCAAATTATCGTGGAATCTCAATTCTTTCATCGATCCCAAAACTTTTCGAGTTAATTGTGACAAAACATCTGTCATTTCATACAAAAGAAATTATCTAGGATTTTCAGCACGGTTTCACCAGTGGAAAATCTACGACTACCAATCTTTTACAATTTACTAAATTCGCCATTGAATCACTTGAGTCACAAGCCGCCCAGGTTGATGCGATTTACTTTGATTTTGCTAAAGCCTTTGATTCAATTGACCATACAATCATTATAAAAAAGCTCTCAGAAATTGGTGTCGCCCCTAATTTTTTAAAATGGATTGGTTCTTATCTGGTGGGAAGAAGACAATTTGTTTTATTGAATCAAGTCAAATCGGATTATATATATTACCATTCTGGGGTTCCGCAGGGATCACATTTGGGCCCAATCATTTTTCTTTTATTTGTGAATGACATTCCCAATATTTTCAAATTTTGTAACTGCTTATTGTTTGCAGACGATTTGAAGGGTTTAAACATATTCAATCTTTAAATGACGCAGAAGTATTTCAATCAGAAATTAATTCATTATCTCGTTGGTGCTCTACGAATAAATTGTTGATCAATATTATTAAATGCAACATCATGTCGTTCTATAGAACATTCAATCCGATTGTTTTCAATTATCAGTTGGAGGGTAATGAACTTTGTAGAGTAACTTCGATTGTTGACTTAGGTGTAGTCTTTGATCAAAAATTAACTTTTGCTTTACATCTAGACAAAATAATATTAAAAGCCAATTCTATGTTTGGTTTTATTTTTAGAATGACAAAAGAGTTTGTTGATATTTTTTCATGTGTTAGTTTATATACTTCTCTAGTTAGATCTCACCTGGAATATGCGGCGGTTGTTTGGTATCCTCACCATGAAGTACAGATTAAAAGATTGGAATCAATTCAGAAACGTTTTACCATTTACATTTATAGAAAGCTTGGTTATCTTTCAGATCGTAATCAGCCTATGTGGCAGCAAGTGCGTAATCTTCCAGGGTATGAAAATCGGTGTCAAAGCCTTCGAATTGATACTTTAGCGAAGCGTCGAAAAATTGCGTCAGCAATGTTTGTCGGGGATTCTTTGAACGGTCGTATAAGATGCCCTAATCTTATTTCTGCCTGGAACATTTATGTGCCGGGTAGAAGTTTGCGGCAAAGGGAATTTCTATTTATCGAATTTCATAGAACTAATTATGGCTATAACGAACCGACGGCCTCTATGGCCAGAATTTTCAATGATTATTATCATTTGTTTCATTTTGAAAAATCGAGAAAATGCTTTCGGTACGAAATTCGTAGTTGCAATTTTTGATATTTGATTTTATAATATTTTTTACATATATTCCGTATTGTACAAATTTTAATTATTATAATATACTATGTAGTTATTATTCATTAAGTTGTTTTTTTAAACTGTAGAATAGATTTTTTGTAAATAAATAAATAAATCGAGATTGTACCGCGGTTTATTCAAGGTTTCTTAAGTTTTTCAACATTATTAGGATTATTCGAGATTTTTGAAGATTTTCGAATTTATTCGAATTTTTTAGGCAATTTTCTGCGCGTAGCTTTGAGTTGTAAGAACTTGCAAAGTTAGATATGTACTCTAAATGGTGATATTTAAAAATTTTTTTGAAATTATGCCAAAATTTCGATATTTCTCCGCTTTCCTGTAGGTTGTTCGAAATTATTCAAGAATGTCTAGGTTATTTACATTGTACATGACGGTGATTAGCACGCGTAGGATTTCGTATGGTTTTACATACTTACGGATAATTTGATATTTGAGAACTTTCAAGAATATTCAATTCTTAATATTTTTAAAATTAAATTCGAAATTTGTGATGCTTTTATCGATATATTTAGAAATCGTTAGAGCATTGAGTTACAAGATATTTCGTGTCATCTACTTTCGAAATCAGATACTTTTAATTAATGCGAGACTAGACAATAAGAAGAAATAAGTTTTTCACTAAAAGCTTTACTTGTTCATGACCAGAAGCTTTTTTAGGGGCCCAAAGAAATGTTGCGGGTGGTAATGCATGGAACTCCTGCCATTGCACGGAAATTATTACTTTTAGTTAGTGTGCGCGTTTAATTATCGACGCTATCAAAAACAAATTGAATAAAACCTGAAAATTTCAAACAATCTAGCTTATTATAGAAAGCTGCAAAGCCTAGAGCTAATAACATATCTAAACGACTACTGGAGCCAAATCTTTTTAATAAAAAGAAGTTAGTGCAGTTAGAATTGACGATATGAAGGATCGATGTCTAGTAGCAAATCGCAGTAATTATCACCCCCCATTTTTCTAAATCTCCTCACTTGTTTCTTAAAATTACAGTTTCAACTAAAGCCTGCAAAATATGTGGAACGTCTTCGTTACCATTATTGAGAAATTTCATTGGAGATGGATATTCTTCACAGATGTAAACTTTTGATCGAATGTTTTCTAATATAATTTCACCTGCAGATTTAACTGATATTGTCGCTTATTTTCCATTTTTTTTCTAATTTTTCATACCATGCATGGTATAAAGTTTCGTGCCCAATATCTCTAAAAGATATAATTGGAGAGTGGTGTTTTAACATCGTGATTATTTTATCTTCATTTGGAGTTGGCTTGTTCTCATCTAAAACTGGGACCCTTCTTTGTGTGTATCAAGAAAATTACTTATTTAATTAATTACTTTTCTAGTATCATCATACTAGTTGGGAGTTGTAATTTTCGAAAACAAGTGACATAATACTTAGCTTGAAGTGAAGCAATATTTCTGGTATTTTCAATTCGTTCCAACAACTCGATATAGTTTTCCCCCTTGCCAAGTCAATAATATTCCTTGCATTTCTGAACCTTGAATTACGTGAACATCACCTTATAAGAACATCATATACCTTGTTAATGTACTTAATTTATTAAACAAATAAAATATTATTTTAATTAACTTGGTTACACACCAAGAGGTTTCATTCACAATAGTGTGTTATTAATTATTTTGAAAATACTTTAATATTTTTCATAGAAATAATAATAAAAATAATTTACACATGTTCTTAGTAAAAAGATAACGTTTTTTTATAAAAATAGAACAGAATGATTTTTGTAAAGATTTACACCAATAACTTTCTTTTGTGTCGTAATAATTCTCAAAATGGATGGACAATTCCAAGATATGTTAAAAAAAACCAATCCAACTATCGCAGACATTATGTCCGCCATTGGTAAACTCCTAGAGCGAAACTCAAAGCATCATTGAAACCAAAAATCTTTTCACTGAATCAGTGAAAGAAATCAAAACGGGAAATTGAAGCAATCGACAAAAGAGTCATCAATGTGGAAAATCTCTTGGTTAATGATAATTCGTCCATCGAATCACTAAATACGTATATAAGTGAACTTTTTAAAACAGCAACAATTAAACAGAGACATAATTATTACAAGAACCCTAAGTAGTATCACTGATATTGATGATTTTTTGGAAAAATTTAGTGAAGTTTACAAAATCGATCTTAACAACATATAGAAGGAAAATATACGAAACACGTTGTTTTCAAGCGAAGTGGCCGTAGTGGTAGAAAAGTTTAGTAATGTCGCTACCAAAAATCTATTAATAGAGAATGTAAGGAAAAATGGCCCACTCAAGCTGAAACAGCTTTATCCAACATTGGTGCAAGCAGATGAAGGCAGTGCCTGTAGGGGATAACTTAACGCCCGTATAGCAGTATTATGAAAGAAATTCTCAATTTAAAAAAAAAAAAAGAAAATTTTGTACTGCTGTTTTCGTCATAATAATATTTATATGAAAAAAAATGATAACTCTAAACCACAAATCATACGGTCTTTAAATAATGTAATGCAGCTTCACAGAATCCATAATAACTGTATGGCTGACTGTGTGGTTGACGATGATATTATCATCCAGCTGTTATAATTTTTTATTACTTTTATTTTATTTTGTTATTACAATTATTGATGCTATTTGGTTGTTATTTACGTTTAACTAATATTTGCCTATTATTTGAATTATACACATTCTGCCAGTCAAATAAATTTTTCTAATTGCAGAAATTTCTCTAATATAATTGCAGACACACTGGTATATACGTATTAATTAAAGATAAACCACATACTTATCAACATAATGTGAATTTAATCAAACTACTAAAATATTTATATTCTCCGCAACATAATAATAAATTGAAGTTGTATACGAAATTATAGTACATAGCTATACGAGTATAATATAAGTAATAAATTAATATAAAATATTATCCTAGTAAACATGTTGTCAACGGTGAGTAGCAACAAACATTTTTTATTGTTGTCCGATTTCTCGCAGCAATCCAAACATTTATTAAGCCTGAATATTTTTTATATAAATATAAATCGATTAAAAAATATGTAAATTCCATGAACTTGAAATTATTCTGTCGTCACTCAGACAATAAATAGATATAATTATTCTAATTGAAACATTTCTATTTGCTAAAGAAACTAAATTTTTTAATATGAATGGATACACAGGATATCACAGTACTCGTGAAAACAGCGGTGGTGGCGGAATATTAATTTCTGTCAATAAATATCTGGATTTTTCATTATTCAAAGTAGAAATTAAGCTTGAAAATGAATTCCTAATTATATACTCCAAATTGTTGAACTTATATATGACTGCTTAATATAAATCACCACACACACTTTATCAAGATTTTCTATGAGTGTGAAGTTTATGCTAAAAAAAATAACAAAAACGTACACTGTTAAATTAGCTATTTTCCAATTGGAATTTAAATTATATGAAAATTTAAATTTTTTGTAATTTTGGATTTTTCGTACCACCAAATAGATTCTTTTCATCAGGAAATAGGTTCTTTTCATCGTTTTCAGATAGCTGGACCATCTGTTTATCTCGTTAACCAAAAGCATCCAATTGTGTAGAACATTACTAGTTATATTTCAGATAATTTCAAAGTTGACTGAATTTCGATGGTTTAAATAATTATTTAGCGCCGATCCTGGAAATGTCCCGAAGGCCCCGCATATTTCTTAGAACAGCTAAGCCATATAGCGGCCAATGTCACCAAGCCCAGTTTTTGGAATTTTTAAATTTTTTTCATTATTTAAACGTTTTATATCGCCGACCGCAGAGATGTCCACAAGGTTTTGCCCATATTTTCGGATAACTTGGCTATGTGCTAGTCTATGTGGTCAACCTTATCCAATTGTGATGAACTAAACTATACTTCACAGAATTTAGAATTTTTAATAATTTTATTGGTTATATAAATTGTTGTATCTCCAATCACAGAGATGTCCACAAGGTATGGCCTATATTTTTGGATAACTTGACCATATACCAGTCTACGTGGTTAATCTTATTCAATTGTAATGAACTATACTATACTTTACAGAATTTAGAATTTTTAATATTTTTATTGGTTTTAAAAATTGTTATATCTCCAATCACAGAGATGTCCACAAGGTCTTTCCTGTATTTTCGGATAGCTTGACTATATGCCAGTCTACGTGGTCAATATTATTCAATTGTGATGAACTATACTATACTTCACAGAATTTCGAATTTTTAATAATTTTATTAGTTTTATAAATTTTTGTATCTCTGGGGCCCTATTATGAAATTTTCGATAGCGTTTTTTTTCGATAGTATCGAAAATGAGCTATCATGAAATTTTTCGATTTCGATTTTTTTTCGATATTATCGAAAATGAGCTATCACGAAATTTTTCGATAGTATTTTTTTCGATAATATCGAAAATTTTCGACTGCTCTTGAGGTGACGACCATATTATTTCATCAAGGTAGTTTAATAGAATTAAATTGCAATATTTAATAAATAAAAATATTTTTTTCAAAAATGTGAGTTGCAAATAAATTTTTATTTTATATTAATATTATATTTGTGTTATATTAATATTATATTACAGAGAAACCTCTCTACAACGGACATCGATGGGACCAAAAAGGTTGTCCATTGTAATGGGGTGTTGAACTGAGCATTTATGATTTTTTTTATTAAAATTTTCTTAGGATTCTAAAGAGTGTTTTTTTAAGCCCGATAGAACTTGAAATTGTAAAAAATAACACAAAAAATTAAATTGTAATGAAAATTTTTTTTTTATTCGAAAGATCAATATGTACATGGCATTAATATTTGAAAATGATTTCGGGCATTGGCTGTTCTTGACGAAAATGCATTCTCGACGTCCAATTTTGGGCCACTTTTTCGAGCACTGCTGGCCGTATGTCACGAATAACACGAACAATGCTGGCCTCCAAGGCGTCAATTGTTGCTGGTTTATAAACATAAACCAGTGACTTCACGTAGCCCCACAGGAAATAATCGAGAGGCGTCTAATCGCACGACCTTGGAGGCCAATTGACAGGTCCATTTCACGAAATCAACTTATCGCCAAATTTTGATTTTAATGAGTCGATGGTTGCGGTCGCCGTATGGCATTTAGCGCCATACTGTTGAATCCAAATCTCGTTCGGATTAATGTCATCCATATTTGTAGTGGACGGACAGAGCCCCAATTCCTGCGAATGACGACGAATCGCTAAATTAGGATCTTCTTCCACACTTTTGTTTACAGCGGCGATATTCTCTTCAGTACGCACATTCCTTCGACGTGTTGATGTTATTGCATCCTCTAGAGAGTATGTTGTACGAAACCTATCCACAGTTTGACGGATAGCTTGCTCAGATGAACGATTATGTGCGCCGTAAAAATCACGAATTCGTCTAGTTGCGAGAATCGAGGACTGATTTTCAAAGTAAATTTTAATAATTTCGTAGCGTTCTTCAAGCGTGAGTCTATTCATGATGATTTGCCAGAGTATACTGAGATCTGCCTTTATTTCTTATCCGATTTTGGTGAAATTCAGCACGCACTATAGAAATGGGATTCTAAAATGATTTTTATATAAAGTTCTGGAATAAGGCCAATTAGGAAGGAACTTGACCATTTCTTATTCGATTTTGGTGAAATTCAGCATACACGATGGAAATGGGATTCTAAAATGATTTTTAGATAAAGTTCTGGAATATGGCCAATTAGGGGATAAATGGGATTCTAAAATGATCCTTAAATGGGATTCTAAAATGATTTTTAGAGGCAGTTCTGGAATATGGCCAATTAGGAAAGAACTTGGCCATTTCTTATCCGATTTTGCTTAAATTCAGCATACACGATGGAAATGGGATTCTAAATTGATTTTTAGAGGAAGTTCTGCAATATGCCCATTAGGAGGAAACTTGGCCATTTCTTATCTGATTTTGGTGAAATTCAACATGCACGATAGAAATGGGATTATAAAATGATTTTTAGGTAAAGTTCTGTAATATGGCCAATTAGCAAGGAACTTGGCCATTTCTTATCCGATTTCGATGAAATTGAGCAAGTACGATAGAAATGGGATTCTAAAATGATTTTTAGATAAAGTTCTGGAATATGGCCAATTAGTAAAGAACTTGGCCATTTCTAATCCGATATTGATGAAATTCAGCATGTACGATGCAAATGGGATTCTAAAATGTTTTTTGGATGAAGTTCTGGAATATGGCCAAGTATAATGGAACTTGCCTAGTTCTCAACCAAATATGATGTAATTTGACATGTGCGTTGCAAATGGGATTCTAAAACGATTTGTAGATGAAGTTCTGGAATTTCACCAAGTATGATCGAACTTGCCTAGATCTCAACCGATTATGATTAAATTAGACATTTGCGTTGCAAATGGGATTCTCAAATGATTTTTGTTTGAAGTTCTGTAATATTTCCAAGTATGACGGAACTTGCATATTTCCTAACCGATTATTATGAAATTCGACATTTATAGAAAAGTCATTGAATACATCAAATAACCATTTTTGTATACCACTTCCAACGCACATATCCTAATCGTTTAAGGAATTGGCAAGTTCCATCATACTTGGCCATACTCCAGAACTTCATCCAAAAAGCATGTTAGAATCCCATTTCAATCGCTAGTGTCAAATTTCACTAAAACCGATTAAGGAATAGCCAAGTTCCATGATAATTGGTCATATTCCAAAACTTCATCTAAAAGTCATTTTAGAATTCCATTTCAATCGTGCATGCTGAATTTCATCAATATCGGATAAGAAATTACTAAGTTCCTTCCTAATTGGGCATATTCCAGAACTTTCTCTAAAAATCATTTTAGAATCCCATTTCCATCGTGCATTCTGAATTTCATCAATATCGGATAAGAAATGGTCAAGTTCCTTCCTAATTGGCCATATTCCAGAACTTTATCTAAAAATCATTTTAGAATCCCATTTCAATCGTGCTTGCTGAATTTCATCAATATCGGATAAGAAATTACCAAGTTCCTTCCTAATTGGCCATATTCCAGAACTTTCTCTAAAAATCATTTTAGAATCCCATTTCCATCGTGCATTCTGAATTTCATCAATATCGGATGAGAAATGGCCAAGTTCCTTCCTAATTGGCCATATTCCAGAACTTTATCTAAAAATCATTTTAGAATCCCATTTCAATCGTGCTTGCTGAATTTCATCAATATCGGATAAGAAATTACCAAGTTCCTTCCTAATTGGCCATATTCCAGAACTTTCTCTAAAAATCATTTTAGAATCCCATTTCTATCGTGCATTCTGAATTTCATCGAAATCGGATCAGAAATGGGCAAGTTTCCTCCTAATTGGCCATATACCAGAACGTCCTCTAAAAATCATTTAAAAATCCCATTTCCATCGTGCATGCTGTATTTTACCAAAATCGGATAACAAATCTCCAAGTTCCATCCCAATTGGCAATATTCCAGAATTTTATCTAAAAATCATTTTAGAATCCCATTTCCATTGTGCATGCTGAATTTCATCAAAATCGGATAAGAAATGGTCAAGTTCCAAACAAATGTCTTATATTTACGTATCTGCCAAGTAAATGTCTTATGTATACATATGAATACATATATGCCAAGTAAATACATATCTCTATAATGTCACATTCAAATTGAAGTGATTTCGATATCGATTATTTCATAATAGATTTTTTCGATGCCATCGAAACTCGCGAGATTATCGGAAAAAAACTCTATCGAAAATTTCATAATAGGGCCCCTGATCACAGAGATGTCCACAAGGTCTGGCCTATATTTTTGGATAACTTGACCATATGATCGTATACGTGGTCAATCTTATTCAATTGTGATGAACTATACTATACTTCACAGAATTTCGAATTTTTAATAATTTTATTTGTTTTAAAAATTGTTGTATCTCCGATCACACAGTTGTCCACAAATTATTAAAAATTCGAAATTCTGTGAAGTATAGTATAGTTCATCACAATTAAATAAGATTGACCACGTAGACTATCATATGCTCAAGTTATCCAAAAATATAGGCCAGACCTTGTGGACATCTCTGTGATCGGAGATACAACAATTTATATAACTAATAAAATTATTAAAAATTCGAAATTCTGTGAAGTATAGTATAGTTCATCACAATTGAATAAGATTGACCACGTATACTGGCATATGGTCAAGTTATCCAACAATATAGGCCGGACCTTTTGGACATCTCTGTGATCGGAGATACAACAATTTATATAACTAATAAAATTATTAAAAATTCGAAATTCTGTGAAGTATAGTATAGTTCATCACAATTGAATATTATTGACCACTTAGACTGGCATATGGCCAAGTTATCCGAAAATATAGGCAAGACCTTGTGCAATCACATCTCTGTGATTGGAGATACAACCATTTTTAAAACCAATAAAATTATTAAAAATTCGAAATTCTGTAAAGTGTAGTATAGTTCATCACAATTAAATAAGATTGACCACGTAGACTGGCATATGGGCAAGCTATCCAAAAATATAGGCCAGATTTTGTGGACATCTCTGTGATCGGAGATACAACAATTTATAAAACTAATAAAATTATTAATAATTCTAAATTCTGTGAAGTATAGTATAGTTCATCACAATTGAATATGATTGACCACGTAGACTGGCATATGGCCAAGTTATCCGAAAATATAGGCCAGACCTTGTGGACATCTCTGTGATCGAAGATACAACAATTTATATAACTAATTAAATTATTAAAAATTCTAAATTCTGTAAAGTATAGTATAGTTCATCACAATTGAATAAGATTGACCACGTAGACTATCATATGCTCAAGTTATCCGAAAATATAGGCCAGACCTTGTGGACTTCTCTGTGATCGGAGATACAACAATTTATATAACTAATTAAATTATTAAAAATTCTAAATTCTGTGAAGTATAGTATAGTTCATCACAATTGGATAAGGTTAACCACGTAGACTGGCATATGGCCAAGTTATCTGAAAATATGGGCAAGATCTTGTGGACATCTCTGCGGTCGGCAATATAAAACTTTTAAAATAATGAAAAAATTATTTGAAATTCCAAAAACTGTGAAATATATTATAGTTCATCATAATTGGATCGGCTTGGTGACATTGACCGCTATATGGCTTAGCTATTTTAAGAAATGTGCGGGGCCTTCGGGACATTTCCAGGATCGGCACTATATAATTATTTAAACCATCAAAATTCAGTCAACTTTGAAATTATCTGAAATATAGTAATGTTCAACAAAATTGGATGCTTTTGGTTAACGATATAAACAGATGGTCCAGCTATCTGAAAAGGATGAAAAGAACCTGTTTTCTGATGAAAAGGATCTGTTTGGTGGTACTAAATATCCAAAATTACAAAAAATTTAAATTTTCATATCATTTAAATTCCAATTGGAAAATAGTTAATTTAACAGTGTAATTTTTTGTTATTTTTTTTTAGCATAAACTTCACACTCATGATTTTCTTAGTATTTTAGATAACTCACAGTCTAAAAAATCAAATAATTGTTGGCGACTTAAATCGTGATTTATTAAATAGAGCAAACTTTTAGAACCGTCAGTACAATTCAATGCTTCTTACAAATAATTATCATGTCATAACCCAAATAAACGAGAAATTTGCTACACCAATAAGTAAAAGTGCGGGAACTGTCATTGACCATATTCTTTCAAGCTTTAAATCTGATTCCTACATCTATTATGGTGACATCCCATTAAGTGACCATTGACTTTTTACTGTTTAAATATGTATTACCGAAAAAATCATTCATTAAGACCGTCAAAAAAACTCATATTAATTACGAAAACATTTTGAACTCTATTAAACAAAATTCTCAAGAGCAGCTACTAACAAATTTCAGTTTATTTTATAATTATCTTACTAACTTCTATTGTTAAAAATACATCGGTAACAATAACAAGTCAGAAAATATCGGATTATAGAAAACCATGGTTCAACAAAGAACTGTCAATTAAGGTTAAAATCCGTAGACATTTTTATAAACTGTCAATGTTTTAAACAAATATATAATTACTTAATACTGAATTTAAAAAATTAATTAACAAAACTAAAAAAAAATATTTTATAAGTAAATTTAATAAAAGCTTGGCGTGCTCAATTAAATGTGGAAGGGTTGTTTATGGCGAGGTTCTAACAAATAAAACACCACAACGCTGTAATTTCACCAATTTAGATTTATGCATAATAACAGTTTAATTACAGACGAACTGGTAGCAATTGGTTACTAACCAATTTAACGATTTTTTTATTTGCGTTGGTGTAAATACCTCGGAGCAAGTTACTAAAACCCATCCACAGTTTGTTACTTCCTTTAACAGACCTTTAAGTATCATAGAAGATACTACTAATGAGGAAATGTCTAGTCTGATTAAAAATTTAAAAACAAATTCTGTTTGTGGTCTTGACACTATCCCATCGAAATTAATTAAACAATTGGTAAATCTTATTGCTTCATTGCTTTTACAGCGATTAATTCATGGATTAGAGAATATAAGTTTTTTAAATTCCTAAAACGTGCTCGAATTAAACCAATTTTTAAGTCAGGTGATCCATTATTGATAAACCATTATCGACCAATTTCTATTCTTTCTGTTTTTAGTAAAATTTTCGAAAAAGTGATATTTAAACGATTTTGGAGCCTCATGGATTGTAATAATACCATTCATCGTCATCAGTATGGTTCTACAAAAATGTCTAGTATACAGTATCAGGTACTCTAAATTTAATAGAAAAGATTTATCAGTCACAGGATGTTTATTTCTTGATCTGCAGAAGGCATTCGATTGTGTAAACCATTCGATTCTTCTACAAAAATTAGCTATGTATGACGTGTCAGGCAGCGTAATAAAATTATTTGAAAATTACCTCTTTCAAAGAGAACAAATAGTGCGTTTGGGATAATTTGAATCACAACCAATGATTAAATAGTTTGGTGTGCCGCAAGGTTCCAACCTTGGTCCAACTTTATTCCTAATATACAGTGCTGGGAAAAAAATTGGCAAACATATTGTATTACAAATTGGAGTCTTTTTTTGCTAAAATTACAAAACTTTTGAAAACAATTGGCTTATTGTTTCATTTTAAATACATCTGGGACCTATTTAAAAAAAAAAAAATGCCAAAATATTCAAAATACGTTGATTGTAGTTAAATGGAATAAATTAAACACTTATTTTTTAATATTTTTTTGTTTTCTACTGATTTATAGAAATTCTATCTTTAATATTAATATTTTGTTGGACCGTCATTTGCTTTTATTACAGCGATACACCTCCGATTCATTGAATTTGATAAATTTTTCAAAGTCGTCGATGATATGGATTCCCAAATCGTCATTACAAACTTTTTATAGCTTGAATTGATTCGGGGCACTTTCTTGCTATTTCTAGCTTCATTATAGACCAAATATTTTCTATGCGGTTTAAGTCTGGACTGTACGGGGGCCAGCTCAACACATCGATATTTTTTTCTGCGAAGTACTTTTTTACCTTTAAATGAAGAGATAAGAAAAAAAAAACAAGTTTTTAACAAATTATTTATGTTTATCTGAATGCCAATTTTTCTATCTGCAATTCAAAATTAATAACTCACAACTTTAGCGGTATGGCACGGAGCGTTGCCCTGTTGAAAAATAAATTTGCAGGTCTTGCCAAAAAACTTTAACACAGAAGGCTCAAATTCGTTATGTAAGACATGCAGATAAACAGCTGCTGTAATTTTGGAACTAAGGAATCACAATCGACCGATTTCATTTCCAGAAAAGCATCCCCAGATCATAACTCCTTCATTTTTCGGTGGAAGTCTTAAAAGATATTCGTTGCTAAGCCCCTCGAGAGATTCTCTCCTTACGAGAATTTTTCCATCTACAACATGCAGCTTGAATTTTAATTCATCGGAGAAAATCACATCATTCCACATCTCTTCAGTCCAAGAAACGTGCTCCTGGGCCCATTGCAAACGTTTTTTTGTTCACTCGTAATGTGAACTCAGGCTTCTGGACTGGTTTAAGTGCTTTCAAACCTGCTCTAACAAGTCTATTACTCACTAAGCTGGCTGAAATTTGTTTTCCCGTTGCTCGCTCAAGATCCCCTCTTATGTCCGATGAAGTTTTAAAACGGTTCCGACGACATTGTAATATTAAAAATTCTAAAATCTCTAAAAATTTATCATATTCAATGAATCAAAGGTGTATCACTGTAATAAAAGCAAATGGCGGTCCAACAAAATATTAATATTAAAGATAGAATTTCTATAAATCAGTAAAAAACAAAAAAAAAGAATTAAAAATTAAGTGTTTAATTTATTCCATTTAACTCCAATCAACGTTTTTGAATATTTGGCATTTTTCGGGGCTTCCCCCTAAATTGCAGGTACATTTGTTAAAGAGCGGACTGTATCTTCGTGTATATATTTGTTTGCCAAGATCGGTGCATAGACTATCTTCGAATTTTGCGTTACCTCAGAAATGAACCAGTTAAAAAATTGTTAAAGTTGAAGCACCATAGGTAATGTTATCACAAATAAATAATTCAATCAACATATAATTTATTCTTATTTAATTTCTAATACATATATTTATAATTTCTTCTGATATAATTACCCACTCACTACTATATCTTCTGTGTTTGATGTTGTCTTGTCGAAGGTTGAATTGTAAGAGAGCGATATTATAACAATTTGCATCAACGTTTTATTATATTTGCAAACCGGTTTGGCGGCAGACACAAAAGATCGGCGGGGAAACATTTACTTTAAAAATATGCTGAATACGATTAATTATATCGCTCAACAATAGATGGTAGTAAGATTGGTAAGTATCAACTCAAATTACATCTAACTTCATTATTAACACGACAAATGTCATATGTATACAAACAATGTAATATGTCAACGGTAAGTTGATTTTATGTGTAACATAAAATTATACATATAATACATATATATACATACAATTTAATGCCAATTTCAGATATATAAATTGACCGAAGGAGTGTCGCGTTGCCATAACATCAAATAGACAAGATAAGTACATATTTATTATACAATTATTACTTAATACTAAATTTACATTTTCGTTTCAGGTACCTACTTTTAATTTGTAGATACTATGATGAGCTGCAACATACCGGCCCGTTGAATCCATCAATTCAATTATTGATTAATTGGCAGCTTACATAATTTATGTACTGGACGTTTTAATGTTGTTGTTTTGGTTTTTAGCGTAACAACACGAACTATTCCGTCGGTTCCAGGATGTACTTGATTCACACGAGCTAATAACCACTTGGCAGGCGGTAGGTTATCATCTTTAATTATGACCACATCGTTTATTTTGAGCTTTTCTCCTTGTGATTGCCATTTAGTTCGTCTGTGTAGAGATGTTAGGTATTCGTTGTGCCATCTCTGCCAGAGGTGATGTAACTCCTTTTGTAAAAACTGCCATCTAACCAGATGTGATGATGGAATGGTTTTGAGATTATGCTCCGGTAATTGCGTGATTGGCCGACCAATCAAAAAATGGCCCGGTGTTAAGGCATCGATGTCTTCAGTTGACGAAATACATATTGGTCTGGAATTCAGTATGCCTTCAATCTGTGCAGCTATTGTTGTTAGTTCCTCAAATGTGTAGACTGTGTTACCCATTACTCTCCTCAAATGATATTTAAGAGATTTAACGGCCGCCTCCCATAGTCCGCCGAATGATGGAGCCGCACTAGGGATAAGATGCCATTTGATTAAGTCTACGGCTAAAATTGAAGAAATTTCGTTAGAGTTATTTTTTATAAATTGGTATAATTCTATTAGAGTATTCCTTGCTCCCATGAAATTGGAACCATTATCGGAGAAAATTTCCGCGCACAGGCCTCTTCTGGATGTAAATCGTTTTAAACTTGCTAGAAATCACTCGGTTCAAAGATCGCTCACGACTTCGTTGTGCACTGCCTTGGTGCACATACCGACGAAGATAGCTAAATAGGCCTTGGAATGTTTTAGACCTCTACCATGTTTTTGTTTTATCATCAATGGGCCAGCATAGTCTATACCAACTTTGACAAAAGGCCTATCATAATTAACCCGAGCTTTGATTGTTTGGTTGACTTCTGTATCTCGTACATACAATACATCTACGTATAATGTCCTTGATTAAGTATCGGCATTGTAAAATGTGATAATTTTGCCGTATGATGTTGCTTAATAATGTTGGTCCGGCATGCATGTTTTTATGATGTAGTTCCGTTACCAACAGCTTCGTAATATAGCATCTGGGCAAAATTGTTGGATGGCGTGTATTAAATTCAACCGACGAATGTTGAATACGACCTCCCACTCTCATAATGCCGTCGTTATCGATAAATGGAGTAAATTGATACAATTTACTCTTCTTCGATACCACCTTAAGGGTTTGGATGTCCCTTAACTCACTGTTGAAATGCTCTAGTTGAAGAAATTTGAAGATAAAGGTTTTACTGGCGATAATTTTTTCGACAGTTAATATATCCGCAGTTAGCCTTTCAGTCGCATATCGGAGATTATGGTAATAGCGCTTGATCCATCCGATGATATTTATGAATTTGCGAAATGAAGAACATCGTTGACTGACTAGAGCAAGGATTTCTGAGGTAGACTCTGTTGTTAATACCAGTACATTAGCACACGATTTTTCTTCCGGGATGTCTGATAATTGCTGTGGTTGATCTGGCCAATGAGATGAGTCTAACCTTAACCAATCAGGACCATTCCGCCATAAATTAAACTTGATCAGTTCTCGCGGCAGCAAACCTCTTGTAGCACAATCGGCTGGGTTGTGTGAGGATTGCACATGTTTCCAATGATTTCTAGAAAGACAAGATAAAATGTTTGCTGTTCGGTTAGCGATGAACGTTTTCCATCTCCGTGGGTGAGAATCTAGCCATGAAAGGACGATTGTTGAATCCGTCCAGGCCGTAATTTCAATTTCGCCACCCAATGTTTCCTTGATCATCAGTAGCAGTTTTTTCAACAGGACAGCAGCACACAATTCCAATCGCGGAATTGAAACTTGGTTTATCGGCGCCACTTTCGTTCTGGCGGTCATCAACCTGATATTGACATTTCCCATTTCATCAATCGTTCGGCAGTAGACTACAGCGGCATATGCATTCTCCGATGCATCTGCAAATCCATGGAGCTCAAATTTATTGCTTGTTGTCAACAACCATCTTGGAATACTTAAATTTTGAAGATCTAGCATTTCATTTTTCACTTTTAACCAATTTTCTGATGTCGTTGATGAAATTGGATCGTCCCAATCCAACTTTAATAGCCACAACTTCTGAAATATTATTTTAAAGTTTATGATAATAGGTGCAAGCCATCCCAGTGGATCAAAAATTCGGGCGGAAAACGATAAAATATTTCTCTTAGTGGGTTTTAAATCATCAGCACAATAAACGTTAAAACGGAATTCATCCTCTACGGGATGCCATTGAATTCCCAGCAATTTAAGATAGGTAGAATCGTCATTAATGGCTACGGAAACCTTTTCCCTGTCATCTTCGTTAATATGGTTCAGCAGTTCGGTAGCATTTGACGCCCATTTTCGTAATTTAAACCCATGCGATTGAAGTGTTGTTGATACCTTGTCTTGCAGACGATGAGCCTCTTCAATTGTATGAGCCCCAGACATTAGGTCTTCCACATAAAAATTATTTAAAATTACATGTGCTGCAGCTGGATCAGTTTTGAGTAATTCATTGCCTATTACTTGGATGGTTTTGGTCGCAAGATACGGTGCAGCTGATGTGCCATAGGTTACCGTTCTTAATCTATAATGTCTTACAGGTTCACTCGGATCATTTCTCCATAAAATACGCTGATAATCACTATCACTTGGATCGATTAGTATCTGCCGGTAAATCTTTTCGATGTCAGCCGAAAATACAACCTTGAATGTTCGAAATTTCAGTAGAATGCTAATGAGTGGTTGATATAAGGTAGGGCCAACTAACAACGTGTCATTCAATGATGCTCCATTTGACGATTTAAATGACGCGTCGAAGACCACTCGTAATTTGGTGGTGGTACTCGATGATTTGAAAACGCCATGGTGAGGTAAATAAAAACTGCGCTCTCGGTTGGTGTTTATTTCTTCTACAGGGATTTCTTCCATGTGTTTCAAAGCTTTATATTCATCCATAAAATTGTGGTATGCATCTTTAAATTGTCTATCTCTCTTAAATCTGGTCTCCATGTTTTCAAGACGTTTCAATGCGCCACTCATGCTTTTTCCAAAGATTGGATTTTCGATTTTGAAGGGCAGTCTAACAACGAATCGACCTTCACTAGTTCTTGTGTGCTTTTGATAATGTTCTTCACTTCTGGTATTATCATCGGTTAACAGCGGTTGAGTTAGAATTTCGTCAATTTCCCAAAATTTCCTCAAAATGTCATCTAGGTTGGTCTCGGCATGTAAACTAGTAACAGTTGGCAGCACTGGGTTTGTTTTAACTACTGGTCCAGCAATAATCCACCCGAACAGTGTCTCTTGTACCATTGGTGTACCCAGCACTCCACATATTCTTTTGTTGCCTATAATGTGGAAGAAATAATCACTTCCGATTAGCATATCAATAATACCTGGTGTATGAAATGTTGGATCAGCCAATCGTAAATTTTCCAAGTAACTCCACATAGTGGTATTTAAGACGCAGGTAGGTAATTTGGATGTCAACTTGGAAATAATGTAACACTTTAGATTCATTGTAATGGATTTATTAAATCTTGATGATGCGGTCATATTTATATATCCTTGGCACATGCCAGCATTGGTTTGCCCCAAGCCAGTTACATTAAGTTTTGCATGGTGCCGTGGCAAACATAATCGTTGAGCACAATCTTCTGTGACAAAGGAGCATTGTGATCCAGAATCCATTAGTGCTCGACACAAATGCCATTGTCCATAATTGTCTTGTATCTTGATAACAATGGTTGGGAGTAACGATAAGGTACAATGTGACGGTGATTGAACATAAGTCTCCTTGGTATCGATTGCCGATGATGCAGATGGATTGCTTCTCTTTAGATCAATGCTTGCCATGGTTGATGTCTCCTGCTTGGTTAATGGTAAACCTTGAATAACAGTAGTTTGATTTGATACTGCTGGTTTTGAATCACTGGTCCCTTGATTCGATTGATTTGTAAGTAGTAGTGAGTGGTGTCTTCTAGAGCATAATCTGCATCTGGTTTTTGATTTACAACTATAAACTAAATGATTATTATTAAGGCAATTAAAACATCTTTGGTAATTTTTTATTAAGTTCCTTCTTGCGTCCACATTCAATTCCTGGAACTTGGAACATTCAAATAGTTGATGTGAACTGGTCTGGCATACGGGACAGGTTATCGACGAAGCTACATGAAACCCTCTTGTATTATTGGAAGATTTGGAATGAACTTTACTTGATGTCTTTATGCCTTCCAGTGAGTCAGCTCGTTTGCCCAGGAATTCATAGAAACTCGTAAGTGATGGAAATTCGATGTCAGATGCTTCGCGCATCCATAATTGTTTTGAATCTTCATCAAGCTTGTTAAATAAAATATAAATTAACCAAATGTCCTTTGTATCAGCTTCGGTGCCAAGTGCCTTTAGACCTCTTGTTGCTTCGTCTGCAATATCCAACAGCTTCCTGATATTTGTTGCATTGGCAGAATGGATTGGTGATTGTTCCATGAATAATTTTATGAATGCATTAGCACTTAATTGCTTACGATCATATCGTTTACTTAGCTTTGAGAACGCCTCGAAATAGTTAGCTTCAGTAATGGTGAAATGCCGAATTAATGCACTTGCCTCGCCTCGTAGGACCCCCTTCAGGTATTGAAATTTTTGTGCTGGTGTTAGTGAATGGTTCTCGTGAACTGCTGCTGTGAAGAGGTCATGGAATGACCGCCATTCTCGATAATCCCCCGAAAATATTGGTATATTTAACCGTGGGAGCTTAAAATCGCCTGCTGCTGTTTGAGAAGTGGTATTAATGCCAGCTGTTGATTCATCCATCGACTGTTCCTTTGGTAATACATTTTTTTTCCTGAGCCACGTGTTACAATTGATGATAATTTTGTAATACTGCTCTTCAACGATTTCCATTTCGGAGATTTCTTCACTCGATGCACTAAATATTTTGTCTTCGATCTCCACAAATTCTTGATGCAACTGGGAAACACGTGTCAATTTGACTTTGACTTCTTCTACACTTGTGGTGTTGGAAAGCTCCTTAGAGAAATTTTCTAATTTCGTCATGAGACCCTTTAAAATGCTCCTGCGTTTGATGAATGCCGTTACATCCATTTTTATTTATTTTTTTTATTTTTACCAATTCACTAACTCAATGATTCACTTAATGTTCACTTGGAATTGCACTATAAATTAATTACTATATGGTTCAATTGTTCACGTGATTCACAATAACTGTGCACTTGATATACAGTAACTGTTCGTTTGAGATACACGCTTCTTACCCGATCGACACTCCTTTCAAGGAATAATTTATCACTGATATTTGATGCCGGTGCGTATGATCCGGCTCGAAGGACACAAAAAAATGTTAAAGAGCGGACTGTATCTTCGTGTATATATTTGTTTGCCAAGATCGGTGCATAGACTATCTTCGAATTTTGCGTTACCTCAGAAATGAACCAGTTAAAAAATTGTTAAAGTTGAAGCACCATAGGTAATGTTATCACAAATAAATAATTCAATCAACATATAATTTATTCTTAGTTAATTTCTAATACATATATTTATAATTTCTTCTGATATAATTACCCACTCACTACTATATCTTCTGTGTTTGATGTTGTCTTGTCGAAGGTTGAATTGTAAGAGAGCGATATTATAACAATTTGCATCAACGTTTTATTATATTTGCAAACCGGTTTGGCGGCAGACACAAAAGATCGGCGGGGAAACATTTACTTTAAAAATATGCTGAATACGATTAATTATATCGCTCAACAATAGATGGTAGTAAGATTGGTAAGTATCAACTCAAATTACATCTAACTTCATTATTAACACGACAAATGTCATATGTATACAAACAATGTAATATGTCAACGGTAAGTTGATTTTATGTGTAACATAAAATTATACATATAATACATATATATACATACAATTTAATGCCAATTTCAGATATATAAATTGACCGAAGGAGTGTCGCGTTGCCATAACATCAAATAGACAAGATAAGTACATATTTATTATACAATTATTACTTAATACTAAATTTACATTTTCGTTTCAGGTACTTTTAATTTGTAGATACTATGATGAGCTGCAACAACATTTTTTTTTTTTGTTTTTTTCAAAAAATTAGGTCCTAGATATATTTAAAATGAAATAATAAGCCAATTGCTTTCAAAAGTTTTGTAATTTTAGCAAAAAAAGACTCCAATTTGTAATAAAATATGTTTGCCCAATTTTCTTTTCCCAGCCCTGTATATTAATGATTTATTTAAAGTAAACTTAAAAGGTCACATTCAGTTGTTTGCAGATGATGCTGCTCACATTTATAGTTCGCCAACATACACACAACTAAAAATAGACATGGAAAACGATATAATAATGATAAATGATTGGCTTATTAATAACTGCTTGAAGCTGAATATTGCAAATAGGAATTTCATAATATTTTGGAATGGAACATTTAATGAATTAAACATGAACGGTAATCTTAATAAAAGAGTTGATTCAACAAAATACATGTGGTTGTATTGTATAATAATTCTAACTTAAATTGAACCGATCATGTTTCCAAAATTAAGCAAACAATTGCTCCAATAATAGGTTTCTTAAGGATAGGATTTCTTATTCCTAAAAATCTTCGTTATAATATTTATTACAGTTACATCCATTCTAGTTTAACATACTTGATTCAAATTTGGGGATCTTTGAGTGCGGATCAGATAAATGACCTGCAAATATTACAAAACAAAGCTTTTAACCCTTTCGGTCATGATTTAATTCTAGCAGTGATAAAAAATCCTACTGTACATTTTTTGTTGTATTAGACGTCACAATGCCGATTCTGAAAAAAAAAAATTTTGTTTGAGCCAGTAGGCCAGGATTAGGACATGTGCTCAAATGAGAACAAATCGGTTCAAATGTTACAAAAAAAAGAAAAAAATATTCTTAAAAATAAAATATTTATTTCAATTCAATGAAAGTTACATAAATAATTCGTTATCACAAATGAAAATAATATTATACAACTAAAAAATAATTATAATGTAAAATTATAAAATAATAATTATAATAAATAAATTAATAATTTCAATTCAGTCTTTCGGGAATTATTAAGGAATGGGAACTTTGGTTTGGCGAAGTTATATTGAATTATATTTCTTCTTCGTCTTTGCTGCAGAAGTTGTAAAAGCAATTATGGTCTTTACTCAAACAAATATGCACATTACATTTGCAACAATAAACTCTACTCTTTCCTGTACATTTTGAATATTTACAGCGACTTACTGACTCACTCCGCAGTGGAAGATGCCGTGTGTCATTATATCGGATTTCGTCAATAGGCCGAATTTCTGTTCTAGTTTTTTTTGAAGGTTCGCTGTGGCAAGAATTATTGTTAGATTTAGATAATGGTCTTCCTCTTTTTCGGGTAATGCTCTGATTAATAGTAGTCAAACAGTGTGACAAATAAAGCACAAAATTAAGTAAATCCATAATATCTTTCGAAGGAGTGCCGATATGTTTATGGGCTATTTTATATTCAATCCAGCTTGATAGAACTGCAAAATCCATAAAATGCGCGATCACCCGTAATGTCCATTTTCTTGATTTATGAAAAAAGCGATAGTAACTTAAAAGTTGATCAAACAAATCGACTCCACCCATTCCCATATTATAAATTTTAACGATTTGTGGTTGTTTTATTTGAACGTATATTGATTTGAGTTTATCGTATCGTCATACCATTGCTTCTTCTTCGATTCCAACAAAATTTGAAGCTAAATAAACTGCTTTGTTGTCTTGCCACTTGATCACACTCACTTTTCCATCTTTGCTTGTTATTTGGTCTGAAGATCCACGTCCTTGCTTTTTCAAAGTTTTGTCATCGATGTGAGGCGGGTTCCGAAATCTATTGACACGAACCGTTCCAATAGCGTTTATCTGAAGTTGAGTCAAACATTCAAATAATTGGTAGGAGCTAAAATAATTATCGAAACATAAGACATGCCCCGTAGTTTTGATCCTCTCAGCTAGTTGTAAAACGATTGCCGCTCCATATCCAAACCGCTGCACAGAAACTTTGTTTAATTCGGTTGTTGAGCCTTGATAAATTATAAAATCGTAAGGTAATCCGCTCTTACCGCATAATAAAAATACCTGAAATTGAAATAAAATATTAAATTTAAATGATATTTAGGTAAAAGTACCAAATATGCTATACATACCTTAATACCCCAAGGACAGGGTTTCCCTTTAATGTACTGTTTTATACTTAGATGGCCTTTAAATGGAATAATTTGTTCATCCACGGAAATATTCTCTTCGACAGTATGCTCTGCGCATCTTTTACGGATACAATTAATTTACGGTCGAGTTTTGAAAAACTTGTCTTGATTATCATCGGGTACATATAAATTATTTACGAAATGAATCGTATTACGAAGTTGGGAAAACCGCTCGTGTGACATAGCTTGTATAACTGTTTGAATAGATATGTATTTATTAAAATACATACGAATTCGTGGCATTTTTGGAGTACCCATTAAAATTTGAATACCAACAAATTTTAATAATTCGTTTGATGTCGTTGGCCGAAAATTAGCTACATTTTGTTGCTGAGCATAAAGATTGGTAAAGAAAGCCATACTTGAAAACATCTCTTGAGGAATGTATTTCATAAAAATGACATATGGAGAGGTTACCAATTCATCTTCGGAGAGCTCATGTTCAAATAAAAAACGGGTTGGCTCGATATTCCTTCTCGTCCATGCAATTTTCGATTTATCGGTTGTTTGAAATTTTCGGCTTTCATCAATAAATTCAAACTGAATATTATCGTCAATAACTATTTCAGCGCTTTCGCCGGTCCCCATTGCTAATAGCGTAGCATTTTACTTTGGCAATTCTTCCTCCTCATTGGAACATTCTGCTGCAACTGCACCTTGCATCATTATTTCATCGAATAAATCGCTCGGTTTTTCTTTATTTACGTTGACTAAATCATTTTCGTTCTTTTCGTTAAGGATATCCTCCAAATAGTTCCTGGTAACAGAAACCTCTTCGTCCTCAGATAAATCAAGTTCAGAATCACTTGCATTTATCAAAAGAGCAGCTTCGTCTAGTGTAAGTTTGGCTTTTTTATTTTTAGCCAATATTCGCTTAAGTGCTTCTTTATCACTCATTTCTATATAATTATAAAATTATGTTAGCATAAAATTACAACAGTTCAGTAGGAATGTCTACAAATAAGAACAAATTTATTAATGTATTTATTTGTACACACAATCTTTGAATCAAAATGTATTCATTTGAGAACACACAATTACAGCAAGATTTAGTCAATTAAAATAATAAACTTACTTACTACTTGGTTTACGCAAATTAAACACTTTAAATTTATAATAATATTTTTTTAAATTATTTTAACCGTTTTTTAGTACTAAAAAAAAATATTTTATATGGAGCAAAAACGACATGCAACAATCACCTAACCTCTATGAATACAAACTGTCATTATTACTAATATTACCACAATAGTTCTGTATAAAACGAGGTAAAACATACTAAAAACAATACTGATCAAAATACACTGAAAAAGCAAACGGCGTTGGGAAAATTCTAAGAACTACACTGTTTGTAAAATGATGTATACAAATGAGCACATCATGACCCAAAGGGTTAAAGCAATTAATTGCTTGCCGGGTTTAGCTCCCACAAGTTTATTATTATGTAATGAGAAGGTTCTTCCAGTAACAGGCTCGATTGATTTTGAATACTTGATGACCATTTATAAAATCAGATTCGAATTACTTAAATGTAGTCTTCAAAGTCATACTACCTATTCAATTACTGAAACGGTTACACGCAACTCATTAAATTACCATTTGCCAAATTAAACATTTTCTACTACCTAAAATAGTATATTTTATAAAGTGCTGAATTTGTTTAATCAGTTGGATAATGAAAAAAAAGACAAGAATTTCAGAGTTTAAATGTTATATAAAAGGGCTAAACTGTTTAAAAATTTTATCGATCATTTTATCTATCAATAGCACTTTATTAATTTATGAAACAATAAAATATCTTTAAAGAATTAGTTCCTTTTATCCCTGTCTTTTTTCGACATAGTAAATATCCTAAAAGTCCAAGGTAATTATTTTTAAAAGAGTTGCCTACGGGTATTGTCAATTTTTTACAAATAATTTATCAATCAATTCTTTCTAATAAACGTCTCTGACATAAACCTTAAGTTACACAAAAAAAAAAAAAAAAAATGTTTACCAATTACCAGAGATGCCCGCATAATTTTCATTAAATTCTATTAAATGTCAGCTAGGGAGTATAGAGATCATAACGTTTGTCAGCATATTCTAACGAATATACAGTATTTATAATAAATTTCAATGAAATGTTAGCACCGTTTTACCGTTTTAATTTAATTTTATAGCTTCCGAAACGTTCCAGAGTACACAATGTAAATATCTAATAAGAAGAAACGTATGAGCGTTAATAAAATAAAATTTTTAAGGTTCACAGTGAGTGAATTGTGCCATAACTCACTCACTTGCCGTACAAAAAATTGTTATAATAAAAATAATCCGCACATTGACTGAAAATATTAATAACAACAACAAGAAAACAATAAATTTCCATCTCTCTGCGGAAATATATGATTAAAACGAGCGACGATGTGTTTGTTTGGTTTTGTTAAATATTTAAATTTAATTTATTCATTCAACTTTTTTTTCTTTTTATAATTTTGATATTTTGGTACCTACTAAGCATTCAAAAAAAAAAAAAAAAAAAACAATTTTGCTATATACATAACAATAAAATTATTTTAACTTAATAATAAAAAGTATCCTCACACCCACAAATCGAACATAAAAAGCTATATATATTTTATAAGGGGCTGGGAGGGGCGCGGACCTAAATTTTTTTGCCCAATATGAAAATGGACAATTAATTTTATTTAATATCCAAATATCTCTCCAAGGAGATAATATCAAGAAGACACACAATTTCATTTTTATTTTGGCATAATATTAATTTTAATAAATCCAATGAATTTTAATTTTATTATTAAATTCATTCGTTTATTTTGTAATAAGATTTATTCGGGAATTCAAGTCTTACAAAATTATTTGCCTTCGTTCAAATGAAGCGATCCGATATAGAGAAGAGGTTGCAACCTGTGAAATTTCCGTTGCAATATTATTAACCTCGGGCTTATGAAGTATCATAGATATGAAAAAAAATCATCTGAGTCCTTACAATCACACCTACATTTCCCTATTTTATTTATTATCTTTTGAGATGTGAGCAAAAGTCGCAGTTTAGTCATTCTTTGCCAATTTGCTTAATTGCCAAAAATTATACCATAAAGCGAATAATGAGAAACATCTTTATGATTATGTTATAATTTGTACTTTATTTAATGAAATTTACAAAATTTTCTAAACACTCGGGGCACTTTGTTGTTTCTTAAATTCTATTTAAATATTATTTCAATCAACAAAATTTGATTTTTTTTTGGCTTCTGCGAAGGATTCGCGCTTTTCTAAATATAAACGCGTTTCAAAAAATAAGGAAATTGTTCCTAATAATCTTATTTTTTGTTATAAATTTAATCGTATCGCTTCTTACCCAAACAACTTCTTTAAATAAAAAATGTTTGCGTAATATTATTTAAATTAATTTGAGTGGAATTGTAAAAAGCAACAATCGTCAATCTTAAACAAACAGCAAGTGCCTTGTTGGTCTTAATCTTAATAATTTGTACTGGTAAATTCCGCGTGTCTTAAAACGATCTAAACGGGACTCTATCTTTAATATTTTAACTTTATAAATTTTTTGAATGATATCGCTGGCTTAATTTATACCATTTATAACTGTTCGCTTCGACCGTTAAAAATTAAATTATTACAAGCATGTAAAGGAAAACTTTTCAACACAATGAATAATCACTCACAGAAGGACAGTAAGAGTAAAAAATGTTTGTTGACCCCTTTCATTAGGCAATATAGTAATTTAAAATAATTTAATTAATAAATAAGTTCGCAATTTTCTAAAATTAAATTAAAATATTTATGTTTAAAAATAAAAACATTATTTTCGCTTGGATTTCACTATACTCATACTTTTGGTATGATGATTAATGAATGGTTTCTCAAAAGTACGACCGGGAAATCCCAGGATTTGGAAGGAATGATATAAAGAAAATATAAATATCCCCGGCATAGAAATTTATCCATTAGTCAAGTCAAAAACCTTCAACTCAAATTTAGTCCGATTAGGAATGGACTAAGTTATTTATTACCCCCTTATGATGAAATTAAATTTGCACGATGGAAATAGGAATCTAAAATGAGTTTTAGATTAAGTTCTGGAATATGGTCAATTAGGAAAAACGTGGCTTCTTAACCGATTATGGTGAAATTTTTTAAGCACGACGGAAATGAGGCTCTAAAACGATTTGACGAGTGGTCTTCAAAAGGTCGTATTTCCTTACAGAGCGAATTTTCAGAAATCGAAAACAACTTCCAGATGGTTCAAACATTTCATTTTTTTATTTTTTATTTGATATTGAAGTTGATTTGGTCAGTTTTTTAAAAATAGAGCATTTTTGCTTCAAACTGTTTGGAAATAAGCCCTTATGTACAAAAATATAAAAGTTTAGTACTGGAAATGCGGCGTTCTTTCCCCCATATTTTTAATAATCTCAAAATCCATAAATACAATGATGAAAGTTAGTATAAAATTATGGAATTAAGTGCTTGTGTGATATGCGTTTCAACAATTTGAAGACGATTCCGTTGTAACATACAAATAGACTAAAAATGGAAATACGACCTTTTGAAAAAACACTTCTCATTTATATAACAAGTTCTAAAAAAGGCCGATTATGGAGAACTCAGTTGCTTCTCAACTGAGTTTTATTCTAATTTGCCAAATTCCAGAACATTTTCTAAATATAATTCTACAATCGAATTACAACATATCGGTTAAAAAAACAGCCAATATTCTTCCTAATATACCCAGGGTAGCTATCCTAAGGTTCGCAAGGGTTCTCACGAACCTGCTGACGTGAACCGTCTGGTTCGCGCGAACCCTTTGAAATAAATCGTATAATTTAATTTGTCTAACATATTTTTGTTTCATCATAGAATCGAAAACATAAAACGTACTCTTTCACTAATAAACATAGGAAACATAGAGACTAAAAGAAGGCAAAAGGTAATTCACATGAATCGCATGAAAAACTTAAACCTACATCATTCTTTCTTCTCATTTGAAATAAATAAATATTTTTAGTTTCTGTAATATAACTAAAATACTCAAAAACCTAAGGTAAAATTTTTGGCACAATCTTACAAATTTGGTGAGTACATAATATTTGTTAAAAGACCTTTTGCGATATAAATTTGACATAATTCAATTTAGTTGATTAATTTAGCAATTTTAATTTTTTACGGTGATTTATTATTTGAAATGAAGAAGCAAAATTTGTTAACCTCATATTCTTCTGAAAACATTATTAGAAGAGAACCATAGAACCAACTGAAAATAGGTTGTCTGTTTTAGGCACAGAGACAGCTTTAAACGAAATAATTTCGACCTCTTCTCAAAGGGTTAACAATGTCAATGTCCCGACTGAGTCATTACTTAATGCAGAGCAAAGATCTGGTTCACAACAATAGGTGGTTCAATATTATAATTATAATTCTCAGGCGGATACCAATCTACAAAAACAATTACCAAACTGTTGGAATATGAAACAGTTCGATCAGTTTAAAATGAAATATATTGGTAAAATATAAAAAACTTGGATGCGAATATTGTTTTAAATTACCCTATTAAAGTTAGCCGAAAGTTTCCAGCCGAAAGTGAAAAGTCGATAATGCAGATTATGTTCTTGACATTCCAGCCGAAAATAAATCAGCCTCTAGATTGTTATGTCTGCAGATTGATTGTATTGATGTGACTTATCAATAGCTATCGCAGGAAAAAAAATCAGTTCAAGTTTCCTGTGGGAAATCTCGGAAAATTCGATTTTCCAAAAATTATTACAAAATTTGTATAAACTCAGCCTCTAGAGTGTTATGTCTGGAGATGAATTCAATTGATGTCATTACTTAATAGATATCGCAGGAAAAAATTCAGTACAAGTTTCCCGTGGGCAATCTCGGAAAATTCGAAAAAGTTTCCAGCCGAAAGTAAAAAATTGATGAATAAAATCAGCCTCTAGAGTGTTATGTCTGGAGATGGATTGCATTGATGTGACTTGTCAATTGCTATCGCAGGAAAAAAATTCAGTTCAAGTTTCCCGTGGGAAATCTCGGAAAATTCGATTTTCCAAAAATTATTAGAAAATTTGTATAAAATTAGCCTCTAGATTATTATGTCTGGAGATGGATTCAATTGACCTGATTACTCAATAGCTATCGCAGGAAACAAATTCAGTTTAAGTTTCCCGTGGGAAGTCTCGGAAAATTCAATTTTCCAAAAATTATTAGAAAATTTGTATAAAATCAGCCTCTAGATTGTTATGTCTGAATATGGATTCAATTGATGTGATTACTCAATAGCTATCGCAGGAAAAAATTAAGTTCAAATTTCTTGTAGGAAATCTCGGAAAATTCGATTTTCCAAAAATTATTAGAAAATTTGTATAAAATCAGCCTCTAGAGTGGTATGTCTGGAGATCGATTGCTTTGATGTGATATCTCAATAGCTATCGTAGGAAAAAAATTCAGTTCAAGTTTCTGGTGGGAAATCTCGGAAAATTCGATTTTCCAAAAATTATTACAAAATTTGTATAAAATCAGCCTCTAGAGTGTTATTTCTGGAGATGAATTGCATTGATTTGATTTATTAATAGCTATCGTAAGAGAAAAATTAAGTTCAAATTTCCCGTGGGAAATCTCGGAAAATTCGATTTTCCAAAAATTATTAGAACATTTGTATAAAATCAGCCTCTAGAGTGTTATGTCTGGAGATGGATTGCATTGATGTGACTTGTCAATAGCTATCGCAGGAAAAACATTCAGTTCAAGTTTCCCGTGGGAAATCTTGGAAAATCGATTTTCCAAAAATTATTAGAAAATTTGTATAAAACCAGCCTCTAGAGTGTTATATTTGGAGATAGATTGCGTTGATGTGACTTGTCAATAGCTATCGCAGGAAAACAATTCAGTTCTAGTTTCCCGTGGGAAATCTCGGTTTCTAAAAATTATTAGAAAATTTTTATAAAATTAGCCTTTAGAGTATTATGTCTGGAGATGGATTCAATTGGCCTAATTACTTAATAGCTATCGCAGGAAAAAAATTCAGTTCAAGTTTTCCGTGGGAAGTCTCGGAAAATTCGATTTTCCAAAAATTATTACAAAGCTTGTATAAATCTGTTTACAACCATCTACCTCCAGCACGTCAAAAGCTTAAAATAAAACAACCATGTTCCAGCAAGTTTATTCTCAAAATGAAGTACATCAGCATGCCAGGATTTATCTTGCCTAAAAGAGAAATGTAGCTAGTTATTATTACTGTAGTTTATTATATATTTACCATTTTATTATCCTTCAATTTTAAAGATCCATTTAATTATTTTGAATTTATTTTTGTTTATTTTTATTTTGTAAATAACAAACACTGCACTAATTGTTCTGTCAAATTAATAACAATAGAAATGATTGTAATAGATTATACCAATTAATTAAGTACCACAGAGAGTGTGATCATTACTGATCTGTTATAATTAAGACATTTTTTGTTATAATTAATTTAAATGAACCGCTCTTTCCATAACATTGTATAACACTATGAAAATCAAAGATTCAATTGATAGTTTCAGAGGAATATACGGCATTGTGAAGTTATAAGCCGAAGTGTCTACATAAAAATTAAACATATTATACTATACGATTAAAAGAATTTAAAAGAAATCTTGTGTTGTTTTTTTGGTTGAATAAAATTCCTAATAGTGAAGAGAAATATACAGTCCATTACATTTCCATTCGCGGGAAACATTGCACAAGCATACGACATTTTACAACAAAAGTCGTCATTATCAATACTTATTGGCTTGTGTCCCGCCATTTATGTCCTTCGAGCCGGATATCGGATATTGGAACCGATTTATTAAATTTACGGAAACTATTCAACTGACGAAACATATTTTTTGGTTTTTGGTGGATATTTTCCTGATCACAATAGTTGCTGAAATTCAACAATTCAACATACAGAGAACTACTAGCCAAGCCGTTCCAGATCGATAAGTAGACATTTTTTATTTGCTATTAAATTTATATCCACGTGCACGAGGAATTTATACAACCTCAAGTGATTCAATTACAAGTGAATTTGTAATTTATTGAATACGAATTATCGTCCATTTGAAATTTAATCACAACGATACAATTCGACATGGCCGAACTACTTGGTTTAAAGAAGCAGCGTTCTGTTAACAAAGGAAAGTTAACCTTCATCCTAAATAGTGTTAAAAATCCAGTGATATGTCCATCGAAGACTGCAAAGCGAAGTTACATCGAATCGAGAAACTGATGGATGAATTCACGGTGATTGAGAATAACATATTTTCTCTAGACCCAGCACAAGATCCTGATATGGAATATGAGGAAAATTACTATAAAGCTATTACCGAGCTCAACAAGTTGATTCGCAAAATCGGAGTTGATACTGGTAACACGAGTTTTGATAACCAGTTAAATACAACGCATTCAGGCGCAGACGTCAGATTACCGAAACTGAATATACCGGCATTCTCAGGCGACTATACGGAGTGGCAGTCATTTTATGACTTGTATGTCTCATCCATACACGACTCGACGTCCCTCTCACCTGTTCAAAAATTTCAATATTTGAAGGGACTACTTCGAGGCGAAGCAGCGAGCCTCTTGCGGCATTTCAGCATAACTGAAGCAAACTAAATCGAAGCGCTTCAGAAGCTTAGGCAGCGCTACGACAGAAAGCGATACACCATGAATGCTTTCGTTCGAACATTCATCGAACAACCATCGATTAATACAGCTAACAACAGCAATATTAAGCGACTGCTTGATACATCTGATGAAGTTCTACGAGGATTAAAGGCGATGGGGCCACATGGTGAAGACCGAGATCCATGGCTCCTGTATATACTTGTGAATAAATTAGACGATGAATCCTAAAGCTTATGGGCTCAAGAGACGGCAACCAATGATTTTCCAGCAATCAAGGATTTATTTGAATTTCTACTTCGCCGTAGTGATGCATTAGAATCAGTGCGGTGCTCAAATAAACGTAGCGTAAATTCTACAAATAAGCCACAATCCATCAAGGCTCATATAACTACACAGGATGTCAAATGCCCTATTTGTAAGTCAGATGGACATTTTATTTATTATTGTCCAGAATTCAATGGAATGAATGTTCAAAAACGACGTGAACTGATTCAAAGCACCAAACGATGCTTCAACTGTTTAAGTGATAAGCATGCCATTTTTAAATGCTTGTCCAGACGACGCTGTCCATTATGCAAAGGCAAACACCACACCCTTCTCCATTTAGCAAAGGAAGAAGCGGCTTCATCAGAGAGCAAAGAAAGACTTGTCAGTAGCACCTCAAATGCTTCTCTTACGCATCATTGCCGATTGAATACAATACAATCAATTTTGCCAACTGCTCTTGTATAAGTTATTTGTTCCACAGGTCAAACTATGCCGTGCCGCGCTCTATTAGATTCGGGCTCGCAAACTAGCTTCATGACAGAGTCATGCTTGCAACGTCTTGGAATTCCACGGAAAAATGGGCGAATTACCGTCAAAGGGCTTGGACAAGTTGAAGCAGGTGTTACGAAAGGGGCTGCCACCATTCATGTCAAAACTCGGCCCGGTTCAGTCTTAACAATAAACGTCCTTATCTTGAAAAGCATCACAAAACTGCCCCAAATGAGTATCAGCGCTTCAAGCCTTAAGAATTGGGAAACATTACCTCTGGCAGATCCTGATTTCTACAAAGCCAATGAAATAGACGTACTCATAGGCATTGATCACTTTTTTAATATGTATATTAATCGAAGGTCAGATTAAGAGTGATAAAAACGAACCGGTTCTGCAAAATACAGTATTTGGTTGGATTGTGGCAGGTACCCATGTTCAACAAAATCCAAACAA
Source organism: Tipula vernalis (assembly GCA_958295665.1). Lineage (NCBI taxonomy): Eukaryota > Metazoa > Arthropoda > Insecta > Diptera > Tipulidae > Tipula > Tipula vernalis. The sequence continues at coordinate 405,713,680 of OY282558.1, read as the reverse complement.
ATATGATTCCATATTAGGGTTCACTACCAATATTGATGAAAACAACATAGACTCCACGTTAAAACGATTTTGGGAGTTAGAGTCAATTCCAAATGATGTCTCACTTCTGTCACCAGATGAAGAATTGTGTGAGGCAAGTTTCGCGGAAAACTTACAACGAACCTCAGACGGGAGGTTCCAAGTTCGATTGCCCTTCAAAAAATCCACTACCGAATTAGGCCAGTCGCTTACCATGGCAATCCAGAGATTAAAGGGAATGGAACGACGATTTGCTCGAGACGACGAATTTTACATCCTCTATAAAGAATTTATGACTGAATATTTGGCTCTCGGTCATATGAAAGAAATCCCTCCACCATCAGTAAAAGAAGCAAGCTTCTTTTTACCACACCATGGAGTTATCAAGAAAGATCGCTCAAGCACTAAAATACGAGTGGTGTTTGACGGGTCCGCAAAAACGACATCTGGCGTGTCACTTAATGATTGTTTAGCAGTGGGACCTACAGTACAATCCACCCTGTATGCAATAATTTTGCGTTTCCGAGAACATCGTTAAATTTTTTCTGCCGACATTGAAAAAATGTATCGGCAAGTTCGTGTGCATGAGGATGATACGAAATTTCAGCAAATCGTATGGAGAGAAGACCCAACACATCCTATCAGGTATTTCAAATTAACCACCGTCACTTATGGTTTAGCCTCAGCTCCATATTTAGCAACGCGATGTGTCAAACAAATTGCTCAAACAATACTTAGCTCTTATCCAGCAGCAGCCAAAACCATCGACAGAGATATCTACTTAGACGACCTCATGACAGGTGCAGACACCCTAGATGAAACAAAGAACCTGAAGAAATTCATCACAACAAGTTTGTCTACTTATGGTTTCAATTTGCGAAAGTGGGTATCAAACTCCAGTGAAGTGTTGAACGATATTCTGCCTGCGGATAGAGGACACCAAATTAAGCCAATTGATGATGTATCCGATAAAACAGTGAAGATTTTGGGTCTGCAGTATGACCCGTTAGACGATTTGTTCAAATTTCGTGTTGAGATGCCAAACAATTTACAATTCACGAAAAGAACAATACTTTCTGAGGCAGGAAAAATTTTTGATCCACTAGGCTGGATTGCTCCGATCAATATAAAAATAAAAATCTTTATCCAACAGCTTTGGCTACTGAATCTGAATTGGGATGATCCACTTCCAGAGAAAGAGATAGATGAATGGCGGCGAATCCGATCTACATTACCAGACATACAGGAAATCAAAATCCCTCGGTTCGTGCACACAAATAAAAATTCATCGACCGAATTGCATGGTTTTTGTGATGCTAGTCAAATGGCATATGCTGCAGTAATCTATTTCAGGGTAACCACCGAGGATGGAGATTCTTACATTCATCTCATTACCGCTAAAACGAAAGTGGCACCCATAAAGCAGCAAAGTCTACCACGCTTGGAACTGTGTGGTGCAATTCTATTAACAAATCTGATGAATCTTGTCAGAAAGGAAACTAACACAAATGTTGAAACAATATTCTTGTGGACGGATTCGACTATTGTGTTGGATTGGCTTACTTCACATCCGCGTCGCTGGCCTACTTTCATTGCCAATCGTACGTCACAAATTATATCGTCATTCAATCGAACACATTGGCGACATGTACCATCAGCAGACAATCCAGCAGATATCGCGTCAAGAGGTTGTTTCCCACACGAACTTAAAGACAGTATACTATGGTGGAACGGACCTGATTGGTTACACGGTAATCCCAGCGTTTGGCCACCCCAGCAACGATATTACGAAAACCTTGAAGACGGCTGCCTCAACAGCATTTCGCATGCAGCCGTGATGGAAAATGATATCCTCGACAAATTAATTACAAGCTGCTCTACATTTCACAAGATACAAAGAGTAGTGGCGTACATTTTACGGTTCATTAATAATTGCAAGAAAGAATCGTTCAGAAATGTTGATTTTTTCCTGTCCGGAAAAGAAATGTACGACGCGCTGTTCAAGCTTTGTGGCTACGATCAGAGCAAATACTTCCAGAACGAACTATCAGATTTACGCCATGCAAAACCAATCAGGAAAACCAGCCCGTTAAAATCCCTCAATCCATTTGTTGACGAATTTGGATTGCTCAGAGTTGGTGGCAGATTGGAAAAATGTGACGTACCATTTTCCACGCGACACCCAATCATATTATCTGCAAAATCGTTACTTACAACATTACTGCTAAACGACATGCATCGGGAACACAAACACGCTGGTCCGTCTTTGCTGCTAGCAATTTTAAGGCAAAACTATTGGGTAACTGGCGCTAGAAATTTGATACGAAGAGTAGTTCATCAATGTGTCATGTGTACTCGACACAAGGCGACGTGTGAGAAGCAACTTATGGGCAATTTACCGAATTTTCGATTAGAATTGATTCGCCCGTTTCATAAAGTTGGCATTGATTACGCCGGGCCATTAAACATACATTTGACTCGAGGGCGCGGCCAAAGAATACACAAGGCGTATATTTGCTTATTCATTTGCCTCAGCACCAAGGCGGTACACATTGAGCTGGCAAGTGACCTTAGCAGTGAAGCATTCCTTGCCGCTCTGAAACGTTTCGTGGCACGTCGAGGATATTGTCACGACATCTATAGTGACAACGGCTCCAATTTCGTGGGCGCAGATAATCAACTTCGAAAAACGTTTAAAAATTGTATTGACCAATCTAACGAAGTTTCCCATTTTATTTCTAGACACGCAATTAACTGGCACTTCATACCTCCAAGCGCACCTCACTTTGGTGGCATATGGGAGTCCGCAATCAAATCAACTAAATTTCATTTGCGGCGAGTTATTGGCGATTCTGTACTCACTATGGAGGAAATGAATACTTTATTGACCGAGATTGAGAGTATATTAAATTCTCGGCCTTTATGTGTGCTCTCGTCAGAAGAAATAGATGCACTTACGCCATCACATTTTTTAATTGGTCAGTCAGCTACCAAATTACCGGAATATAATGTGATGGATCTCAAAACATCTCATCTATCACGATGGCAGATGGTGCAATATATGCACCAACATTTCTGGAAGCGATGGCATCTTGAATACCTAACATCGTTACAACAAAGATCGAAATGGATACAACCAACAACTTCATTAAAATTGAATGATATTGTGATCATCAAGGAAGAAAATGTTCCTGTCAACCAGTGGCTTTTGGGTAAAATTATAAAGCTTCATACCGGCACTGATGGATTCGTCCGAGTTGTCACTGTAAAGACCAAAACTACCGAACTGAAGCGACCAATATCTAAACTTGTGCGACTTCCTATTGTGTTTACAACCATCTACCTCCAGCACGTCAAAAGCTTAAAATAAAACAACCATGTTCCAGCAAGTTTATTCTCAAAATGAAGTACATCAGCATGCCAGGATTTATCTTGCCTAAAAGAGAAATGTAGCTAGTTATTATTACTGTAGTTTATTATATATTTACCATTTTATTATCCTTCAATTTTAAAGATCCATTTAATTATTTTGAATTTATTTTTGTTTATTTTTATTTTGTAAATAACAAACACTGCACTAATTGTTCTGTCAAATTAATAACAATAGAAATGATTGTAATAGATTATACCAATTAATTAAGTACCACAGAGAGTGTGATCATTACTGATCTGTTATAATTAAGACATTTTTTGTTATAATTAATTTAAATGAACCGCTCTTTCCATAACATTGTATAACACTATGAAAATCAAAGATTCAATTGATAGTTTCAGAGGAATATACGGCATTGTGAAGTTATAAGCCGAAGTGTCTACATAAAAATTAAACATATTATACTATACGATTAAAAGAATTTAAAAGAAATCTTGTGTTGTTTTTTTGGTTGAATAAAATTCCTAATAGTGAAGAGAAATATACAGTCCATTACATTTCCATTCGCGGGAAACATTGCACAAGCATACGACATTTTACAACAAAAGTCGTCATTATCAATACTTATTGGCTTGTGTCCCGCCAAAATCAGCCTCTAGAGTGTTATGTCTGGAGATGGATTGCATTGATTTGATATCTCAATAGCTATCGTAGGTAGAAAATTTAGTTCAAGTTTCGCGTGGGAAATCTTGGAAAATTTAATATTCCAAAAATTGTTACAAAATTTGTATAAAATCAGCATCTAGAGCTTAATGTCTCAGATGGATTCAGTTGATCTGATTACTCAATATCTATTGCAGGAAAAAAATTCAGTTAAAGTTTCGTGTGGGAAATCTCGGAAAATTCAATTTTCCAAAAATTATTACATAATTTGTATAAAATCAGCCTCTAGAGTGTTATTTCTGGAGATGTATTGCTTTGATTTGATTTGTCACCAGCTATCGTAAGAAAAAAATTAAGTCCAAGTTTCCCGCGGGAAATCTCGGAAAATTCGATTTTCCAAAAATTATTTGAAAATTTGTATAAAATCAGCCTCTAGAGTGTTATGTCTGGAGATGGGTTGCATTGATGTGACTTGTCAATGTCTATCGCAGGAAGAAAATTTAGTTCAAGTTTCGCGTGGGAAATCTTGGAAAATTTAATATTCCAAAAATTATTTTTCAAAATTTGTATAAAATTAGCATCTAGAGCTTAATGTCTCAGATGGATTCAATTGATCTGATTACTCAATAGCTATTGCAGGAAAAAAATTCAGTTCAATTTTCGTGTGGGAAACCTCGGAAAATTCAATTTTCCAAAAATTATTACATAATTTGTATAAAATCAGCCTCTAGAGTGTTATTTCTGGAGATGTATTGCATTGATTTGATTTGTCACCAGTTATCGTAAGAAAAAAATTAAGTCCAAGTTTCCCGCGGGAAATCTCGGAAAATTCGATTTCCAAAAATTATTAGAAAATTTGTATAAAATCAGCCTCTAGAGTGTTATGTCTGGAGATGGGTTGCATTGATGTGACTTGTCAATAGCTATCGCAGGAAGAACATTTATTTCAAGTTTCGCGTGGGAAATCTTGGAAAATTTAATATTCCAAAAATTATTACAAAATTTGTATAAAATGAGCATCTAGAGCTTTATGTCTCAGATGGATTTAATTGATGTGATTACTCAATAGCTATTGCAGGAAAAAAATTCAGTTCAAATTTCCCGTGGGAAATCTCGGAAAATTCGATTTTCCAAAAATTAGTACAAAGCTTGTATAAAATCAGCCTCTAGAGTGTTATGTCTGGAGATGGATTCAATTGATGTGACTTCTCAATAGCTATCGTAGGAAAAAATTCAGTTCAAATTTCCCGTGGGAAATCTCGGAAAATTCGATTTTCCAAAAATTATTAGAAAATTTGTATAAAATCAGCCTCTAGAGTGTTATGTCTGGAGATGGATTACATTGATGTGACTTGTCAATAGCTATCGCAAGTAAAAGATTTTATTAAAATTAACGGAATTTTTTGAATACGGACATTAATTTGATAAATCATTTCTTGTTTCTAGTTGGATTTCATTTAAGTTTCAGTAGTTTGTATTTTTAATTTTGTAATAATTATTGAAAAATTGAATTTTCCGAGATTTTCCACGAGAAAATTGAACTGAATTTTTTTCCTGCGATAGATATTGACAAGTTACATCAATGCAATCCATCTCCAGACATAACACTCTACAGGCTCATTTTATACAAATTTTGTAATAATTTTTGGAAAATCGAATTTTCCGAGATTTCCCACGGGAAACTTGAACAGAATTGTTTTATTCGATAGCTATTGACAAATCACATAACAACGATTTAGCTTCAGATATATACTCTAGAGGCTGATTTTATTCCAATTTTGTATATTCTTCTGATTTTCCGATATTTTCTACGAAGCAAAGTTTTACACGTAAATTTATTTACAAACATTTTTATTTAAATCTAGCTATGTATCCTATTTACTTTCGGCTGATAACTAGTAAATTTTTTATTTTCAGCTGGAATGTTATATCATAATCTGCATTATCGACTTTTTACTTTCGGCTTGGATTAGGCAATCTGCATTATCTTTTTTTACTTTCAGCTGGGCTAACACAATCTGCATTATCGACTTTTGACTTTCGGCTGGCAACTTTCGGCTAACTTTAACAGTATTTTTAAATTTAATTCGATATTAGTTTCAACGGAATGGAAGGAATTTAATGTTTCAGCTGTCGGTAAAAATAAAACGGTTCAACAAGCTTCTCTAAGAAAAAAAATAGCATACATTTTCCGTCCAACCCACAAAAACTATCTGTTGAACATCATAAACTATTAGTCAAAGAAACTTTCACAAAATCCATCGATAAGATGATCGACAAATTTCTGAGTATACTACAAAAATATTTAACACAGTGTACAGTGAAAAAAAATCGTTCGTTATCAGATATAGAAGAAAGAAATAGGACTTCAAGTAAAAAATGGTTTGGACATGGGGATTGGACTGCATTCTCGTCATACAGCAAATAAAATAGTAGAACATATTGCAAACGATATTGAAAAATAAATTTTTAATGCAATCTTGAATTCTCCGAGATTTCGCCAACAATTTTCATTGATATAGTTGAACTCGAAATGCAAGATTCAAAAACAATTTTTAACAGTTTGTTGAATGTATTATTCGCTGTTCGGTTTGATCTTTACTATTTAAGAACAAATTTAATAGTGTCATGCTTGGTTACAAAGCCGGAGTGAGCGCACGAATCATACAGATGTTTCCAAACGTTATTATTTGGCATTGTGTTAATCACCGCCTTCAACTCGTTTTATATGATTCCATAAATGATATTAAACAAGTGAAACAAACAAAACAAAGTCAAACAAAAATCAAAATAAACTGACCAAACATATTGGAAAACCTTAATATCACTCTTGTAAAAATTGTAAAAGCATTGGGCCATAGATGGGCATAATGCAGCCTAAATGCAGCTCTTGCTGTTTGGCGAAGCTATCTAGCTTTATACTTGATTTTCTCCTCAAATAAAAAATTTTCAGGAATGGCAAAACGCTTACAAAATAAATGTTTTTTAGTCGATTTGGCACTTATGATTGACATTCTTCAGGAGTGCTCGGTTCTTTCTAACTCCTTGCAAGCCAGTTCATTAAATATTGCCAGTGAAGATCAATTAATCAGACGTACCATTCGAGTTTTTGAAATTCTTAAAAATCGTCGCGGTCTTTACGAGAAAAGTATGAATAAACTCATGAAAACAGAAGCCTTCAAAAATATAAACTTCAACGAGAACACAATTTACGGAAGCCTTCCTAGAGATGCTCTAATGAAATTGAGACTAATGGATTGTTTCAATTTCCAAAAAAATAAACAAAATGCAAATATTGACTACGGAAAATTTTACAAACTTGGAAATATACCAGAGCCAAGCACATGTAACATTAAAGATATTATGGTGGTGCCTTGGATTGAAGCCGAATAAAAATTTGACGAATTTCGTGATATTTTTAAAAATAATGGGAATCCCGAATCTTAAACAATTCCCACTACAATAGAGAAAGCTAAAAATATTATTAATACTATGCCACTAGCAGTGCTGAAGCTGAAAGGGGAGTTTCGTTAATGAACTTATAATAGTAAAGGATATTAGAGCAAGATTAACTGTTCCGAATCTATCAAATTTAATGACTATAAAGCAAATAGGTAAACCTAACCGTTTGTTAAATCTGGGCTGAGAAACCACAATTCGGCCGATAATAATAGAGTGAAGAAATCTACAGTCAAAGAATATAACGAAAACCAAAAAGCAATTTGGCAATATTTGGAATGATAAATTTAATTTTAAAGTAAATATTATTTAAAGAATTCTATGAAGTGTACAATAATTGAAATAAAACTTGTGATATGGCAACGTGAAAGAAATTTGATTTTATTGTAATTTTCTTCTAACTTTATGTGGCGGTTTGTTCTTAAAATCAGTAAATAAAATTAAATTAAATAACATTTCAATTTTTACAATTTTATCGTGCCTTGACTAATTTTTTCGTAAAGTTTTTTTAAATTCGAATAATTTGTGAACTCGCTGGTAAATAGTTGGAAATAAGAGAAAGATCAACCCCCAGTTAGTCCCTTAAACCGAGGTTTTACAGGATATATTGCATTATAAAATAAATAAATCGATTGCTGGAAAATCCCATCAGGATTTCCCGGTCTCATTTTTGATACAGAAAACGAGATCCCGGAATTTCATTTGAAAATCCCTAAACTTCCTATACGGATTTGCGGTAAAATGCTACTAACACTAAATAAATGGAATATTGGGAAATCCCATGATTTTAAGGTCATACTTTTGAGACCGGGATCCCGGGAAAGCAAGATACCAACATGCCGTTTGAGAAACCCTAATGGAAACAATTTGAATATCTCCTATAGAAGGTTCTCCATTTATAACATTTTAAGTTATATTCAGGCAAATATTAGGATGAAGCTTTGCTATTTCTAAACCGATTATGAAGAAACCCGGTTTCTACCATAAAAATGGGACTCTAAAATTATATTTAGAAACAGTTCTGGAATAAGGCCGATTTGGAAGAAACTCGATAAATACGACATGAAATAAAGGTAAAGAAACAACGGAATTCCTTCCTAATTGGCCTTATTTCAAAACTGCATGTGAAAATCATTTTAGAACCCCATTTCGTCGTGCGGCTAAGTCCTTTGAATTAGCCATTTTCCATAACTTTGCGCGAAACTTTGATGCATCCTGAATTTCATCTTAATCGGTACAGAAATCACCAAATTCTTTCCTAATTGGCCACTTTACAGAACTTCATCTAAAACTCCCATTTCCGTCGTGCTTGCTGAATTTCATCATATTCGGTTTCGAAACGGCTAAGTTCTTTCCTAATTGATCATATTCCACAACTTTATCTAAAACTCATTTAAGAATCCCGTTTCCAGCATGCATACTGAATTTCATCATAATCGGTAAAGAAATGACCAAATTTTTCCTAATTGGCCATTTTACAGAACTTTTTGTAGTAATAATTTTAGAAACTCATTTCCATCGTGTAAATCTATGTTCTTCATAATCGGTTAATAAATATCCAAGTTCATTCATAATCGGCCTGAATTTGACTTGAAAATTCTATAGATGGATAAATTTCCATACGGGATATTTGAACTTACGGCATTTGGATCTAAGGACAATCGCAAATCAAAGACAGCCCAACTGTAAACTGTTTTTACTATAATATATTATTTCTATGCCATTATTTAGTTAAACGGGTAAATAAAAAAAAAATTCAAATCCAGGTATTTCCCGGTCCCACTTTTGAGATCCCGGGATCCCGTTTTGAAAAACCCTGATACATGTCAATAATAGGTTGTAGGTATCATAAACTAATAAATTCAATAATAAAATATAAAGGGCTGAAACCTCATGAGGTGATCAGAACTTCGGTCTGTATTACGTGCGTTCGTGAGATTATATGAAATCAACTCAAACTAACTCCTGAATCAATCAATCCCTAACTGAACCATTTAATTCCTTACTCAATCAAAACTCAATCTCCAACTGAACCCCTTAATCCATTTACAATGTAACCTCAATATCCAACTCAACCTACAATTCAATCCCAGCGGAATCTCCAACGAAATCACAAAAATCCAACGACATCACCATCACAGTCACCAACACCACCACCATCACCATCACCATCACCCTCACCATCACCCTCACAATCATCCTCACCATCACCATCACCATTACTATTACTTGGTTATAAGATATTTACCAATATGTTATATATTCTGGTTTGAATGACTGGTGTTGAGTTTGGGGTTGAGTTGAAGGTTAAGTTAGGGGTCAATTCAAACAAGCCGAATTTCATAATAATTTGTTGAGAAATAGGCTAGTTACATCATACTTGGCCAAATTCCAGACTTCACCCAAAAATCATGTTAGAATCCCATTTCTAAACCACTTCTCAAATTTCATAATAATTGGCTGAGAAATAGGCAAGTTCCATCATACTTGGCTATAGTCCAGAATTTCATCCTGCCATACGAATTGACCCAAAATACATGGTTAAAGAAATATTTACCAATTTTTTATATATACTGGTTTGAATATTGAGCTGGGTATTGAGTTTGCGGGTTGAGTTCAAGTTGAGTTTGAGTTGAATTGGGGTGGACTAGTGGACTAGTGTTTAGTCAGCAGTGGAGCAATCTGTAAAATAAAGTGAGTTTTGTATGAATGTACAGCATAGGTGTATGTTATTTAAACAAATCCACACGATTTGACCGATTTGAACCAAACATTACACAAATATTGTTTAAGACTTAATAAAGGTTACTGTTAATATATCAAACCTCAAATTGAACCTTTTACATTTCAAACTAAACCTTTAGCAAAATAAATGAATTACCAATTATATAGAACTTATTTATTTCTTAACTGATTTTAGTGAAATTTGACTACCGCGATGGAAATGGGATTCTAAATTATTTTTTAGAAGAAATTTGGGAATGCGGCTAATTCGAAAGGGAGTCGACAAACTCAATTAGAAAGGAATTTGGCCACATCTTAACCGATTATGATGAAATTCAGCATATAAGATTATAGAATAGTTTGTTGATGTCCTTTAAGGACTTCCTCTAAAAATCATTATAAAATCCCGTTTCCATCGAATTAAATCAAATTCCACAATATAATCTTAAATTCAGTTTAGAATCTAATTGTCCATACTGCAGAAGTTCATCTAAAACTCATTTTACAATCCGAGTTCCTTAGTCCATGCTTAATTTCAAATAAACAGTTAAAAAGTGGTAAAGTTCCTTCCGAATTAGGCATGTTCTAGAAATTCATCGAAAAATTTTAGAATCCCATTTCTACCATACATGATTAATTTCATCAAAATCGGTTCAGAATTAGCCGAATTCCTTCCTAATTGGCGATGTTCAAAAGCTTCAACTAAAAATTATTTGAGAATCCCATTTCGATCGTACAGTGTCGCATTTCATCATACTTGGTTCAGAAATAACCGAGTTCCTTCCTAATTGACCATCTTCCAGAACTTCTAAATATCAATATAGAATCTCATTTTAAATGTTTTAAAAATCAGAACTTCAACCAAATATCATTTTAGAATCCCATTTCCATAACACATTTTAAACTTCATCATAATCGGTTGAGAAACAGGCAAGTTTCATCACACTTGACCATATTCCAGAACTTCATCTAAAAATCATTTGAAGAATCGTATTTTTATCGCATATGTCAAATTTCATCATAATCGGTAGAGAAATAACAGAGTTCCTTCCTAATTGGCCTTATTCCAGAACTTCATCTAAAAATAATTTTAGAATCCTATTTCCATCGCACGTATCAAATTTCATCATAATCGGTTAAGAAATAACCAAGTTCCATCCTACTTGGCCATATTCCAGAACTTCATCTAAAATTCATTTGAAGATCCCTTGCCCATCGTACAAGTCGAATTTCATCATCATCGGTTGAGAAATAACCGAGCTCCTTCCTAGTTGACCATATTCCAGAACTTCACCAAAAAATCATTTGAAGATTGCTTTTCCATCGTTCCAAGCAGTTGAGAAATAGCCGTGCTCCTTTCTAAAGTAAGCCTAAACAATTCATTTTTGAACAAAAGGTGTTCGTTCGCAGCTACCTCCAAAGTGCGACACCAAGACAATTTTCAGCTAAGCTGGCTCTAAAATATACTCCCGCAATTATCACCGGAAGGGTTGGAATCGTCGCCTACATATTACAAGACCCCATGCAGATAAAGATATATGCACTTAAATCATTAACCACTATTTCTGAATTTAGCATTGATTGGCCTGGCTTATGAGAAACTCAAGGTATGGGTCTTCCCCACAATGTAAGGGTGACTGGTGTCATCTATACAGTTTTTTTTTTATTCGAAATAATACTCGTATATGAACGTGTCTCGGGTATTATATTTGTTGCTCAAAATATTACCGAAATTATTCTTGACCGGTAACGATAGATGGCAGTACTTGCGATGAGGGGAAAATACTTCTAAAGAACGAACGTCAAATGAATTTTTCATTTCCCTTTGAGCTGCCATGGAGAACGGACCAGCGGTGAATAAAAGTGGCGAATATCTATGTAAGTGAAAAATTTTTGTTCAAAGTATTATTTAAAAAAATGAATTTATTTTATGTTTATCTGTTACTGTTTTTGTATCTGTTGTGTATCTGTTTTTATTCATAAAAAGTAGCTTAATAAGTAAATTACAATAGTAATAAATGAATAGAACATGTTTGCGCATGTTTTTTTCCTATTAAACTGATTTAGCATTTTTAGGTGATGTGCATGTTTGCAATTTATGTTGCGTTGCAATTATAGTTGTGTTAACTCTTCCCCCTTACAAGATTCGCGTCCCGTGGGTCAGAACTTCAGGCTAATTGGTTGGACTCCGGATTGATTGATGATGACTTCTTCTTGACATGGTTTTGGAATTGACCAATTTTTGCGTTTTGTTCTTAACAAAAGGATCATTATTATGATGATATTTATGGATATTATACCGAAGTCTACAAAGGCTGCTTCCTTATGTTTGGTGAATAATTTTTGTAGTTGATTTATATTATTTAGGTGTAGGTTATGACGGTATTCTGGGTCGATTTTTACACCTTTATCTGTTATATTTGCTTGTAGTACTGTTGGTAATACTTGTGATTTTTTAATATCTCTGCTGGTGAAAGTTGTATTGTTGATCTTAATTGGTTCATTGTCTGTGGGGCTGGTGATCCTGCAATCGACTTCCATGTGGAGCCGATACAGTAGATTGATCGGCGAGATCGTGATTTTTGACCTTTAAGTTTTGATATTAGCTGCTTGGTATGGTTCATTTGGTGAATCAATTGATGTCGAAGACTGCTTTCTGGGTTAATGTCGTCAAATGAAGTTCTAATTCTATTGATTATTTCCTCATAAATCCATGTCAAGATTCGTTAATTGCCTTGTTTGAGAGTTACTATTGGTGTAATTCAGTGATTCCCAACCACTGTGCCGCGGCACTTTTGTGTGCCGCGAAATTCTAAAAGTGTGCCGCCAAATTTTAGATATATAATTATGTTAATATTATTAAATAATATGATTTAAAAAGAAAAATCATTTTAAATCCATAAAAATCCATCCATCCAAATTTTGAAATCGTTAAAAGTGTGCCGCAACAAAAAAAAGGTTGAGAATCACTGGTTTAGTACATTTATAGATGGTTGGAGTTTATTTCCTCAGGTTCGTCTTCGAATGTCTCAATATCTGTATTTTCGTTAACTAATTGATTATATTTCTCTTCCTCCTGTGTCTCTAAATGATAAATTGTTTGCTTCCTTTGGGATTCGCCTTAGCTGGGATGTTTTACTTTTTGTGGCTTGTTATTTTGATATGTTGGTCCATTCATGTAATTTACCCGTTTGGTTTGAATTGACTGGTTGATTTCCATTGGTGCTGCAGGTTTCGGATAAATTGGCCTAGGTGTTATTTGTTGATTCAGGTTTTGATTGTTGTATGATGTTTGGTTGTTATAGTGTTGACTGTTGTATACCGCATATTTTTCCGTTGCGGCGGAATTGAATTGTGGATTACTCGTGGATTTTGTGAATTGGTATACGAAACTTGGTTGATCGAGTTATTAATTCGTGGATTTTGTGGGTTAATATACGAAAATTGGTTGATTGGAGCTGTTACCGAGTTATAAACGTTCTTTTTATGAATTGGTAAATTTCTGAAATTCATGTTTTGAATCTCAAGGCGGGTCCATATGCTTTCGGAAGTGTGATCGGTTTTGGTTGATTAGGATTCTTGACAGTTCTCCATTTAACCCTCAGACAAAAACTTCCAAAGCTCGATTCCTGTAGTTTTCGACTAGGGTTTCTCCAGAACTATAGGTTCCTCTGGTACTTCGAGTCTCCGCTCGATTTGTTTTGTGAAGTCAATTTGAGCATTTAGGGCTCCGGTTATTTTGGTTAATGCAGCTTGGATTTCATCTAATTTTTGCTCTACCGCTTTCGCCATTATGATGTTTCACTTTTTATTATTATTTTTAAAAAAATGTATAATTTTTAACTTACATTAAGATTAAAAGGATTTTCATGGCCTATTTGTGGATTAGTTTTGCCATAAAGGTCTTTATAGTGCATAGCCGGTTTTCGTACACTCGGAACCTGTTCATGTGTCTTCTGAAAAACTGCTGGATATGCCATATTTCTCCCGTTTGGCGAGGTTGCGTTGATAGTTGTAACTCGCCTACTAATGGGTACAACTTTATCACGATTTGTTTATTCAGTTTCATTTTTTAAACTTTTTTAAACATTCTTAAACTTTTTAATCTTCTTAAACACTTTTCAACACTTTTCTATACTTTTTCACTCTTTTTTAACAATTTTTGAACACTTTTTCAACACTTTTTGAACACTTTTCAACACTTTTCAACACTTTTTACACTTTTTTACCACTTTTTAAACACCTTTTTAACAGTTTTCCAACACTTTTTCTACACTTTTTCAACACTTTTTAAACACTTTTTCTACACTTTTTCAACAATTTTTCAACACTTTTTCAACACTTTTTCAACACTTTATCAACACTTTTTTATCACTTTTACCACACTTTTTCTACACTTTTCTACACTTTTTCAAGACTTTTTCAACACTTTTTAAACACTTTTTCAACACTTTTTCAACACTTTTTCAACACCTTTTCTACACTTTTTCAACACTTTTTAAACACTTTTTCAACACTTTTTCAACACTTTTTAAAATATTTTTTAACACTTTTTGAACACTTTTTCAACACTTTTTCAACACTTTTTCCACACTTTTTCAACACTTTATCAACACTTTTTTAACACTTTTACCACACTTTTTCTACACTTTTCAACACTTTTTCAAGACTTTTTCAACACTTTTTAAACACTTTTTCAACACTTTTTCAAAACTTTTTCAACACCTTTTCAACACTTTTTCAACACTTTTCAACACTTTTTCAACACTTTTTAAACACTTTTTAAAATATTTTTTAACACTTTTTGAACACTTTTTCAACACTTTTTGAACACTTTAAACACTTTTCCAACACTTTTTCAACATTTTTCAACACTTTTTTAACACTTTTTCAACACTTTTTCAACACTTTTTCCACACTTTTTAACAGTTATCTAACACTTTTCAACACACTGTTCACAACTTTTAAACACTTTTTAAACAATTTTTAAACATTTTTTAAACACTTTTGCAACATTTTTAAACACTTTTTGAACAATTTTTAAACTTTTTAAACATTTAAACTTTTAAACTTCTAAACTTTTAAACTTTTAAACTTTTAAACTTTTAAACTTTTAAACTTTTAAACTTTTAAACTTTTAAAATTTTAAACTTTTAAACTTATAAACTTTTAAACTTTTAAACTTTAAAAATTTAAAACTTTTAAACTTTTAAACCTTTAAACTTTTAAACTTTTAAACTTTTAAACTTGTAAACTTGTAAACTATTAAGGTTTTAAACTGTTATTAAACTTTTATTCAACTTTTATTCAATTTTTATTATACTTTTATTAAACTTTTAATAAACTTTGATTAAACTTTTATTAAGCTTTTAATAAACTTTTATTAAGCTTTCATTAAACTTTTATTAAGCTTTTATTAAACTTTTAAATTTTTAAACTTTTAAATTTTTAAATTTTTAAATTTTTTTTAAACTTTTAAACTTTTGAGATTTTAAACTTTTATTAATATTTAATAAACTTTTTAAAACTTTTGTTAAACTTTTATTAAACTTTTATTAAACTTTTAATAAACTTATATTAAATTTTTTTAAACTTTAATAAAACTTTTAAATATTCAAACTTTTAAACTTTTGAGATTTTAATCTTGTATTAAACTTTTAAACTTTTACAATTAAACTTTTAAACTTTTATATTTTAAAGATTAAACTTTATTAAACTTTTAATAAACTGTTTATAAACTTTTATTAAACTTTTATTAAATTTTTATTAAACTTTTATTAAACTTTTATTGAACTTTTATTAAACTTTTATTGAGTTTCTATTAAACATTTAAACTTTTAAATTTCTAAATTTTTAAATTTTTAATCTTCTGAGATTTTTAACTTTTATTAAGATTTTATTAAACTTTTATTACATTTTTATTAAACTTTGATTAAACTTTTATTAAACTTCTATTAAACTTTAATTATATTTTTAAACTTTTACAATTAAACTTTTGAACTTTTAAATTTTTAAGATTAAACTTTTATTTAACTTTTATTGAACTTTTATTAAACTTTTATAAAGCTTGTATTAATCTTTTAAACTTTTAAATTGTAAAATTTTTTAATTTTTATATTTTAAAACATTTAAACTTTTGAGATTTTCAACTTTTATTAACCTTTTATTAAAGTTTGATTAAATTTTTATTAAGCTTTTTTAAAACTTTTATTAAACTTTCATTAAACTTTTAGTAAACTTTTAGTAAACTTTTAGTAAACTTTCAGTAATCTTTTATTAAACATTTATTAAGCTTTTATTGAACTTTTGTGAAACTTCTATTCATCTTTTAAATTTTTAAAAATTTAAATTTTTAAATTTTTAAATTTAAAAACTTTTACATTTTTAAACTTTTAAACTTTTGAGATTTCAAAGTTTTATTAAGCTTCTAATAAACATTTTTTAACTTTTATTAAGCTTTTAATAAACTTTTATTAAACTTCTATTGAACTTTTAGTGAACTTATTTAAGTTTACTTTTAGTAAATTTTTATTAAACTTTTATTAAGCTTTTATTAAACTTTTTATTAATTTTTTTATTGAATGTTAATTAATTCATGTAATTTCTAATCTGCTACCGGTGGTTAGACCATTTTAATTGTGTTTCGATTAACACGATAAGTATATTAGTATTTACGAACAGTAATTCAACGAAACCGACTAATAGACATAATTCTATTTATTTAATTAAATGAGTTTTAATATGTTTCAAAGATTGTTAAAGAATTCAATCCAGTTTCGAACTGATGAGCTTATGATTATGAAAAAATCAATATTCTCATCAGGCCGCGGCGACTGGACTAATTATACCACAATTTACATTCTTATATACAGAATGTGCTGTGCTTCATGTACTAGCGAATCGTAATAATACAGATGAATTCTCTTACAATTTTTTTTCTTCTTTACGATATTCACACTTCTCTGCGTGTAAGCTAATTTTTACTTTTGATTTATTAATTTTTTTGTTGAATGTTAAATTAATTAACACAAACGTTACAAAAAAATTAATAAAAAGTAAAAATTAGCTTACACATAGAGCAGTGTGAATATCGTGAAGAAGAAAAAAAATTGTAAGAGAATTCATCTGTATTAGTACGATTCGCTAGTACTTGAAGCACAGCACATTCTGTATATATAGAATGTAAATTGTGGTATAATCAGTCCAGTCGCCGCGGCCTGATAAGAATATTGATTTTTTCATAATCATAGGCTCATCAGTTAGAAACTGGATTGAATTCTCTTACAATCTTCGAAACATATTAAAACTCTTTTATTAAAATCTCTTATTAAGCTTCTATTAAACTTTTAAATTTTTAAACTTCTAAATTTTTAAATTTTTAAACTTTTAAATTTTTAAACTTTTAAACTTTTAAACTTTGAAAATTTTCAGATTTTAAACTTTTAGTTGGCTTTTAATAAACTTTTTTAAAATTTAATTATGCTTTTATTAAACTTCTATTAAACTTTAATAAACTTTTAGTAAACTTTTTTTAAACTTTTATTAAACTTTTATTAAACTTTTATTAAGCTTTTAGTAAACTTTTATTAAGTTTCTATTAAAGTTTTAAATTTTTAAACTTTTAAATTTTTAAACTTTTAAATTTTTAAATTTTTCATTTTCCATATCTTCATCCAAAAATCATTTTAAAATCCCATTTCCAACGCACTTGTCAAATTTCATATTAATTGGCTGAGAAATAGGCAAGTTTCATCATACTTAGCTATAGTCCAGAATTTCATCCAAAAGTCATTTTAGAATCCCATTTCCATCGCGGAAGTCAAATTTCACTAAAATCAGTTAAGAAATAGATAAGTTCCATATAATTGGCCATTCATTTATTTTGCTAAAGGTTTAGTTTGAAATGTAAAATGTTCAATTTGAGGTTTGAGATATTAACAGTGACCTTTATTAAGTCTTAAACAATATTTGTGTAAGGTTTGGTTCAAATCGGTCAAGCCGTGTGGATTTGTTTAAATAATATACACCTATGCTCTACATACATACAAAAACTCACTTTATTTTATAGATTGCTCAACTGCGCACTAAACACTAGTCCAATACCATCTCAATCCCAATTCAACCCGCAAACGGGCCCCAACTCAACCCTCAACCGAACCGCAAACTCTCATTTAACTCAATCCTCAAACCAGCATATATAAAAAATTGCCAAAACGCTCACTATATCTTAACCCAACCCCAACTAAACTCAAACTTAACTTGATCTCAACCCGCAAATTCACCCCAAGATTTACCTTCAACTCAACCCGCAAACTCAATACCCAGCTCAATATTCAAACCAGCATATATAAAAAATTGGTAAATATTTCTATAACCATCTATTTTGGGTCAATCCGGATGGCAAGTACCCGACCCTCTAGACGCACAGGTTCCAAAAGCTTTTCAAATCGCAACCTTGACCTTAGAAACAGATTGACAAAAAAAAATTCTAAATCGAACAAGCCGTTCTCGAGATACCATGGGTACAGGCCAACAGACATCCAAACAGAAGGTCCGGACATTTTTTTTATTGCTTTTTTAGACGCAGGGACTTTCAAAACGTTGAGAAAAGTGGTTTTGGACCAACCAAATTTTGGACCATTTTTGACAGGATTTCAATACTTTGGTTTTTCTAGACCGAAGTAACTAACAATAGTAGTTTTCATTTATCAAAGTGTTCCTCTGCAGTTTTCTTTGCAGTGTAAGAAGATTTGCAGATTTTACTTATCATTATTATTATTATTATTGAAGGGCCATGTGGGCGATAGGCCACCTCGCACTGCGGCTTAATTATCCGTCGAGCCAATATTCACGTTCTTAATGAACTTGATAATACTGCCAGCCGGTACGTGATACATACTATCTGGGTTTATTGCTCTCCCTCCTGGATGTTTACTACAGCATGTAGTTCCGCTAGAAAGACGATAGCATTAGAACCCAAGGAATTCGAGAGGGCGGTCCCACTCTCGTATTTTCCTACCCCGGTAATTTGATTTTACTCTTACGAGTTGCTGGGAATTGCAAATCGTCTGTAGTTCACCAAGCTTTACTACAGGAAGGATAAATAAAACTGGAGGGTGCCTGGTATCTAGAGTTCGCATACTTTGAACTGATTAACCTATCAGCCATTCATCCATCGGCATATGCTGTTCCACGTCAAGGTTTTCTTCTTTATCGCCGTACTTTAGCCTGTGCCAAATGGCCAAAATTGTGCCAAATGGCCTTAGTTACCAGTGGTTTCCATGAGGAGGTAGCACGTACACTTTCGAATTTTGAACAGGCTACCCCTGACACAATTGTACTAATCACGCAGCTTTCTAATACATGACTAGAACAGCTCACGTGATGCGCGCCCTACTGGAAGGTTACGGAGCTGGTAGATGAATCCACTCAACTTTGCCCCCCCCCTCCAATAGACACCAACCACCATCAGAGTTTCAACCATAAATCTACAGTCTTCCTTTCGCTTGTGCATATAGTCTTACAATTTTTTTCACATTAAATTTCTTTTGGGCGTAAAATATGCTAGCTAGGAATTTCTGTTTGCTCCAAGAAACGCTTTAACGTACGTTCAATGTCGATATCCAAATTAAGATTAAAGACGCAGTTATTTAATGGTCTTGCTTCACTTCTCTCCACGTAGATTTTTTGGTAGTTCCTGCTATAATGCAACGAAATAAAATTCGCTGAGCCACTACCGATTTTTTGAGTTGCCTATTTAGAAAAATATGAAAAATCGATCAGCTCCAATTAAAACATCAATTGGCGCAAAATAGTTATATTGCGGATCATCTATATTGCATCTCTGTGCAGATTAGTTATTGTAATGTTTGCCGTTGTTTTAGGTAGCAAACGAAAAATGAAAAGCTTTAGTGCTATTGCTCAATATTGTTATACTTTGTTTACGTCTATGATATCTTCTAAAGAGTCTCTCCTTTAACTTACAAATTTAAAAGATCTTTCTTTCGTACGGAAATCCTCATCGGTCGTATCATTTGCCTATGATTGCTTGGCCACGCTATTCAATTTGTTGACTAAAATATGAATTAGCCAAAGGTCTCCTTCCTCTGTTTCGCTGCCTAATACTTTCAACCTTCTGATGACTTTATCCGATACGCGAACTATTTGATGTAACGCTTTTACCGAAACATTTGAAATACCATTCATTTTTTTCTATAGAAATTTGATTACCTTTGATAGAATCGGATTCCTGTCGATATATCCTTCAAAGGGAACTTTGAATGCTCACACTAACACTTGTTTCACTTTAAAATAATATATATCATTTTGAAGATCCTCTTAATTGTTCGAATCAGCAATTAAAGTCTCTAACTCGCGGTAGGATTTCCACTCATCTTCATACCCTAAATATTAGTTTGAATCCGTTCCACTTTGGTATCTTCATTGAATTTTGCTACACAACTTTCAATATTCGTAAAGCGCGTAGAACCGTTTAAGCGCACGGCTGGGAGACATTCTCTCAATTCTCATTTGGCAATGATACAATGAAGGCGTATAGTATGGCGAATACATATTCTGAGGATCATGTCCCCAAGATGCGCTTATTTTGTTTATTAAGGCTTAAACCAAAATGTGCTTTGTCGATTATTATAAATTTCCGAGAAAAAATTCGAGTCTTGATTATAGTGGCTTAAAATATTTTCACTTCATTGCTGGCGGCATTTCTTGATATGCACATTAAAATCTTGTGCGAGTATAAAGGTATTGGAATTGTCAGTGACTCTTTCCTCCTTTGCAGCAGTATTCTTAGTTGACCTGATGGTTGAAGAGCTATTCGTCAATAGTTCATTTACGTTGGCCTATATACAGTATAGGCACAATATTTCGAACCAATAACATAATTTTGTAATAGATCATTGATTTTCATGAAATGTAATGAACGTGTAAAAATTTCTGCTTCTTTCTAATCCGTCTATTTAAATCCAAAAGGCTAGGTCGATAATTTCTTTAGCTTATGTGGGCCATTGTCTGATACTTCAGCATGAATTCCCTTGTTTGAAGCGACTTTCTATGCAATATAATAAATGAATCGCTCTGTCAACCAAATGACCTATTTCTTTGGGTTCCTGCAAAGTTTTGATAAATCATAATTTCTCATCTGCGAAAAAGGCTCGTCTTCATGCGCGATTGACCTTAGTTCCCAGACATTTTGGATAGTTTGTCAATTCAACAATGGTGCTAATTTCGGTCAAGTCCATTTGGAAATATTACAGTTTGGTTTAACCTACCGACACTTTCACCACAAAAATTTGGCGATCAATTTCAGCAAAGAAAATATTAGGAAACTTGTGAGTTTTCTCTCAGGTCACTGTAACCTGAGATATCATTTGAACAAAATGAACCTGTCCACAGAGACTGAGTGCCGACTCTGTTTGGAAGAGACAGAAACCGCAGAACACATAATATGTGAGTGTGTTGCTCTGTGCACACGGAGGTGGATTCATTTTGAAGAGAGGTATCTGACCCCGGAGAAATGTAAATTGGCCTCTATAAACAGCATTCTCGCCTTTATTAGAGAGGTGGAGAAGCTCCTGGAGTAACAGTACCCAACAGCACAAAAGATCTTTTAGGTCGTAGTGCTAGCCGCTTTTGGGCAGGGACAAAAAAAAAAAAAAAAAAAAAAAAAAAAAAAAACCTACCGACAAAGTATTATAAAAATTCACCATGATAAATAGTCAAAAAACATGACTGTTCGACATTTTTTTAATTAAAGGTACTTAGCTTTTAATTTACAACCTTTTGAGAAGCTGTTTGATGGTTGATGAAGGACATCGTATAAAACAATGTAAATATACAAAAAAATTATGGATATAACTCTGTGTGCGATGAGAAACACTAACCACCAGCATAAAAGTAAAACATCGTAATGTTTTACCTTCTTGTTATCTCATCATTTTGGCTTCCAGCTTTTCATTTATAAAAAAAATTGCTCACAATACTATACGTTATACATACTACAAACATGCAACAATACTCATGACAATAATAATCACATTTATTACTAAACCAAACAAAATATTATGTGTAGTTTTTTTATATTTTCATGTTGCTGCAAATTGATACAATGAAATCATTATGAAAAGCTCAGAAGCACAAAACACCCAACTAAATAAAAATAAAAAAATGAAGAAACACACCACCAACAACAAGAAGCTTCGGAAGAAAAAAAAAATAAAATTTACTAATGAAATACTAAAATGCTAAATAACATCAGTGGATGATTGTGTGACATAACAAGAAAACACAAAAAATTGCTAAAAGTTGCCCCCAAAAGATTTTACTATACACTGTTTGTACCAAACACAACACAATAGCACATTGTTAACAACAATAAAATGAACAAGAAGCAAACAAAAAAGCCATAATCATTTTCTTCTCGCCTTATGTGCTAAAAAAGTTGGAGCTGAGTAGATATTCTAAATAAAAAACAAAAAAAAAAAATTGGTATTGTCGGTAGGGTAAAAATCGTTTACCCTTTTTATGTATAGATTGAGCACCCCGTTTGCGCCCCTCCCCCCATCTCTCTTACGATTATTATTGTTAACAAATCTTTATAACGGAAAACTGACGGCTTTTGTTCACCAAAAATTTAAAATCATTGTTATGCCCAAAAAAGCACAAAAATAAGTTTCACTTGAGGTGAATTTAGAAAAATAAAAAAAAAATAAAAAATTGTTCGCATATAGCAGTAGACCAAACCGCGATCCTCTAATCAACTTTTAAGAATGGGGGAAAACTTTTTTTGTTTTCCTACTTGCTAATGAAAATTTACATTTCACTTTTAATGCCTAAATATGAAAACTTTGCTTTTCAATTTTTGTTTTTCTTATTTTGGTTACGTTTTGTATCGTAGAAGTTTCGTGTGTGTGAAAGTGTGAATATTGTATGATATATATATGTACATATATGATTTTGAATATATCCCTAATTCGCACCTTTCACATATTTTGGCGTGAATGCTTTTATTTAAAAAAACTTTTGATTATGTTAAAACTTGTGGTATGTTAAAAATGGAAAATAGCTTTTGTTAAATTGACTGTGAGGGTTTAGAAAATTTTGTTTCTTTCTGATTGTATTGAAGAAGGGTGGATATTAGGTTCTTTTTATTAATACTAATTGATTCCTGAAAATCCATACTCAACAACTTTCTCTTTTGTTAATGTCTCAACACTCTCGTTTTTGTTTCATTGGGTAACGTTTAAGTTAAATACTATATTTCTCTCGGGTCACGATTATTCTCCATTCGGCTGTTGTTCGATGGTCTACGGTGAGAGCTAGATAAAACCTTTGGTTGTTACAATTTTGAGTTGCGGTAGAGAGATTCTGTCTCCGTGCAAACAAATCAAATTCTAGACAGCATAAAATATTTTTTTAGAATTTCAATTAATTTTGGACCGGTTAACCTATAAAATACCGGTTAAACTATAAAATTGAATTGACAACTTTTCCATTTGTTGCCGATGACTATACTCACCATTGAAGTACTAAATTATATCACCACATTCCGGATCACCACCGGAACCGGGCAGGCGTAATGCTAATTGTTACCAGTCCTATCTCGTATATGAACCAACAAAGCCCAAAAGGCAAAAAGCCGACAAGGATGAACGGCTCGATATGGGCAAAAGTTTGACGTTGACAGCAGTCTGCAGTCTGATGAAATTTGGTTTTTTTGATGGAAACGATCTTAATGAAATTTGGTTTATTTATTGGAAACTTTATTTTAAAGTGATTTTTGGAAATACAGTAAAATCTCTCAAAGACGGAATTTCAAGGGATCGAAATTTGTATGTAAACGCTGTTCTTGCACGTTTATTCATTTTTGGAAATAACCTGGGAGGAGGGGACAACGGTCGATTCCAGTCTAAACTTGCACGTGCAAAAGTGTTATTAAAACAGTTCGAGGATGTGAAAAACTCAATTTTTAATTTTGATCCGGATCATAATTGCAGGATAATCGATGTTTCTGATCTATACGACGTTGTGGAGTCACGTCTTAATCGATATATGGTATATATGTACATATATGGTAGTTTAGTATGCGAAATCCAGATGAAACATTACAAGCAGGCAATAGCAGTAAGAATACTACTTTGAGGCATCCAGTCGACGTAAGATTGTCAAAGATAAATATCGAATCATTTTCTTTCTGCCCAATATACAGAATGGCAAAAGAAAAACAAAAACGTTCACGACAATAACAATTTTTCAGTGGCCCAGAAGTTCAAGTGAATCAAGAGATGTTTTGCTAATTCACTTATTGGAAGAAAAGTTGGACGTTGAATCTCGTCCGTTATGGGCACAAATATCCTTTGAAGAAGATCTACCCATTCTAGAAGGGTTTCCAAGTTTTTGTTAAACAGAAGCTAATATATGTCCAATTTGTAAAGATGAGCACACTTTGTTGTAGTGTAAGAAGTTTCAGCAATTCAGACAACCGTTCTTTTAACTGTCTACAAGTTAACTATCCGGGATTCAGATGCTTGTCAAATTCAAAATGCCAGAAGAAGAATTAAATACCAGGACAAAATAGTCGCTATTCAAGCAATATTTGGTTGGGGCATAGATAGAAAAATGTGATGTGAAAAAATTACACACGACGTCGAGTAATATAGCACACATTGATGATGAACAAAACCGAGTCGATCATATGTTAAAACTATTTTGGGAAATAGAACCTGCTCCAAATGTAAAAATATGGATGATTGAAGAAGAGGAATGTGAAAGGTTATTCGTAGAAACAACTCAACGAACTATTTGGCAATGTGATGCAGAGCTTTCATACCTTACCACACCATACAATATGAACCAACTCTATTCTAAATTTTATTACGGTTCCGCCTTCAAAGAATAGCTATAAGTACCGACGTAGAAAATATATGTCGGCAGATTCTACTCAGATAGTAAGACAAAAAGTTTTGGAACACAAAAAGTTTGAAGCTACAGTTTGGAGACCGAGTACTATAGAGCCAATGAAAAACTTTAAGCTGACCACATTGATGTAAGGTATTGCAGCAGCGCCTTATTTAACTACACGTATATAACCCGTTCATAGTAGATGTTCACCGAGACCAATTTTCTGCGACATCCGCAGATTTTTCAATGAAATCACTTATGTGGCTGATTTGATCACCGGCGCAGATACGTTCGGAAAGGCCGTACGACACCACTAGAAGATAAAGCTGATTTTGTCAAAGATTTTATTCAAAATGAGACATGGGTGAATTAAAAGATCTTTTGTGCTGGACCATACTTAATTATTCGTCCAGTCAATATTTAGGCTCTTAATGAACCTGAAATATTGCCAGCCGGTACGTGATACATGCTATCTGGGCTTATTGCTCTCCCTCCTAGATGTTTACTATAGCACATAGTTCTACTTCTCAATTCATTCGAACCCAAGGACTTCGAGAGGGCTGTCCCACTCCCGTATATTCCTTACGAGTCGTTGGGAATGGAAATTCGCCTGAAGGTCTTTCAGCTTTATTACAGGAAGGCTAAATAAAACTGGAGGGTGCTTGGTATCCAGAGTGCGCATACTTGTCCGGACTGACCAACCTATCAGCCATTCATCCATCGGTACATGCTGTTCCATTTTTGATTAGGGTTTTTTGTTAAGGGTTTCTGTTACCAGTGGTTGCCACGAGGAGGTAGCACGTACACTTGCAAATTGTGACCAGGTTACCCAATACACAATTTTACCCATCACGCAGCTGCCCAATATATGACCAGAACAGCTCACGTGATGCACTTCCTACTGGAAGGTTACGGAGCTGATAGATTAATCTACTCAATTTCGGTTTCCCACTCTAATAGACGCCCAACCACCACACAATGGTGAAGGTTTTGTGACTGCAACTGAATCAGATATGTTAGTTTTTACTAAGAGAATATTACTCTCAGAGAGTAGTCAAACCTTCGATCCATGGGGATGGCTTTCTCTGGTAATAATTAAAATAAAAATATCATTTCAGGCGCTTTGACTGATTTCGATAGATTGGGATGATGGAATTACCACAAGAATTCAAACAAAAATGGCTTTGTATTCTTACAGAAAAATCATTGGAACAGTGGCCATGGTCGAGCGTTTTCGACACAATTTACGAAGGGGTATAGTGAAGCATAGCATAAGGGGCCAATAACAGTCGAAGGGTTTAATCAGAGCTAGAAGAAATTGAACAATAGAATAAAACAATAAAAAATGAAATTAAACAATAATGCTAGAAGATATTGAACAATAGAAACCAACCAAGTTGTCAAAATTGATAATCGAAGGCTACCACTGTCAATCATATCATGCGGAATCACAATTAATATTAACCGTGTTGAGACAAAAGTTCTGGATAATAAAAGGAAAACAAAAAATACGATTGGAAATAGGGAAGTGCTCGACTTGCTTCAGGGCCAAATGCTCCTCGTTTTAGAGGATTAAGGGAGGCAGCGGTGTTGATCCTTCGAGCTAGTGTTTAATGAAGCACCATTAGGGTTTATACACAATATATACATAGAATCAAATGTTTCCCTGGGATGTAAGTACATACATTGATTCATACTCTTTGTTCTATCTGAATATTTTTCCACTGTAATAGTATGAAAATATTAAGGAAATTGTTTGCTACAGTGTTATAACCGAGGGTGGTTGTTTGACACCTATTGGAGGAGGGGGGGGGGACAAAGTTGATTAGATTAATCTATCAGCTCCGTAACTTTCCAGTAGGGTGTGCATCACGTGAGCTGTTCTGCTCATGTATTAGGCATATTAGGCAGCTACGTTATGTGTACAATTGTGTTAGGGGTAACCTGGTCAAAATTTGCAAGTGTACGTGCTGCCTCCTCATGGCAACCACTAGTAACTAAGCCCATTTGGCACACTTTTGGCCATTGGGGACAGGCTAAAGTACGGCGCTAAAGGAGAAAACCTTGATAAAAACTCTAATCTAAGGTGGAACAGCATATACCGATGGATGAATGGCTGGTAGTTTTATTTAGCCTTCCTGTAGTAAAGCTGGGTAACCTACAGGCGATTTGCAATTCCCAGCAACTCGTAAGAGTTAAATCAAACGGAAGACGGAGGAGGAGTAGGAATATACGGGAGTGGGACAGCCCTCTCGAAGTCCTTGGGCTCCACTGCTACCGCCTTTCTAGCATAACTACGTGCTGTAGTAAACATCATGGATGACGTACCGGCTGACAATATTCTCAAGTTCATTAAGAACCTGCATTTTTACTGGACGAATAATTAAGCTGGGTCCAGCACAAAAGATCTTAAAGGGCGCAGCGCGAGGTAGCTGACCGCCCAAATGGCCCTCCAATAATAATAATAATAATAATACAACTGAGGTTTGTTGTATCCAAGTGTTTGTTATACCTGGACTTCAAGGTATATTCTTTACGGATTGACGCTACAATTTGCGCTCCTTATCGCAGGTTACGGAAACACTGCAAGAAAGATAAAGGATTCACGAGGAACCTTGAAGCTGTTCGGATGACGAATTGTAATACGCTGAATCGAATGTGTCAAACTAAAATGAATCAAAATGAAGAAAAACGAGCAATACAAGCATTTTTCGTGGAAAAGACGACCACCAATGGTGTAGAACACCCTGGCAATGATATCTGAGTAGACACAATATTCCGGTATCTTTTATCTAAGTTCCTATCGGAAAGGCAAGACAATTGAACGCTCCTTTTGAATTGTATAGTTTGCTATTTCCCGATTCGCTGACTAAAAAAATTGTCCTTCATAAGAACAAGAATTTTTGTCGTTGTCGGGATTCGATTAGTAAGGGACACTGCACCGATCCCACAGAAATATAATATGTGACAATTGGTTTTCTTCAGTAACAATTTTCAAGAAAATGCTTTCCGAACATTCGATCATGACGGTCGGAACTTTCCAAAAAAACAAACAAGAAATCCCTGATGATTTCAAAAGATCAGAATCTATGTCTTTGTCGAATTTTGTGTTTGATGGAAAATTGATTCTGGTGTCGCACACTCGGAAAAAGTAGTAAAGTTATAATTTTGCTATCATCTTGCCACAATAACGATAACGATCAACCCCTAGGGCAAAAAGCCGGAGATGATACACTTTTAAATTACCATAAAAGAAGGCACAGGTTTATAACGCCGTAGGTTATATATAAAATAAAACAGTTTGCACTAATTTTTATAAATTTATTAACACTAAATATTATTATACAAAGTTAATGTAATTCTTTATTTTCTTCACCACTTTAGTTTTGACGCGCACCGACAAAATATCTTTTTATCAAATTTATTTCGTTTTATTCGGGAATTATATTTTATTGTTGAATCTTACACGACCACGCACAACTTTTTAGAATCTTATACATAAAATCGGTATACCGAGCGAATTATTTGAAGCGGATGAATACAAAAAGGGGAAGCCAATAATGAATTATTTTTATATGTCGTGTGCTTGTTGATGAAATAGGTGCATTCATTTTTGTTGTTTCATTCGCGTGCAAACTTATTGGTAGTGAGTAAATGTATAACGTATGCATGAGGGTTTAAATGTAATGTATGGTGAGTGTGCCAATACACATGATTTTTATATTGTGGCGATGAACGAGTAATAAGTATTTCTATGATTAATTTGGGTACGAAATACGAGTAAGTCGCTACAGGACTCCCCCGCAAGTGATTTTCCCTTCCCTAGGGAATAATTGTTTTAGTGGAAGCTATACGGACGGTCTTCTGAACCCGATGGCTTGATATTTGTTCAGCCGAACTAAGTATTCTGTAAGCTGGTTTAAGTCGATCGATTGATACGTTGACTAAGTATAATTTTATAAGGACATTTGTAGGGAGGAGTTAATCCCGTGCGAACCTAATCTGTTCTTATGAAAACAAAATCGCAATTGTTGAGCGATTTCTTAACAGAAACGTCATCTTATTTGGCTTGACGGGGTGTTTTTGGTATAAGGTTACGCATGGTTTGTCGCAGTTGGTCGATAACTATGTCGGTAGTTGGGAGTGGTGAAGAAGGATTTTCGATGAAGAACTCACCGGCTAGCTTGATTGTTTGGCTGTAAACCAGTTCAGCTGGTGAGCACTTCAGATATTCCTTCATTGTTGCTCAGATTCCTAGTAGAACGACTGGAATTTCCAATGCCATTGGCTTGGGGATGATAAGCCGTTGTTCGTATCCGATGTGAGTCAAGGAGTTTTGTTAACTCGGTGAAAAGCTTGGACTCCAATTGCGTTCCCTGATCAGTTGTTATATGAAGAGGCACGCCGAATCGCGATACGTAATTGTTGGCAAAAGTGGTGGCAATGGTTGCAGCTGACATATTGGTCATGCAGTATGCTTTGGGCCAACGAGTGAAGCGGTCGACACAGGTGAGTAAGTCTCGTATGCATGAGTGTTTAAATGTTATGTGTGGTGAGTATGCCAATACACATGAATTTTATATTGTGGCGATGAGCGGGTAATAAGTATTTCTATGATTAATTTGTGTACGAAATATGAGTAAGTCGCTACAGGTTCATTCAACCAATTGTGTCATGAATATTCGATGGATCGAAGAACTCTTACTTCTTTGATGAGGAAAGAATTCTTGAAGAACTTATCGCAAGCTCTAGTGGAACCAAATATGCTAATACGACTACCACTCTTCGCCGAGAGCTTCGCTCAATATTCAAACGATTCATGGCGAAGAAGTAAGACCGGTACACCAGGCCGATAAGATACAGGTAACTTCATCCTGTTAAGTCAGTTTAACTTTCTGTACGAATTTATAATAAAAGAAACCTTTAAAACATTGGTTTCTTTTTCAATGATTTTCCCCACTTCTCAGTTTTTGGATTTTCGTCATTTCAATGTCCCAAATAAATATGGAATTGTTTGATGTT
Organism: Tipula vernalis; assembly: GCA_958295665.1. Classification (NCBI taxonomy): domain Eukaryota; kingdom Metazoa; phylum Arthropoda; class Insecta; order Diptera; family Tipulidae; genus Tipula; species Tipula vernalis. The sequence goes on along the minus strand of OY282558.1, from coordinate 405,683,505 downwards.
TTCCCTTCAAAACTCCGCTTGAAATTTTAAGATCGGTTAAACGGTTGAAAAGTTAGAAATTTTTATAAAAATGTGGAGGTGTGGCCAACACACGACTTTCTTTTACGAACAGAGAAATTTGTTTTTTTTCAATTTTTGGAAACTGTTTGTATTAAGTAGTTTTTTGTAAATCTTATACTTTATAAGATAGTATTTGCAAAATAAATTTTCTGGACCAAGGGAGTGGCCACATCACTTCCGGTTAGCAGATTTGGAGTAAAATTCACTGAGACCTCCCAATCTAGCAAAAAAGCTTGAATCTGAAGTTTAAGTTCGATTGGTTAAACCATCTGGGCTGTAGTGAGGACACAGACTGACAGACTGACAGACTGACATACTGACAGACAGACACCATTTCGAAACCCACTTTTTCGGGCTCAGGGGACCTCAAAACAGATAATTGACGTCTGATCAAAAATCAATCAAATAAATAATCAAATCAATCTCTAAAAATCTTAAGGTCAAAAATTTTCATGATTACTATACTTTATTTTACTAGAGTAAAAGAAAGTAAAATGAGCTTTTTGCTTCTTTTTTCCTATTTCCAGTTTTAGAATGGGGTTTTCATTGACTAAATGTAAATGAAATCACACTTCTCCTAAACTTTTCTCTTCTTTATGAAAAAAGGAATGTATCCCTGTATTGGAAGGTCTTTTTATCAGCATAGGGACGGTTTTATGATCAAGAAAAGCGTTGGATGCTTTAAAACCCCAGTCATCCGTTTGAAGGTAAACAAATAAAATCATGAGTTTTAGGGTTAAGGATTATACCTTAATTCATAGTCTCATTCGCCACAGAGGGCCGCCTTTTTTATTCGTGAGGATATTTCATATTTTATTTCCAATGATATGCTCATGTAGGTAGGGTTTTTCCCACAATCCCAATTTACTTCCACATTATTCTTTCCGGACTCCAGCGGGTGAGACGGCGGAATCGTTTGCAGCCTTCAATCAACTTATACAGTTCATCCCACAAGAGTATTCAGTACCTGCGGAGGAATGACATGGATCATGTGCTGGATTTATTTTTCACATCTTATCCTGACAACATTGGGAAATTCTGTGCTATTTGATCTGTCAGATTCCTAAAATTGTCTATGATTTATTTGAATCATATCTGGCGGTTCTAAATGATAATTTAAGGCAAATAGTAATTTTTTTTGTATTCTCTTCCTGCATGTAAAAATATGTATAAGTTAAAAAAAAACATTTTCTATCAATTTATGTCAAAGAAACTGGTGATATTTAATCCGTCTAGTTCCTAAAATGATCCATTAAATAACTGAAACCCAGCAGCAACACAGTTTAAACAAGCAGTGTGTTAAACATGCACTACTGCGACTTAGTACCGTGGCCATTTAAAAAAAACGTAACATTTGTATTTTCTTCCACCATCGCAACCATACACTTTGTGTGGATTATGTCACACAGAATAGTAAAAAAATTAATAAATTAATCCGAATAAATCGTTAAGGAGTATTATAATCGATAATCCGTAAGCAGCAACTTTTCAGATTAAAAAAACTTGCAAAAAAAAAAAGCGCAAATGTTTTCATCGTTATAATTTTGTAAGAAAATTATAAACTTCAGAAAATAATTAAACCAACAACAAATTTTTTTTTTTATAATTTCCAATTAATTTTATTTTAAGCAGAACAAAAAATTATATTTGTAGCTTTTTATAATCAACGAGCGAACAAACTTTAAATAAAGTAATTTTTCATAATTTCATGAATTCATTTTCTTCGATCGCATAGTTTTTTTTTTTTCTTCTGCCTCGTCTTAAATTACAAGAATTTATTTTACAAAAATATTTTTGTGTGTGTGTGTGCAACAAATTTAATTTTATAATATAAATTTTATTCATTTTCTTTATTTTTATTGCTACAATTATTTATTTTGAAAAAAAAAAAAGTTTTTAGTTTTATTTTTCAAGCTACTAAAACTAAAAAAATATTTTGTGGGAAAATATATTTAGTTGATTTTACGAAGAGTGGTTGGAGGGGATGGTATGCCAGAAATAGTTTGTATAATGAATGGATTTTGGTGTTGCAAAAATATTTTGCAATTTTAAAGTTTTTAAATAAATTAGTTAGTTTTCTGTTTTAATACAAAATCAATATAACGATTGAGGTTATGTTATTCAGATTTGTCTTTTACACAAAATCTGCTCGTACTCGTATATTGTGTCAAAAAGGCTGACATAATTTATATATTTAAATTAAATATGTAAATGAATGTTCGTTTTCGTTTTCTTAAATAACGAACACAGATTGTCTGTATATAACGTGGTGTACGTATATACCCACAAACCATGTTATTAAAGGGAGAAAAAGCGAGGTAAATTGAAATAAGGCAAAACTTCAAAGTGGATATTATTCGAAAATTGAAAATTTTCGTTCGAGATTTTTTTTTTTGCTGTGTGTTTGTTGTTGGCTCTGATTGTTTGATCTTTGATTTGCTTTCCTGTTTATTATTATTATTATTACTACTGATGAAAATTCGTTTCCAAAAGAAAATGTTATGTTTTCGAAATGGAAATATGCGGAATTTTCCATATTGCCGATTTCAATTAAAATATGTTTATGGCTTGTTTGTTTTGTAAATGTTTAAAGTTGCCAATTGAATAATGTTTACAGTGAAGTAGAAAATTTATTCTAATTAGCTACATTTTCAGATTTTTTTTTTAAAATACTGGGTGCTTCACACTTTTTGCAGTTTTACAATGTTAAACACATCACAGAATAGTGCTGCAATAATTTTCTTTCATCACAAATTTTAGTTATGAGAATATAAATAAGTCACCGGGGGCTAAATCGAACATTTTACGATGCCTTTTTTATCTACTATAAAAGTGATTACATGATTGATGGCAAATACTTAAAGCTGGAAACATTTTAACTGTTTGGGAATAGCGGTTATAGTATAAATTCAAATTGTTTGTAGCAAACAGTAAGTTTGTTTACAACGAAACTAAATAGTTTGATTGTAAATTGTGAAGTATTTGTGTTCAATACTTGTTATTTGTTTTTAAACAATTCTTTTTTTGTTGAAAATAATTTTAATTATAATAGTTCAAACTAACTGTCAGAGGCTATTTGTCCAAACTATAACTTTCACCTTATTTATTTAAAAAAATATCAAATTTAAAACAATAACATTATAAATCCACAGAATATGGTTTCTATATAGAGTCACAGTATTGTCTAACTGCGCATGCAAATTTGTTGCTTGGTTACTTAAACCTTTCATATCGGGTTTAGGAGGAAAAACTTTACATTTATATCAACTAATAATAATGATATAACCAAACAAGTTTTGTTTAATGTAAATTTTTTAATTATTTACGACAAATAACTGATGTGTTATTTACAAACAAGTCATATGTTTATTCCAAATAAACCGTCGTGTGGCCAACACACGACTTTATATTATGAGCAGAGAATTTTGATATTTTTTTTTTTTTGTGGAAACATTTTGTATTAAGTATTTTTTGTAAACCTTATACTTTTAAAGATATTTGCAAAATAAATTTTCTGAACCAAGCGAAGTGGCCACTTCCTGTTAGCCGATTTGGAGTAAAATTCACTGGGACCTTCCAATTTATTAAAAAAGCTTAAATCTGAAGTTTCAGTTCGATTGGTTAAACCATCTGGGCTGTAGAGAGGACACAGACTGATAGATTAACAGACAGACACCATTTTGAAACCCACTTTTCCGGTGACAAGGGAACTCCAACACAGATAAATCCATGATACAATAAATAACAAGATATGCTAAAGATTTATATTCTCTCTCGTGACGTCATCCGACGACACTAGAATAATTTCGTTCGTAGAGTTTAGTGAATCGGCATAGACAAACTACCTTTTATTTATGATTTTTTTTTATTAAAACAAAAAAAATGATTTTTTGAATAATTCAAATAATATTTACTTGTTCATAAATTAAATAAAAATGCAATTGTTCTTATAAAATTCATTTATTACATATAAAATAAATAATACTAATAGTCATATGTACTAATTACATTCATATACGTACATACATAATCTCTAAAAAATTAAAATCACAGTTAAACACAGTATGAAAAAAAATAAAAATTTAAAGAAATATAGACTGCCTTTTTCAATTAGAATAACTTAGGTATAGATATAAAAAAGGAACTTCGAATTTAATTGTACGCAGGAACAAAACATTATGTAATAATATTGCATTAGCTATGTCTTAATTATTTTAAAATTTTTGAAAATTTTTTGGAAATCCCTGATCTCATATTTGATTGTTTAATATTTCGGTTCAGACGACGAATCGTAAAATAAACATGACACCTAAAAAATAATGTTTTGACATCCAAACTACATTCAACTTTTGAGGATTTTTTAATATGGAATGCAAGATATTTTTTGGCAATTTTTAACGGTTCATTATTTTTTTTTAAAATTCTCTGTAAAGCTTCCAAATTTTTCATTAAAATAGGGGATGGTTTAACTAATCCCCCTTCAGATAAATGGTTGACAAATGTCTGTTTAGAATCGCTGGAACATTTACTGGATATTCCTAATTCAGGTTCTTGCGCTTTCAATTTGAATGCTATATAGCCACCTAATTGCTCTAGGCCATCATATTCTAGGTCAGATATTGATAAGTTATCTTCACTTGAACTGGAATTAATTTCATCTAAATCAGCTACGGTTAATTTTAATCTTTCTAACACCATGTTTGTTAACACCTTTTGATTAAATTTATTTTGTTTACATTTCGTCGAAATTAAATTATTTGTAATTAAATTAGAGCTGCCATCATGTTCGGTATTAGCTTCTTGTTGGAAGTCGATTTCGTTCCGTGACAATAGATAAGATCGTAGCCTATACTTAAAATCTAACGGTGTTGGATGATCATTTAATCCACCTTTTGCTCTAATTTTACTAAAAAAAATTTCTAACACATCCTGATTAAGATTATCAGTCAAAATATACGATAAGTTGTAACGCGATTTTAAATAACTGTATAGTTCTTTTAATGAATTATTAGAAATCAAAATACCAATTTGAAACGGTTTAAGATTTTTTGTAGGAAAAAGTTTCCTAACTGCATGGGAAAACTCGGTCAATATTTCATTCTGTTTTTCCGGAGCTAGAAAATAAGCTTTCAAGCAATCTCTGGTATCTGTTTGTGGCGTTCTTCTATTAAAAATGTCAAACCAGTCATTGACTAATTTAATGAGTTTTTAACATTTTTCCCAGGTTTTAGAAATGTTTTTACCTAAAGTGCCACATCTAGATAAAGCACTGGAAACAGAATTTGAAAACAATTGTGCTGCTAATTTTACCTTCTGTCTCTGAACTCCTTTAACAGTAAGATGAGTAATCGTTAATTTGTGCGCAATTCTAATATCACTATGAGACGTTAAGTTTAATAACTCATGGACTGGTGTAGAATCAATATGGTTTCCAAGAAATTGAAAGCCGTCATCTAAAAAATGATTACGAATAAGTTTCAATAGATGCGGGGCATCATTAAATACAAAAATTTGTTTACTAGAATCACAAGGATTTTGAAACCATGTTTGGGTTTCATTTGTGGGTCCTAAATCACAAACCATTCTAACGATATCAAAGCCAACGTCACTTAATTGTTTAATTATGTCAAATAAAATTTCGACCGTCATTTTTTGATCATAATTGTAGTATATTGGTTGTTTCCTATTGTGCATCAACCCTCTTACCATCACAACCTGAACATAATTGGCCGGTGCAAGAGTTTGATCATTTGCTTTATCGTAGGCATATTCCTTTTTGATTTTCATTTCGTCGAAACATATGACGCAAATTTTTTCAAAATGGGTCATTTCGATTGTCTTCATTAGATTTAATACTGGATATAAAATACCAGTCTCAACTTCAATTTTTTTAGCCCATGCTCGCAAGGTAGAAACAGCAGGTAAAGGATATTGCTTTTTGTATAAATAACGATATGCTTTAGGTCCAGCGGCGTGTAAAGATATTGCTGAAGAAATGTAATTAGCAGCCCAATTGATGCGACGATTATTTGATTTTATTTTTTTTATTTGACCTTCCGTAAATATAGTTCTGAGTCGTTCTTCTGCCAGTTGATATTCTGAAAGCTGGTTTTGCGCTTTTGAGTTACTACTTCGCAGTTTTTCAATTTCTCGTCTTAATAATTCTATAGTTGTTTTCAATTCTTCTAGACAAACTCTGTAACATTTCAAATGTATATATTATATATATATATATATATATATATATATATATATATATATATATATATATATTAGCAAATTAAATAATAATGATAAAATAATGTTTACATTTCAACTGGATTAATATGAATTTTATCTGACAGAGCGATTTCCTCACTTATTACATTTTCATTCGATTTTCTAAAAATTTAAATTATAAGTGTAAAATACACTGCGCCAATTAAAAAACCGGAACAGAAATTTTCTTCGAAAAAATACCCAGATTTGAACGCTTGGTATCTTGGTGAAATAACACCTTTCAAAAAAAAATTTTTGTTTTTAGTTGAAGGAAATTTTGTTTTCTTTTCGATACTGGAAACCGTTTTATTTTATTTTGTTTTTTTATGACGTTTTTGAGTAAAACAAAAGGTGTCTAAAAAAAAATAAAAATTTAATGGTGTTTGAAACTGTAAACGAACTTGCTCCATATTTCATTCAAAAATCCAAACCGGCCATTTATAGAGAATTTAGAAATCTTGCAAAATGATACTAGGAAAATTTCTGTGCGGCCACTCCTTGTCGAGTTATTGAAGTTTTTAGAGAAAACGTATCAAAAAGCGTATACACGTTAACAAGGACATTTTTTTTATCTTGTAAACTAAACACTCTACGATAAAAATTTTGAGCCACTTTAAGCCGGTGAAACTTATCGGGAAATTAGGCGAATCTGTGATATTAGTGTGTGTGTCTGTGTGTTTGTGAACTGGACTTGGCATCGATATTTAGAAACAGGCAGTGTGAGTCCGCGCGAAGGGTCTGGTCGACTAAGACAAACTACATCAAGAGAAGATCGAGCTATCGCACGTTATGCTAGAAAAGCAGGACAAGCAGTGCTCAAGCAATAAGAAGTAATGTACCTATACAAAACCAGACATCAAAACAGTTGATACTAAATCGGTTGAAAGTTTATCGACTAAGATCACGTCGACCTGTCAGAGTTCCGTATCTGACTGATAATTACCGTCGACAAAGAAGAAATTATACGTTGCAATATGACAACTGGACTCAGAGGGACTGGTGTACAGGTCCTTTTTTCGGATGAATCGCGTTCAATTTGTATGTATCAGACTGCGATGCAGAGTTTGGCGTTCACTAAGAGAACGATTACACCCTAATTGCGTGATGCCAGTCGTAGCATTTCATGGAGGTTCGGTAATGGTTTGGGCGGGAATTTCTTGGAATTGCAAGACAGATTTGGTAGTAATACCTCATCCAGCTTTAACATCAGCACGATACGTGGAAGAAATTTTAAGGGTTTATATGCTTTCCATGAAAAGGCAAATTGTTCTTTTCGATTCATCTCGCTTGACTCTTCAAATAACTATGCAATAAATTAAATTATTGTTTTCCATAAAAATAACGTAAAATTTAAAGTGGCTCAAATTTTATAGTATAATGCTTACTTTACACGATAAAAAAATGTCCTTGTTAACGTGTATACGCTTTTTGATACGTTTCTCTAAAACTTCAATAACTCGACAAGGAGTGGCCGCACAGAAATTTTCCTAGTATCATTTTGCAAGATTTCTAAATTCTCTATAAAATGGCCGGTTTGGATTTTTGAATGAAATATGAGCAAGTTCGTTTACAGTTTCAAACAGCATTAAATTTTTATTTTTTTTAGACACCTTTTGTTTTAGCTCAAAAAACGTCATAAAAAAACAAAATAAAATAAAACGGTTTCCAGTATAGAAAAGAAAACAAAATTTCCTTCAACTAAAAACAAAATTTTTTTTGAAAGGTGTTATTTCACCAAGATACAAGCGTTCAAATCTGGGTATTTTTTTCGAAGAAAATTTCTGTTCCGTTTTTTAATTGGCGCATTGTATGTAAATAATCAGTGTTGTACAATTATCATATAATTACCGATTCAATAAAGAAGATATTTCCTTTTTACCACATCTCTTAAAAACTCTTTTATTCCTACTGGAAAACAATTTCATTTTTATCCTCATTTGTGTTCTTCTTTGGAAGGTTTAATGACGGAATTGTACTGGATTTAGCCTTCTTCTTTCGACAGGAATATTCAGTAATTGATTTTTGATATTATCAAAATCTGTATCTTTAAAATGTAACGAACATAAGTAAGAATTGTCCAAATTAAATTTGTCTTGCCGAGAACATAACCTCAACCATTGACTTCTTATTGCACTTAATTTTGGAAACTGAAAAATCGTATCTTACTATCATAATTTGTTAAATTTTTTTTATTATTGCTTCTGCATCCAAAAACTGCACAATTGACCATATTTAATTAAATATTCACCACATATTTTATTAAAAAACGATAAAAAGAAATGTAAGCGATATGCGATTTCAAAGTTTTATAATAATAATTTTCACTTGGACGTTTATTTTTTCTTTATCGTTTTTGTTCTCATTTAGTGGTGTCGTCCGTTGGACGTCACGTGAGAGCAAAGAGAATATTTTTTAATATGTCTAGCATATCTTGTTATTTATTGTATCATGGATAAATCTCTAAAAAATCTCAAAGTTCAAAATTTTTTGTGATTTACTATACATACTTTATTTTACTTAAGTTAAAGAAAGTAATTAAGTATAGTCTGTCAGTCTGTCAGTCTGTCAGTCTGTCAGTCTGTCAGTCTGTCAGTCTGTCAGTCTGTCAGTCTGTCAGTCTGTCAGTCTATCAGTCTGTCAGTCTGTCAGTCTGTCAGTCTGTCAGTCTGTCAGTCTGTCAGTCTGTCAGTCTGTCAGTCTGTCAGTCTGTCAGTCTGTCAGTCTGTCAGTCTGTCAGTCTGTCAGTCTGTCAGTCTGTCAGTCTGTCAGTCTGTCAGTCTGTCAGTCTGTCAGTCTGTCAGTCTGTCAGTCTGTCAGTCTGTCAGTCTGTCAGTCTGTCAGTCTGTCAGTCTGTCAGTCTGTCAGTCTATCAGTCTGTCAGTCTGTCAGTCTGTCAGTCTGTCAGTCTGTCAGTCTGTCAGTCTGTCAGTCTGTCAGTCTGTCAGTCTGTCAGTCTGTATCATCTCTACAGCTCAGATGGTATAACCAATCGAACTGAAACTTCAGATTTAAACTTTTTTGATAAATTGGGAGGTCCCAGTGAATTTGACTCCAAATCGGCTAACCGGATGTGACCACTCTCTTGGTCCAGAAAATTTATTTTTCAAATATCTTAAAAATTATAGAGCTTACAAAAAACTTTGTTCCCAGGCTCGTGGGAACTACGCGAATGAATTTTTTTTTTTTAAAAATATTAATTTCTAATGTATTTTTATTTCAAAAAGAAAATGTTGTTAATTCAAAAACTATCTATTTCAAAGTATCGCAGAAAATAACATGTGCTTAAATGAGTACATTGGGAACTTCACTACTATGACTTCAGTATAAATTAGGATTTTTTTTAAATGTCCGCACAATATCAACATTATTGTTTGTGGACATTGTTAAACCAGTCCCGTTCTAAACACAATGTTATATTGCATTTGATGCAGTACCATCTAGCTCTCATATAGCATTTCCGACATCTCAATTGTTTCTCGGTTGGCTTCCAGATGGCTTATTGGAATAAGTTGATTTTGGTAAACTTTTAAGATCTTCTGGACACGATTTTCTTTCTTGAATTGTGACTGTGAGGGGAACGGGAATTTCTTTCGATTATTTAGCAAGGGTCCGGTCGCTCTAGAACCTAAATCGCCTAAAGATTTCGTTAGAGCATGGCTCGCAAAATAGTTGTCAAAATACATTTTAGGATCTAGTAGATGTTTGACAATTGTAAGGAGTTGCAATATAACTTTTGAGCCTAAAGGTAAATTGTCGGTCGGATCAAATTTACCTTTTTGGTTAGCTCCGCAGTATGTATCGAAATGATAGCAGTAACCAGTAGAACTGCCGATCATCCAGTTTTTGTACTCAAAACGCACCGGTTTCCCACGAATAATTTTATTTGGATGACTGATGTCCCTAGTATTTGACTCTAGCTTCGTCGATCGAAAGATTTAAATAGAATACCCCCCCCCCCTCCTCTCCCTTGCCATTTTTTGTTCAATTGATTCATAAGAGGGCGACGCATGTACATTTTATCACTAGGTTCATTAGTATCATTATTCGCTAGGTGAAGATGTTTTTTTTTTCTCGGTACATCTATTACGGGACATGCTGTTGCTCACTATTGGGGTACCAAGATCATCTTCTAAACTCCAATAAGATTTTTCTCTTGGTACTTGATGATAACCTGTGAATAAAAGTATCCCGATGAATACTCTTATTTCCGCTTCAGACAATACAAAACTATGATGGTTATTTTGATAAGCATATCATTGTGTTTCCGAAATAATTAATTTGATGACGTCCTGGTCGAAGAATTTTCCAAAAATATCTATAGGGTTCATCGCTCCTATTTCATTTTGCACAATTTGTTGACGAGCAAAACATTAATTTCCTTGACTCATATTTATCTCAATTTTTTCTTGTGTCCATATTGGCGGAAGCTGCATATTATTTGGTTTTATGTTGAGTGATTCGTCTTCAGAATCTTCATCATTTCGACAAAATGTTTCGAAATTACCAGGAACATCCTTTGGAAATATTCCGGCTTGTAACTCTTTTTCGTCAATATCCTCTTCGTCTGTTTGATAATTAACATCTGGTGGGATAATTACAATTTCGACATCTTTCTGTGACTCATTGATATCATCAATAGCAGCATCTAAGTTGCTGTATGATTCATAAAATATCGATGGAGATTTCAAATTCATTTTATTTTTAGATAAAAAAAATAAAATAAAATTATAATGTCATTATGTTCCCTGCGTACTTAAATATGATATTTCGAGACACAATATTGGCAATTGAAAAATGATTGCATAATGAACTATACATATGTATACCACCATATCAATAAATCGTGGTACGTAGGATTTAATTTTTGCTTTTTTTATAATAAAAAAAAAATGGAGGTCAACTTTCGTTGACGAACAGAGAATTTTGAGAAGTTGCATTTTTTTTAAATTTTTGGAAACATTTTGTATTAAGTATTTTTTTGTAAACCTTATACTTTTTAAGATATTTACAAAATACATTTTCTGGACCCAGGGAATGGCCACTTCCAGTTAGCCGATTTGGAGTAAAATTCACTGAGACCTCCCAATTTATTAAAGAAGCCTAAATCTGAAGTTTCAGTTCGATTGGTTAAACAATCTGGGCTGTAGAGAGGACACAGACTGACAGACTGACAGACAGACACCATTTCGAAACCCACTTTTTCGGACCCAGGGGACTTAAAAACAGATAAATCTCTAAAAATCTCAAGGTCCAAAATTTTCATGATTGCTAGAGTAAAAGAAAGTAATTAATGAACACGCTAACACAACAATACGATTTTATACAAAACACAGAACTTAATATTATAACTGTAATCGGTTACACAGTGTGTTTTGTTTTATATATTGTTAAAAGAAACATAAATTTATTATCGGCTAACATTGTGTGGTTTATTTTATTTAGTGTATATGACACAATTATACTTGTTTTATAGGAAGTACTCGAATAAGTACAATGGGTACAAATGGGCAAATACAAAATGTTTCAAAAAAAAAAAATAATAATAAAAAATAAAAAAAATTGTCAAAATTCGCTGTTCGTAAAAGAAAGTCGTGTGTTGGCCACACCTCCATTTTTTAAATATTATCAATATGTATTATTATTTTCAAATTCTTTGCTTTCCTCACCAAAAATAATTCTGTACGTGGATCATATATGTATGTTTGTAAGTATGTGGGCTCCACAAAAGCACTTGGTCCACACGAGCGATTGTTTTCAAATTTTGCACGAATAGTATATAGCAGTCGAGAAGAAAAATATGGGGGTCAGTGGTAAACAATTGTTATCCCTACCTCATCCACCTTCCCCCCCCCCCCCCCCTCCTTATTAAGGAGGTATTCCTAAGTGGTATTTTTGAAATATCACCGATTGAACTGATTTTTGGATATTTAGTGCATAATCAAAAATAAATCGACACCTGTATCATTTTTTTAACGGTGATGGTAATGGTGATGGTGATGATGATGATGAGGAGGACGAGGATGATGATGGTGAAGGTGATTTTGATGGTATAAATGTAGGATGGTATGATGATATGAAGGTACGATGGTACCATGATACAGTGGTGGGTAGAATGGTGGAATGATGGTGTGATGGTATGGTTGTTTGATGATTCAATGATATAATGATGTAGACATATGGTGGTGAGATGGTTTGATGATGGTTATGGTTTCGGAGGTTTGATGGTATAAGCGTATAATGCTATGATTGTATGGTGATATGAAGGTATGTTATTATGGTATGGCACGTGGTATGGTGGTGTAATGATATGATGGTATGACGTTAATGCGGTATGATGGTTTGATGGAATGATGGTGTGACTGTATTATGATATGGTAGTATGATGGTATTGTGGTATAATGGTATGCTGTATATGGTTGTATGATAGTTTGGTAGTATGTTCTTATAATTATATGTTTATTATTGATATCGGTATCATCATACCACGCTAGTTCATTTGTAAATCTATGTCTCATTTAGGGAGTTCTTACGCCAATTTCTTCGATTATGTAAAGCAAGAAGGTAAACATAATTAAGAACTTGAGGGAAACATTTTTATTACACAGAACTCAATTACCTGTATCATGATGGTCTTTTGGTATGGGAATTCTGTCTCACATGCGCTTACTCAATATTTACTTCCTGGGAACGCATCTTCCTACAAATCAATTAGAAATTAACACTTACTACAAGGCGAGGTGTGTTTACTCCGGGAGCAAAATAAAAAAATGTGGCTTACAAGCAAGCATTGTGGTAAACCGAACAAATTATTTTTTCTAGATTTTATTCAATTCACTTGAGAAATTGTTTTGAAATGCACCTTGATGCATTTATGTTTACATTTAAAATAAAAACACCTGTTGAAGTACACCAATTGAATTTTAACCCTTTAAAGATCTTGCATTGCTTATATGAAAAAGTTATATGTACCGGGTACCGGGGATGTCAATGCACGATGAGTTATAAATTAGTTGTACCTTTAAAATAACCACAAATTCTAAGCGCTCCATTTTGCTGCGTCACTATTATGATTGGTGCAGCAAATTGAGTGGCATGCATCTTCCTATTCCGACTCTTACGGCAATATAGTTGTGAAAAATTAATGGTTCGAGACTTAAAATATTTTGTTTGGACTTATGTTCTTAAGTCGAAATATATCAAATATAAAGCGTATAATGCATATGAACAACTAGATTTAAACTTTACATAGCGGTTTCATAAGAAAATTAGCAGATTTTTCTAGTATTTTCAAAGGGGTCTATCCCCTTGGTCTAGGTGCACAAAATAAGTTTTCTAACACTTCGATTTACAAAAAAAAATTCAGGACTGAGTTAAAATAAATGGTTTAATGAAATTAATCGTATGCTCATATCCGAAGGGGGCGGTCTCTTTAGTTTGGAGTACACTGGAAAAACGATATAAGTTAATTTAAAAAAAAAATGAGATTTTGGTGCCATCTTTGCCATCAGTAGAAGAAAGGGAGTCTGACTTTCATAACACTGATTACTAGATTAGTTATATTCCAATCCACATTTGTAAGTTACACCTTTAAATTCTACACTAATAATTATTGTTAGGAATTCTCTGGCTTTTGGTTTTGCTATTGGCTTACTGTATTTTTTATAAATTTATTTTTTAGTAAAATGAAAAGAGCTGAAACCTTATGAGGTGGTCGGTACTTCGGTCTTGATTAATTCAACTCCCACATTATTTCCGAATTGAATCTCTTAAGTCAATCTTCAGCTCAACCTCCAACTCAATATACAAATTAATCTTCATCTCAATCGCAACATAATTCTAAAAACAATCACCAAATTAACCGCCAACTAAACCCTCAAATCAATCATCAAATCAACCCCAAATCAACTTTCAAATCAATCCTCAACCTAACTCCAAATCAACATTTAAATAATTCCACAACCGAAAGACTTACTTAACCCCAATGCATGCTAACTAAATCCTAACTCAGCTTCAACTCAACATAGCTCGAACCAAAACTCAACCCTCTGCTCAACTCAGACCATCATACCATCATATCATCATACCATCATACCATCGTACCATCATACCACTATACCATCATACCAGCATACCATCATACCATCATACCACCATACCATCATACCGTCATATACTATCAACTGAATTTTTGGAAGTTTTAGAAATTCCCCTGTAGTAACATTTGGACCTGATTATCGTCTCTCAAGAAAGGGATGAATGTTTGAGATATTAACAGTGACTTTTCTTAAGTCTTAAACAATATTTGTGTAAAGTTTGGTTCAAATCGTTCTATGCGTGTGCATTTGTTTAAATATCAAACACATATCTGCACATATATATATATATATATATATATATATATATATATATATATATATATATATATATATATATATATATATATATATATATATATATATATATATATATATATATATATATATATATATATATATATATATATATATATATATATATATTTACATTAACGCATACTTCAAAACATTAACACATACTTCAATTTTGAAGTATAAAAAAACGAAGTGAAACGCCTCCCAGTACATAAACTAGTTGAGCAATAAAATTCTTTAAGGTGAATGAATTTTTTAAGAACTACACTCCCGAGCAACTAAATCGACTCAAACCTTCAGCGCTAACAGTAAGGCGATTTTTTTTTAAAACATCTTAGCCGATTTTCACAAGATATATATATATTAATAATTTAATGTGACCTCAGATTCACCAACTAATTTCCTAACCGTCACTAAAGTTCGAGAAATGGAATATTCCAGCTTACCATCATTCCACTCAGGTACAAGATTTAACATGGAAACAAATCCGTCATATAAATATTACATTTACCGTCCAAACTCTGTCGATATGCTAATGCGTTTTACGTAAATCGATGACATTCTGAAAAATATTTGATTTCATAATTTTTGTTTAATTGCGTTTCAAATAAGAATAATAAAAACACAACTTAAATCCTGAGCTAGACCCTGAGCGCTATCAAGGCAACAGCCACTTTTACTTTTTGTAAACAAGGTGTACAAATTAATACTATTTCTTAAGCCGCTTCGACATTGGTGTACAATCATGTTGGGCATGTGACTCGTTGCATATTTTTGTATTTTTAGTAAAATTTATCTTAAAACAGATTGAATGGACTTAAAAATGACTACATACAAATGCTTCGCTGCATTCTAAGCGCACATGCTAAGAAACACGAGCTTCTTAGTTTATCTTATCTCAGAAGAGGCCTGCTAAACCGCTTCCTTGTGTGTTTGCTCTAAGGCGACAATGTTACTATTTTAGTGATTGCTAAAGTAGACAACTCTGGATGAGAGATAATGCGCAAGCTACCACCATTCTTGCAAAACAGGCTTTTGCCCTGTAGATTTAGATTTGAATATTGGAGCCGCCCAGGCTAACAATGCTGTCTCATATCAAGAATTTCCTCTTCGATACCGTCGGGTTTTTACTCAATAGTAAATTAACCAAAAGTTTTTGACGGATATCGTATGGATATTTTCCAACGGCTTTCAATTAACACCTTATATATGATAGTTGATTGCGCAAATTGGTAGAAAGTTTGAAAAAAGTCCTGGTGCAAGTAGTTGTCGGCCAGAAGTCGTGATTTTCTCTAAATTATAACCAAATTCAACACGTAGCCCTTAAACCTCCTAAACATCTCTTTTCCCAAAATCCACTCGGTTTGGTTTAACATTTTTGAACAGCAGTTTATGATAGTCGGTATTACCACGGAAGTCATGAAGTACACACATGCGGTGAGTTTTATTATTCGCGATAAAGAACGTACGCCTTACTCAAGTTTCAAAGCCGTAATTTAACATGTTTTTGGGAGAATCGGAAAAATGAAAATTACACAACCTTTTGCATGTTATTTCGTTAGGAGACAAAAAACCACCACCGTTGTTGAACGAGTTCAAACTAAACGGACCGCTTTCAGAAAGGAACCAATCAAACAACTATGGATGGGTCTGCTCCCATAGCAGATACAAATGGTACTAACAGCTTTCGTGAATGATACTTCGCCAGCGCAGTATTGGTGGAAAGAGCCAATAATATTGTGGAAACAATGACGCAAACACACCTCCGTGTAATAGGAAAAACTTGACGAGAATTTGCCAGAAAGGCAAATGATAGGTGAAATTTCGGAGTTAATAAAAATTCAACCTCGAGGATTTTGCTGGCTCTAAATTAAGCGCCTTATTATTTCAGATATGATATCCAAGTTCAAATTTGTAATAGATACGGGAGCAGACATTTCGGTCACACCGGTTGAAGTACTAAAAATTCCATAGGGACTTTGTACGTTTAAATTATTTGCAACTAATGGTACGCAATAACAAGCTTTTGGTATGAAGATTTTAAAACAAAATTTAGGGTTTCGGCGCTTATTTTCTTGAAAGGCTGATATTTTTACTTTAACATGAAACTATTTTCATGAAAAAAACGCAACCAAAATTGATAATTATGAAAAAACATATTGGCGATATTTAAATTTAAATTACAACAAGAAATTCAATCAAAACAAAAACAATTTTATTGGTTATTACTTAGTATTAGCCCCCCTTGCATCTACAATGGTTGGCATTCGGTTCCCCATTGACCTTATTGAGGTTTTGGCGAAAACTTGGGGGATCGAACCCCACTCCTCATAAACTGAGGATTTGGGGGACTGGGGGATCGAACCTCCTCCTCGGAACTCTCGGTTCTAGTTCGTCCCATAAATACTCAATTGGATCATGTCAGGATTAATGGCAGCCACCTTATCGTCTCGAGTCCAACCTCATCCATGAATCAATATGAAATGTTCTCCTATATATCCTGCGTAGGGCACTGCATATAAGACCTCCTCTGTGGCCTCTACCAAGTATGAAAACAAGATATATTTTTCTCTCAAGCGATATGCCAGCCCATATCATGCACGAACCGACGCCGTACGAGACTGTTTCAGCAAAACAGCACTGCGAAAATTGCTCTTCTGGACATCGGTAGACCCGGTCTCTTCTACCACCACCATTGATATATATATTCTGCACTCGTCAGTGAATAGAACGGACCTCCATTGCTCGATGCTCCAATTGATATGGTTGTGAGCAAATTCGAGTTGCACTTTGCGGTGGCGTGTTGTCAATTTTGGGCCTCTAGCGGGCTGTCTTGGAGTGAGGTTGGCTTTCTTACTGTCCATGTACTAACAACTACATCTCGAACTTGTCGTAGCTCCTGCTGCACATCGACGTCCGTGAGATGGCGATTTTGCAGTGAAGTTAGAAAGATAAATAGATTGTCCCTTTCAGATGTATACCGATATCAGCTGAAACCTTGTGTATACTCTTGAGACATCAGATTGGCTCATGTTAAGCTAACGAGCGACTTCTCGTTGATTGCGACCTTCTTACAATAAAGCAAAAAGTTGTGCGACTTTTTCTGGAGTAGTATCCATTATTTTAAGGAAACAACGAATGGAACTGGAAGAGATTTGTTCAGGTCAACGTCTGATAAGTGACTGATGGCAAATATCGGACAACGTGGTATTATACAATTGTTTTCATAGAAACATCGCATTTTGCTACGATTGCATTAATTTAAAGAGTACTATATAGATTTTAATGATAAAGGTGTTCTTGTAAGGACAAAGTACTAAGCTGTCAAAAAAAGTGGTGTTATACGAAAACCGGTTAAGCCATTTTAAAAAAATATGTCTTTTTACACGCGCGTAGACGTATAAATTACAACAACAAGTAAACAACTGAAAAATTAAAAAAACAATAAGTTGAAACAAAAATGTTTCATTTGCTTTTTCTCTCTTTATTTATAAAGACGTTGCGTGTTTGAATCATGCCCACCGGCGTTCCTGCGCATACTAACTACTTTAACACGAAAAGTTTTCTGAATATATATTTTTTAATTCGCTCAAGGCAATCTCGCATTACTTGGAGAGTAAATTTACACAAACAGAGAATTATTTTTTTGTGGTTATAAGTATATTGCGTAGGGGTTTACTGTATTGTTCGAAATATAATTTCTACACCCAAATAGGTATTTTATACACCCAAATAATTTGAATTTTTGTTTGTTCGACATGAGACGTCTCTATGAAATCTTATATAGTTTTTGGTTTAACGTTGTAATATGCATGAGTCAACGCAATACATATAGACAATAATACAGAGGGAACGCAATGCAGATTCCTTCCGCTAACCGGGCTATCAAAACATAGGAACAATTCAAAAATGATTAGTTAACATTGGCTCAAAGCCTATTTGTGTTATTGAAGAAAATTCCTGCCTGAATATACTCTTTGCTGAACAGTGTGATTTTGAGACAAAAAATATTTTTTCTTACTTATATTAAGTTGCAGTAACTTAAAGTATCACAACAAACATTGTATCTGATAAATTATTTTCCAAACAATTTTTCTCTATTTTCATAACCGTTATGTAAACATTAAATAAAGAATTTTTAATTATCCTGAATTTTACGAAACGTATGTATACGCACGGAAGTAAACAGGAACACCATAAAATTCATTTCATGGGGAATTTAAATAGTATACTAAATAATACTATTCGGAAGCCACAACTAAACGACTTTGCCCAATATTAATGAGCTTGTCACATATAAAATTCCGTAAAACTTTAGAAATTATATTACCACATTGTAAAAATAATTTACCCTACAAATAGTAGGTAGATACGACAAAAAGTTGCATAAAATGCAAGCACAGGTTTGCTTTTTATTTCCCAATTGTATACACCTATATTCATTATAACACATACAGTAAAAATATGGTGGAAAATGAAGAGCTCTGTATAAAAAAAAAAGTTTCCTTTCAACTTCCTGTATTTCCTGAATTTGCACTTTGCCCTGCTTTTACTCGCGTGTACAGGTATAAAAAATGCAGGAAGTAATCAAAAAACTATGGTCGTACATAAACAATGTAAATAATATGTATTGTAGATAGAGAGGGAAAAGCATTGAACGCGCAGAGCGGAGATCGCGAAAGGTAAAAAATTTAAGATAAAAATAATTATCATAAATATTAAAGATTTATTGTTGTTTGATGAAAATTACATTAACAAAAATAAAAAAACGGAAAATTGTTTGTTGTTCTTTTCACCATGATATGCCATTCGGAAAAATATTTTTCATTATTATTTGTGTTAATGTTAAGCGGGACGGTACACTTTATGTAAATTTTTTAGAGGGATACAATTTTTTTTGCATCATATACATATGAGTATATTCCATGTATGTACACATAAATAAACAAAACAAAATGTAATAATTATGTTTTATTATTTTAACATAAAATTTATGATATTATCATATCACGAAAATATTATTAACAATATAACAACAAAAACCAAAACAAATGGTTTTAATATGCAAATTTTGCTTACGATATCACACCTGTCCCCTACCGCGCTATTATTAAATTTATAAGCTAAGAACGGAATTGCCTCCATTCATATATGTATGTATGTACGGGTGACCAAAGCCAACATTTCTATATAGTACTTGTTGTCATGTAACAGAGTTTCACTTCAAATTCAACAACAGGAATTTCCACAAAATATAAGTTAATTTCCATCTTGCATTGTTTTACTGCTTTCAACTTTACTCTGCCTATATATGTAATACGTATACGTATGTACAATATGTCACAATCTCGATACGATGATGATAGCACAAAAAAAAAATAATTACGGTAAAATAAAACAAAAAAATTGATGTGGGAAAATTCTTGTTCCGAAAATAAAACATACATCGTAAACAAAAAAAATGTCTTCTCAAGGAAATGGAATGTCTGTTTCCTTTCAAAACATGTATACAATCGTACAGAATAATATATTTTTCTGGAGTTTTTCAGAATTTTTTTTGTTGGGGCGGGTGAGGACCATTGAACATTTTTTGTGTTTTGTCATTATGGCAAAAATGCTTTAATTAACATATACACATACACAAAAGAAAATGAGTTATGTACGAGATAATTGACCTTTGGAATTTTTTTTTTGTCGTTTTCCTTGACCTAATGCGTTTGGCTTTAGTTGTGTATAAGCCGGGCCTATTTTCGAATAATCTTTGTACAGAATTCTTTTAAGTGTTAAAGTAAGATGTTTGCATTATGGTTCGATATCATCTGAGAATTTACTACAGTATTATTAGAATTTGATATACATTCTGTGGCAGAAATGGGTCATTCCATGGTATTTCACCGAATTTTTTGAAGTTTTCAACCTTGACCTCTACGATATCATAATTTTTTTTGAAAATTACCGTTTTGTAAGGAGTTATGAACAGATAAATTTGTATATATATTTTTGCCGCTAGAGAACACAACTACCAAAATATCGAAAAACATAATATAGCACTTGATAGAAAATAGTTCAACCTTTGAAACAAGGGTTACATTGGGATTGGGAGGGGAGGGGAGTCTAGTTTAGCCACTAGGTAACTTCAAATTTGAAAAAATGTTATTTTGTATGTTGAAAATTGTGAAAATCAAATAAACTTTCGAAACCCGATGCTGCACTATGACCATTTACGGAAATCTCAGAAATGTTACCAGGTGTGGGCTGATATTTCAATAAAGTGGACAGGTCAAGCTATCCGAAACAATTTTTCTTATTAAAATAAAAATGGTTGCGTATGTTCAACGCTATTTAAGGTTAATTTTCAATAAAATTGAATTTTCTAAGAAATGTTTAGAAATAATCGAGCAATCAAAATGAAAATTTTCACAGCAATTACAGGTCCCGAAACCTATTGATAGAGGAATCAACCATCGTAATCGGACCATTTTAAATTTTTGCCGCCCAAAAACTTGTGGGCTATAGCACAGTTAATTTTCAATAAAATTGAATTTTCTAAGAAATGTTTAGAAATAATCGAGCAATAAAAATGAAAATTGTCACAGCAATTACAGATCCCGAAACATATTGATAGAGGTATCAACCATCGTAATCGGACCATTTTAAATTTTTGCCACCCAAAAACTTGTGGGCTATAGCACAGTTAATTTTCAATAAAATTGAATTTTCTAAGAAATGTTTAGAAATAATCGAGCAATCAAAATGAAAATTGTCACAGCAATTACAGGTCCCGAAACCTATTGATAGAAGTATCAACCATCGTAACCGGACCATTTTAGATTTTTGCCGCCCAAAACTTGTGGGATATAGCACAGTTAATTTTCAATAAAATTGAATTTTCTAAGAAATGTTTAGAAATAATCGAGCAATCAAAATGAAAATTGTCAAAGCAATTACAGGTACCGAAACCTATTGATAGAGGTATCAACCATCGTAATCGGACCATTTTAGATTTTTGCCGCCCAAAAACTTGTGGGCTATAGCACAGTTAATTTTCAATAAAATTGAATTTTCTAAGAAATGTTTAGAAATAATCGAGCAATCAAAATGAAAATTGTCACAGCAAAAACAGATCCCGAAACCTATTGATAGAGGTATCAACCATCGTAATCGGACCATTTTAGATTTTTGCCACCCAAAAACTTGTGGGCTATAGCACAGTTAATTTTCAATAAAATTGAATTTTCTAAGAAATGTTTAGAAATATTAGAGCAATCAAAATGAAAATTGTCACAGCAATTACAGGTACCAAAACATTTTGATAGAGGTATCAACCATCGTAATCGGACCATTTTAAATTTTTGCCGCCCAAAACTTGTGGGATATAGCACAGTTAATTTTCAATAAAATTGAATTTTCTAAGAAATGTTTAGAAATAATCGAGCAATCAAAATGAAAATTGTCAAAGCAATTACAGGTACCGAAACCTATTGATAGAGGTATCAACCATCGTAATCGGGCCATTTTAGATTTTTGACGCCCAAAAACTTGTGGGCTATAGCACAGTTAATTTTCAATAAAATTGAATTTTCTAAGAAATGTTTAGAAATAATCGAGCAATAAAAATGAAAATTGTCACAGCAATTACAGATCCCGAAACCTATTGATAGAGGTTCAACCATCGTAATCGGACCATTTTAAATTTTTGCCACCCAAAAACTTGTGGGCTATAGCACAGTTAATTTTCAATAAAATTGAATTTTCTAAGAAATGTTTAGAAATAATCGAGCAATCAAAATGAAAATTGTCACAGCAATTACAGGTCCCGAAACCTATTGATAGAGGTATCAAACATCGTGATCGAACCATTTTAGATTTTTGCCGCCCAAAAACTTGTGGGCTATAGCACAGTTAATTTTCAATAAAATTGAATTTTCTAAGAAATGTTTACAAATAAACGAGCAATCAAAATGAAAATTGTCACAGCAATTACAGGTCCCGAAACCTATTGATAGAAGTATCAACCATCGTAACCGGACCATTTTAGATTTTTGCCGACCAAAACTTGTGGGATATAGCACAGTTAATTTTCAATAAAATTGAATTTTCTAAGAAATGTTTAGAAATATTAGAGCAATCAAAATGAAAATTGTCACAGCAATTACAGGTACCAAAACATTTTGATAGAGGTATCAACCATCGTAATCGGACCATTTTAAATTTTTGCCGCCCAAAACTTGTGGGATATAGCACAGTTAATTTTCAATAAAATTGAATTTTCTAAGAAATGTTTAGAAATAATCGAGCAATCAAAATGAAAATTGTCAAAGCAATTACAGGTACCGAAACCTATTGATAGAGGTATCAACCATCGTAATCGGGCCATTTTAGATTTTTGACGCCCAAAAAACTTGTGGGCTATAGCACAGTTAATTTTCAATAAAATTGAATTTTCTAAGAAATGTTTAGAAATAATCGAGCAATAAAAATGAAAATTGTCACAGCAATTACAGATCCCGAAACCTATTGATAGAGGTTCAACCATCGTAATCGGACCATTTTAAATTTTTGCCACCCAAAAACTTGTGGGCTATAGCACAGTTAATTTTCAATAAAATTGAATTTTCTAAGAAATGTTTAGAAATAATCGAGCAATCAAAATGAAAATTGTCACAGCAATTACAGGTCCCGAAACCTATTGATAGAGGTATCAAACATCGTGATCGAACCATTTTAGATTTTTGCCGCCCAAAAACTTGTGGGCTATAGCACAGTTAATTTTCAATAAAATTGAATTTTCTAAGAAATGTTTACAAATAAACGAGCAATCAAAATGAAAATTGTCACAGCAATTACAGGTCCCGAAACCTATTGATAGAAGTATCAACCATCGTAACCGGACCATTTTAGATTTTTGCCGCCCAAAACTTGTGGGATATAGCACAGTTAATTTTCAATAAAATTGAATATTCTAAGAAATGTTTAGAAGTAATCGAGCAATCAAAATGAAAATTGTCACAGCAAAAACAGATCCCGAAACCTATTGATAGAGGTATCAACCATCGTAATCGGACCATTTTAAATTTTTGCCACCCAAAAACTTGTGGGCTATAGCACAGTTAATTTTCAATAAAATTGAATTTTCTAAGAAATGTTTAGAAATAATCGAGCAATCAAAATGAAAATTGTCAAAGCAATTACAGGTACCGAAACCTATTGATAGAGGTATCAACCATCGTAATCGGACCATTTTAGATTTTTGCCGCCCAAAAACTTGTGGGCTATAGCACAGTTAATTTTCAATAAAATTGAATTTTCTAAGAAATGTTTAGAAATAATCGAGCAATCAAAATGAAAATGGTCACAGCAAAAACAGATCCCGAAACCTATTGATAGAGGTACCAACCATCGTAATCGGACCATTTTAGATTTTTGCTGCCCAAAAATTTGTGGGCTATAGCACAGTTAATTTTCAATAAAATTGAATTTTCTAAGAAATGTTTAGAAATAATCGAGCAATCAAAATGAAAATTGTCACAGCAATTACAGGTACCGAAACCTTTTGATAGAGGTATCAACCATCGTAATCGGACCATTTTAAATTTTTGCCGCCCAAAACTTGTGGGCTATAGCACAGTTAATTTTCAATAAAATTGAATTTTCTAAGAAATGTTTAGAAATAATCGAGCAATCAAAATGAAAATTGTCACAGCAATTACAGGTCCCGAAACATATTGATAGAGGTATCAACCATCGTAATCGGACCATTTTAGATTTTTGACGCCCAAAAACTTGTGGGCTATAGCACAGTTAATTTTCAATAAAATTGAATTTTCTAAGAAATGTTTACAAATAAATGAGCAATCAAAATGAAAATTGTCACAGCAATTACAGGTCCCGAAACCTATTGATAGAGGTATCAACCATCGTAATAGGACCATTTTAGATTTTTGCCGCCCAAAACTTGTGGGCTATAGCACAGTTAATTTTCAATGAAATTGAATTTTCTAAGAAATGTTTAGAAATATTCGAGCAATCAAAATGAAAATTGTCACAGCAATTACAGGTACCGAAACCTTTTGATAGAGGTATCAACCATCGTAATCGGACCATTTTAAATTTTTGCCGCCCAAAACTTGTGGGCTATAGCACAGTTAATTTTCAATCAAATTGAATTTTCTAAGAAATGTTTAGAAATAATCGAGCAATCAAAATGAAAATTGTCACAGCAATTACAGGTCCCGAAACATATTGATAGAGGTATCAACCATCGTAATCGGACCATTTTAGATTTTTGACGCCCAAAAACTTGTGGGCTATAGCACAGTTAATTTTCAATAAAATTGAATTTTCTAAGAAATGTTTACAAATAAATGAGCAATCAAAATGAAAATTGTCACAGCAATTACAGGTCCCGAAACCTATTGATAGAGGTACCAACCATCGTAATCGGACCATTTTCGATTTTTGCCGCCCAAAAACTTGTGGGCTATAGCACAGTTAATTTTCAATAAAATTGAATTTTCTAAGAAATGTATAGAAATAATCGAGCAATCAAAATAAAAAATTGTCACAGCAATTACAGGTCCCGAAACCGATTGATAGAGGTATCAACCATCGTAATCGGACCATTTTAGATTTTTGCCGCCCAAAAACTTGTGGGCTATAGCACAGTTAATTTTCAATAAAATTGAATTTTCTAAGAAATGTTTAGAAATAATCGAGCAATCAAAATAAAAAATTGTCACAGCAATTACAGGTCCCGAAACCGATTGATAGAGGTATCAACCATCGTAATCGGACCATTTTAGATTTTTGTCGCCCAAAAACTTGTGGGCTATAGCATAGTTATTTTTCAATAAAATTGAATTTTCTAAGAAATGTTTAGAAATAATCGAGCAATCAAAATGAAAATTGTCACAGCAATTACAGGTCCCGAAACCTATTGATAGAGGTATCAGCCATCGTAATCGGACAATTTTAGATTTTTGCCGCCCAAAAACTTGTGGGCTATAGCACAGTTAATTTTCAATAAAGTTAAATTTTCTAAGAAATGTTTAGAAATAATCGAGCAATCAAAATGAAAATTGTCACAGCAATTACAGGTACCGAAACTAATTGATAGAGGTATCAACCATCGTAGTCGGACCATTTTAGATTTTTGCCGCCCAAAATCTTTTGGGCTATAGCACAGTTAATTTTCAATAAAATTAAATTTTCTAAGAAATGTTTAGAAATAATCGAGCAATCAAAATGAAAATTGTCACAGCAATTACAGGTCCCGAAACCGATTGATAGAGATATCAACCATCGTAATCGGACCATTTTAGATTTTTGTCGCCTAAAAACTTGTGGGCTATAGCACAGTTAATTTTCAATAAAATTGAATTTTCTAAGAAATGTTTAGAAATAATCGAGCAATCAAAATGAAAATTGTCACAGCAATTACAGGTCCCGAAACCTATTGATAGAGGTACCAACCATCGTAATCGGACCATTTTCGATTTTTGCCGCCCAAAAACTTGTGGGCTATAGCACAGTTAATTTTCAATAAAATTGAATTTTCTAAGAAATGTATAGAAATAATCGAGCAATCAAAATAAAAAATTGTCACAGCAATTACAGGTCCCGAAACCGATTGATAGAGGTATCAACCATCGTAATCGGACCATTTTAGATTTTTGCCGCCCAAAAACTTGTGGGCTATAGCACAGTTAATTTTCAATAAAATTGAATTTTCTAAGAAATGTTTAGAAATAATCGAGCAATCAAAATAAAAAATTGTCACAGCAATTACAGGTCCCGAAACCGATTGATAGAGGTATCAACCATCGTAATCGGACCATTTTAGATTTTTGTCGCCCAAAAACTTGTGGGCTATAGCATAGTTATTTTTCAATAAAATTGAATTTTCTAAGAAATGTTTAGAAATAATCGAGCAATCAAAATGAAAATTGTCACAGCAATTACAGGTCCCGAAACCTATTGATAGAGGTATCAGCCATCGTAATCGGACAATTTTAGATTTTTGCCGCCCAAAAACTTGTGGGCTATAGCACAGTTAATTTTCAATAAAATTAAATTTTCTAAGAAATGTTTAGAAATAATCGAGCAATCAAAATGAAAATTGTCACAGCAATTACAGGTACCGAAACTTATTGATAGAGGTATCAACCATCGTAGTCGGACCATTTTAGATTTTTGCCGCCCAAAAACTTTTGGGCTATAGCACAGTTAATTTTCAATAAAATTAAATTTTCTAAGAAATGTTTAGAAATAATCGAGCAATCAAAATGAAAATTGTCACATCAATTACAGGTCCCGAAACCTATTGATAAAGGTATCAACCATCGTAATCGGACCATTTTAGATTTTTGCTGCCCAAAAACTTGTGGGCTATACTAGCTATAACACAGTTACTTTTCAATAAAATTGAATTTTCTAAGAAATGTTTAGAAATAATCGAGCAATCAAAATGAAAATTGTCACAGCAATTACAGGTCCCAA
This sequence comes from Tipula vernalis, assembly GCA_958295665.1. Classification (NCBI taxonomy): domain Eukaryota; kingdom Metazoa; phylum Arthropoda; class Insecta; order Diptera; family Tipulidae; genus Tipula; species Tipula vernalis. The sequence continues at coordinate 405,656,299 of OY282558.1, read as the reverse complement.
AACCTATTGATAATCAATCATCGTAATCGGACCATTTTAGATTTTTGCCGCCCTAAAATTTGTGGGCTATAGCACAGTTAATTTTCAATAATATTGAATTTTCTAAGAAATGTTTAGAAATAATCGAGCAATCAAAATAAAAATTTGTCACAGAAATTATAGGTCCCGAAACCGATTGATAGAGGTATTAACCATCGTAATCGGATCATTTTAGATATTTGCCGCCCAAAAACTTGTGGGCTATAGCACAGTTAATTTTCAATAAAATTGAATTTTCTAAGAAATGTTTAGAAATAATCGAGCAATCAAAATGAAAATTGTCACAGCAATTACAGGTCCCGAAACCTATTGATAGAGGTATCAACCATCGTAATCGGACCATTTTAGATTTTTGCCGCCCAAAAACTTGTGGGCTATAGCACAGTTAATTTTCAATAAAATTGAATTTTCTAAAAAATGTTTAGACATAATCGAGCAATCAAAATGAAAATTGTCACAGCAATTACAGGTCCCGAAACCTATTGATAGAGGTATCAACCATCGTATTCGGACCATTTTAGATTTTTGCCGCCCAAAAACTTGTGGGCTATAGCACAGTTAATTTTCAATAAAATTGAATTTTCTAAGAAATGTTTAGAAATAATCGAGCAATCAAAATGAAAATTGTCACAGCAATTACTGGTCCCGAAACCTATTGATAGAGGTATCAACCATCGTAATCGGACCATTTTAAATTTTTGCCGCCCAAAAACTTGTGGGCTATAGCACAGTTACTTTTCAATAAAAATGAATTTTCTAAGAAATGTTTAGAAATAATCGAGCAATCAAAATTTAAATTGTCACAGCAATTACAGGTCCCGAAACCTATTGATAGAGGTACCAACCATCGTAATCGGACCATTTTAGATTTTTGCTGCCCAAAAACTTGTGGGCTATAGCACAGTTAATTTTCAATAAAATTGAATTTTCTAAGAAATGTTTAGAAATAATCGAGCAATCAAAATGAAAATTGTCACAGCAATTACAGGTCCCGAAACCAATTGATAGAGGTATCAACCATCGTAATCGGACCATTTTAGATTTTTGCTGCCCAAAAACTTGTGGGCTACAGCACAGTTAACTTTCAATAAAATTGAATTTTCTAAGAAATGTTTAGAAATAATCGAGCAATCAAAATGAAAATTGTCACAGCAATTACAGGTCCCGAAACCTATTGATAGAGGTATCAACCATCGTATTCGGACCATTTCAGATTTTTGCCGCCCAAAAACTTGTGGGCTGTACTAGCTATAGCACAGTTACTTTTTATTAAAATTTAATTTTCTAAGAAATGTTTAGAAATAATCGAGCAATCAAAATGAAAATTGTCACAGCAATTACAGGTCCCGAAACCTATTGATAGAGGTACCAACCATCGTAATCGGACCATTTTAGATTTTTGCTGCCCAAAAATTTGTGGGCTATAGCACAGTTAATTTTCAATAAAATTGAATTTTCTAAGAAATGTTTAGAAATAATCGAGCAATCAAAATGAAAATTGTCACAGCAATTACAGGTCCCGAAACCTATTGATAGAGGTATCAACCATCGTATTCGGACCATTTTAGATTTTTGCCGCCCAAAAACTTGTGGGCTATAGCACAGTTAATTTTCAATAAAATTGAATTTTCTAAGAAATGTTTAGAAATAATCGAGCAATCAAAATGAAAATTGTCACAGCAATTACAGGTCCCGAAACCGATTGATAGAGGTATTAACGATCGTAATCGAACCATTTTAGATTTTTGCTGCCCTAAAACTTGTGGGCTATAGCACAGTTAATTTTCAATAAAATTGAATTTTCTAAGAAATGTTTAGAAATAATCGAGCAATCAAAATGAAAATTGTCACAGCAATTACTGGTCCCGAAACCTATTGATAGAGGTATCAACCATCGTAATCGGACCATTTTAAATTTTTGCCGCCCAAAAACTTGTGGGCTATAGCACAGTTACTTTTCAATAAAAATGAATTTTCTAAGAAATGTTTAGAAATAATCGAGCAATCAAAATTTAAATTGTCACAGCAATTACAGGTCCCGAAACCTATTGATAGAGGTACCAACCATCGTAATCGGACCATTTTAGATTTTTGCTGCCCAAAAACTTGTGGGCTATAGCACAGTTAATTTTCAATAAAATTGAATTTTCTAAGAAATGTTTAGAAATAATCGAGCAATCAAAATGAAAATTGTCACAGCAATTACAGGTCCCGAAACCTATTGATAGAGGTATCAACCATCGTAATCGGACCATTTTAGATTTTTGCTGCCCAAAAACTTGTGGGCTACACAGCACAGTTAATTTTCAATAAAATTGAATTTTCTAAGAAATGTTTAGAAATAATCGAGCAATCAAAATGAAAATTGTCACAGCAATTACAGGTCCCGAAACCTATTGATAGAGGTATCAACCATCGTATTCGGACCATTTCAGATTTTTGCCGCCCAAAAACTTGTGGGCTGTACTAGCTATAGCACAGTTACTTTTTATTAAAATTTAATTTTCTAAGAAATGTTTAGAAATAATCGAGCAATCAAAATGAAAATTGTCACAGCAATTACAGGTCCCGAAACCTATTGATAGAGGTACCAACCATCGTAATCGGACCATTTTAGATTTTTGCTGCCCAAAAATTTGTGGGCTATAGCACAGTTAATTTTCAATAAAATTGAATTTTCTAAGAAATGTTTAGAAATAATCGAGCAATCAAAATGAAAATTGTCACAGCAATTACAGGTCCCGAAACCTATTAATAGAGGTATCAACCATCGTATTCGGACAATTTTAGATTTTTGCCGCCCAAAAACTTGTGGGCTATAGCACAGTTAATTTTCAATAAAATTAAATTTTCTAAGAAATGTTTAGAAATAATCGAGCAATCAAAATAAAAATTTGTCACAGAAATTACAGGTCCCGAAACCGATTGATAGAGGTATTAACCATCGTAATCGGATCATTTTAGATATTTGCCGCCCAAAAACTTGTGGGCTATAGCACAGTTAATTTTCAATAAAATTGAATTTTCTAAGAAATGTTTAGAAATAATCGAGCAATCAAAATAAAAATTGTCACAGCAATTACAGGTCCCGAAACATATTGATAGAGGTATCAACCATCGTAATCGGACCATTTTAGATTTTTGCCGCCAAAAATCTTGTGGGCTTTAGCACAGTTAATTTTCAATAAAATTGAATTTTCTAAGAAATGTTTAGACATAATCGAGCAATCAAAATGAAAATTGTCACAGCAATTACAGGTCTCGAAACCGATTGATAGAGGTATTAACGATCGTAATCGAACCATTTTAGATTTTTGCCGCCCTAAAACTTGTGGGCTATAGCACAGTTAATTTTCAATAAAATTGAATTTTCTAAGAAATGTTTAGAAATAATCGAGCAATCAAAATGAAAATTGTCACAGCAATTACAGGTCCCGAAACCTATTGATAGAGGTATCAACCATCGTATTCGGACCATTTTAGATTTTTGCCGCCCAAAAACTTGTGGGCTATAGCACAGTTAATTTTCAATAAAATTGAATTTTCTAAGAAATGTTTAGAAATAATCGAGCAATCAAAATGAAAATTGTCACAGCAATTACAGGTCCCGAAACCGATTGATAGAGGTATTAACGATCGTAATCGAACCATTTTAGATTTTTGCTGCCCTAAAACTTGTGGGCTATAGCACAGTTAATTTTCAATAAAATTGAATTTTCTAAGAAATGTTTAGAAATAATCGAGCAATCAAAATGAAAATTGTCACAGCAATTACTGGTCCCGAAACCTATTGATAGAGGTATCAACCATCGTAATCGGACCATTTTAAATTTTTGCCGCCCAAAAACTTGTGGGCTATAGCACAGTTACTTTTCAATAAAAATGAATTTTCTAAGAAATGTTTAGAAATAATCGAGCAATCAAAATTTAAATTGTCACAGCAATTACAGGTCCCGAAACCTATTGATAGAGGTACCAACCATCGTAATCGGACCATTTTAGATTTTTGCTGCCCAAAAACTTGTGGGCTATAGCACAGTTAATTTTCAATAAAATTGAATTTTCTAAGAAATGTTTAGAAATAATCGAGCAATCAAAATGAAAATTGTCACAGCAATTACAGGTCCCGAAACCTATTGATAGAGGTATCAACCATCGTAATCGGACCATTTTAGATTTTTGCTGCCCAAAAACTTGTGGGCTACAGCACAGTTAATTTTCAATAAAATTGAATTTTCTAAGAAATGTTTAGAAATAATCGAGCAATCAAAATGAAAATTGTCACAGCAATTACAGGTCCCGAAACCTATTGATAGAGGTATCAACCATCGTATTCGGACCATTTCAGATTTTTGCCGCCCAAAAACTTGTGGGCTGTACTAGCTATAGCACAGTTACTTTTTATTAAAATTTAATTTTCTAAGAAATGTTTAGAAATAATCGAGCAATCAAAATGAAAATTGTCACAGCAATTACAGGTCCCGAAACCTATTGATAGAAATACCAACCATCGTAATCGGACCATTTTAGATTTTTGCTGCCCAAAAATTTGTGGGCTATAGCACAGTTAATTTTCAATAAAATTGAATTTTCTAAGAAATGTTTAGAAATAATCGAGCAATCAAAATGAAAATTGTCACAGCAATTACAGGTCCCGAAACCTATTGATAGAGGTATCAACCATCGTATTCGGACCATTTTAGATTTTTGCCGCCCAAAAACTTGTGGGCTATAGCACAGTTAATTTTCAATAAAATTGAATTTTCTAAGAAATGTTTAGAAATAATCGAGCAATCAAAATGAAAATTGTCACAGCAATTACAGGTCCCGAAACCGATTGATAGAGGTATTAACGATCGTAATCGAACCATTTTAGATTTTTGCTGCCCTAAAACTTGTGGGCTATAGCACAGTTAATTTTCAATAAAATTGAATTTTCTAAGAAATGTTTAGAAATAATCGAGCAATCAAAATGAAAATTGTCACAGCAATTACTGGTCCCGAAACCTATTGATAGAGGTATCAACCATCGTAATCGGACCATTTTAAATTTTTGCCGCCCAAAAACTTGTGGGCTATAGCACAGTTACTTTTCAATAAAAATGAATTTTCTAAGAAATGTTTAGAAATAATCGAGCAATCAAAATTTAAATTGTCACAGCAATTACAGGTCCCGAAACCTATTGATAGAGGTACCAACCATCGTAATCGGACCATTTTAGATTTTTGCTGCCCAAAAACTTGTGGGCTATAGCACAGTTAATTTTCAATAAAATTGAATTTTCTAAGAAATGTTTAGAAATAATCGAGCAATCAAAATGAAAATTGTCACAGCAATTACAGGTTCCGAAACCTATTGATAGAGGTATCAACCATCGTAATCGGACCATTTTAGATTTTTGCTGCCCAAAAACTTGTGGGCTATAGCACAGTTAATTTTCAATAAAATTGAATTTTCTAAGAAATGTTTAGAAATAATCGAGCAATCAAAATGAAAATTGTCACAGCAATTACAGGTCCCGAAACCGATTGATAGAGGTATTAACGATCGTAATCGAACCATTTTAGATTTTTGCTGCCCTAAAACTTGTGGGCTATAGCACAGTTAATTTTCAATAAAATTGAATTTTCTAAGAAATGTTTAGAAATAATCGAGCAATCAAAATGAAAATTGTCACAGCAATTACTGGTCCCGAAACCTATTGATAGAGGTATCAACCATCGTAATCGGACCATTTTAAATTTTTGCCGCCCAAAAACTTGTGGGCTATAGCACAGTTACTTTTCAATAAAAATGAATTTTCTAAGAAATGTTTAGAAATAATCGAGCAATCAAAATTTAAATTGTCACAGCAATTACAGGTCCCGAAACCTATTGATAGAGGTACCAACCATCGTAATCGGACCATTTTAGATTTTTGCTGCCCAAAAACTTGTGGGCTATAGCACAGTTAATTTTCAATAAAATTGAATTTTCTAAGAAATGTTTAGAAATAATCGAGCAATCAAAATGAAAATTGTCACAGCAATTACAGGTCCCGAAACCTATTGATAGAGGTATCAACCATCGTAATCGGACCATTTTAGATTTTTGCTGCCCAAAAACTTGTGGGCTACAGCACAGTTAATTTTCAATAAAATTGAATTTTCTAAGAAATGTTTAGAAATAATCGAGCAATCAAAATGAAAATTGTCACAGCAATTACAGGTCCCGAAACCTATTGATAGAGGTATCAACCATCGTATTCGGACCATTTCAGATTTTTGCCGCCCAAAAACTTGTGGGCTGTACTAGCTATAGCACAGTTACTTTTTATTAAATTTTAATTTTCTAAGAAATGTTTAGAAATAATCGAGCAATCAAAATGTAAATTGTCACAGCAATTACAGGTCCCGAAACCTATTGATAGAGGTACCAACCATCGTAATCGGACCATTTTAGATTTTTGCTGCACAAAAATTTGTGGGCTATAGCACAGTTAATTTTCAATAAAATTGAATTTTCTAAGAAATGTTTAGAAATAATCGAGCAATCAAAATGAAAATTGTCACAGCAATTACAGGTCCCGAAACCTATTAATAGAGGTATCAACCATCGTATTCGGACCATTTTAGATTTTTGCCGCCCTAAATCTTGTGGGCTATAGCACAGTTAATTTTCAATAAAATTGAATTTTCTAAGAAATTGTTACGCCCTTTGGGTGTCCCATTTTGTTTTATGTGTTCAATATTGACTTTCACATTTATACCTCCCTTAAGCGGAAATTTAACAGACAATTTTTTTTTGTTATATACAACATGACCACCACAATGTTGACTTTCAGTGTACCTTACTTCGTTTCCTCTTTATCGAATTTTTTTTTGGTAGTGGTTTATGATCTTCGAAATGTAATTTTTTTTTTCCCCGCTTATGGCTGAGTCTATAAAAGCTGAACAAAATTGAAAAAGAAAAAAAAGAGGTGATTCTAGTTTTGGTTTTTTTTCTGAAAGGTTGTGCTGAGACTTTAAGTCATTTAAAACCGAGAAAAAAAAATATATTAATATGAACTGTGTATCGATTTCTATTGTGTTAAGTTAAGTTAAGTTGCTAAAAATAATAATAAAACCAAAATAAAATTACCTATAAACTAATTCAATAAAATAATTCAATAAAATAATTGTGTATAGTATAAATATCTTTAAGAAAAAGAAATAAAAAAACGTGACCATACTAAAAATTATGTATGAGGTGTTCACGAATTTTGGACAATAAATTTTTTTTTTTGTATATCTAACGTAAATGTGAGAAAAAAAAAACGGTTACTGATTGACTGTTGTAATTTAAATATATAAATATATTGGCAATTATTATTGTGTAAGTAAATAAATAAAAACAACAAAACAACATAAAAACAATAAAAATATTTAAAACATTAATTATAATCTAGTGTTTTAAATTGTAACATTTCATTCATGGTAGTGAATAAATCATCACGTTAACTGATGTACATACACCTGATCATAGCAGTAAATGCGTAAGTGGTATTTTATTAACGGTAATATGTATTTTCATTTCGTTCCATGAGTCCACCATATAACGTTCTACAATTCGTTATTTAAATCCAACTCATGGTTCCAATGCTAACGTATTCATCCATATCTGAGGCTCAAAATTCTATGTGACTAATGCTTGATACTAATTTAATGAGAAACCAGAATTAGCACAATTATAGAAAGTATTATCACCAGTTATACATGGATCAAATTAATGACTTAAAATTACCTTGATCAAACAAAATTTCGTGTGAAGTATCATAAAATTCATCACTCAACGTTCATCACTGAACTACAGTTGTAGATATTAATTTTGTTTTGTGTATTATCACTTTTGATTTTTTTTTTTATTCAAAATTTTTGTTTTTGAATTTTTCTTTAATTAATTTTCAATTTTTTTTGTTTTGCCTTACATTTCTTAAATGTTCACTTTAATTTCTGAATATCTTAATTAATTAAATTTAAATTTTTTTGAAATTCTAAAAAAATATAAATTTATTGTATTCTAGAATAGACATGAAACATTCCCCAATTGTGATAATCCAAATCAAATTAAACATGAGTAGATAAATTTAATAGTATTTGTTGTAAAATGACGAGGCTTGAGTGACGTTTTGGCGTACTGAATCAGTTTGTGTTTTCCTTCCTGTGTATTTTTGTTTCTTTGTACAACGGTCTAGCAAGATCTATTATGAATACTATCAAATCCCACTCCCAGCCGTCGAGCTTAAGCCAAGCAAGTAAATGACCGTGATAGACTATTCATATAGATAAAAACATATTTCTATAACGAAATGGATTGCACCTGAGCCAAAACAATAATTTTTTTTTGGTTTTATTACAATCCGGAAGCATTTGGCTTTACATTTCGTTACAAAATGTTTAGAAATAATCGAGCAATCAAAATTAAAATTGTCACAGCAATTACAGGTCCCGAAACCTATTGATAGAGGTATCAACCATCGTAGTCGGACCATTCTAGATTTTTGCTGCCCAAAAAATTGTGGGCTATAGCACAGTTAATTTTCAATAAAATTGAATTTTCTAAGAAATGTTTAGAAATAATCGAGCAATCAAAATGAAAATTGTCACAGAAATTACAGGTCCCGAAACATATTGATAGAGGTATCAACCATCGTAATCGGACCATTTTAGATTTTTGCCGCCCAAAAACTTGTGGGCTATAGCACAGTTAATTTTCAATAAAATTGAATTTTCTAAGAAATGTTTAGAAATAATCGAGCAATCAAAATGAAAATTGTCACAGCAATTACAGGTCCCGAAACCTATTGATAGAGGTATCAACCATCGTATTCGGACCATTTTAGATTTTTGCTGCCCAAAAACTTGTGGGCTATAGCACAGTTAATTTTGAATATAATTGAATTTTCTAAGAAATGTTTAGAAATAATCGAGCAATCAAAATGAAAATTGTCACAGCAACTACAGGTCCCGAAACCTATTGTAATCAATCATCGTAATCGAACTATTTTAGATTTTTGCCGCCCAAAAACTTGTGGGCTATAGCACAGTTAATTTTCAATAAAATTGAATTTTCTAAGAAATGTTTAGAAATAATCGAGCAATCAAAATGAAAATTGTCACAGCAATTACAGGTCCCGAAACCTATTGATAGAGGTATTAACGATCGTAATCGAACCATTTTAGATTTTTGCCGCCCTAAAACTTGTGGGCTATGGCACAGTTAATTTTCAATAAAATTGAATTTTATAAGAAATGTTTAGAAATAATCGAGCAATCAAAATGAAAATTGTCACAGCAATTACAGGTCCCGAAACCTATTGATAGTGAATAAACTCCGGATAACCAATTGACGATTTAATTGTTGTTAGGCTGAGATTTTCGGTAGTATTTTATTTGCCGATTAAAATATTTCACAATTTTAATATTTAATTTTATTTCATTTACTAGAGTATAATTTAAGTTCAGAATAATGTCATCGATTCTTCCACAAAAAGAAGAATGTCTTTTTTTTTCTTTTTTTTTTTTTCAAAACTGCATTATAGCATACTTATCCATAAAATTATTACATAAATTTTCAACAGTTGGTAAGTTGATTTTACTTAATTTAATACATTTATTTATAGCAAATTGCGCGGAAAATCATAAATTTTAAATATCAGTTCGGACACTATTAATGGTATAATTAGTTCGATCTTAAACCCTTAATCAGAGGTGAATAAACATTTGTAATATAATTTACGATAGATGGCAATAATTAATTTAACAATTTGAATTTTTGTAAGTATGTGGTAGTTATACAAATCTACAGTCATTATCAAAATAAACAATTAACCGTAAGTAGCTATATAACAATAATAACTGAATTCATTTTAAAACAAATTTCATATTTCAGCTTTGACAGTGTTAACATAAAATATAATTTAAATCCAGTTATCCATTGATGTTTGGCAATAGAATGAGAGCTTTAGATAAGTACTAATTTCTATTTGTTGTTGTATGTTGAATGATTCTTTGTTGTTTTATTTTAGGTTAGGCGTGAATTCTGGATCAGTTGCGTGAACATTCTCCCGCACTATTAAAATCCCAGGTTTTAATACTAAAATTGTTTGCTGTAGATGTAGTTTCGTCGTCGGAGAGTAATCGGCATACTTTCACAATCGGGCGCTTGAGAATTCCTGTGGTGGTTTTGATGGATACTACACGTACTAAACCATCGGTACCAGGATGAATCGTTATAACACGGCCCATTAACCATTTGGACGGAGGTAAATTGTCTTCTTTTATGATTACTAATTCACCAATTTTAATGTTTTGTTCTCTTTCGTTCCATTTTCGACGTTGTTGTAAGGTGTGCAAGTAGTTGACTGTCCATTTTCTCCAGAAACTCTGCACTCTTGTTTGAACATTCTGCCACCGTGATAACCGGTTCATTGGTATGTCTTCTAATGGAGGTTCAGGAATCGCAGTGATGGGTTCGCCAATGAGGAAATGAGCTGGTGTTAACGCCACCAAATCATCGATGTCATCAGTCATTGGGCACAACGGTCTTGAATTAAGGAGTCCTTCGATCTGCACTAACAAAGTTTCCATTTCAGTCGATGTCATCATTGTGTCTTTTGTAACTCTAATGAGATGGTATTTTATGCTTTTTACACCAGACTCCCAAATTCCTCCGAAATGAGGACCGTTAGCTGGATTAAATACAAATTTGATATGCTGCTGTGAAAGAAAATTAGAGATTAATTGATTGTTATGATGTTGATGATATAATTGGTGAAGTTCTTCTAATTTTCGTTTAGCTCCCACAAAATTGGAACCGTTGTCAGACATAATCTCTATTGGTATCCCTCTTCTGGATATGAATCGTCGCAACGCCGCGATAAATGCTTCTGCTGTCATATCATAACAAACTTCAATATGAATCGCTTTGGTAGCAAAGCATATGAAGATGCATATGTATCCCTTTACAATTGGTATGCGACCCTTGCCCATTCGAGTTTTTAGGTACAAAGGTCCGGCGTAATCCATGCCAGTATACAGAAATGGACGACTTGGTGTAATTCTTGTTCTAGGTAAATTTCCCATCAATTGTTGGGAAGTCGCTGCCTTTTGTCTTCTACACTCTACACATTTGTTGATGTGGTTTTTGACTGAAATCCGACAACTTATTATCCAATATCTCTGCCGCAGTAGGCTAATTTGTAACGTGGGCCCTGGGTGGAAGTATCTTAGATGTGTTTCTCTAATAATTCTGTCATTTAACAGATGTTTCTTTGGCAGAATTATTGGATGTTTTACGTCGAATGACGCATCTAAATTTTCTAGTCTCCCTCCAACTCTTAATACTCCTTCGGTATCTAAGAAAGGGAATAATGAAAGGATTTTACTTGTCGTGCCAATTTTTTTGGTTTGTTTTAGTGAATTGATTTCTTCTTCAAATTCTTCTGATTGGGCCCATTTAACACATAAAATCTCAGCCTTCTTGAGCCGGTCAACTATGTCAAGTTCCCGATAATTTTTATGAAGCTTGAGAATCATAGCTATAATTCTTTTGATTTTAGCAAACGACTCTATCCTTGTGACAAGATCCTCTATTACCTGCCTTACATTTGACTTACTGTGCGTCATCAATGATATTGTTCGTGACTCCAGCTTGGTGTCTTCGATTTCGATGTTACTCGGCCAATTTTCCATGCTATCGATTAGCCATGCAGGCCCATTCCACCACAGGCTATTGTTTACGAGTTGTTTGGGGTTCACGCCTCTTGATGCGATATCAGCGGGATTGTCTTTTGACATGACATAATTCCAACTCTTTCTGGGGATACGTTCCAATATTTCGGAAGTCCGATTTCCCACGAAGCATTTCCACCGTCTTGGAACATCTGATAACCAAGAAAGTACTATTTTAGAATCCGTCCACGCATAGCATTCTACATCATTTACTTCTAACGACTTCTTGGTATACTGGATGAGTCTGCTCAGTAAGACCGCTCCGCATAATTCCAGTCTAGGCAATGACACTTGCTTTAAGGGGGCAACTTTGGTTTTAGCGATAGCAATTCGGGTAGTCGACGAGCCATTTTTGTCGGTTGTACGGACATATGTAATCGCTGCGTATGCGTTCTCGGAGGCATCACAAAATCCGTGTATCTGCAAGTTGATGGTAGTGTTCCGTATCATTAGAAATCTCGGAACTTCGATATCTTGTAAATGCATGAGTGATGATTGGTTCGCCAACCATTGCTGCTCTATGTCTTGAGGAAGTGGTTCATCCCAGGACAAATTACGTAGCCATAACTTCTGTAAATGTATCTTAAATACAATAATGACCGGGGACACCCATCCAAGTGGGTCGAATATTCTTGATATTTGGGACAACATTTCGCGTTTAGAAGAGACTTTCTTACTATCAAGCTTTATTTTGTAAGAGAAAGTATCTCTTGTCTGATTCCATAGCAATCCCAACGTCTTTACTGTACCGGATTCATCATTAATGTGCAGGTTTTCGTTATCTCTATCTGCCACGTGAATTGTACTTATCAAGGCAGACGAATTAGACTTCCATTTTCGTAAATTAAGCCCAGCCCTTTGTAGCATTTCCGAAATTTCCACCATGCCTATTCTTGCTTCTTCTATAGAACTGCCTCCAGACAAACAGTCGTCGACGTAAAAATCTCGCTTGGCTATTATTGATCCTACCGGAAATGTTGATTGGTCATCGTTTGCTATCTGATGTAGTGTTCGAACAGCTAAAAAAGGAGCACATGATGTCCCATACGTGACGGTCGTTAATCGGAATTCTTTCATTGGTTCAGATGCGGTCTTTCTCCATATTACTCTTTGATAGTCCTGATCGGTATAGTCCACCTCAATTTGCCGGTACATCTTCTCCACATCGGCTGAAAATACAAATGCATGTTTTCTGAAAAGCATTAGTATGGATGTTAAATCTTTCTGTATCGTCGGTCCAACTAAAAGTTTATCATTTAATGATACTCCCGATGCCGATTTGCACGATCCGTCAAACACTACTCGTAATTTTGTAGTTGTACTGTCCAGCTTGACCACAGCATGATGCGGTAGGTAAAAACACTTATGTACGTTCACGTTGACTTCATTCGTTTCTATTTCCCTCATATGTCCCAGACTCAGATACTCTTCCATAAACTTCACATAATCCTCACGTAGGGTTGAATCTTTGTCAAATTTCCTTTCCATGGCTGTTAATCGACTAGCTGCAGCTAATTTTGAATAACCCAATTCTTTGGAATCCGTTGTGAATGGTAATTTGACAACATATCTGCCATTGGATTTGCGCTTGTATGTTTCGACAAAGTGGCGATCACAATTTGCTTCAGCTTCGGTGATCTTAGCTGCTGTTGGCACTTCTTCTATTGTCCAAAAGTTTTCCAATGCTTTGTATATATCGATTTCTTCTATTATTGCTGATAAGGAATTTACATCAGTTCTGGGCTCAATTACGGTTCCCGAAACAACCCATCCAAATTTGGTTGATTGAGCAGTGATTTGATTTTTGATTTTAATTTTATCAGGTTTTAATACATCAAAAAATATATCGGCTCCAAGTAGCAGGTCAATTTTGCTTGGTTCATGAAATGTAGGATCGGCGTATTGAAGGTCGTAATTGCGGAGTTCTTCGACATAGCTTGCATCTATCTTCGACCGTGGAATTGTAGATGTCAATTTCGGGAGGATCAGTGCTTCGACATTAAAAACTTCATTTTGATCGAACCTCGAATGAATTCTGATCTTGACTAAGCCTTTTACTAGTTCAGCCCTTGTTTCGGAAATGCCAGATACGCGAACATTTGCAAATGACCGCTTGAGATCCAACCTTTGCACAAGACTTTCACTGATAAATGTGGATTGGGAGCCCGAATCCAGTAATGCACGAACTGTGTGGGTCTTTCCTGATGAATCACGAAGATAGATTAATGCGGTTGGCAATAATGCGAGACGCAATGTGATGGCGTTCAATGAGGTAGTTACCATATTTGAGTTTACTTGCGAGCTTGTGGTGGGATTACTTGCTTCTTGTTGGTCATCCTTGCTTACTATATCAATTTGAGCCACAGAACTAATTGGTGTTGTTTGATTGGACTTTGTACTTTCTGATTCCAAATGAAGCATAGTATTATGTCGTAGATTACAAACTCGGCATGAATATTCTACCGGACAACTACTGGCACTATGACCCTCTCGTAGACAATTGTAGCAGACTCCATATGTATTGACCATGCTTCTACGCTTGATTACAGACATGGTTTTGAATTTAAAGCATCTTCGTAGATTATGCTGACGTTTACAACACGGACAGGTCTCGATAGTTGGCGCAACTTGCACTGTTTTTACCACTACACTAGGTATCTTAGATACTTTTTTCTTGGAATCACACACAGCACTTTCCTTTGCATAACATCGATCATTTAGAAACTCTAAGAAGTCATTAATTTTTGGAAATTCTTGAGTTAAAGTTGCATTTGCCCATGCGACCCTTGTTTCTTCATCAACCTTATTCAACAAAATTCTGATGAGCCAAGGATCTCTGGTCTCGGCTTCCACACCTAAGGCTTTAATTCCTCGAATAATCTCATCGGATTTATCACTTATTTGTCGCAGTGATTGTGGTGAACCGTTTGATGCCGATGGTTGATCGAAGAACCGATCGATGTACGAATTTAAAATAGGTCTTGTTTTGTTATAGCGCTTTACTAGTTTGTCCCAGGCCTCCTCATAATTTGCATCGGTCACTAAAAAATTCCTAATTAGATTGAGTGGGGGACCATTTAAAGATCCTTTCAAGATTTGGAATTTGTGAACATTAGAAATTGTGTCCACATTGTGTACTGACGTTAAGTACAGATCGTAGAATGATGGCCATGCTTCATACTCTCCACTAAATTGATCAATACGCACACGAGGTAATTTCAGATTATCGGAGGAGTGCACGGCCGACCGCTCATTGATTGCTTGCGTTCGATCAGCAAGGTTTTCTAAGAATACCCGTTGTTGGTCTAACAACTGATCGAATGAACCAGTATTGGTGGCCTGGGCTACTGTATCCTTTGATTGTTTCTTACGCAATAGTTCTAATAGTTTTGATTTGGTGTCGAAAAAACTATTCTCAAATTCTTCTTGCTTGAGTTCTATATTGGCGTTTGGATTATTTGCAGCCATAACGACAATTTGATCTTCAAACTGTTGGAATTCATTCCAGAGCGCATCAATTTTATTTAACCGAACTTCAATATCTGCACACGTGGTATTTTGATTTACAGACCCCAAGAACTTTCGTATTATGGTTAATGAGCCCATAACACGACCACGTGATTGAACAGCGGTCGTAGCCATTTTTAATAACACGTTTTAACACTCAAATCGATACTTATATCACCCAGGGAAACAAAATAAAATTGGCAAAAACAAAACAAATATGTAATTTAAGTAATACTTATGATTATA
Organism: Tipula vernalis; assembly: GCA_958295665.1. Taxonomy (NCBI): domain Eukaryota; kingdom Metazoa; phylum Arthropoda; class Insecta; order Diptera; family Tipulidae; genus Tipula; species Tipula vernalis. Next base: position 405,640,756 of record OY282558.1, on the reverse strand, counting down.
TTATACTTATCGAATAATCTTGTAGCCTCTTTCGGAACGACCTTGATAATGTTTCCAAATACAGTTGTAGCGTGGTTTATGCGCGTGCAAATTGATGGCGTCTGTCGATACAGCTGAATGATGATGTTGAATGGATATTCAATGATGTTTCAGTGTACGATTGAGCTAAATTTACAGCATTAAATAAAGCAGCAGTAACTGGTGATTCGTATTCGCGAATTCGTAGCCACTTTCACGACACTTTTGTAGCCTCTAAATCGGTATCCGGCTCGAAGGACCATGAATAAACTCCGGATAACCAATTGACGATTTAATTGTTGTTAGGCTGAGATTTTCGGTAGTATTTTATTTGCCGATTAAAATATTTCACAATTTTAATATTTAATTTTATTTCATTTACTAGAGTATAATTTAAGTTCAGAATAATGTCATCGATTCTTCCACAAAAAGAAGAATGTCTTTTTTTTTCTTTTTTTTTTTTTCAAAACTGCATTATAGCATACTTATCCATAAAATTATTACATAAATTTTCAACAGTTGGTAAGTTGATTTTACTTAATTTAATACATTTATTTATAGCAAATTGCGCGGAAAATCATAAATTTTAAATATCAGTTCGGACACTATTAATGGTATAATTAGTTCGATCTTAAACCCTTAATCAGAGGTGAATAAACATTTGTAATATAATTTACGATAGATGGCAATAATTAATTTAACAATTTGAATTTTTGTAAGTATGTGGTAGTTATACAAATCTACAGTCATTATCAAAATAAACAATTAACCGTAAGTAGCTATATAACAATAATAACTGAATTCATTTTAAAACAAATTTCATATTTCAGCTTTGACAGTGTTAACATAAAATATAATTTAAATCCAGTTATCCATTGATGTTTGGCAATAGAATGAGAGCTTTAGATAAGTACTAATTTCTATTTGTTGTTGTATGTTGAATGATTCTTTGTTGTTTTATTTTAGGTTAGGCGTGAATTCTGGATCAGTTGCGTGAACAGATAGAGGTACCAACCATCGTAATCGGACCATTTTAGATTTTTGCTGCCCAATAACTTGTGGGCTAATAGCACAGTTAATTTTCAATAAAATTGAATTTTCTAAGAAATGTTTAGAAATAATCGAGCAATCAAAATGAAAATTGTCACAGCAATTACAGGTCCCGAAACCTATTGATAGAGGTACCACTCATCGTAATCGGACCATTTTAGATTTTTGCCGCCCAAAAACTTGTGGGCTATAGCACAGTTAATTTTCAATAAAATTGAATTTTCTAAGAAATGTTTAGAAATAATCGAGCAATCAAAATGAAAATTGTCACAGCAATTACAGGTCCCGAAACCTATTGATAGAGGTATCAACCATCGTAATCGGACCATTTTAGATTTTTGCCGCCCAAAAACTTGTGGGCTATAGCACAGTTAATTTTCAATAAAATTGAATTTTCTAAGAAATGTTTAGAAATAATCGAGCAATCAAAATGAAAATTGTCACAGCAATTACAGGTCCCGAAACCTATTGATAGAGGTATTAACGATCGTAATCGAACCATTTTAGATTTTTGCCGCCCTAAAACTTGTGGGCTATGGCACAGTTAATTTTCAATAAAATTGAATTTTCTAAGAAATGTTTAGAAATAATCGAGCAATCAAAACGAAAATTGTCACAGCAATTACAGGCCCCGAAACCTATTGATAGAGGTATCAACCATCGTAATCGGACCATTTTAGATTTTTGCTGCCCAAAAACTTGTGGGCTATAGCACAGTTAATTTTGAATAAAATTGAATTTTCTAAGAAATGTTTAGAAATAATCGAGCAATCAAAATGAAAATTGTCACAGCAATTACAGGTCCCGAAACCTATTGATAGAGGTACCACTCATCGTAATCGGACCATTTTAGATTTTTGCCGCCCAAAAACTTGTGGGCTATAGCAAAGTTAATTTTCAATAAAATTGAATTTTCTAAGAAATGTTTAGAAATAATCGAGCAATCAAAATGAAAATTGTCACAGCAATTACAGGTCCCGAAACCTATTGATAGAGGTATCAACCATCGTAATCGGACCATTTTAGATTTTTGCCGCCCAAAAACTTGTGGGCTATAGCACAGTTAATTTTCAATAAAATTGAATTTTCTAAGAAATGTTTAGAAATAATCGAGCAATCAAAATGAAAATTGTCACAGCAATTACAGGTCCCGAAACCTATTGATAGAGGTATCAACCATCGTAATCGGACCATTTTAGGTTTTTGCCGCCCTAAAACTTGTGGGCTATAGCACAGTTAATTTTCAATAAAATTGAATTTTCTAAGAAATGTTTAGAAATAATCGAGCAATCAAAATAAAAATTGTCACAGCAATTACAGGTCCCGAAACCTATTGATAGAGGTATCAACCATCGTAATCGGACCATTCTAGATTTTTGACGCCCAAAAAATTGTGGGCTATAGCACAGTTAATTTTCAATAAAATTGAATTTTCTAAGAAATGTTTAGAAATAATCGAGCAATCAAAATGAAAATTGTCACAGCAATTACAGGTCCCAAAACATATTGATAGAGGTATCAACCATCGTAATCGGTCCATTTTAGATTTTTGCCGCTTAAAAACTTGCGTTGCCAAAAACAGTTAATTTTCAATACAATTGAATTTTCTAAGAAATGTTTAGAAATAATCGAGCAATCAAAATGAAAATTGTCACAGCAATGACAGGTCCCGAAAACTATTGATAGAGGTATCAACCATCGTAATCGGACTATTTTTGATTTTTGCCGCCCAAAAACTTGTGGGCTATAGCACAGTTAATTTTCAATATTGAATTTTCTAAGAAATGTTTAGAAATAATCGAGCAATCAAAATGAAAATTGTCACATCAATTACAGGTCCCGAAACCTATTGATAGAGGTATCAACCATCGTAATCGGACCATTTTAGATTTTTGCTGCCCAAAAACTTGTGGGCTATAGCACAGTTAATTTTCAATAAAATTGAATTTTCTAAGAAATGTTTAGAAATAATTGAGCAATCAAAATGAAAATTGTCACAGCAATTACAGGTCCCGAAACCTATTGATAGAGGTACCAACCATCGTAATCGGACCATTTTAGATTTTTGCCGCCCAAAAACTTGTGGGCTATAGCACAGTTAATTTTCAATAAAATTGAATTTTTTAAGAAATGTTTAGAAAGAATCGAGCAATCAAAATAAAAAATTGTCACAGCAATTACAGGTCCCGAAACCGATTGATAGAGGTATCAATCATCGTAATCGTACTATTTTAGATTTATGCCGCCCTAAAACTTGTGGGCTATAGCACAGTTAATTTTCAATAAAATTGAATTTTCTAAGAAATGTTTAGAAATAATCGAGCAATCAAAATAAAAATTGTCACAGCAATTACAGGTCCCGAAACTTATTGATAGAGGTATCAACCATCGTAATCGGACCATTTTAGATTTTTGCCGCCCAAAATCTTGTGGGCTTTAGCACAGTTAATTTTCAATAAAATTGAATTTTCTAAGAAATGTTTAGACATAATCGAGCAATCAAAATGAAAATTGTCACAGCAATTACAGGTCCCGAAACCGATTGATAGAGGTATTAACGATCGTAATCGAACCATTTTAGATTTTTGCCGCCCTAAAACTTGTGGGCTATAGCACAGTTAATTTTCAATAAAATTGAATTTTCTAAGAAATGTTTAGAAATAATCGAGCAATCAAAATGAAAATTGTCACAGCAATTACAGGTTCCGAAACCTATTGATAGAGGTATCAACCATCGTAATCGGACCATTTTAGATTTTTGCCGCCCAAAAACTTGTGGGCTATAGCACAGTTAATTTTCAATAAAATTAAATTTTCTAAGAAATGTTTAGAAATAATCGAGCAATCAAAATGAAAATTGTCACAGCAATTACAGGTCCCGAAACCGATTGATAGAGGTATTAACGATCGTAATCGAACCATTTTGGATTTTTGCCGCCCTAAAACTTGTGGGCTATAGCACAGTTAATTTTCAATAAAATTGAATTTTCTAAGAAATGTTTAGAAATAATCGAGCAATCAAAATGAAAATTGTCACAGCAATTACTGGTCCCGAAACCTATTGATAGAGGTATCAACCATCGTAATCGGACCATTTTAAATTTTTGCCGCCCAAAAACTTGTGGGCTATAGCACAGTTAATTTTCAATAAAATTGAATTTTCTAAGAAATGTTTAGACATAATCGAGCAATCAAAATGAAAATTGTCACAGCAATTACAGGTCCCGAAACCGATTGATAGAGGTATTAACGATCGTAATCGAACCATTTTAGATTTTTGCCGCCCTAAAACTTGTGGGCTATAGCACAGTTAATTTTCAATAAAATTGAATTTTCTAAGAAATGTTTAGAAATAATCGAGCAATCAAAATGAAAATTGTCACAGCAATTACAGGTCCCGAAACCTATTGATAGAGGTATCAACCATCGTAATCGGACCATTTTAGATTTTTGCCGCCCAAAAACTTGTGGGCGATAGCACAGTTAATTTTCAATAAAATTGAATTTTCTAAGAAATGTTTAGAAATAATCGAGCAATCAAAATGAAAATTGTCACAGCAATTACCGGTCCCGAAACCTATTAATAGAGGTATCAACCATCGTATTCGGACCATTTTAGATTTTTGCCGCCCAAAAACTTGTGGGCGATAGCACAGTTAATTTTCAATAAAATTGAATTTTCTAAGAAATGTTTTGAAATAATCGAGCAATCAAAACGAAAATTGTCACAGCAATTACAGGCCCCGAAACCTATTGATAGAGGTATCAACCATCGTAATCGGACCATTATAGATTTTTGCTGCCCAAAAACTTGTGGGCTATAGCACAGTTAATTTTCAATAAAATTGAATTTTCTAAGAAATGTTTAGAAATAATCGAGCAATCAAAATGAAAATTGTCACAGTAATTACAGGTCCCGAAACCGCTTGATAGAGGTATTAACGATCGTAATCGAACCATTTTAGATTTTTGCCGCCCTAAAACTTGTGGGCTATAGCACAGTTAATTTTCAATAAAATTGAATTTTCTAAGAAATGTTTGGAAATAATCGAGCAATCAAAATGAAAATTGTCACAGCAATTACTGGTCCCGAAACCTATTGATAGAGGTATCAACCATCGTAATCGGACCATTTTAAATTTTTGCCGCCCAAAAACTTGTGGGCTATAGCACAGTTACTTTTCAATAAAAATGAATTTTCTAAGAAATGTTTAGAAATAATCGAGCAATCAAAATTAAAATTGTCACAGCAATTACAGGTCCCGAAACCTATTGATAGAGGTACCAACCATCGTAATCGGACCATTTTAGATTTTTGCTGCCCAAAAACTTGTGGGCTATAGCACAGTTAATTTTCAATAAAATTGAATTTTCTAAGAAATGTTTAGAAATAATCGAGCAATCAAAATGAAAATTGTCACAGCAATTACAGGTCCCGAAACCTATTGATAGAGGTATCAACCATCGTAATCGGACCATTTTAGATTTTTGCTGCCCAAAAACTTGTGGGCTATAGCACAGTTACTTTTTATTAAAATTTAATTTTCTAAGAAATGTTTAGAAATAATCGAGCAATCAAAATGAAAATTGTCACAGCAATTACAGGTCCCGAAACCTATTGATAGAGGTACCAACCATCGTAATCGGACCATTTTAGATTTTTGCTGCCCAAAAACTTGTGGGCTATAGCACAGTTAATTTTCAATAAAATTGAATTTTCTAAGAAATGTTTAGAAATAATCGAGCAATCAAAATGAAAATTGTCACAGCAATTACAGGTCCCGAAACCTATTGATAGAGGTATCAACCATCGTAATCGGACCATTTTAGATTTTTGCTGCCCAAAAACTTGTGGGCTATAGCACAGTTAATTTTCAATAAAATTGAATTTTCTAAGAAATGTTTAGAAATAATCGAGCAATCAAAATGAAAATTGTCACAGCAATTACAGGTCCCGAAACCTATTAATAGAGGTATCAACCATCGTATTCGGACCATTTTAGATTTTTGCCGCGCTAAATCTTGTGGGCTATAGCACAGTTAATTTTCAATAAAATTGAATTTTCTAAGAAATGTTTAGAAATAATCGAGCAATCAAAACGAAAATTGTCACAGCAATTACAGGCCCCGAAACCTATTGATAGAGGTATCAACCATCGTAATCGGACCATTTTAGATTTTTGCTGCCCAAAAACTTGTGGGCTATAGCACAGTTAATTTTCAATAAAATTGAATTTTCTAAGAAATGTTTAGAAATAATCGAGCAATCAAAATGAAAATTGTCACAGCAATTACAGGTCCCAAAACATATTGATAGAGGTATCAACCATCGTAATCGGTCCATTTTAGATTTTTGCCGCTTAAAAACTTGCGTTGCCAAAAACAGTTAATTTTCAATACAATTGAATTTTCTAAGAAATGTTTAGAAATAATCGAGCAATCAAAATGAAAATTGTCACAGCAATGACAGGTCCCGAAAACTATTGATAGAGGTATCAACCATCGTAATCGGACTATTTTTGATTTTTGCCGCCCAAAAACTTGTGGGCTATAGCACAGTTAATTTTCAATATTGAATTTTCTAGGAAATGTTTAGAAATAATCGAGCAATCAAAATGAAAATTGTCACATCAATTACAGGTCCCGAAACCTATTGATAGAGGTATCAACCATCGTAATCGGACCATTTTAGATTTTTGCTGCCCAAAAACTTGTGGGCTATAGCACAGTTAATTTTCAATAAAATTGAATTTTCTAAGAAATGTTTAGAAATAATTGAGCAATCAAAATGAAAATTGTCACAGCAATTACATGTCCCGAAACCTATTGATAGAGGTACCAACCATCGTAATCGGACCATTTTAGATTTTTGCCGCCCAAAAACTTGTGGGCTATAGCACAGTTAATTTTCAATAAAATTGAATTTTCTAAGAAATGTTTAGAAATAATCGAGCAATCAAAATGAAAATTGTCACAGCAATTACAGGTCCCGAAACCTATTGATAGAGGTATCAACCATCGTAATCGGACCATTTTAGATTTTTGCCGCCCAAAAACTTGTGGGCTATAGCACAGTTAATTTTCAATAAAATTGAATTTTCTAAGAAATGTTTAGAAATAATCGAGCAATCAAAATGAAAATTGTCACAGCAATTACAGGTCCCGAAACCTATTGATAGAGGTATCAACCATCGTAATCGGACCATTTTAGATTTTTGCCGCCCAAAAACTTGTGGGCTATAGCACAGTTAATTTTCAATAAAATTGAATTTTCTAAGAAATGTTTAGAAATAATCGAGCAATCAAAATGAAAATTGTCACAGCAATTACAGGTCCCGAAACCTATTGATAGAGGTACCAACCATCGTAATCGGACCATTTTAGATTTTTGCTGCCCAAAAATTTGTGGGCTATAGCACAGTTAATTTTCAATAAAATTGAATTTTCTAAGAAATGTTTAGAAATAATCGAGCAATCAAAATGAAAATTGTCACAGCAATTACAGGTCCCGAAACCTATTGATAGAGGTATCAACCATCGTAATCGGACCATTTTAGATTTTTGCCGCCCAAAAACTTGTGGGCGATAGCACAGTTAATTTTCAATAAAATTGAATTTTCTAAGAAATGTTTAGAAATAATCGAGCAATCAAAATGAAAATTGTCACAGCAATTACAGGTCCCGAAACCTATTAATAGAGGTATCAACCATCGTATTCGGACCATTTTAGATTTTTGCCGCCCTAAATCTTGTGGGCTATAGCACAGTTAATTTTCAATAAAATTGAATTTTCTAAGAAATGTTTAGAAATAATCGAGCAATCAAAATTAAAATTGTCACAGCAATTACAGGTCCCGAAACCTATTGATAGAGGTATCAACCATCGTAGTCGGACCATTCTAGATTTTTGCTGCCCAAAAAATTGTGGGCTATAGCACAGTTAATTTTCAATAAAATTGAATTTTCTAAGAAATGTTTAGAAATAATCGAGCAATCAAAATGAAAATTGTCACAGCAATTACAGGTCCCGAAACATATTGATAGAGGTATCAACCATCGTAATCGGACCATTTTAGATTTTTGCTGCCCAAAAACTTGTGGGCTATAGCACAGTTAATTTTCAATAAAATTGAATTTTCTAAGAAATGTTCATAAATAATCGAGCAATTAAAATGAAAATTGTCACAGCAATTACAGGTCCCGAAACCTATTGATAGAGGTATCAACCATCGTATTCGGACCGTTTTAGATTTTTGCTGCCCAAAAACTTGTGGGCTATAGCACAGTTAATTTTCAATAAAATTGAATTTTCTAAGAAATGTTTAGAAATAATCGAGCAATCAAAATGAAAATTGTCACAGCAACTACAGGTCCCGAAACCTATTGATAATCAATTATCGTAATCGAACTATTTTAGATTTTTGCCGCCCAAAAACTTGTGGGCTATAGCACAGTTAATTTTCAATAAAATTGAATTTTCTAAGAAATGTTTAGAAATAATCGAGCAATCAAAATGAAAATTGTCACAGCAATTACAGGTCCCGAAACCTATTGATAGAGGTATTAACGATCGTAATCGAACCATTTTAGATTTTTGCCGCCCTAAAACTTGTGGGCTATGGCACAGTTAATTTTCAATAAAATTGAATTTTCTAAGAAATGTTTAGAAATAATCGAGCAATCAAAATGAAAATTGTCACAGCAATTACAGGTACCGAAAACTATTGATAGAGGTACCAACCATCGTAATCGGACCATTTTAGATTTTTGCTGCCCAATAACTTGTGGGCTAATAGCACAGTTAATTTTCAATAAAATTGAATTTTCTAAGAAATGTTTAGAAATAATCGAGCAATCAAAACGAAAATTGTCACAGCAATTACAGGCCCCGAAACCTATTGATAGAGGTATCAACCATCGTAATCGGACCATTTTAGATTTTTGCTGCCCAAAAACTTGTGGGCTATAGCACAGTTAATTTTGAATAAAATTGAATTTTCTAAAAAATGTTTAGAAATAATTGAGCAATCAAAATGAAAATTGTCACAGCAATTACAGGTCCCGAAACCTATTGATAGAGGTACCACTCATCGTAATCGGACCATTTTAGATTTTTGCCGCCCAAAAACTTGTGGGCTATAGCACAGTTAATTTTCAATTAAATTGAATTTTCTAAGAAATGTTTAGAAATAATCGAGCAATCAAAACGAAAATTGTCACAGCAATTACAGGCCCCGAAACCTATTGATAGAGGTATCAACCATCGTAATCGGACCATTCTAGATTTTTGCCGCCCAAAAAATTGTGGGCTATAGCACAGTTAATTTTCAATAAAATTGAATTTTCTAAGAAATGTTTAGAAATAATCGAGCAATCAAAATAAAAATTGTCACAGCAATTACAGGTCCCGAAACCTATTGATAGAGGTATCAACCATCGTAATCGGACCATTTTAGATTTTTGCTGCCCAAAAACTTGTGGGCTATAGCACAGTTAATTTTGAATAAAATTGAATTTTCTAAGAAATGTTTAGAAATAATCGAGCAATCAAAATGAAAATTGTCACAGCAATGACAGGTCCCGAAAACTATTGATAGAGGTATCAACCATCGTAATCGGACTATTTTTGATTTTTGCCGCCCAAAAACTTGTGGGATATAGCACAGTTAATTTTCAATATTGAATTTTCTAAGAAATGTTTAGAAATAATCGAGCAATCAAAATGAAAATTGTCACATCAATTACAGGTCCCGAAACCTATTGATAGAGGTATCAACCATCGTAATCGGACCATTTTAGATTTTTGCTGCCCAAAAACTTGTGGGCTATAGCACAGTTAATTTTCAATAAAATTGAATTTTCTAAGAAATGTTTAGAAATAATCGAGCAATCAAAATGAAAATTGTCACAGCAATTACAGGTCCCGAAACCTATTGATAATCAATCATCGTAATCGGACTATTTTAGATTTTTGCCGCCCAAAAACTTGTGGGCTATAGCACAGTTAATTTTCAATAAAATTGAATTTTCTAACAAATGTTTAGAAATAATCGAGCAATAAAAATGAAAATTGTCACAGCAATTACAGGTCCCGAAACCTATTGATAGAGGTATCAACCATCGTAATCGGACCATTTTAGATTTTTGCTGCCCAAAAACTTGTGGGCTATACTAGCTATAGCACAGTTACTTTTTAATAAAATTGAATTTTCTAAGAAATGTTTAGAAATAATCGAGCAATCAAAATGAAAATTGTCACAGCAATTACAGGTCCCGAAACAGATTGATAAAGATATCAACCATCGTAATCGGACCATTTTAGATTTTTGTCGCCCAAAAACTTGTGGGCTATAGCACAGTTAATTTTCAATAAAATTGAATTTTCTAAGAAATGTTTAGAAATAATTGAGCAATCAAAATAAAAAATTGTCACAGCAATTACAGGTCCCGAAACCGATTGATAGAGGTATCAACCATCGTAATCGGACCATTTTGGATTTTTGCCGCCCTAAAACTTGTGGGCTATAGCACAGTTAATTTTCAATAAAATTGAATTTTCTATGAAATGTTTCGAAATAATCGAGCAATCAAAATGAAAATTGTCACAGCCATTACAGGTTTAGAAACCTATTAATTGAGGTATCAACCATCGTAATCGGACCATTTTAGATTTTTGCCGCCCAAAAATTTGAGGGCTATGGCACAGTTGATTTTCAATAAAATTGAATTTTCGAAGAAATGTTTAGAAATAATCGCGCAATCAAAATTAAAATTGTCACAGCAATTACAGGTACCGAAACCTATTGATATAGGTATCAACCATCGTAATCTAACCTTTTAGATTTTTGCCGCCCAAAAACTTGTGGGCTATAGCACAGTTGCTTTTCAATAAAATTGAATTTTCTAAGAAATGTTTAGAAATAATCGAGCAATCAAAATGAAAATTGTCACAGCAATTACAGGTCCCGAAACCTATTGATAGAGGTATCAACCATCGTAATCGGACCATTTTAGATTTTTGCCGCCCAAAAACTTGTGGGCTATAGCACAGTTAATTTTCAATAAAATTGAATTTTCGAGGAAATGGTTAGAAATAATCGAGCAATCAAAATGAAAATTGTCACAGCAATTACAGGTCCCGAAACCTATTGATAGAGGTATCAACCATCGTAATCGGACTATTTTTGATTTTTGCCGCCCAAAAACTTGTGGGCTCTAGCACAGTTAATTTTCAATAAAATTGAATTTTCTAAGAAATGTTTAGAAATAATCGAGCAATCAAAATGAAAATTGTCACAACAATTACAGGTCCCGAAACCTATTGATAGAGGTATCAACCATCGTAATCGGACCATTTTAGATTTTTGCCGCCCAAAAACTTGTGGGCTATAGCACAGTTAATTTTCAATAAAATTGAATTTTCTAAGAAATGTTTAGAAATAATCGAGCAATCAAAATGAAAATTGTCACAGCAATTACAGGTCCCGAAACCTATTGCTAATCAATTATCGTAATCGGACTATTTTAGATTTTTGCCGCCCAAAAACTTGTGGACTATAGCACAGTTAATTTTCAATAAAATTGAATTTTCTAAGAAATGTTTAGAAATAATCGAGCAATCAAAATGAAAATTGTCACAGCAATTACAGGTCCAAAAACCTATAGATAATCAATCATCGTAATCGGACTATTTTAGATTTATGCCGCCCAAAAATTTGTGGGCTATAGCACAGTTTATTTTCAATAAAATTGAATTTTCTAAGAAATGTTTAGAAATAATCGAGCAATCAAAATGAAAATTGTCACAGCAATTACAGGTCCCGAAACCTATTGATAGAGGTATCAACCATCGTAATCGGGCTATTTTTGATTTTTGCCGCCCAAAAACTTGTGGGCTATACTAGCTATAGCACAGTTACTTTTTAATAAAATTGAATTTTCTAAGAAATGTTTAGAAATAATCGAGCAATCAAAATGAAAATTGTCACAGCAATTACAGGTCCCGAAACCGATTGATAAAGATATCATTCATCGTAATCGGACCATTTTAGATTTTTGTCGCCCAAAAACTTGTGGGCTATAGCACAGTTAATTTTCAATAAAATTGAATTTTCTAAGTAATGTTTAGAAATAATCGAGCAATCAAAATGAAAATTGTCACAGCAATTACAGGTCCCGAAACCTATTGATATAGGTATCAACCATCGTAATCTAACCTTTTAGATTTTTGCCGCCCAAAAACTTGTGGGCTATAGCACAGTTAATTTTCAATAAAATTGAATTTTCTAACAAATGTTTAGAAATAATCGAGCAATCAAAATGAAAATTGTCACAGCAATTACAGGTCCCGAAACCTATTGCTAATCAATCATCGTAATCGGACTATTTTAGATTTTTGCCGCCCAAAAACTTGTGGGCTATAGCACAGTTAATTTTCAATAAAATTGAATTTTCTAAGAAATGTTTAGAAATAATCGAGCAATCAAAATGAAAATTGTCACAGCAATTACAGGTCCCGAAACCTATTGATATAGGTATCAACCATCGTAATCTAACCTTTTAGATTTTTGCCGCCCAAAAACTTGTGGGCTATAGCACAGTTAATTTTCAATAAAATTGAATTTTCTAACAAATGTTTAGAAATAATCGAGCAATCAAAATGAAAATTGTCACAGCAATTACAGGTCCCGAAACCTATTGCTAATCAATCATCGTAATCGGACTATTTTAGATTTTTGCCGCCCAAAAACTTGTGGGCTATAGCACAGTTAATTTTCAATAAAATTGAATTTTCTAAGAAATGTTTAGAAATAATCAAGCAATCAAAATGAAAATTGTCACAGCAATTACAGGTCCCGAAAACTATTGATAGAGGTATCAACCATCGTAATCGGACCATTTTAGATTTTTGCCGCCCAAAAACTTGTAGGCTATACTAGCTATAGCACAGTTACTTTTTAATAAAATTGAATTTTCTAAGAAATGTTTAGAAATAATCGAGCAATCAAAATGAAAATTGTCACAGCAATTACAGGTCCCGAAACCGATTGATAAAGATATCATTCATCGTAATCGGACCATTTTAGATTTTTGTCGCCCAAAAACTTGTGGGCTATAGCACAGTTAATTTTCAATAAAATTGAATTTTCTAAGTAATGTTTAGAAATAATCGAGCAATCAAAATGAAAATTGTCACAGCAATTACAGGTCCCGAAACCTATTGATAGAGGTACCAACCATCGTAATCGGACCATTTTAGATTTTTGCCGCCCAAAAACTTGTGGGCTATAGCACAGTTAATTTTCAATAAAATTGAATTTTCTAAGAAATGTTTAGAAAGAATCGAGCAATCAAAATAAAAAATTGTCACAGCAATTACAGGTCCCGAAACCGATTGATAGAGGTATCAACCATCGTAATCGGACCATTTTAGATTTTTGCCGCCCAAAAACTTGTGGGCTATAGCACAGTTAATTTTCAATAAAATTGAATTTTCTAAGAAATATTTAGAAATAATCGAGCAATCAAAATGAAAATTGTCACAGCAATTACAGGTCCCGAAACCTATTGCTAATCAATCATCGTAATCGGACTATTTTAGATTTTTGCCGCCCAAAAACTTGTGGGCTATAGCACAGTTAATTTTCAATAAAATTGAATTTTCTAAGAAATGTTTAGAAATAATCGAGCAATCAAAATGAAAATTGTCACAGCAATTACAGGTCCCGAAACCTATTGATATAGGTATCAACCATCGTAATCTAACCTTTTAGATTTTTGCCGCCCAAAAACTTGTGGGCTATAGCACAGTTAATTTTCAATAAAATTGAATTTTCTAACAAATGTTTAGAAATAATCGAGCAATCAAAATGAAAATTGTCACAGCAATTACAGGTCCCAAAACATATTGATAGAGGTATCAACCATCGTAATAGGACCATTTTAGATTTTTGCCGCCAAAAAACTTGTGGGCTATAGCACAGTTAATTTTCAATAAAATTGAATTTTCTAAGAAATGTTTAGAAATAATCGAGCAATAAAAATGAAAATTGTCACAGCAATTACAGGTCTAGAAACCTATTAATAGAAGTATCAACCATCGTAATCGGACCATTTTAAATTTTTGCCGCCCAAAAACATGTGGGCTATAGCACAGTTGATTTT